>CM062814.1:951704939-953188782 GCA_031772625.1 Pinus tabuliformis | reverse complement strand
GGCGAGAAAGGCAGAATTCGTGCTGCCTCCAATTTTCTCGTAGTTTTGAGATTTTTAAACCATTCTATCCACGTCCTTCTTCACTATTTGCCAACAGACTTAGATGAATCTGGCTGTGAAGCCATCCGGACCCGAGCTTTGTCTGCTCCATTTCATAGAGCGCAACCTTTATTTCTTTTCTGGTAACTTTAGCTTCCAGCTGATGATTCATACTTAAAGAGATCTTGGAGGGGATAACATCCAAGAACCTTGTGTCCTGACTCATAACCTCGACTTCACTGTAGAGTTTCTCAAAATGGGAGAAGGCAACCCCTTTGATACTTGTGAAATCCTTGTGGGTAATGAGATCTTCCTTTATTTCAGATATTGTGTTAAAGGACCTTCTAGCTTGGGCTTGCTTGTGGAAGAAGGAGGTATTCCTGTCTCCCGCTTTCAACCATAGACTACGAGATTTTTGTCTCCAATATTCTTCCTCTTGCAAGCAAGCTTTGTGGAAGTTTTGCTGCAGGTTTCCTTCTTTGGCTATAGAATCCTTCGAGGGGTCCTCCTCTTCCATCTGTAGTTGGTGCTTCTCGAGGGAGGCATGGGCCATCTTCCTTTCATTAGCCGGACTGGGAAGAGTTTTAGCCCAACTCTTTAGAACAACCTTTACTCTTCTTAATTTTTCCTCCCATACAAAGAAGGGAGACCCTGTGACGGGCCGATTCCAACTTTCTTTAACCTTATCCATAAAGTCTGGGTGCTTAATCCATAAAGGACTAAGTCGAATAGGTATGGACCTAAAATTTATGTGTGTTGAGAGCTCCAACCTTATGGGTTTATGATCTGAAATGCTGCATGGTAGAATGAGCATCCTAGTTTCTAAACCAAGGAGAAGATAGGAACTTTGACCAAGGAATCTATCTAATCGTGTAACAATATGGCCAGGACCCATTCTTTTATTTGACCAAGTATACTTACCTTTCAAGGGCTTGATGTCAAGCAGATCCCAATCTTGCTTGATGTCCTCCACCCATTCCCTCACTGGATCCCTTACTATGCTGCCACCTAAGTTATATTCAGATCCCCTGCGATGATAATATTTCCCAGAGTTTCTTCCTCAACCATGATTTTGATTAAGTCCCAACACTGCTTCTTTTCCCCTGCATTTACCTGCACATAAACATTAAAAAGGCTAAAGGTCTCCCTTGTTTCTCGGCTTATGAATTGCATAAACTACCAGTGAGTATTTTGCTTTCCATTGACCAATTCCAACTTGGCTTCATTCCAGAGAGCTCCCAACCCTCCCAATGCTCCTCAGGCTGAGAGAGCCTACCCTCCACTTTTTCTCCAAAGGTTCCTGCTTACTTGGAGGAAGATCTTCTCCTCCAACTTAGTCTCCTGGATTAGTAGGATATATGGGGTTTCTATCCTAATCAAACTTCGCATAGCTTCTTCTTTTTGCTTGCTCCCCAATCCCCTGCAATTCCAGGAGACAATATTCATTATTTATCTTTCTAAGATTGGGTCACCCCTTTGGGGCCCTGTCCCTGACTTCTTGTAATCTTTGGTGTTTTTGCTAGAAGCTTCTCCAACGTTGGTTGACTGCCTTAGAGCTTGTCTTTATATGTTTCTCGCTCTCTTTTTTCCCGGTCAGACTTCCTTCCTTTTGTCGATCTACGGGACAATGTTTGGGAGTCACCTATTTCTCCTTCCTCCTTAGATTCTTCTGAACCTTATTCTTCCTCTTCCATCTATGTAGCCTTTCCCTTAGGGCTTACTGCTGCACTCTCGCCTTGCCTGGAGTTTTCAAGGATCTCTTTCTCATTTTCCTCCTTCTGCTGCTGTTTTGTTTCTTGCACTTCAATTGAGGCTGAGGAAAGTGGGGTGAACGCATTCTCTTGTGCCTTTGGATGCTGGCCTTGGCAACTAGAAGAAGGCTGCTGCCCTTTTCCCTTTGTAGCTCCAGTAGGGTTTGAGGGTTTGGGGTTAGCCCTAGATCTTTTGACCTGCTTCCATCCTTCTTCCTTACCTTGCACCGCTTCTTCATTTTTGGTACAGTTCTTGGCAAAGTGTCCATATTCCTGACACTTGCGGAACTTGAAAGGAAGCTGCTCGTAGTCAAGTTCTTGCACATGAGTCCAACTCCCTACATTTATCTTTATAGCCTCCGGCATCCCCACTTCTAGATCCACTTCGACACAAATCCTAGCACAGTCATATTGATCCTTAGTACTTGCGCGATCTATGAATTTTCCTAGATCGTTGCCTATATGTTGGAGGGAATCCCAGTTCCAGCAATGTACAAGAAGATTTGGAAGTCTTACCCACATTGGAACTGCCGACGGAACATCTTCAACTGGATCAAAGTTGGGAGTCCATCTGTTCAAATAGAGACCTTGAGGGCCCATAAAATAGGGCCCATTCCTGAAGTTTAGATCCTTATCTTCTTTTGAAGTAAATTCGAACAGAAAATAGCCTCGCCCTAGAAAATACGAGGTGACACTTTGCTTGATTAACGGTCTCCAGTTCCTACAGATCCAGGTTTCTGTGGCTTTGGGAGAAGGCCAAAGGCCAGTGAACTGTCCTACCAGGGCCCTCTCTGCCAGTGACAAAGTTACCTTGATCGGCCCCTTCGCAGGAAGGGAGACCTCTGGTATATTTTGCAGTTTTTTTACAAAATTCGAAGCATTCGATTTTTTCTTGGCTGGCATCGAAGCCAGAAGGGTCTTGAACGCAGCATCTTCAACAGAAGGGGAGGACAGTAGGAAGATGGGGGGAGCCTGGGATGAGCCCAGCTCATCCATGGTAGAGGGGGCGCAACCCTAACGCGGCCAACCAGCCCGTGAGTGCACACAGCAGGTTGCAGAGCTCGGGGAGGTGAAAAAAAAAGATAGTTTTTATTTAGTAACATTTATTATTAAGTTGCTAAGAATCTTATTCTCGTTTACAAGTTGAAAATTAATGTTAAGTATCTATGGCTATGTCCATCTAAGATATCCTTCTAGGAATTGAATAGGGTCGCAACCCTTGTGGTAAAATAATCAAGTTGTAGAATGGGTTCTTGTAGGCACAGGTGCAAATGGTCGAAGGTGGGCCGACGAGGGAGAGAGAGGTAGTTACCATGGTAACTCCTCCCATCAGAACCCTCTGATCCCAAACTCTCATTTGTTGGATTTCCTACGTGTGGAGCAAGTACAATACTTCTCGGTCAGAGTGGACAACTGGATTTCAAGAGAGTTCAATAGGAACCACCATAACAATAATTAATACGCAGTGAAATGTGAAATTATTGACAAGTGCATAATTTTAGAAACAATTTCACATCACGGAGGAAGGAAACCGAAAAATTAAAGGCCATGAGATTATGCGGATTAAAGACCATCTAGGACGGGCGAAATCGACCATGAAATCATCTTAGCAGTAAGTGTTGAAAATAGCAACAAGAAACGATAAAAATAGAATAAAAAATATTCCAATTTTAATTTGTCCTTGAATTAAAATTGTGAATTAAAATCGTATTTAGTCTCACCAACTGCTTGGAAATAATTAATTAATTCATTATGGATTAATTAGTTGGAAAAATTCAAGTTAGAAGTCTTTCTGAAGTCATGCAACAGTTATCCCTTAAATTAAGGAGATTATCCCTTAAATTAAGGAGATTATCCCTTAATTAAGGAGATAAGATTGAATTATATTTGAGTTGTAATTAGTTAGCTCAGTTTACTAAGTTAAGTCTAGTTAACTTAGTTCCAAACTGTTTGAGGAACTAATTGTGAGCTATCAGTCAGTTGATGCATGCATGCACTCAACTAGTGTACTCTAAATAACTGAAGATTCTCTCATCATTAACTCATGCATGTCTATTTTGAGAAAGACCCAATTGAATTAAATGTCAAGGATAGTGTACTATCAATTGCATGTTTTATCCTATAAAGGAAACTCATGCATGCAGAAGGAATAAGGTTCCTTGAGGATTGCGCAGTTCTGACAGTGTGTTATAGCAGTGTGTGAGAGCAATGTTACACTAGGTGAAGGAGATCATCCCAGAGGTAACTGCGCAAGGAAATAGGAGCCTCGAGAGTAAAGGAGAAGGCTTGTGAGAAGCTTTGATTGCCTGTGAGCATCCAGGAGGATTGTACTAAGAGCTGGCTAGCTGTGAGAGCTAAGGCTTTGTGTAATGCTGATATATTTCCACCTTGTATGATAATACAGATAGTGGGGTTTTTAGTTGAGGCTTTCCCCTGAGTATTTTCTATGTTTCATGTGCATTGATTCTTCTTCTTATGGTTATATGTGTTCAACTCTGATTCAACTAGATATTTAAGCTTCTGCAAAGCAAATTTATAGTAGAAGTAGATTATAGTATTTTGCTTTGGTATATTGCATTATCGAGTTAATCTACAATCATATTTTCTACATGGATCTCAAAGGTAGATTTGTAGAGAATTTGCAGGAAATTCTACATGGTATCAAAGCCTAGTTTATCGAAGCTGTGAACAATATACAGAGAAGAGAATTCGAAGTTTGAAGTTCGGGGTTGCAGGGGCAAATCGAATTCTTATCATACTTCAAGGTTGGCCAATGGTGTTCTATGGCTTGAGACTCGAGTATGCCTTGGATGGCAGCTCAAATTACATAGCATGGAAAGATCACATGGAGGCTATATTAGAAGACAATGGCTTGAAGGATTTCATTGATCAAGAAATCCCAAAGCTAGGTTCAACTAATGCACAAGAGTTGGCTGAGTGGAAGAAGTGTGTGGCAAGGGCAAGACAGATCATCCTTGAGGGAGTTCGAGACCATATTGTCTCGAGTCTCCATGGGAAGGATACTCCATATTCAATGTGGAAGACATTGAAGGACCTCTACCATAACAGTAGCGACCAGAGGAAATTGGCGCTCAAGGATAAGCTTCGAAGAATCAAGATGGAGAATGGCGATACTATTTCCACATATCTGAACAAGCTCACAACCTGCCGAGATGAGCTTGGTAGTGTGGGAATAACTATTGATGATGATGATATGGTGAGCCTCGCTCTCCTCGGCCTTCCAAAGAGCTGGAATAGCTACCAGGACTCTGTGAATGGAAGGGAGAAATTGCGAGATTGGGAACGACTGTGGTTGGATCTCATGCAGGAGGAGATCAGGAGGAGCACTCGAGATGGTTCTTCATCCAAGGATGATAATGAAGAAAATCTGGCCTAGCGAGTAAGGCAAGAAAAGGGAAAGGGAAGGATTCCCATTCCAAATCAAATTCTTCTCATGGAGGGAAGAAGGTTGACAAGTCTAAAGTGAGATGCTTTAATTGTCATGAAATGGGTCATTATGCGACTAATTTCCCATCGAAGAAGTCCAAGAAGGGATCCTCGGAAGGATCTGAAGGTGAGGCATTAACCTCTCAGTTCGAGATGGACTTCACCCTCATCGCATGCATGGTGTCATCAATGATGGGTTGTGGTTGGTATCTTGATAGTGGAGCCTCATTCCACATGGCTGGCGATAAAATTTTATTCAGTGCCTCGGAGGAGAAAGACCTCAAGATGCGCATCGAGATGGGTGACGACGAAAAGTTTAGTGTTTCAGGAGTGGGCACGGGTGCTTTTCAGAGGGAGCATGGAGCTCCTATCACCTTGACAAATGTGAAGTATGTGCCTGGACTGAAGAAGAATTTGGTATCAGTTGCGATGTTGGTGGACAAAGGCTACGATGTTGTCTTTAGTAAGGGAAAGGTTTTCCTTAGACAAATCACCACGAGACAGGTGAAGCAGATCGGTTCACGAGTTAAGAACCTGTATGCTCTTGAGGTTCAAGATGCATGCAAAGCCTTGAGGAGCAAGGCAAACGTTAGAGACTTGTTGATTGAGAGGGAGAGTAAATTACCTCTCAACCTTTCAGTCCCAAAAGAAGTCTCAGACAATTGTGGAGGAGCCACAATTGGAGATGCTGAGAGGAGACCGAGTGGAGGCATCCACTCATGCAGAGACCTCCAGTAGGGGGGAATTTTGAGCCAAGTGGGCAGAGGGATCACATGCAACCATACCTCCAGGTGTGAGGTGGGGTGATGTGAAGTGATAGTCCCAAGAAGGCTGAAATTGGGCAGGGTCCATTGAGAGGTTTTATCTCATGGATCGTACCTTGCTACGGGAGCCCAAAGTACAGAGTATCAGGAGAAATCAGTGGGATTGATGCAGTCAGATATCAAAGTGATAGAGGTTAGAGCAGTCAGATACTGAAGAGCGCAGAGAACGATTGACAACAGTGCAGAAAGGCAAAGTCAGCCGAAGCGCAAAGTTTTCAATTGACAGAAGCAATAACAGTCAGAGACTTTGATGGCAGATGCATCATATTGATTCAGGTTGGGTTTTTTTTGTTTCTGGAGTTGCTGGAGCAACAACACTAGAGAGAAGTGTTGCATGCAAAACATTCCAAATGTTTAGGATCGAGATAGAGTTGAATTCCTTTCTTGTTGAGAGGGAGTGTTGAAAATAACAACAAAAAATGATAAAAATAGAATCTAGAATATTCCAATTTTAATTTTTCCTTGAATTAAAATTGTATTTAGTCTCATCGGCTACTTGGAAATAATTAATTAATTCATTATGGATTAATTAGTTGGAGAAATTCAAGTTAGAAGTCTTTCTGAAGTCATGCAACAATTATCCCTTAAATTAAGGAGGTTATCCCTTAATTAAGGAGATAAGATTGAGTTATATTTGAGTTATAATTAATTAGCTCAATTTACTGAGTTAAGTCCACTTAAATTAGTTCAAAACTATTTGAGGAACTAATTGTGAGTTATCAATCAGTTGATGCATGCATGCACTCAACTAGTGTACTCCAAATAACTGAAGATTCTCTCATCATTAACTCATGCATGTCTATTCTGAGAAAGACCCAGTTGAGTTAAATGTCAAGAACATTGTTCTATCAATTTCATGTTTTCTCCTATAAAGGAAATTCATGAATGAAGAATGAATAAGGTTCCTTGAGGATTGCGCAGTTCTGACAGTGTGTTAGAGCAGTGTGTGAGAGCAGTGTTACACTGGGTGAAGGAGATCATCCCAGAGGTAACTGCGCAAGGAAATAGGAGCTTGGAGGGCAGAGGAGAAGGCTTGTGAGAAGCTTTGATTACCTGTGAGCATCCAGGAGTATTGTACTAAGAGCTGGCTAGCTATGAGAGCTAAGGCTTTATGTAATTCTAATATATTTCCACCTTGTATGATAATACAGATAGTGGGGTTTTTAGTTGAGGCTTTCCCCTGAGTATTTTCTGTGTTTCATGTGCATTGATTTTTCTTCTTATGGTTATATGTGTTCAGCTTTGATTCAACTAGATCTTTAAGATTCTGCAAAGCAAATTGATAGTAGAAGTAGATTATAGTATTTTGCTTTGGTATATTGCATTATCAAGTTAGTCTACAGTCAGATTTTCTACATAGATCTCAGAGGTAGATTTGTAGAGAATTTGCAGGAAATTCTATAGTAAGACAGATTGATACATGGCGCGGTGTCGTGTACAACATAGAGAACAAACACATTAACCTAGGGCAATTGCGAAGAAGAGCATGCAGACCATGAACTTCTTGCCCACGCAGTTGTAGATAAGCTCCAACTTCAAGAATCTCGCAACCATGGAGGTTGCTAAACTTCCACCATAGGGGGCAGGTAACTACAAAGAACTACTCGACAAAGAAGTATTATGGATCTAAATGAGCAAACAATGACCTTATGTTGTTTCTTTGTAAACCATTTGCATTCTTGAAACTAATACACGATTCAATCTTCTGATCTTTTCGAAGTCTTTCCGATTGGAGAAAATGTTGTGGGCATTGTCCAATCTTTAAAATCAATCAAGGGAAATAAAAGGAGAAGATTTTCCAGCAAGTGTGGTGGGAGACGAGATTCATTGCGTGCAAAATCTAGCAGCGGTGTGTTGTGCATAATTTAAGAAACAGTTTCACATCACGGAGGAAGGAAATCAGAAAATTAAAGGCCATGAGATTGTGCGGATTAAAGACCATCTGGGACATGAAAATTGACCATGATATCATCTGAGCAGTCAGAAAAATTGGTACATGGCGCGGTGTCGTGTACAACATAGAGAACAAACACAACAACCAGGGTAATTGTGAATAAGAGCATGCGGACCATGAACTTCTTGCCCACACAGTTGTAGATGAGCTCCAGCTTCAATAGTCTCACAACCATGGAGGCTATTAAACTTCCACCACAGGGGGCAGTTAACTACAAAGAACTACTCGATAAAGAACTATTATGGATCTAAATGAGCAAACTTTGACCTTATGTTGTTGCTTTGTAAACCATTTGCAATCCTGAAACTAATACAAGATTCAATCTTTTGATCTTTTCGAAGTCTTTCAGATTGGAGAAAATGTTGTGGCCATTGTCCAATCTTTAAATTCGAGCAAGGGAAATAAAAGGAGGAGATTTACTAGCAAGTGTGGTGGGAGACGAGATTCATCGCGTGCAAAATATAACAGCGGTGTGGTGTGCATAATTTTAGAAACAGTTTCACATCACAAAGGAAGGAAATCAAAAAATTAAAGGCCACGAGATTGTGCAGATTAAAGGCCATCTGTGTAAGGACCTGCGGTCCTTGGCATGCTCACCGAATGAAGTACGATGGCTGTTAGTGAACGAATAGCTTAAAATGAAGGAAAGTGCGAGCTCAGGCTTACGATGCAGAGGAGTCATGTGATAATGCACGCACGAAGGAGGAGAGCGAGTCATGTTTATAGTGTGGGGAGCATGAGCGCTCAACCCACGACCAACTTACAAACTTAACAAGCCGACCTCATACATTGTGAAGGAAATGCGATGAAGTGTTGGCCGAACAACACTTGGACAAAGGTTTGAACAATGCGTGAGGGCGTGGGCAGGTCGGCTGGGTAGCCAAGACCTTGCCCAACACACGGTATAAACATATGCAATGGAGCTCATTCGAAAGGCATCGCTCAAGCATTCAAGCAAGTAGTGTGCAGAAAAGGGCCGCAGCAAGGAGATAGGCGCAGGTCGCATGCGCCTAAGTCTTGGGCAATCCGCTTAAGGGTGCACGAAGTCTAAACGAAGGCGAGGGCGAGGAGCACCCGTCGGTTGAATGAAGGCAAGGATGCCCGGTTGTGCAAGGCGTGCACAGGTGAAGGCGTGGGTGCCCGGTTTGCGCGAAGACTTGACATGGGTGTCTCGGGTAGCTCGAGTGAGCGCCCGCCCGTCGTGCAAGGGTGCACGGTGCGAAGTTGGTGAACGATTGTGCGAAGGGGGTGTCTTTGTGGCTTGGTGGAGTCACCCACCATCGTGCATGAAGACAAGGTTCGGTTGTGAAGTGCGGAAGGCAGCTCGTGTGAGGGCGCGCCCGCCCGCCTTGGGCAAGGAAATCTTGGTTGTCACACGGTGGTGTGAGAAGGTTGTAAAATTGGCTAAGTATGAATCTTGGAGTTTCCAAGTATACTTGTAAAGCATTGTAACTTTGTAAAGTTGTATAATATATTATTCGGGCAGACTCATTATTCAGGGAGTTGACCCTCCCTTTATACTGTGCAATGGTGTTCTCATTTATAATTGCTATTGATAATGAATGTGTATGGGTGTTCATTGGTATAAAGGAAAACATAATAATACTTGGTTGCGAAACACAAACTAAGTAGGATAAGTGGTTAGGCGTAGTCCACGAACATAAGTATTGGTGAAAAAAAAGTGTTCGGTGGTGCCGCACCTCGCCAAGAGCGATTGAGAGACAACCGTCATCTCCGGCGTCGTGACAGTTGGTATCAGAGCAAGGTTGCTCGTGACGAAGTGGCCGAGGAGCTGGTGAACAGGTTCAGGTGTTGAAGCATTGAAGCAGATACACATTGACAGGTGGTCTAGAAGCTCACGGTTGAAGTTTGGAAATTGGTGACAGTGAAGCAGGTACTTGTAGGTGAAGGAAGTTGTTTCACATACAAGTGGGACAAGCGTTGGTTCATGGTTGCAGGCAACTTGGTGAAGCTGTTGGATGGTGGAAACTAGATCAGAAAGAAGAAGGAAACTATTAGCAATGGCAGGGGAATCTCAGGTTGGGTCTAGTCACGATGCAAAGGATGCTACTATGGCATTCATTGAAAAAGTGTTCGAAAAGGTGGAGGACTTAGAGGCTTACTGGACTAAGAAGATGGACTTGGTCGAGAGAGATCAAAAGGCCAATTCGAAGATGAGGGAAGAGCTCGAGGAACTCCAGACTCAACACGAGTACACTGATCTTATGTGTACACAACTTGAAGTAAGGGTCAAGGAGGTTGAAGATGCAAGAGATCGAGGCTTGGCAGAGATCGTGGACTTGCAGAAATCTCTTGACGAAGCCAGAGATGAGATCGCAGTGTTGAAGAAGGCCGTGAGGCATAACTCAGGTGGAGGAGTGCCTCATGTGAAAGTCAAGGAACCAAAATCTTATGATGGTACAAGGAATGCGAAGACTCTTGGCAACTTTCTATGGGACATGGAGCAATACTTGGAACACTTGGTTCTATCTGATGATGAGACGAAGGTGAAGGTACCTGCTCAGTTCTTGACAAAGGATGCTAAGATGTGGTGGCGAAGGAGGATGGATCAAATTGCCAATGGCAGTGCTGATGACATTACTTCTTGGGATGATATGAAGAAAGCTTTGCAGGCTCATTTCAGTCCTCAAGATGAAACGTGGGAAGCAAGGATGAAGATTAAGTTCATAAAGCAGGCAGGGAACCTACAGACATATCAACGAGAGTTTGCAAGAGTGGCTCTGGAACTTCCTGACATGGCGAAGAGGGACAAGGTGTTCAACTTCATTATTGGATTGAAGCCTTGGGTACGCAATGAAATGAAGAGGCAGAAGATTAAAACACTTGAGGAAGCTTTTGTTGCTGTGGACAGGTTGGTGGAGCATTATGATGAGACTTCTGATGATAGGAAGAAGAAGTCCGATAAGCCAAAAGAGAAGAAGAAGGATGATGCTTCGAAATCAGATGATAAGTCGAAGATGAAGAAAGCCTTGAAGTGTTGGATATGTGCTAAACCACATACGGTGAAGAATTGTCCTTCTAGACCGAAAGTGGCTGCTATTGCACAATCTAATACGAAGAATGAAGAAGCTTCTGTAGGGATGATGCAGATACTTGGTGGTGGTGCTGCTACAAAGGTGGTCTCTCGGAGAGATCCTAAGAGGAACAGTTTGGAGTATGTTCGGATGAAGATTGGGGTGCTGATATACTCACTATGGTGGATAGTGGGGCTACTCACAACTTCATGAGTGAAGATACTGCGAGAAGGATTGGGCTGAAATTTGTACTGGTGAAGGCACAAATGAAGACAGTGAATCATCCTCCTGATTGTGTTCTTGGTGTAGCCGAAAAGGTGGACACAACACTAGGTGAATGGACAGGGAAAGTCGACTTCACTATAGTGTGGATAGATGACTATGAAGCTGTACTGGGGATGGAATTCTTGAAATAATTTGATGCTATGATTGTTCCACATTTGAAGAAGCTGTACATTTACGATGGAAGGGAAGATGTACCCATTGGTGTGACAAAGCCTGATTGTAAACTGGCAGTGATGCAAATGGAGGATGAGAAGCACATGGAAGACATGAGTAAGTGGTTGTCTACTGTTGAGACAAAGCTTACCGAGCAGTCATTGGTCATCAGGACACTTTCTGATAGTATCTTGGATTTATTAAGAAGGCTAGAAGTGGTTGAGGATGGTGATGATGATGAGGAGGCATATGTGAGGTCGAATGTCCGGGAGGAGGATCGGGTCACTTATCTACAGAGGATGGAGATAGAAAATCCTGACAGATGGATTGAGATGATTAGTGAGGGTGAGCCTTCATGCTCTACTCCCTCCACATCTTCTTAGATGACATAGAAGATGGGGTTTATTGTTAGCTGCTCATGGCAGTGAGTCCTTAAAACAGGTTAAGCAAGTATGGCAGATGGTGCAGGGATGGCTTGGCATCAAGCATCATGACATGTTGTAGATGGGATGAAGTTTCCATGGACCTAAGCATGGGAGAGATTCTTGGTGAGTTCAGGATGTGGCAGAATCCAAGATAGACTGGTGAAGGCATAAGGATGGACATTCTTATGATTTGAGCGTGACAGTTGGACTGATCACCTTACTAGTTCAAGTCATGGGGGCTAGCAGTGTACCAGAGATATGTTGGCATCAGGCAGACAAGGAGGATAGTTCACAGGATGAGGATGACACATGATGGGGATGGGAGTTATACATATGTTGCATGGATGTTTGCAGTATGTGGAGGAGTCGATATCATGGACCAAGGATGAGACGGTTGTTGATGATGATCTTGGTGGATGTCTACTAGGATGGTATGTTTTCGAGGACGACAACGACTTCAAGTGGAGGATGATGTAAGGACCTGTGATCCTTGGCATGCCCACCGGATGAAATGCGACGACTGTTAGTGAACGAATAGCTTAAAACGAAGGAAAGTGCGAGCTCAGACTTACGATGCAGAGGAGTCATGTGATAATGCATGCACGAAGGAGGAGAGCGAGTCATGTTTATAACGTGGGGAGCATGAGCGCTCAACCCACGACCAACTTACAAACTTAACAAGCCGACCTCATACATTGTGAAGGAAATGCGATGAAGTGTTGGCCGACCAACACTTGGACAAAGGTTTGAACAATGCGTGAGGGCGTGGGTAGGTCGTTTGGGTAGCTAAGACCTCGCCCAACGCACGGTATAAACATATGCGATGGAGCTCATTCGAAAGGCATCGCTCAAGCATTCAAGCAAGTCTTCTATGAGGTAGTGCACAGAAAAGGGCCCGCAGCAAGGAGATAGGCACAGGTCGCACGCGCCCAAGTCTTGGGTAGGCCGCTTAAGGGTGCACGAAGTCTGAACGAAGGCGAGGGCGAGGAGCGCCCGTCGGTTGAACGAAGGCAAGGGCGCCCAGTTGTGCAAGGCGTGCACGGGTGAAGGCGTGGGCGCCCGGTTTGTGCGAAGACTTGACACGGGTGTCTCGGGTAGCTCGAGTGAGCGCCCGCCCGTCGTGCAAAGGTGCACGGTGCGAAGTTGGTGAACGATTGTGCGAAGGGGGTGTCTTGGTGGCTTGGTGGAGTCACCCGCCGTCGTGCACGAAGACAAGGTTCGGTTGTGAAGTGCAGAAGGCAGCTTGTGTGAGGGCGCGCCCGCCCGCCTTGGGCAAAGAAATCTTGGTTGTCACACGGTGGTGTGACAAGGTTGTAAAATTGGCTAAGTATGAAACTTGGAGTTTCCAAGTATACTTGTAAAGCATTGTAACTTTGTAAAGTTGTATAATATATTATTCGGGAAGACTCATTGTTCAGGGAGTTGCCCCTCCCTGTATACTGTGCAATTGTGTTCTCGTTTATAATTGCTGTTGATAATGAATGTGTATGGGTGTTCATTGGTATAAAGGAAAACATAATAATACTTGGTTGCGAAACACAAACTAAGTAGGATAAGTGGTTAGGCGTAGTCCACGAACATAAGTATTGGTGAAAAGAAAGTGTTCGGTGGTGCCACACCTCGCCAAGAGCGGTTGAGAGACAATCGTCATCTCCAGCGTCGTGACAATCTGGGATGGGCGGAATCGACCATGAAATCATCTGAGCAGTCAGACAGATTGGTACATGGCAAGTGTCATGTACAACATAGAGAACAAACACAACAACCATGACAATTGCGAAGAAGAGCATGCAGGCCATGAACTTCTTGCCCACACAACTGTAGATGAGCTCCAGCGTCAATGGTCTCGCAGGCATGGAGGCTGCTAAACTTCCACCACAGGGGGTAGTTAATTGCAAAGAACTACTCGACAAAGAAGTATTATGGATCTAAATGAGAAAACTCTGACCTTATGTTGTTGCTCTGTAAACCATTTGCAGTCTTGAAACTAATACAAGATTCGATCTTTTGATCTTTTCGAAGTCTTTCCGATTGGAGAAAATGTTGTGGCCATTGTCCAATCTTTAAAATCGAGCAAGGGAAAGAAAAGGAGGAGATTTACCAACAAGTGTGGTGGGAGACGAGATTCATCGCGTGCAAAATCTAGCAACGGTGTGTTTTCCACCCACCAGGAGACCTTGCACACTCTTCATTCCAAACAAAAGCTTCTTTTGTAATTGGCTTGGAAATGAGTTCGGTGTTACAAGACGCACACAAACCATGGTATGCATCTGCCAAGTCGTTTGTGTGGTTGGGAAATGAATGGACAATGAATTTCAAATCTTGGGATTGAGTAGCAACCATCATTCAATTCAAATCAGATAATCATAACCCAATCATCTAACAAAAGATCGAATGGCACAAATTATGACAGGAAGGCAACTAGGATATAAGATAAGCTAAGATAATTATATTTATGTCCAACTAATGACCACAAAGTAGGTCAAAGGGATTGTTGAGTACAATGATGTCCATAAAATGCAGGAGAACCAAACAATGTCCTATAAAAAAATACAATGCATGAATATAAAAGGTAAGATGCAGGGACATAAAAGATACAATGTATGGAATGCCCTGACGGAGAAGTTCCAGGGATTAATGAGTCTGAGGATTAGACCCATCTCTCCTAACATCTAAGGCTGACTGAAGAACACTGAAAAAAATTCCACAAAGTTTGCTGCTTTGATGAAGGGCCAGTGGGAGATACAGACTACAAAATAGTCTCCTATAAAAAATACAATGCATGAATCTAAAAGGGACAATGCAGGAACATAAAAGATACAATGCATGGAATGCCCCGACGGAGAAGATCCAGGGGCTAATGGGTCTGAGGATTAGACCCATCTCTCCTAACATCCGAGGCTGACTGAAGAACACTGAAAAAAATTCCACAAAGTTTGCTGGTCTGATGAAGGGCCAGTGGGAGGTGCGGACTACCAAACGGTCTCCTATAAAAAATACAATGCATGAATATAAAAGGTACAATGCATGAACATAAAAGATACAATGTATGGAATGCCCTGACGGAGAAGATCCAGGGACTAATGGGTCAGAGGATTGCACCCATCTCTCCTAACATCCGATGCTGACTGAAGAACACTGAAAAAAATTCCACAAAGTTTGCTGTTATGATGAAGGGCCAGTGGGAGGTGCGGACTACCAAACGATCTCCTATAAAAAATGCAATGCATGAATATAAAAGGTACAATGCAGGAACATAAAAGATACAATGTATGGAATGCCTTAACAGAGAAGATCCAGGGGCTAATGGGTGTGAGGATTAGACCCATCTCTCCTAACATCCAAGGCTGACTAAAGAACACTGAAAAAAATTCCACAAAGTTTACTGTCTGATGAAGGGCTAGTGGGATGCTAGGAGAATTCTTTTTAGAGGGAAACACCTTACAACATAATAATTAATAATTAAATCAACCAATATCTTTTTTAACTCCATATTTATTAAACAATTAGAAAGATCAAATCTCTTCATGTGCAAACTTATTTTAGAGTGAAAAGAAATTTTGACCTTTAAAAATAAAATAAATCTAACCTGGTTTTTCTAAAAATAAAAATTTCCACATCCTATTTCGAAATTAAAAACACCTAATTATTTTTTAACCTACAATGTAATTTTCAGTGACAAGCCGGTGACGCTCAACTATTTTTTGGGAAGATGAAGACGTAACCCTAATGCTCTAAATTAAAAGATCTAAGTCATAACCCTAATCTTCTAAATTGGAAGATGAAGTCGTAATCCCCATTTTATAAATCAGTGTTGGTGGCACGGCGGGAGAGTGGGAGGCTTTCGTCTGTGAACAGGAGGAGGGACTTGAGAAGGGTAGCGGAAGAAATAAAAGAGTTCTACTGTGCCCTGCTCTGAGCCCATCTGCTTCTTAGCAGACAGGGTATGGATTTCAGGGCTATAGCAATCTGTTTTTGTCAAGAAAAGCCCAGTTTTTCTGATTTCCCTTACATGGTAAGCGAATCAAGGGCTTCTCTTGGTACATTCGTCTGTTTCTGAAATAAATATTTACTTGCAATAGATTTTTCTTTTTTTTCTTCCTCTATTACTGACATTGTAACAAAACAGGCATTTAATTGATTTTCACTTGCTTGCATTTGCGGTAATACTGTATCCTTTGAGATGCAACTGCGCATTATATCGACTGGTGTTTGTGGCCATAATTGTGTGTCGATAAGAGGATTCATATTTATGGTTTGTGTATTTGAAATTTTTAATATTTAGAATACCTTGGAGAACATTCCATACGATAAGGCTGTATTAGGGTTTGAAGATAGGGTTACATGTTCCCCTTCTTACGAAAATGATTTTTCCTGAGCTTTGAGGGATTTGCATGGATTTGGTCTAACAGAGCCGAAATAGTATCATAAATGCGGAGCTTTGAAAATTACGAGGAGCTTTGAAAATCATGATAGTCCTTATAACAGCATCAGGTGCGGCCTTTCGGTTTTCTAAGAATGCTGTTACTTTGATTAGAGTTCCTAGGTGGTTCCTTTGCCTCAGTCTTCTAAGGGCGCCTTCCTATTGAAATATGGTGAATATCTCAATGCTTGTTTTAGATGTCATACAATAATGCCTTCCACGATTAGACATAAATGCTCGGCGTGGCCTAATGGAATTAGGCTTTAGTGATTCCTGAACTTTATGACTCGTTTCGACTTTGTTCCGACCCTGATTTGTGCGACCCGTTTGCAACTTTGAAAAATCTATTAAAAAAGACTGAAAATCTTTGTTTTTGAATAAGGTCCTGTCATCTATGATTGGAACTTGTTGGACTTTTCTGGTGAGGATTGGGCTTCTGGTCCTCATTAGCATAGCCCAGTAGGTCCTCACCAGCATAGGCCAGTAGGAGAGAGCCTGAGATGTTTTTTTTCCGTGGAAAAAGTTGTAATTTCTATTAGTCAAGAGAAATTACATTCTGTAGATGCTGTGCATATGCATACTGAGACAGTGTGTCTCACCAATAAGCTCTGAAGGAGACTGTCCAGTTTCAAAAAAAGATAAACTGTAAAGAACACAGATGTACGATCATATCAAAAATACCATCCTCTCTCCGAACTGTTGGTCCATGCAGGGAGTTTCAGAGAGGTATCAGTCCAAATATAGTAAAAACATATATACTGTGTTGATGTTTTGTGCAGCTGGAGTACTGTCCCCCAGATAGGAGATACAAAAAAATATAGATAGGTGATTATATCATTTACTAAAAAACGATGCTGTCCATAATAACAGTTCTGACTAAATAGCATGTAAATGAAAAAGCAAAAAAAAAAGACCAGCACTTTGTGCATTTTGGGACCCTTTCAGTTCTAAGTGTCCCTTTGGGCCTGTTGATCATCAAAGGGCCTGTGGTAGTGCTGAAAGTAGGTTCCATCTAGGTCTTCTTGTATCAGCCAGTCCGCTTCTTGCCTCTGCGCTGCTTGCTTGGATAGGTAGTCCGCCCGAGAGTTGCGCTCCCTGTAGATATGCCGACATTCAAATGTTTCAAAAGCATCTATTAGTCTGAGTGCCTCTTCCAGAATGTGTCTCAAAGAGAAAACAGTGCGTGATGATTTCCTGGTAAGCCAATTGCAGACAATCTGTGAATCTCCAAACAATTGTAGTTTTGTACATCCTTTTTCATGTGCAAAAGTTATGAGGTGTTTTGCAGTGGATAGCTCAGCATAGTGTGTTTTTCTCTGATATAGCTTATTTTAAATTTTCTCAACATAGCTTATTTAAAACTTATTTTAAATTTTCTCAATGTAGCCTATTTAAAACTTATTTAATATGGCCTATTTAAAACTTATATTAATATAGCCTATTTTAAATTTATTTTAAAGAAATAAAACTTCAATGATATTTTTATTTTTCCTGTGTGAGTGCTATTTATCTCTGTTCTATCCCTCCCTGCCCAAAATGATATATGTCAAATTTACATCCTATTTGCTTAGTACTCGATTTAATTTCCTGCCCTGCCCAAAATGATATCTGTAAAATTTATACCCTATTTGCTTAGTACTTGATTTAATTTCAATTGGTGGGTTTTTTTTTTCAGAAGACTCCAAGCTTAGGCCATGTTGAATAGCACAGATAATATCAACAAATTCAAAGGTTAAACCATGTTGAATAGCACAGCTAATAGCAACAAATCCAATGGGTTGTTTTCTGCTAAAAAACTGAACTTCAAACCCTTCGTCACAGAGCACTGATAGATTTATAAATCTCAGCAAGCAATCGCACTGAGGGTTTGCAAGTTTTTGACCAGTTATTTCGGAGTTTGGATTTGTTGTACTATTTTTTGATATCAAAATTTGCATTTACTAGGTTGTTTATTCTCAAGAATGGGTCTCAAATACCATTGGATATGAGTTAGGGAGAGCTGAGTTACCGATCCGGAGACAACAGACCAAGCAATCGCAATGAGGGGGGTTTGACAAGTTTGTGACCAGTTATTTCGAAGTTTGGATTTGTTGTACTACTTGTTGATATCAAAATTTGCATTTACTAGGTTGCTTATTCTCAAGAATGGGTTTCAAATACCATTGGATCTGAGTTAGGGAGAGCTTATTTCTTACAAGTTTTAATGAGTTTTGGCAACGGACATTATCTTTTTCAAAAAATGTATTCAGGTAATCAAAAGTGAAATGTAGAGCTTAAGAAATGGCAGGCAACAGTCTTAGAGCTCTCACTGTTGTAGCGTATTTTCTTGTAATTTCCATGTAACCTGTAGCCTTTTCAGGCCAAGAGCATATAACTTCATCCAAAGGACCACATGCGTGCATTAGATAATCTCTCCAATATTGAAGCTTGGTGAAAGCCAAACTCGCTGATTTGTGACGTCGGAATAGTTGCATCATGCTGGCTTTTCCAGAAGATTCTCATGATTTTCATAAACTTCTTATTGCACGTAATGGTCCACTATTTGGAAAAGGCCATCTTCCTCACAGAAACGTTAGATTTCTTCGAATACCCTTCTTCTTTTTGGACCATCTCGGTTTTGAAAGCCACCACCGGAATGTTTTTAGAGAAACAAGAGACCATAGACGTCTGTGGGCCTTCACTGGGAAGCAAGATACTTTTATCCTATATTTAGTAACTGGTATGTCGGAAGAGATTATGGTCGCATGATGCATGTCCTGTTGAACTTCAGACCACTGGATAGTTTTGAGCTTGGAGTTCAAAGGACTGGGTAATTTTGAGCGCATGGAGCTATTACCTGTTCTTAATGGACATGTTACTATCTACTATTTGTTCTTGATTCTGTTAAGCAATCTAGTTTGAAAGATAATCTTCATTTGGGAAAGACAGGTAGAATTTTACCATCTCCAGAATCAGATCAACATTGTTAAGCAGCACAAATGCAAAATGCTAGCAGATGCAATATTATTTATTATATCAAATGCGTCGGCAATTCTAATACCTGGGAGATTTGAGGCATGGTTTCCATGAAAAATAAATTCCAGAGTACGTTCTATTTGAGCATATATTTTTGTTGTTGACATGGGAAAATGGCCTCTTGCATTATCTTCAAGGAGATAGTCAGTTATCCTTTGCACCTACTCATGAAAGGACCACTTATGCATATTTTCAGGGAGAGAGTCGCTTATTTTTGTGTTTGGCAACAATAATATGGAAATTGTGAGTATGGATTAAAAATATTTACACAACCCAATTCTGTACCTTAGAAATACAAATAGTAAGTTGGAGCAAGAATTGAGAGTGTACCATGAATCACAAATAGTAGGTTGTAGCAGTTTCAACAAAGCAAAGCTGAACAATGTCAAATGATCTCCTCTACATTGTCCCTTGTTCACACTTTATGAACAACCCTTATTCTATTCTTATTCTATTATCAGAATTCTCAATCTACATTGTGTGATTAAGCAACAAACACACTTTATAAACTACCCTCTACTATTATTAGAATTCTTATATTCAAACTTAACACTACGGGAGATATTTCTATGGTTGTGTGGACCAATACCAGTACGGTCCTACTCATCTATCAAAAAAAAATTCATAAACCATCAAAAAAAAATATACATAAATATTTTATATTAACCTATTTATCAAAAAAAATTCATAAACCATAAAAAAATGTACATAAATACTTTATATTAAGTTATATAATCTATTTGGCTCACATTATGATTGGGCCAAAAAGTGTTAAACATCAAACTTTAACATTACAAGTTGACAAGACATAATGTCCAAGTTCTAGCTTTGAATTACCAAATAAGTCAAAATGCACTACAAAACATTTCATTGAACTCTATTAAATACTTTATATTAAGTTATATAAGTCGTATAGTTTAGTTAAAAATGGGCCCACATTGATTGGGCTAACATTATGATTGGGCCAAAAAGTGTTAAAACATCAAACTTTAACATTACAAGTTGACAAGACATAATGTCCAAGTTCTAGCTTTGAATTACCAAATAAGTCAAAATGCACTACAAAACATTTCATTGAACTCTATTAAATACTTTATATTAAGTTATATAAGTCGTATAATTTAGTTAAAAATGGGCCCACATTGATTGGGCTAACGAGTGTCAAACATCAAACTTTATCCTTGGAAGTTGACAAGAATTGACACCAAGCTTTTCAATTCAAGTATTAAATACATTAGTTTTTTTAATTCAAAAATTAAAAATAGAGAACCACAAAGGTCAACCATGAAAGATTATATAAGCCATTTGATCATCTAGAAATCAATTCACACCACATATTTGAATTTGGGAGATGGCAATACATGTTAGTCTTCCTTACCAATTAAATTCTATATCAAAAAACTATAAACATAAACTCTCACTGATTTTTATTTCAAACATTCATTTTAGTCATTAGTGGTTGGAGACATACAATTAGAGAGTGTTCAAACATTGTTACATTAATTCTATACATCAGTGGCTGGAGACATACAAATAGAGTGTGTGCATAGTGTTACATTCATTCTATTCATCAGCGATTGGAAACATATAGGCTTGTTTTTGTTGAATAATGTTATTATTTTTGTTGAATAATGTCAACCTTGTTGAGAGACAAAGGTAAATTAAAGCCATTATAGCCATACCACTTGTTAAATAGATCACAAGATCTAATAAGAGAAACATTTCTATATGAATAACGGACCCACTGATTTATAAACCAATTTCAATGTTATTGTAACTTCAAATCTAACCCTTGCAATTCAATATCACACTACTATAATAGCAAAGAATATCATTTCACAGTCTTGAAGACGATGCATATAAATTTATAATCCTGAAGATGATTGTGCAGGATCATGTTTATTCTTTGAAGGAAATGAAGCAACTTGGAGATCTGTGACCTCCTAGAGGGGAATGGCCTAGGAACTTTATGAATTCAAAGAGTAAATTTTGATGTGAGGAAGATTCATTGTTTGGTCAGAGAAGCATTTCTAAATGAATAACAAACCCTTCTTTGAAGGAAATGAAGCAACGTGGAGGAGATCTGTGACCTCCTAGAGGGGAATGGCCTAGGAAGTTTATGAATTCAAAGAGTAAATTTTGATGTGAGGAAGATTCATTGTTTGGTTAGAGAAGCATTGTTAAATGAATAACAAACCCACTGATTTAGATATTCTCTTTTAATTATTAGAATATCAAAGTAAGACAAGATAACTGCAAGATACAAGACTGCAGGAGGAGAACTACAAGGAATTAGACAATTGAGATGCAACAGATAATCATTTATTTTGTTATGAGGAATAATATGAGCAAGGCGTTTAAGATCCTACAGACCAGCCCATAGACATTAAAATGCTATTTAATCATGATGTTAATGTAGAGGTAGTAGATGACTTTATTTTGCTTGATTCCATTGGTCTGCTCATAATGGGGGAGGAGGAAGAAGTGTAGGAAGAGGAAGTGTACTTAAATGATGACCATCCCTTTTAACATGTCCCATACTCTGCTCAGAATGGTGTCTGATAATATCATGGTGGATGTGAGAAATAAATATGGCCCTCGTGGCCTTAAAGTTTTTCAGTTTATTCAACTAATTCTCTAATTTTCCTATGCTCTTATACTGGCCTTTTCATTCTCCTCTTTATCGAGGTTCATTGTGATGTGCTTTAATTAGGACTGTTTCAACGTCGTACTCCTTTGTCATGCGAGGTTCACTTAGGTGCATTGTTTATAACAACATCAAGTTTTCTTTCATTCTATGGTATCCTTTCTCAGAGGTTTATACTCTCTTACCATTGGCCTGCTATCATGTGGTTGTATGGGTGGAATCGTAACAGATTTGTCTTTTCTTTCTTTAGTCAATGAAAGGGATGCATATCTAGTGTGCATAACACCCATTTTCTCTCTTTTTCAGTTGAATGTGCCTTGTTTTCCCAGGCTTTCACTTGCAAGAACAAAAAGAACTAGTACTAAACCCTTAGACTTTTAGAATTTGAAAGGGAATAACTTCATAAAGAGACTATGACTAAGAACCCTTATTGTTTATAGCTCTTCTTGATAATCATATTTTTAACAATTATTTTTACGAACTAGGAATAGAATAAATGCCAAAAACAATGATTTGAGGACACATAAAGCTATTTGTGTTGAAGAAATTTGTGTTATGCCAAAACTCTTACAAAAAGAAAAAGGAATAACTTTTCTTGATAACTCATATTTTTACGAACTAGGAATAATATGAATGCCAAGAACAATGATGTGAGGACATAGGAAGCTAGTTCTGTTGAAGAAATTGTGTTGTGTCAAAGATGTTACAAAAATAAAAAGGAATAGCTCTTCCTCATAACACGTGTTTTTCACCAACTAGGAATATAATGAATGCCAAGAACAATGATTTGAGGACACAGAAAGCTAGTTTTGTTGAAGAAATTGTGTTATGTCAAAGTTGTTACAAAAAGAAAAAGGTATAGCTCTTTTTCATAACTCATATTTTTACTAATTACGAATAGAATGAATGCCAAGAAGAATGATTCGAGGACACATAAAACTAATTCTATTGAAGAA
The DNA here is from genome assembly GCA_031772625.1 of Pinus tabuliformis. Classification (NCBI taxonomy): domain Eukaryota; kingdom Viridiplantae; phylum Streptophyta; class Pinopsida; order Pinales; family Pinaceae; genus Pinus; species Pinus tabuliformis. The sequence continues at coordinate 953,165,828 of CM062814.1, read as the reverse complement.
ATTGTGTTATGTCAAAGCTGTTACAAAAAGAAAAAACAATAGCTCTTTCCCATAATTCATGGTTTTTACTAACTAGGAATAGAATGAATGCCAAGAACAATGATTTGAGGACACAAAAAACTAGTTTGTTAAAGAAATTGTGTTATGTCAAATCTATTACAAAAACAAACAGGGATAACTCTTCCTCATAACTCATATTTTTACCAATTAGGAATATAATGAATGCCAAGAAGAATGATTTGAGGACACAGAAAGTTAGTTCTGTTGAAGAAATTGTGTTATGTCAAAGCTGTTACAAAAAGAAAAAGGAATAGCTCTTCCTCACAACTCATGTTTTTTACCAACTAGGAATAGAATCATTGCCAAAAACAATGATTTGAGGACACAAAAAGTTAGTTATGTTGAAGAAATTGTGTTATGTCAAAGCTCTTACAAAAAGAAAAATGAATAGCTTTTCCTCATAACTGATATTTTTACAAATTACGAATAGAATGAATGTCAAGAAGAATGATTTGAGGACACACAAAGCTAGTTATGTTGAAGAAATTGTGTTATGTCAAAGCTGTTACAAAAAGAAAAATGAATAGCTCTTCCTCATAACTCATGTTTTTTACCAACTAGGAATAGAATGAATGCCAAGAACAATGATTTGAGGACACAGAGAGCTAGTTTTGTTGAAGAAATTGTGTTATGTCAAAGCTGTTACAAAAAGAAAAATGAATAGCTCTTCCTCATAATGCATATTTTTACCAATTAGGAATAGAATGAACGCCAAGAAGAATGATTTGAGGACACAGAAATCTAGTTCTGTTGAAGAAATTGTGGTATGGCAAAGCTGTTACAAAAAGAAAAAGGAATATCTCTTCCTCATAACTCATATTTTTGCCAATTAGGAATAGAATGAATGCCAATAACAAAATGAATGCCAAGAAGAATGATTTGAGGACACAAAAAGCTAGTTCTGTTGAAGAAATTGTGTTATGTCAAAGTTGTTACAAAAAGAAAAAGGAATAGCTCTTCCTCATAACTCATGTTTTTTACCAATTAAGAATCAATAAAGAAGTTAAAATGCAAGAAAGGGTCAATGTCACTGTGACCTCAAATCTGACCCCTGCAATTCAATATTAGACTACTATAATAGCAATGTTTCAAACTTGATATTTTTCGACAGTCTGCAATAGGTCATTGTTGAGGAGAAGTAAGCTTACAAGTGATTGAAAAAATACACTCCAATCATCAATAACATGCAACAGACCTTAGAAGATCCTCTCACCCTAGACAAATCAATCAAACAAAGCCCACAACCTTGCAAGAAAAATCTAGAAAGAATTTTCATGCGTGAATCCTCATTGTTTCTTTCTAGATTTCTTGTTTCTTTTTGTGAATTTAATTATTCCAAGCTTGTTGTAGTACGAAATTTTATGTGTGAAAACCCTTCCAATTATAAGTTTCAGATCCGAGATGTATTCAGTTACAATATATAGATAAAGCACTGATTGTTGTTGCTCATTGATTACAAAGGACAATGAATTAGCTTGTTTTCTAATACAGTTTTTTAAAATCAGAATTCTATGGTAACTCTGCAGGTTGTTGCAGCCATCCAAGAGTTTTTATTGCAGATCGTAGAGGGAATAGGAGGAGGTGAGGAGCGAGGGGAGCCCAATTGTGATCCAGTGAATCAAATGAGGATAGGGGGGTGATGCGAATGCTCCCAATGCGCGCAATAATGTCGTTGAAAAGGACACCGTGGTTGCAGATCATTTTATTCCACCATCAACCACAGAGTCACCTTCAATCACAGTGCAAGGTGCAAGTTAAACAAAGAAAATCAGTGTCATCAGAGGCTGGACAAAGAAAGACATGTTAGCTGCAATTGATGACATCGAGTTTAAGGGACATTCAATCCGTGCCTATGCAAAAAAACATGGTATTGCCGCCTCTAACATACATTATTGGATAAATGGGTTGACTAATACAAAGTGTAGATAGTTATGACCGAAGAGGAGGAGGACGAGGTCGTTGAGTTGTGTAAGGAGATGGCCCAACTGGGACATGGGTTAGAGCTTACACAACTTAAATTCACAATAGCTCAAATATGTCAAGGGAGGCCAAACCCCTTCAAAGATGGGTTTCCTGGTAAATCATGGAGTGGATGAACTTGTGCAGGGCTTCCAAGGGAAGATCTGTGGATATCTTCCACCCATGATGTCCATGTAGTAGGACGAAGGATCCTTAAGGAAACATGACATGAAGAAGGAAACATGGCATGAATGAAGGCCAGATAGGAATTGATGGATCACTTTATGATAAAAGGAATAATGACATGACTGACCTGGATGAAAGTGATGGATGGTCTATTCCCTATGAAGAAATCCCAAAACATGAAGACTCCTGAATAAAGAAAAAAATTTCATGACATCGTGAGGAGGAGTTCTTCAAGCAATTGGTTGTCCCATCATCTCCACTTGAGGAGCCGTTATTGGTACCTAATTAAGAGGAAGCCTAGAAATAAGTTTCTTACTTGGTAGAAAATTGGAAGAAAAATTCCTAAGCCAAGAGGGAGCTTAGGTACATTCCTTCTGTAGAAATGAGTACATTCCTTCATTGGAATATATATGTCATCCCTAATTAAGAGGGAGAGATAGACACATCATTCTTGTCTTCACTTGGGAAGACATAATGGAGTATTGGGTAAACATCTGGCATCCGATGCTCTTTAAGGATGAGTTAGGGCATCCAAGATATGAGTAGTCATAAAGGACCAATATTATTTTAGGAATGGGAATCCAAGATAAGAATAGTCCTGGTGGAACACACCCTGAGAACTCGGGTGGGGTATGTTTCGAGAGAGACAATTATTAGGGTGTCTATACATCATTGGTCTATCCAACATCGAGCTCAGATCTTGTGGAGATATATAGTTGTTAGTCAAGGCCTTTCTATGTGACAATGTTGGTTGATATGATGCTAAACATATGGGTTCCAATGTGGATCTTCGTATGAGAATTATTCAGATTGAGAATGACCAAGTATCGTTATGAATACCTCCCTAATTAAGAGGGAGTGTTGGAAAGTATAACTAGGTTCAGTCTTCATAATGACATGTGTACATGTGATTTTATGTAATTGATGCAAAGAAGAAAAATAAAATTATTATTGTAATGCTTGTCTCATGGGTTTTACGAGAAAGGAATTTTATTTTTAGGTAAGGCTTCCATTGAGAGGCCTTAGGATTTGTCATATTGTAAAATTGAGTCAATGTCATGTATGAAGGACCCTTCTTGGGCATGTTATATATTTTTATATTATTAAAAGAATAAGATGTCCCTTCAAGACCGAGCTAAAGCATGTCCTTCAAGTCGGCTTCAAGATGGAGTAATAGATCTACACCTAAAGACATGTATGCTCACCCACAGTTCAGGTCAACTTATTTGATAGGAAAAATACTATAAATAGCGCAGCTCGACCTTATTTCAGAGACATAATTTTGGTTAAGAAGAGGTTTGCAATAAAAGGTGCGAAAAAATAGCCTCATAACCAGTGAAGAGGAGGAAAGGAAGAGCGAAGTATTTAGCATAGTTTTTGGGTCTGTTTTAGGCTGAATCACCATGCACATGCTAACTATATACGATGTCTTTTGTAGAAGAAGCTGAAGTAACACAGTTCCATTTGAAGGTCAAGTCAAGGAGAAGACTAAGAAGTATCTCAAGACAAGTTATCAAGGAAGTAGCCTCCACCAAGAGTGAGGATAATCAAGGGTCAAAGTTGGCCAAACTCATGTGATAAGGGTTTCTAAATTAGGGTCTAAGAGGTTGCAAGTCTGAAGCAGAGAAAAATGATGTTGAATTTTAGATGGTAATCGAGAAGGAGGAAGAAGCATAGGTTGGACTATTGTTGACTCAAGCAAGAAGGATTTCATCAAGGAAGTTGTGTATCTTGGTCTTGGAGTGGAAAATAGGTCAAGGGTCTTGGTCTTGGTATTCATCAATTGAAGTCTCTATAAGAAGAATTTGGGTTTTCCTCTCAGGTGGGAGAGGTTTTTGCCTTGGATGATAGTCTATATTCTGTCTCTAGTTTCTTTGTTATTTATGCATTGGTAGCTGTTTGATGAAGAAAAACACTATAATAATATAATGAAAGAGAGGATCCTAATATGAAGAAGTAAAAATAATTCACAAGCAGTTATCAATAGAAGATAAATAACCTAATTGCTATGCCCTAAATTTGTCAGCATGAAAAGAATTGTGGGCGTTGTTGGTCCTATCAGGGAAGGAATAAATCATGAAGACAAGGGACAAAAATTCATACATCAATAAAGGATATCAAATAACGGACCTTTCCCTGGTAGAGTGAACCGTACTGGAGGACCTGACCTCTGTGCGAATGAAATAAGTTCCAACATTGATTTCTCTGTAATAGTTTTAAAAAAAATAGGATTGCAACAATGCAACAGGGTGGGAAAATGAAACATAGTTGAGTGTTGAGTGAAGGCCATAAAGTGTTAAGTGAGGAGAGGTTTGTGTGAGTATGTGCAGTAGAGAGAGGTTGAGAGAGCCTATGGAGTATGAAGGCCAAGAGCTGATGATTGTGTAGATTGTATTATGGTCGAGAACAAAGAGCCGTTGGAGTGTTGAAGGCCAAGAGCTACTGAATGTGCTAATGAAGAGTGGGTAGAATGAGTAGAGGGAAGAGAATTGTTGGGTTGAGTAAAAGAGTGTGTTATTGAGGAGAACATAGGGATAAGGGTTGGATAGTATAGAGAGGTAAAACGAGGTTGAGTTAGTGCCAAAAACATAGTAGTGAATTCCTTATGGATTGTAGGTTGGTGCCTACAAAATAGTAAGTTGGGACTTCCATCTAAGTGGGTGTCTAAAGATAGCTTGGAGGCTGGTGCCTCATGTAAGTTGTTGCTTGCAATAAATCCAATAATTTTGTGCTTCTGGTACGCTGGTCATGTGTTTTCAAAGAAGGGAGTTGGGGCTTCTTGCCAGTTGGTGCTAGTAAAACACATAAGAGTGTTGGTGCTTCCTATGAGTGCATGATGTAATAAAAGTAGTTTCTTTTGATTCACATCATAACAAAACATATTGGTGGTTTTTCCCTTTATGGGTTTCCACATTAAATCTTTGTGTTCTCTTGCGTGTGATGTTCATGGTGTTGCGTGTTCATGTGCTTATTCATATTGCTGCTACATGATATGATGTTGATAACTCACATGAATGATTTCCAAGATTAAATAAAAATATAAATTGGCATTAAAATTAAAATTAACCTTAATACCGATTCACCCCCCCTCTCAGTGTTAATTATTGTTTTCAACACACCTTTCCTAGTATATAAACAAAGCCTTCATCTATAGCTAACCATATTAATTTTACATTCAAAACATTATTATATAAATATATTACTTGTCCTATTATGAATATTCTCATATTACAAATATTCTGATTATTCGTGTGTGTATGAACCTTGTTCGTTAGATTGGTATGGTATCCCCGTTCTCTGATCTTGTCCATTAGCCTATTTGATCTAGCCTTTGACCATAAATATCATCACGTTTGTTGTCATTTCAATTGAGGCTTTTAGGCACACATTTTTTTTTGGAGGTTCTGCATTTTGCTGTCAAGCCTTCGACCATTAAAAGAGAAAATAAAAAGTTAGCAAAACGTTATATATATATATATATATATATATATATATATATATACACACACACACACACATGTACATGTACAGACAAACACACACACATATATTTTTATAGAAACATAAAGAAATAAAGAAATAGTTAAAAATAGGGTCAAATATAAAAAACAACATAAAAATAAAAATACAAAAAAAGATTATATATAAAAAAGATAAATATTAAAAATTAAATAAAAACTTTAACCCTGCAACAACATCTGCACAATTATCACCATATGTTGATGCTCTGACCACCACATCTGCGCGTCATCACCCTCGCATTAGTTGTAGTGATCATACAACCACCATCATACATCGATGCCTCAACCACCACCTTTGCATGCCATCGGCCTGCTTTCATCATTGTAGTTATGTTTACATTATCAACCACCATCTCCCTTCCCTATCCATTGCGTTGCCCCACTACTAGGAGAACACTCTTGCCACCAACAAAATGTTTCCACTACATGCCCAATCCAGTAGCCAAATGTTGCCGCCGCACACTGCTACTTCTGCATACCCCTACCAGTTGTTGAATATTTCTACCTGCTTAGCCACTTTGCAAGGCAACCAATTTCATACATTGTCGTCATACAATACACAATTGCAAATCTAACTAGTCTCTACAACCATACTTTGCATTCCATTGCAGTCGTGTCATTTTTGCCACACAAAATTAACATTATTTTTCAATAGTTTTTATGTCTTCACAGAGGAAGCCATGAAACCTACCCAAAAAAAAATTATAAGCTATGTAGGAATTCGTGTGGGGGGTGACGATCAGACCTGGAGTGGGAGAAAAAAACAATATGTTAAAGTTTATGTGTCCATATGGCTATGGATTGATGTTCATACAATATTGTACACACATACCAACATTTCCTATGTGACTATCCATACCATCACATCCCACAACTTTTTATTTTCTACGGGTATACTCATAATTAATATACTAGCATTTCCACCAAGAGGTTCAAAGACACGCCAATAGTGTTTTGGGTTTTCTTAACCCTTCAAATATATATTAAATAACATTTAAAATAGAAAAGTTTATAAGAAAAGAACCTCATGCCATATTACAAAGAACCTCAAATAAGAAAGAAGTCAAGCAGGGTTAACTCATGTGTCTACATTGATAAGACAGTTCAAACAAGCCTCTGCCTACCTCAAAATATCATGATCTATTGTCACTAGTTAGTAATTTCTAAGTACTTTATATATAATATCAGTGGATCAACTATTCTTCCATATACACAAACTTAGGCAAAATTCCTTAGAAATTATCCCAAAAAGTGAAAACATAACATGAAGATGAGTAAATGAAAGAATAGAGTTGTTCTTACTGGATCATAAAGTGGTTGGACGAAGGAAATCCAAACACTCTAGATATTGATAAGTTCAATAATTTTACCATCTATTCATTTGAGTCAAACCTTTAGGGATCTTGGAGACTGAGTTTACTCTTAAAATACCTTCCGCCTTTGGCCTCCTTCCCTCGTCAAGTGTCTAATCTCACTCCTCCATTTCCTCATCTTCTTCTTCTTTCCCTGATTGAACCAAATCATCTTGTTCCTCAGAGGCATCCTCACAAACATAGCCCTAGGAAGAAAGCATCTTCCCTCCCCGCATTGTGTCTGATATGATAACATGTCCATTTCATAAAAAGGGTGCATTATGCTCTCAAGCATCATATTCCTCACGCCATCACTAGTAGGAGCAACATATGAGCACCCATTGACTCTGTTATTTTTATTCAAACCTCACGCCATCACTAGTAGGCATAGTTTTAAAATTCGGCCGGTTCGAAACCGAAACGGCCGAGTTGATCCGTTTTGTTGCCCTCAGGAGTGACTTGGTAGAAGAAACGGCTCGTTTGGCCGAGTCAGCGATGACTCGGCCAACTCGGCCGTTTCCATACTGACTCGGCCGAGTCACAAACAACGGCCTGTAACCCCAGTAAAACGACGATTTAACAAATTTTTAATGATTTTTTAAGGTGTTTGCCGATTGGTTTGGACTCCAATGCGTTTTATGAATTACTTAAATGTTATTTGGGGTCCATTTCCCCCTCCCAAACCCTATTTAACACACTCAAATGCTCTCTACTATTGATATGCTATTCAAATTTCATGGTAATGTTAAATTCTTAAAGTAAAAGTGACATTCTCCTTAATCTTCATTTTCATCCTTTTACTTAAATTTTTAACATTACCATGAAATGACTCAGGATGTTTGAGAGTGGTTTCGGCCTCATTGGATTTCATATGGAGAAAGTAGAATTTTAGATTTCATTCAAAATCCAGCAAACTTATCAGTTTTTCAGGATTTCAGGATTGGAGGATTGCAATGTTTCCATTGAATGTTGTCATGTATTAGGGTATGGAACTCGTATTTAATCAAGAGCACCATTCCCTCTATGTACCTTGATGTTAGTGACATTGGTTGTCGAACTCCTCTGGGATTTGCTCCCAAACCAGGAGCTTCTGAAAATGTCGCTCCCGCTCCCCACTTTCGCTCCTGCTCCCAAGTAACACTGAGCCAGATGATGTTGGCAACTCTAGCAGTAGCCAGTAGTACTGTTCACAAACTTTTGTTGTAGAGGCCATTTATAGCCTCCTTGTTTATGTGTTTTTGTTTTGATCTCTATATCATCATCGTTATGTATTGGACAATGCATTGGGTGCCATTTTGATATAATGGATATATTCATGAGCCTACTTTGATCATATGTTGTGTTCTATCTATATTCTAATGCTGTGTGTTTGGAAACATGAATGAAAATCTTCAAAATTATGTGTTTTTATAAAAAATAAATATTTAATGTATTTTTTACAACGACGGAGTCATTGAAATCAAGCCGGCCGAGTCGATACCGAGTCGGAGTCGGAGTCGGAGTCGACCCTTGGCCGAGTCGGAGTCGGAGTCGGAGTCGACCCTTGGCCGAGTCGGAGTTTTAAAACTATGCTAGTAGGAGCAACATATGAGCACTCATTGACTCTGTTATTTTTATTCAAACCTCTGTAATAAGTAGAAATTTCTTCACGAGATTCTAAAATATTGTTCTCTAAAAATCTGTTAAGATTTTGTTGAATCCCTAAAAGAGGACCCTTTCTGTCTATAGTGTGCTCATTCCCATTTGATTTTTCTTTACGTTGCAGGAAGAGGTGCTCCAAAAGAAATTATATGGTTTTCACCTGTGAACACATGGTTATGGCATACAACTGCAGTTGGAAAATATGAATTGAACCTATATTTGTTTTTGTCAAGTTAAAATTCACCGCGATTAGTGAACATTGGGTGAACCTTATCTTGCTCCTCTTCAACAACAAGAAGGTTTGGTGGTTGCACGATTATTACAAGAATTCTTAATTTATCTTTTCCTTTAGGTTTTCTTTGTTTGTCTTTCTCACTGTCATTCTTTTCATTGTCTTTATTCACCATCCTGCAAGTTGTAACCTTTCTTCCTCGAGATCTAGGTTGGAAATTGTCAGATGAAGGCGAAGTAGTTTTCACACCAATGACTCTCTTGTTTCGACCTGTTCTAGCATTTTTTGTAGCTATTTTTTCTACAACAGAACCATATGCAACATCATGGTTGAACCTTGGTTGAACCATATGCAACAACATCATTAGTGAACATTGGTTGAACCTTATCTTGCTCCTCTCAGCAAGATGAAGGTTTGGTGGGTGCATGATTATTACAAGAGTGCTTACTTTATCTTTTTCTTCAAGTTTTCTTTCATTTCCTTTCTCACTGTCATTCTTTTCCTTGTATTTTTCCACCATCCTACAAGTTGTAACCTTTCTTCCTTGAGATCTAGGTTGGAAATTGTCAGATGAATGTAGAGTAATTTTCACACCAATGGCTCTCTTGTTTCAACTTGTTCTAAAATTTTGTGTAACAGTGTTTTCTACAACAGAACCATCTACAACAACATCATGGTGTGTCTTCAATGCAAAAACATCTAACTCCAATTTCATAAGCCTACTATGATATGTAACAATTGCTTTGCAGTTTTTGAATGATCAAACAACGTGAGCAGTGAACACAAGAAACGACATCAAAACAGCAGCAAGTAAAGACACCTCTTCAGTAGAATTTTGTTGGCCCCGAATCTGATGATGAAGACCATGTAATAGGAGAAGAAAATCACTTCTTTACTCCTGATGATATGCCCACATTTATCACTGAAGATGATGAGTATGCAAAAAGTTCAGCGGTACAACATGATGCAGATTTTATCTTGTCGAATGACACAGCTCTTGAAGAGGAGTTGTATGAGTATCAAAGAGGGTATATGCATGCCTTGTCCACCCAGCAGCGTCAGTATTCATTAAGAAACAGAAATTTCCCCATAAATCCTATCCAAAAGAGAAAGGAAGGTCCAGCATCTAAGAATGAGCCACCGGTTGCACCAAATAAAGGCAAAGAAGTTGTTGATCCAATGCCTAACAAATCTCCATCAGCAAATGAACAAGTCAATCAGCCCATTGTACCGAAAGATAAAGCCGAGAAGAAAGAAGTTCCAGCCAAAGAGGTAGAGAAGACTTCCACTTTTAGTTTAGAAAATGAAATTTCTAAATTGAAGGTGTCTATTCCTTTGACAGAGCTGATGAGGAACAACGATTATAGAGGGCAGGTTTCCAAAATTCTGAATTTTGATCCAATGTCCGACATAGTGAGTGTGGAAGATGATAAACCTGAACTGATTTTTGGACCAACATTGAATGGTGAGTCTCCTGACAGTGATGTCCCTCCTTTTTATATCAGTTTGAGAGTGCATGAGTTTGTGTTGCATAATGCTATGTTCGATTCCGGCGCCTCCCACAATCTTATGCCAAAAGCTATCATGGAGAAGTTGGGTTTGTACATTACCAGGAAGTACCATGATCTCTATTCATTTGATTCCAGCAGGGTGAGATGTATTGGGCTTATTAAAGACTTGGTGGTCAGTTTGGATCAGATTCTGGCTAAGAATATTTTGATGGATGTTGTTGTGGCAGACATTCCTCCCCGATTCAGTATGCTTCTTTCAAGGTCTTGGGGAGCAAAGATCAAAGGAACTATGCAGCTTGATTTCTCCTATGTGACGATTCCAGTGTTTTTCCAAATGAGAAAATTGTATCGTGAACAGAAAATGAAATACATGATTACAAGCAAGGAGAAACCAATTAATCATCCGATTAATTATGTACATACAGATCTAGAATCTTTTGTTTTGTATTCAGATAGTTTCAATGATATTGATAGTCAGTTAGTTGTAGCAGATGATATTCCATAAATAGTAGAAAATTTCAGAGAAGTTTTGAAGAGAGAAGGACAAGAACATGGAAGTACCGTTCAGCAATAAGAAAAAGATGATGGACAGCAAGCAGAAAAAATAGAGGAAAAAGAGTTTCAGCACTTAGAAGAAGAGGAAGATGGCCTGTGGACCATGGATTTCAATGGCGTAGTGGGAAATGATGGTGCTGGAATTGGAATTTGGGTACGCAGTCCTTTTTCTACTCCAAACAAAGTGCCGAGTAATGTGCGGGTATGTTCTTACAAACTTGCTTTTGATTGCTCAAACAATGAAGCTGAGTATGAGGCTTTGATTGCTGGACTAAAGATCCTAAGAAAGCTGAATGCTAAGAGGATTTCTGTATATGGCGACTCCGAATTGGTGATTAAGTAAGTTAAAGGCGAATATCAAGCAAAGCATCCTCGGATGCGGGCATACCGGAATGTTGTTCTAGACATTTTGAAGCTATTTTCAGATTACACTTTGATGTGTGTGCCTCGTATTCAAAATAGTATAGCTGATGCACTTGCTAAGGCAGCAAGTAATTTAAAGATTCCTATGAACTCAAGCAATAAATTTGAAATCCATGTGAAGCATCGTCCGACTGTCCCGGACAATCAGAGATATTGGCAAGTTTTCCAAGATGATGAGGAGATTAATGATTTTCTGCAAAACAAAGGTAAATTCAAAGATACCTCAATTGATGTAGAGCATGATGATGGAAAAGATGATGTGCAGATCAATCAAATGGAAGTGTTGCAGCTCGAGGATAATGTGATTCCTAAAGGCTTGATACCTTTAGAAGAGCTCTTTGATCATGATGACATAGCCCGTAAACCAACATTGTAGCCAACAGAGAAGGGAGTCGAAGACGTGAATATTGGAACAGTCGAGCATCCGAAGATGGTAAAGCTGTCCAAAGCATTGCCACCGAAGGTAAAGGCCAAATATATCAGTTTGTTGTCATCTTTTGCCGATGTGTTTGCTTGGGACTATTCTGATTTGAAGACATATGATACAAATATAATTCAGCACACTATTCCTATTAAGCCTAATCAAAAACCTTTCAGACAGAAGTTAAGAAGGCTTAATCCAAAATTGCTGCCATCAATTGAGAAGGAAGTTAACAGGTTGTACAAATCAGGAATCATTGTTCCCATCCGTTTTTCTGATTGGATATCTAATTTAGTCCCCGTGCGAAAGAAGACCGGTGAGATTCGTTTGTGCATTGATTTTCGAAATCTCAACAAAGTCTCATTGAAGGATAATTATCCGTTGCCCAAAATGGATCACATACTTCAGCGAGTAGTTGGAGCATCTCACATGTCACTACTCGATGGTTATTCCGGATATAACCAAATTTTAGTCCATGAAGATGACCGAGACAAAACAGCATTCACCACTCCGTGGGGAACCTTTCATTATGCCAAAATGCCTTTCGGTTTGAAGAATGCGGGTGCCACTTTTCAGCGGGCAATGGACTTGCCTTTTGTAAATGAGAAGGATGTCTTCTTGGTTGTGTACCTTGATGATTTGACCGTGTTTTCCAAATCAGACGAAGAACACTTGTATCATTTGAAAATTGTCTTTGAAAAGTGCAGAAATTATGGTGTGTCGTTGAATCCTAAGAAGAGCTTGTTTGCCATGGATGAGGGCAAATTACTTGGGCACATTATCTCAAAGGATGGCATCCGTATTGATCCAGCACATGTGGAAGCGATTCAGCAAATTGACCTGCCCCGGAATAAGAAGGAGATACAATCGTTTAATGGTAAGATGAATTTTCTGTGCCACTTTGTTCCTAATCTTGCTGAACATCTAAGGGACATTACAAACATGCTTAAGAAGGACAGCCAAGTGTCATGGACGGAAGAGGCTGTAAAATCTTTCAATTTAGTAAAATTGGCTCTTTCTTCAGCTCCAGTTCTAATCAGCCCGGATTATATTCAGGACTTTATATTGTTTTCATTTGCTTCGGAACATACTATGGCAGCTGTATTAATGCAGAAAAAAGATGAGCATGAAAGACCCATTGCTTTCTTCAGCCGGACTATAAGGGATGCTGCTTTGAAATACAATATTATTGAGAAGCAAGCCCTTGCACTTGTAAAAGCACTGAAAGATTTCCGTGTATACATTCTGCATTCCCATATTTTAGCTTATGTTCCTAACGCTGTTGTCAAAGATATTTTGGTTCAGACCGATCCTGAAGGGAGATGTGGCAAGTGGATAGCAGCTTTGATGGAGTATGATGTGGAGATAAGGCCCACAAAGCTTGTTAAAGGTCAGGGATTGGCGAAGTTGATGGCTGAATCAAATCTGCACGTCTTAGACATAAATCTGATCGCTGCTATGTTCGATGAAAATGAGGAAATTTTTTCACTTCAGGTATCAGAAATGTTTGTTCTTTCTCCATGGTATTCAGATATCATATATGTGCTTCAGAATTTGCCCGCGCCACCGGGTATGGCTAAAAACAAAGCGAGAACTCTTAAGTTAAAGGCTGGCAAGTTTTGTATTTTGAATTCTGCACTTATTGGAAAGATCCCGGTGGCGTTTTGTTAAATTGTTTGGTGGAAGAAGAAGCGAAGCAGGTCATGGAGGATTTCCATAAAGGAGATTGTGGCGGTCACCTTTTTTGGAAAACAACGGAAAATAAAATTCTGAGAGCTGGATATTATTGGCCGACATTGTTTGCTGATGTGTTCAAGATTGTTAAGAGTTGTCATAACTGCTAGATTTTTTAAGGAAAATAGAAATTACAGCGTTTTCCGCTTAAGCCCATTGAGGTGAGTGCCCCTTTTCAGCAGTGGGGGTTGGATTTCATTGGTGAAATTCATCCTTCTTCTTCAGGTCAGCATAGATGGATCCTCACAGTGACAGATTACTTCACGAAATGGATCGAAGCAATTCCCACTAGGCAAGCTACGGATGCGGTAATAATTTCATTCCTTGAAAATAATATTTTGTCTCGTTTTGGTTGCCCGAATAAGTTAATCACTGATAACGCAGCAGCTTTCAAGTCAAAAAGGATGGTTGAGTTTTGTAGTAAATATCATATTACTTTGGGGCACTCAACCGCCTATCATCCGCAAGGCAATGGATTGGCGGAGTATTCCAACAAATCTTTGGTTAATATCATTAAAAAGATGCTGTAAATAAACAAGAAGAGTTGGCATAAGAAGCTGGTCCATGCACTTTGGGCAGATCGTGTGAGTCAAAAGAAATCCATTGGTATGTCCCACTTTGAGTTAGTTTATGGAGTTGATACAGTGTTTCCTACCTCTCTTGCAGCTCCGGTAGTCAAACTTCTTCAAGAGGCTGTAGTGAAGAGGATCCAATGCAGAGAAGACTAAATCAAATGATCCACTTGCATCAGACACGAGAAGATGTTTTTCAGAACACATTCAAGTTGCAGGAGAGAATTAAAAATATTTATGATAGAAAAGCAAAGGCGGACACATTTCAGTGGGATGATGTGGTTCTAAAGTGGGATGCAAGGAATGAGGAAAAGGGTAAGCACGGTAAGTTTGACAATCTCTGGAAAGGTCCTTTTAAGATTGCAGCATATAAGGGTCAGAATGCTTTTCTTTTGAAGGAGATGAACGGGGAAGATTGTCCAGGAGGGCCGGTCAATGGTCGGCTGCTCAAGCGGTACCTTTTCTGAGTTATTTCTGTTGTCATCATGGTCATTGTAAATACCATTTTATTTCAGTTTCGCTGCAAGTGTGTGCTGTGATCTTTTCTTCAGTCTGGGGCCCGAGCTGAAGGCTATAATTCTGAAGAAATATTTCAGTTTTGAGTTTAGTTTGTCGAGTCAGTTTTTCAGTCATTTTAGTGTTATTATCGAGTCATTTTGAGTCAAGTTTCAGTCAAATAAATTGAGTCCGAAGTCTTGTATTGTTTGTCGAAATAATGACTCCATAGCCCAATGGACGAAGGCACTGTCTAGCTCTTCCAGAGATCTGTCGTTCTTGGCACCTCCAAGGAGCTACCATCCCCATTGGAGCCAATGTTAGAGTCGATCTGGTCATCCCTCCGCCAGAGATCCAAACCCTTTTTGCATTTCATGATTAGGTGTCCCATCTCTCTCGATCAGTTGCATTCCGTTAGGAGCATGCCATAAATCTGATGGAAGGGATTTTGTCATGCATCCCCCTCATGCCTTGCACTTCTGGCTCAGGTCTGTTCATCAAAATCAAGTCTTAAAAGTCATTTGCAGTCATGTTTCAGTTTCTAGGTCATTACAGTCATTTTAATCATTAGGTCTAGGGTTAGTCAATTTGGTCTTCGACAAAGTCTAATAAAGCCAGCATGCCAGAGGGAGGTCCTTGATAAGTTGTTATTTCAAAGATTTTTATCGTCATATGGATGGATTATGACTTTTCTTCAAAACTCTGTTTTGAAGACAAGTCGACATTTCATTTTTTGTAATAATTTTCCAAAATTTTCAATTCTTGAATTCTCCAGGCGCAGCCCTGGTCTCATTTGCCAAATCCCATGTCAGCTATCCCTGCAAAAAATTGCTAAGAAATTCATCATTTCAACCAAAAATCAAGGAGGAAACAAAAAGTCAGAGTTCTATTAATTGTGAAAAAGTGTCAACTGCAAAACATTACAAAATGGGTTTTGAAGAACCAAAAAGCAAGCCAATGCCTTTATAAGATTTTTCCATGAAGATCAAAGTCATTTTGCATGCCAAGGTTGGAGAAAAACGTTTCAGAGCGAATTGGGTGAGAGCAGTGCGTGTTTTGGAGAGAACTTGTTTGCAGCTAGCCAGCGCAGCACATATAACAGGTGGCGCAGCGCACTGGAAGCGCGCGGCGCACTGGAAGCGCGCGGCGCACTGGGAGTTTCCACCCAGCGTTAATTTGAACGGGCGTGGTGCACTGGGTTCTTGGCGCGGTGCATATAGCCCAAAGCTCGAAATTGTTTCAAACTTCTCCAAATTGTTCATTCCTTGCGTGGATTTGCCAGGTAGGCTTGCTATCTTGATGTTGCATCAAATTTTATGATAAGAGATGGTGGTGTAAGGGTGATAAAGGTTGAAACAAAAATTCAAACCCTCTTTCTATAAACACAAACAAATTTGCTGCTAGGGTTTCAGAATTCACAGTTTTGCCACCAAAATCATTTCCCCTTCCCCTTGTTCCCTTATCTTCACTAATCCCTAATTCCCTATCACCTAGATTCATTACTCCCTTCTTCTACATTCTCTATCCCAAATCCTCCAACCTCACACCTCAAAACCTATACAATGGTCCCAAGCCCTAAACCCTATTCCCATACATAAATCTCTCAAACCCACTCCTATATTTCCCTATTAAATTTCTCCCAATAATTCCCATTCCTCACTATTGTTTCCCCTTCCTAACAATCCCTAACAGTCCCTGTTGCATTTGTTTTTTCCCTTTGGTGGCAGACTTTGCACCCTAAAGAACAGTCAAACAGTTTTCACATACAGCAGCATCTTGTCTTCAAGTTATTTTGTACAGTAGTCATGGCATCTGAGCATTCATCGGACTATGAGGTAGAAACCCAAAGTGACTCTCCCTTGGAAGAACAGGCACCCCGGAGGCCTCATAAAAGTGGCAGACATGTTAGGGAAGAACTGATCACCCTTACAGAATTGCAGGCCTGCCCTCTTGCTATGTAGTGTTTTCAGCATCAGTCATGCTATGAGTTTTTTCAAAAGGTGGCTAGTGTCCAATTTCATCATGAGTTGGCTCGTCTTTTTGTGTTGCACTTGCACTGAGATCAAGCTATCTTGGCTGGTGTCACCTTCACACTTACACCAGAATCTGTCTCATTAGCAACCAGTATACCGAACATTGGTGAACCATGGCACAAGAAACAAAAGACCGGCAGCATTATGAGCCACACATCAAAACCAGTTTCTTGAGGCAGCTCAAGGGAGTGTTCCCGTTCCAGTATCTAAAATATGAATATGCTCCACTAATGAGATTGATCATGAAATACTTCAGCTGTGGGGGACGGTTCTCTCATCTTTATGCTTATCACATCAGGTTGCTCATGCATTTCACCAGGGTATGGATGATGAACATTCCGTATTTCATTTATCAGAACATAGAGAGGATGACCACCTTTATACAGCATAAAACCCCTCAGCAGCAACTTAACAGTGTCTATCATTTTGCTCTTATTAAGATTTTGGTGGTTCATCAGCTTGGATTGCAGGGCATCACTTGGGATGATTTCATCTCTCGTGACTTCTTCAGAGCTTCACGGGGAGTATCAGAGGTTAAGAATGAGGGTGAACCTTCTCATCAGTATGAGCACCATGAGACTGCTAGTGTGCCAGTTTTCATCATATATCAGAGAGGCACCAAACATTTGTTTGCTGCAAGCGAGTGTTATCTCCACCCGGGGTGGAAGGGGCCTCGTTTCCTCCATCAGCATCACAGGTACAGGACAAAGGCAAGAGGCCAATGCAGGATGAGGGGCCTTCAGGTGAGCCATCAGGTGAACAAGAGACCGACTTCATTCTCCTTCATGATGATGATACAGATACGGGTCCACAAAGCGCCAAACTTAGAGAGATCATCCAGGAGCAGCAATCAGAGATCGAAGCCTTATCCCTTGACTTGGAGAGGGCTAAGTGGACCATGAAATACTTGGAACAGAGGAACAAACAACTTGAAGATTAGCGGGCAATCATGGAGCTACAAAACATTCGTGAGCATCGCCAAGCTGCACAAAGGAGAAGAGTTGAGCTCACGTCATTGGAGCAAGAGATTAATGAGGATCGGGAGGCCAATCTCGAGAGAGTTAACATGCACCTAGAGAGGCTGTTGGATAAGGCCGACAAAGACCATGCATTGCTGAGACACATGGCTTTCCACTAGATGGCGCGAAACAAAGTGTGCAAGGCTCGAATCAGGAATTTGAAGACGAAATTGAGGAAGGCAATCAAGAAGAAAAAGAGGCAAAGGGAGCTCGATCGTCTTCATATATTGGCTGAAGCCTCTTTAGCCCAGCATAACACTTGATAAGGAAGCTCCAGCCCAAATTTCAAGAAATTTGGGGCATTTTTGGTATTTTTGGAAATTTTTGCGCAAAAAACAGGATTTTTCTCCCTGTGCGCTGCGCCACGTGGCGCGCGCTTATGATTGGGAGCTCCAAATGCAAAAAAATTTATAGATTTGGATTTTTCATGAAAAATCATGACTGTTGATGCATGGCCAAGAAGTTTGGGCAAGTTTTGAGTCCTCAGGAGGTCAAAAACACCCTAAAAATGACCTCTCCGCCCCTAATTTCACACATAGGAAGCAGTCTTGGTAGATTGAGGTTTTGGAGGGGTAAATGGGCACTAAATTTAGAAATTCCACTTGGGTTGGAAAGTAGACAGGCAGGGCTTTCCAACAAGCACACCTGGGCTGAATTTGGACTTCAGAAAGTGCCTCAAAAACATGATCAAAGTGGCGCAATGCATACAGAAATTGGCGCGACGCACAGAGGTTTTTTGACCAATTTTCCACCTTCCAGCTCAGAAATTCGGCCAGTTTGACTAGTTTTGATTTGTGATGTAATTTTTGACTTATCTTGATGTAATTGGGTGAACATGATGTAATTTTGACACTTATTTAGTTGTTCTAGAGGATTCATTCACCAAAGAGTGAAAATTTAATGAATGAATCAGTTTCCTACCTTATAGAGGCAAGGAATTAGGAGGCTTGGAGAGCAGAGAAGAGGCCTAGATTTGGTTTGAGCTTGCTTGTGAGCTGGGAGATTGATTTTACTGAGTGTTGGGATTGTTCTTGTGAGAACAAGCATTGTATTACCATCTTGGATTTTTGATTAATGCAACACAGATAGTGGGGTTTTGACTTGTGGCTTTCCCCGAATACTTATTGTCTTATGTCCCATTGATGTTCTTCCTCTTGTCGATTAATTTTTTGCTCGATCTTTATGTGCTTCCTTTGTAAAGAGTAGAAGTAGATTCTTGTCTCTTGTTTTAGTAGATTACAAGAGCTTGTGAATCTATAGGATTTTCTACATGGTATTGGAGTAAGATTTTTTTTTAGGCTACGAGTTTGCAGAGCATATCTGAATTTTTTTGTGCAAAATGTTCAGAAACAAATAGAAGATCTAGATTCCTTGCGAAAAATTACCCAAATTCAAAAAAAAAATTGGTCGAATCAAAGTTCGGATGAGGGAGATATCGGCGATTTAAAATCAGTTCTTTTTCCAAAATATTTCGTGACTGTGGGACAGAGGAAGATATGGTCTTATTGGATTCCCAAAGAGTTGGCATAGTTATCATGACTTTGTTAATGGTCGAGAGAAGCTACCATATTGGGAACGACTATGGTCGAATTTGACGCAGGAGGAGCACCAGAGATGGGACCACAGAGGATTGTGCCTTAGCGAGTAAGGCAAAGTGGGCCAAGGGAAAGAAGTCCCAAGGCAAGGAGGGAAGAAAGAAGATGGACTTGACGAAAGTCAAGTGTTTTCACTATCACGAGAACGGGCACTATAGCAAGAACTTCCCATAGAAGAAAGTAAGAAAGAAGGAGCCGACAATAGCGGCAACAAGTGAGGCTCTAGCTTCACAATTTGAACTTAATTTTACTCTCATTGCATGCATGGCCGACACTGCCATAGGAGGCATGTGGTATCTTGACAGCAGTGCCTCATTCCATATGACAGGGAATAGAGATCTCTTTAGTGATTTTGAGGAGAAAGACCTCAAGCAGAGCATAGAGTTTGGAGATGACAAGAGGTATAGAGCTACCGGGATCATTACGATTACCTTTCAGAGGGAGTCTGGCTCCCCTCTCAGGATCACAAATGTGATGTATGTTCCAGGACTAAAGAAGAATCTTGTTTCAGTTGCGGTATTGGAAGACCGTTGTTATGATGTAGTTTTTAGTAAGGGAAAGGTTTTCCTTAGACACATCGCCAAGAGACAGGTGAAACATATCGGTGCACAGGTCAATAACATGTATGCTCTTAAGGTTCAAGATGCATGCAAAGCCTTGAAGAGCAAGACAAAGGTTAGAGACTTGGTGGTTGAGAGGGAGAGTAAATTACCTCTCAACATGCAGCCCCAGAAGAATCTTCTGAAGTAGCTTCAGGAAGTTTTGGAGCAGCCACAACTAGAGAAGCTGAGAGGAGACTGAGTGGAGAGATCCACTCAATCAGAGAAGAAACATTCTCAGACAATTGTGTAGCAGCCAGAATTGGAGAAGCCGAGAGGAGACTGAGTGGAGACATCCAATCATGCAGAGACCTCCAGTAGGGGGGAATTTCGAGCCAAGTGGGCAAAGGGATCACATGTAGCCATACCTCCAGGTGTGAGGTGGGGTGATTTGAAGTGATATTCCAAAGAGGGCTGAAATTGGGAAGGGTCCATTGAGTGGTTTTATCTCATGGATCGTACCTTGCTACGGGAGCCCAAAGTACATAGTAGTGGGAGGAATCAGTGGGATTGATGCAGTCAAATATCAAAGTGACAGAGGCTAGAGCAGTCAGATATTGAAGAAGCGTAGAGGAGGGTTGACAACAGTGCAGAAAGGCAGAGTCAACAGAAGCACAAAGTTTTCAGTCGACAGAGACAATAGCAGTCAAAGACTTTGATGACAGATGCATCATTCTGATTCAGGTTGGATGTTTTTTGTTTCTGGAGTTGATGGAGTAACAACACTAGAGAGAAGTGTTACATGTAGAACTTTCCAAAGGTTCAGGATCAAGATCGAGTTGAATTCCTTTCTTGTTGAGAAGGAGCGTTGAAAATAGCAACAAGAAATGATAAAAATAAAATCCAGAAATTCCAATTTAACTTTTCCTTGAATTAAACTGAGAATTAAAATAGAATTGTATTCTCATAGCAACTTGTAATAGTTAACTAGAGTGAGTTGACTTAGTTAACTTAGGAATTTCAAGTTGGAAGTCTTTCTGAAGTCATGTATATGTTTTCCCTATATTATAGGGGTCCAAGATGAGTTAAGTATGAGTGGTAATTAGTTAACTCAGTTCACTGAGTCAAGTCCAGTTAAATTAGTTCCAAACTATTTGAGGAACTAATAGTGAGTTAATAGTCAGTTGATGCATTAGTGCACTCAACTAGTGCTACTTTAATTAACTGAAGATTCCCTCATCAGAAACTTATGCATGTCGATTCTGAGAAAGACCTAGTTGATACTAGAGTGCAGGGACAATGTACTATTTTTTGTATAATTTTGAGTTGTACAAATGGTGCATGCAATCAAGAACTGAACCTAGAGGGGATTGTGCGGTTATGGATGAGGAATTTCCCTTTAAATACGGGCTAATTCTCTCAAGAATTGTGCAAAGTATTAGAAGCTTGGAGGCTTGGAAATTTGGCTAGGTATTGGCCAAAGGAAGTCATCAGGTGGAGGATAGGAAATACTTGTGCAGGTTAAGCTCAAGGTTGAGCAGAGTATATTGTATTCATTCGAATTCTTTGACCAAGGGCGCAAGGAAATAGGAGGCTTGGAGAGCAGAGAAGAGGCCTGGATTTGGCTTTAGCTTGCTTGTGAGATGGGAGATTGATTTTACTAAGTGATGGGATTGTTATTGTGAGAACAAGCATTGTATTATCATCTTGGATTTATGATTAATGCAATACAGATAGTGGGGTTTTGATTTGTGGCTTTTCCCGAATACTTATTTTGTTATGTGCCATTGATGTTCTTCCTCTTGTCGATTATTGGTTTGCTCAATCTTTATGTGCTTCCGCTGTAAATAATAGAAGTAGATTCTTGTCTCTTGTTTTAGTTGATTACATGATCTTGTGAATCTACAAGATTTTCTACAATAATCTTGTTAGATTGCATTGACTTTACCTCCATATCTAGTGGCAATTAATTCCCGATAATCAACTGGCCTGTTTAAGCTAACAAGTTAAGTTGAAGTTGTTCAGCTTAAATATAACAACTCATTTAATTTTACCTTGAATCAATCACATTACCATTTATGGGCATGCCCCTCTATGAGGTGAAAAAAATAGTCTTTAACCCATAACCTTTGGCCCATATCCACTGACTTCCTCCTTATAACATCTAGTGAATCTAGATTGTGATCAATCACATTTACATGGGAATTGAGAGCATTTTTCATAAGGTGTTGTTGAACATTCAATTATGACATGAAGCTACTGATTGGTTCTATAAAGTTAAGTAGTTTAGCACAGTGAGTAAAATTTATCAAAAATATACTAAAAGTAAGAAGATCCATTTTATAGTAGTAATAACAATTTTTAAACAAACAAAATTCAAATAAAAACTTTTCTTTTGTCAATCAAACGCTTATATTAATTCATGAAAAATTTACATCGTGGTGAGCACATCTTCAAAATTTCAAAGGCCTCACTCCTACCGGATTTGTTGGCCAATAAATACAGACAAAAGTACACAAACATCAACAAAAGAAAACTAGAAAACCCAAGACTGATTTCCCATATGAACCAAAAATGTCCCAAAATCATAATGCATCCCACACTCATCATCAACCATCCATGTTACTCGGATCTGGGTTATCAGGCTCACCAACCCTAGGGTGACGAAATGCTTCATGTACATGAGACTCCATATGTGCCATTCTCCCTTTAAAGTTTTCCAGCCACTCTTGGAGTTGCTTCTGACCTCTGTGAAGGGGGACTAACTGATCTAGAATATGCCACTGATTATGTTGTATATTGTTCAGGAAACTAATGACCTCATTATGATCACTATGTCTATCACAAGCCAATTGTTCCATCGCTATTGTCACTTGATGAATTTGAGCCTCCAAGGAGTCAAAGGGTGGAGGAAGGTCCAAGCACCTAGGGTAGACAACATGTTGTTGCTCCAACTCCTCTCCATCATCATGCAGGTATACTTGATGCCCAACTCCCTGTCCCCAATGATCGAATCCTTTATGGGCTTGTCCTCTTTAATGAAGCATAGTCATGTTGTTGAGAATGTCCCTTGGCCCCAACTTCTTCTTCCAACTAAATTCTGGATTGTCTGCATAGGTGAATCACCCCATGGTCCAGAAATCTTCAACTGCTGCAACACTTGAGCCCTACTTCTAGGATCCATTATTTAGACTTTCCCCACCCACCCAGTGAGTGCCTCGCATAGGCATATAGACAGACCACCACCAACCCCAAACAATAAGAGAATCCTTCCCAAAACATAACCACCACTCACTTACCCGACCACAGACTCTTTGACTATTGAATGAAGGCACAAGGGCATAGATAACTTCTTCCTCCAACCTGTAAACACGACGCCCCTCCACTGACATAGAACCACCATCTAATAGTGCAACCACCCCTTGGCATCTTTGGATTATACAATTCACCACCCTAACTAGGCCACTGGGCTCCCTACTCTTCCCACACTTTCCTCGAAGAATGCAGAACGACATAACCCACAATATAAAAGCAAAACAATAAGAAATTGAAGCTGACATAACCAAGTGAAAGTAACAATTATTGAAAAGAGGTCGCTAGGGCCACAAAACCCCCTTACCCACCCCAAAACCTACAATAGTGCCTAGTCCAAATAGAGCATGTTGAAAACTAAACTTAATAGAGAGAAAACAAAATGGAATTACTTGCGAGAAGGCGGGGGTTGCTACCCCAGAACCCAAGCTGAGTAAAATCCCAGCTTCCTGCACCACCACCTACCTAACCAACATGAAATTGGCCCCATTCTCAGCAATTCGCCACTAACCAGGGTCCCATATAGGACTCTGCATTACTTGTGGAGTTAGCACCACACCATTCCCCCCCCCCCAAACATAGCTCGCTTTACACAACGATAGGACAAATATAGAGAATAGCTTGGCTGGAAAGCCTCCATGTGCACCTAGACAAACTACACCCCCTGCAATAATATCCCTCATCTCCTAACACTTGCAAATGTGTTCTATCACCAAGACCAAGCTGATTATACTCAGGATCTTCTCTAGAACGTTCACTCGCGAGGCGCCAGTTGAAGCTTACCAAACACACTTCTAAATCATTAATGATGTGTGGAATTTTCATTAACGCCCATGTCCTAGGCTACCATTTGTTCATTTTCCTCTCCCATTAGGGACAAATAAAAACATTCTTAAAAGCCACTTTTACTATAGTATTTGTTGTTTCCAAGTAACTTTAATATTAAAAGTTGATAATGATTTTGAGTTTTTTTTAACATTAACTATATATTTATAAAAATTTATTAAAGATAGAAGAGGACATTTTATATCAATAGAGCAAATTCAAATAGTTTTCTTTTTAAATCACTTTTAATATAATGTTTGTCATTTTCAAAGTAACTTTTATATTTTATTTTCACAAAAATGAGTACTTATTTTATTAAATTTGCATCTGGTCGCGACAAATACCCGGGAGAGCTACATTGCATGTTGCTCAAAAAATTCAAGATTGACCATATATCACTACAAGCCCAGAACCCGAATACATAAAAAATCTCATGTCCCAACAAAAGAATTAGATGTCAGATATAGTATATTTGACAAAATTGAAACAAAAACCAAAAACATTTGAAGTCTGCCATTCAAAAATATATTCAGTCATCAAGTGAGGTCAGACGATTAAGGTCAATGTCTCTAATTTGATATGCTTCTAGATTGACTGGTCATGCATCTTTCAATTGAAGATCAGAATGGATGCTCCTCAAGGCATCAAGTTCACCCTCAAGATGTGAAATTCTTTATTGAATGGCCACAACAAACTCCCCCGCATTGGCATCATGAACCCATTGTTGAAGCATCTTGACTTTCATATCATATATTTTTGCAAATATGACTGAATGAGATTCTTTGCAGTGTTCACAAATGGTCGAGGCCGAGGAATCAGGTTCTTTAGAGTTGTTATCCATATTGACAATACGTTGTGAACATAACTGCCAAAGGGACCCAAGGCTAAGAGAAATTGAATCTATCCTATGAGGATTAGTAGAGAGGCCAAACCTTCGCAAGATTTTAGAAAACACTTTAATTATTCCTTGAGCTAGTAGACCTTCAGAATTAACCCCTGTAATTGAGAGAGACAAACAAAATGAGCGGAGCTCTAGAATTCCCATCCAGAGATCCTTCCAAGTAGGAAAGGCAGAGTAGAGGACACATGTTTTAAGGAAGCAAGATAGAGACTCCCTTAATGGTAGAATGTGCAAGAGGTTTTGAGACAAAAGGGTAAGTACCAAGCCAACCACAGGGAAATGAGAACCAAAGCTTGGGAATTCTCATGAATTATCGGTGCATGAAATTCCAAAATTAGAGAAGTCTATTGAGTTACCAATAAACTGAAGTGAACCACACAGATGCAAAAAATTAGGATGAAAAGGAGTTACTCGATAATTGGATGCATTTACCATAAGATTAGAAAGAAGCCTTTTAGAATTCAACATTCCAAAGCCACAAGGCTCATACTTGCTACGACTTCGCCTGAGACTATGCATGACTTTCAGACAATACCGAAGGTAATATGGAACTTTTAGAGATCCATCACCTCGATACTGAGCCACTAGACTCCAAATTTCCCAGAGCGTACCAGGAATAATCTCCTCGACGAGGGCCTTCATAAATTTATTCACCATGCTAACACTACATCTCACCTGTGAAATTAAACTCAAACGATGGCATTCAGAGTCCCAAGGGAAGATAAGCATCTCCTGTCCTCCTGAGTGGATGTTTATCTCGGTGATCATCAGAGTGGAGAGTCTAATCTGTGGCAGGACAAGTAATTGCAGCATGCTTGCATAACCAACTTTTGAAATTGCCATTAAAACTTGAAGCCTGATCGCCTTGTGTCGCACGAGGGAGAGAATATTTGGATATGTTGCATGATACAAATTATTTGTGGTTGCCAAGATAGACTTATGGGAGGACACCAAAGGAAGCATGCAAAATGATGTCCATTCATATCCAAGCTAGAAGCTAACCACAGGCGAAATTATTGAGAAATGGGATTGAGGGTGTGTCATATTTAGGACAAAAGGCACCATGGAAATGGGAAGGTGAAACATATCGAGAGAGGGGTTATTGCTATGGAGAGAAACATATAGAACTATGGGCACCAAGGGAATAATATAGGCCAAGAGAGACAAGGGGAGGACGAGATCCATCATAGCACAAATTAGGGGATGTAACAATGATCAATAATTCCATTTATTTCTGATTGGCCTTCTCCAATAGGCAGGATTTGTTGGCTAACATGTCAACATCAGAGTTGAGGGTTCAGAGAATGTGAAATAATGAAGACTTAGAAAAGGAAATTAGAATTTATTTTATTCGATGAAATAAAAGACAAAGCATACTATCCTTTGGAGGGTTATGTGATCTAACAAGGCAAATAACCAAGAAAGAGTCACCCATAATAGTAATCTCATTGATCCCTCTTTTTTGAGCTAACATTAGCCCCAAATACAACCCGTACATTTATGCTTGATTGTTTGACTTGGAACCAAGACCCCATGAGAATTTATCCATGATTATTCCTTTGGGATTGAGCAAAATCCCTCTCGCTCCCGCCACCCTAGGATTTCGCTTGGATGCACCATCAAATTGCAAGATCCATTAAAAGGTTAACATTGAATTTCCATGTCATATAATGTGTAAGTCAATCAAAATCCTTTAAAATTCAAAAAAGATACAAGTGTGATTAAGCACCAACAATTTTTTTAATAATATAATTTACCTACCTTAAGCGTGAATGGTACCCAAGTGACCCAGAACTATATTAGATATTAAAAATAAAATTAAGATATTTTTCTATAAAAGTAATAATTTCGAGAATATTTTTAATAAAGGATAAATCACGGGTTATTAGATTGAGTGTGTTTTTAATGATGTGTAACTGATTAAAATTTTAAATTTACTTTTTTAATCTAAATTCTATTAAACCTTGTGTAAATAAATTAATTTAAATATAAAAAATATATTTGTGGTTATTTGGATAAAAGTGAATTTATTTGGGTTATTTAAATTTGAATTTAATTTAAATTTTAAATTTACTTTTTAA
This sequence comes from Pinus tabuliformis, assembly GCA_031772625.1. Lineage (NCBI taxonomy): Eukaryota > Viridiplantae > Streptophyta > Pinopsida > Pinales > Pinaceae > Pinus > Pinus tabuliformis. The sequence continues at coordinate 953,138,861 of CM062814.1, read as the reverse complement.
GATTAAATTTGGGTCATTTTAATTTTAATTTTAAAGTTACCTCTTAAATTTAAGTTTTACTATATCTTGTGCTAATAAATTAATTTAAATCTAAAATATATATATGGTACTTTTGATAAATGTGACATTTATTTGGTAATTTTGATAAAAATAAAATAATAAAAATGATATATTAAAAAATTGTCTACATGGCATTATTTTATTAATTTCTTATTTTTTCTTAGGTGGTTATTTTTGAGTTGAAATTTACTCTAATGAAGATTTACAATCTAATTTCCATTTGAAAAATTCTTGGGGAGAGGGATGAAGAATCCAATTCAACTTATTTTGATTATGGGGCAAAGGAGGGGATAAAGGAGGGTGAGAGGAAGAGATCCATGGGGCAAGCCATTTCTATTCTTGGTTATCTAGCGACCGATCCTAGGAGGGACGAGAATATTCAAAGCATAGAGTTAGAGATTTTAGAGCTACAATCCTAGCAAGGAACTTGACCATTTTGAACATAACACTGTTCTTAGAGAGCCAGATCTACCAACACATATATTTAGGGAGGGTGATTAAAAGGCTCTTAAGAGTGGGTTTGGTTTGAAGGGAGCCCGAGTAGAATTTTGTCCATGATGAAAAAATAACTCGCAAGTCTGATGGCCAACAAAATCTAAGAAAGGGAGGACCCAAAGCTATGGACCATACCACTTTTGGAAAGAAACAAGAAAGAAAGAGGTGTGGGATAGATTCTTTTGCATTCACATATAGGGGGCATAGGGGGGCATCAAGAGGGGCCTACAATGCCTCTCTTTCTGAGATTTTCTGCAGTCAAGACTTTCTTATGCACTAATAACCAACATAAGAATTTCACTTTAGGAATGGTGTTTGCACTCCGAATCTTGTTCGAAATTGATGATTTTGCTAGCACTTGTTCTTGAAAAAGGAGTGATAAGTATCCTTCTTTAAAGAATATGGGGAGGACTTCCATATAAGTTTATCTCTTGCTTCTTGTCTAAGAGGAGCGCAACCTGAAAGTTTACTTCGAAGGATTGCTTCTGTCGGCTTTAAATGATCTGAGACCGAATCTAATCGCCAATTCTCTCAATAACCGATCGAACTCCATTTAGTCAAATGAGAAAGGGTAGATACGACAACCTACTAGAGATGATCACACAATGGTTGAAGAGGCCCAACTAATATTAACAAAGGATGACCCAAAATCGAGTCCTTCCATAAATTAATGTTAGCTCCATTTCCAGGGATCCAACAAATATGATTATTGATTAACGAGGAGGAGGAGATGATCAACTTCCATATGGAAGATCCATTAAGTGTTACTTTGTCTTGAGATTCCAGGGTAGATGTGCAAAATTACTTTGCTTGCATAGCTTGAATCCACCAGAGGTCAAGTTTAATTTTTAACTTCCAAAAGAGTTTTTCTCCCATAGCCATATTTATGAAAGAAGGGTCCCAGATTCCCAATCCGCCATGTGGCTTCCGGGCTCTGATTTTATTCCAGTTGATTAAGTGGAACTTTTTTATTTCTGATTTTCCTACCTCCCATAGAAATTTCTTGAGATAGGCTCCCATTTGATTTAATACATATTTTGGCACCAAAAGAGCAGAAACTAAAAAATAGGAATGGCTGAGAGCACTTCTTTAACCAAAACCGCTATTCTAGTTGCATTTAGCGAATTGGCCCCCCATTTTTCTAATTTTAGCTTAATCTTCTCTAAGATAATTTATCGGGCTTTGGGAGTTGTCTTTCTTAGATTAATTGGAACCCCTAGATACTTAAACTCTTTCCATTATCCTGTCATGTTATATCCTAGAAACTCCCTAATCCTCCTTTATTTTTGAGCTGAGGTGTTCCAAATTTAGATTCGACTTTTAATTTCATTTACAAACCCATCATATGCCATGAGTAATTTGTCTATGATTACTTTGAATCTCTTAGCTATGATAAGTGAAGCCCCTCCTAACATAATTGTATCATCTGCAAACTAACCATGATTAATGCTTCTTGTTTCAACTGTAAACCTAATGTCGGGAAGTTTATCAGATACTCTTTCATGTTCCAATCTCCTACTTAATGAGTCTGCCATAGTGATGTATAAAAATGGGGAAAGAGGGCAACCCTGCCTCAAGCCTCGAGAAGCCTTGAAGAAATTTGAAACTTTTCCATTTCCTAGGGGAGCAATCCACAGAGAGGAGATACAAAGCACCACCCACTGAATAAATCTCGCATCAAACCCCATTTTTCGCATGACTTTAAAAAGAAATATGTGGCAAACCCTATCAAACACATTTTCCATGTCTAGCTTTATTATCGTGCCTTGATCCCCTCTTTTCCAACTTGATTCCATTGCTTCTTGAATCAGAATAATATTGTAAAAAATTTGCCTACCCGAAATGAAGCCTCCTTGGTTGATTGAGATTAGAGAAGGAAGAGTGGATTTAAGACGAGATACAAGAATTTTGGAAAATTTTTTGTATGAAGTATTACATAGAGAGATCAATCTAAAACGAGAGAAAGAAGAGGGATTGGTCTCTTTTGGTATTAAAGCTAGGAAAGATGAGTTGATTCCACCACCAATGCAGAGATGCTTAAGAGAGTATCCAATCATACGATACAAATCCTTGTAAATTATTTCCCAATATTTTTTATGAAAACTTGCTGAAAAGCCATTCGGACCCGGAGCCTTATCCGGGTGAAAAGAGAACACAATTTTCTTAATTTCTTCAACTGAGGGCGAAGCTGTGAGCTGAGCATTCATCTCCTCAGTAACCAAAGTAGCCACATGTTCTAGCATATAATCTTAAGCAGTTGAATCTCTCTGACTATTTTCCTCGTAAATATTGCTGCAATGGGATGTGGCAACATTCTTAATGGCTTGAAAGTCTAAAATTGTCTGCCCATGAAACTGGATCTCCAAGATATTATTTTTACTTTCCCTGTATTTTGCTTGTTTATGAAAATATTTGGTATTTCTGTCTCCTTCTTTCATCCAGGCACTCTGAAATTTTAGCCTCCAATAAACTTTCTCCTGTTGTAGAATGGAGTGATAGGACTTGAATGCTTCTCCTTCTTCCTGCAAGATTTGGCAAGTACCTAGATTAGTCTCTAAAGTAACTTTTATATTAAAAATTAGTAATGATTTTGATTTTTTTTACCATTAATTATAGGCTTCATCTAACTTATAGACAAAATGACATTTTTCATAACATTTTTTCTAGTTAATTTTAACCAAAAGCCTGCAGCAAAAAAACAAAACAAAAACAAACAAACAAACAAACTTGAGTTTAAGTTGTTTAATTTGTAGCATTTGAGTTCCCCAGTGTTTTATCGGGGTTTTGAATCTATTTATGCATTAAAAATGTATTTTAAACAACAAAAAATCACAATCTTGCTTGAAATTGTATCTCTGGATTTCAATGAAAAAGGATATATTTCATTTTGTAAGTCAAACTAAGCCTTAATTATATATTTGTAAATTAGCTAACATTTACCCATATTGATTAGGGATAATTATTTTCATTATTGATTGATAATTGAATTATGTTGACTTTATCATATTAGAAAAGGAAAAAAATTATAAGTAAAATAAAAATTATTTAATTCATGAGGTGTAAATAAGTTGCTTTGCGTGGGGTTTAGTCCCCGTCAGGTATCAAGTTCAAACCTTGTGGGAAGGGGTTGAGGATAAAAGCCATTTTAGGGAAATTAAAACTATCCCAATGGGCATCCAAGCTCGACTGAGCTTCACACAATCCTGATGATAAACATCTCATTGTGAGGCCGAACTTTGTACAATCATGATTATAAACATCCCATTATAAATTGATCATTTTTCTTCCATTCAATACACAAACTAAACCCAACCTAAAATCAACCTATTATATATATATTATATATATATTCCAATTAATAAAGTGTACTTTCTATAATGACAGATAGAGTTATTGCCATGAAAGCATATGGTTGCAGCCATATCCACGAGATTTGCCCCTATCACTCAATTTATTGAGTTGTAGGATATGGAGATGAGTGGATGTGTTACCCATGCCAAGATTCTTTGGGTCCAGTGCCCAATAATGCATTTATTGAGCCAAGTAATACTTCCAAGACCAGGCTGGCTGGGCTTTAGGAATGCGCAAACTCATATTATAGGTGACATAATTGAAAAATGTTAAATGAATATGTACATTGATGGTAAGAAAATTAAATTAGAATTCTAATCATTCACAACTTAAATCCATTTTAATTCAAGCTATTTAAAACCCTTAGATATTTAAATCTAGATATTGAACACTTGCAATACAAGTTGACTTTGTTCAAAGCGCATTACGAAGTACAATTCTGGTCTGGTTTCAGCGTTGTTTGGTCTTTTTGGTGGAACTTCACTATTATTTATATCGAGTGAATTTAATATATTGGTGCCCTATTTCAATTTCCCTAATCTACTTATATAATGTATTAACTTTTATTCTTTTATTTTTCAATTTCCCTAATCTACTTATATAATGTATTAACTTTTATTCTTTTATTTTTCAAATCTTTTAGACTGTAATGTAAGTCAACTTTGTCCAAAGCTCATAATGATATGATTGACGATAAACCATGCTACTGGGAGTATGACAACATTTTAAAATGAAGTAGGAATAGTTCACCGAAGTGGAAATTTTTGAATCCAAAAATTTTAACCAGGGAAAAAGAATTTAATTAAATTGGCCTATTCTTGGTTACACTATTTTAAAATAACTTGCTTTTCCTATTCTATCGCTTCGCTCAACGACCAATCCCCTCCTCGGGTGACTCGACCCTGCGGGAGCTGTCCCCACTTGCCTAACAAAATCAAGAGGAATTTTGTATGATTTAAATTGAAAAGTGGAAAATAAGTTTATGTATGTAACATATATAATGAAATTTTACTCACAAGCTAACTTTAACAAAACAAACTGCCTACCCTATCTTAAGAGGGCTCACATTTAAGTATTAGAATAATAAAATTATCATAAATTAAATAAAATACAATCATGTATAATATAAGAGAAAATACAATCATGTTTTTACATATTAATTAACATTTTTTTAAAGTTAAGTTGATATTGTTTCAAAATTCAAATTATATCTTTTACATCATCATAATTTAAATTTAAATTATTATTGGCCTTAATTTATTATAAGGGAAATCTTGACCGACAATATAAAAGCAAGTATGCCAAAATAAAAGTTTTGTTTTTGAATACAAATAAGAGAAAATACAATCATGTTTTTACATATTAATTAACATTTTATAAGAGAAAATACAATCATTGTATAAGAGAAAATACAATCATGTTTTTACATATTAATTAACATTTTTTTAAAGTTAAGTTGGTATTGTTTCAAAATTCAAATTATATCTTTTATATCATCATAATTTAAATTTAAATTATTATTGGCCTTAATTTATTATAAGGGAAATCTTGACCGACAATATAAAAGCAAGTATGCCAAAATAAAAGTTTTGTTTTTGAATATCACTAGAAATGATTGACGTTGAGTTACATAACAAAACAATAAAACTGCATAAAGCCATAACATGAGATTTGGTATCTGAGGAAATCAATGGAACATGCTCCTAAGCGTTGGTGCCAGCTGGAGCAGAGGGCTTGAGCTCACATTGAAGGTGGCTCTCTAGATTTACTAGGTGAGCATCCAAGCTAGCCAAACATAAATTTTGATATTGTTGCATCCACTTAATCTCGTTCAAGGAAGAAATGATGTCATTACGATCTTCACATTTCTCTTTCAGGACGCGACCCAAAAAAGTTTTCATCTACCAATGGAGGGTGACAAAATTCAAGTATTGGTCCCATCTTCCTTTGGTGTGATCAGGGTCAAGAACCCAATTGGGAATCTCTTCTAGAATCTCATAGTCAAAATAAGCATGACAATCATTAGTGGTCCAAGTTTCAAGCTGGCGAATTTCTTCATGAATATCTTGAGCTGTTGCAGAGTGGAAGATAGTAGCAGTCACTTGAGCTTAGGCCTAGGCATGTGCGAAATTGCTAACCACGGCGACCACCACCTCTACCTCTGCTACCCCAGGGATTGCGGATATGCTAATAGGCATTATAAATCGAGAAGGACAAAGCTATATAAGATTATGGGCACTCACCAAGTTTAGACATGAGGAAAGGCTAGACATGCCAAGACAAAGCTAGTGCTAGAAAAGGTTGGTGAATTGAGACAACCTGTGTCAACCCACCAACAGAGGTAAAAACACCACGGTCCCACCCACCAAGAAATGTCCCCAACAAGCCATAAGACCCCATGGCACTAGACACAATGGACCATCAAGGAAAATAGAACAAAAAAACCATATATGAACCATAGAAACACAAAGAATAGGAGAGAAAAGGCAAAGATTAATAGAATAGCCAATATTTGGAAGATGTTGGCCTAGGTTGTTAGAGCAAATGAGGATATAGATATTGCATGTAGTGTGGTGGTGTAGATAACCCCCCCCCCAACGTTGTCATATTTTGACAAATTACACAACCCAAATGCTTTGGACATCTAGCTTCAAGATCTGGTTTGCGAAACAAAATAGTGAACAAGAAACTATGACTACAAAACTTAGAAAAATGGGATGGCATGCATGTAGTCATAAAACATTGCCTCTGCAACCCTAGAAGTAGGCAACAATTTATCAGAGAGAAGCCAATAATTTTTCCATAACTCTATATACTTTCCGCTAGAAGCAGACCAGATGCCATCAAATCGGTGAGGGAATAATCCCACCAACAGCGGGAGGAAAGACTCAACACCACATAAGTTCCAGACAATGACATTGACTTTCACAAGAACAAAGAGTTGTTGGAAGCTTAACATCATGGGAATAGATAATACACTCGCACGAGCTATGCATGGGGTGGGATGGCTAAGCCATCCCCCCTCCATCTTAAATGCCGTGGGAGGCGATAGGGTGGCAGACACCCTAGCCAACCTCCATTATCTTGTTGTCATTCACCCTTATCGAGGGTACATACTAATTAGCATTGAAATAATATTAATATATATAATTTTATAGATTTTTCCTTGAATTTTACATGTATAAAAATATATTGGAATGTTCATAAATACATGCATCTCTATACAATACTAATGTATGAACATTTGTTTTCCTACGTGTTGTTCTTTTACACTTAGTTTTTACGTGCCTTCAATTGGCGTTGCTTAATGAGTGAGCACATTGTCTTCCGACAACTACCTGGGAATAAGGAACACCTCCACTTCCTTAAGCCTTAGATCACCTACTCGCATTGTAGTCTATACCAAGCCCCTTCAATGAGAGTAGTGCAGGTACTATTTTCATTAGTAATTCTTGGAACCTTGTTAATTCATAATTGTGGACTAATTCCATCTTCTTTGGGTTCTTCATTCACCAGGTGCTTTTAATCAAATGTGATTGTTGATGGAAACACTGCTCCTTTTTTTGTGGTTTCCAATATACTTTGTCCATGAGTCCTTCATATGTGGTTTTGTGCCTTTCTCTTTGCTAGTGGATCTACGTATGCTATTGGTGCTAGGTAAACTCCAATTCTTTCCCTTACGTATGAACATAACCAACATGTTAGCTCTTAAATGCACTCTAATGCAGGTTAGTATGCAATTTTAAGAAACAGAGTCAACATAAACATATTTCTTATAACCTATATAAGTATGGATTTGAAGTTACAATCATGAGTAATTATTGAAACTATTTATACATCTTATCACTTCAAAGAGATACTTCGTCTATTTAGAGTCAATCTCAGGTTTAGGGGGAGGAATTCCTCATATTAGGCCTAGGTTTACTTTAGAACAAAGTACAAGAATGTAAAATACAACCCTTTTCTAAGAGTCAGCCACTTGCAGGTTTGCCAATGGATCTCCATGTGGAGGTGTCAGTGTTTGGGGATGGGCCCAAAGGTGTAAATAAACTTATGGACCCATCCTTTAGCTAATGGAACCACTTTCAATCTTTATATGGAGCATGCTCTTAAACAAGAAAATCTAGAATTTGGATGTCGAAATAGAAATTATGATGCTTGGCATGGTGGAAACTCTACTATGTTTGAAACTCCATGTGACTTTTCTTCTTCAATGAGGCTTTGGCTCGCCTTTCCTACATGTCACCATTAGAGATTATACGATAACACTCGACCTCCTAAAAGAGTTGTTGGTCCTTTTCTCATATGTAAATTAGTTAGCAAATTAAGAATAAGGATTGGATCCTCCTTTGACTTGTATATGTCAATCTAAGAGTCCTGGGAACATATAGTTAATTATTCTGCCCTAAGGGAGGCTTCACATGTGCAAGGGTAGTTTCATAAGCACTAGACCAACAAAGGTTATGACATCCCAATAAATTCTAGGTTATGTAAGGGTAGTTTCATAAGCATCCAAACCAGCAAAGGTTATGTTGAAAATTGTTGAAGGAGTACAACAAAGTAAAGTGTCAAGATTGAGTCACAAATCTATAGAGAAGTTGTAAGGATTTGGAGGAATTAATGAGTAAGAGAGCCAAGAATGCGACATACAAGACCCCTCTGACCGCAACTGATTCAAAGATGGACAATTACGTTCATTTTATTTTCGGCCAAAAGGTATTGTAAGACACTTTCTATTTGTTCATCCTATGAACACATCTAAATCAAGAACATTAATATTTGTAGTTAGTTATAACTTTGAAACAAGGAATTTCCATATAATTATAGAAGTAGGAAATGTTATAAGTGTGATTCTTGACTACATAAATGGAATATTAAGAAGATAATATGATAAAGGTTACAATGGTTGTGTGAAACATGTAATTACAAAGATATTGCACATCCAAGGTGCCAAGTCTTCTCTTTATAGTTACTCCATGAACATTGATTATATCTTGGTTGGCCACTGCATTCTATGGTTGAGAACAAGTCTAAGTAGCTAGCAAAATTACTTACACATCATTATATGTAGGAACAATTGCATGATCATTACCTTGACCATTGACTTGATGCCTTTTCCCTTGGCCTCTTTTACTCAGGGGTTCAATGCCTCTAGAGCTCTGTTTTATAAGAAATACAAGTAGTTCCATATGTAGTTGAGCTAGTAGCATAGCTAGTTACAGATGCTCTAGGTGAAGATCAAGATCTATATTGAGACCCAAACCCATATACCATTGTAGTGTTGGCTTGATGGGCCCTGACCTAGGTTCAACGGTAATTAGCCAAGCAAATCCCTACACTACTGGCCCTTTCGGAATCAATCCGCGGAGCATGGACTGAAGTCTCACCCGAAGCAGTATGGGGGGATGCAGGAACCAAGTTTTCGCACTCAGAGATGGTAGTGATGTCATTTTATACCCTAAACCTTCCTTTGCGCAAGTCGATAAGCCCTTTGGGGCTTATTGATATACTCCTCTTAGTTGTCCTCTAGACCTCCGCGAAGGTCTACGGCTGTCCCTCACGTACCGTAGATAGGTGAATTAGACACTTACGCGCCTCTATAATTACTCTTACTTCTGTATTTACCTAGATTAGCTTAAGTATCTGATGACTTCAACATGCATTAAGAGGATCTTCGTGTAAACATATATTCTTACTTGTGTTCATATAACAAAGCAAAGCATATGGATTTGCACATCAATAGAACATTAAAACATAAACCCAGTATTCATCATAACATAATCCTAAGCATTTATAACAGAAGTAAAATAGATCATACACAGATAATTCCAAAATAATTCTCTTTATTTATGTTTCAGATCTTCTTTATAAACTCTAACCGCCCTGCGCACACAGCTGCAGCGGTCCGCGCACTCAGTTGCAGACTTCTACCTTAGGCCTCTGCGCACACAGCTGCAAAGCCTCTTTCCTACGCTAAGCTTCTTCGCTCTTAGCTCTCACAGACCCATTACATTCCTCAATGACTCAAAACATATCAAGACTGAACTGCCTTAGACTCTTCTAAGACTTCCATTTTTATAAAATCCCATGGTCCGCAGACCATGGGTGGATCTCTTAAAGTCGACACAAGTTACATAAAATAAGGGTGGAAGCCCTTGATGATTATTTACATCTTCAGGCTCCGCAACCACAAAATGCAGAGACTTTACACTTCTTATACAAAAAACTTGGGCTTTCTGCCCCAAAAATGACCCTAGGGGACCCATTCCCAATAGGCCCCCAACACAAATATGGTGACCCGCCCACAAGTCACTCTGTTGACGTGGAGATATTGTTGTGAAGACCTTCCATCTCCATTTGTATCACTGCAACTTCAGCGACACACTGTGTCGCCACCTGCTTGACCTGCTTCACCAATTGCTCCGTAGTTGGTCCTACGTTATCTGCCTTGATTTGTTATTGTGTTTCATGCAGGTTCTCCAGATTTCCTTCAATGGTGGTCGTGAGCACATAGGCTTCATCTAGCCAAGGCCCCAACATGGCCTTCAGTACTGCCTCCCTGCGCTGTGTTGCGTCCACCTGTTCCTTCAGTGCCTTTGCTTCTTGCAGCTTTGCCAAACTCTATGTGATGGCAATGGTGCATGCCGTCACTCTGACCTTGTCGTACCTCTACTGCAATTCCCTCGCCTCGGTATCTAATCTCTACAAGTTGGGATCTTCCTGCAGACTGGTAACTACTTCAAGCGACTGCTCGAAGAGCGCAGTGCAATCCTTCATTGCGGCATCTACTGTTGCAACTACATCCTTGATAGTGGCCTCGCGCTGCTCTTTGACCTCTGGTGGAGTCGAAGGCTAGGCCTTCAACTCAAGCTCTGTAATTTTAAGGTTCAGCTCAAACTGAACCTTAGCCAGCTCTGTCTTTGCGTCACGCACACCAGCAGCGAGTTTCCGAATTCTGGCGTCGACCGGTGCATCTTCTGGGATATGCAGCTCCAGAACGGTTCTGCATGCTTCAGCTACCACAACTGTGGTATGCTCATTCTTCTCCTGAATCTTCTTAAGGAGATCAATAATAGAAGTCTTCTCTACAAACATCTAGGCATTGTTAACCTTCTGTTCGCTGATCACATTTAGCGCGCGCTGCTCTCGGGCCCGAAATTTCGTGATCACACCATCTTGTAGAGTGTGAAGGGATTCACTTAGAAGCGCAACCAAGCTCAACCCAACCTTCTTGAGAGCGTTGACGGTGGCCTTGTCAGCTTATGCTTCTGTAGTCAAAGCTCCATCTGACAGTGCGACGGCCTGGGGATCCATAGAGCAAACCATCTCCGCTTCTTTTGAGGTTCCCGACACCAAACTAGTCGACGTCGCGTTGCCCCGCCCTACACCGGTCTGCAGTTGAGTAGCCTGGATCTATAGCTTGCGCAGACCCGTCTGAATGGCGACCAAAGCTTGTTTTTACTGCTGTAGCAGTTCCGCGGTTGCGTCCCTTACTGTGTCCCTGATGTCATTCAAATCACCTTTTGTCAAAGTGATCGGGTCAAGCAATGATTTACTGGCCTCAGACTTCTTCCGCATCCCTTCTTTTTCCTACTCCCTAATGCGCTTAACCCGAAATGGAGTAGTCTCTGGGTCTGCACCACCCTGTCCTAATTGCTGCTCTTCTTCCTCCATCTACGGCGAATGAGACTTTTGACTTCCGTCAGAGTCGCGCTCTTCCTCATCTTCCTTCTCTATGGCCTGCTACTTTGAAGCATGCTCTGCTCTAGCTTTTTCCTCAACCTCCTTTTTCCTCCTGTCAGTCAACTGCTGCATCTTCAACAGAGCCTCTTCCTTCGTCTGCTTTCCTTTGGACTTACTGGACCCAGCCGATGAATCTAAGGTTGTGCGCCACTCTACTAGCCAATGCTCAAGGACTGCTGCGATTGCATTGTCTGTCGCAAGGTATGGGAGATCATACCACTTTTGCTCAGGGTTCTTTCGTGCCCGCATAGAGACACGGTGGAAATCTGTTTTGAACTCCATGTAGCCCGACAAGTGCTCGAAGCCAGTTGATGATAGCCATGGCTTGCGATTTATTGTGACGTGGATGCTTGTCTCCATCAACACCCAAAAGATATTACTATCCTTGACCCTTTCGAGGTCCTTTGTGGCCCAGAGCGAAGCAAACTTCGCTGCTTCTGACAGATCTGATGCAATCCGAGGAAACTAACCATCCTCTGGTAATTCCCATGCAACCAGTACAATTGATAGCAGAAGCCATGCATAATGGAAGGTTTTACTATGGTATTGTGCTTCTCTGCGGTTTGCGAGGAAATTGCTGCAAAGGTAATGCTCCCAAGTGAATTATACGCCCTCCGCGCATTGGGCCGCTAATGACACAACTGGTGCTGACACTTCATATGCGCGACACTTCCTCATTATTTTCCCAGCCAGGATCTGGGTGGCTACCTTAACCACGGGTTCGGTTATGCTGGAAATTAAGTAGTCGTGCGGCTTTTTGACAAGCTTAAACTTGTCCTTCATTCTCTCGGCAAGCTCGTGCCTACACGTCTTTCTGCCAAATTCCTTGGCTGGATTCATCCCTGAGTGTGGTAACAATGTGATCATGTGGATCAACATATCAGTGATCGGTATCGGTTCTCCTAACCATAGGCACCCGTCGTGCACCAAGCATAACAATTGTTTGATCACTATCAAAGTGATGGGTGCGCGGTTGTAATGCGGCACCCATAGCAGGTTCAACAATCCTGCCTTGTCCACCCCTTTAATCCACTACCTCGGCTCCAGCGCGGTTACACCAGAATCTTTATAGAAGACGTAGGTCATAAATGTATCAGTCGCCAAGTGGGGAAACTGCTTAGTATCCACCAAGTCCCAATCCTCTAACTTCATATGTGGCACGTGCGCCAAGCGTAGACCTTCGAATGTGATCTTGTCTGGCAGCAACGGTGTGTTAAGTAAGAATTTTCCCTCATCTGGGTCCTTTGGGACCTTCACCTTGCCTTGGCGCGGAGGAATGTATTCTGGTAACTTGGAAATAGGGTCTACCCCCTCAATATCGATATCCTCTATGCCCATACCAGTGTCTTCCATGCCCTCATCGGATTCTAGGTCTACTACCTTGCCTTTCTCCTGCACGATAGGCTTCTCTTTCTTCTGGTGCTTTCTCGGCGACTCGTGTACCGACTGTGTCGCTTTCTGCTTGTCCTTCTTTGTCTTAGGACCCTCTCTGGTCGGTGTAGGCCTCGGCCTAGGCGACCTCGACAATTTTAGCACTTTTACGGGCATCTCTACATTGGAAACCTCAGGGGCAAGTCTCTCAGAGGCCATCGATCCTCCAGCAGTTACAGTTTCCACAGGCGACAACATGAGGCTAGTAAGAAGCTCCTAGGTTGCTTTAGGCAACTTGTCAAATACTGAACTAACCACCAAAGCCTCAAAATTCTCAAGGTTCATGCGCGCCTGATAGCTCAACACCTCAATTCTCAGAATGCAAAGTGTTTTTCGTTGGGCGACCATCTGTAATTTATAGGCAAATTCGAATTCGAATTTGACCATTCCCCCCAAAATCTGCTCATAACTGTTAGATTGGGGGCAAATTTTCAAAGGTCTCACTCTTAAATTCTGACTTAAATTCTGCCCCCCGCTCCACTTAGCCATTTTCTCACTGTCAACTCATGAACATTGACCATAACAGTCACTTTCTGACTGCCCTGCGTGGTCTCTCCTTCAATAGCGCAACTCCCTTCGCGCTTCTGCTGATACTATGACGTTCCTCCTTTTTGCGTAGTCCCCCCATCGCACAACTCTACAACCCACGCAGTGTAGTTTATAGTCCCGCGCCTCCTTTCAACTGCCTAGAGCGCTAAGACTATGCTTCCACCATATATTCATTTGGCAAGATCCCCGATGTATGACTTCAATCAGCTTCCATTTACCTTCCCTGGAAATGGCTCTCCATTCAACTTCACCAGCTGAACTGCTCCACCATTGGTAATCTCCTTGATGACATAGGGCCCCAACCAATGCATCCAGAATTTTATTGGAAATTTATCAAACTTGTTGTCATATAATAACACTAAATCATTTACCTTGAAGGCGCGCAGTTTGATGTGCCGATCGTGTCATGCCTTTTCACACTCCTTTTGATCTTGCTGATGGAATCCAGCCAAAAATCTATCCTCTTCCAACTCTGTCAGCTGCGCAGGCCTCTCTTCTAGGGCTCCACGATCCACCATTCCTGTGAATGCCGCTATGCGCAGACTAGGTACAATGTACTCCATCGGCATCACAGCTTCTACGACATAAACCAGCCTGAAAGGCGTTTATCCAGTCAGTGTTTTGCAAGTCGTTCTATAAGCTCGTAGCACCGTGAGTACCTGCACATCCCAGTCATTTCTTTGTGCATTACAAACCTTCGTCGGTGCGTTCTATAATATCTTATTAAATGCTTCAACCGTCACATTAGCATGTGGGTGATACGGTGTACTTTTTTAAACTTGGAATTCCTCCGTCAACGCGCTAATCGTCTCATTAATGACATGTGTACCACGATCGCTCATAAAAATCTTTGGGCAACCAAACCTAGTCAGTACATACTCAAAGATGAACTTTGTTGTTGTTGCCCCTGTACAGTCCTTCACAGGCTGTGCCTCCACCCATCTGGTCAAATACTTCATCGTAGTGATGATGTACCGCGCACCTGTCTTCTTTCCTGGAGGCTGAATTGGTCCTACAAAATCAATCGCCCACTTCTCAAATGGCTGTAATGACAGCTGCGGATTCAGAGGTAGCTCATCCCTACGCGATGGCTTGCCCTTCCTTTGACATGCATCACATGCCTTACAATAAGCCTTGGAATCCTTATGAAGCATCGGCCACCAAAACCCAACACATAAAATCTTCTACGTTGTTGCTTTTCCTGCATAATGTCCTCTCGCGGCTCCTCCATGAGCTTCAGCAAGGATGTTGCTTCGTTCAAACTCGGGCACATAACGTCGCAGTATTTCATCCAAGCCCATTTTATATAAATGCCCTGCAATGACTGAAAAGTCTGCCGCGCGCACCACCAATTCCTTCCTTTGTTGACTAGTATACCCTTCCATCCTCGTCCCCGTCCCCGTCGTCAGGAAGTGTATGATATCTGCAAAGTGATTGTTTGCGACACACACTGCAAAGAGCTACGCGTCAAGTAGTCCTTCCTCCAAATTAGTAGGCTCCTCTCTTGTTTCAATGCGCGATAGATGATCCGGTCCAACATTCAATCATCCTGGCTTCACAATAACTTCGAAATCATATTCCTGAAACAACAACAACCATCTGCATATCTTCCCCCCCAACACAGGCTTGTTAACCAAGTACTTTAATGCAGAATGGTTTGTATACATCTTAAAGTGTCCGCCTAGCAAGTAGTGTCTGAACTTTTGGAGCGCGTACACCATAGCCAAACCTTTGCACTTTGTTGTTGAATAATTCTTCTCAGCTTTAGATAACTTCCTACTCGCAAACACTATAGGGTGATCCAACTCTCCCTCACCGGCCTGTGTCAGTACTTCCCCGAGCGCAATACATGACGCGTCCACATGCACATGAAATTCCTTCTTCCAATTCGGGAAGACTAGGATCGACGCGGTGACCATCTTTTCCTTTAACACATCTAAGCTTTGCTGACATTCTTCATTCCAACAGAATGTAGCATCCTTCTTTAGCAACTTCTCCATCGGCGTGGTAATCTGGGCATAACTCTTAATGAACTTTCTATAGTATCTCGTATGCCCCAACGTTGCGCGCAGCTGTTTCACACTTCTTGGTGCCTCTAAGTTAATTATAACTGCTATCTTAGCTGGGTCGACCATTAATCCTTGTCTGCACACCACATGGCCCAACAAGATTCCAAAAGGAACATAGAAGAAACATTTCTTCAAATTGAGTGCGATTTGATACCTTCTGCATGTATCCAACATCAATCGTAGGTTGGCTACATGGCATTTCACCAGCCCAAACACCGTTCAATCGTCAAAGTATACCTCCAGAAACTTGTGAACGCAGTCCTTAAACACCTCGATGACTATGTGTGAAAAGATTGTCGACACGTTCTTCAGTCCAAAAGGCATTATAGTATACTAAAAGTGCTGCCACTCTGTGGCGAAGATCGTCTTACTTCTATCCTTTGGTGCGATCTTGATCTGATGGTATCCCGAGAACCCATTCGTGAACAAATATGCTTCCTGTCCTCCTACATTATCCAACACTTCATCGGTGAACGGAGTTGGAAAGGGATCATGCACGCAAGCATCATTCAGCTTCCTGAGATCTACGCATATCCTTATTTCATCCTTCTGCTTCTTTTCCTGAACTACTATTGGGCTCACCCAATCAAACTCTTCTACTGGTTCAATAATACCCACCGCAAGCATTTTATCCAACTCTAAGCAGACCCTTTCTTTATACTTCAGATTGAGGTGGTAAGGCCTCTGCTTGATCAGCTTCGTGTCTGGTTTCAACGTAATTTTCATAACTCCCAGGTCCCCTATTATCCCCTTTAGGTCTAAGAACTTCATAGGGAACAAGTCCTGGTATTCGCAGAGCAATTCAATGACCTTATCTACTGTTGCATCATCCCAGTAGTCCCCAATCTTTGCAAATTTCAGCTCTACCTCTATTCCAATGTTCACTTGTCTTGTTTTTAGCGGCGCGGTGATATCTGGATTTTCAATTTGCGGTCCTTCAACTTCGCGGTGACCTTCAGTCTCTGGGATATTAATGTTCCTTGGATCCTTGTCCTCTTCTTCGGCAGTCACATTGTAGCACTCCAGCGCGTGGTGTAGCTAGGTGGTCCAATCCGATTGAATTAAGTCCAAGGGATCCTGCGGTACTCTGAAGATTGCTACCTTGACTTCCTGCAATGCCTCATCAATATTTTCAAACCAATCCTCAAAGCTAAACATCATCAAGAATCCCTGTTACAAAACGTCCCATTCTTTATTGCCATGGTAGAGCTTTGTTTCCAAGTACCAGTTCATCGGTATTACATCCAAAGTATGAAAAAACATATGCACCCATTCAGGCTGAGGCTCCACTCCATAAACCTTAGTCCATTTGGCCAAGTGATCGCGCGGGTCATTCCTTCCATCATATTTCTTTGTTAGCCGAACTTGTGGGTGACCAAACCACAATCTCATCATCTTTCTGTACACGTGCCAATCATCAAAACTGTCTTTGTGCATACCCCACCATCTCGTAGGCGTAGCGCCCAATCTAAGGCCTGGAAGCGATGCTTCTCTGGCACTTCCCTTTCGAATGCATCCAAAAATTTATCGACATCAGTTAAACCATCATAATAGGGCAGACTCCTTACCTCCGATGATACACAACGCAATGACTTGGTCATCATATTATAGTGCAACATAGATACTTCATGCAGTCGATTCTGCCAGTGCTCCAACTCCTCATTTGAATATGATGTGTAGGAACTTTCGCGGTCCCAGGCAATGTGTCCATCTGTTGTTGGATTCACCTAATCCTTATCTCGCGCCGTTATCTTATAAATCTGGTCCAAATCATCATTGATTTCATAATCGCGGAATGGTTCAGTATAGCGCGGTCCTTTTGCAGGGTCCAGGAGCACTATTACGCGGAGAGATTTCTTCTCCAATATCTTCTTTCGCTTCTTCAAATTGATTACCCCATTCATGTCAGTAGCCCAATCAATCCCAAGGAGCGCAGGGTATGGATTACTATCATCCATAATCTATATCACTTCAAAATCAGACAATACGCTCGTGCCCTCAATATCAATTGTCACTCCCTGCAGTCTTCCCATGGGGATGATTTTCTACTAATTTTCCATTCTTAACTGAATCGGAGACCACTGCAACGCAGGTCTCCCCATCCTCTCCCATGTCTATTTAGGAAAAACATTCGCGTCTAACCCCATATCTAGAATAACTTGATCCATCTCATATTCTCATATCTGTGCAGTGAGCCTCATCTCACGCCCCGTTCTTGCCTTATGCTTACCAATCTTCCTGACTCCGCGCGGTCCATCAGGAGCATTTTCTTTTATGACGCACTTATTTATCAGCTCCTGCAGTGCTTTCACAACCTTGCTATCACGCAACAACTTCATACAGGTCTCCAAGAAGGTAGTAAGCATGGAAGGGTCCATCTCTTTAGCCGGCTTATCCCGACTTCTCGAGGTAGAGGCCTCAGTAAAGCTTTTCTTTGCTTCCATAAACGTTTCCCTTGCACTCTTTAGATCAAACCCGATCTCCTTTTTTGGCGCTTTGCGGACCCATTCACCTTCTTCAGGCTGCTTCCCCTTATCTTCGCCAATCGTCATTCCACTCCACAACACAATATTTACCTTAGGATCCTCCTCACGAGGCTCAGCCCTCATCATCTGCAGGTTCTGAGTCGGCTACTGAGGCTGCGCCCCCTTTTCACATATCTTAGCTAATAATACAGGGAAATCCTCTGTCACATGGTCAAACTGAGTACAATATCGGCATGACAGACGTGTCGGGTTCGTGCAATCTCGCATGTAGTGTCTCGGTCCTCCACAGTTGTAACAAATGACCTGTCCCCGACCTCTACCAGGTCCTCCTCCACCTCGGCCTCGTTTGCGCCCTAATATTCACCTTGCGCTCCCCTAACGCCTTGGTCCGAAGGTCGGGTTTCTGCCTGCACCCTATATGCGGGTGTTCTATCCATCATTAGCTCATAACTACGACAATTACGATCATCATGCCCCACCGATTGACAAAAGTTATAGAAGAGTTGTTGTAGTGTCTGTACAAATTTATGTAGCAAATGGCAATTGTTTGTCACATGTTTTCCAGCTACCTGACAGATAACACACCATAGCGTGAGCCTTGTACTTAGCCCTGCTTGAGCTTCCGGCGTCAGAGGCATCAGTTCCCTTACTGCAACATAATTTGCGAAGACTGGACAATGATATTTGTCATGCCCCTGACTTTTGCACTTCAGGCACCAAACTTCCTCGCGCACCTTTGGCCAAACTGTTCTATCTTTCTTCAGACTCTGAAATTTTAGGCACAGGTTCTGCAACTGCGCGTGAATCTGTTGAATCCCTAGATTAACATCTTGCATCGATGTCTCATGCAATCTCCAGGGCTTCCGCTTGGGTTCCAATCTTCTGCTGCGACAAAGCAACCCTTAGATGAGGCAGGAGTGAAGCCACAAACCATTCGCAGTGCTGCCCATCCGTAAGATTCATGTTGGCTTTTCGGATTGTGCACTTCAACCTCTGATCTAAATCCCAGGGTGTCTTACCAGGCTTCATCATGATCTCCTTGAATCTCACAATTGATTGAGCTTCAAATTTGGGCCTGCTGAATTCCTTATTCAGCACAGTCTGGATATCTGCTAATGAAGCCATCGGGTTATCAGTGTAATACTTAATGTACCATGTTAGTGCACGTCTCTGCAAAGCAGTAACCAACGTTGATTTTTTCATCTGATCATCTGTAATACCCTGAGCTTCCCATACAACCTTCACGACAAACCAAAATTGGTTCGGGTCCTCAGTTCCCGACCCCTTGAACACAGGCAATTTTACTGAATTCTCCATATTGGATGGTGGCGGAGGTGGCGGTGGCGTGGGTGAAGGTGTATGCAGCGGAGGTGATGATGGAGGTGGTGTGGGTGGACTGGGTATTTGCAGGAATCGTTGTCTTATCAATTGAACAACACTCTACGAAGAAGCCTGTGCTGCTTCCTCGTCATCACTCAGAGGAGGTCCAATCAACGGGCTATATTCAGGGCCTGTTTTCCCTCGATCCCTTAAGATCTTTCCACTTTGCGTAGCTCCAAACATCAAGGTATCTGCATAATCCACTTTTCACATAAGAGCATCTTAATCCAAGTATTTAAAGACCTTAAATACTTACCTCGTGGTCCCTTGAAGAAGCGGCGCTCTGCTTTACTATAACTGATCAAAGTATCAATTGCGAACTCTGTCACAAATCCTCTTATGATACGATCGAGCCAATGATCAACATTGCGTGCGATCTTATCTTCAGAGGCTTCCAATCTCCGTACTAACTCTGAGGTCCAGGCTATCGGACCGTCAAGCCTCCACCTTCCTTAACCGTTTGCCAATTTCGTGACCCACTTGTATAATTCGACCGTGAAGGAACAAAAGAAGATTTCGTGTATCTCTATATACAACTATCTGTCCAACCATTGTTCTTTCGTCAATCGTGGATTCTTGTTTTCTTGCACCGTGAATTCGTGGATCTTTCTATCCAACCAATCTTTGATCTCCTTCTTAGTTGGATTCCAGTGATGCGACATCACACATCTCTTTATGCATATCTCGCTCCCGGCAAGGGAACCATTTGTTGGCTTGAAGGGCCCTGACCAGGTTCAGCGGTAATTAGCCAAGCAAATCCATACACTACTGGCCCTTTCGGCATCAATCCGTCGAGCGCAAACTAAAGTCTCACTTGAAGTAGTATGGGGGGATGCAGGAACCAAGTTTCCGCACCCATAGATGGTAGTGATGTCGTTTTATACCCTAAACCTTTCTTCGCGCATGTCGATAAGCCCTTTGGGGCTTATCGATATACTCCTCTTAGTCATCCTTTAGACCTCCACGAAGGTCTACGACTATCCCTTGCGTACCCTAGATAGGTGGATCAAACACTTACGTGCCTCTATAATTACTCTTACTTCTGTATTTACCCATATTAGCTTAAGTATTTGATGACTTCAACATGCATTAAGAGGATCTTCGCGTAAACAGATCTTCTTACTTGCGTTCATATAACAAAGCAAAGTATATTGATTCACACATCAATACAACACTAAAACATAAACCCAATATTTATCATAACATAATCCTATGCATTTATAACAGAAGTAAAATAGATCATACACAGATAATTATAGAATAATCCTCTTTATTTATGTTTTAGATCTTCTTTACAGACTCTAACCACCCTGGGCACACAAATGCAGGGGTTCGCGCACTCAGTTGCGGACTTCTACCCTAGGCCTTTGCGCACAGTTGAAGAGCTTCTTTCCTACGCTAAGTTTCTTCGCTCCTAGCTCTCACAAACCCATTACATTCATCAATGACTTAAAACATATCAAGACTGAACTGCCTTAGACTCTTCTAAGACTTCCCTTTTTATACAGTCCCATGGTCCGCAAACCATTGGTGGATCTCTTAAAGCCGACACAAGTTACATAAAAGAAGGGCGGAAACCCTTGATAATTCTTTACATCTTCACACTCCGCAACCACAAAATGCGGAGACTTTACACTTCTTATACAAAAACTTGGGCTTTTAACCCCAAAAAGGACCCTAGGGGATCTGTTCCCAACATGTAGCAATTCGTTTTGTTGATTTAGTCAGTTAATGGTGTGATTGTTTAGAAAGGGTAATGTGGTGCTACTTTGTTATGTTAACAATAAAGATGATGAATAGTGGAATGAGACGATAAGTGGTGGCAAGTGACATGTGCGATTTAAAGTGAGAGGTAGAAGTACTTCGCAAGGTGTTCTATGTTTCGAATAAGTAATGCTAACACATGTCAATGTTTATATACGTGTTATAATAAGCTCAAAGTTTGAAAACTTTAGTTAATTGCAAACATAATACATACGTCAACACAAACTAATGAAAATTATTAAAATTTGGATATATCACCTCAAAACTTAGGTTAATCTAATATTTTCAATGGAAAAGAATACGGGGAAACTACATCTACAATAAAACTTAGCAATTAATTTCCAATAAAATTTGAGAAATTTTATTTTAATTATTATATTCACATTGTATTTTATATCTTAAACATTAAAAATCAAAATCAAAATACATGATCAAAACTAAAATTAACAAGTTTTGCAGGGCAACTTAGTCATTATTACTTAAGTTAAAAATTATGTTTTGAGAAAAATTGCATAAAAAATTATAACCTACATTGATCAATGCTAAATCACTAATGGTCCACAGGCAAATCAAATCTTATAGTCTTGCTTTGATAGGAACTAAAAAATTAGTACACAAATATTTAAAAATGATGCATAAATATTGTAATCATATTCATAAATTATGGCATAAAATATATGAGACATTTATCCACATGACATTATATAGTGTAAAGGTTACAATAAAACCTTTAAATTACGATCAATCAAATATTAGAATTTTTTTTAATAATATTAAAAAATAAATATTTATTTTCCAAAAATAAACATTATAAATTCTATTTTATAGCCAAAACCCTGCGTTACCATGGACTACTAATACCTTACTCTGATCGCCTTTTAAAAAATCTAACAAGCATATTTATTATCTATGGCGCAAGGTAGTGGATATTGCAATAGGTTTTTGGTCAAACCCATATTAGTTTGGGTTTGACCAAAAAAATTTGCAAAAAATTCTATAGTATAACATTACACATTGAAATATATGATTTTTTAAAATAATTTAATTTATTTATGTTCAATTTGATTGGCTATCAAATTGAACATGTTATTGCCCTTTGCCTCTATTAATGTGTCCATTACCTCTATTAATTAACGAGAAGTACATAGATCACATCAAGGTGTAAGATGAACATTTATGATACAATTTGTTTTGGGAAGGTGATAAAATTATTGCTAATGAATATAATCATTTTATATTCCTATTTATAAAAATGACTAATGATTAATATAATCTAATAAAAAATATATTATTTAAAATTACATATATAATTTAAAATGATTATTTAAAATCACATATGTAATTTAAAAAGATTTATTAATGGTATGTGAGAGATATATTTTTATTTTTACATTATATTTTTAAGGGGTAGAAGTCACTTAGGTTTTTGTGCGAACTTAACCACATATGATAGATTTTACACTATTAATGAATAAATGATATTCAAAATAATAAAATGTTTGTAATACAAATAAATATAAAATTTCCCATATTCACAAACCAAGATATAATAGAAATTTATAATAAATAATAAAATTTCCATAAGACAATATCTACAAACTATAAAAAACCAAATATAAAATATTAATAATTATTTCTATATAGCAATACAAATAATGTTAATTTACAAAATTTGTACAATACAAATGTATTACAATTTAAAATTAATTTAATTATAACATTTTAAAATTTAAAATTTGTATATTTTTAATTTCACTATATTTAAACTAACCCACATAAACTAACTACTGTCTGATCTAATTTAATTGATTTTGTAACCAATAAACATTTACCACTTATTCTCTAAACATACATTTCCTTTTTAACCCTGATTTATTTTGTAACCAAAAAGCATTTACCACTCATCCATTTCCTTAATTTCCTTTTCGATGGTCAGGGAAACTGTGTTTTGGGCCCGGCATAACGGATCCGTCTATTCTATTTTGATGACTACACATATGTTGGGGTTCGATGCTCGAGAAATCGAGTGAAATTGCCGCCAATAAACGAGTGCACTTCGGAATCTCAAACTTCCAATACCAGCCGCGGAATGCTTTTACCTTTATCCAAACAAAATACATGCAGATTACACTTTGATTTCCTTGTTCTGCAGATTACACTTTATTTCCTTGTTCTGTAATCGAACACCCGTACGATGATGGTACGCTCCTGACCGCAATTCGAACTACAAATGCTAGCGGAAGGTTTGCTATGATCGTGTACAGGGTTTTACCTCAATCTCTGCTTTTCAAAGAGAACGCCATATCTAGATTTCCGAGGTTTTGGCATGGTGGTCATATGACGTGGAGTATGATACCCCGTCCATCAAATGCATTAAAACATTGCAGAACTGGGCCAATTCAATATCAGAGGAAGAAGCAGAAGAAGAATTCAAAACCAATTTCCAAAAGGAAACCCGAGTTGTCGGATGAAGGAACGAAGTCGTCACAGAATGAATGGAACTATAATAAAAATAATCGTTATGGCAAAACGGTAGATTGCAGAGTAGATGTAATATCGTGGAGAGAGAGACACATAACCGCAAGTATCGTCATTAATGCCAATGAGCAGAGCGTGTGGGATGTTTTGACTGCGTATGAAAGACTCGCTGAGTTCATTCCCAATCTTGTTTGCAGGTTAACTGAACTGAACTTCATCTTATTGATATTCTTATTTCTGGTCAATTAATTTAATTGCTGCATCCTTACTTCGGGGTAATAATTCCATTTTTCTAGCACTTGGACTACTTGTCAATTTGGTTGCTGCTCTACTGAATGGAATGCAGAGGAAGTAGTAATTTCATAGAAACAGTGCAAATTGAATGATTATTTCACCGCTTTGCTACTAACGATGCCAATAATGGTTATTGGGTATGGGCAGTAAGAGAATTCCATGCCCACATCCAGACAGGATATGGTTGATGCAGCGAGGAGTGCAGCGCGCCTTGTATTGGCACATCGAAGCTCAAGTCGTGTTGGACCTTCGAGAACTTCCTGATATGGTCAATTTCTTTATCGATCCTGCGTTGTTTCATCATCTCCGAGATTTTAAAATTTCAATCCTATTTTCTAACGGAAGGAAGTAGTTTACCATTTCCTTTTATACTATTTTCTTGCATGCAAGGAGAACAACTGAAGACTCTAGAATTTAGTATGAAAACAAGTGCAATTTATATATATGGCCATTGCCCAAGTTGGGTGATCTGCGTGAGCCATGTAGACTAGCAGTCTTGGAATTTAAGTATATAGATGGAATATCTGTACTTTCTTCCCACTGGAAGATGGATCACTTCTCCAGCTAAACACAGCGCACGTGTAAAAAGGGTTCAAGGACTACAAAAGCCAGATTTCAGCAAAGTTTAGAGGAATGGAACTAAATAGAAAGTAGATATAAGTATTAGCATTTGAATGCCCATGCTAACGTTTTAAAATTCTATGGACCTATTACTCCAGCATGTTTTGTTCAATGGTTGGTTGCATATGGGACATTTTCGGTATGCCTATGATGTAGATTGCTAGCAAATAGGAACCTTGGTTATTGCCATCTTTGCGAACTCTAGCAAGGTCAAACTTACTTCTCCGATCCCTATTTGTATCTGCAATCTAGATATGAATGTAGTGACTCACCTTTAATCAGTAAATAGCTTCGAGTGTCATATTGAAAGCTTTAAATGCAAAGAAAGTATTGTGTTATCCACTATAGTTTCTCTTACTTTGCCACTGGCAGCCTTCGGTTCCAGTTTGTTGTTTGGGAAGAAACATTTGCATGATATATGCTTTTATCTTAATGGGTTCTTGTCATTTTTTTTTGTAACTTTGGTGGGACTCCATCTTCATTATATCCAATACATTATATCCAATATATCACCTTGATCAGGGCGGGGAATTGAACTGGTGACTTCACATCAAGGAATGCCTTAACAGAGCACCCAATCACTGTCTATCCAAGACCCCGTCGACAGGTTCTTGTCATATTATTTTAATTAAGAAATTCTGTTTTCCCATGAAGAAACATTTTTCCACTTACAAATGAAAAGCTGTCAGTAACATATTTATCATATACACTTTATCTTAATAATTTCTTGTCTGATTTTAATTCAGAAATTCAGTTTCATCCAGGAAGGAAATTTTGCCTCTTACTAACGACAAGTTAGTCTGTCTGTATACTCTACAATTAATTTATTTTGTACTTGACTAATTATTCTCTGCTATTAACATAAGTACTTACTACTGATCCCTCTCGGTTCATAAGTAATAAGTTTCCAGGCAAGACAAAAACGCACAACAAGGAATTGCAGACCTGCATTGGTAGACAATGGAAAGGGAACAATGTGAAAATTTGAAGCCCTAGGTGACTAATGTTCTTATGCTCTCAATCAAACAAGTAGTTTGATGAATTTGATTAATGCTGAAATTAAATTTCAGACCATGGCATCAATCACACAATAGCTTGAAGTTAAATAGCAGTGTTGCCGTAAAATCTAGCAGGCCTAGGAGAGGGATGCCCTACTAGGCTTAAACTAGACCAAAAGACAACAATGGGGTAGTGGCCCACTGTCACCATAGCCAAAACCCCTTGCTCTTTACGGATTTTCACTGATGGGAGGAGTCCCGGTATATGGAATGTCACCTAATAGGTATTCTAGGTTTGAGGTGTGAGGCAACACAAAGAGATCTACAATGGAAATACACAATTTTAAGCTCAAGGCTCCGAGAGGAGGGAATACGCTTTCCTTAGAGAGGCAATATGCTTTCCTTAGAGAGACCAAATATAAGCAAACCAAGACCTAGGGCTTGATCAATGAGTTGATAGTTGGGGCGGCCTGTTTGAGAATGTAACTAGTTTTGGTCTTCATAATTGTCGTTTGACTGATGTCATGATGTAATTTTTATGTATCTATCAAAAAAAGAAAGAAAACGATATAAAGAACATAAGAAAATTACTTTTGTAGAGCACGGGGTTCATGCTCAAGTTATTTGTCATTAGGTCAAGCATTCATTTAATGATCCTAGGTTTTACATGAGTCAAAGAGTCCTTGTCTTATTGTAAAAGACCCTTTTGAACACTTTTTTTTTAAGGGTGGTTCACGGACACTGGGTGGTCGCTACATCCATGGGGAAAATCCAGGTAGATCAACCCGAAGAGATCTAGCCGCTGGCCAAACAAGCAAGGCCTAACCCCAAGGGCGTCGAGGAGATTTGACCCCATGACTTCCCAACTGGCGAGGTATTTAGCAACGGGAACTCGACCAACTGAGCTAACCCTTGGGCTACCCTTTCGGGCACTTGTATCAAAAAGAGAAATTGTTTTGTATTTTCAAAATGTTTAGAAGGCTTCCAAGATCAAGTTGACTTGCCTAGAGAAGGCTAATGGAGCCTCGTGGAAGGCTATAAAAAGGTGGAACTTCGACCTATGAGTACACACATCAAGCACAATAC
The DNA here is from genome assembly GCA_031772625.1 of Pinus tabuliformis. Lineage (NCBI taxonomy): Eukaryota > Viridiplantae > Streptophyta > Pinopsida > Pinales > Pinaceae > Pinus > Pinus tabuliformis. The sequence continues at coordinate 953,112,056 of CM062814.1, read as the reverse complement.
ATCTTGTCTGTGGTCTGTGGTTTGGAAAGGTCATGAAGGGCTAGATCAAGCCTAGTCAAGAAGGAGAAATACCCCAAATCAATTCAGAGGTATGGAATCTGCCTTCTACTGTTCACATGTGCGAGAACCCTAGTGTCATGTCCCTTCTCAAATACATTTGTAACAGGTTGTTGCTACACAATTTTGCACAATTTTGGCTAAGGAAGAGAACCCATCATTTTCGACATAGGGACTTAGGAGACAATTCAACTTTATTTGGTTGATAGTGGAATGTGGGGGCCACTCACATGGGAGTTAGAATTGGCCCATTTGAATATTTTGGAGGGAAAGTCAAATAGGTGGATGGAGGAGCCCACATGAGGCTAGGGAGGCCCAAGGAGTTATAAGGAGGGAGCAACTTTCATTTTGGATTCATTCTTACACCTTGCAATCAAAATTACTTGACTGTTCGCTTTGCTGTTTAGCTGAGTCAACCAACTGTTTAGTCACGAATCTCTCAAGTGGGAGATTCAACCTCTACTTTGGGGGACCATCCGTGCCCGCCCTAGAGAGGCAATTCCATAAGTATTTCAGGAGTTTCGTGAGTGTGTTACAACACTACCATTCAGCCACAACAGGGAGTGCGTATTTCTGGCTAGTTGGAGAATACGCAGGGGGAGTCTGGAGTTATTAGTAATCAAGCATTTGCTGGGAGAGTTAGAGGATGTTGATTTGGGGTAGCATCGGATGTGCTCTAGCCACGAAATTTGGTGGAGAGGTTAGGGCACATGAGATATCCAATACCCAGAAAGGGTTTGGGCAGATTCTAAACAGTTTGGGAGATATTAAAATAATTAATATTTTTAATGGAGTCCCTAAGTCTAAACTTAGGGAAATTAAAATATTAATGTGAATTAATATAAAACTGTGTTAGAATGGTCCAAAAGACATGGATCAAGCCAGATCTAATCTTAGCCGTCGATTAGGGACTTAATCTCGACCGTTGATTTGTCAACGAGGAAAGTATAAGAGGAGGCTTGAGGGTCAGTTGGAGAACACACCAGAGTGATCAGTCATTCTATTCTCTAGAGCGGGGTTTGCTAAGAGAGATAGAATTAGTGATCATTTGCAGCGAGGGGCAGTGAGTACGAGGCAAAGAGGCAGGGACAGTGCCGAGAGATTAGCGCAGAAGCAGAGAGAGGCAGACGCAGAGCTAGAGGGAGCCACGCAGAGGTAGCAGAGACTGCGCAGAGCCAGAAGGGCATGCGTCATCCACGCATAGGTTGCAGGAGTGACACAGAGAGCCAGAGAGGCTGTGCAGAGCCTCAATAGGTTGACGTAGAGGGTTTCAGGTTGACGCAGAGGCCAGCAGGGTTGACGCTGAGCTTTAGATTGTGTTGGAGAGGGATTTCGTGGAGCATGCTTTTCGAATACCTATTTCCGAAGAGAGGTATTGCTGCCAGATTTTTTTTTATCTTTGTTGGGTTAGCAGGTTTGGCACCCAGTGTACTTAGAAAAGAACTGCTTAATAATAAAACCCTCAGATAGCTGCACCGATTTTCCCGCATTGGGTTTTTCCGGGGACATTAGTCCAAAAATAACGGTGTCATTTGTGTGCTTGTTTCTGTTTCCTTCAGTTGATGATCTGTAATGTGTTGAGCATGCACTTGTATCTATTTTCAGTATTTCCATGGTAAATAACTTGTTAATTAACAGAATAAGTAGGTAGAGAATAAATCAGTAAAGTGCATGGAGAGTTTCTAACTATTAGACTTAGAAACTTCAACATGGTATCAGAGCGTGGTTGCAGATCACAGGAGAACTGAGGACGTCAGCAGCAGCAGAAAACAGCTGTCCCGAGTGATAGAAGCTGTTCCTAGCAGCAAAGTAGCAAGGAAGGGGTGATGTAGTGCCTGCGTCATCAAGTTCGAGCCAAGAAGAGGCTGCGCAGAGGCTGAAGGAGGCAAAGACAGGCTCACGCAGAGGCTAGGAGGGCTGACACAATTGGCTGAGGGAGCTAGTTTGCCGGTGCCGGGACTGCGCAGAGCCTAGGAGCTCTCACCTTCAGGTTGTTGGGGTTTAGGAGGTTGTGGGTAAGTTGCAGAGTGGAGTTGGTGGGGTACTGTAGTCAGAACAATACCTAACAGGGCAAGGCCAAGGAGGAGGGAGTTGCTACCGAGGGTTTCTAGCTGAGAAATCCGGATTAGTGGTGCAGTTGCACAGACGATCAGAGTAGGGGGCATCTCGACATCGGCAGAAGCAATGTTACTTGGGAGCGGGAGCGGGAGCGACCATTTTCAGAAGCTCCCGGTTTGGGAGCGAATCGGGGAGCGATTTTTTAAAAATATATATATTTTTTTATATTTTTTAATTTTTGATACATATATGTCAACAAAAACATGTAGAATGATGAAATAGACATAAAAACATAAAAAAACATAAATTGATCATTGAACCATATCACATCAATCATCTAGAAATTATAATCGTCATCAACCATGTCCACAAGTTAGTAAAATACATATTACAACTGCAACATATTGAGTCTTATAAATCATGATTCATCAAATTCAATATTAAAGTTTCAACTTCAAGCTTTCAGAATTGAAAATTCAATAACATTTATCATCATTGATCACCAAAGTAACAAGTTGTACTTGTAAGCCAAGTTTAACCATTACAAGAAGTAATATCGAAGATATTTCTAAGTCCTAACTTCTAACTGTTAACATGATATGAAATGTTAAAAATTTATAAAATGAAACATGAATAATGAGATGAAATGAAACAACTTTAGTCTTTCACAAAGCATCATATTCATAATTCACAATCATTACCAATGAGTTATAATTGCCAAGGCCCAACTTCAAACTTCAAATTTTCATTGTCACAGTGATATAATGTTTACAAAAAAATCATAACGTCATAATGATATGAAAGAGTCAAGAGTCAAGAGTCAAGGACTCAAAACTCAACAGTTATGAAAACTAAAGTCTAATAGAAACTAAAAAAGACAAGTAAACTGTAAATCTACAAGTGGCCCTTGCCACGAGAGTCTCCAGGAGTATAAGCAGGTCGTGGTGGTCTTCTAGGAGTCTCCCGCATAGACCGACGACCAGAACTAGAGCCTCCACGCGAGGGTGTCGATGGAGGTGGCGACAGCAATGGAACAAGACTCGGGCCTCGAGCACTGCTACTGGATGGTGGAGGTGGAGGTGGCATGGCTGCTGCAGCTGCTTCATTTTCATCCCGTACAAGCTCCTCTTCTAGTTCTTCAATATGTACAATGCCATCCTCCAAATTGTCGTCCTCAGGGTGATTGTCCCAAATTTTATATGTGGGATCTTCATTAACCCGATCACAGTAATGGCTCAACAACCTCAAGTTGTAGTGCACATAAACCAAGCTTTCTGCTCGGTTTTCGTTGAGTCTGTTTCTTTTCACATTATGTATATAACTGTAGGTGCTCCAACACCTCTCTGCAGAAGAAGAATTTACAACCTGTGAAAGAACTTTTTTTGCCAATTTTGGCAAAAGTCCGTGGCCGCCATATGTTTCCCACCATGTGAGAGAATCAAATTTATCTTTGTCGTCCATTGCATGGAAGTTACCATACAAACCACTGCCAGTGAAGTATCTGCCTATTTCAAGGCGCACAGCTGCACATTCCTCCCTGTCAGGCACCAACTTTTCTAATGCTTCCAGATATCCTCTAGTTACCTCTCGATCTAAATGGGGTTTGGTCCTAACACCACCCCCTGCTGCAGGTTTGCCCAACCAAGATTCTGAGTAGTATTTTGGCGTAAGGATATACGCCAAGCAATGTAGTGGAAGGTTAAGCCTATTCCACCGTTCACACACACAATCATGAATCAGTTTGTACAAGTTGGGATCTTTATTATGAACAATGTCTTTTATTTCCCCCAACATGGTATCCATTTGCTCATACACCTCGCCAATCACTGGTTTGTCTGTATCTGCAAACCGAATCATGTTATAAATTGGCTTGGTGAAATCCAATACCTGTCTCACAGTTGTCCAAAACTGCCCATCAAGAGCGGCCTCCTCCACCGTTTCAAAACCTGCCATGTCAGCTACATTTGTAGCCCTTTCCTTTAACACCTGCCAATGTGGACTTGATACCATGCTAGCTAATGCCTCTCTTACCTTCAAAAGGCGCCTGAAGGTGAGGTAATAACTACCAAATCTAGTCCTCGCAATCTTCAGCAACTCCAATCTCGAGTGACTGCGGAAAAGGCCATGGGTATTGCTATGATTTGTAATAAATTTTATCATTTTTTTTCCTTTCTTGTACAAATCACCAATCCATTGGTATTGTTCATTTTTGTTTTTGACAATATCATGCAATAGAAGGTTCAATCTGTGAACCAAACATCCAGACCAAAATATGTTCGGGTATTTATCCTCAATAATTGCTCCCGCTGCCTTACAATTAGGAGCATTATCAGTGATGACTTGGATGACATTGTATGGGCCAATACGCTCAATTGTTTCAAGCAATGCTTCTGCAATGTTGATAGCGGTCTTGAACTTGTCTGAGTAATCATGTGCAGCTAGAAAGATGGGACCACTTCGGGACACAGCAAGAACACTTATCAATGGCTTGCCTTTTACATTTGTCCATCCATCAGATACAATGGACACCCCATTGTCAATCCAAGAACTTGTCATTTTATTCAAAGAATGTGATATTTTTGCTTTTTCATGATCAAGGCCAACAGTTCTTGCCTTGTCATACCCAGGGCTCTTGTATCCTTTAGGGGCATCATTTATGGTAGAAACCATTTCGTGCCAATAAGGTGAGCGTAGAACATTGAATGGTATCCCACATGCATAGAGGAACCTGTAAACTTTTGAATCCACATCATTCCTACACCCCTCATCAAGGAAATCTGATATGGTTCTACGCCTCAAAGATGATGACCCTGTGCCTCCATGTCCATATCCACTGCCTTGGCCTGAGGATGCTGAAGGAGTTCTTTGTGAGCTTGGTTCAAAGAAACCCCTTGATCTTTTTGTTCTGTATTGGGCTTCCTCCTCTTCCTTTATGTATTTGGCTCTATCTGTTGTTGACACCGCTGCACAAGTTTTGATTCCTATTTGTTTCTCTCCATCCCATGGCCTTTTCCCGCAGAGGTGTCTTCTAGCACGGGTGTATGAACCTGTGTAATCAGTGTTGCAATGGGGGCAATGAAATTTAGTGGTTCCACCCCCTCTCCCTGTTTCAGCCCTTTGAACATATTTCCACAGTGGAGTTTGGTCTTGTTTAGTTTTTTGAGGGTCATGTTCACCCTCCTCCACCTCCTCCTCACTGGGGTTTTCACCCATTTGACTTCCTCCGGCTTCTTCATCCACCTCTTCAGTTTCAGGCCCCCTCCGTTTCCTACTCTCCACCACCATAATAACCATAAAAGGGATCAGGAAGAGGAAAATGCCAATAAATATCCCCAGGTCCATGGTGTTTGATGTTTGTAGGGTTTGAGTCTTGAATCTGCAGGATAATTTAGTTTATTGGGATTAATTCATTAAATTTATTAATTTAATTTAAATACATGATCTTTAAACTCAAAGAGCTAAATTAAACTAACCAAATTAACTACCTAACCAGCTAAACTAACTAAATGATTAAGTTACTTACCTCTGCAGGCTTGCTCCTCGCTCCTCAGCTCTGGCTCCTTGCTCCTCAGCTCTGGCTCCTTGCTCCTCAACTCTTGCTCCAGCTCTCAATCTCTTGCTCAAGCTCTCAATCTCTTGCTCAATCAAGTTGAAATGAAATGTTTTTGGCCCATTGGGCTTATAAAATATAAAAAATTTTCTAAAATTTTGGGAATTTTCGGGTCTGGCGGATTTTTTTTCCGCCGAACTGCTCCCGGCCCGACTAAAATCGCTCCCGGAGCGTTTTTTAATGCCCGGGAGCGATCAGGGAGCGATCGCTCCCAGATCGCTCCCGGGCATTAAAAAACATCGCTCCCAGATCTCTCCCGGGCATTAAAAAACGCTCCGGGAGCGATTGCTCCCTGAAACGCTCCCTATTAGACCAGGGAGCGTAAATTTTTTTACGGGAGCGCTCCCGACCCGCTCCCGCCCGGAGCGCGCTTCGGGAGCGGGTTCGAAGGGGGGGGGGCGCTCCCCCGCAACACTGGGCAGAAGGGTTTCCAGGAGGGAAATCAAGGCTTAGAGGGAGTCACATCGAGAACTTCCAGGAGGGAAGTAGAAGAGCAGCATGGCACTACACGGAGTAAGAGACTAGGACAGACTGGACGGAGCCTCAAACTTCGCAGTCTGGAAGGCTAGAATCTTATCTGTACTTGACAGAAATCGTGTCAAGCACTTCGCCTTGAGGACGATAGCGATCCTAGTTGACCCAGCTGATAACGACAAGTATGAGGAGGCAATGGCGAGGGCCAAGAGCATCATCCTTGACGGGGTCAAGGACCATGTAGTACCACACATTGCCGAGAAGGAAACGACAAATGAGATGTGGGAGGCCCTAAAGAAATTGTACCAACATACTTTTGTGTAGAGAAGGATGTTACTAGAAAATCAATTGCGGTCATACCAAATGAAGAAGGGAGAACCGATCGACACCTTCCTTGGTCGACTGAATGAGATTCGAGATCAGCTGACTTCCATAGGGGCCACGCCAGATCAGGAATTGATGGTGAGAACAACCCTGAACGCAGTCTCAGAAGACTGGGAGGTATTTGTCTAGAGTATATTGGGCAGAGTGACCCTTCCACATTGGGAGGAAATGTGGGTGACTCTTCGCCAAGAAGAGATTAGAAGGCTAAGCAAGGCAGGAAGCAGCGACAAGGGGATCAGAGTCAAGAAGGAGGAGGAGGAGGATGTTGCCCTAGCATCTGAGGGAAAGCAAGAGAAACGAAAGAAGAAGGACCTCTCCAAGATCAAATGCTTCCACTGTGGGGAGCTGGGTCATTATGCGACCCAGTGTCCAAGGAAGAAGAACAAGGGAGAGGCCTCTGAGACCAAGGCAGTGCCAGCAAGGGCAGAGAAGGAAGTGGAGACAGACGATGACTGTGCCATGAGTGCACACACGCCACTTGAGCGGAAGTGGGGAGACATCGAGCTGTAGTTAGACAGACTACAGGCGATGAGGGGCAGGATCCTCGAGGTACCCAGCCTCTTGGATTAGACCATGCTATGGGAGCCCCAAAGAGGAGTAGCAGGACTGGTGGATGTGGGTAGAGACAGATGCAGATGAAGCGACAGAGAGAGCTACAGTGCAAAATTCCCAGGACAGCGTGAGGCTAGCAGGCTGCAACAGTGCAAGAGGCATGGGAGTGTTGCACCAGTGCAGGATGGCACAGAGAGGTGTGCAACGGTGCGAGATGGAAGGAGTTGTTGCAGCAACGCAGAGGTCAGAGAGGGAGCACTTGTCAGCGGCATAGGGAGCTTCAACATTAGGAGTACTCTAGCCTAACAGAGAGGTTAGAGTTGGGAGATCATTTACTTCTCAGTAACTGAGTTGTAGTGCAACAGTTAGCAGTGGTAGTGCTATGGGCGACACGATGCAACATGATGAGTGGAGATGCAGTGCAGACGTAGCAGTGGTAGTGGCAGGGCCATGGGCAACAACACGGATGCAAAGGGAGCTGTCATACAGATGCATCAATGGCAGTGACAGAGCTATGGGCAGCAGTACAAGATGCAGTAGTGCATAGGATGTTGGGCAACGGGCCTAGCATCAGCACAGGGATCAATGCCAGATGATCAGGGTAATACTCAGTGAGGAGTATTGCTAGAGCACAGTCCTTGCTAAGAGGGAGTGCTGATTTGGGGTAGCATCGGATGTGCTCAAGCCACGAAATTTGGTGCAGAGGTTAGGGCACATGAGATCTCCAATACTTAGAAAGGGTTTGGGCAAATTCTAAACAGTTTGGGAGATATTAAAATAATTAATATTTTTAATGGAGTCCCCAAGTCTAAACTTAGGGAAATTAAAATATTAATGTGAATTAATATAAAACTGTGTTAGAATGGTCCAAAAGACATGGATCAAGCTAGATCTAATCTTAGATGTCGATTAGGGACTTAATCTCGGTCGTTGATTTGTCAACAAGGAAAGTATAAGAGGAGGCTTGAGGGTCAGTTGGAGAACACACCAGAGTGATCAATCATTGTATTCTCTAAAGTGGGGTTTGCTAAGAGAGATAGAATTAGTGATCAGTTGCAGCGAGGGGCAGTGAGTGTGAGGTAGAGAGGCAGGGACAGTGCTGAGAGACTAGCACAGAAGCAGAGAGAGGTAGACACAGAGCAGAGGGAGCCACGTAAAGACTGCGCAGAGCTAGAAGGGCCTGCGTCATCTGCGCAAAGGCTGTAGGAGTGACACAGAGAGCCAGAGAGGCTGCGCAAAGCCTCAGTAGGTTGACGCAGAGGCCAGTAGGGCTGACGCTGAGCTTCAGATTGTGCTGGAGAGGGATTTCGTGGAGTAGGCTTTCCGAATACTTGTTTCCGAAGAGAGGTATTGCTGCTAGATTTTTTTCTCTGTCGGGTTAGCTAGTTTGGCACCCAGTGTACTCAGAAAAGAACTGTTTAATAATAAAACCCTCAGATAGCTGCACCGGTTTTCCTGCATTGGGTTTTTTCTGGGGACATTAGTCCAAAAATAGTGGTGTCATTTGTGTGCTTGTCTCTGTTTCCTTCAGTTGATGATTTGTAATGTGTTGAGCATGCCCTTGTATTTATTTTCAGTATTTACATGGTAAATAACTTGTTAATTAACAGAACAAGTAGGTAGGAATAAATCAATAAAGTGCATGGAGGGTTTCTAACTGTTAGACTTAGAAACTTTAACAGAGGATTGGGAGAGCAGCAAAGGGCCATCCTTTCTTGTGAGTTTCGGAGCCAGCAAAGTCATCGTCCCAGTAGTTCGAATTATTGGGCTAGGGGATAGCGCAGAGGGCCAGTCCAACAATTTCATGGAGCTAAGGAACAGGTGCCATAGGTCGGAAGCCCATTCGGGAAGTTAGGGGATTGATAGCAGAGGTCAGCCCAACACTTTGGGTTTATTTTTGGAAGGATTACAGGAAGATTCCAACAGGCTGAGTTTTGCAGGTGCAGTTGACGCTGGGCTCCAAGGGGGTCGATTTCATAAGTCTAAACCAACCAAATTCCTTTTTGGGTTTTGGGCAAGGATCACACACCTAATTTTATAGAATTTTCTGGGCAGATCTAAGGGGTCAAACAGGGGTCCCAACTGAGCTAGCAGTTAGAGGTGCTAAGGGGAATTTGGGCCAAAATTTCGAGGTCAACATTTGGCCAATTCCTTCGTGGGTTTTACTAGGTTTAGGCCAAGGAGCAAGGAGCTGAAATCTCATAATTTTTTGAGCACGAGAAGCAGTGATTCCAACCCTTCGAAGTCAGCAGACATAATAGTTTTTGGGGCAACGTAGTTCAGTTTGGTGCAGCAGTTGTAGCAGCCTTCAGTTCAACATTTTCTCTCCTGGGTTTTGTCATGCTTGTCCATTGAGACAAGCCCATGTGCACCATTCTATTTTACTATTGTATTTGCTTATGAAGAAGTAATAAAATGGCTCAACAGTTCTCTATTTCCAGTGTTTCCATGGGTGCTTAATGTATATTTCGTTTTTTTGATTGCTGGATTGTTTGCATGCTTTGTATATCACTTATATTCCTGTTTAGGAACATTACAGTGGTATCAGAGCCATAATCTTGGCTCAGCCTGTGGGAAAGATTAGAATCAAACAACATGGTGGTCACCTGGAATGAGGTGGTGAGGATACAACAAATGATGATTGATGTGGGGAAGAATTTGATTCATTCTTCAGTTGGGAATCCAGACATGATTGCAACTGATGTGGAGTTATTGGGGGAGAACTGGAGGGCATACCAATCATTGGGTTATGGCATTTAGGCATCCCTCTCTTTTTAAGAATTCTGTGAACTAAGGGGTATGCACAAACCAATGGAGATTCAGTGGGATTTCGCAGGGATGATGAGAAGTATTAAGGAAAAAGATGAAAGAGTAGTTGAAGGGGCCATGGTTGGCAAGGAGACAGTTGAGCATACGCCCATTGATGAGGCATCATCCATTGATGAGGTATTCGGGGTTGTGACCGATTCCTTAGGTGATAACAATGCACCACAGGTTGATGAGGTGTCGGAAGATAGCTCCACCGTTGTTGAGGAGCTGATAGGTACAAAGGCCTCTAGATCTATGATGGAGTTGCCAGACGATAGTTGCCTACAACTAACTGGTGAGCATATCGTGCATATTGGGTTGTCTATGGAGGAGCAGTTGAAGGCTCATGTCGAGCCCGTGATGGAGGAGGTGTTGAAATTTTTAAGTTTAACCCGTTAGAAATTCTTTCTGCATTATCTGATTTACTTCACCTACTTGTTTATTTCTTTACAAGTTATTTAACCATATAAATACTGAAAATAAACACAAATGCAGTCTCAACTCATCTACAGATCATCAACTGAAAATAACAGACAAACACATAAGGGACACCATTATTTTTGGACAATCGTCCCCGGAAAAACCCAACTTGGGAAACTAGTGCAACAATTCTGAGGGTATTATTATTAAGCAGCTTTCTTGAGTACAACTAGGGTGCCAAACTGGCTCACCCAACAGAGAAATCTATTTGGCAGTAGTACCTCCATTCGGAAGCAGATATTCAACAAGTCTGCTACACTAAATTCTCTTATACCCTTCTCTGAAGCTCTGCCTTAGCCCTCCTGGCCTTTGCGTCACTTAGAAGCCCCCTACGTCAGCCTTCCGCTGCTCTGCACTGGGTCTCTGGCCTTCTGTGTCACCCACGCAGGCCCTGCTAGCCTCTGCGGAGTCACTCTGGCCCTCTACGTGGCTCCTGTTGGCTCTGAGTAGCCTCCTCTATCTCAGCGCTGATCCCTCGGCACTATCTCTGCCTCTCTGCTATGCACTCACTGCCCCTCCCTGAAACTTTGATCACTAGTTCGAATTTTCTCAACAAACCCCGCTCCAGAAAATCGAACTCACTGATCAATCTTGGTGTATCTCTAACTGACCTTCAAGCCTCCTCTTATACTTTTCCTGTTGAAAATGGAATGAAAAGGCTTATTTGTTCAATATTGGTGTGTTTTCTTCTCCATATCCTTTAGTATTATGTTCTAGGTAAATAATAAAAGGGTTTTGTTATACAAGAAGCATAGAAGAAAGGGCTAGTGCAAGGCTAACAAATGCAAACAGGGTATGAGTAATTTCTATTTGGTTTCTTTGTTATTTTTTTGAAGCCAGGTCTTAGTATTGAATTTGAATATCCTACGGTTCTAATTTCTTACCTTAGATTTATGCTTTAATTAATTGAGTTTGCAATTCTTAGGCTAGATCTAGAATTAGTTTAGCCTATCTATAACTTTTGTGTCGTCTAGGTACCATAGGTCGATGCTCATCAAGCATTCTCCAAGGAGATGTGTAGGGACCTCAACACCAACGAAGACAAGAGCATCTACTCAAATGTTGGATTACATTCCATGGTCACTGGGGTTTTTCTTTCTTCTAATCATCTCAACTAAATTTTTCTCTTTTGTCATTTTTGTTTTCAAGGTAATCTAGGGTGTGGAAGGATTTCATTTTCAAAACTAGATTGCAGCCAAGTTTGCTGAGCTGATTTTAATCTATTTCTTATATCTAACTTGGGACTCCATGCGAGACTATCTCTGAAGTTGAATATATCTTGAGTTGATCTGCTAGTTTTTGGGGTTAAATCTAATAAATTCTTGCTTTCTTTTCTGCATAAATTTATCTCTTACACCCTAACGGATTTAGAATACAATCATAATAAGTGAAAATCTTAGGGTTTCAAATCTTTGGTTTTCAGGTCTGATAGGAGGCTTGAATTAATCTAGCCAAGTCAATAATATTTTGTGAGGAGTGATTTGTTTTTTGTTAATGAGAACTTGAGGCTGGAAACTAATTCCTTTTTGTGCTGAGTAAATTCGATGGTGAGGTTGTCTAATCTTTCCTTTGACACAGGTTCTGGAGTAACAGACAACTTCCATGCAGCTTTATAAAGGTGGATCAGTGGCTTGAATGTTGAACAATTACATAGTAGGCCCAACGTCTCACTTACTTTTGACTGAACCCTTTTCCGCTGGGATTTTGATGAACTGAATACAGTTATTTCTTGAGTATTTGAATGGTTTATGGTATCATTTACTCACAGAACTTAGATGATGTCAAGGGTCTCTTGTTGGCACATATCTCTCGAACGTTTCTCTGATTTCTCTCTCTGAACAGTGCTAAAGTTTGCTAAATGCCCACTATGAACATCACACTTAATCTGTGAAGTAAATGCTATTGAATATTGGATCAATACATCTAGCTAATAAACGACTTGCAAAAGGGAATGGGTATTATTTTTTTGGTTTGCTTCACTAGATTGCATATACCCAAGTGAAAGAAAACTAATTGATAGCTATAGTTGTGAGGCTAGGAGTCTGATAGCCTCTAGTAGTTCCAAAATATTACCTCATGAATAATTTTATTGTAATCGTGCAAGATGCTAAGTCTGAGTGTTAAGAGAGCCATGTTTATAACAGGATTATGTAGGTACGTTACTTGGAATTCTCAAAAAGGCCTTAATATTAATTTAGCTTCAATTGATTTTAGGGGTGTAGCATTCTCCTCAAAGTGCCAAGTATAATTATAGTTGTGGAAAGTTGATAAATAAAAGATATGCGAGGCCATTGTAAGATATGGGCACCACTTGGAGTACACCACTTGGGCACCATTCATTGAACATACATTATGTTCTTGATATTGTACACCTTCCTAAAGTTCTTTTTTACCTGTGGTACACTCTCCTAAAGTTGCAGAGATATGCTCTTCTTGTAGAACTCAACTCCTATGGTGTTACTGTATTTGGCCACTTTAGGGTCTTGGATATTAATTATAATACATGTCTCTTCTACTTTTAGTACTTAAGCAATACGTTAATATCATTTAACCTTATGTTTGGTTGTAGCTTTGTTGTTATGATCAACTTTTGTGAATGTGATAAAAGATATTTTTTTCTTCCTCTTTCTCTCCTCTCTCATTCTCCCTTTAATATTGAATTATCTACAAGAGCAACTTTTAGAAAGCTGCGGCATGGTGTACATGCAGGTCAATGGTAAAGAGCTCCATTTTGCTATGGTCGATGGGGACTTCAAGCAATATGAAGGAAAATGGTCATTGAGACCTGGCCCTAGGTAATCACCATATATTTAAGGTTATATTGAAGACAATAATAGTTATATGCTCCATCATTTGTGCATTTCAACATCAAGCAATATTTAGTTGAGTTGAAGAACGTTTTACAACATATACCTGGGCAAGAATAACCAACTCAATGACACGGAACTTTAACCTTCATATTAAATAGACACATGATAATGTTAATTACTATGCATTGGGATTTAATAGGAGATTACCTGATCAAGACAATAATTTCATTGGCATAATCACCTTATTAGTCGGGATTCGTCATTCATTATGATCTAGTTTTTGTCTTCTTTGCCTTTCTCTTCCATATGTATGCCTTTTGAATGACTAGATCGAAGGTATACATCATACCAAGGGCATTGTGAAGAACTTAAATGGTTTGAAAATATGTTTATGCATCCTTTGTTTCCTGAAAAGTATGCATCTTATGTTGCATTTGAAAACAATAACCTTTCATTACCTAAAAAACAGTAACAAGCAGCGAGTTAATGCTACATATATAGTCTAAAAGCTTATGGAGGAAGACAAATCCTTGTTACACCAAATGAAGGGGAGGCACGTGTCTGCTGCATGGACATTTACCTTCTTCCTCAAGAAGACCAATTTATTTAACTTCACCACCACCACTACTGCCACCACTGGCACATCGTGACGGTCTGCTGTTCTTGCCTTGTATAGTATGCAATGGGCTCATTCTTCCACTAACTAGATGCTCCATATGGTAATACATAGAGTGAGTCATGAGCAACAACAATTAGATTATAGAAATCACTAGGTCATTTGAGGAATTTTGAGGTAAAAAATGTGCCTCAAAACAAAAAATATATTAACAAAATCAACTTTAAAAGAACCGATAGGATTCAAGATGATAATGTCATCCTTAGGGGTAAATATTTTTGGAGGGAAAAGAAAACTAATTTTTTAGTCATATTTTCCACTTATCTCTTTGCAGGTTTACTCAAATATCAAGTGTAGGTAATCATTGTTTAAAGTTCTTCCTTTGAAAAAAATTATTTTCTCATACTTTGTGCTATAGTTCAGTGAGCATTCCGTTAGACAGTTTATCTATGTACTGCTGTAGGTGTCTCTTACAATTTTCAACTTAGAACATACACACATTAAATGACATGCACCCAAAAATAAGCCACCAAGAGTCCAACTGTTATATTCCAAATCAATGTGGAAAAAGTCGACCTCAAGAATAAATCGGCAAGGGTCCAGAAATTGAAAAAGTCGTTAAAGTTGGGAGGTTTTTGAAAAAATCGGTAAAAACTCTGCAAAATTTAAAAAATAAAAAAATATTCATATTTTTTTTTAGCATTTAAAGTATCCACAACATCAGATAAATGCATTGCCACATAAATATGAAAAGAAAGCTAATATATAAGATGTATAAGAAGTCTAGTGCTACATCACATATCAATAGTGAATCAAGTCTTGAATCCTGAGTCTTGACTCAGTCTCAACCCTCAAAAGTCACAATGTCAACAAAAAAATATAATAAATATATTTCATGATTCATCATCATGAGTCATCTACATGTCATAAAGTAATCAGTCACTGAGATCCTCTACCTCTTTTACATGAATAGGGAATGGCATTGCCTTTTCCTCTAGAGGAAGAAGGTATTGCCGCTAGGGCTACAAATGGAATTTGTCGTCCTCTAGAAGCAAAAAAAGGAGGTGGCCTCTATCCTCTGCTGCTGCCCATCCTAGATGGTGTCACTTCCTCCTCCACCTCTTGTTCCTGCTCCGCCTTCGTGCTCCTCCTCCTCCTCTACCTCTCCCTCCCCTGCAGTGTGAAAATTCCTAAAACCGGAATCCCTACTGCAGCAATTGATGATATTTCTCCTACTTGTTAGATTTACATGAACAAGTTATTTGCAGTTTCCTACGACAAACATTGAAATACATACACTGCAGCCTACACCATTTAAAATAATATGCCGAAACAAGAAACTGATTAATAGAGAGATACAACACAAAAGACAGTTGTTTTTGGACAAACGTCCTCAGAAAAACTTAATGTGAGAAAACTGGTGCAACAAATCTGAGGGTTTTTATTATTAAGCAGAAGCTATTTCTGAATACAACCTCTGGATGCCTTGTTGGCAATCCAGTATAGAGAATATCACTTGGCAGAAGAAATTAGTGAGATTACCTCACTCTACACTGCAAATCTTGGCTGATCCGGCATCTGAACCAACGAGTCCATGACTACTTCTACGCTGCCCCTGCGTGGGCCTGCGTCAGCCTCTAAGGCACTACGTCACCTCTATTGGGAATCGATTTGCTCTCAGGAGCTGACTCCAGCCCTCCCGGCTCAGAATGTCAGCCTCCTCAGCAAATTTCAAACCTCTACGTGGAAGGCTACTGCGCTGCTCTGTGTGGGTCCTGTGTGAGCCCTTCTTGGCTTTGCGTCACCCTCTCTACCAAATGCGCTGCCTCCTCTGTGTCTCTCTGCCTCTTTGCTGAGTATTCTTGGCTCCGAAGAAGATCCTCCAACCAAAATCTCTCTGCCCTTCTCTACGTGATCACTTGGAAATCACTGCACTGCCTCTAGCTTCAGCAATTCGATCTGACTGGTCAACTCTCAGTGTGTCTTCCAAATGACCCTCAAGCTTCCTTAAATAATCTTCTCGTGACATTCAACGACCAAAATTAGAAGCTAATCAATGGCTAAGATCATTTTTGCTTGATCCTTGTCTTCTTCTAGAAGTTACACCCACAGTTAGATTAATACCCATTAATTATTTTAATTTCCTAAGTTTAGACTTAGGGTCTCATTAAAAATAATTAATTATTTTAATAAATCTGTTTCCAGGTGGAATTTCCCAAAATGCTTTCTAGGTTCTTGGAATACATGTGCCTAAGCCTCCCTCTTAGCGAGGAATGTGCTCTAGCAATGCCTCCCACTGAAGCATCACCCTGACTTCATAACATCGTCCTCTGTGCTGCTGATGTTTGACATGTTGTACACCAACTACTGCACTGCTGCTACAACTGTACTGCTGTTGACACTGCCACTGTCAACACTGCATCCGTACTATAGCTCCCTCTGAATTTCTGCATCCGTGCTGCTGCTGGCACTGCCACTGCCAACTGCTCTTGCACTGCAAACTGCTGCTGCCACTGCATCAACAACAAAAAAATGTGCCAAATTACTGAAAAAGTGTTCAGCATAGATGCATCTCGATGTTGAAGATCTGACTGCTGCTAGTCCCACGTTGTCCCTCTGAAGCCACTGCATTGTTGCTGCTACTGCATTGTGCCTCCCTGCACTGCTGCAACTTTGCACTACGTTGCTCAAACTTGGCGTTCTAGCCATTGCATCTGTCGCTCCAACACTCCTTTGCACCATCTGACACTTAGTCCATCCTGCTACTACTGATCTGGGCTCCCGTAGCAAGGTATTGATCCGAGAGGTGGGCTCCTCAAGGATCCTGTCCATTTGTAGCTCTTTCGAAGCATCACCCTGACTTCATAACATTGTCCTTTGTGCTGTTGATGTCTGACATGCTGTCCACCAACTACTGCGTTGCTGCTGACACTGCCACTATCAACACTGCATCTGTACTACAGCTCCCTCTGAATTTTTGCATCCGTGCTGCTACTGGCAGTGCTACTGCCAATTGCTCCTGCACTGCAAACTGCTACTGCTACTGCATCAGCAATGGAAAAGCATCCCAACTTACTGAACAAGTGTTCATCGTAGATGCATCTCAATGCTAAAGGTCTGACTGCTGCTAGTCCCACGCTGTCCCTCTAAAGTGTGAAAATTACTAAATCGGAATCCCTACTGCAACAATTGATGATATTTCTCCTACTTGTTAGTGTAATGTCCCAAATGCAGAAAATTTGGAACAAACACTTCACATAAAACTAATAATGCATTTAACAGAAGATTGCCATGTAAAATTAAGCAAAGAAATCATTGCAATCCCATAACACCACGAACAGAAAAATACTCAGCTTTATTATATTAGATAAACCAGGGTTTTACATGCACACACAACCCGTACAACTGAGATGAAAAGCTGGCCTCAAACAAATCTACAACAATGCCACAAATTAACGTCCAAACAACTAGAAAACAATACACTACAACCTGTGAACCCTGAATGGATTCACCAAGGGAAGAGATGGGTGCTCGCCCACTCTCTCTAAATCACCCGAGGGCTTCCATCTTGGGGCTACTGTTGGAGTAGAGAACTGGGTTCTGAACCTCACATACAAGAAACCATGTCAAAACGAAGATGTTCTCCAATGGCCTCCTCCTCTTTTATAGATCTGATGGACCCCTCTAGAACCTCCTATTTTATTATTATTTTAATCATTGAGCACTTTACTCTCTTTTATTTTAATTAAAATATTCTTTTTAATGTCAGAAAATGGTAAATTGGCCACCATGTCTCATTAGGTCATTGAAACTCACATCCAAAAGTCCCATCATGTAGATCTTCTCGTTCTGGTTCCAACGAGCTATTACACTGAGGTGTTCCATCAATTAATCTCCCCGGAATGCCACCTCGAGCATAATTAATTAAGTTATGCCCAATAATAATGCTGATTTTTGAAAGTTGTCGGAATGCAACAGAACGAAAGGCAAATTGTGCTGATGATGGAATATGCCAAGCGAATGTCATCAAATCCCATGAAAACTCCTCAAATTTCCATCGGGACCCCCGATGACATAAACCTGCTCCACTGACCTGGCCATCCTCTGTCCTGGAAGTCCACCCTGGCTGTACTATGAAAAAGAATAAAAATGGGGACATGACAGTTAGATTTACATGAACAAGTTATTTGCAGTTTCCTACGACAAATATTGAAATACATATACTGCAACCTTCACTTAATTAGTTTATATGCGGAAACAAGAGACTAAGCAAGAAAGAAAATACAACACAATAACACTGTCATTTTTGGACAAATTTCCCTGGAAAAACCCAATGTGGGAAAACTGGTGCAGCAGATCTGAGGGTTTTATTATTATGCAGTAGTAAAATCTGAATACATCTATGGAAGCCTTCCGATAATCCAGTTACAGAGAATAAACTTGACAGAGAGATTGTGAGATTACCTCACACTATCACTGGAAATCCTGGTTGATCCAGTCCTAGAAAGTTTGCCCCCGACTCTTCTGGATGCCTTTGCACTGTGTCTGCGTCAGCCTAGCGTCAAGCTCACTGGAGACAGCGTCAATCCTCTGGCTGGTCGATTTGTTGCCCAGGTGATTCGATTTCTGCCTCCCAGTCTCACACCCCGACTCCCAGCTTTTGAAACTTGAATTCCCTCTGCAAATTTCAGACTCCCTCTTGGCTTCTGCGCTGCCTTTGCGTGGCTCTGCGTTAACCCCTCTAGCTCAGCGCTGCCACTGCTGGATCTCCCTCTGCCTTCTCTACTGAGTATCCTCTGACTGGGAAAGATTTCCCTTCGGATACTATCCTTGCCCCTCACTGCAAAAGCTCACTTCGAATCTCTCTCCGACAGTTGCTCTGCTTAAGAAATTCAATCTTTTGAACTCCCTCGGTGTATCTTTCCAAGTGACCGTCAAGCCTCCTTAAATAATCTCCTCGTTGAAATTCAACGACCCAGATTAGAAACTAATCAATGGCTAAGATCATTTCTGCTTGATCCTCGTATTCTTCTAGAAGTTACACTCACAGTTTATGTTAATACCCTTTAATTATTTTATTTTCCTAAGTTTAGACTTAGGGTCCCATTAGAAATAATTAATTATTTTAATAAAACTGTTTTTGAGTAGAATTTCCCAAAACGCTTTCTGGGTTCTTTGGAATACATGTGCTCAAGCCTCCCTGCAAAATTTGAGACTTAGAGCACATCCGATGCTACCAAAAATCAACACTCCCTCTTAGCGAGAAATGTGCTCTAGCAATGCAACCCGCTGAAGCATCAATCTGTTCTGTAACATCTCCCTCTGCGCTGCTGATGTCTGACATGCTGTCCACCAACTACTATGCAAATGCTGCATCTGTAATGCTGCTGACCTTGCCACTGTGAACACTGCATCCGTACTGCAACTCCCTTTGAATTTCTACATCCGTCTTGCTGCTGGCACTGGCACTGCCAACTGCCACTACAATGCAAACTGTTGCTGCTACTCCATCAGCAACGGGAAAACATCCCAAATTACCGAACTAACTTTGTTCAGTATGATACCACGTGAATGTTGAAGCTTGACTGCTGCTAGTCTCTGTGAAAATTCCTGAATCTAAGACATTAGAAACCCCTATTGCAATTACTGGTTTACAATCTCCTACTTTTTCTTTACATTAACAAGTTATTTAATTGCATAAACATCGAAGTAAACACTATTGTAGCCTTCAGAGATATACAGATCATGCACTGAAGTAATCAAAGACAATAACACAAGGGACACCATTATTTTTGGACAACCATCACAGGAAAAACCCAATTCGGGAATAACGAAGCAGCATATCGAGGGTTTGTATTATTAAGCAGATTTCGTGAATACAACTAGGGTGCTAGAAATGGCTCACCCAACAGAGAATATCCTTGGTAGTAGTACCTCTATCTAGAGACAGATATTTCGGCAAATTAATAATCAAATGATCAAACCCCACAGTGACTCCGGCTGTTCCCTATGCTGGACAGTGAAAGCTGCTCCAAGCACTGCTCTGGAACTGCGTCACTCCTCCAGGAGCTGTGTTACCCTCTCCTAGCTCAGAGTCCGTTGATCTGCTCCCAGTCTGCCCCACAAAATCTCCCCAGTGCTGTCTCTGAGGCCCAGTGCCAGCCTCTGCATCAACCCTCTGCATCAACCCTCTGCGTTAGCGTTACGACCTCTGTGTTAGCCCTTCTAGGGCCTGCACTGTCTCTCCCGACACTACGCTGCCTCTTTGCTATGTATTCTTTAGCGTCAGATGAAAATCCTTTATTGAACTGCCCCTCACTGCAACTGATCACTTGCTCGATTTCCTCGGCAAACCTCGCCCCAGAAAATCGAACTGACTGATCTCTCTTGGTGTGTCTCCAACTGACCCTCAAGCCTCCTCTTATACTTTTCCTGTTGAATCTTCAACGGCCGAGATTAAGTCCCTAATCAACGGCTAAGATTAGAACTGGCTTGATCCTCGTCACTTAGAACTTTCTCACCCATATTTTATTAATACACATTAATATTTTTATTTTCCTAAGTTTAGACTTAGGAACCCATTAAAAATATTAATTATTTTAATAACTCCTCATCTGGGTGGAATTTCTCCAAACGATTTCTGGGTCTTGGAGATCTCATGTGCCTTAGCCTCTCCACCAATTTTCAAGGCTAGAGCACATCCGATGCTACCCAAAATCAACAGTCTCTGCGCTGACCCTTTGAATCTACTATGCTGTTGCTGACCTTTGCTTTGTGCCATCTGCACTGCTGCCAACTCTGCTCTGCAGTGTTCAGTCTCTAGTGCTCCTAGCCACTACAATTGTCTCTCTGACACTCCTCGACACCATTTAACACTAGTTCATCTTGCTACTTTTGATCTAGGCTCCCGTAGCAAGGAAATGATCCTAGAGGTGGGGTCCGCAAGGATCCTGCCCATCTGTAGCTCTTTCGAACTACAACTCCAAATCAGCCCACCTCCCTCCTGGAGGTATCTTGGCTGTCATGGCGAACTCCTCTTCCTTGATCTTTGTGGGCGCAACCTTCGGATTGTGCTTCTCATCTATGTCCTTCTTCCTGAGAGGACATTGTGTAACGTAGTGACCCAACTCACCACACCTGAAGCACTTTATCTTCGAGACGTCCTTCTTACATCTCTGCTGCTCCTATTGTCCCTTCGATGCGAGCGCTGCATTATCCTCCTCCTCCTTGGGCTTCGACTCACTGCTGCTGCTTCTGTCAAGCTTGCACTTGACTAGATCTCTCCTCAACTCTTCTTGCTTGAGAGTTGCGCACATACTATCCCAGTCTAGCAAAGTTGCCCTGCCCAGGATGCTTTGGACAAAGACTTGCCACTCTTCTGAGACTGAGTTTAGGGACAGTCTCACCATCTCGGAACCTTGAGGTGTAACCCCACTGTAGATAACTCGTTCCGGGTCTCTTGAAGCTTTGTGAGGAATGGATCCACACACTCCCATTTCTGTATCTGAGCAGATCTCAGATTTTGCTCTAAGTATATCTTCCGCTGTTCAGATATCCTGATATAACGTAGACAATGCGTCCCACATCTCCTTAGCAGTCCCTCTGCTAGCGATGTGACAAACCACATGATCCTTCACTCCATCGAGAACCATTCTTTTCGCCTTCGCCATCTCAACTCGATACTTCTTCAACGAATCTACATCTGTAGGCACAACCACTACGCTGTCGACATATGTCTTGAGGGCATCCTCATCTAGAAGGAATGACATTCTAGCCTTCCAGATGACATAGTTGGATGCTTTGTCCAACCTATCTTGATCCCTCAAGCCTCTGGTTGCCATCTCTGCCACAAATGTCGAAAATCTCCTCTCCGCTTCTTACTGCTGCTGCTCAACCAATAAGAAAATGGACTTCTTGGCGGGAAGCCTTATTGAGGAAGAAATTCCCTCAATCGTGTTTCTTCCTCTCTCTTTTGACGTCTTTCTGCCCAACAAAACGGCTTGCAAAAAAGACTATGTCCCACTAGCTTCTCCTCACGCTGAGGCTTCAGCGCTGCTCCCTCTGCCCCGACAAACTTTCGAACTAGGAGTCCTTCCTCTCTGTCGACTCACTCAGAGAGAGACTGCCTCAAAAATCAGCCCTCCGGCTAGGATTGCGTAAACCCTCTGGGGTTTCGAACTGCTGCCTCCTGCAACTTTTCGATCTCCCTCTTCTGCTCAGCGCTGGGTTCTTTGGCACTGCTCTTCTTGTTCCACCTGCAACTCTGATACCATGTGAAAATTCCTAAACCGGAATCCCTATTGCAACAACTGATGATATTTCTCCTACTTGTTAGATTTACATGAACAAGTTATTTGCAGTTTCCTATGACAAATATTGAAATACATACACTATAGCCTTTACTTAATTAATTTATATGCGGAAACAAGAGATTGAGCAAGAAAGAAAATACACACAATAACACTGTTATTCCTGGAAAAACCCATTGTGGGAAAATCAGTGCAGCAAATTTGAGGGTTTTATTATTATGCAGTAGTAAAATCTGAATACATCTCTGGAAGCCTTCCCGACAATCCAGTTACAGAGAATAAACCTGACAAAGAGATTTGTGAGATTACCTCACACTATCACTGGAAATCCTGGCTGATCCAGCCCCAGAAAGATTGCCCTCGGCGCTTTTGGTTGCCTCTGCATTGTCTTTACGTTAGCCCAACGTCAAGCTCACTGGGGACAACATCAATCCTCTGGTTGGTCGATTTGCTGCCTAGGTGATTCGATTTTTGCCTCCCGGTCTCATACCCCGGCTCCCGGCTTCTGAAACTTGAATTACCTCTGCAAATTTTGGACTCCCTCTTGGCTTCTGTGCTTCCTCTGCGTCATCCCCTCTGGCTCAGCGCTGCCACTGCTGAATCTCCCTCTTCCTTCTTTGCTGAGTATCCTCTGACTGGGAAAGATTTCCCTTCGGATACTATCCTTGCCTCTCATTGCAAAAGCTCACTTCGAATTTCTCTCCGGCAACTGCTCTGCTTCAGAAATTCGATCTTCTGAACTTTCTCGGTGCATCTTTCTAAGTGACCCTCTAGCCTCCTTAAATAATCTCCTCGTTGACATTCAACGGCCCAGATTAAAAGCTAATCAATGGATAAGATAATTTCTGCTTGATCCTCGTCTTTTTCTAGAAGTTACACCCACAATTTATATTAATACCTTTTAATTATTTTATTTTCCTAAGTTTACACTAAGGGTCCCATTAAAAATAATTAATTATTTTAATAAAATTGTTTCTAGGTGGAATTTCCCAAAACACTTTCTGGGTTCTTTGGAATACATGTGCCCAAGCCTCCCTGCAAAATTTGAGACTTAGAGCACATTTGATGCTACCAGAAATCAACATTAAGCAACTGCATTGTGCCTCCCTGCACTGTGACAACTCTGCACTACGCTGCTTAGACTTGGCGTTCTAGCCACTACATCTGTCGCTCCAATACTTCTTTGCCCCATCTAACACTTAGTCCATCCTGCTACCACTGATCTGGGCTCCCGTAGCAAGTTATTGATCCGAGAGGTGGGCTCCTCAAGAATCCTGCCCATTTGTAGCTCTGATACCATGTGAAAATTCCTAAACCCGGAATCCCTACTGCAGCAACCGATGATATTTCTCCTACTTGTTAGATTTACATGAACAAGTTATTTGCAGTTTCTTATGGCAAACATTGAAATACATACACTGCAGACTACACCATTTAAAATAATATGTCGAAACAAGAAACTGAACAATAGAGAGATACAACACAAATGACAGTTGTTTTTGGACAAACATCCCCGGAAAAACCCAATGCGGGAAAACTAGTGCAACAGATCTAAGGTTTTTATTATTAAGCAGAAGTTATTTCTGAATACAACCTTTGGATGATTTGCTGGCAATCCAATACAAAGAATATCACTCGGCAGAAGAAATTAGTGAGATTACTTCACTCTACACTACAAATCCTGGCTGATCCAGTAGCTGAACCAACGAGTCCTCGGCTACTTGTGCGCTATCCCCGTGTGGGCCTGCATTAGCCTCTAAGGCACTGTGTCACCGCTATTGGGAATCAATTTGTTCTCAGGAGCTGACTCCAGCCCTCCTGGTTCAGAACACCAGCCTCAGCAAATTTCGGACCTCTACGTGGAAGGTTTCTGCGCTGCTCTGTGTGGGTCCTGCGTGAGCCCTTACTGGATCTGTGTCACCCTCTCTGCTAACTGCACTGCCTCTCTATTGAGTATTCTTGGCTTTGGAGAAGATCCTCTAGCCAAAACTCTCTCTGCCCCTCTCTGCGTGATCACTACGAAATCACTGCGCTGTTGTCACGTCCCTTCCTAAATTAATTTGGAACAAGACTAATTATTGCATTTTGGGGCCAATTTTGGAGATAGTGGGGCCTATTCAATTTTTATTAGGAGATTAGACTTAGGAGAAGTTATTTTGTTGTGGTTAAATTACAAATGGGGGCCACCCACACTAGGGAAATACACACTCCCTAGTTCGGTTTGCATGAAGGTGGTTAAGTTTTGCATGTAGGTGGTTAAGTGAGGGCCCACGATGGAGGTAAAATTGGAGGG
The DNA here is from genome assembly GCA_031772625.1 of Pinus tabuliformis. Taxonomy (NCBI): domain Eukaryota; kingdom Viridiplantae; phylum Streptophyta; class Pinopsida; order Pinales; family Pinaceae; genus Pinus; species Pinus tabuliformis. Next base: position 953,087,605 of record CM062814.1, on the reverse strand, counting down.
AAAAGTGCTCCACAAAATCTATATAAGGAAGGTAGCTCTCCTCATTTCATTCATCTTATTGGAGTATATCGATTTCTCTTTGGTTGCTTGAGCTGCTTAGCCGAGTCACTAGCTGTTTAGCACGAGTTCTTCAGCGAAGAGCTCACCCTTTCTTCGGGGGACTTCGAGTGCCACCCTAGGAAGGTTTTCTTCATTTCTTCAGGAGGAGGATCACATTGTGATTCCCAGCAGTAGCATTCCCTTCCAGGTTGTGCGTATTACTGGGGGACGCAGTGGAGAGGAGGTCGAGTTCATTGGTGGTGCTTAGCAGTGGAGATTTGATGTGAGATTTTCCAGAGAGGAGGCTAGGGAGGATTGTCAACATCTAGGAGAGTTTGGGAGCTGATTGAGCTTTTGGCTTGGCAGTGTGACTTTCGCACTACCTGGGCTAGCATAAAGGCAGTGTGTGGGAGCTCATTTGGTGCGTAGAGTATCAATCCTTGAGGCTGAGCTTTGCCATGGAGGTTAAAGGAGATATTTGGAGTGGTGTTTGCTTCCATTTCAGAGCTTGGAGGAGGACTTTTTGGTCATTCCTTCCAGCGATATTTTTGGAGTTGTTTGGAGGGTGTGGGCTATAGAAGAGGTCGAATTTGGAAGGTTAAAATCCGACCAAACCATTTCTGGGTTTTTCTGGGTTTTTGACAAGGATCCTAGTTATAAGTTTTCAGAATTTTCTCAGCACCAGAAGTGGGTTTTTCAGCCGTATCTTTGCAGCAGTGTAGAATTGCTGGGGATTGCATAGTGCCTTTGGGGGTCGATTTTGGGAGGTCAAAATCAGGCCAAACCATTTCTAGGTTTTTGTGGGTTTTGGTCAAGGAGCTTGAGGCTGAATTTGTAGCGTTTTCCAAACAACGGAAGTGGAGTTTCTTGCAATTCCTTTCCAGCCAACAGTGTAGTTTTCTAGGCAGCGTGGAGCATTAGAGGAGCATACATTTTCCAGTACTTGATATCATTGTCTCATCACCTGGATTCTGTCATGCTTGCCATTGAGGCAAGCCCAGGTGCATTCATCCATACTATTGTACTGCTCCATTGATTAATAAAATGGCTTAGCTGGTTCTACTTTTGGAGTTTTTATGAGCATGTGTTGTTTGTTAAAATTTTATGTGTTGAGAATCGTTTTTGCTTTATATATCACTGTTTGTTTAAGTTAGGAACATTACAGTGGTATCAGAGCATGATCTTGGCCCAGCTGTGGGAAACTAGCCAGAAGATCATGGAATCTTTGGGTATGAGTGCACAGTGACGAGTGAAACCAGAGACAAACCCATGGATTAAGGGAAATCCAGTATGCAGAAATTCTGGGGTAGAATTCATTGGGATGATGAGCGGTTGGCCCAGTTGAGGAGGGTGACAGACCAAACCCACCCTCACCCTTACAACATAGACGTTAGAGGTGAGCAAGCCGTGGGGGTGCAACCATCTACATCATGTGGGGAAAGTCGACCAGATCAGGGCACCAAATCTTTTGAAAAGGAGAAGGCAGGACAAAGACAGTTAGAGGGTGAGACCAGGGGGCGCTTTTGCTGGTGGAGACTTGGCTTTAGATATCAGGAGCCTGAGGAGGAGGTTGAGCATGATGCTGAGAGCCCACAGGATGGTGAGGAGAGCATCGATATACCTAGTGTGGCACATGAGTCACCTTTATTAGAGACCTCTTTGATAGCCCCAGTTGACACCTTGGTGGAGAAGATAGAGCCTACATACATAGAACCATTTGTTGAGGAGGAGCCACCCATGGACGAGAGGCCAACAATTGCTGAGGTACTTGGAGCTGTGACCGAGTTTACAGGCGATAGATGCCCACGACAGTTCCACCAGTTTCAGGCCGACCTTATAGCATTAAAAAGGAAGGTCGCATTAGTGTGTGAGGCTATTCTGCAGCAGAATGAGGAGCTAGAGGGCATGGGAGCGGTTTGTGCCGAGTCCATGGCCAAATTGACTCATGTTGGGGAGTGGTTGGATTCCCTATTGGTGCAGCTAGAGTGCATGTTGGGGCGTGAGAGCAGCCCTCTTTGGGCATACATAGATAGGGTTGGCAACACTGTTAGATTACCTTGGCCCATTAGACACAGAGAGAGAGACAAAGCTACCTAGTCAGATTTCATGTATTGACCAAGATAGCGAGATGAGACGACCTGAGTTGCACAGGGTGCAACACTCGCATGCTAGGGTTGTTTTATGTACAAGAGTTCGTGCGTTCGATCCCTCTTTTGGGGTTGGATGGCGAGAGATTTTGAGTTGGTACCCTGTGGAGTGGGCTATGGAGATGGTGGTGGACCTGGGTGTATCTCGGCAGGAGCTTCTAGGCAATTGGGAGGCCGACAACGCAAACTGGCATTGGGTTCCCGTAGGGACTACCTATCATTTCCCAGGTATGTTAGTTGACTACAACCTGGATGGTACAACTAACCTAGCAGTTGAGCATGCACATTCACTAGGGGAGTCTCAATCATCACTAGTGGCTGACCAGTTTATGGACAGATTCGTTTGGTTTTCTTAGTACGACATTTGTACCAGACGGTGCCTTGTATGGAGCTGGGGACTCTTCACTTTTGTGTGGGACACAAAAGACGTAGAGGAGCGAAGCACTGGTGGCATCATTGCTGACACATAGGGAGTCACTTATCGGATCCCTCAAGGAGGATTTAGAGGGAAGATCCATTCATCGGCGGGGATAGTGATGCGGTGATACCGATCAGGTGTGGCCTGACATATAGAGACATAGCTCTAGGCCATCACATCCAAGGATGTGTGGGAGCATCTAGAGTTGCGCAGTGGTCTACAGGTGGGCATGGAGATGCATGGTGGTGTGTTGGATTGCGTTGTGGAGTGGGAGTGCCTCACATCGCATTGAGTACATGCGGCGAGTGACAGGTGCAGTGACACGGGCGAGAAGCAGGACAGTACGGGATGGCATAGCTGTAGCCGAGGGTATCCAGCAGTGTACAGGGGTAGGTTGCGGTGTATAGTGGCATGTCCAGGAGTACTGGGATGATCGGTGGTATGCAGAGGCATATGGTGTTGCACAACGAGGTCTTGGAGTGTTGCATCTAGGGACACCCATGGATGGAGATACCAGGCATACCTTTGGGCTAGTTCACTCAGGATCGAGGGGGACACATATGAGCGATACTTGATGGTATTTGCGGGGACTCACACGCCTGACCCTCTTCTACATCACTTACAGGAATGGGTGATCTGGTTGTTGTCCTTTGAAGTTGGGCACAAACAACAGGAGACGAGGACCTCACCCAAGATATTTGGATGACACTTGGTGCGATTGAGGGGAGACTTCTCAGCGGGGGTATCGAGTTGGTGCGAGTTGATAGCCACAGGTCGAGGGATGAGTCGATCACCGATAGGGATGGCATATCATTCATCATTGATCCTATGCCTGGGGAGCTGGTCATAGGGGAGACATGTGTCAGTCTTTCCACAGGGCATGTTTGGACCATGCATGAGCAGAGGATACAGTGTACGACTGAGATAGTTGTCTAGTATGTATCCGAGTTCTCGACATTGTATAGGCACATTCTCCAGGGGGAAGGTAGCCGAACCAGTGGCGATGGTTGGCAGGAGAATCAGACATTTTCCAGTACTTGATATCATTTTCTCATCGCTTGGATTCTGTCATGCTTGCCATTGAGGCAAGCCCAGGTGCATTCATCCATACTATTGTACTGGTCCATTGATTAATAAAATGGATCAGCTGGTTCTACTTCTGGAATTTTTATGAGAATGTGTTGTTTGTTAAAATTTTCTGTGTTGAGAATCGTTTTTGCTTTATATATCACTGTTTGTTTAAGTTAGGAACATTATAACTGCCTCTAGCTTCAACAATTCTATTTGATTGATCAACTCTCTGTGTCTTCCAACTGACCCTCAAGCTTCCTTAAATAATCTTCTCGTTGACATTCAACGACGTAGATTAGAAGCTAATCAATGGCTAAGATCATTTCTGCTTGATCCTCGTCTTCTTCTAGAAGTTACACCCACAGTGAGATTAATACTCATTAATTATTTTAATATCCTAAGTTCAGACTTAGGTTCCCATTAAAAATAATTAATTATTTTAATAAAACTATCTCCAGGTGGAATTTCCCAAATCAACGTGCAGCTGTTACCTCCTCTGCCTTTGAATCCACCTCCAACCAATTAGGGATCGAGTCCATGATATACCTCTTAGTTTCAACCCTACATGTAGCAGTGGTGTCAATATGGTCCAATGAGATGGCTTCCACGTTATGGGTTTTATGAAGTTGTGTCACCCACAATCGGAGATTGTTGTAGACGTAGACCATGTCATTGAGGCGCTGGGACTCCAACCTGTATTAGGGTCATAGATTGTAAATTAGTACTTAGAAAATTTAAATTTAAATTATTAAAACTAATAAATTATAATTTATAATGAATTTAAAAATTTAATTCGAAGTTTTTTACCTGTTTCCCTTTTTGTTGTGTATTTTGTCAAATACACTCTAGTTGCGCTCACACCCAGAGGAACTGCATATTTGGTTGAGCACTTGAATGACAAGCTTTTGGAGATGGGGTACTCTGCCACCATAGCTTGTCCACCAAGCATCTACAAGTTAAAAGAAAAAAGAGAAACATAAAAAAAAGGTTAAAACATTGAAATTCTAAACTTGAAGCAAATTAAGAAGAGGCAATGAATTATGAAATTTGAAAGTTGAAACAAACTGGAGCTTACTTGGCATTTTGGTCGTTCTATTCTTAATAGCCATGGTAAAACCATATGTGTCACTTGCCATCCTATATATTTCAATTTCTTTAGAAATTTCTTCACGTTCTTGCTTAGATGCCAGCATCCTCTCAACAAAAGTGAGGGATCCATCCATCACCTTGACATCAAATCTAAATTCACACGAGTAAGAAAATGTGGGGTTGAGGTAGATACGTGCAACATGAATGGGGCAGTGGAGGGTATTGTTCCTGTTACCGCTCAAATATAATGACCCACCTACAATTTACAAACAGAATGTGAATATTAGCATGCATAGGATAGCTACATATGGATGTATTGCATTAGTATATGGGCGAACCATTTATGAAAAGTCCAATGAATGAATTATTGACATACTAAGTAAATACTTAAACTCACCAGAATCTAAAGAATATGCTTGTGGAATATTTGTTATATCACCATCATAAAATAACTAGTACATTATTCAAAATATATAAATACAAAAGATTTTAATTAAATAGAAGAAATTATATAATATATTATATATCAAATGAAAAGAACTAACTATGTAAACCTATAAGTTCTAAGTTAAATTATTAAAATTTAAAAGGGAAACTATATTGTTATAAAATAATTAAATCTTAACTAAATGTTAAAATTTAAAAGGGGTATAATATAATAAAATCTTAAATAAATCTTTAATAAAAAGGGGACTATGTAATTCAATTAAATATCACTTAAAAGTAATATAAAGTGATGAATGTCAATATAAAACATGACTACCTCTTTAAGACACCATGAGGAGCCATGTAATGGATAGAAGGCAAGAATCCATGCCTCGTTGCCGGGGCGATGGAGGGTGAAAATAAGGTAATGTTTGAAATATAGGGGGACGAAAGAAGCTTTTACACAGGGGGATAAAAGAAATTTTTACACAGGGAGATAGAGGAGGAATTTACCAGAGAGAGAACCACAAAGGAAGATTGAGCCTCATTGTTCTTGAAGCTTTTGGGCACGGGGCTGAGTGCTTCAATTGTGAAGTATTTTGAAACTGGGTATTGAGATTGTGCCCAATTTGGCAGGGAGGATTTGGTCATTTTGGTAATGGGGGAAAATTGGAGTTGCGACAACTCGGGATCGACTTCAACCATGGAAACCAGGTATGTATTTGTGTATTAAATTGGTAAACTCTACCTTAAAATATCACTGTATGTATTTTGAGCATCAATTTTTTTGTTAAACTTGGTTAATTTCCCAAATTAGGGCTCCACATCAAACTACTAGGGGTCATAGGAGGGGTTCCTATAGAGAAACTACTAGGTCAAGGGGCAACAATGGAGTAGTAGCCCACTGTCACCTCAGCTAAAGCACCCTTCTCTTTATGGACTTTCACCGATGGGCGGAGTCCCGGTCCAAGAGGAATCACAAGAATATCCCTTAATAAGAGGTATCCTAGATCTAAGAATCCTAAAAGATAAATGGCTTCTCTGTAATCCTTGTTGAATATGAGTCACAAAGTTATGGGACCACAAAGAACCCAAGTGGGCCCAAACTAGGTCAAGGGTGTGGAGTTGATCAACAATAGAGGGGCTTGACTAGGTTTGGGAGGAGCATAGGCTCAAAGGAATACTTTTCTTTTGAAATTCAAATGCAATGATCCAAATTAGGACACTAGCCCAAGGCAACGTAGGGAGAGGATTGATCCTTGAGCTAGGGCGTGGAATATCTTGGGATTCCACCATCGGATTGAACTCAAATTTGGTGGACCCCTTGAGAAAACCACAACGCAGTTGTGGAACAAATTTCAAGGGTTTTGAATGGCTGCAAAGGATTTCACTTGATGCGCTAGGTGACCTACTAGGGCTAGGCCTAGAGAAAAGAGAAAGGTGAGAAAAATATTTGTTTAGGTGATCACCAATGGCTAGACCAGTGCCTAGCCTTAGGGAGAGATGGATTCAAGGTGATTTTGGGATTTGGAGAAAATTTTACTCAATCAAGAAGGCCTTAGGCAACTTTGCATGGCAAATTAGGGCATGAACTCGACTATCAAAGGAATTTATACTTCAATGTGCAAGAATTGATGATTTATTAAGGTACTATCAATGAATTTTAACCTCTAGGAACATTCGTTCATCATACATGACCCATGTAACATTTGCAATGCCTCATAAGTCCAAAAATTCCACAATTTGGCACAGTTTGGCCACCTGTACCCGTTACAAGGAGGGAGGCAGGGTTTTCTCGATGGATATTGTTGACTGACCAGGGAGGGTTGTGTGAATGGGGCATGTTGCAGAATAGGGGACTTATCACATATACCGGTGCCTATGCATCCGATCCTTCCCACAGGATGGATTGGCAAGAGTTCATGAGTTGGTATCCTTTTGATGGAGTATCATCCTTAGTTCGGGGCACAGTGAAACAAGAGCCCTTAGATTAGAGGGTTACTACATGTTTCAGTGGGTAGTGGGATGTGGACTGACAATCCATAAGTACTTCAATACCACTAGCCCAACATTACCGGAGTGGAGTTGACCTCGGCCTATGCCAAAGTTTGGATTGGAGAGAGGTGATGAGTTGGTATTCGCTTGATGGAGTAGTAGTTATAGCTAGAGATAGAGCACAGTTCGAGCCATGGGACTTGGGCGATGATTGGCCATGGTGGCATTGGGATCCAGGCGGGTCTATGGGTAGTAGGGTGAGGCAGAGATGGGCATGGGATCTAGGAATTGAGGGATCCATCCATGTTTGGATTGCTTGGAGGCATGACGTGGACCAATGGTTCATATGGGATCCTGATATTAGTTTGCAAATGCCTATACAGTGGACAAGTGCAGATTGCTTGAGGGCAAGCAATCTTGGGGCGAGAGGATTTGTCATATCCCCATTTTTATTTTCTTCCATAGTATAACGTTCTTTTTTTGGGTGTTCCTTATGACATGGTTAGGATGGACTTTCAGAGTTGGGCGCAGACAGATCACAAGTGAAGGTTGTTGTCATCAGTGGGCCCAATGGATTTTGGAGGAGTTTTGAGGCGTTTCTATGAGGTTCGATGGCATCGCTTGGTATATTCTATCATTCACATAGTTTGCCTTTCGTTTTAGTGCATTCCGACAACTTTCAAAAAACAAAGTTATTATTGGCCCTGACTCAATTAAGGTGGCAATTTGGGAGGAATACTTGACAAAACACCTTAGTGTAACAGCTCGTTGGAACTGAAACGAGAAGATCTACAAGATGGGGTGGTTAGATGTGAGTTTCAGTGACTTGAGGAGACATGGTGGTCAATTTACCCTCTTCTCGCATTAAAAAGAATATTTTAATTGAAATAAGAGGGAAAAGTGCTCCATGATGAAAATAATAATAAAATAGGAGGTTCTAGAAGGGTCCATCAGATCTATAAAAGAGAAGGAGGAGGCCATTGGAAGACATCTTGGATTTGATATTTTTTTAGTATGAGAGGTTGAAAACTCCGTTCTCTACTTCATTTGTAGCACTAGGACGAAAACCCTCGGGTATGTTGTTGAGTGTTGGATGAAAACTCAACTCTCTTTGAGGAGAATCCATCCAGGAGTTTCATAGAGCTTTAGGGATATTTGAGTGAGGATCATTCAGGTGCTCAATTGGTGCTTCATCGTCTTTCAGTTGATTTAGTGGCAGCCGTTGTGGAGTTTTGAGAGATAAAGATCGGTATATCAATGAAATATTTGGAGGTTCACTCAACTATCATCTTTCTCTTTGTCTCAAATATTTCCAGTGGTACTTTATATGCTATATTATAATAAATAAAGCTGGGTCATTTCTTTTGCTGCATCTTCTAATGTTATTTGAGTTTCTGGATTCACTTCTGCAAATTGTCAATGTATTTGCCTTGCTTGTATCATTTTTGGGTTGCTATTTATTGGTGCATTTTGGTACAATTTCATGGGTTTTGGATGAAAATGCCAACATAAAATTTATAAAGAGAATTCTTCAGAAAAATACCACAAAATTCCCAAAAGGGACATTACAGTGGTATCAGAGCTGGTGTTCCTTCCGGCTTGAGGGTCTTAAGTGCAGATTGCTCGAGGGTTTATATTGGACGCGTCAAAGAAGACATATCTGTCAGGGTATTATAGATCGTTGTTGAAGATATGTCTAGGCCATGTTGATCCGAAATTGTAGCCAAGTCTATACTTCCATTATCAATTTGTTTCCAGCGTAATGGTAGTTTGATAAAATGCTTAACAATTTATTGGCCCATAGCAAATTGTCTCATGAATAATGATTGTTCGACAATTTAAAAAGAGAAATTTCTTAAAGGCCTTTATATTTTGGAGGTTTCCAAGTCTAAAGTTATACAAAGGTTGTATTACCTTTAATTGACTGAGGCAGATGTGAAAATCATTTTGGCGAGTTGTCGCAATAAACCTCAAAGGGCGCGATTTAATGTCACGGAGTCCATTATTTTAATTGCCCTGAGTTGAATTTGTGGCAATATTTAGGGATGAATTCGTGGTAGACACTGGGTCTCGTTTAAGCAACCAAGTCACCTGTCCAAGTGTCGGCATTCAATAATCGTGTGGTGCACGACAAATTTTCCACCAACATCTTTGGGCCGAATTACATTGTGGCTCGATTCATTTTGGGAGACAAGTTTGTTGCAGGATATTTTGCGTGGGTTCTGTTTTGGAGGGGGTCGCAGTCGAATTCGAGAGGCCGCATCTTGAGTCTGAGCGTAAGGTTGAAGTGGATGGTGCAACGATGCTACAAACATATTTGGCGACAATGGTCCATAGCGAGCAAGTTCATATTGATAGTCGTCAAATTTTAAACACCGTATTCGTTCTGTTGAAGTTGCAGGTGCCATGCACGCTCGTTTTGAGTCCACAATTTATGGGTGCATTTGGACGACATGGAAGTTGGAATTTGTCACATTGTGATCGCTGGAGCAAAGGACGATCAAAGGATTGAGATCACTACAGTCTGAACACGTGAATTCACTGTATGACTGCGAGTGCGTGCCTCTGCTTGATTGTGCGATGTTGTGAGCACCTCTTGTAGAATTCAAAGACTGTTAACCCCTTATGAACAAAGTATGTGGAACGCATATATTCCTTGGCAGCAACAACGAATTATAAAGGACGAAATTTGTGTTGTGTGACCACGCCAAACTCATAAGATCTGACTCTGCAGATTGTCGTCCAAGGAAACTTTCTTTTTTTCTCGCCCTAGCAGATTTTCAACGCTGAATTTTTCTTCATAATTTTGTCAGGACGGTTGATTTTTTGAGAAGGCTGAGCTCACCTTTTTGGCTGGCTACATTAGCTTTCCCTGGAGGAAATTAACTTATGGTTATTGATTGAGTCATTCTTTTCCCAGATCGAGTGTCTCTGAGCGTTAATTCTAGGAAGCTGAGACTGTTCATGCTCGACTGTTCCGCATATATATATGAGAACATGCTTGGCTGCTGCCCAGTTCTCCCTCTTTGGTTCCACCATGAACTAACTGAGGGTATTGACAACGTAACAATGTCTGGCCTTGTATTGACCAGATACACCAAGGACCCTATGAGTTGCCTGTAAAAGGTGGATTAACTTCTTTATCTTCGGATGCATCAATCTTCTTCTAGTTGGTGATCATTGGAGTAGCCATAGGTCTACAGTCTTGCATTATAAACCTTTTCAAAATCTTTGTAACGTACCTCCCTTGTCCAAGGAAGATTTCACCCTTCTGCTGCCAAACTTCCAACCCCAGGAAATAATGCATCCATCCCAACTCCTTCATATCAAATTCTGTGGCTAGGTTTTCCTTGCAATCTTCAATGAGTCTTGATGGGCATGTCAGGAAAATATCATCCACATATAACACCAGGATTAGAGGCTCATTCTCTACAACAAGATAGTAGAGATTAGGATCTACGTCACTCTTGACGAATCCCATCTTCTGCAAGTAGCCATCAATTCGACTGTACCATGGTCTAAGTGCCTGCTTTAGCCCATACAAGGCTTTCTTCAATTCGAATACATGAGATTTCCTCTCATGTGTCTCAAAACCCTCTGGTTGTTCAATGTATACTTCTTCTTCTATCACCCCATTCAGGAACACCGTCTTGACATCCATCTGGTGAATCTCCCACCCCATCTGTGCTGCAAGGGATATCGCAGATCTAATATAAGTATACCTGGCCACTGGGGCGAAGGTTTCTTCATAGTCTATCCCTTCCTTCTGAGCATACCCCTTAGCCACAAACCTGGATTTTTATTTTTCCACACTACCATCTACAACATATTTGACTTTGTAGATCCAACTTGAACCTACCACTGACCTGTCCTGAGGCCTAGGTACCACTTCCCAGACATCATTGACCATTATAGAACTGTATTCCTCCACCATAGCATCTACCCATACTTGATGCTTAACGGCTTCCTGAAAACTAGAGGGTTCTCCAACCTGAGCTACCAAGGCCTGGTATCTGTCTGATTGTCTTCGGTCCCTTTTCTCATTCCCGGGTACACCAACAAAGTCCTCTGCATCCCGTAGAATCTGTCGAAGTTGCCGGTTCGTTCTTCCACTGGTAGTGGGTAAATCCATCTTCTCTTCCTCTTCTTGAGACTCCACCTGTTCTGACGCTGTCTTTAGGAGAATTACAGGTACTAGTTTTTGCTGGTCGGAGTGGTTGTACCAACAGATCGTCTTTTGACTGCTCCTCGGAAGGCATTTCTTGGGATTTCCTGAAAGCTCTGTCCTTCATGAACTTTACATCCCGCCGAACTACTACCTTCCTATTCCCTGAAAGATAGACTCTATATGTCTTAGCATTCTCGCTATATCCCACAAGATATCCTTTTTCTGTAGTTTGATCCAATTTCTTTCTCTTTTCTTTGGGTATATGGTAGTATGCCAAACTCCCAAATATCCTGAAATGACTAATTTCAGGTGTCTTCTCGACAAAGACACTTTCCAGAGTAATCTTGCCCAATGCCTTGTGAGGAGTCCTGTTTTGGACGTAAACTGTTGTGTTGCGTGCTTCTGCCCACAGGAATTTGGGCATATCTTGAACTCTTTGAATCGACCAAAAAATTCATCCTTGGCTTTTAGAAAGTAGATCCAAGTCTTCCTGGAATGGTCATTGATGAAGGTGGTGAAGTACTCGACACCACTAAGAGCTTTTGTAGACATGGCCCCGCAGATATCTGAGTGTATCAATCCCAGAACACTCTGAGCCCTATTGTTACTTCTGGAAAATGTTGCTTTGGCATACTTGCCTAGAGCGCACCCTCTGCATACATCATCTCGTTCGGTACTTAATTTTGGAACTCCTGATACTGTTTTCTCGAGAATTCTCCGAGCCCCATGGTGTAAGTGTCCCATCCTCCTGTGCCATAGTTCATTCAAATCTTTATCCCCATTGCTGCCTATCAATGCCATTGGAGATTCTAGCTGTAATCTATACAAGCTGTTACTTCTGATTCCAAGCTGAGCCTTCCTTTTCCAACTTGGGTGTTTGACATATAATTTCTCCTTAATGAAGAAAATGTCATAGCCCTTGTTTTGAAGTTGATATACGGAGAGTAAGTTCATCCCCAATTCTGGCACATGCAGCACATTGGTTGCTCGAAACCTCTCCCCTGCTTCGGTTTGAAGGACTACAGTACCTCTTCCTACGGGGGTACACTTTGCCTTATTTCCCATGGTGATCTGAAAATTCATCCTTTCTTCTTGATAATTTGAAAAACATTCTCGTATTCCTGTCAAATGCCAGGAAGCTCCACTATCTATATACCAAACTTCAGAGGAGGTAGAACTTGCTAGGCAAGCGACTTCTTCTTCCAGTCTAGAAGCTAACATAGAATAATCGTGATCCATGTTCTTCGTGCTTTCTTCTTTTTCTGGAAATCTGCGTGAGTCCCTCTGAGTTGATGCCTTTGCATCATGCTCTTGACCCATAGCAGATTTTTCTTTCCTGTTGCCGGATCTCTGCTCTGATACCATGTGAAAATTTCTATCCCGAAATTCTATTGCAGTAATTGATATATTTCACCTACTTATATCTCACAATAAGTTATTTACGAAATCCCTTCAGAAAACATTAAAATAAATTCTACTGTAGTTATCACATAATTACATAGTGAAAATAACAAGCACAAGAACCAATCACATCAACACAATTGTTTTTGGACAATTGTCCCCGGAAGAACCCAATGTGGGAAAACTGGTGTAGGAGATGAGGGTTTTATTAATCTTTAGTAACAATCGCTTTACAAGGAATGATTTTATAGAGAAACTGAGACACTATTGAGAGAAAACACATGAGGCAATGTTCATCCCTCTGCTGGAAACTTTTTGATACCCTGGAGACCCTTCTACCACTTCTGCGTCACTTCTGCGTGGTTCTTTGTCCCTCTACGTTAGCCTGCGTGAGGACCGCGTCTTCCCTCTGCGTTGTCTCTCAATACCCCTGCATCACCTCCTCCTCAGTCCTTGACTGCTGCTGATGACCTCCTCTTTGTCCACCCTGCAACTCTCCCTCTGAAATCGATTTCCTTTTCTTTGAGAATCGATTTTCCTTGGGACACTGAGTATTTGCTGGTGCATCTCCAAAAGACTCTCAAGTCTTCTCTTATACTTTTCCTGTTGATGAATCAATGGTCGAGATTAAGTCTCTAATCAACTACTAAGATTAAAACAGACTTGATCCTCGTCTCTTAGAAGCTTCTCACCCATATCTTTATTAATACCCATTAATATTTTTATTTTCCTAAGTTTAGACTTAGGAACCCATTAAAATATTAATTATTTTAATAACTCCTCATCTCGGTGGAATTTCTCCAAACAATTTTTGGGTCTTGGAGATCTCATGTGTTCTAGCCCCTCCACAAAATTTTGGAGCTAGAGCACATCCGATGCTACCCAAAATCAACATCCAATATTTGGCCTTTGGGGCTCGACTGTCTCCAAACACAACATCAACAAAAGATAATGCATCATATCCATACAAGGCACAAAAATGAGTCATACCACTGGACATGTGGTCGGTGGTGTTGTAGCAGTACTCGCCCATATGCAGCCAGCGGATCCAAGCCCTCTGCTGTCCTGTCACGTAGTTCCTCAATTACCCCTCCAGTCACTGATTAAATCGCTCTGTCTGGCCATCTGTCTGGGGGTTGTAGCTCGTGCTAAGGGTGACCTCAGTACTGATCAATCTGAAAAGCTCCTGCAAAAAACCTCCCATGAACCTGCTATCCCTGTCACTCACAATATTCTTAGGAAGCCAGTGTAATGGAAGACCTCCTTGAAGAACAACTCTGCAACCTGTGCAACTGAATACCTAGTGGGGATGGCGAAAAAGTGGGCATATTTGGTCAACCGATCGACCACTACATAAATGCAGTCCTTGCCCTGCACTGTGGGGAGCCCTGTGATGAAATCCATAGATATGATTTCCAATTTCCCCTTGGGGATGGGAAGCGACTCTAGTAATACTGCAGGGTGAATCAACTCCCCCTTGTTTTGCTGACATGCCTCACATTCCTATACGTGCTTTAGCACGTCCCTCTTGAGGCCCTTCCACATGAATCTCTCCCTCACTGCCCTATACGTCTTCCGGAACCCTTGGTGCCCGGACAATGGTGAGTCATGTGTTGCTTGGAGCACTCTCTCCCTCAACTGCGAGTTGGGCACCAGGAAAATGCGCCCCTGTAATAGATGACCTCATCCATCACTCGGTAGCGCTCATCTGCGTGGGTATCCTCCAAGATCACGCATGCCCTCCTGTCCTTGGAGTACTCCACCAGTAGTTGAGCCTTCCAATCACGACAAATGCTCATGAGTGATAAATCAATGGGTCTCCATGATAGAGCATTGGCCACCACATTATGCTTTCCCCGTACATACTCTATATCAAAGTCATAGGCCTGCACCTTGTTGACCCATCTCTGTTGCCTGTCATTGAGGCATTGTTGCCCCATGAAGTGTGTTAATTTTAGGTATGTTCTATGCTTAGAGCAATTTATTTCAATTTTCACAATTAGCTCAATATCTTTTCCAGATTAGCAATCGCATCAGCATTAAAGTAAACTATAGATAGAACATAAACATAAATCGCAGAAGACAAGCCAAGACAAGAGGACACAAGATGTGGCGCTAGCCAGGGACAAACCCCAATGTGGGGAAACCCTTGATCAATTCTTCTTATATGTTCTTCAATAGTTCAGCAGAGAGAGAAAGAGAGAGAGAGAGATAGTACATTTACAGCAGAAGTCAACGCTTTGACTTATCTAGATAAGAGCATAGATCATCTTTAAGAAGATGATACATGAGATCAAATGAAGACATGCTGCTTCAACTGATTCTCCAAGGTGACTCCTTCACCTATCATCGTGCTGCATCTCGTCATCATGCTGCACCTCACCGTGCTGCACCCATCATCACAATGCTAGACCTCATGACTGCTGCACCTAATGCTGCACTGCTATCCCATGTGCCATTGTTGAACCATGTTGTCATACAACATGTCTTATGTGCTTGCAGTACCATGCTTGCTGCTGCTATCCATGTTGTCCATGCTAGCTGTTGTACCATGCTTGCTGCTGTACCATGTGCCTTCTGCCATGTCATAGTTGCTGTCCCGCTTAGCCTTGCCAGACCTAGCAGTTGTCCCATATGTCTAAGCATACCTTGCTGCTGTCCATGTGTCTTAGCAGCGTTATGCTTGCTGTTCCATGTGTTGATTTGGGGTAGCATCGGATGTGCTCTAGCCACGAAAATTGGTGGAGAGGCTAAGGCGCATGAGATCTCCAATACCCAAAGGGTTTGGGCAGATTCTAAATAGTTTGGGAGATATTAAAATAATTAATATTTTTAATGGAGTCCCTAAGTCTAAACTTAGGGAAATTAAAATATTAATGTGAATTAATATAAAACTGTGTTAGAATGGTCCAAAAGACATGGATCAAGCCAGATCTAATCTTAGCCGTCGATTAGGGACTTAATCTCGGCCGTTGATTTGTCAATGAGAAAAGTATAAGAGGAGGCTTGAGGGTCACTTGGAGAACACACCAGAGTGATCAGTCATTTTATTCTCTAGAGCGGGGTTTTCTAAGAGAGATAGAATCAGTGATCAGTTGCAGCAAGGGGCAGTGAGTACGAGGCAGAGAGGCAGGGACAGTGCCGAGAGACCAGCGCAGAAGCAGAGAGAGGTAGACGCAGAGCCAAAGGGAGCCACGCAGAGGTAGCAAAGACTGTGCAGAGCCAGAAGGGGCTTGCATCATCCACGCAGAGGCTGCAAGAGTGACGCAGTGAGCCAGAGAGGCTGTGCAGAGCCTCAGTAGGCTGACGCAGAGGCCAGCAGGGCTGATGCTTAACTTCAGATTGTGCTGGAGAGGGATTTCGTGGAGCAGGGTTTCCGAATACCTATTTTTGAAGAGAGGTATTGTAGCCAGATTTTTTATCCTTGTCGGGTTAGCCAGTTTGGCACCCAGTGTACTCAGAAAAGAGTTGCTTAATAATAAAACCCTCAGATAGCTGCACTGGGTTTCCCGCATTGGGTTTTTCCGGGGACATTAGTCCAAAAATAACGGTGTCATTTGTGTGCTTGTTTCTGTTTCCTTCAGTTGATGATCTGTAATGTGTTGAGCATGCACTTTTATTTATTTTTAGTATTTACATGGTAAATAACTTGATAATTAATAGAGAAGTAGGTAGGAATAAATCAGTAAAGTGCATGGAGGGTTTCTAACTGTTAGACTTAGAAACTTCAACATGGTATCAGAGCGTGGTTGCAGATCACAGGAGAACTGAGGACATTAGCAGAGCAGAGCAGCAGCAGCAGAAAATAGCTGTCCCGAGTGACAGAAGTTGTTCCTAGCAGCAAGGAAGGGGTGACGTAGTGCCTGCGTCATCAAGTTCAAGCCAAGAAGAGGCTGCGCAGAGGTAGAAGGAGGCAAGGACAAGCTCACGTAGAGCCATGTAGAGGCCAAGAGGGCTGACGCAGTTGGCTGAGGGAGCTAGTTTGTCGGTGCCGGGACTGCGTAGAGCCTAGGAGCTCTCACCTTCAGGTTGCTGGGGTTTAGGAGGCTGTGGGTAAGTTGCAGAGTGGAGCTGGTGGGGTACTATAGTCAGAACAGTACCTAACAGGGCAAGGCTAAGGAGGAGGGAGTTACTACAGAGGGTTTCTAGCTGAGAAATCCAAATCAGTGGTGCAGTTGCACAGACGATCAGAGTAGGGGGCATCTCGACATCGGCAGAAGGGTTTCCAAGAGGGAAATTAAGGCTTAGAGGGAGTCACATCGAGAACTTCCAAGAGGGAAGTAGAAGAGAAGCATGGCACTACACAAAGTAAGAGACCAGGACAGACTGGACAGAGCCTCAAACTTCACAGTCTGGAAGGCCAGAATCTTATCCGTACTTGACAGAAATTGTGTCAAGCACTTCGCCTTGAGGACGATAGCGATCCCAGTTGACCCAGCTGATAATGACAAGTACGAGGAGGCAATGGCGAGGGCCAAGAGCATCATCCTTGACGGGGTCAAGGACCATGTAGTACCACACATTGCCGAGAAGGAAACGACAAATGAGATGTGGGAGGCCCTAAAGAAATTGTACCAACATACTTCTGTGCAAAGAAGGATGTTACTAGAAAATCAGTTGTGGTCATACCAGATGAAGAAGGGAGAACCGATCGACACCTTCCTTGGTCGACTGAATGAGATCCGGATTAGCTGACTTCCATAGGGGCCACGCCGAATCAAGAATTGATGGTGAGAACAACCCTGAATGCAGTCTCAGAAGACTGGGAGGTATTTGTCCAGAGTATACTGGGCAGAGCGACCCTTCCACATTGGGAGGAAATGTGGGTGGCTCTTCGCCAAGAAGAGATCAGAAGGCTAAGCAAGACGAGAAGCAGCGACAAGGGGATCAGAGTCAAGGAGGAGGAGGATGTTGCCCTAGCATCTGAGGGGATGCAAGAGAAACGAAAGAACTAAGAAGAAGGACCTCTCGAAGATCAAATGCTTCCATTGTGGGGAGCTGGGTCATTATGCGACCCAGTGTCCAAGGAAGAAGAACAAGGGAGAGGACTCCGAGACCAAGGCATCGTCAGCAAGGGCAGAGAAGGAAGTGGAGATAGACGATGACTGTGCCATGAGTGCACACATGCCACTTGAGCGGAAGTGGGGAGACATCGAGCTGTAGTCAGACGGACTACAGGCGATGAGGGGCAGGATCCTCGAGGTACCTAGCCTCTTGGATTATACCTTGCTACGGGCGCCCCGAAGAGGAGTAGCAGGACTGGCGGATGTGGGTAGAGACGGATGCGGATGAAGCGACAAAGAGAGCTACAATACAGAATTCCCAGGATAGCGCAAGGCTAGCAGGTTGCAACAGTGCGAGAGGCATGGGAGTGTTGCACCAGTGTAGGATGGCACAGAGGTGTGCAACAGTGCAAGATGCAGGGAGTTGTTGCAGCAGCGCAGAGGTCAAAGAGGGAGCACTTATCGGCGACAGAGGGAGCTTCAGCATCAGGAATACTCTAGCCTGATAGAGAGGTCAGAGTTGGGAGATTAGTTACTTACTTCTCAGTAACTGAGTTGCAGTGCAGCAGTTAGCAGTGGTAGTGCTATGGGCAGCACGATGCAACATGATGAGAGGAGATGCAGTGCAGACGCAGCAGTGGCAGTGGCAGGGCCATGGGTAGTAGCACGGATGCAGAGGGAGCTGTTGTACAAATGTAGCAATGGCAGTGGCAGAGCTATGGGCAGCATTACAGGATGCAGCAGTGCAGAGGATGTTGGGCAGCAGGCCTAGCATCAACACAGGGACTGATGCCGAATGATCAGAGTGATGCTCAGTGAGGAGTATTGCTAGAGCATAGTCCTCTCTAAGAGGGAGTGTTGATTTGGGGTAGCATTGGATATGCTCTAGCCACGAAAATTGGTGGAGTTGCTAAGGCACATGAGATCTCCAATACCCAGAAAGGGTTTGGGCAGATTCTAAATAGTTTGGGAGATATTAAAATAATTAATATTTTTAATGGAGTCCCTAAGTCTAAACTTAGGGAAATTAAAATATTAATGTGAATTAATATAAAATTGTGTTAGAATGGTCCAAAAGACATGGATCAAGCCAGATCTAATCTTAGCCATCGATTAGGGACTTAATCTCGGCCGTTGATTTGTCAACGAGAAAAGTATAAGAGGAGGCTTGAGGGTCACTTGGAGAACACACCAGAGTGATCAGTCATTCTATTCTCTAGAGCGGGGTTTGCTAAGAGAGATAGAATTAGTGATTAGTTGTAGCGAGGGGCAGTGAGTACGAGGCAGAGAGGTAGGGACAGTGCCGAGAGACCAGCGCAGAAGCAGAGGGAGACAGATGCAGAGCCACAGGGAGCCTGGCAGAGGCAGCACAGACTGCGCAGAGCCAGAAGGGGCCTGCGTCATCCACGCAGAGGCTGCAAGAGTGACACAGTGAGCCAAAGAGGCTGTGTAGAGCCTTAGTAGGCTGATGTAGAGGGTTTCAGGATGACGCAGAGGCCAGCAGGGTTGACGCTGAGCTGCAAATTATGCTGGAGGGATTTCGTTGAGCAGGCTTTCCGAATACCTATTTTCGAAGAGAGGTATTGCCGCTAGATTTTTTATCTCTGTCAGGTTAGCCAGGTTGGCACCTCGTGTACTCAGAAAAGAGCTGCTTAATAATAAAACCCTCAGATAGCTGCACCGATTTTCCCGCATTGGGTTTTTCCGGGGACAGTAGTCCAAAAATAACGGTGTCATTTGTGTGCTTGTCTCTGTTTCCTTCAGTTGATGATCTGTAATGTGTTGAGCATGCACTTGTATTTATTTTCAGTATTTACCTGGTAAATAACTTGTTAATTAACAAAACAAGTTGGTAGGAATAAATTAGTAAAGTGCATGGAGGGTTTCTAACTGTTAGACTTAGAAACTTCAACACCATGTATCTTAACATACCTTACTGCTGTCCCATACATCTTAGCAGCACTATGCTTGCTGTCCCATGCATCTTAACATACCTTGCTGCTTTCCCATACATGTTAGCAGCACTATGCTTGTTGTCCCATGCATCTTAACATACCTTGTTGCTATCCCATACATCTGCTGTCCATGCTTGCTGCTATCCAACGAGTTTGTAGCACCACGTACCTTTGCTGCCATGTCACAATTGCTGTCTTGCCTTAGCATTCTTTTGCTGTCCCATTTATTATACTGTTGTCCCTTGCAGCTCCATGCTTGCCATGCTTACCATCTGTTGTTTCACCATGCTGCACTACTGTACTGCATCACAGGTTAGGGCATCACCCTACAACCCTTATTCTCCATACAATTCAACAAGACAACCTTCTAAAGACTATCGTTCTCCAAGGGAATAACCCTCCACACCTATGCTATTCCTTTTGGCTTGTTTAACTGTAGTTAGGGCCACGCTGTCCCTACAGCTCCTTCACACTGTCTAGGGCAGCCTCTTCGTTGTTCCTTTGACCCTTTATATGCCGGCTAAGACTCTGCTGTCCACACAGCCCTTCACGCTGTCTAGCGCAGCCTACACACTGTCCCTTTTGACCCTTCAAGCTGCGGCTAAGACTCTCTTGTTTGACTACGGTTGGGGCTAAATTAGACTAGCATTTAGGGCTGGATTAGACCATCGTATAGGGTTGCCTTTAGGTTTCGTTAGGGCAACCTTTAGTCTGTGTCTAGGGCTGCCTTCCATCTACGTCTAGGGCAACCTCTTTTCCTCCAATGTCTAGGGCTTCCACTCTTAGATTTCTCTTCCACTAAAACCCAAGACAAGTGGAGAGAAATCAAGATAGAAGTGTGTGTGTAAAATGACTCTTAAGTCATCTCTTTTTATACTAAAACGTTGAGCACATGTGGGGTTTATTTGGTTGCTAGCCGACCTTGATGAATTGTCTTATAACACAAATAAATTTATAACACCATGAATACTTATCGGAATCAGATGATCTTTAGATCAATCTTACACCTCTCGATGAGAGGGATCCAAGAAAAATATTAGCTGCCATAAATAAGATGACCACATGGAGTTTGGCCATAGTTGCCAATTTTAACACTCCCTCTCAACTAGGGAGAACTCCACCCGCTGATCCATATGTCTGACTGTACTATCTCTTCCATCAGTGCCCTGCACTACTCTGTTGAGCTCTGCTCTGCTCTGCTGAACCATGAAGAAGAAGAATTGATCGAGAATGTCTCATACCATTCTCTACTGACCCGAAGTCAGTTTTGTTGATCCTAGATCAATATCACAAGAGAGTGTCTCAAACCACTCATATTGATCCCAGATCAGTTTCATTGATCCCAGATCAATGGAGGTCATCCTAGCATAGGGAGTACGGTAGATACAACGATGCGTCCATCGATAGTACTACTATGGTCCCTAACCCGATTTCCCTGCTCATTGGCCAGATGAGAGGTACTTCCCATGAGTCCCAAACTACATGGGTAGGATGCCTCGAAAGGAGAACCATTCATCTTGTCCCTAGGTCGCCTTGGGGTATCACAGGGGAAGGCTGAGCCGTTCACCTTGTACACAACGTACCATTAGGGGAGGGTGAGTCACCCTATGGTCACGTGTTGCTCTAGTAGTACCCCAAGTCCCCCGGAGCTCCCAGAGCTCAATGCATGCAACATGCAGGACCCTCATAAGAAGGTCTCTCAACGACTCCAAGTCGTTCGGGAAAGTCACAAATTTGATCTTTCCCCGGGGCTTTGACAGAATGTTTGCGACCTGTACATTAGTCTCAATGCGATAGAGCCTCCTCACTCATCGACGTACCATATCCTAGATAAGGTAGTATCTAATGTCTATATACTGGAGCAATCATAGAATACAGGATTCCTCAACAATCGAATCCCCCCTTGGTTGACATAGAAGATCACGGTGGTATCCATCATGTGTACAAACAGCTCACTGAAGAGCTCCTGCAACCAGGCAGCTTCACACGAGGTCATACTCGTAGCTATGTATTCAGTCTCAGCGGTGCTCAAAGCAACCGTCTTCTGCTTCCTGCTCATCCAGGATATGGAGTAGAACCCAAAGAGAATCAACACTTATAAGTGCTCTTGAGATCCTCCACATTGCCTGCCCAGTCAGTATTCGAATAATCATACAACTTCATGTTTCCGGCAGTGTATCTCAATCTATGAGAGATTGTGCCCCGAAGATATCTCAGAAGATTCTTGTCACCAATCCCTTGAGGCTCAACCATATATGAGCCCATTATGCTAACTGCAAAACATATATGCGGACGAGAGTTCACCAAGAACATCAACGCGAATGAGGTTATGAAACTCAAAGGCATTTCCCAAATTTGGTCCGACATCACTACCATATAACTTCTGAAATTTAAGATCCTCAAGGTAGTCACGGGCTTGCAGTTTACCATTCCACATCTGGAATCCAACACCCTCTTACTTCTGCAAATGAGAGGGTCTGCAGCTGTCAGAAATAGGTCGTCCTTAGTAGGTGCCGGTATGAGAGGTCTATCATCCACAACCTTCGAGCAATGGTTTAGATCGACTTCACTCCTCATGAATCTCAGCTTCTTCAGATAACTATCAATCCTCTCATACTACGCATGGGGAGTTTTTCTTCAAGAAATAGAGGGCTTTCTTCCACTTGCATACGTGAGATTCCTGATCATGAATCTTAAACCCCTTGAGTTGTTCCAAACCTGTGGACCTGCTACATGAGGGGAATAATCCCCTTGTAAGATTTTCCTTTGGTACATCTCAGACATGTACTTTCATGCTCTTTTTGAATTTAGGCATCCTTGTCACCATCTGAGTCACAGACCTCCGGTGATGTGTCAATGGACATGGTCCCCAGTGGACTTCCTGCAACTTGATACATCCCTGAACTTGAAAACATCTTTGAAAATTATATTTTCAAGCACGTACCTTTCCATCGATGACTGCCACCCTGTAACCTTTGACTTGCATTGCT
Organism: Pinus tabuliformis; assembly: GCA_031772625.1. Taxonomy (NCBI): domain Eukaryota; kingdom Viridiplantae; phylum Streptophyta; class Pinopsida; order Pinales; family Pinaceae; genus Pinus; species Pinus tabuliformis. Next base: position 953,064,903 of record CM062814.1, on the reverse strand, counting down.
GAAATGGACACCAGGTTCTTCTTGCGATCAACTACATAAAAGAGATTTTGTAAATGAATCGAGTTACCCTCATTCAATCGACGGGTAACATTCCCTACACCCTTTCCGGGATAGGTGGCATCGGCTCCAAGTATAATCCCACGATTATTTCCATCTCTACCAAATTAGAGAGTGCACCCTTCTATCCGATGAAGTACCTTGAAGCACTACAATCAATAAGCCAGATTCCCAAAGAATCTGAAGGAGAGGGAGAATACAAGATAACGCTTCTTTATCTTATCAGAAACAACATTTGATTTTTCATACCTAGGGTTCCTTGCTTTCTTTGAAGAGTCGGCCACTTCCTTGATGACCTGCATTACCTGTCATTCCTTGATCATTGAAGATGTCCCTGGAATGATTGTTATCTTCATCAAGAGATGTGTCTCTGCCATTCAGACACTCTTTTGCATAATGGCCGAACTTATTGCAACCAAGGCATCTGCCTTTCCTTCCACCCTTAGATCCAGACTTCCCAATGAAGTGATCTTTTGGTAGGCCATTAGAAACTTCCGCTGTGCCATTCTGATAATATTCTTTGCTTCGACTTCACTCTCGGTGAATTTGAAGGGGGATGGGAATCCACTGATCCTTTTGTCCTTTCCCAACTGTCTTCGGTGATTGCTCTTTCACTCTTGCTTGGGTATTGTCTTCACCTCAACTCCGATACCATGTTAATTTTAGGTATGTTCTATGCTTAGAGCAATTTATTTCAATTTTCACAGTTAGCTCAATATCTTTTCCAGATTAGTAATCACATCAGCATTAAAATAATCTGCAGATAGAACATAAACATAAATCGCAGAAGACAAGCCAAATCAAGAGGACACAAGATGTGGCGCTAGCTAGGGACAAACCCCAATGTGGGGAAACCCTTGATCAATTCTTCTTATATGTTCTTCAATAGTTCAGTAGAGAGAGAGAGAGATACTGCATTTACAGCAGAAGTCAACACTTTGACTTATCTAGATAAGAGTATAAATCATCTCTAAGAAGATGATACTTGAGATGAGTTGAAGACATGCTGCTTCAACTGATTCTCCAAGGTGACTCCTTCACCTATCATCATGCTGCATCTCACCGTGCTGCACCATGCTGCACCCATCATCACAATGCTGGACCTCATGACTGCTGCACCTAATGCTGCACTGCTGTCCCATGTGCCATTGTTGAACCATGTTGTCATACAACATGTCTTATGTGCTTGCAATACCATGCTTGCCGCTGTTATCCATACTGTCCATGCTAGCTGCTGTACCATGTGCCTTCTGCCATGTCATAGCTGCTGTCCCACTTAGCCTTGCCATACCTAGCAGCTGTCCCATATGTCTAAGCATACCTTGCTGCTGTCCATGTGTCTTAGCAGCATTATGCTTTCTGTTCCATGCATCTTAACATACCTTGCTGCTGTCCCATACATCTTAGCAGCACTATGCTTGCTGTCCCATGCATCTTAACATGCCTTGCTGCTGTCTCATACATCTTAACATACCTTGCTGCTGTCCCATACATGTTAGCAGCACTATGCTTGCTGTCCCATGCATCTTAACATACCTTGTTGCTGTCCCATACATCTGCTATCCATGCTTGCTGCTATCCAATGAGTTTGCAGCACCATGTACCTTTGCTGCCATGTCACAACTGCTGTCTTGCCTTAGCATTCTTTTGCTGTCCCATTTATTATACAGCTGTCCCTTGCAGCTCCATGCTTGCCATGCTTACCATCTGTTGTTTCACCATGCTGCACTACTGTACTGCATCACAGGTTAGGGCATCACCCTACAACCCTTATTCTCCATACAATTCAGCAAGACAACCTTCTAAAGACTACGGTTCTCCAAGGGAATAACCCTCCACACCTATGCTATTCCTTTTGGCTTGTTTAACTGCGGTTAGGGCCACGCTGTCCCTACAACTCCTTCACATTGTTTAGGGAAGCCCTTTGCTGTTCCTTTGACCCTTTATACGGCAGCTAAGACTCTGCTGTCCACACAGCCCTTCACGCTGTCTAGCGCAGCCTACACGCTGTCCCTTTTGACCCTTCATGCTGCGGCTAAGACTCTCTTGTTTGATTGCGATTGGGGCTGAATTAGACCAGCGTTTAGGGCTGGATTAGACCATCATTTAGGGCTGGATTAGACAATCGTTTAGGGCTGGATTAAACCATCATTTAGGGCTGCCTTTAGGTCTGCATTAAGGCAGCCTTTAGTCTGCGTCTAGGGCTGCCTTCCATCTGCGTCTAGGGCAACCTCTTTTCCTCCAACGTCTAGGGCTTCCACTCCTAGATTTCTCTTCCACTAAAACCCAAGACAAGTGGAGAGAAATCAAGATAGAAGTGTGTGTGTAAAATGACTCTCAAGTCATCTCCTTTTATACTAAAACGTTGAGCACATGTGGGGTTTATTTGGTTGCTGGCTGACCTTGACAAATTGTCTTATAACACAAATAAATTCATAACTCCATGAATACTTATCGGATTCGGATGATCTTTAAATCAATCCTACACCTCTCGATGAGAGGGATCCAAGAAAAATATCAGCTGCCATAAATAAGATGACACACATGGAGTTTGGTCCTAGTTCCCAATTTTAACAAAGTGACAAAGACTGTTGTGATCAGTGTTCACTCGAAACCTGTTGCCTACCAAGTACTGTCGAAATTTGGCCAATGCATGCATGATGGCTAACATCTCTGTCATATATGGAATATGACTGCTCATGTGATAGGAGCTTTCAACTCTCGAAAGCAATGGGATGCCCATCCTGTGATAGAACTGCTCCAATTCCCTCCTTGGATGCATCACACTCCACGACGAAGGGTTGGGAAAAATCTGGAAGTGCTAAGACCAGACAACTGCTCATCACCTCCTTGAGGCGTTCAAAGGCTACCTATGCTCCATCAGTTTGTGCGAAAGCCCCTCTCTTGGTCAAATCTATCAAGGGCGCTGCCAGCTATGAAAACCCCTCGAAAAACTTCCTGTAGTAGGTGCAGATACCCAAGAAACCCCTCAACGCTGTCACATCTCGAGGCACTGGCCAGCCACAGATAGGCCATATCTTCTCCTCATGGACCTTCACCCCATCAACACCGATGATATGCCCTAAATAGAGCATCTCTGTCAGGCCAAACTTGCACTTGGATAGTTTGGAATAAAACTGTTGCTCTTCTAGAATACGTAGCACCTCCTCCAAGTGTTGGAGATGCTCCTTCCACGTCTGGCTGTAAATCAAAATGTCATCGAAGAAAACCAGCACAAACCTCCTCAGCAGTCTCCGGAAGACATGGTTCATGCACTACTGGAAGGTAGCCGGAGCGTTAGTAAGCCCAAATGGCATGAGCAGGAACTTGAAGTGCCCATAATGGCACCGGAACGCTGTCTTAGGGATGTCTTGATCCCTCACCCTGATCTGGTGGTACCTCGAACGTAGATCAATCTTAGAGAAGTAATTGGCTCCTCTAAGTTCATCCATCAACTCATCTATGCGGGGGATGGGGTACTTGTTCTTCAGTGTCCTCTAATTGACGGCCTAGTAGTCAATGCACATGCGTAAGGTCCCATCCTTCTTCTTCACTAGTACTACTGAAGAAGCGAAGGGACTGGAAGTTGGCCTGATATGACCCAATGCCAATAGCTCTTGAATGGCCGTCTCAATCTCATCCTCATAGGCCCTAGGATTCCTATAAGGGGTAGTGATCACCGCTTGCACACCTGGCTCCAACTCAATAGTGTGCTCGAATCCCATCTGGCGGCTGCCCTGGTGGAATATCCCCAAACACCACTGCGTATATGTCTAGCAAGGTCTGTTTGTTTAGTGGTGGTGGCTGGGCCTATCCGCCAACCTTCGAAATCCTTAGCTCTACGGCCCATGCGATGTCCCCATGTCGCAGATTTGCCTCCATCTTGTGGGCTGAGAATGTCTGGGGTGGATAGGAGTGCATGCCTCTGAGAACTATTGACTTGCCATCTGGCCCGGTAAACTCCATCTCTAGTTTCTTCCAGTCAGTAGTGACTCGCCCAAGGGAGTACAACCACTGGACACCCATCACCATGTTGGTGTCTGGCACATCGACCACAAAGAAGTGGTCCGTCATCGAGTAGTTTCCCATAACTACTGTCAAAGCAAGCACATACTGAGTGCACTGCATGGTACGGTCACCTGGTACTAGGACTGAAAAGCCCTCAAACTCAGTAGTGGTGAGGCCCCTCCTTTGAACCAACTGGGCATCTATGAAGTTGTGGGTAGCCCCACTATCAACTAGGACTGACACCCACTATCCCTATATGGTGCCTCTGATCCTCAATGTCAAGAATTTGGGGACCCCGCATAAAGAAGCGAGGACTCCCCCGGATGGGGCAAAGGATGCCCCTCCCTATGGAGGTGGTGGTGGTGGCCCCTTATTTGTTGGACTCTCCCCATCTCCCACACCACACTCGTGCTCCAACCCGTCCTCCTGATCACTGTCTGAAAAGACCTCAATATAGTGTGGTTTGCTAGCAGTGCACCAATGGCCTGGTGCCCAGGGCTCCCTGTAAGTGAAGCACAACTTCCTCCTCTTGAGGTCCTTCTGTGTCTCATCATCCCGCTACCCCCGCCCTTGGGTGGTTCTCTGAGGTGGAGGTCTAGTGTCATGACCCTTTTGTGGAAAAGGAGTCCGTGCAGGGAAAGGCGCTCTAGTCTTGGGGATGGCCCCTTGTAGATCTCTAGTGCACAAAACTGCATCCTGTAGCATGGAGGGTCTGCGTGACTTCACCAGTGCATGTAGGGGCTCAAGTAAACCCTCAATGAAAGTGTATACCTTCCGAGCCTCTGATAGATCCGGAACCATCACTGACACTCGCAGAAACTCTGAAATATACTACTATGGCTTGCCTGTCTGGCGCAGTTGGCTCAGCACCCTGAAATGGGCCTCCGGATCTCTCTGGTCAAAACGTTCCACCACCCTCCTGGTGAAATCCTCATAAGAGTCACATTGGCATGCCCCAGGGTGGCCAAGCCATGAAATCACCAGTCATGGGCTTCCCCCTCCATGTGTAGCGTGGCCATCTTGATGGCTTCCTATTCTGTCATCTGGTTGAGCTGGAAGTAGGTTTCCATCTTCTCAACCCAATCCCTAGCAGTGCTCTTGGTAGTGCCATCAAATGTAGGGAAGTACATCCTCCTTATGGTCCTCTGCAGCTCATAGCTCTGTGTACCCTGTCTTCCATAGCCCTTGCTCTTCTCATTCTTCTTGAGCTTGCAGAAATCTCTGAAAGAGAGTGCTTCCCTGAAGTCTGCATCCATAGATTGCCACTCTCTGAAATGATTTCCCATCTGTGTTGGGTCTTCCCCCCTTGCTGGTTCTATCTGTGCCATAGGTACGAAAGAGGGTAGTATGGCTCGAGTTGGCCCACTAGTTGATGAGTGTTGTGGTGCTAGTGAGGGGTGATCGAATGGATGGGAGGCTCCAGAAGTTTCCTCAAATAGAAACCCTCGAGGAGTGGTTCTCTCTCTGTTTTGCATCTTTATCTCCTCCATCATCTCTTTTTGGTCCTTGGCTAAGTCACTCAAAGCCTTTAGGAGGCTGTCGAAATCCATCTCTTCCTTGCTCTCGGGGTCCATCATGTCCTCCTCTTCTACCACTGCTTTCCCCCTATCCTTTGTGTTTGGAGTAATTTATTGATCAGTGGTTGTCATTGATGTCAACCCAAGTAGCACTAGGGGCTACCTCGATCTTGCATGGGCATTTTGACTTGACAACTTACTCTATTCTAAGTCAAGGATCTTCTAGATGGATTCTACTCGTCGAGATATTTCCGTTGATATATGGCACGCCAAGTAATTCTTCACGGTTTGAGAGATATTCATGTTTGAAGTTAGTAACCCTAGTTAGTGGGCTAAAACCCTTTGGAGTTGTGGCATGGCACTCATAATTGGTTGTGGTCATTGAATAGTCAATTATTAATAAAATTGTTTTTGCTCCTAAAATCCCTCCAACGTTCACTTGTTGAGGACCCTCTCAACTCAAGACATTCATATAAATAATGACCCTCATATCCTCCTCTAGTAGGGGATTTTGTGGCTTCAAATAGGTCATCGTGGCATTTTTGCTATACCTTTTTTTTTTGTTTTTGTTTGCGAAGCTTCAGAAGCTGAAATTAAAACCCATTTGAGCTGAAATCTTGATGAACCTTGTAACCGAATTTTAGATCTTGGTTCGCTATATTTTCGGAGATATGATATGGGGAAGTTAGGGTTTTTGCAGGGTTCCGAATTCCATGTCAAACAGGTGATGTTGGGAAAATCGTCATAACATTCTCTCTGAGCATTGGATTCAAGTTTCGTAAATAGTCACAGAAAGAGGACCGACTGTAGTTTGTTGAATAGCGTTTTCAGGGCCGAAGGTCGTAATAGTGACACGTGGCACTTTGTACAAGTTTGCTCTACTGAACCAGTCTATAATTAGGTTATCGTGGGAGATTTGGCGTAACTCTTTCTTGAAGAATCCAATCTTGATCAGACCTGTGGGGTTGGAAAGAGGACTCAGAGGGCTACCACAGGACGAAATTTTAGACCCTGGAGATCCGGAATTACATAGATACAACAGATTCAATATCGAGCTCCTAGAAGGCAAGAAAAAGCATGCATTCAAGGATCACTGCAGTAAAGACCACACATCAACAGTCAAGGGTAAGTCTCCTGCAACAAGGTATGTGGTATGTATGATTAGTGTTTACATTTGAATTTTGAGTATCATCTCTAACATATGTTTTTGTAGGACAACGTAAGTATCCACAGGGTCTTGATTATATCTCTATGTCTCTATATGTCATAGTTAGTTTCGATGCCACATTTCAGATGTCCTATTCTTGATACTACACATTTGATGTTACACCAAGTCTGCTAAGTCTATATGATGTTGTAAGTTCATGTTACTTGTCTTGTCCTAGTTGATAGAATGGTCTTTGTTGTTGTACTTAGAACTTGGTTCATCACAAGTCTAGGGTCTGTCATCAATTTCTATTGTATATATATCTTTAGGTCAGTTTTGGATATAGTCTTGCATAGAGTCCAAGCCTATATCAAGAGTGGGAGTCTTTGTCTACTGCTGCAACAAGTCAACAACAAAAGTGACAAGCAAACTTCAGGTATGCATTGTAATTTTAATTTGTATTTATTCATATTATGCACTTATATGCATTTTGTAGGCAGAGGTAAGTTGAAGGGTATTTTGTTTTGTTTTGGGATTGGTTTTGCCAGGCAAATTTTGCATGCAGGGAGAAAAAGATTCAAGTACAACTTCAAGCAAGAATTCAAGAGCAGAAGTATCAAATTGAAAGAAGTATTGTAGTGGGACATCCTTTGAAGACATGACGACCATCTGTATATTGTGAAGAAGTGTCAAGGCCAAGAGTCATCATTGTAAAGTTGTAAAAGAGTCCTTTGTAAAAGTGTCATCATTGGAAGAGTCATTGTAAAAGAGTCAATCTGCCTATAGTTGAAACGACATTATTAGGAGGTATAGGAGTCTCTGTTGGGATGATGTCATGGTTGGGTTGCGGGTCATACTGTGATTGGGTGTTCGGTCAAAATCATTGTAAATCATATTGTATCATGGATCATTGTCCTTGGTACGAGAACCCACACTCTTGTCTCATTTCAGTCATTATAGGGTGGTAGGGAGGTGCTAGCTGGTGCATGAAGTCACCTACAGGTTGGAGCCTGTGAACACTTTAGGGTGCTAGGTTGGTCTAGGATGTTGGGGCATCCATTTAGTTGACTACTGAAGAAACTAGGGTGGTGGAGCGTCCTTCCAGTGGGAGCTGGAGAAGAATGCTTTTCTAGAATTCTAGGAAGTTGTTGCTTTCATTTCAGTTGGGGTTGAAGATTAAAGAATTTATTAGACAAGCGTTCGGTGGTTTTTGACCCGGAGGGGGTTTTCCATCGAAAATTCTTGTGTCTACTGTGTTCTTTTATTTACTATTATTATTGCATAAACATTAATAATAATTGAAGATTAACTAATGCTCTGAAAAGATTTAAAAGTGCTAATTGCTAAGGAATCTTGGTTCACCCTCACTCTCAATATTTCCAACAATTGGTATCAGAGCTTGGTTCCTTCAGTAACAGCTTAACCGTTGGAAGTCAGTTTTCAGAGCATAGAGATGGGAAAGTCAAAGAAGCAGGTTACAAGGATTTCAAAGGAAGGTACATGTACAACAAAATATGAATAAAGTAAATATTGTGTACCAACCCCTGATTTTGATGCAGATAATTACTGGATATGGGAATTCAGGATGGAAGTACATTTGCAGGCACATGGAGTATGGGAATCAATTGTTTTAGGAGACATATCTACCGACGAAGCTAAAAGGTACAATTCAAAGGCCATGAATGTAATTTTGAATGTTTTGCCAAATTCTGTGAAAACAAAAGTTGGTCAATGTTCAACAACTAAAGCTCTTTGGGAAAAGCTTCATAATCTCTATTCAACAAAGCAATTTAGGTCAAGATGTTATTGAAAATTTGGATCCTTCTGATTATGATGAAGAAATGGGAGAAATGAGTAAAACAAAGTTTCTTTCAATATCAAGTGATCAAGGTGATAAAGGAACTCAAAAGTCAAAAGGAAAAGACAAGACTTTTGGAAACAGAATTGAAGACAACAAAAGAACTCATCAAAGAAAATGAAGAGTCTGAGAAGATGATTAATAGTGTTGACCACTACGTGTAAATGCCCCACAGCAGTACACCCCCTTTTTTCGCAAAAGGGATATTGCTTGATCGATGTGTTCGTGTCGTCCAACTATCATCATCAACCTGAGGATCATGTTATAATGTAAACCCATTATGCATGTATATGATGTAAATAATCTTAGCAGATCTGTGTCATGTATGTAATTGCCTAGGTAAACCTATGTTTCTGGTGACGATATACATGCCGGGAGGTTTTTTGTCTCACCGATCCATTCTCGGATGGTTGGCAGAGTTTTCCTTCAGTGTTACCCCAAAGCCGGAATGGATTGTCACTCAAATCTTAAGCGAGTCCTAGTGTTATAGATCGAGTCTATGTAAAAGTGATTTGGGATAATCCTAACTATTTGGTTAGGTTATTTTATTACAAATTGCTTGGTCTGTTGGATTATATTTGTGTCGCAGAAATGGGTAGTTTGTGAGGTTCTATTACAGATGGATTTTCCCCCTTGAGATGTAAAAAATACGAAAATCATGATGTAAAATGTCTTAAGGGTTGGAAAAATAATTTATCCCCTCATAGGTTAATTAATTGAATTTTCTGGCCAAAAAATTAATTAAAATCCTAAGCTAGAAATTTAATTAATTCTAGGTCCCAGGTAAATTTAAATTCTCCGAAGGCAAAATTCGTTGGTCCTAAAAAATTAAATTTTAAGAGGTCCAAGGACTAAAGTAAATTAATTATTTTGATAAATTTTAAGCCTTTGATCCCTGGGGTTAAGTCAAAGTCAAAATTTTGAGGAAATTATTTTTGAATTAATTAAAACACATTTAATTGAAAAATTCGAATTTCCTCAAGAATTTAAAATTTCGACGGATGAGATTAAAAGAAATTTTGATCCTCATCAACGGTCGAGATTGCTTTGACGAGGATCACTCGAACTAGCTGTTGGAGGATTTATCTTTAAATAGGAGGTCATTTGTCAGCCAATTGATCCAACCTTTGAGTTGTGTGCTAAGCGAAAAGCTCTCGTGTAATTTTTATTCGAATAATAAAGAAAGACTTTGGGGTTAATTTTCACTGGTGTTACTCTTCATGGAAATACTATAAGATGTATTGTTTTCATGCGTAATTTCTTTTTGCCATTGATAATAGCTTCTGAAGAGTGATTTGAGTACAGGTATCTTGCTTAGTGGCTGGGGTTTAAGTGATAATTTAAATTTGAATGTAATAGCAGGTATCTCTATTTATCTGAATTTTATTATCATTTTCTCACTCTATTTTGATGGCTGAATTGAGTTTTGCAGGAAAGTCTTGATTTTTAGATCATCGGGCATTCGGGGAAGTTTTCAGTTGGACCAGCCATCTCCCAATCCGTGTTTTCTAAAGAGCCCAACATAATTTGATCCCAGACTTATCATAAGATTTTTTTATGGGTGATGCATGAAGGGTTTTGAGCTCAGCACCTCCTTTAAACTATAAAAGATTCTTTTTAATTTTATTTCATTTTTTTTTGTTGTCTATGTGCGAAATTGATGAATCTGGCTGTTGAGAGCCTTAGATTGTCAGATCTGGGAGTGGAGTTGGACTCGCACTCAAATCTAATAGATTTGTCATTCATGTGCATAGATCTGTAATTATTTTTTGGTTTTCTGACTTGGGTTTTAGTTTTATCATTGTATATATCTTTTGGGTGTTTTTTTTGTTGCCTTGCAGTTATAGATCTGAGGAGGAAATCTGTGTAGAGTTCAGATCTAGGCCCTGGAGGGTAAGATCTGGATCTCTGAGGTTTTTATTTGTACAATTTTGCAGGGGTTTTATTAATAAATCTGAAGCAAGTGGATTCAATATTTTTTAAATCTGGAGAATTTTCTATAAGTTTTTCACTAGTAAATCTATCTTCGGTTCTTTGTCTACCTGTCTGTTGCTTGGGTTTTCAGTTTCTCTGCTGCAGGAAAAAATTGATTTTTTTTTGGCCCACAACCTCTCGCTGCTGCTTGCATTCTCCACAAATCTGCGGATTCCAAGCTGCGTCTTCCTCCATCGAGCTCCCTGTTTTCATGCAGCCCTCCATACCCCTGCGAAAATCCCTTTCCCGCTTCCTGCCTCGGTTGTGTGCTGCTTCAAAACCGTCAAGCAAAACCTCGGCCCTATCTTCCTAACCCTCAGCTGTACCCTCAAATCCTTGTCTGTGTTCCTCTCTGCCATAGTCTCATTCTTCTCCTCAACTCCCTGCCAGATCCGCATTCCTCAAACCTCACTGCCATCGCTGCCATTTCCTCCAAGCGTTCCTCGATCTGCGGTTTTTCTTCCATTTGTCGTCATTGCCCAACGCTCAAAATTTGGCCCTCTCTGTCCTCTGCTTCCGCACGGCTCCTTCCCTTCTTCTTCTCGCAGCCTTCCTCATCGCTCATTTCCCTTTGTTGCACCTGCATAGCAAACGAAACCCTTCTTTTCTTTCTGTTGTCATATCTCTGCGTCTCCTTCAAACCTTGTCAACAACCCTCGTCTCTTCCGCCATCATTCAATCCGCATGCCCCTCCTTTTCCCTAGCCCGACTCCTTTCCACTGCAACTCATAGCTCCCACGCTGTCTGTCAACTCCTTGCCGTTTGCGTGTGGCCTCAAACTGCCAGCTCGCAGCCTCCATCCATCGCTAACCTGCTTCTACCTCTCCACATCGCTGCTAACCCTTCTTCCGTCTTCTCCCGTTGACCAGTGCGGATATACCTCTGTATTCCCTCTTCGCCGCCTGACCTGCATTCACAAGAACATTCAATTTTTCTTATTTTTATGTGTACGTTAGTTCTTTCTTTTATTTCATTTGTATATTTGGTTAGGGTTTATTTTATTTAGCTTCTCTTTTTTATTTTATTTTTTTGTTTCAATTTAAATTTAAATTTAAATTTTTGTTTGATTAAATTTTTTATTTCATAAAAAAATAAAAATCTAAAACATTTAAAAAACAAACAAGAAAAAAGTTTTCCTTTTTCTTTGTGAATTTATTTATATATTTTTGATTTTTTATTTTTTACAAAATTAAAAATCATAAAAATTTCTAAAAATTAAAAAATTTAAAAAAAAATCATAAAAAATTCTAAAATTTAAAAAAAAAAAATCTAAAAATTAAAAAATGAAAAAAATTAAAGGGATTAGTGCATTCACATTTAATATTTTAATGTGGCCTACGACCAATTAAAATTATAATTTATCAACTCTTTTGATTTATTTTACTTCTTTAGTTTGTCTAAGGAATAATTAAGATTTTAATTTAAAGTTCCTTAGTGTTATTTGGCGATTAAATTAATTTTTCATGATTTTTCTATGGTCAAGGTGCGATAAATGTTTAAAATCATATTGGCTATAGGAGAAAGCTAAATGTTCTAGATCTGTATTCCTAACGAAAATCATTTTAAATCTGGAATCTCTTGCATGTTGAAGTTCTAGGCATTTTACAATTAATTGTTCATGATCGTCACTTTGCCACATCTACAAGTTTTCTCTGGATGACTTGTTATTATTTAGTCTATGGTTAATTCAAATTAAAGGCACTGGTCTGTAGTCATTTTTATCTTGTGATTGTGTCTATCTATCTCAATTGACTGAGACTTATTCTAAATTCATCAAGTTGTCCATCATTAAAATCTCATAGAGCTCGTGTTCCACAGGCTACCCTCATCCATTCACCTTAGGGACCACCCTCCTTGACTTGCCTGGGAGAGAGTCTAAACGGAGTAAGGATTAGAGTGACAACCCTTTGAGCATTGTCGCGGTGCCTAGACACTTTGTGTGACAACAAGTAGTCTTAGAACTCAATTGGAAGAAATCAAGAATACAACTACACAAGACCTCAAGAGAGAAGTCCAAAGAAGCAACAAGAACTCGACACAGCGTTTGCAGAGATTAGCAGGATCACACAACAGATGCAGGAAACATAAATTGAAAGGAAGGAATTTGATCAAAGATACATATCTGCTGTTGACCAAAATCAAAAGGAATTAGAAACATCTTCAGTAGAAATAAGCAGGCTCAAGATTGAAAATGAGAAGCAGAAGGAACAGATACAGGTCCTCAACAGAAAAATAGAGAAGACCACTCTTCTCAAGCTACAGGTTGAGGAGGCAAAAAAAAAAGGAAGATCTTGAAAAGATGGTTTCAAGAAGATCTTGCTCAAAAGCAAAAAGAACTTGATGCAACCCGCGATGAGATCAACAAACTCAAGGGATCGCAAAAAAAACACTTATAAGATAAGACAGGTGAAGAAGCAAAAATGAAGGCAGTTAAAGATGGTAAAACTCCAGTTGATGAAGGTACAAGCTCCACATCTTCGCAGGATGATTCTAAGAAGGAAGTTGATCAAAGTGAAAAGCCAAAGAAGAATGTTGCAACTCCAAAGAACAAGACCAAAGCAACCAAGAACAAAGGACCACAACAAACTACAACACCGTCTCCAAAGGAGAATGAAAACTCTTCCGAGTATGTTTGTTTATTTAATGGTTATTGCTTTTTATGTGCTAACTATGGACATATGGCTAGGGATTGTGAAGTTTTTGACAGGTACAATCATTATCTGCAAAACCCTAGAAGCAAGTTTGCAGGATCACGAGACAGGTTCCACGATGATTTTGTTAGAAGAGAATACGTGCTAGATGGGCCAAACATTGAATGTTTCAAATGCCATAACTATGGCCATAGCGCTCGCGGTTGCAGATATCAGATGGAATCACCTATGGACAACATTGAATGCTTCAAGTGTCATAACTATGGGCACATGGCTCGAGATTGCAGGAATAAGAAGGTCTGGAAAAGGAAACAGGTACAGGAAGACAAAGCAGATAACAAGGTTTCAGCAATTATGCTTTCAGGATTTGTAAAAGCAAAAGGTCATGAGGAATTAATAGTTGCTTCAGATAATGACTCAAGTCAAGATGGCCCGTTAGGTGACACTATTTTTAACAATCTGCCTTGTTGACTCCTTAATGTTTGTAGAGGAGTCTATGCAGTGTTGATTTGGGGTACCATCGGATGTGCTCTAGAAATTTGGTGGAGAGGTTGGGGCACATGAGATCTCCAATACTTAGAAAGGGTTTGGGCAAATTCTAAACAGATAAGGAGATATTAAAATAATTAATATTTTTAATGGAGTCCCTAAGTCTAAACTTAGGGAAAATAAAATATTAATGTGTATTAATATGAATTTGTGTTAGAATGGTCCAAAAGACATGGATCAAGCCAGATCTAATCTTAGCCATTGATTAGGGACTTAATATCGGCCATTAATATGTCAACAGGAAAAGTATAAGAGGAGGCTTGAGGGTCACTTGGAGAATACACCAGAGTGATCAGTCATTCTATTCTCTAGAGCGGGGTTTGCTAAGAGAGATAGAATCAGTGATCGGGAGAGCAGCTGAGGGGCATTGAGTACAGAGAGACAGAGAGGCAGAGATAGTGCCGGGATAGCAGCAAAGCAGCCAGGGAGAGAGACGCAGGAGCAGCCAGTGCTCATGTAGGGCCACGCAGAGGCAGCTAAGTGTTGCACAGAGCACTAGAGGGGCCAATGAGGCTCAGAGAGTTGACGCAGGGTCTCCTGGGGCTGACGCAGGCCAAGATAGGCTGACATAAGGCCATCGCTGGGCTAGGAGAAGCTGACGCAGTCCAAATTGGGCAGACGCTGGGGTTTCTGGGGCAGATTGTTGCTGAGTAGCTGCCAGAAGGATTATCCGGGGTTTCAACTAGTAGATTTGTCAGAAACCGAGAGGTATTATTGCTAAGGAAATTCTCTGTTGGGTAGGCCAGTTTCGCCACCCAGATTGTTCTCTGATATTGCTTAATAAGAAAACCCTCATATCGCTGCACCGGTTTTCCCACATTGGGTTTTTCCAGGGACATTAGTCCAAAAATAATGGTGTCATATGGTGTGTTTGTTCTTGTTTCTTTTAGTTGCTGATTTGTAATATGTTGAGCATGCACTGGTGTTTATTTTCAGTATTTACCTTGTAAATAACTTGTTAAGGAAAAATAACAAGTAGGTAGGAATAAATCAGATAAAGTGCATGAAGAGTTTCTAACTAATTAAACTTAGAAACTTCAACATGGTATCGGAGCATGATTGCAAATCACAGGAGGACTAAAAGACATCAGCCGAGCGGAGCAATAGCAGCAAAAAACAACTGTCCCGAGGTGACAAACGCTGTTTCTAGTAACGCAGAAGCCAAGGAGTGTGACGCAGAGCTAGCCTGGGCCACATAGAGGAAACCGGGAACTGCGCAGAGCCCCAGAAAAGCCAGCATTGCTGACGCAGAGGGCCAGAGGGCTGATGCAAATCCATCTGGGGTGACGCAGAGCTAGCGTGAGGCAGAGAGGGGTTGACGCAGTTCACAGAGCGGCAGTTGCTGGGGTCTAGAAGGCTGCAGGAATATTGCAATGGAGTTGGTGAGGTATTGTAGTCAGAACAGTACTTGACAAAGCAGGGCCAGAGGAGTTGTTATCGAGGGTTTCTAGCCGAGGAACCTGGATCAGCAGTGTAGTTGCACAAGACGATTAGAGTAGGGGGCATCTCGACGAGCGGCAGAAGGATTTCCAGGAGGGAAATCAAGACTCAGAGGGAGTCCAGAACAATACTTCCAGACGGGAAGTAGAGACTCAGAGGAGTTGAACAGAAAACTTCCAAGAAGGAAGTAGAGGAGCATCATGGCACTACACAGGGTAGGAGACCAGGATAGACTGGACGGAGCATCGAACTTCGCAGTCTGGAAGGCCAAAATCTTATCAGTGCTTGACAGGAATCGTGTCAAGAACTTCGCCTTGAAGGTAATAGCTGTCCCAGTCGACCCCAGTGATAATTACAGGTATGAGGAGGTAATGGCGAGAGCCAAGTGCATTATCCTTGACAGGGTCAAGGATCATGTGGTACCACATATAGCCGAGAAGGAAACGACATTTGAAATGTGGGAGGCTCTCAAGAAGCTGTATCAGCATACTTCTGTGCAGAGAAGAATGTTGCTCGAGAATCAGATGAGGTCGTATCAGATGAAGAAGGGACAATCGATTGACACCTTCCTCGGAGGACTGAATGAGATCCGAGACCAGTTGACTGCTATAGGAGCAACACCGGATCAGGAGCTGATGGTGAGGACAACCTTGAATGTTGTTTCAGAAGACTGGGAAGTATTTGTCCAGAGTATATTGGATAGAGGGACACTTCCACCTTGGGACGAGATGTGGGCAGCTCTTCGCGAGGAAGAGATCAGACGACAGTCGAAGATAAGTAGCAACAGTAAGGGGATCAAAGTCAAGTAGGAGGAGGAAGATGTGGCCCTAGCATTTGAGGGAAAGCAGGAGAAGCAGAAGAAGTAAGATGTCTCCAAGATCAAGTGCTTCCACTATGGGGAACTAGGTCATTATGCGACCCAGTGTCCAAGGAAGAAGAGTAAGGGAGAGTCTTCCGAGACTAAGGCAGCGCCAGCACGGGCAGAGAAGGAAGTTTTGACAGATGATGACTGTGCCATGAGTGCACATGCACCACTTGAGAAGAAGTGGGGGGACATCGAGCTATAGTCAGGCGGAATACAGGCGATGAGGGGCAGGATCCTTGAGGTACTCAACCTCTTGGATTAAACCTTGCTACGGGAGCCCCGAAGAGGAGTAGGACTGGCTGAGTGGGTAGAGACAGATGTGGATGGAGCGACAGAGAGAGCTATAGTGCAGGAGTTCCGAGACAGCGCGAGGCTCGCAGGCTGCAGTAGTGCGAGAGGCACAGGAGTGTTGCATCAGTGTAGGATGGCACAGAGAGGTGTGCAACGGTGCGAGATGCAGGGAGTTGTTGCAGCAGTGCAGAGGTCAGAGAGGGAGCACTTGTCAGCGGCAGAGGGAGCTTCAACATCAGTTGGTGTCTCTAGCCCAACAGGGAGGTCAGTTGGGAGATCAGTTACTTACTTCTCAGTAACTGAGTTGCAGTGCAGCAATGGGCAACACGATGCAGCATGATGAGAGGAGGTGCAGTGCGGATGCAGTGTTGGGGGAAAGGACCAGCAGTAGCACGAATGCAGAGGGAGTTGTCGTACAGATGCAACAGTGGCGGAACCATGGGCAGTAGTACAGGATGCAGCAGTGCAGAGGATGTTGGGCAGGAAGGCCTAGCATCAACACAGGTACCAATGCCGGATGATCAGAGTAGTACTCAGTGAGGAGTATTGCTAGAACACAATGCCGGATGATCAGAGTAGTACTCAGTGAGGAGTATTGCTAGAACACAGTCCTCGCTAAGAGGGAGTGTTGATTTGGGGTAGCATCGGATGTGCTCTAGCCACGAAAATTGGTGGAGAGGTTGGGGCACATGAGATCTCCAATACCCAGAAAGGGTTTGGGCAGATTCTAAACAGATCAGGAGATATTAAAATAATTAATATTTTTAATGGAGTCCCTAAGTCTAAACTTAGGGAAAATAAAATATTAATGTGTATTAATATGAATCTGTGTTAGAATGGTCCAAAAGACATGGATCAAGCCAAATCTAATTTTAGCCGTTGATTAGGTACTTAATCTCGGCTGTTGATATGTCAACAAGAAAAGTATAAGAGGAGGCTTGAGGGTCACTTAGAGAATACACCAGAGTGATCAGTGATTCTATTCTCTAGAGTAGGGTTTGGAAAAAACAATGCAAAGAAACTTCTCATCAATACATTGCTAGATAGTGGTATGATTCAGATATCCCATTTAATGTTGCTCGCTCACCTTATTACCAAGCTATGTGGGACTCTGTTATAGCTGCAGGAAAAGGCTTCAAAGGCCCTAGTCTGCATGACTTGAGGGGAGCTCTTTTGCAAAAAGAGATATCTTCCATTGATGAGTATTTGGTTGAGTTTAAAGATTCATGGCTCAAAACAGGTTGTTCCATGATCCATCATGTCAGATGGATGGACCGATGGAAAGAACCACACTATCATTAATTTCTTTGTTTCTTGCCCTCAAGGAACCATGTTTTTGAAATCAGTTGATGCATTTGATAAGGTGAAGGATGCAGCCCTTCTATTTGAGCTTTTGGATAACATTATTCAAGAAGTTGGGGAGCAGCATGTTGTGCAGGTCATCACCGATAATTCCTCAAACTATGTTCTTGCTGGAAAGATGCTTGAGACCAAATATAAGACCATATTTTGGACTCCATGTGCTGCACATTGCCTAGACCTCATGCTTGAGGATATAGGGAAAGCGGAATGGGTAAAAAACACTGTAGAGCATGCCAAGTGCATTACAAAATACATTTACAACCACTCATGGGTATTGAGCCTAATGAGGAAAAACACTGGGGGCAAAGAACTTGTTAGGCCTGCAATTACGAGATTTGCAACTCACTTCCTCACATTGCAATGTCTCAATGGTCAACATAAAAACTTGCAGAAAATGTTTTCCTCTGAAGAATGGTCTGAATCTCGATGGGCTCGTAGACCAGATGGAAAAGACACCAAAAAGAAAGTGTTAGACAGTTATTTTTGGAAAAGGTCTGTAGAGCTTGTGAAAATTACCGAGCCCCTTGTTAAGGTGCTAAGGATGGTAGATGGGGAAAAAATGGCCATGGGCTACATTTATGAGGCTATGGATTAGGCAAAGGAGCAGATACGGGCAACTTACAAGGATAGGTTAGCTAAATATGGTTGTATATTCGAGATCATTGATAACAGATGGAACAGTCAACTCCATCGTCCTATACATGCAGCTGGGTATTTTTTGAACCCAAAGTATCATTATAAAAATTAGCTAGGAGATCTGCATGATGGGGAGGTCAGTGCTAGATTGATTGATTGCCTGGAGCGCATGGTCCCTAGCCATGCAGACCAGTTGGAAATACATAGACAACTCACTGTTTTCACTATGGCAGGTGGTACTTTTGGCAAAAACTTGGCAAAGATGGCAAGAGATGTGGACCAACCAGGTAAGCAATTCCAATTTCCAATTTGTTTTTCTTTTCAAGTTAAAATTGTTTACGTTCTTTACAATTCAAATTGTAAACTAAGCTACTAATTAATGTCTTTTTCTTTGCAACACATTGGTGGGAGTCATTTGGTGGCCAATGTCCTCAATTGCAAAGGTTTGCAAATTAGAGTCCTCAGTCAAACTTGTAGTGCTTCAGGTTGTGAGCGCAATTAGTCTATTTTTGAGCGCATACACACGAAGAAGAGAAACCGTTTGGAACAAAAACAGTTAAATGATCTTGTTTTCGTGCAATACAACCTTCGACTGAGGAGGAACCAAATGATGAGCAAAACACCTGATCTAGATCCCATTGTGTTGGACGATATTGATACAACATCAGAATGGGTGGAGGAGATCGAAGAACCTGTGTTTGAGGCTGATTTTGATATCGACATGGCTTTAGCGGGGGATGAAGCAGATTATGTGGCGGCATCAAAACCAGGATCAGTAGTGGCATCAAGGAAAGACAAAGAACCAATGGAAGGCACTAGTCATGCAGGTCGACAAACTGGTGCTTCCATTAGGTCCACTTCTATTGTTATTGGTGGCATTGATACTGAGGTTGCAGATCAGGCTGGGGCATCCTCAGACTCTGAACCAGATGATGTCTATGTATCTCCTGATGATGTTCTTGTGGCTAGTAGTGGTGATGAACTTGATGATTGATCATGTGTACACTGTAGACTTGTAGTAGGCCAATGGCCTCATAGCTTGCAGCATTGTTTTTGGACTTTATCGGCCATTTAGAGCCTCATTGCTTATGTATTTTGCTATTTTGTCGATGATATGTATTGCACTCGGTGCCATTTTGATATATTCACCTTTACATGGTATATAAATGAGCAAACTTTGCATATTTTGCCTCTATTGGCTTGGAATCATGGTTTTAAATCTTAAAAATAGTTTTGTTTCATTAAAAATTAATTATTTAATGTATTTTTTAAAACTGGTTCGTTTAGACCAAACCAGTCCTGGTTACACTGGTTCCAGTCGGTAAACCAGTTCATTAGGTGGACCGGTCCGGTCATCGGTTCCGGTTTTAAAAACATTGCTTAAAAGTAGTTGTTACTTGATTTGTCATCTATTTTTTAGTCCTCTTAAAATGCAGATTATATTACAAGTTTGCAGGCAACTTCATAAAAATGGGTATGGTCCTTGAGGCAAATAGTATCTGACTTGAAAAAGATTCTTGTTCTCATTTCCAGTCATAAGATCAGGATAATTTTATTAGTGTCCAACAAATGACCCAAAAGTAGGTTAATGAGACTCAATGGTTCAAGGGAATAAATACATTGCATGGCTTGCAACGCTAATGTGTTAGTGTAATCTCATTTGCCTGTTTTTAGCTCTCAATTCTTTTCATCGGTTCAGAGAGATGTTTGAGAATTTAATTTCACTGATGCTTGAAAGTTGAAAATGTCATATCAGTCCACATGATCTAAGATATCACACTTAATAATTTTAGTCATAAAGAAGAAAGATGATTCGATTCAAAGGGTTTTGTTATGAAACCATTTTTTCTGTTTTGCAGGCCCAGAACAACAATTTTATACTATGAAGTTAATGTCAAACCAAGATTCAATTTTCCTGCAATATTTGTCGAAAGAATTATCAGGAAAGATCTTCCTCTCAATCTTCGAGCTGTAGCTGCTAGGGCTGAAGCGAAATCTGGAACAAGTCTGAAGATGCTTCCTTACCAAAAAAAATATCCTTTTTTATCACCTGAAACTGTCCCACCTACCTCAAACAAAAATAGTACTGATACTTTTCCAGCTACTAGGGTTCCTTCAGATTCACAAAAGGTGAAGGCCCTTTATTGTGAAATGGACCACCTAGCTAAATATGATGATGTTGAAGATAATCGGTCCACTGATACCCTAACAAAGTTGAGTACGATCAATATAAATGATCTATCTGATGCAAGTAATGGCTGGTGTGCAACTGCAAAGACCTGCAGACTAGACAGACCCTGTGTAGTAGATGAAGTTCATCTTAGAAGACTCGATGATTTGCTGGTAAATGATTTTAATTTTCTTTCATTTTAATATGAAACTGAGGAATATGCTATTGTGTTTGTATTCACTTGGAATGAGATTTTTTATTCATGTGCTTTACTAAGCTGATTATTTATGTATGAAGGAAAATGGAGGTGTTCATCGCAGTGTTATTGCCACTATAACTGTCAATGCACCCTCTCGAAACGTCTGGAATGTTTTGACAACATACGAGAGCTTACCTGAGTAAGTTTCTTTGAGTTTTAGAAAGTGCTGAATATGAATTCTGTTATGCTGATTTTTTTGAGGTTTGTGCAAGTGGCCAAACATACATATCTTCCTTTATGTTTCTCAAGAATTATTTATAGACTTTCTGACATTCTTCAAAATATCATCTCATTCTCTCACAATTTATTCGATTTGAGAATATGGGAAGGACACTGTAAGGCATGATCAAAATTATTAGAAAAACCAACAGGCCAACTAGGGATCAGGCTCAGGAACCCAATTGGGTCCACAATTTGTTCGTATTTGTTTTGCTACAAAAATTATTGTCATTGTTACAGCATAGCAACCTGTGTGCCTGGAAAGTAAATCATTCACCTTAACTTGTTTTCATAGAGTTTGTGAATGTAATCATACCACAGTGACAACAGCTACATAATTTTATTGAGAAGGGACATCTCGTGCTTGAGTGTGCTTGAGTGTCACGTTGTGCAATTATCCATCATCTAGAAGGACAGTAATCTAATTCCTACATAACAGCTACAATGCCTCAAAAGAAAAAGTATTATGAGAGGTACATGGAAGTTACAAATCCACATGATCACACAAAGGTGAAACTTGATCTTAGTATATGATATGTACTAAGAGGAAAAAAACTCACTACAAATCAAAATATTAGAAATACTTCAAATTTTTTAAGCTTACAGGGATGATACTCTTTGACAGGCTCTAACAATGTATACCCAGAACTCTATAATATCAATCTATAATCGTAAACTTTAAAAACACTCTGCACTATATATACATTCTTGGATTCCTAAATCACTAGCCTTATTTAATTTCAAGGTCTCTTATACAATATTTACAAAATTTCTTTACATAGTCTTATTGGAAACTTTAGATGGCATATCATAATTCTACTTCAGTTAATTAACAAGCAAATAAAACTTCAAACTTTAAACTACTTATAACAACTCTGAATTAGCCTAATCAACTAAAGGAACTAAATTTTGCAGTTGAAATGAACTATCTACTGATATAGAAATTCATTACAGCAATTCGAAATGATGACTCACTACTTGCAAAAATTAAACTACAGCAACTAGTAATTGTCACAGAAAGTGAGCTACAACTAACATTGCAGAAATTACACTGTAGCTACAACAATACTAATAACTGTTGTAGAAATTAAGCTATGGCTATTGTTGTCGCACAGATTGTCCAAGCAACGCGACAACGCTCAGACCGGGGGCTGTCACCTTGATCCCTGATCTCTCTATTTAAACCGTCTCCCAGAAGCAGGCTAAGGGGGGTAGACCCTATGGGATAAATGAAGACCAACTGGGAATCAGTTGGTTTGGGAGACACAGCAGGGGAAAACTAGCACTTGGTCGATTTTAGAATTTGATTAGATCTTTAAATGTTTAAGACCAGTGCTTTATGGAGTTAATAAAAACCAAGTAATTAATTAACTATCGCTGCTTATGAAATAATTTAATGATTGCTTGAAAATATTACAAAATATCAAACATGTCACGAGCATAATATAATCCAAGCGGTGATTAATTTCACAAGATGCAAGATATTCAATAGATGCGCAATGTTCTAGCAATTAAATTTCAAAAGATCAGATTCATTAAGAAACCACGAAATTCAAATGCTGACCAGTCCACAAAATGATTCACCGCTTTTCAATAGCTAATCTTTAAATAAACATTTAAGCGCATTTAACTATAGAAAAGTGGAACATAAACACCACAAAAGACACCAAAATGAATTTTCAATTTTTAATTAATCTTTTCAAAATTTTTTAATTTTTATATATTTTTATAAAATTTTAAAAAATAAAACAAAACTAAAATCCTAATAAAATTAAAATCTAATCTAAATTAAATATAACCTAAAGACTAACCCCTTTTAACTTTTTTATTTTTTAAAATTTTGATTTGAAAAGTTAAAATTAAACTAAACTAAGATCAAACCAAAAAACTAAAATCCTTTTTATGATTTTTTAATTATTTTTTTAAATTCTAAATTAAAAAAAAATCAAAATAGAAGAACTAAAATCTAAATAAAGCTAAAATCTATTTTAAACTAAGATTCTAAAAGAAAAAAAAATTAAAAATAAAAAATAAAAATGAACTTTTTTTTTAAAAACCTTTTATGAAATTTTTTATTTTTATATTTTTAAATGAAACAAAACTGAACAAAAAATGTCTAATTCTAAACTAAATGAAACTTAAAATAAACAATAAATATATATACAAATAAAATGAAATTTAAAATTAAAAAATCTAATTCTAAAGACTAATACCTTATCGTATATATATAAAAAATGAAAATTGATTTTTTTTTTAAACAAAATTTTAAAAGAAATGAAATCTAAGTATATAAAATTTTATAAAAAAAAATTAAATTCTAATCCTAACGTAAACAATACAAACCTAGACTACGTATCACAATAATAATAAAAAGAAACCCTAACCCATGTAAAAAAAAATCGAACTGTTTTGTTTGCAGCTGCAGGACATCGGCAAGGTTTCGAATGGCTGCATGGGAAGCTGATGGGCATGGAAAGGAAGCGGATGAGGAGAGAGGAGCAAGAGAATGGCAGCAGAAATGGACAGAGAAGCTCGAGCGTGAGGGACGAGGGCATGTGCCAGTAGAATATTTTCGACAGTGGGGATGCGTGAAGAAGATCACTGCGTGGAGGGGAGTAGTGTAATTATTTTGCAGGTTTTGGCAGCGGATGGGTTTTGATGGCAGCAATGAAATTTGTGTGAGGAAGAAGGGCGCTGCAGAGGAACAACGATAAGAAGGTAGTGTGAAAGGATTTCAGCTGAGGAAGTAAGAATAATACACAGGTTTTGAAGGAGGTATGGCCGCAGTGAATGGAGTTGCGTGAGAGGGTTTGGATATGAATACGCAAAGAGGGGAGAAAGGCTGCCAAAGGAAAAGACTACATGGAAGTGAGGAAGCAGTGCTGTAGCCTGATATATATATATATATATATTTTTTTTTTTTAAATTTCAAAAATTATTCCTGTAAAATAAAATCTCAGGCAGCAAACAGATAGCCTGGAAAACCCCTTGATTCTTCAGAAACCTAATTTTTTTTTTGAATCTTTTCGCTTTAGATTTCCTTTATAAAAACCCCACAAGAAATTTCCAGGTCTGGAGTAAATATTCCTGCCGGAGCTGATACTGAGGCCAGATCTTACTCTGCAGGGCCTAGATCTGGCTTCAGACAAAATGTTTTCTTCCGACCTGCAACTTGCAAAAACCGAACACCCAGAAGTGAAATGTGCAAGAAACAAAATTAAAAACACTAAAACTATCTAAATAACTACAATATTCGCAGTTTAGAGGCTCTAACTAGCCAGATTTGTCAATATGCCACAGAAATATTTTCAGAATTTTAAATTTAATTTTTTTTGTTATTTATATTTTTAATTTTCTTATTTTTTAATTTTTATTTTTTAATTTTTTTTGTTATTTATATTTTTTATTATTTTTACTGGACCCTCAAACTTAGCCTTTGGGAAAAAACACCTAAGACCTAGGACTTATATTTATATTTTTAATTTTCTTATTTTTTAATTTTTATTTTTTAATTTTTTTTGTTTTTATATTTTTTTTGTTATTTATATTTTTATATTTTTCTTATTTTTTAATTTTTATTTTTTAATTTTTTTTGTTATTTATATTTTTTATTATTTTTACTGGACCCTCAAACTTAGCCTTTGGGAAAAAACACCTAAGACCTAGGACTTATGAGGGGATTAAAACATTTTCTAACCTTCAAGACACTTTACATCATGACTTTTACAATTTTACATCTCAAGGGGGAAAACCCATTTGACATAGACCCTCATAGACCACCCAGTCTTGCGACACAAATATAATCTAGCAGATCAAACAATTTGTAATAACCTAACCGAATAGTTAGAATTATTTCCAAATTACTTTTACATAGACTCGAAGCACACTAGGATCCCCCTAAGATTCTAATGACAAAATCCATTCCGTCTTTGGGGTTAGGCTGAAGGAAAACTCTGCTGATCATGGATCGGTGAGACGAAAAACCTTTCGGAACGTAGATCATCACTAGAAGATTAAGTTTACCTAGGCAAATACATACATGACACAGATCTGCTAAGATTATTTATAGTTTACACATGCAGACTGGGTTTACAACATAACACGATCAGGCTGATGATGATAGTTGAATGGCACCGACACGTCGATCAAGCGCTATCCCTTTTGCGAAAAAAGGGGGTGTACTGCTATGGGTAGTTGACACGTAGTGGTCAACATCTGGCTGTACTTGGGGACACGTTGCTGCACTGTAGGAATGTGAGAATCCAAAATCTGCATCCATGCAACACACAACAAAAAATAAGTAGCGTCCATCCAAAAAATCATCATATAACATTAATCACATGAAAGATATAACCTCTTCATTTATTAACTATCTAGTAACATGAAAAGTAAATCTAATCCTAAAACAGAAATGAAAATGCTGAAAAAACAAGGAGTAGGGTTAGAAATATAGAGGATGCCCCATGGCATCAGATGTGTTCAATATAGTGTATACTGAGCATTTGCCTGCTTTCAGGCAAATCTGTCGGCTGCTTCTCGGATGCGCCATGTCCAATTCTGCATACGATAGGACTTTTTCCTATATGAAAATCAAGCTGCTCGCGGCCATTCGATGCATCAAATCTTCTTCTCGTTATCTTTCTCTTGCGTTTTTTCTTTGTGGAACATTCTGCTTCAAAACTCTTAGATGAAGTATGTAGGATACGCGTGACATGTCTTTCTTCATTCTGCATCTGCCCTGTCAAGGATTATGGATCAATCTCACAGGTGCCATGAGTTATAACTTGATCTTCTATGACTGGTGGATTAACTGTGTGAGCATCAACCTGATTATTAATTTTCTTTTTATCCAGGTCACCTTCAATTAGCCACTTTTCAACGGAACAAAGGACCTCATAAGAAGATGGAGCTTGTTGCAGCAGATAAGGAGGCTTCTGATCTGTTGGCATTCCCAGCTTTCTTTCATCCTCCGACCGTTGCTAAAATTTCTGAACCTGTATTTTAATGGCATCCATCTGACTAGAGTGTTCAACCTTCATAGCACTGATTTCCCTGGCATGGTCTTCTTCCATGGTCAGTAACTTATTCTGAAGACATATTTGACTGGCTTCCATATCTTTTATTACTTTGTTGTCCTTTGCTTTTATGGTCATCAAGCAATGTTGCATAAAGTTTATCTCTTTCTTATGATTTGCTTGCATGGTAGCTAATTGATTATTATAATCGAATCTCATGATGGTCATTTCTTCATCCATAGTTGACAATTTGTTCTGAATAACACTTATTTCTTCCTGAAATCTTGCTTCCCTCGTAGTCACTTGATTTGAATGATTGAGTTCCATGATCGTCATATTTTCCTCTAAGCCTGATAACTTGCTTTGCATAAAATTAATTTCCCTGTCATGATTAGCTTTCATGGTCTCAATTTCCTTAACATGCTGACTTTGCATGTCGGTTACGTGATTAGAGTGTTTAATTTTCATGATTTCCATCTCCTTATCACGTTTTTCCAGGTGGGTGCATAAAGTTCTCATATCATTGGCGTAATTAGTTTGATTGATCTCTATATTTTTTACCATCCACATTAGTTCTTCTATAATTTGCTTTTGATTTTCCTTTTCATTGATTTCACAATTTGTCCCTGCTTTTCCACTATCCTGGATTTGATTTGCAATGATACAGGTGGATGGCACATTCTGATATGAAGAATTGTCTTGAAATCTTTCATCGACAGCTGGACCTTTCATAAGATTACTTTCATTCTGTTGCACAATTTTAGGGGCACAAGACGAGCTATCTTGATAACCATATCTATCTTTAAAAGCATTGACAATGTCTTGTAAAGAAGTGGAAGAATCTTCAGGACAATTATTAAACCAATTCAAAGCATCACCCTCTAAAGAAAGGACAAATAGACGCATTTTGACATCTTCATGATTATACTGAGGAGATCTACAATATATGATCATTATATGAGTAAACCTGCCTAAATGCTTTCTAACAGTGACTGAATCACCATCTGAGAACAAAGGTAATTTAGAAATGGCCACTTCCGGAACATCATGGGGAACATCAGTAAAATGACATGGGGTAAACGAATAATCCATGATGAATAATGAGGGACCAAATGGATGATAGAAATAGATCTCTGCTCAAGAAAATGAAGAGATGAAAGAAGTGGAGTCGCCACTTGAACATGAATCTAACTCTAGGATCCAAAAAGCAACAAACAATCAAATATGAGGGACGCTTATTGTCTGGGAAAAATCAAGAGATAAAAGAAATGGAGTCGCCACCCAAACAACAAACGAACTGAAGAGTAGGTGCTGAAAGTACGATGATATGATGAAAAATAAGGCGATGAAAAGAACAAATGACGCCAAAGAATGTTGGCCGTTTGACAGGCTAATGAATGGCGGAAAAGATGAAATGATGCCAAAAATGTTGATTTTTCCGGCTCGAATGAGAGATGAGAAAGATGAAAGATAAATGATGAAAAGTTGTATAAACCAAGGACAAAAAAAACTCTATCCCCAGCAACGGCGCCAAAAAATGTTGTCACACAAATTGTCCAAGCAGCGCGACAATGCTCAGACCGGGCGCTGTCGCCCTGATCCTCGATCTCTCCGTTTAAGCTATCTTTCGGAAGTAGGCTAAGGGGGGTAGACCCTATGGGATAAATGAAGACCAACTAGGAATCAGTTGGTTTGGGCGACACAGTAGGGGAAAACCAGCACTTGGTTGATTTTAGAATTTGATTAGATCTTTAAATGCTTAAGATTAGTGCCTTATGGAGTTAATGAAAACCAAGTAATTAATTAACTGCTGTTGCTTATGAAATAATTTAATGATTGCTTGAAAATATTTACAAAATATCAAACATGTCACGAGCATTATATAATCCAAGCGGTGATTAATTTCACCAGACGCAAGATATTCAATAGGTGCGCAATGTTTTAGCAATTAAATTTCAAAAGATCAAGATTCATCAAGAAACCACGAAATTCAGATGCTAACCAACGCACAAAATGATTCACCACTTTTCAATAGCTAATATTTAAATAAACATTTAAGCGCATTTAACTATAGAGAAGTGGAACATAAATACCACAAAAGGCACCAAAATGAATTTTCAATTTTAATTAATCTTTTCGAAATTTTTAATTTTTATATATTTATAAAATTTTAAAAAATAAAACAAAACTAATCCTAATAAAATTAAAATCTAATCTAAATAAAATATAATTTAAAGACTAACCCCTTTTAACTTTTTTATTTTTTAAAATTTTGATTTGAAAAGTTAAAATTAAACTAAACTAAGATCAAACCAAAAAACTAAAATCTTTTTTATGATTTTTTTAAATTCTAAATTTAAAAAAAAATCAAAATAGAAGAACTAAAATCTAAATAAAGCTAAAATCTATTCTAAACTAAGATTCTAAACGAAAAAAATAAAAAATAAAAAGGAATTTTTTTTTAAAAACCTTTTATGAAATTTTTTATTTTTATATTTTTAAATGATACAAAACTGAACAAAAAATGTCTAATTCTAAACTAAATGAAACTTAAAATAAACGATAAATATATATACAAATAAAATGAAATCTAAAATTAAAAAATCTAATTCTAAAAACTAATACCTTATTGTATATATATAAAAAATGAAATTTTTTATTTTTTATTTTTATTTATTTATTATTATTATTTTTTTTTAAGTTAAAAGAAAATCTAAATTTTAAAAGAAATGAAATCTAAGTATACAAAACTTTATAAAAAAAAATTACATTCTAATCCTAACATAAACAATACAAACCTAGACTACGTATCACAATAATAATAAAAAGAAACCCTAACCCATGTAAAAAAAATCGAATTGTTTTGTTTGCAGCTGCAGGACATCGGCAAGGTTTCGAATGGCTGCCTGGGAAGTTGATGGGTGTGGAAAGGAAGCAGATGAGGAGAGAGGAGCAAGAGAATAGCAGCGGAAATGGACAGAGAAGCTCGAGCGTGAGGAATGAGGGCATGTGCCAGCAGAAGATTTTCGACGGCGGGAATGAGTGAAGAAGATCACTACATGGAGGGAAGTAGTGTAATTATTTTGCAGGTTTTGGCAGCAGATGGGTTTTGATGGCTGCGATGGCAGCATTGAAATTTGCGTGAGGAAGAAGGGAGCTGCAGAGAGGAACAACAATAAGAAGGTAGTGTGAAAGGGTTTTAGTTGAGGAAGTAAGAATAATACATAGGTTTTGAAGGAGATATGGCCGCAGTGAATGGAGCTGTGTGAGAGCGTTTGGATATGAATACACAAAGGGGAGAAAGGGTGCCAAAGGAAAAGGCTGCATGGAAGTGAGGAAGCAGCCCCGCAACCTGATATATATATATATATATATATTTTTTTTTTTTTTTTTTTAATTTCAAAAAATTTTCGTATAAAATAAAATCTCAGGTAGCAAATAGATAGCCTGGAAAACCCTTGATTCTTCAGAAACCTAATTTTTTTTTCGAATCTTTTCCATTCAGATTTCCTTTATAAAAACCCCACAAGAAATTTCCAGGTCTGGAGTAAACATTCCTGCCGGAGCTGATCTTGAGGCCAGATCTTACCCTCCAGGGCCTAGATCTGGCTTCGGACAAAATGTTTTCTTCCGACCTGCAACCTGCAAAAACTGAACACCCAGAAGTAAAATGTGCAAGAAACAAAATTAAAACACTAAAACCATCTAAATAATTATAGTATTCACAGTTTAGAGGCTTTAACTAGCCAAATTTGTCAATATGCCACAAAAATATTTTCAGAATTTTAAATTTAATGTGAGGTGCTTCAGAAAACCCTTCATGCATCCGCAACAGAAATTCTAATGATAAGCTCGGGATCAAAACTCGCTAGGCTCTTCAGAAAATGCAATCTGGGAGTTGGCTGGTTCAGCCGAGAACTTCCCCGAACGCCCGGTAATCTCAAAAAAAGGATTTCCTGCACAACTTAATTCAACCATTAACAAAGAGGGAGAAAACGATACTAAAATCTAGATCTAATGGAGATACCTGCCATCACATTCAAAAATTTAACTACCATTCAAACCCTAGCGACTAAACAAAATACCTGTGTTTAAAATCATTCTTCATCAAGCTATCATCAATGGCTGAAAATAAATTTATGCAGAAAAATAAAACATCTTACAACGTTTCCAGAAGAGTAACACCAACAAGATTTCAACCCCAAAGTCTTTTTTTATTGCACAAAAAAAATGACTACAAGAGAGCTTTCTTTAGCACCAGACTCCATAATCGAATCCTCTCAAATGACCTTTGACACCCTATTTAAAGGAAAAATTCCCAATGGCTAGTTTGAGTGATCCATGTCAAGATGTTCTTGACTGTCGATGAGGATCAAAATCTCTTTTAATCTCATCCGTCGAAATTTTAAATGCATTTTAATATATCAAAAAATGAAAATCTTGTATTTATTTCTTCAAAACTTTGACTTATTATTATTTTATTTTATTTTTTCAAATTTCCTATTTATTTTTTAATTTATTTTATTTTTTAATTTTATTATTTGTATTTTTTTATTATTTTTATTGGACCATCGAACTTAGCCTTTGGGAAAAAACACCTAAGACCTAGGACTTATGAGGGGATTAAAATATTTTCTAACCCTCAAGACACTTTACATCATGACTTTTACAATTTTACATCTCAAGGGGGAAAACCCATTTGACATAGACTCTCATAAACCACCCAGTGTTGCGACACAAATATAATCTAGCAGATCAAGCAATTTGAAATAACCTAACCGGATAGTTAGAATTATTTCCAAATTACTTTTACATAGACTCGAAGCACACTAGGATTCCCCTAAGATTCTAATAACAAAATCCATTCCGGCTTTGGGGTTTGGCTGAAGGAAAACTCTGCCGATCATAGATCGGTGAGACAAAAAACCTTCCGAAATGTAGATCATCACTAGAAGATTAGGTTTACCTAAGCAAATACATACATGACACAGATCTGCTAAGATTATTTACAATTTACACATGCAGACAGGGTTTACAACATAACACGATCAGGCTGATGATGATAGTCTAATGGCACTGGCACGTCGATCAAGCGCTATCCCTTTTGCGAAAAAAGGGGGTGTACTGCTATGGGTAGTTGACATGTAGTGGTCATCAGCTATAACACCCAAAACAAAAGCTAGATAGTAGATACAACAATCTAAATTAAAAATAGCTACATCAGTTATATTCAATTGTTACATAGCTCTTTCAACAATAATCAAATAAATTATGTAACTGAGATGAAATATGTCCTAAGTTATACAAGTACCAAAGATTATATTACATAAAAGAAATAAATTCACAAAAATTCATTTACATGCATTGTCAAGAAAAGAAATGCGTATGTAAGATGCCCTCTTGCAAATTTCCAAAATAACCTCCGAGTTTAGTTTTAACAAAATTGTCCAGTGAGGGATTTTCTCAAACACATTGTATGCACACTGCTGTAGGTGTGATTTTTAATTACTAGACTCAGGTAAGTTACACAGTGGTGATTTTCATAAACCAAATCAACCCCTCAAGTGCTATAGGTGTTTTTCTAGTGATTCATTGCCAAGCAAATATGCATAATGGGAAATAAAGAACATTCAACATGCTGATCTGATATATCATATATGTATTGAGCCAGAATTGTATATACTATAAACTGATATGAATCCAACTGATATCAGATTTGAGTAAAGACAGACCTTACATTTAATTCAGCCATAAAAAGACACAATAATTGAGACAAGGAGAACTTGGAATACACAGTGAAATCTCAAGGCAACAAACAGTCTTGTTTTCTATACAAAATCCCTGTGTGAAGGGTGGAAGAAAGCCTTCGAAACTGTCTTTCTCCTCTACAAACTCGTCCAGGACGACTCCAGTAAATCTGAAATCGCTTGGTACTGATAAAGGTGTATGCATAGGTTACAGGAGTATATCAGCTCATATGCCCAGCCAGAGGTATCATGGCCTGTTTTGTTCCAATGGCGGCCTCCAATATGTCCCACACATTAACAGGAAACTCGAGTTTGGATTTTCAACAAGAGTACGCTCAGCCAGGAGTGAATGAGGCCCTGATACTGAGATAAATTTGGTCTCTCAACAACCAGATCTCGGTCCAATAGCTAGAAGATCTCTCTGCCTTAAAGAAAGGGAGAAAACTTGTCCTTTGAGCTGGGACTCCGACCCACACCAATTCAGAAATGCTTTAGTCCTCTCACTGAATGAACTTGGTCTCATAATCCATAGAATCGACCCACAGTTTATGGCAGCGTATGGCTTTCCTTTTAATGGCAAAAATGACCCCAACTTGGCTTGGAAACTTGATGCCCTCGTGGGTATTCTTCAGCCTGTCAAAATGAGATAGAAAACACTATATGAGAAGGTAAAATCAACAGATAAGACCTCTTCACTTCAGTACCTGTTGACCATGTACATGTCCACGGTTCCAAGAAGCAGGGTATATAGCAACAAATCAAAATTTTTAAGTCAATGTCATCATTGTAATCCCAAATTCTGCAAAATTATTGTAAATGATTCTAGTATGACTATTAAGCCATGTAACAACACCTAGGTAAGCCTATGATTCTTCTCAAAGAGTTTCATCCTAGGGAGTTTTTTAACATCCCCAAATTATGTGTGTTTGTAAACACGGATAATTGGCAAAGTTTTTCTCCCAAATATACCCCAAAGCTAGGGTGGATCTCTTTGGTGAGGTCTTAGGTGAGTCCTAGTGTTTATCGAGTCTGTGCAGATCATGTGTTTTGTCACAGAATTTGGTCGAGTCTCAAGAGTTTATGTCTATGTGTATTTCCCCTTCTAAGGGTTGATATTGTAATATTTTAATGTAAAAGTTTTCTAGGAAATATTTTTGGTGAATGGTTCCTCATAATTAGAACACCATTACCAAAATATTTTTAGACGCACTTAGAGGGTGGAAAAATTTCTTTTTGATTTTAATTCTGGCAAAAGATAAAAATTAAATTAGCCAGAAAATTATCCAAAAAACAAAAAGAAGGGAAAATTAATTACCCTCCAAGTGGAAAACTTATCAAAAATTATTCGAGGCACTAGGTATGTTAGATTTCAAGGAGAGGTATCGTTGACCAAGACTATTCTTGCTTCACCTTCACTTCTCTCTGCCACTTAATTTTGAGACTAACTTCAAAATAGATAAGGATCAAGGGATATACTTAAACTGGGCATATAATTAAAATCAATCAAGATTCTTGCATCACACCTAGATCGTAGGGTTTGCATTTCATATAGGATAACAAAGCATCTAAGCAACGATTGTTCATCTGGTCCCCTGATATTTAATTGATCGAAAGCAAGTTGTTGACTCCATAAGGCACTGGTCATAAATAATTCAATCTAATCTCGTAACTTGCTAAAAACAACCAAGTGGCTAGGCCATTCAATCGTGTCTCCCTGACTTGTTGATTACCAACGAGTCTTGCATTTTCACATTTCATAGGGACTACCCCCCATAGCCTGCTATTGGGAGACAGCTAGAACGAAGTGGGCGAGGATCAGAGTGATAACCCCTGCCTTGAGTCGTTTTTGCACCATGCCTGTACAATCTAAGTGACAACAAAGTCAAAGACCAACTTACAGAGACATCAATTTATTGAAAAACCACTGTTGGAAAATTGAATACCATTTAGAACTCACCTACAACAATGTGCATGTGTATGTTTAATGAATGCTTAGTTGAAGAATTTACTGAAAAACTCAAAAATTTGTAGCCATTAAGGAAATTTCCTTGGAAGGGATTTTACACTCTTCTATACTAATCATTATTATGCTTGTTATATATATATATATATATATATATATATAAAACATTGTCTTCCTCTTCAGAATGCTTTGTCCTCAAAGCTTATTGCTAATAAGACATGTCATCTATTTCTTTGTCTTGTAATCTATTCACACTTTTTGAATTTCTTCGAGTTGTCATTTTCGCTGATACAAGATGATAGGATCCTTTGAGTGATAAACAAAATTGTCGAACTGAGAAGGGATCTGACCATCCTAACTTAATCTTCTGTGGAATCTTGTAGCTATTGGATATTTCAGATGACCTTTTATCATAAGACTGAATTGTGTTGACATCGACATTCTTTGGAACATAAGTCACTTGTCTCTTGTAATGTCCCCATTCTTAGTTTCCCTTATGCGGCTAGGATGGATTTCCAGGGTTTGTGACAACTTGGTCATGGGAGTGAGATTTTGTTAATAGTGGGCCCGAAGAGTTGTGGAGGAGTGTATGGGGTTTGACGAGGATCACTCACAACATTTCATCACCAGGGTTTGTTCCACACAACTTAGTCTTGGTTCCGCTGCATTACAACAATTCCTGTAAAATGGGGTTATTATTGAGCATATCTTAATTAAATACACTTAAGGTGTGGTCTTGGCAGGAATATATGATGAAACGTATTAGTGTAATAGCTCGTTGGAACTGGAACAAAGAGACCTACAGGATGGGATGGTGAAAAGTGACTTTCAGTGGCCAAAGAGATTGTAGAGGCAGATTTACCATTTTCCTAGATTAAAAGTGACTTTTAATTAGTCATTCAATTAATTAAAAAGGGGAAAATGCTGAATTGAATAAAAATTCTAGAAGGGGGAAAGTGACTTAAATAAAATAAAACAAAAGTCACTTAAATAAAGTAAAGGGGAAAATATTCTAGAATGGAAATAAAATAATAAAATAAAGTGCTTCTAGAAGGTTGGAGAGGAATCCATTTGATCTTTGAAAGGGAGGGAAGCAAATCATTTGGGACATTTTGGAGTTGGTTAATTTTCTTATTGGAGAGGTTTGAGAACAAGGTTCTCAGCTTTCAGCAAGCCCGAGGACAAAAACCCTTGGGTTTCCTATTGTGAGTTGGACGAAAATGCAACCCGCCATTGAGGATATTTCTGTTGATTTGGAGTAGCATCGGATGTGCTCTAGCCACGAAAATTGGTGGAGAGGCTACAACACATTAGATCTCCAATACCCAGAAGTGGTTTGGGCAGAATCTAACCAGTTTGGGAGATATTAAATAATTAATATTTTTAATGGAGTCCCTAAGTCTAAACTTAGGGAAAATAAAATATTAATGTGAATTAATATAAAACTGAGTTAGAATGGTCCAAAAGTCATGGATCAATCCAGATCTAATCCTAGCCGTTGATTAGTGATTTAATCTCTGCTGTTGAATTGTCAACGAGAAAAGTATAAGAGGAGGCTTGAGGGTCACTTGGAGAACACACCGAGTTGATCAAGAATTCGATTTTCTGGGACAGGGCTTGCTAAGGAAATCGAAAGAGTGATTAGAGTTGCAGCTGAGGGGCAGTGAATACAGAAGCAGAAAGGCAGAGAGGGTATCGGGAGCATCAACGCAGAAGCCGAGAGAGGGTTGACACAGAACCAACCAGAGGCCACGCAGAAGCAGCCAGGAGCTGCGCAGAGCTTGAGGAGGGCCAGCGTCGGAGACAGAGAGGCTCCAGAGGTTGACGCAGAGCCTTGAGAGGCTAACGCTGGGCTAACGTTGGGCCAGAGTGGCTGATGCAGACCCTAGAGGCTGACGCTGGGAGATTTCATGGGGCAGATTGGGGCTGATATCTGTCTCCGACTGAGAGGTACTACTGCCGAGGGCATTCTCTGTTGGGTGAACCATTTCTGACACCCAAATTATATTCTGAAACTGCTTAATAATAAAACCCTTAGATAGCTGCACCGGTTTTCTCGCATTGGGTTTTTCCGGGGACATTAGTCCAAAAAGAACGGTGTCACTTGTGTGCTTGTTTTTTCCTTTAGTTGATGATCTGTATGTGTTGAGATTGTACTTGTATTTATTTTCAGCGTTTACATGGTAAATAACTTGTTAATTAACAAAACAAGTATGAAGAAATAAATCAGAAAGTACAGGAAGGATTTCTAATAGTTAGACTTAGGAATTCCAACAATTTCACCTAGAAATCTCACAGTGCTTCAACGGTATTATTGGAGATCAAATCTACAACAAATCTAAAGATTAGCGTGAGGATCATTCAAATTCTCAATTTGGGCATCAATGGAGTTCCAGTTTGGGATGATAGATCCAATGTGGTAACAAATATGTTTTGAGGCTGGATCTAGTTTGCAGTAGTTGAGGGTTTATCTCAGCTATTCTCCAATTATTCGTATGGCCATGTTGTTGAAAATGCAACAAGATGATGGAGCTTAGTGGAAAGGAGTCGTTCTCACTAAGTGGGCCGCAGGCTATTTTTGGCGCAAAGTCTATTTTTAGACATATGGATCATGGTCTATGAGTTGCAGAATGCTATTTGTGGATGATTGGTCATGTTGGTAAAAATAGATGGACTTCTATTTTTAGACATATGGGCGGAGTCTATTTTTAGACTGCCAGGCTAAAAATAGAACAGTCGAATATTATTAGCTCTTAATAATATTTGGACTATAAACATTATCTTATCCTCTTGGAGCACTTCAGTTTGAGCTACAGATGTGGCACATGCAGCTGTCAGAAGGAAATACGCTTTTCTTGTGGGTCAATTGAGCTATTGCATGGCGGACTTCAGTTAGAACTCATGTGGTTGAGTTTGGTGGAGTTGATTGAGGAGTTGATGGAGTTGTGTTCAGTTTGACTTGGTTGAACTAGTTGTATTTAGTTTAACTGCAAATACACTAGTGATGAGTGATGTGAATTAATTATTAATTAATTCACTAATTATTAACTCATAAAGCAACTAAATGATACATCAGTTAACTCAGTGCATGGACAATTCAGTGGAGACAGATGTTAGAGGTTGAGATTGCTATCAGTTGTGACTATAGTTGTGCATGAAATCTTGCACAATCAATGGGATTGAGTAATGCCAATGAGGATTGTGTGGTTCAGCTAAGGAAATACGAGTTTGGATCAGCCATACTCATCTATTCTCATGCAGGATTGCGCAGTGGAGGCAGGCAAGCAGTGGAGGAGATTTGAACCTGTGATTGATTCAGATCTGAGCTAGTTTGTGTGTAACAGGTGGAGATAGTACTGAGTACTTGTGAGGAGTATTGTACTATGTATTGTTACATGTTCTCAATCAATATAATATACAGATAGTTGGGGGTTTTCAGCTGTATGCTTTCCCCGTGATATACTGTGTTGATATGTGTGATTGATGCTTCAATGTGCGCATGCGATTGTTTCTGAATACTGCAAATTGATGATCAATAGTAGAGGAGGTTATGTATTATGCATGCATTCCACAAATAGTGTATAATCAGGATAATCTCTGTGAATAAGTGTCATATTATTCAAAATTTCTACATGGTATCAGAGCAGAGTTGATCATCAGATCTATTATTCAGAAAGTGTTTACATTTTATTTCTTCAGGCAGAGTCTGTAATCGGGCCAGGTAGCCTCTGGATTCATCCTTATTTTGGAATGAGAGATATCCGGTAAAAGCCCATACAGTCAATCTCTGTACGAGAAATACTTTGTTCTCACGAATTTAGATCGAAAGCGGTTGAGTTTTGAGCTGGTGGAATTCGAATTTGCAGCAGTGTTTTCTTGGTGTCAAAGTTGAAATGTCTTTCAACGGATTGCGATTGGAGTATGCTCTTGAAGGCAGCTCGAATTATATTGCATGGAAAGACAGGATGGAGGCGGTGTTAGATGACAATGGGTTGAAGGATTTCATAGAGGCTGAGGTCCCAAAGCCTACTGATGCTGCTCATGTTGAGGCTTGGCAAAAGAAGACAACAAAGTGTCGAAGGATTCTGTTGGAGGGCGTGAAGGATCACATTGTATCCAGCCTGCATGGAAAGGCTTCTCCATACTTGATGTGGAAAGCGTTGACAGATCTATTCCAAAGCAAGAGCGACCAGAGGAAGTTGGCGCTCAAGGATAAACTCAGAAACATTAAGTGTGAGAATGGAGACAGTATGCCCAAGTATCTCACGAAGTTCACCCAATGCCGGGATGAGCTGGGAAGTGTGGGGGTGACTGCCGATGATGAGGACTTGGTGAGCTTGGCTCTCCTTAGTCTTCCGAAGAGTTGGCATTCCTATCAGGACTCTGTCAATGGTCGGGAGAAATTGCTAGGATGGGAGAGACTTTGGTCAGATCTTGTGCAAGAGGAGATCAGGAGGAATACCAGGGACAGATCTTCATCAAAGGCATCTGATGAAGAAAATTGCGCTTTGGCTGCCAAAGCAAAGAAGGGGAAGGAGAAGGGTTCTCTTTCCGAATCCAGTTCTTCCAATGATGGGAAGAAGGTTGACAAATCGAAAGTGCGATGCTTTCGTTGTCATGAGGTGGGCCATTATGCTGCAAATTGTCCACGGAGGAAATCCAAGAAGGGATCCGGGGAAGGATCTGAAGGTGAGGCACTTGCTTCACAGTTTGAGTTGGATTTCACACTCTTCGCATGCATGGTTTCATCCATGGTGGGAAGTGGTTGGTTTCTTGATAGTGGAGCTTCTTTCCACATGACCGGTGACAAGAGTTTGTTCAGTACTTTGGAGGAGAAAGATCTCCAGATACTCATAGCGATGGGTAATGATGAGAAGTATAGTGTCTCAGGTGTAGGCACGGTTATTTTTCAGAGGGAGCATGGAGCTTGCCTTAGGTTGACCGATGTCAAGTATGTACCAGGATTGAAGAGAAACTTGGTGTCGATCGCGATGCTGGAAGACGGAGGCTATGATGTAGTCTTCAGTAAGGGAAAGGTTTTCCTTAGACACATCATCACTAGACAGGTGAAGCAGATTGGTTCATGGTCAAGAACTTGTATGCTTTTGAGTTTCAAGATGCATGTAAAGCCTTGAGCAACGAGGCAACTGATGGAGACTTGGTGGTTGAGAGGGAGCGTATATTACCGCTCAACATGCAGAGCCAGAAGAAGTCTCAGACGATTGTGGAGGAGCCACGATTGGTGTAGCAGCTTCAGGAGGTTGTGGAGTAGCCACAACAAGGGAAGCTAAGAGGAGATCGAGTAGAGACATCTACTCATGCAGAGACCTCCAGTAGGGGGAAACTTCGAGCCAGGTGGGCAAACGGATCGCATGCAGCCATACCCCCAGGTAGGAGGTGGGGTGATGTGGATTGATCGTCCCAAGGAGGAGGGGCAGGATCCTTGAGGTACCTAACCTCTTGGATGAGACCTTGCTACGGGAGCCCTGATGTGGAGTAGCAGGAACTAACTGATTGGGTAGAGACAGATGCGGATGGAGCGGCAGAGAGAGTGACAGTGTAGGGAATCCCAGGACAGCGCATAGCTAGCAAGCTGCAGCAATGCGAGAGGCACAAGTGTTTTGTACAGTGCTAGGTGGCATAGAGAAGTGTGCAATGGTGCGAGATGCATGGAGATGTTGCAGTAGCAGAGATGCCAGAGAGGGAGCACTTGTCAGCAGCAGGTAGAGCTTTAGCATCAGAGTATGTTCCTAGCCCAACAGAGTGGTCAGTTGGGAGTGTTTTTGTTCCAAGTGTTGTTGGAGCAAGTGGACCGGGCAAATGTGTTGCATGTAGAACATTCCAGAGTTGTAGGATAGGGGTTGCAGATAATCCATATCTTGTTGAGAGGGAGTGTTGAAAATGCAACAAGATGATGGAGCTTAGTGGAAAGGAGTCGCCTTCACTAAGTGGGCTGCAGGCTATTTTTGGCGCAAAGTCTATTTTTAGACATATGGATCATGGTCTATGCGTTGCATGATGCTATTTGTGGATGATTGGTCATGTTGGTAAAAATAGATGGACTTCTATTTTTAGACATATGGGCAGAGTCTATTTTTAAACTGCCAGGCTAAAAATAGAACAATCGAATATTATTAGCTCTTAATAATATTTGGACTATAAACATTATCTTATCCTCTTGGAGCACTTCAGTTTGAGCTACAGATGTGGCACATGCAACTTTCAGAAGGAAATACGCTTTTCTTGTGGGTCAGTTGAGCTATTGCATGGTGGACTTCAGTTAGAACTCATGTGGTTGATTTTGGTGGAATTGATTGAGGAGTTGATGGAGTTGTGTTCAGTTTGACTTTGTTGAACTAGTTGTATTTAGTTTAACTGCAAATACACTAGTGATGAGTGATGTGAATTAATTATTAATTAATTCACTAATTATTAACTCATAGAGCAACTAAAGAATACATCAGTTAACTCAGTGCATGGACAATTCAGTGGAGACAGGTGTTAGAGGATGAGATTGCTATCAGTTGTGACTATAGTTGTGCATGAGATCTTGCACAATCAATGGGATTGAGTAATGTCAATGAGGATTGCGTGGTTCAGCCAAGGAAATATGAGTTTGGATTAGCCATACTCATCTATTCTCATGCAGGATTGCGCAGTGGAGGCAGGCAAGCAGTGCAGGAGATTTGAACCTATGATTGATTCAGATCTGAGCTAGTTTGTGTGTAACATGTGGAGATAGTACTGAGTACTTGTGAGGAGTATTGTACTATGTATTGTTACATGTTCTCAATCAATATAATATACAGATAGTTGGGGGTTTTCAGTTGTATGCTTTCCCCGTGATATACTGTGTTGATATGTGTGATTGATGCTTCAATGTGCGCATGCGATTGTTTTTGAATACTGCAAATTGATGATCAATAGTAGAGGAGGTTATGTATTATGCATGCATTTCGCAAATAGTGTATAATCAGGATAATCTCTGTGAATAAGTGTCATATTATTCAAAATTTCTACACATGTAATATCTATTTTTGTATTAATATAACAAAAGTTGGGATTTGTTGCATATGTTTCATTTTCTATTTTGACTAATATTTTTATCATTGCCTTGTTTTGGGTTTTATTCGCTGGTGCATATTGGCGTAATCTTCGTGAGTTTTGATTAAAAAATAAACGACATAAATTTTATAAAAGAAATTCCCCGTAATTCAACGAAGATATCCAGGCGAGATATTATAGTGGTATTAGAGCATGATTTTGGCTAGCTGTGGGTTAAAATCAAAGTTGTTGTATTGTTCCTAAAGAATAAAGGAGCCAAGTTCGTGGGTTAAATTTCTTAATCAGTTTGCTCGAGAATAAATGTTGCAAGTGATTTCTCAAAGTGTTGAAGAGAACATATTGGACGAAGTAATATTGGTTTGTAGGGCCTGTTACACACCATTTTGTGGGTAATATCCTTAGGAGAATTTTTTTCTCCAAGATGGTCCTCAGCCAGTGGCTAGCAGCCGCCAGCTAGCTCATTGTGCCATCTTCTTCGCCACTTGAGCTAACCATGTGGTCCCTCGCCCATCTGCCATGATCGTATGTTTGAAGGTGGGCCTCCCGAATCTAAAGGTATGCCTTGTCATTTGGAAATTGAGTATTGTAGTTTGCTTATCGTGGACACTTCTGGGCATGGATTAATGGGGGGATTCGATAGAAAAAATGGGCTAGGTCTGTGCTTTTGTCCCCGAGACCCCGCTTAGGAATTAACCTTGGATTTTAGTCCCGTGGGATCTCTTTTACTGACCATTTGGTTATGTGAAAATTCTTAATCCTCAAGGAATCCCTACTGCAGCAAATCTGAATCTACTTCACCTACTTCATTTTAATATACATTATCAAGTTATTCTCTGAATATTGAAGCAAATTACTTCTGCAGCCTACACTACTTTAATATTTGATTACATGAAACGGAAAACTGAGCAAAGAACAAGATACATAGGACATAGTTATTTTTTGGAAAAAATAGTCCCTGGAAAAACCCAATGCGGGAAAATCGTTGCAACAACTCTGAGGGTTTTCTATTATTAAGCAGTAATTCTGAATACAAATGCTGGATGCCCTTTCGACAATCCAGTGACAGAGAAACACAATGACGGAAAAACTGAGTGAGCTTTACCTCACTTCACCCTGTAGATTCGGCTGATCCGACAACAAAACTGGCTAACCTCGACTACTTATGCGCTGGCCCTGCGTAGGTCCTATGTCATCCTTACAGGCTCTACGCTGTCTCTTCTGCCCACTGTGTCAACCTTTCCGGCTGTTCCGACAGTTCCCTGTCAGTTCCGGCTTTCTGCGTGGAGGGCAGCTTGTGCTTCTGCGCTGGTCCTTCTGGGTTTGTGTCAGGCCTGCGTGGGCCCAGATTGGCCCAACGTCAGTCCTCCAGTTGCTGCGCCGCCTCCACAAGCTTCTCTCCGCCTCTCTGTTAGTACTCCCGAACTATCCCTGCCCCTCTGCTGCAACTGATCACCTAGTTCGAATTTCTCAGCCTCTTAGCCCCAGAAATCGAACTCTAGATCAATCTGTTCTCTCCGTGTGTGTTTCTAAATGAACCCTAAGCGTTCTTCTTATACTTTTCTTGTTGAGACTTCAACGGCTGAGATTAAGTCTCTAATCAACGGTCAAGATTAAAACATGACTTGAGCCGCCTTCTAGATCATTCTCACCCATATTTTGATTAATACCCATTAATATTTTAATTTTCCTATGTTCAGATTTAGGGACCCCATTAAAAATATTAATTATTTTAATAAAATACAATCTGGGTGGAATTTCACCAAACGGTTTCCGGGTTCTTTAGAACTCATGCCTTAGCTTCTCCACCAATTTTCGTGGCTAGAGCACATTCGATGCTACCAAAAACTAACACTCCCTCTTGTTGATTTGGGGTAGCATCAGATGTGCTCTAGCCATGAAATTTGGTGGAGAGGTTGGGGCACATGAGATCTCCAATACCCAGAAAGGGCTTGGGCAGATTCTAAATAGATCAGGAGATATTAAAATAATTAAAATTTTTAATGGAGTCCCTAAGTCTAAACTTAGGGAAAATAAAATATTAATGTGTATTAATATGAATCTATGTTAGAGAGGTCCAAAAGACATGGATCGAGCCATATCTAATCTTAGCCGTTGATTAGGGACTTAATCTCGGCTGTTGATATGTCAACAGGAAAAGTATAAGAGGAAGCTTGAGGGTCACTTAGAGAATACACCAGAGTGATCAGTCATTCTATTCTCTAGAGCGGGGTTTGCTAAGAGAAATAGAATCAGTGATCGGGAGAGCAGCTGAGAGGCATTGAGTATAGAGAGACAGAGAGGCAGAGATAGTGCCGGGATAGCAACAGAGTAGCCAGAGAGAGAGACGCAGGAGTAGACAGTGCTCACGCAGGGCCATGTAGAGGCAGCTAAGTGCTGCGTAGAGCACTAGAGGGGCCACCGTAGCTGACGCAGAGGCTGAGAGAGGTGACGCAGGGCCTCCTGGGGCTGACGTAGGCCAAGATAGGCTGACGCAGTGCCAACGCTGGGCTAGGAGAGGCTGATGTAGTCCAGATTGGGTAGATGCTGGGGTTTCTGGGGCAGAGTGGTGCTGAGTAGTTGTTGGAAGGATTATCTGGGGTTTCAGCCAGTAGATTTGTCAGAAACCTAGAGGTATTACTGCTAAGGAAATTCTCTGTTGGGTAGGCCAGTTTCGACACCCAGATTGTACCCTGATATTGCTTAATAAGAAAATCCTCAGATAGTTACATTGGTTTTCCCACATTGGGTTTTTCCGAGGACATTAGTCCAAAAATAATGGTGTCATGTGGTGTGTTTGTTCTTGTTTCTTTTAGTTGCTGATTTGTAATATGTTGAGCATGCACTGGTGTTTATTTTCAGTATTTACTTTGTAAATAACTTGTTAACGAAAAATAACAAGTAGGTAGGAATAAATTAGAAAAAGTGCATGAAGGGTTTCAAACTAAGTAAACTTAGAAAATTCAACATGGTATCAGAGCGTGATCGCAGATCACAGGAGGACTAAAAGACATTAGCCGAGCGAAGCAATAGCAGTAGAAAACAGTTGTCCTGAGGTGACAGAAGCTGTTTCTAGCAATGCAGAAGCCAAGGAGTGTGACGCAGAGCCAGCCAGGGCCACACAGAGGAAGCCGGGAGCTGCGCAGAGCCCCAGAAAGGCCATCATTGCTGACGCAGAGGGCCAGAGGGCTGACGCAGACCCATCTGGGGTGACACAGAGCCAGCGTGAGGCAGAGAGGGGCTGACGCAGTTCACAGAGAGGCAGTTGCTGGGGTCTAGAAGGCTACAGGAATATTGCAGAGTGGAGCTGGTGAGGTACTATAGTCAGAACAGT
This sequence comes from Pinus tabuliformis, assembly GCA_031772625.1. Lineage (NCBI taxonomy): Eukaryota > Viridiplantae > Streptophyta > Pinopsida > Pinales > Pinaceae > Pinus > Pinus tabuliformis. The sequence continues at coordinate 953,020,779 of CM062814.1, read as the reverse complement.
ACCTGACAGAGGAGGGCCAGAGGAGTTGTTACCGAGGGTTTCTAGCCGAGGAACCCGGATTAGAAGTGCAGCTGCACAAGGCGATCAGAGTAGGGGGCATCTCGACAAGCGGCAGAAGGATTTCCAGGAGGGAAATCAGGACTCAGAGGGAGTCCAGAAGAGAACTTCCATACGGGAAGTAGAGACTCAAAGGAGTTGGACAGAGAACTTCCAGGAGGGAAGTAGAGGAGCATCATGGCACTACACGAGGTAAGAGACTAGGATAGACTGGACGGAGCATTGAACTTCGCAGTTTGGAAGGCCATAATCTTATCAGTGCTTGAAAGGAATCGTGTCAAGAACTTCGCCTTGAAGGTAATAGCTGTCCCAGTTGACCCCAATGATAATGATAGGTATGAAGAGGCAATGGCGAGAGCCAAGTGCATTATCTTTGACGGGGTCAAGGATCATGTGGTACCACATATAGCCGAGAAGGAAACGACATTTGAGATGTGGGAGGCTCTTAAAAAGCTGTATCTTTAATGACCCGCCTTTAAATAAAATACGAGTATTAGCATACATACGAGACCTCCATACGATAGCTACGTATGCATGGACCTGCATGCATCGCACTATATGTAAACTAGTTACTACAGGAGGAGATATAAATTAAGGTAATAAATTAATACCTTACTAGAGTATCATATATATGATAAGTCCTTAAAACCAACAGAAAATATTAATTTTAAAAGTACAGATTAAAATTTACAATTTAAAATTAATAAAATAATAATATAAATTAATTAAAATTATAAATTTAATAAATTTAATTAATTCATTAAAAAAATTAAAATAAACCTTATTAAATCAAACTACGTATTCAAATAAAAATCAACGAAATCAAATGAGATTCGATTTCATAAAAGTTACACGTAACCAAAATATTGACACGAAGAAGAAAAGAAGGCGGTGGATGAGGAAATAAAAGGAGAAGGGAAAAACCATTTTGAGGGGGGGCAGCAGAGTTGAGAACAATTTTGGATACTGTAGTACAACTATGAAGGAAACTTGAGTCTTGATTATACTGATGTTTTTGGGCACGGGGGAATCAAATTGCTTCAATTGAAAGCTTTCTGAGACTGAGTACCTAGGTTGTACTCAGTTCGGCAGGGAGGTTTTGGCCATTTTAGTAACGTAGCCAGACAAGAATTGCAGCAGAGCAGACAGATTGTCAACAAAGCAGACAGGTTGGTATTCATTAGATTAATTATTTAAATTCTGTATGTAAAATTTCATGTTCTGCTATTTTAAAATTAGCTTGAGATTGGGTTCTTACAGTTTGGTATCAGAGCTTAGTTCAAACTCTCGGACCTGTTAAGTCTGTTAAGATTTACAGATTTAAATCTATTAAGATAAGGTTACAGTTAAATTCAAAAAATTACTGAACTCTTGAGTGAAGAATAAACAAATAGGAAGGTCTTACACTGGCTGAAGCAAAGGTACATCCAAGCTCAGAAAATAAGAGAGTTACGAATGAATAAGCCACAGTATTATATCGAATAAGCCATAGTATTATATCAAATCTTCTGTATGCAAATTTAAAAAAAAATATAATACATTGATGAGGATTTTAAAGATGATTTCATCAGAGAACAAGCAAACTTTGGCACGACGATTTACATCTGCAATGATATTTTTGCACCTGCTTTACAGTCATTATGGAAGTGACCAGAGTGTGTACGTTTGTACAATTGAGCGCTAGCCGAAGTAGTAAACCCTTACACACTTGTCTTAATTCCTTGATTTTGGGTAAATTTGTTTAAACCCTTGCTGAACTGGTTTATGCCCACAGCTGCCATACCTGGTGTCAATGGTAATAAGTTATAAGTCGAAATTGCAGATAGTCAATAAAATATATATACATATATAAATATATGCTGTGAAATTTTTATAAATTCATACTTTCTATTCAAGGAAATTTGCATTAGTTGTCTTCATTATTCTGTCTTTCCCATGCCTCCTTACCCATCCGTAGCTGTTCCGCTATCAAATTCGAACTCGATGTATCAAGCCGCAAATGTATAAGCAACGTGATTCAATACCTTGACCTCTGCCAGCAGAAAAATGGACTGAGCAGAGAGAATGGTCTGTAGCCACACAATATATATTAGCCACAAATCTACAGACCTCCAGGCGCTAAGAATGCCACGGTCCTCCCTCACCCTTTCTCAATAGTTTGACGCGTGAGAACCCATTTCGTGAGTGGCACTTGGTGTCATATGATATTGGTTGACGTATGTCAACCACCAGCGAAACCTCTTGGTTATAAGACGGACGCTCCATCCACCGCGTAAATTATTATATGCATAGTTAAATGTATCGATATATTATTATTTGCTTAATTTTAAATTTAAACTTAAATTTGTATTTCGGAAATATAATTATGATAATATATTCCGTTAATTCCAAAGTTCTGGAAACAACGCAATGGAATTCAAATCTTGCACCACCGCATAACCAAATGACTACCGTCACACCATGAATGAGGAAATAAAAGGAGAAGGGAAAAACCATTTTGAGGGGGTGCAGCGAAGTAGAGAACAGTTTTGGATACTGTAGTACAACTATGAAGGAAACTTGAGTCTTGATTATACTGATGTTTTTGGGCACGGGGGAATCAGATTGCTTCAATTGAAAGCTTTTTAAGACTGAGTACCTAGGTTGTACTCAGTTCGGAAGGGAGGTTTTGGCCGTTTTAGTGACGTAGCCGGACAAGAATTGTAGCAGAGAGAACAAATTGTTAGAAAGTAGACAGGTTGGTATTCATTAGATTAATTATTTAAATTTTGTATGTAAAATTTCATGTTTTGCTATTTTAAAATTAGCTTGAGATTGGGTTCTTACAGTATTAGCATACTTCTGTGCAGAGAAGAATGCTGCTCGAGAATCAGATGAGGTCGTATCAGATGAAGAAGGGACAATCGATTGACACCTTCCTCGGAGGACTGAATGAGATCCGAGACCAGTTGACTGCTATAGGAGCGACACCGGATCAGGAGCTAATGGTGAGGACAACCTTGAATGCTGTCTCAGAAGACTGGGAAGTGTTTGTCCAGAGTATACTGGGCAGAGGGACACTTCCACCGTGGGACGAGATGTGGGCAGCTCTTCGCCAGGAAGAGATCAGACGACAGTCGAAGACAGGTAGCAGTAGTAAGGGGATCAAAGTGAAGCAGGAGGAGGAAGATGTGGCCCTAGGATCTGAGGGGAAGTAGGAAAAGCAGAAGAAGAAAGATCTCTCCAAGATCAAGTGCTTCCACTGTGGGGAGCTGGGTCATTATGCAACCCAGTATCCAAGGAAGAAGAGTAAAGGAGAGTCTTCTGAGACTAAGATAGCGCCAGCACGGGCATAGAAGGAAGTTTTGACAGACTATGAATGTGCCATGAGTGCACACGCACCACTTGAGCGGAAGTGGGGAGACATTGAGTTGTAGTCATGAGGACTATGCCATCTGCACTGCTGTCAACCTTGCTCTATGCCATCTTTCTACGCTGCTGCTGACTTCTGCACTATGCCATCTGCACTGCTGTCAACCTTGCTCTGCACTGATCAGCGCTTGGTCTCGGGCTACTGCATCTATCCTCCAAACAATCCATTGCATCATCTGACACTAAGTCCATCTCGCTACTATTGAATCTTGGGCTCCCGTAGCAAGGAATTGATCTAAGAGGTGGATTCCTCAAGGATCCTACCCACATGTAGTCATCCTGACTATGGCTCAATACTGCCCCATTTCCCTCTTGGAGATGCGTGGGCATTCATGGCAAACTCCTCTTCGTCGATCTTTGCTGGAGCAGCCTTAGGATCATGTTTCTCATCCTTATCCTTTTTGCTTCAAGGGATACTGGGATGCAAAGTGGCCCAACTCGCCACATCTGAAACATTTCACCTTCGAAATGTCCTTCTTCCACTTCTGCTTCTGTTGTCCCTTTGATGCTAGAGCTGCGTTCTCCTCCTCCTCCTTGGTCTTCGTGCCACTCCCACTGCTGCCATTAAGGTTGATCTAAACCAAGTCCCTCCTTTATTCTTCCTGTTGAAGAGCTGCCCACATCTCCTCCCATGAAGGTAGTCTTTCCCTGCCCAATATACTTTGAACGAAGACTTGCCATTCATTCAAGACTCCATTCAGGGCAGTCCTTACCATCGGGGTAGACTGAGGAGTAGACCCCACTGCAACAAGCTGGTCTCTGGTGTCCTGCAGACATTGAAGATAGGAGTTAACTCCTCCCTTCTACATCAATGTCTGCTGCAACTTTTGTTCTAGGTACATCTTCCGTTGTTCGGAAGAGCCTTGATATAGTGAGGACAAAGCTTCCCACATCTCTCGGGCTGTATCTTTTCCCTGCAAGTGTGAGACCACATGATCTCGAACTCCATCGAGTATGAACCTCTTTGCCTTCCCTTGCTCGACTTTGTACTTCTTCTTCTGATCATTGTTAGCGGGAATAGCCACAACACTCTTGACATAGGCTTCGAGATCGTACTCCTCCATAACAGCTAAGATTCTGGTCTTCCATATGACATAGTTGGAAGCTCCTTCCAACCTGCCCTGATCTCTGAGCCCATGCGATGCCATCTCACCTAATCTGTCGAACTGACTCCTCTAGTCACTGCTCAGCATTGCTGCCCGACAAGTGAGAAATTCAAACTTTTGGCAAAAAGTTCTCCGAGGAGAAAATTCCCCTTCTATGTCTTCGCTCTTTTCCGACGGATTTCTGCCTCAGCATAAACTACGCCCTTCAAGCACTGCGTTGAGGCTCTGCGTCACTCGCTCTGCCTCTGCTAACTAGCGAACTGGAAATCGTAACTCTGTTGACTCTCTCAGAGAGAGATTTCCTCGGAATCTCTGCTTCCCGGTAAGCACTGCACAATCCCTTCAAGGGGATTCGAATTGCTGCCAAATGCAGCTATCGGCCTCTCTGCTCAGTGCAGGATCTGCTCTTCCTGTTTCAAAATCAATGCATTGATACCATGTCAAAATTCCTAATCCTCAAGGAATCCCTACTGCAGCAAATCTGAATCTACTTCACCCTCTTGATTTTAATATATATTATCAAGCTATTCTTTGAATACTAAAGCAAATTCCTTTTGGAACCTACACTACTTCAATATTTGATTACATGAAACAGAAAACTGAGCAAAGAACAAGATACATAGAACACAATTACTTTTTGAACAAAATAGTCCCTGGAAAAATCCAATGCGGGAAAACTAGTGCAACAACTCTGAGGGTTTTTTATTATTAAGCAGTGATTCTGAATGGAAATTTTGGATGCCCTCCCAACAATCCAGTGACAGAGAAATACAATGGCGGAAAAAATGAGTGAGTTTTACCTCACTTCACCCAGCAGATTTCGGCTGATCCGGTAGCAAAACTGGCTAATGCCGGCTACTTTTGCACTGGCCCTGCGTAGGCCCTGCGTTAGCCTTACAGGCTCTACGTCAACTCTGCGCTGTTTCTTCTGCCCACTATGTCAACCTTCTCAGTTTTTCCGATAGTTCCCGACAATTCTGACTTTCTGCGTGGAGGCCAGCTTCTGCTTCTGCGCTGGCCCTTCTGGCTTTGCATCACGCTTGCGTGGGCCCAACATCAGTCCTCTTGGCTGCTGCACTGCCTCCACAAGCTTCTCTCCGCCTCTCTATCAGTACTCCCAAACTATCCCTGCCCCTCTGTTGCAACTGATCACCTAGTTCGAATTTCTTAGTTTCCTAGCCCCAAAAATCGAACTCTAGATCAATTTGTTCTGTCTGTGCGTGTTTCTAAATGAACCCCAAGCCTCCTTCTTATACTTTTCTTGTTGAGACTTCAACGACCGAGATTAAGTCTCTAATCAACGGCTAAGATTAAAACATGATTTGATCCGCCTTCTAGATCATTTTCATCCATATTTTGATTAATACCCATTAATATTTTAATTTTCCTAAGTTTAGACTTAGGCACCCCATTAAAAATATTAATTATTTTAATAAAATACAATCCGGGTGGAATTTCACCAAACAGTTCTGGGTTCTTTAGAACTCATTTGCCTTAGCCTCTCCACCAATTTTCATGGCTAGAGCACATCTGATGCTACCAACAAATAACAAGTTCCAGGGATGGTATTTAACGGGAAACTCCGATTTTGGTTGCATGGTCCCGCTCCCTTATCCGCTTATATTATCCTCTTTCTATTCATTATTACTCCATCCATCATTTCTCCCACCTAAGGATACAAGAGGATACTTAAGCCTAGGGTTTGAGAATATCTCTCGACAAAAGGCTTGTTGTCGCACAGATTGTCACAACAACGCTCAGACCGGGGGCTGTCACTTTGATCCCCGATCTCTCCGTTTAAGCTTGTCTCCCGCGGCTAAGGGGGGTAGACCCTATGGGATAATGAATGACCAACTGGGGACCAGTTGGGTTGGGAGACACGAGGGGGAACAAGCACTTAATTGATTTAGAAGATAATGGACCAATGCCTTATGGAGTTAATGATTGAATGATTATTCATTAGATGTTGCAGAAAATATGAACCTTGTAAAGCAATCATTTATCATCAAACCCAAGCAATGCAAGATATTCAACAAATGCACAACACCTTAACGATGATCCAGCAATTAAACTTCAAGAAAAATTAGATGCTTTAAATGATCATAAAATTTAAATGCTGACTAGCTACCACTTTCATATAGCCAACTTGTAAATAAACATTAAGTGCATTTAGCTATAGAGAAATGGAACATAAATACCACAAGAAACTCCAAAAAATGAATTTTCAATTTCTTTGTTAAGCCTTTTCCAAATATCTTTTTATTTTTATATATTTTATATTTTTTAAAACAAAATTAAACTAAACTAAACTAAATTAAAGTTAAATCCTAAAATCAAATAAATGTAACAAATTAAAACAAAATATGAACCCATTAAAAACTTAATTTTTTTTTTATGAATTTTTTTTTTTATAATTTTTTGATTTTTAAATAAAATTCTAAGATTAAGATAAAACAAAACTAATATCTAAAAATATAAACAAAATTCTGAAAAAGGGCCTAAGAATCAACTTTTTATGATTTTTTGGGATTTTTTTTTAATCAAAATTTAAACTAAAATAAAAGAATGAACTAAATCATTAAAACTAAATTTTATTATTATTATAATTAAAAAATAAAACAAAATTTAACTTAACTATACATAATTCTTAAGAACCCAAAAAAAACTACGTTAAGCATAATGGAAGGGTAAATAATAAAACAAAAAGTCTAGGAAATAAAAAGAAACCTTTTTTTTTAAACCTTTTATGATTTTTTATGTCTTTTATATATTTTTTAAATTTAAAATTTAAATAAAACACGCTATAACTAAAGACTATAAGCTAAATAATAAATTAAAACCACGATCTAAATCAAAATTCAAAAGCATAACCTATACAACAAAACCTAAGATCTAAATTAAAAATCTAAGCTAAATGAAACTCTCATTTAAAACAAAGTCTGAGCCTAAAAATCTAAAAATGAATTAACGTATATACATAAAAAAATCTAAAGTTTATCTAAATAAAACTAAACAAAAGGTATAACTCTAACTATACGCTACGTACATAAGCCATGGAATATAAAAACACAGCACACAAAAAAAATCGAATTTCTTTTGCGTCGCTGGTGTGAGCAGGTTTTGACGGCGGTATGGAGCAGGTGATCTGGCAACGGCAGCAGGAAATGGTAGCTCTATGATAGACGCAGCAAGGATAAGAATGGGATGAGCTGAATGCAAAGGGCTGTGGCAGCGAAAGGGAGGACAGATTGCGGCTTTGCGTGGAAAAGGAAATCATAGGGAGCTGCGTAGGAACGAAATGGAAATGGGAGCGTGGAGATGGGGCTGCGGGTGAGAGAGGTACAAAAACGTAGAGAAAGGGAGTGAAGTGTTGTTTGTAGGTGCGAGGATTGCGTATGCAGGTCCGCAGAGGCAAGGGAAAGAGCTGCGCTTTATCTTTTGCTTTGTTTGCAGGCTTTATATATATATATTTTTGCAACTGCAAGTTTGAAATGGGCGTGGAGATGAATGGAGAGGTGCACGTAACGATATATGGAGAGGGTTTTGCAGGCTGGAACGTATGTGGGCTTCTCCCTTGTATATATATGTTTTTTTTTTTGACTTTCTGGGCCTAAGACCAACGTACACTTGAAAAAAAAAATTCGAATTTTTTCTTGCAAAATGAAGCCCCAAGAACAGCAGACAGATGGCTTGAACAGACCCTCGAATTTCTCCAAAGAGTTTGAATTTTTTTTTTTTTTGGAGAATATCCCTGCAAAAATGAAACCCCGGATGGCAGACTGCTTGAGATTGCCTGATGAAACGCTGAAAAATTCTCAAAGCCTGAGCCTGCAACCTGCAATGGGAAAACAAAATACCCAGAAACAATATGTGCAAGGAAGAAAACTGAAAACCCTAAAACCAAATAAAAAAAATTTACAATATTTACAAATTTTTGATTTTTAAGCAACCGGATTTGTCAATAATCCATAGTTATATTTTCAGAATTTCAAACTTAATGTGAGGTGCTTCAGAAACCCTCATGCATTAATAAAAATTTCAAATGATAAGCCCGGTATCAAGAAATGGCTGGGCTCTTTCAGAAAACACAATCCAGGAGTTGGCTAGTTCAGCCGAGAACTTCCCCTAACGCCCTGTAATCTAAAAAAAAGGATTTCCTGCACAGCTTAAAATCAACCATTAACATAGAGGGAGAAAACAATAGAGAACCCCAGATCAAATGGAGATACTTGCCACTATGTTTCAGAATCTAAACTATCATTCAAACCCCAAATGAAACGCAAAAATGAAACCCCGGATGGCAGACTGCTTGAGATTGCCTGATGAAACGCTGAAAAATTCTCAAAGCCTGTGCCTGCAACCTGCAATGGGAAAACAAAATACCCAGAAACAATATGTGCAAGGAAGAAAACTGAAAACCCTAAAACCAAATAAAAAAAATTTACAATATTTACAAATTTTTGATTTTTAAGCAACCGGATTTGTCAATAATCCACAGTTATATTTTCAGAATTTCAAACTTAATGTGAGGTGCTTCAGAAACCCTCATGCATTAATAAAAATTTCAAATGATAAGCCCGGTATCAAGAAATGGCTGGGCTCTTTCAGAAAACACAATCCAGGAGTTGGCTAGTTCAGCCGAGAACTTCCCCTAACGCCCTGTAATCTAAAAAAAAGGATTTCCTGCACAGCTTAAAATCAACCATTAACATAGAGGGAGAAAACAATAGAGAAACCCAGATCAAATGGAGATACTTGCCACTATGTTTCAGAATCTAAACTATCATTCAAACCCCAAAGATCAGACAAGATACCTGTGCCTAGATCAATCTTCATTAAGCTATCCTCAATGGCTGAAAATAAAATTATGCAGAAAAATAAAACAATCTTACAGCATTTTCAGAAGAGTAACACCAGCAAGATTTTTAACCCCAAAGTCTTCCTTTATTGCACAAAAAATGACTACAAGAGAGCTTTCTTTAGCACCAGACTCTCAGATCTAATCTGATCTCAAATGACCCCTAGCACCCTATTTAAAGGAAAAATTCCCAACGGCTAGTTCGAGTGATCCATGTCAAAATGATCTCGACCGTCGATGAGGATCAAGATATCTCTTAATCTCATCCGTCGAATTTTTAATGCATTAAAAAATTGAAATTCTGCATTTATTTACTCAAAAATATTATTTTTAAGTTTTTATTTTATTTTATTATTTTTTAATTTTTCAATTTTTTAATTTATTATTATTTTTTTAATATATATTCCTTTTTTTATTGTTTTTAATCTTTTCAATTTTTTAATTTATTTTTAAATGGATCCTCGAACTTAGCCTTTGGAAAAATTACCTAGGACCTAGGACTTATGTGGGGATTAAAACATTTTCTAACCCTCAAGAACATTTTCTAACCCACGATCAGCAGTTCCCATTGCTGATCGTGGGTCATTTCCCCAAACTGGAGTGTGTGGAATGAATAGAAGGGCCAAGGATGGCACGCCCATCTGAATGGTGTAAATCAAGCCCAGGAAGGAGCGAGACCTTCAGTAGATAAAATGCGCCCAGCAGAAGGTAGTACGAAATCTGAAATCAGAGCAGTTCTGTTTGCATCAAGAAGCTGTGCAGGGGAATCCCCATCTCTTTGGTGTGGATGTTTCAGACGCTCCTCATAGATTTTGGTTGCCATGGCATTTGCTGTCGCCTGTCCTAGCATGTTTTCAGAATTTATGCTATTAGATACTCCATTAATAGAACCATGATTGACATCCCTTCTTTGCTGTTGAACATGTCTCTGTTGCAGTAATTGATTTTGTTGCAACTGTCGTTGTTGGTGCTGTTGTTCCCTTGCTTTCATTTGCTGCGTCTCTATGTATGAAGTTACGACTTCCGAATGTTTTTCATTTGTCCTCCCAATAAATATATCCCAAAAAACAGACCACCATTCGAATAGAAATCCTCCCGGAGCTTAGGAAATTGTGGAAAGTAAATAATTATTGAGAGTGATCGAAGAAGCATGTAAAAGAGAGGATTTTTTTTTATACCTGCTGCCATTATGTGAAGTTTGATCGTATATCAACCTGTCTGGAGTCACCTGCGTGGGAATGTTATGCAGTAATGTTATTGCACCGTGGAACTATGACGAACAAGATGAAGCAATGAAGCTGTGGAACGTTCAAAAAAAATTTTGCTGGCAAACTGTGCGTGGCATGTAGCTCGATCTCTCTCTGCAAGGTACGATGCAAGCTAGACTACAACATACGCTGTCTTACGTGACTTCTCAAAATACATTTTTTTTTAAAAAGAAAAAGTTTGCTTTGAAATTTTTAAAGGAGATACGCTCATTTTTAAAGTGACTCCATTCACATTTTAATTCACCTTTTTAAAAGAATTTCATAAAATTCTATTCAATGGGAGTTTAAAAGAAATTATTGGAGTGTGTTTTTTATTTTGAGTGATAAGTGAGTGGAATGTGAGAGAACGAGTGGGGTGAGAATGAAGTTTAACACTTAATGTTTCATGAACTTTAATGGGTTAGAGTTAGTGGAGAATAATATTTGGGACGAAGAGAGAATTAATGGTGAATATGATGAGAGATGAGAAATGCTGTTTTAATTTTCGAAATCTTTGAAGTGATAGATTTTCAAAGCAAAGCTCATTGATGTAGGAGGTTGAGTTAGGTCTTTGAACACATTTTTTTCAAAATTTGTGAGTGTCAAATTCTCATTGTTTGAGAAAGCTTCCATGGCAATGTTGTAAAAGATGAAAGGTTGATGATCTCAATACTCAATAAAGACATATTATTTGTGGTGATTGTGTCCAAGATCCACCTGAAATTGAATAAGGGGATCTTAGGTACACCATGTGTATTTGTGATGGCGAGTGTTTTTATGGCTTCATGTTGTTGCTTATGATTTGTGTCTAGTTTTGACACATAAATGATCTCATTTAACACACATAAAGTTCAATGCAAGCAAGCACAACACCTGTAACGAAATAGCTGCAAGGAAGGATAATTAAGCTCAACACATGCATTTGCGTCACTACAACAAATAATCAAAGTTTTCAACATCGACATTCTACTTCAACAATCAAATTCACTCAATACAATCAAGTTCATGAATCTGCAAACTCCAGCGTTTCAAAGCAAGTCTACATCACTACATTCAAGTTAATGAATCTGTAAACTTCAACGTTTCAAAGCACAATCTACATCAACATTATTGAACTTGTAATCAAACTCAAATTACATTGAATTGTAAGGGTGCATTCTCGGTTGAAACCGACACCCAAGTCTTGAATTGAGTCAAATTGAATTCATTGTAGTGAGTCATTAAATCATTAAGCGTTTTTTAGGTGCATTTTCGACAGTGTTCGACACCCTTCCTTTAAGCAGAATCAAGTGAATGCACGAATTTTAACTCTAACGCAAACAAGCAACAAGTTCACATCTCCTGCAAGCGAGTGTGAGTATTCATTCAAGAAATTTGCATCAAAATAGTACAAAGTTCAAACCTTCAAGCAAGCCAGAGTGAAGTTCATTGCAGCAACCATCAAAGCAACCAAACAAGTTCAACTCTAACACCAATCAAGCAAGTTGAGATCGACATCAAGCGAGCGTGGCTATTCATTCAAGTGAGCGTGAAGTCATCAAGTAAGGCAAGTGAGTGTTCACACAAACGCGATCGTCATCAAGCGAGCGTGAATTCCAGAGTTTAAGCAAGAAAGTTCTACAACTCTAGCAAGTGTTCCCAGCAAGTGCAATAAGCAACAAATCAAGCGAGCGTGCCATTCAAGTCCCATAGCAAGCGAGCCTGACTTCAGATGGCGCAACATATTCAGTGGTTAAACATTCTTCATAGTTTGATCATCTCCAGTGATGAAGACATGGTGCACATCAACAAAGAAACTATTGCTGATCTTTCACGGCATCTACAACAAACACATGAAACAGTTTCTTCAACTAGAGTCGCAGCTACAAAGAGATGAGCTGCAACAAAAGAGTGCTTCTTCCAAGTCATTCAACCATATAGATGAAGATAAAGATGTTGATTCCAAATCACTCATCCAAACAACTTCAAGTGTCGAAGTTGTTCATGATCAAATTTCTTCCAAACCCATCATCAAGCCCTGGGAAGAGATTCAAAATAACAAGAATCGACAAGGCTTAGGATATGTCATTGATGACACCAACTTACATATCCCAGATTATTCCAAGCCAATTAAGTTTGTGAGTGCAGGATTTCTTGAACAACTCACCTCAGTAGGTTCTGAGAAAATTGCAGACAAATAGAATTGCACGCAACCTGAAGTTAATGTCCAACCGAAATGTTCTCATTGTCAAAGAACTGGTCATATGGAACATCAGTGTTTTGATCTCCATCCTTGTTGCCATTGTGGCAAGCCCAATCATTCCTCAGAAAAATGTAGCAACCAACAAAAATCAGCCAGATTGAAGATACATTATGAATGGATCGATCCTTGGGAATGGTCATCCACAGTCAAACGGTTATCTCAATTCTACAATCGACTACAATCACACATAGTGCAACCAGCAGTGAACCGATGATGGTACTCTCATGCAGTTGAACGAGGAGTACAACAGTGAAACTCTCCTACACCTGAAGGGGGGGAGTTCAAATATATTTTGGAGAAGATTTTCTCTCCTTTTAGCTGACAAAGGGGGGAAAATGTCAATGAAATTGACAAGTGGTTGTCAGACTGAAAGTCTCGACAACATCAGCGAAGCAGCCAGTGGGCATTTGTCATCAGCAGTGAGCATCAGCAAATTCGCGAGTAGGCAATCGATAGCCAAAGCAGCAGTGAGCAGCTTTCATCATAGAAAAAGCAACATTGAGTTGTTTTTCGACATCTTCAGCCAATGGGCGATCATCATCAGCAAATACGCCAATGGGCGTTGTGTCAGTGGACACCGGATGCTGTTTTCAAGCAAAAGACAGTTGGATCCTTTTGCGGCTTGGCACATGATGGAGTTGTCAAGTGTCCTTTGGAGATGAATCAGTCATGCAGCTGACTCACTCTCTTCATATTGCAGTTTCTTCAGCATCCAGATTTGGCGGTTTTTTTCAGGCAATATTTTTGAGGATCAACATGAGAACTTGGAAGATGGTTCCTCGTTCTTATTTTGGATTTATCATTGAAGGGGGGAATGTTAGCCTCTCTCATAAAACAATAATAAATCCAAAAATAAATAAATTAATTAAATATTCCAAGTTAGGAATTTGTGCCTAACTCTTGGGTTGTTCCTCTAAGATAGGAGTTAGTTTAGGTAACTCCTATATTGGTGTGTGTCTGGTGAGAAATTATCTCAACCAAAGGAGAAATTATCTCAACCAAAAGTGTCTTAAGATAGCACGCCCTATCTTGAGAACACTGTCTCTCATCTATTTATTTGTAACACTATATTCAATAAATGAAAATGAGGCTTCAACCTTTTTCCGCCAATATTTTGTGTCTGGTTTTTATGTGTGCTTTATCTATTTGTCTGAGTTAATTTCATTTTCATTTTCAATAAACATTACATCATGACTTTTACAATTTTACATCTCAAGGGGGAAAACCCATTTGACATAGACCCTTATGGACCACCCAGTTCTGCGACACAACTATAATCTAGCAGATTAACACACTAGGATTCCTCTAAGATTCTAATGACCAAATTCATTCTGGCTTTGGGGTTAGGCTGAAGGAAAACTCTGCCGATCATGGATCGATGAGACGAAAAACCTTCCGGAACGTAGATTATCACTAGAAAATTAGGTCCACCTAGGCAATTTACGTACATGACTCAAATCTGCTAAGATTATTTACAATTCACACATGCAGACTGGGTTTACAACATAGTATGATCAAGTCGATGATGACTGTCGAATGGCACGGACATGTTGATCAAGCGCTATCCCTTTTTGCGAAGAAAAGGGGGCGTACTGCTATGGGTAGTTGACACGTAGTGGTCAACATCTGGCTCTACTTGGGGACACGTTGCTGCACTGTAGGAATGTGAGAATCCAGAATCTGCATCCACGCAACACACAACAAAACATAAGTAGCGTCCATCCAAAAATCATCATATTAAGCACAGGGAAGATATAAGCTCTCCATTTATTAACTATCTAGAAAAGCAAATCTAATCCTAAAACATAAATGAAAATGCTGAAAAAACAAGTAGGGTTAGAAATACAATACAAAGAATGCCCCATGGCATCAAATGTGTTCAATATAGTGTATACTGAGCATTTGCCTGCTTTCAGGCAAATCTGTCGACTGCTTGTCGGATGTGCCATGTCCAATTTTGCATATGGTAGGACTTCTTCCTATCCAAAAGTCAAGCTGCTTATGGCCGTCTGATGCATCAAATCTTCTTCTCATTTTCTTTCTCTTGCGCTTTTTCTTTGTGGCAGGCTGTATCACTGATGACGTGGAACTTTCTGCTTCAAAGCTATAAGATGAAGTATGTAAGATATGTGTGACATGTCTTTTTTCATCCTGCATCTGATCTTTATCGTTTTTAAGTTTATTTGGATCACCTTCAATTAACCACCTTTCAATCGAACCAATGACCTCCTCATAATAAGATGGAGCTTGTTGCAGCAAATGAGAAGGCTCCTGATCTATTGATGTCTCCTGGTTTCTCTCATCCTTAATCTGCTGTTGAAATTTATGTACCTGTATTGTAATGGCATTTATCTGGCTAGAATGTTCAACTTTCATAGCATTGATTTCCCTGGCATGATCTTCTTCCACGGTCAGTAAATTTTTCTGAAGACATATCTGATTAGCTTCCATATCTTTTATTACTTTATCGTCTTTTTCCTTTATGGTCATTAAGCAATGCTGCATAGAGTTTATCTCTTCCTTATGATTTGCTTGCATAGTCGTCATATTTTCCTCTAAGCCTGATAACTTGGTTTGCATAAAACTAATTTCTGTGTCATGATTAGTCTTCATGGCCTCAATTTCCTTAGTATGCTGATTTTGCATGATCTCTATCTCCCTATTACGCTTTTCCAGGTGGGTGCATAAAATTCTCACATCATTGGCGTAATTAGTTTGATTGATCTCCATATTTTTTACCAGCAGCATTAGATCTTGTATAATTTGCTTATGATCTTCCTTTTCATTGTCAACACTGTTTTTACAATTTGTTCCTACTTTTCCACTATGATCTGCAATGGTACAAGTGGATGGCAAATTCTGATATGAAGCATTGTCTTGAAATCTTTCATCGACAGCTGGACCTTTTATAAGATTACTTTCATTCTGTTGCACAATTTTAGGGGCACAAGGCGAGCTGTCTGGATCACCATATCTATCTTTAAAAGCATCGACAATGTATTGCAAAGAAGTGAAGGAATCTTTAGGACAACTATTAATCCAATTCAAAGCATCATCTTCTTAAGAAAGGACAATTAGACGCATTTTGACATCTTCATGATTATACTGAGGAGATCTACAATACATGATCATTATACGAGTAAACCAGCCTAGATGCTTTTTAACAGCGACTGAATCACCACCCGAGAGCACAGGTAATTTAGAAATGGCCACTTTCGGAATATCATGGCGAACATCAGTAAAATGACATGGTTTAAACGAATAATCCATGATGAATAATAAGGGATCAAATGGATGATAGAAAGAGATTTCTGCTCAAGAAAATTAATAAATGAAATCAGTGGAGTCACCACTTGAACAATGAGTCAAATTCTAGGATCCAAAAAATAACCAACAAGCTGATATGTTAGAGGCTTCTTGTCTGGGAAAAATAAGAAAATGGAGTCGCCACCCAAACAAGAAACAAATTGAAGAGAAGTTGCTGATATGACGAAAGATAAGGTGATGAAAAGATCCAAATAATGCCAAAAAATGTTGAATCTGCCAGCTCAAATGAGAGATGAGAAAGATGAAAGAATGATGAGAAATGATAAGATGAATGTCGTTGAAATGCCAGGGACAAAAAAACTACTTCCCCGGCAACGGCGCCAAAAAAATGTTGGCGTTGCTGGCTCAAACGAATGATAGAAAGATGAACAATGAATGATAAAAAGTCGTTGAAACACCGAGAATAAAGTATCCCCGGCAACGGCGCCAAAAAAATGTTGTCGCACAGATTGTCACGACAACGCTCAGACCGGGGGCTGTCACCCTGATCCCTGATCTCTCCGTTTAAGCTTGTCTCCCGCGGCTAAGGGGGTTAGACCCTATGGGATAATGAATGACCAACTGGGGACCAGTTGGGTTGGGAGACACGAGGGGGAACAAGCACTTAATTGATTTAGAAGATAATGGACCAATGCCTTATGGAGTTAATGATTGAATGATTATTCATTAGATGTTGCAGAAAATATGAACCTTGTAAAACAATCATTTATCATCAAACCCAAGCAATGCAAGATATTCAACAAATGCACAACACCTTAACGATGATCCAGCAATTAAACTTCAAGAAAAATTAGATGCTTTAAATGATCATAAAATTTAAATGCTGACCAGCTACCACTTTCATATAGCCAACTTGTAAATAAACATTAAGTGCATTTAGCTATAGAGAAATGGAACATAAATACCACAAGAAACTCCAAAAAATGAATTTTCAATTTCTTTGTTAAGCCTTTTCAAAATATCTTTTTATTTTTATATATTTTATATTTTTTAAAACAAAATTAAACTAAACTAAACTAAATTAAAGTTAAATCCTAAAATCAAATAAATGTAACAAATTAAAACAAAATATGAACCCATTAAAAACTTAAAATTTTTTAATGATTTTTTATTTTTATAATTTTTTGATTTTTAAATAAAATTCTAAGATTAAGATAAAACAAAACTAATATCTAAAAATTTAAATGAAACTCTTAAAAAGGGCCTAAGAATCAACTTTTTATGATTTTTTGGGAATTTTTTATTTTATCAAAATTTAAACTAAAATAAAAGAATGAACTAAATCATTAAAACTAATTTTTTTTTTATTATTATTATTATGATTAAAAAATAAAACAAAATTTAACTTAACTATACATAATTCTTAAGAACCCAAAAAAAACTACGTTAAGCATAATGGAAGGGTAAATAATAAAACAAAAAGTCTAGGAAATAAAAAGAAACTTTTTTTTTTTTAACCTTTTATGATTTTTTATGTCTTTTGTATATTTTTTAAATTTAAAATTTAAATAAAACACGCTATAACTAAAGACTATAAGCTAAATAAAAAATTAAAACCATGATCTAAATCAAAATTCAAAAGCATAACCTATACAACAAAACCTAAGATCTAAATTAAAAATCTAAGCTAAATGAAACTCATTTAAAACAAAGACCGAGCCTAAAAATCTAAAAATGAATTAGCGTATATACATAAAAAAAAATCTGAAGTTTATCTAAATAAAACTAAACAAAAGGTATAACTCTAACTATACGCTACGTACATAAATCATGGAATCAAAAAACACAGCACACAGAAAAAATCGAATTTCTTTTGCGTAGCTGGTGTGAGCAGGTTCTGACGGCGGTATGGAGCAGGTGATCTGGGAACGGCAGCAGGAAATGGTAGCTCTATGATAGACGCAGCAAGGATAAGAATGGGATGAGCTGAATGCAAAGGGCTGTGGCAGTGAAAGGGAGGACAAATTGCGGATTTGCGTGGAAAAGGAAATCATAGGGATCTGCGTAGGAACGAAATGGAAATGACAGCGTGGAGATGGGGCTGCAGGTGAGAGACGTACAACAGCGTAGAGAAAGGGAGTGAAGTGTTGTTTGTAGGTGCGAGGATTACGTATGCAGGTCCGCAGAGGCAAGGGAAAGAGCTGCGTTTTATCTTTTGCTTTGTTTGCAGGCTTTATATATATATATTTTTGCAATTGCAGGTTTGAAATGGGCGTGGAGATGAATGGAGAGGTGCACGCAGCGATATATGGAGAGGTTTTTGCAGGCTGGAACGTATTTCTCCCTTATATATATATGTTTTTTTTTGACATTTTGGGCCTGAGACCAACGTACACCTGAAAAAAAAATTTCGATTTTTTTCTTGCGAAATGAAGCCCCAGGAACAACAGGCAGATGGCTTGAACAGACCCTCGAATTTCTCCAAAGAGTTTGAATTTTTTTTTTTTTTTTGGAGAATATCCCTGCAAAAATGAAACCCCGGATGGCAGACTGCTTGAGATTGCTTGATGAAATGCTGAAAAATTCTCAAAGCCTGTGCCTGCAACCTGCAATGGGAAAACAAAATACCCAGAAACAATATGTGCAAGGAAGAAAACTGAAAACCCTAAAACCAAATAAAAAAAATTTACAATATTTACAAATTTTTGACTCTTAAGCAGCCAGATTTGTCAATAATCCACAGTTATATTTTCAAAATTTCAAACTTAATGTGAGGTGCTTCAGAAAACCCTGCATGCATTAATAAAAAATTTCAAATGATAAGCCCGGGATCAAGAAATGGCTGGGCTCTTTCAGAAAACACAATCCGGGAGTTGGCTGGTTCAGCCGAGAACTTCCCCTAACGCCCGATAATCTAAAAAAAAGGATTTCCTGCACAGATTAAAATCAACCATTAACATAGAGGGAGAAAACAATAGAGAAACCCAGGTCAAATAGAGATACCTGCCACTATGTTTCAGAATCTAAACTATCATTCAAACCCCAAAGATCAGACAAGATACCTGTGCCTGGATCAATCTTCAATGGCTGAAAATAAAATTATGCAGAAAAATAAAACAATCTTACAGCATTTTCAGAAGAGTAACACCAGCAAGATTTTTAACCCCAAAGTCTTCCTTTATTGCACAAAAAATGACTACAAGAGAGCTTTCTTTAGCACCAGACTCTCAGATCTAATCTGATCTCAAACGACCCCTAACACCCTATTTAAAGGAAAAATTCCCAACAGTTAGTTCGAGTGATCCATGTCAAAACGATCTCAACCGTCGATGAGGATCAAGATATTTCTTAATCTCATCCGTCAAATTTTTAATGCATTAAAAAATTGAAATTCTGCATTTATTTACTCAAAAATATTATTTTTAAGTTTTTATTTTATTTTATTATTTTTTAATTTTTCAATTTTTTAATTTAATTTTTTAATTTTTTATTATTTTTTTATATATATTCCTTTTTTTATTGTTTTTTTTATCTTTTCAATTTTTCAATTTTCAATTTATTTTTAAATGGATCCTCGAACTTAGCCTTTGGAAAAATCACCTAGGACCTAGGACTTATGAGGGGATTAAAACATTTTCTAACCCTCAAGACACATTACATCATGACTTTTACAATCTTACATCTGCAGGGGGAAAACCCATTTGACATAGACCCCCATGGACCACCCAGTTCTGCGACACAACTATAATCTAGCAGATTAACACACTAGGATTCCTCTAAGATTCTAATGACAAAATTCATTCCGGATTTGGGGTTAGGCTGAAGGAAAACTCTGTCGATCATGGATCGGTGAGACGAAAAACCTTCTGGAACGTAGATTATCACTAGAAAATTAGGTCCACCTAGGCAATTTACATACATGACTCATATCTGCTTAGATTATTTACAATTCACACATGCAGACTGGGTTTACAACATAGTATGATCAAGTCGATGATGACTGTCGAATGGCACGGACATGTCGATCAAGCGCTATCCCTTTTTGCGAAGAAAAGGGGGCGTACTGCTATGGGTAGTTGACACGTAGTGGTCAACAAGGCTTCTAGGTCTAAGGATCCTTGTGGAGAAATGGCTTCTATGTAATACTTGTAGAATATAAGTTACGAAGTTGTGGGACCACAGAGAAGCCAAGTAAACCCAAACTAGGTCAAGGGTATGGAGTTGATCACTCAAGGAGGGGCTTGACCTAATTGGGGAAGATAATAGGATCAAAGGCATAATTTCTTGAGATTTGAATACAATGATCTCTATGAGGATAGGTATCCAAAATCAGCCTAGGGCAAGAGTTGGTCTTGCGGATATGGCTTGCTATATTCCACTGTTGGAATTGCTTGAAATTTGGAGGACACCTAGAGGAAAACCCAGCGCAATAGTGACCAAAAATCAAGGAGTTTGGATGGCTACAATGAAATTTATGTGATGCCCTAGGTGACCTACTAGGGTTAGGCCTAGAATTTGGAGAGGTGAAGGAAAGCGGGGTAATTTTGACCACCAAAGGGATACGAGGATCAATGCCTTATTGCTTGGGTTTAGTGGAGTCAAGATACACAAAGATCATGAGTTTTCGTAAGCTAAGAATACCTAACTGATCTTTGCTAACCTCTTCAAGGGCAACAACTAGATCAATAGAGATTTATACTTCAAATTTGCGAAAGAGACATTTTCGAGGTCTTTAACCTAATAGGTGCATCTAGGAATATTCACCCAATCCCCCAAAGGCCAATTCATGCATTTAATCACTTATTCAATGTCCCAAAAGAATTTCACATTACATTTAGCCCATACAAGAATAGAGATAACAACATACATGCAGTTAACAAATAAGATAACAAGAATAACATCAAAATTTCGGCTTACATGAGAGAGAGAGTACATGCATTTATCAACGTTGCATTAGAGAAACTCCAAAGACAATAGCGAAAATCCAAACATCATAGGGCATCAAGAAAAGCTTCAAAAATTCATCCCAACAAAAAGTGTGAAAATCTCATAAGAAATACTAATCTAATCCAAGTGATGATGAATGAGAGAGAATGCCTCTCTTCTATCTATACAATCCTCTAAGGGATTCAAATGGCCTAATTTGGACTAATAATGCCCCTCGAATAAAATAATGTGCATGGTAACAATACTTTTGGTGACAAGTCCACCAAATAGCTCAATAACATAAGAATAAGCCTCTCAAGAGGGTCGAATGATCAACAAAGTGAGTCGTTGGGCCTTTCAGGAGGCCTAATGAAGTTCAGGGGGTGCCATGATGTAGAAATGGACTCCAAACATAGTGGACAAGGGGTTGGCCCCTTGTTTTCCAAGCAAGAACCCGTGGTGCTCCCAAGTGGGTGTGGGGGCACAAGGACATCCTCATGGGTCTCAAAATGGATCTAAAATGTTTGTAGACCATCTGTGAGGGCTAGGATGATGACATAAGCCCTCCCTCTGTAGCGGGAGACATCTTCTAGACCTTGGAACATCTGCCAAGGGTATGGTGCAACTGTGGAACAAAATGGGCATGGTGAACTAGGTGCATCATCCTCATCCAAAAGGTAGAACAAGAGCAATCAATGAGCCTTGTTGGGGATCCATGAAGTAATCTTTGCCATGATGGAGGCCCATGGCTTTCAACGCTCACCCTACAAGTGCCAATGTTGCCCTCTATAGGGCTAGGACCTCGTATAGGGAGACCAAGCCCCAAATGGAGACCCACCTGCAATCCTTCATAAGATCCAATGTGTCCCCTTGCCCTCCAATACCACAAATCATTAGAATAATCAAGTAAAAGAGCATACAAGTCATGGAATCAATGGGGCACGTCATGGTGGCATGCCCTTCCATAGTGGGCTTTGGCATGTACAAGTGTCTCCAAGCTCAATAGGGGGTTAATCAAGGACCCTATTAGGTGGTTTCAACCTCTAAAGGGGGTGACATGTTCGTGGTACTTCCCTCAAATGGTAGGTGGCAAATGATATATTAATGGAGCAGAGTGGGGATCAGGGGAATCATCTAGACCACATGTTATGGTACAAGGGTAGCTTTAATAAGTGTAGAAGGGAGCAAATCATGGTACATGAGTTACCTCGACCTTTGTTTTTCCACCCTTCTTCATATGCCTTTTGCCTTTGATTGATTTTTCTTCATAACTACTTGGGGTTCCAGGTGATGAGAGCACGATGTGTAATATGTAACCGTGGATAGCCCTTTGAGGTGGGACAGTTCATTGCTCATCAGGGGTTGGGACAATCATGGGTTCCTTACTGATATAGGGGGTTCATCCAGGGCCCATAGGAACCAGGGCAATGGCCATGGATAAGGGGTAGAGCTCATGTTTGGCTTTTGCCCACGTGCTAAATTTGTGTGTTCCAACCATCTTTTGCATTTTGAGGTACAATTTCCTGTTGAGAGTGGCCAAATTATGCTCTTACTTTTCTTTTTAGATGCATCAACCTCAGGGGCATCGTTCCAGGCCTGACCCACGGTGTGGACAAGGGTAGGGGGAGGCTAACCCTACGTGGACCCAGTGGACACATGTAGACTCGGGTGGGAAAAGAGATGAATGGGGCTAAAATGAGTGGAAGGGGAGTAATGCAGTTGGTATAGGGAAGCGGGACCACACAACCAAAATCGAGATTTCCCATGTAGTGGAAACCCTAAAGCTAATTGCCAATAAAGGAGATCCCATGGCACTAGGATACAAGGTTAACCACGAAATCGGGCAGTGGAGACAAGAGTGCAAATCTAACCCACTTTTTCCGTCGAATCCCCCCACTAATCCATGCCCAAAAGTGCCCGTGACAAGTAAGGAAAATTACTCAATTATATCAATGAAAAGCCATACCTTCAGGGTTGGGAGGGCCACCTTCAAACATACAATCATGACAAGTGGTTGAGGGACCACATGGCTGGCTCAGGTGGCGCAGACAATGGCACATTGAGTTATCTGGTGTCTGCAGAGGCTGGTGGTTGCCGATTGAGGACCATCTAGGAGATTTTTTTCCTCCTATATACACTACTCACAGGTGTTTGGTAACATGTTCTAAGAGCTCAGTTAAACAAATTACATTCTAATAAGAATTTAATCTTTCTCGGATAGGAAGCCCTCCCTGATATCCACTTGCTTTTCCTTGATCCTGTAAATCAAGACTTCATGGCTTACTATAGTCCTTGTAACTTTGCCAACATTCAGGGGTATCCTCACAACCTTCCAGATGATTCTGCTATAAACAAGCTTCCAATCTTCCAGGGGAACAATGCAGTCAACGTTGATACTCATGTTAAAAAGTTCACCACTTTTCTGCAAAGATATGCTCATGCGACTGCATACAATCATGAGGATGTTAGAATGAAACTCTTTGTCCTTTCATTAGAAGATGATGCATTGCAATGGTTTCAGGACAAGCCTGATAATGCTTTTGATTCTTTGCAAGCTCTCACCAATGCATTCAAAGATAAATTTGGGGACAAAAGAGAGGGAAAATATTTGGTCAAAGAACTTAACTCTATTAAGAAAAGGGAAAATGAGACAGTTGAAGAGTTTAATCAAAGATTCAATGGTATCCTGAAAGATATGACTCAAGATTACAAGCCACCTAATAAAAACAGTGTTGGAGCGATATCTTGAAACCTTTTGTATTGACACGCAGTATGAGATTAGACGTGCTAATCCTTCACTTTAGTTGTTGCTCAGAACGTAGCTAAGGAATTAGACAAGGATAAGAAAGCTTTAGGTAAGTCAAAGATCCCTGGTTTCGAAAGATGTTCGGTTAAGTCTAAAGTAAATTAAATTAAGGAGGTAGAGCATGATCCAATTAAGGAATTAACGCAAATGATTAAGGAAATGAGGATTGAGCATGCTAGAGAAATAAGTGCCATGGAATCTAGGCTGATTCAGATGGAACGAAATCAAGCTCAAAATATCCAGCTTAGAAACAACAATAATAATAGAGGAAACAATAATCCGTGGCCAAGAAGGAATCCTCCTAATGATTAGAGACCTCCTACTCCACTTGAGTTTGCCAATGTCGTTGACCAGCCTATCCCATTTTTCAGACCATGTGAAAGTTTCCATGAAGAAAGTGCATGTGCTATTGCTAGAAAAATCTTGGATGAAGCAACAAATGAACAGATAAATAATGTAAGTCAGAATTCTTCCAAGGAAGGTCGTTGCACAGATATGATTCCGTCATCGTTCACTATAAATAAATTTAGTGACGAAAAGGATCTTGTAACTCAAATCTATGGTGAAACTCCATCTCAGGAACAAATTCTAGAAATTGCTAGAAGTAAGGGTTATACTTATCAGAGGAAAAGTAAAGACCAGAATCAAAATAAGCAAGTTGCATCTGAAAGATATAAATCAGGGTTAAAAGTTGATTGGGCTGCATGGATAAATATTTTTAAAATGTTTGTCCTAGTCTTAGAACTTTTGAAGATCCCTTCACAAAGCGCTGCATTCTTCAAAGCTTTTGGCATGGCTCAACATGATTAAATTTATAATAATCCAAAGGACAAAGAAATTAAGTTAAAGGATTTGAATTGCGACATGACTAATGAAGACCATCAACCTTTCTTTCTTACATTTGAAGTTAATGATCGATTGCTTCATAATTGTATGCTGGATTCCGGTGCGTCAACCAATGTCATGACTAAAACAGTTATGGATCAGCTGAATTTAAGCATTTCAAGGCCTTATCACAACATTTGCTCGATGGATTCTAAGAAGACTGAAGTCCTCTGTGTCATTAAAGGTTTACAGGTTTCCTTCGCTGACTATCCATACAAAATCATCACCATGGACATAGCAATTATTGATGTACCAAATGTATGGGGAATGCTTCTATCAAGGAAGTTTGCAGCTGACTTAGGTGGATCTATTCAGATGGATTTATTATGTGTTAGGTCCCTATAATACTAGTGTATTCCCTTATTAGTATTGTCATTGTAGCCCCTTATTGTTATTGTTGTGTCCATGTTGCCCCCATATTGTTATTATTGTGCCCCATAGAAACCCACTATTGTTATTGTTGTGCTCTTACATTATTATTGTTATGTCGGCTCTGATTATATTGTGACTCCTTAGACTCCTATATATAGAAATGAGGTCTTGTCATTTGTATCATCCAAGAATTGTTCATTTGTGTAATGTAAAGGAGGTTGCCTCCTCGAAGAGGCTGATTTTGAAGTCGTTGATCTATTTTTTCTTCTATTTTGTGAGCTGGTTGCATAACATTTGGTATCAGAGCTTTGGATTCTAGGGTTTCACTGCTCCAAACAGGTCATCGTGGCATTTTCGCTATAACTTTTTTCTACGACGTTTCAGACACTGAAATTAAAACCCATTTGAGTCGAAATCTTGATGAAACTCGGGTCCGAATTTCAGATATTTTCTCGCTATATTTTCGGATATATGATCCAAGGAAGTTAGAGTTTTTGTAGGCTCTCGAATTACATCCCAAACAGGTGACCTTGGGAAAATCATCATAACTTTCTCTTTGAGCATCGGATTGAGATTTCGTAAGAAGTTACAAAAATAGGACAGACTGCAGATTTTTGTGTATCGTTTTCAGATCCGAAGGTCGAAACAGTGACACGTGGTAGGTTGTACAAGTCCGCTCTATTGAACTAGTATATAATCAGGTCATTGTGGGAGATTTGACATAACTCTTTCTTGAAGAATCCAATATTGATCAGACTGGTGGGGTTAGAAAGAGCACTCAGAGTGCTACCATAGGACGCAATTTCAGACCTTGGAGATCCGAAATACATAGATACAACAGATTCAATATTGAGCTCTTGCAAAGCGAAAAAAAGTGTGTATATTTTTTAAAAATTTGCATAATCTTGGTTTGAAAAATTAGTTTGAAGTGATTCAAAGGGCATAGTGAGGCATAATTATCATTAATTGGTGCCCCGAAGAAAGAAAATGGAAACACCTAGTAAGCAACCTGAAAAATCTACCATGACTCATGAAGAAGAGCAAGAAATGCAATATGATATATCAAAATTACGAGACCAAGTGAAACAATTTTCACTCTCACAAAAAGTAACAAAAGCTAAGATGGATGGTTTAAAGAAAGGCATGGAAGCTAAGATGGATGGCATGGAAGCTAAAATGGATGGTATAGAAGCAAAACTTAAAAGAAACATGGAAGATTTGAAGATAGATTTGACAAAGTTGCTACAAGAAATGCTTACTAATGGTGAAAGGGTAGTAAAGGAAACTCATGATGAGAACAAAAGAAATGTTAATCATGATTTCATAGATTCTAATGTTGGATTGAAGACCTACCATGTTCCAAAGATCGATATGAGGAAGTTTGATGGCAAATATCCCATAACATGGATACTACAGATTGAGCAATATTTCGATCTCCATAATGTGTAAAACACACAAAAGGTACGCATTGCAACTTTATATTTGGAAGCCAATCAGTTTGTATGGTATCGATGGCTTTGCTCTCGTAAACAAATTGTCACTTGGGCAATTTTTACGGAAGAAATGATAGCACATTATGAGGATACAAAAAGAAACACCTTTTTTAGCCAATTGATAAATCTCAAACAAAAGGGTTCAATGGTGGAGCACATTGAGGACTTCCAAAAATTGAATATAAGGGTAAAAGATATTCCAAAGGAGCATAGGATTGATGTGTTCATAGCAACTTTAAAGGATACATCCAACATGAAGTTCGCCTTTGGGAACCTGATTTATTGGAGAAGACATTCAGGTTGGCAAGAAAAATTGAAAGCAAAATTATGGCAACAAGGAAGCCTAGCACTCACAACTATAAAGATGGAAGTGTTGTTGCCCCTAGCCTTCCACAACCTACAAGGTTGACACCACAATAATTGGAAGAAAAAAGAGCAAAAGGGCTTTGTTATATTTGTGATAGCAAATACATTAAAGGTCATAAGTGTGCTGAGAAAAAATTATTTTCAATAGATTATGAAGAGGAGGAAGAAAATGAACAAGAAACATCAAAAGAAGAGGATATACACCAGGAAAAAACCCTAGAGAAAGAAGAAATGAATCCGACCATATCTTGTAATGCATTGGCCGGAATTACCACTCAAACTCTCAAGATAGAAAGACATATCAAGAAGAAAAAGGTAATAGTGTTGATTGATTCGGGCAGTACCCATAATTTTATTCATTGTAAGATAGCCAAGGAATTGAATGACTTCTTATATCCAGCACCAGAGTGTCAAGTGATAGTTGCAATTGGAGGAACCATAAATCGCTCTGGAAAGTGCCATAATATCAAGCTATCCATGTGAGAATATGTATTGAATACTGCAATGCTTTTCATTCCAATGGGTGGTGCTGATGTTGTACTAGGAGTCCAATGGCTACAATCTTTGGGTATGATAGTTTTTAATTTTCAAGAACTTTTCTTGAAATTTTTTTCGGAAGGAAAGGAAGTTGAATTAAGGGGTATCGCAGGGAAACTGATAAAGATAATCAATTCTAACGACATGACAAAGCTTCTAAAGAAAGAACAACGAGGTATAATTGCACAATTATGTTCGCTAGAGATTCCCACTTCGAAATCATCTATTTGTCCAGATCTCCAAAAAGTCTTGGAAAATCATTCTATGGTATTTGAAACTCCCAAAGGCCTCCCACATATTCGTGATCATGATCATGCTATTCATTTGATTCCAGGAAGTGTTTCTCCAAAAATTAGGCCTTACAGATATCCCTATGCCCAAAAAAGTGAAATTGAATGTATGGTTGCAGAAATGCTAGAGGCTAGTATAATTCAACCTAGTCAAAGTTCTTTCTCTGCTCCAGTAGTATTGGTGCACAAGAAGGATGGATCATGGTGCATGTGTCCGGATTATAGGGAGCTCAACAAGCTTACTATTAGAGATAAATTTCCCATTCCTGTCATTGATGAATTATTGGATGAATTGCATGGATCAATTTACTTCAACAAGTTGGATCTTTGTTCAGGATATCATCAAATCAGAATGAAGATTGAAGACATTTTGAAAACAACATTTAGAACTCATGAGGGTCATTATGAATTTTTGGTCATGCCTTTTGGCCTTACTAATGCACCTTCTACGTTTCAAGGTTTGATGAATTCCATTTTCAAACCCTTCCTTAGAAAATTTTTGTTAGTATTTTTTGAAGATATACTAATCTACAACAAGTCTTGGAAGGATCATGTTCAACATGTTGACAGTGTGCTCAAACTATTAGAGGAGAAACAATTATACGCAAAAACCTCTAAATGTTTCTTAGGAGTACTAGAGGTGGAATATCTGGGTCATATTGTATCTCATGAAGGTGTTAAGCTAGACCTTAGCAAAATTATAGCCATTAAGGAATGGAAAATCCCTACATCCATTAAGCATCTGCGAGGATTTCTTGGGTTGACAGGGTATTATCGCAAGTTTGTTAAGAATTATGGGAGAATAGCAGCACCTCTAACAACATTATTGAAGAAAGATGCATTTTCATGGATTCCAAAAGCAAAGAAGGCCTTTGAACATCTTAAAGAGCCAATGTGCCAAGCACCGGTCTTAGCTATGCCAAACTTCACAAAAACCTTTATTGTGGAATGTGATGCCTAAGGAAATGGAATTGGTGTTGTTTTAATGCAAGAAGAAAGACCCATTGCTTTCAAAAGTCGTCCAATCAAAGGAAAGTATTTACACAAAGCTATTTATGAGGAGGAGATGTTGGCAATACTACATGCACTTAAGAAATGACGACCTTACCTAATGGGAAGACACTTCAAGGTAAAAACAGATCATGATAGTCTTAAATACTTTCTAGAACAAAGATTATCTTCAGAAGAGCAGCAAAAATGGGTGACAAAGATGTTGGGTTATGACTTTGAAATCATCTACAAAAAAGGGAAGCAAAATGCTGTCGTAAATGCACTCTCAATAAAAGATGAGGATGTGGAAGCATTGCTTTGCGCCATTTCTATTATCCAACTAGATTGGATAAACAAAACAAGGGATGAATGGAAGAATGACGAAGAAGTGTGGGCACTCATTCAAAAGTTACAACAAGATCACAATACATTTGATACATTTAGCTGAAAAAATAATTCGTTATGGTACAAAGATCGCTTATACCTTTGTAAGAATTCCCAACTCAAACAAAAGATTCTTATGGAATTGCACACCTCTCCCTTAGGAGGGCACTCAGGATTTTTAAAAACTTACCACAAGGTTAAGAAGGAATTTTTTTGGGATGGCCTTAAATCTGATATTCAAAAGTTTGTGGCGGAATGTTTAGTTTGCCAACAAAATAAAGTTGAAACAATTAAGACCCCAGGTCTATTACAACCTTTATCCATTCCAAGTCAACGTTGGGAGGAGGTTTCAATGGATTTTATCACAGGTCTACCCAAGTCTGAAGGAAAGAGTGTCATCATGGTGGTAGTTGATAAACTTACCAAGTATGCACACTTTTGTGCATTATCTCATCCATTTAAAGCCAGTACAGTTGCTACTGCATTTATGGAAACAATTCAAAAGCTACATGGAAACCCAAAGATTATTATAAGCGACAGAGATCCCATTTTCACTGGAAATTTTTGGGCAGAATTATTTTCTTGTCTGGGTACTCAGTTAGCTCATAGCTCATCTTATCATCCTCAATCTGATGGGCAAACTGAGATAGTAAACAAATGTTTGGATGGATATCTTCGTTGCTTTATATCTGATAAACAGACACAATGGGTAAATGGTTGCTTATGGCTGATGAATGGTGGTATAATAGTTCCTTCCATATTGCAACAAAAATGATCCCATTTATGGAACTTTATGGATATCATCCACCGTCCATCACATCATATTTAAGAGAAAATTCTAAGGTTCAAGCAGTGGAAGATCACATCGAGCATCAACAACAAGTTCTCCAACTCTTAAAGGATAACCTCACTTTGGCACATAATAGAATGAAACAACAGGCAGATCAACATCGCAGCGAAAGAAGTTTTGATGTAGGTGACTGGGTATTTCTACAGCTACAACCATACAAACAAATGTCCCTCAAGCAAGCTAAGAAGGATAATAAATTATCACCAAAGTATTATGGTTTGTACAAGGTGTTGCAAAAGATTAGTACTATGGCATACAAATTGGAGCTTCCTACAACTTCCCGAGTGCACCCAGTTTTCCATGTTTCATGCTTAAAGAAGGTTATAGGTGACAAGCTCCCAGTTCAAACAATATTTCCAGAACTTGACGAGGAAGGAAAAATCATATTGGAACCTGAAGCAGTCATAGAAACAAGAACTTGATAGCTACGAAATCGATCAATTTCAGAGTATCTCATCAAGTGGAAGAACTTACTCGCTGAAGATTCCACACGAGAGGATGGGAATTTTATACAGAAGCATCCAAAACTACTCAAGTGTTGAGGACAACACTTTTCTGAAGGAGAAGGGCATGTTAGGTCCATATAATACTAGTGTATTCCCTTATTAGTATTGTCATTGTAGCCCCTTATTGTTATTGTTGTGCTCATGTTGTCCCCATATTGTTATTATTCTGCCCCATAGAAGCCCACTATTGTTATTGTTGTCCCCTTACATTATTATTGTTATGTCGACTTTGATTATATTGTGACCCCTTAGACTCCTATATATAGAAAGGAGGTCTTGTCATTTGTATCATCCAAGAATTGTTCATTTGTGTAATGTAAAGGAGGTTGCCCCCTCGAAGAGACTGATTTTGAAGTCGTTGATCTATCTTTTCTTCTATTTTGTGAATTGGTTGCATAACAATATGCCACTATTCCCACAACATTAGGTGGTATGGTCAGATTATACAAAGAAATGGAAAGAAGATACCATGTTGAAATTCCAAAGAGACTAGAAAATGGTGAGGAAATTGAACCATAGGGTAATCCACCACAGCATGGGGCTGAATTCATTCAATGGGTTTATTATTTTTCTCTATCTCATATTTCAGACAAGAAATGAAGAAGTCCAGAGTGTGATAGAAGTGTGCATCATGTTCTTCATCAACCAAAAAGGGTCAAGTTTCAGCGAGGGACATCTGACAAGCGGCCTATGGATCTACCGACAAGTAGACATGTGTTCCAGATTGTGCCAAGGGGATGGCATCTGATGCCATGGAGCATCCTTTATATAGTGTCTCTAACCTTACGCTCTTAATTAGGATTTCATTTCCATCATCAGTTAGTTTTATGTCATGCATTTATGTTTTATGCTTTGAATTTGTTAGAGTAGAATTTTTCTATTCTAGTAGATGTTCTATATATATGACGATTTCAATTTTGAATGGATATCTATTTGATGGATCTTTGTTTTATTGGATACAGGATTCTGGATTCTCACGTCACTTCATTGAAGCAACGTGTCTCCATATGGAGCCAGATGTTGCACCCATTTTGTCAAAATTCCAAGGAAGTAGTGTACACAATTTTTCAAAGATCAGAATCATCAGCTAACCAATTCTTGTAAACCTAATTTCTGCAAGTTGTAATTTAAATGATGCTAGTATGACCGTTTTATTATGTAAAAACACCTAGGTAAACCTTTGATTTTGACGACGAATTTCATCCTAGGAGGTTTTTTAACCTCACCGCATTATGTGTGTTCTAAACACGGATAATTGACAAATTTTTTCCTCCAGCTTAAACCCCAAAGCTAGGGTGAAATTTATTGACAATATGTTAGGTGAGTCCTACAATTATATCGAGTGTTTGTAAAAGTGGTTTGAGAATAATTTAAGCTATTTGGCTAAAATATTTTAATACAAATCACTTGGTCTACTAGATCATATTATGTCGCAAAATTGGTTTATTATTTTGAGGGTTTATAGTGAATGTATATTCCCCCATTGAGGGTTGAATTTGTAATATTTGATGTAAAAAAATATTTTAGTGTATGGTCCCTCGTACTTAGACACCATGGCTAAAATATTTGAGGGTAGAAAAATAATTAATCCCCTCGTGTTAATTAATTGATTAATTTGGTTAAAATAAAATTAAATCCTAAGCCAGAAAATTAATTAATTTAGAGTAAAAAATTTAATTTTATAGATTAATTCTCCAAGTGGAAAAATACCAAAAATTCATGGTTCAAAAAGAAGTTAATTTTTGGAGGTCCCCCACCAAGGAAAAATGGACTTTTTAAGAAAATTAAGCTCTTGGACCTTGGTGGTTAAGTCAAAGTAAAGAATTTGAAGAAATTAATCCAAAAAATTAATTTTTGGATTAATAAAATAATGGGTTTTATGAGAAGTTCAAAAATTCCTCAAAAATAAATATTTTCGACAGTGGAGATTAAAAAATAACAAAATTTTTATCAACGGTAGAGATTATTTTGATGGGGATCAAGCCAACTAGCCATTATTTTCCACTTAGAGGATTTATCTATAAATTATAAGCCATTTGCTTCTCAAGTCACAATGATGCCTTTGGTTCTGGATATGTAAATTTGTAACGCTGGCATTGATCCAATGATTTGTTGGGAATGTTTGATATCATAATAAAAGACTTTGGGGTTCAGTTCATGGTGTCCTTGTCTCATTGATTTGTGGTACGTGCTAGTTATGTGCTAATCCTATATTGTGCTAAATTTTTATATAAGCTTGTTATTGCGTTTATCGGTGATAAGAACATTCTATTAGTAGATTTTGTGTTTATCTTAGGTGATTCGATTCACCATATGTATAACAAGTTTGCTTGAAGAAATATTATAGAGATTTGCAAGTACACTAGCCCTTGGGCTCCAAGTTCACAGACTGTGGGCACGGCCGAACCTTGTTTGGGCTCCGGGAAATTTATGTGATTTTCTTACTTCGCTAAAGACTTTGGTTAATACCCTAACTTTCAAAAATACATTGATTGTAATGTCCCAAACGAAATAAATTTGGAACATTTCCTTTACATAAAATTTCTACTCATAAATAGAAGATTGCCATGTAAAATATAACATATAAAATGCATGCAGTTTGATAATATGATAAATAGAAACAATCTCAGCTTTATTATGATATAAGAACTGGGGTTTTACATGCTGGAAAAATCGCTGAGATAGCTGGCCTCAACAGATCTGCGATAATGCTACAATGGGCCTCCCAAAACAAACTGAAAAACAATACACTGCAACCTCTGAATTCTGAATGGATCCACCAAGGGAAGAGATGGGTGCTCGCCCACTCTCAATGAATCACCCAAGGGTTTCCGTCCTGGTGCCACTGCTGGAGTAGAGAACAGGGTTCTCAACCTCTCATACAAGAAACAATACTCAATCCAAGATGTCCTCCAATGGCCTCCTCCTCCTCTTTTATAGATCTAATGGACCCCTCTAGAATCTTCTATTTTATTATTGTTTAATCATAGAGCACTTTTTCCCTCTTTTATTTTAATTAAAATATTCTTTTTAATGCGGGAAAAGGGTAAATTGGCCACCATGTCTCCTTAGGTCATTGAAACTCCCATCCAAAAGTCCTATCATATATATCTTCTCTTTCTGGTTCCAATGAGCTATTACATTGAGGTGTTCCATTAATCTCCCTGGAATGCCACCTTGAGCATAATTAATTAAGTTATGTCCATAATAATACTGATTTTTGAAAGTTTTCGGAATGCAACAGAACGAAAGGAAAACTGTGCTGATGATGGAATATGCCAAGCAAGTGCCATCAAATCCCATAAAATCTCCTTAAAACTCCATCGGGACTCCTGATGACATAAACCTGCTCCACTGACTTGGCCATCCCCTATCTTGGAAAGCCACCCTGGCTGTACTATGAAGAAGAATAAAAATGGGGACATGACAATCCTCTCGCCCCAAGATTGCTTGCCCTCAAGCAATCCAAATCTGTGGACCAATCTAGTGGCCCAACACCACTGAGACCCAATGCTCGGATCCGATATGAATCACAAGTCCATGTCAGGTCTCCAAGCTATCGAAACATGAATGGGTCCTCCAATACCTGGATCCCATGTCCATCTCTAACTCAACCTGTTGCCAGTAGATCCACTTAGATCCCAATGCCACCAAGAAGGAGCGTTAATGCTACATGGCTCCTGTTGTGCTGTAGCTCCGGCTGTGAATGTTGCCCTACCAACTGTGTACCAGCTCATCACCTCTCTCCAATCCAATCCTTGGCATACCCCAAGGTCAGTCTCACCATATTGATGCTGCGTTGAGATACTGATGAGTGGCCAACCCACATTCTGCTGCCGACTGGAGCATGTAATATCCCCCACCTCTAAGGGCTCCTGCAGTACACTGCTCCCGACTAAGAATGATACTCCATCAATAGGATACCAACTCATGATCTCCCGCCAATCTAAGTCATGGACTCCTGTGTAAGGAACAAGTCTACTATGTTGATGTTGGTCCATGCTCAACTCATGCTGCCCTATCTGGTTGGTCAGCAATATCCATCGAGAAAGTCCTGCCTCTCTCCTTGTAATGGGTACAAGTAGCCAAACTGTGCTGCAAGCCCTGTCTATGTACTCCTGGAGAGGGCTGCTGCCTAAAAATGTTGCAAATCGGTTAGCTGTCACTACCCCTGTTTGCACCTCATCAATGGGTAGACCCAAAGATGGATGCACTGCCATCTCCCTCGCTTGATAGGAAACTCCACGCTCCTCCAATCCACCAATCTCTTGCCAAACTGTCCTGTCATACTCCAGCATCTCCTGAGGACAAGTGTCAGCGAACATTGTCACCTTGCCAACTGTCTGTACATCTGTCTGCTCCTCATCAACGATTGACCCCAAGGGTGGCTGCTCATCCTCCACCATCACGGGTTCAATATGAACCTCCAACTGGCTCTCCCAAAAAGGCTCATCATGCATACTGTGTGCCTCATCCTCCTCAGCTGACTCACGCTCCATCATATGCTGCTCATGCTGACTCATCACTGGTGACACACTATCCTGAATGTCTCTCCTAGGACCCACATACTACTCATCATATGAATCTGGCCTCATGTCAATAACTTGCCATGACTGATGCTCCTCTATGTGCTCTCTATGCTGAATCATCAGCCGCTCATTTGCTCCTTGATCTCTTTGCCACATGGGGACAACCAGCTGCTCATCGTGCTCCTCTACCACACATGGATGCATATCTGGGCTACTGTCATCAACTCCATATGACTGCTCGTGCTCCTCTAAGGTATCATTGTATGAACCGATGGACTCGTCCAATGAAGTGTCCTCATCCTAATAGACATAAAGAATATCTCCTTGCTCTACCACTATCATCTCCTCAGTGTCACTCAAGAATGAGTGGTCAAGTCCCCAAGGTCCTTTGCAGATGAAGCAAAGTCCTTTCCTCCTCATCTCATTTTTGCTGCATGAGCCCCCGAACCTGAGCTGCTCCTCCCTAGTCAACTGCTTCCTGAACAACCCAATGTTCTTCTCAACCAACCTCTCGGCTGGTTCATAAGCAGCAGGTGAGACCAACTGTTCTCTCCTCCAAACGGATAGCAATCAAGACTGCAACTCTCGGAAAATGGCATCACAACCTCTCATACATGATGACAGGATGGACTGCATGTGTGCTACGATTGTGTCAGAATGATGTTTCCTAATGCTGAAGAAGCATTGGAACTTCCGTAGGATCAAACTGTCACACTCCAGATCAAGCATGATCTCATAAGTCCTAGTCATGGCCATGCCTCCTAAAATCTCAAGCTTCTTCCCAAGGGTAGAGCTTGCACTGTTGTCCAAGTCTCAGAAAGTTTCTATCAACATTTTGAAAACTTTCCTCATAACATCATCATTGTAAGGAGCTATGGGGGCGGTCAGTCTCATGATGTTACTGAGAGAAGATGCGACTGGAAGTCTAACCCCTTTACAAGGTTCCTCCAAGAACTTATGTTGTGTGAGAGCAAGCATGGCTGGTTTTACAGCCCAAATTAGTTTCTTCCCTTCTAACTAGCTCACTTTGGAAATGAGTGCATCTAGTTCATCAAGTTTGAAAATAATTTTCCATGTGACCCTCATGTGTTTCAAGTTTGTTCCAAGCGCAAGGATTTTGCATCCAACCTTTGGCTCCTTCTGCAAATCTCTTGGCTGCACATGGTTAAGAATGGCATGGATCCCTTTTGAGAAAGGTTTGTTGGCCTTTTTTGTTTTTTGGTCTATAATGCAACTCATGGAGGTATTTCTTTGTTGGTTCGTGAGGTGTTTTAAAAGCTCCATAATTCCGCAAAGCTATGGAATTAATACACAATTCTGCACATCAAACTTTGGCACATGGAAACAGTTCATACATCACTCATACAACCATATCTAGCCCTCAAAAGGGCAGCTATAACACCATACTCAGGTCTCTGCAAGATATAAACTAGCAGCCACACTACAATCGACAAGGCACCAAGCCATACTAAATACCACGACAAGTGTCACATTGCACTCAGCAGTTTATATGACATAGGTAGGGGTTTGTTGTAGGTGTTCATGGAAAATGTTTACTTGCGAGATAACACATTTAATGCCAAATCCACAGGACAGACATGTATCTCTAATATCAATTCAGAGATTAAGATGTTGCTGATGTACAATAATATAATCCACACATATAAACTCCTTTTAAATCTGGACATACAGTAAATAAATAGGGAGTAGAGAACCTGATCTTTTAGAGGCAAAGATTTAGCAAGCACACAGTGTTCAACATCGTTTCCCTTGAAGCATCGTTGCAGCTCTGACTTAATAATATACGCTGCCCAGTGATGAATACTTCGAAGTTCTCTTGTGATGGCCTTGGCATCACCACACAGAACTTACAACAGTCCTGGTATCATTAACAATCCCTTCATCGAATGGCCAGTACTGCGTTGGTGTACCTAAAGATGGTCTTCGTCTTCTTCAATCTGCCCTTCAGAATTCAGAAACTTGGTTAGGAATTCTCATTACCCAACGTAACTAAAGTTTGTTGTCTGTGGTAGACTTCACCCCAACAATTCATACGCTCTTGACTTCAAGCAATACGCAACCTAGATTGTATATGATAACTTTGACAGTGAATTCCGCATTCAACAGAACAAATTATGATCCAGGGATCTTTTCTGAATCAACTAATGATAGGTCACGCCAATAATTTGCTCACGGGCTTCTCCATACAACAGCTGAATGACCATTATGGAATAGAGACAATTCGACCTCTAAATTTGACTTGATGCAACAGAGAGTGATGTTTCGTCTCTTGTCTTCCGCGAATGTAGCTGAAGGTTCTAAAGGTTTCGGTCTTCCTCGAATGAGCTCTAAAAGTTGGTCCCCAACCATGTGTTAACGCTCAACCATCAATGTGTGGTCCTTCAGGAGCAATTTGCCCAACGCTGTGCCATTTACTTCACCTTTTGGCTATTAATTTGTCCCATCAGCAAAGGTGCTTACGACTGCAATTGATGAAGAAAGAACAACTCTCAGTTAATAGGTGGCTTCCGGTTCTGGGCAACGAATCTGGTGGCTAGATTACACTCAAGCACAATCCACTGTTGCCTAAAGTGGCTCGACCATGGCAATACGAATTGATATGCCTCCTTTCTTTTAATTTGTCCGCCGCCATCTTAATAAAATTTCTATCCCTGGTAAAACAAAGTCCGTCCCCCTTTTTATTTATTTATAAATAATTGATCCTTTAAAAAAAATAGTCGGCCTCTTTAAATATAGCGCTTTAGGGCCCCACTCCAAATTTATCGGCTGCGACTTTTTAGATTTTTGTAATTCTTGTCTTCTACAAAGAATTTCGCCCAGAAATTATATGACTTCGATCTGTGCTCAAAGAAATCGGCTTGCTTTGAAATCGGCTTGACCCAGGCAAATAATGACATCGTCCCCCTGAGCTTAGTGTGACTTTATTCAAGATCTGCATGTAATGTCAACTCGTGGTTTTTGGATTTATGCAGGTTTATGCAGCACTCTATTCTCTGAGAAATGGGGTCCAACAATACGATTCTGCTTGACAATTGCCAATTCGACGACTTCTACAGAAAATTCGGCCCGACTAGCTATTAACAAATATGTTGCGACTTTGTTCCAAAGATTCGGTTCATATATGATCATTCCTTGGCCAGTTCGGGAAGACAACGTCCAAAGAAGACCAGAGAATGCGGCGATCCTAACTTACAGTCAGCCCCCTTAAAATTCTTCGACGGCACTTTGAAAATGGGTCCTTCTAACATCTGGCGACAATTTGAAAATGGGTCCTTCTAACATCTTACGCCATATAAAAATTTCTTAAGATGATGGCTCCTTCTTAGACGGTTCGACCCACATATTACTTTCACAGACCACCTTTTAATTCACCTTCGTAAAATAATAACAACCAATTTGTCGATCTTTTATTGAAGATGTGACAATTTTGGGCTTTTCCACAAAATGGAATTTTTGCACCTTCAAAACTCTCGAACAACTTCAATTGAAAACTGAAAACCCATAGGTTGAGGCAAGTTCAAAGCTTTGATACCACTGTAATGTCCCAAACGAAATAAATTTGGAACATTCCCTTTACATAAAATTGCTACTCATAAACAAAAGATTGCCATGTAAAATATAACATATAAAATGCATGCAATTTGATAATACGATAAGCAGAAACAATCTTAGCTTTATTATAATATAGGAACAGGGGTTTTACATGCTGGAAAACTAGCTGAGATAGCTGGCCTCAATAGATCTACAATAATGCCATAATGGGCCTCCCAAAACAAACTGAAAAACAATACATTGCAACTTGTGAATCCTGAATGGATCCACCAAGGGAAGAGATGGGTGCTCGCCCACCCTCACTGAATCACTCGAGGGTTTCCGTCCTGGGGCTACTGTTGGAGTAGAGAACCAGGTTCTCAACCTCTCATACAAGAAACAATACTCAATCCAAGATGTCCTCCAATGGATTCCTCCTCCTCTTTTATAGATCTGATGGACCCCTCTATAATTTTCTATTTTATTATTATTTAATTATGGAGCAATTTTTCCCTCTTTTATTTTAATTAAAATATTCTTTTTAATGCGGGAAAACGGTAAATTGGCCACCATGTCTCCTCAGGTCATTGAAACTCCCAGCCAAAAGTCCCATCATGTAGATCTTCTCGTTCCAGTTCCAACGAGCTATTACACTAAGGTGTTCCATTAATCTCCTTGGAATGCCACTTCGAGCATAATTAATTAAGTTATGCCCAATAATAATACTGATTTTTGAAAGTTGTCGGAATGCAACGGAACGAAAGGAAAACTGTGCTGATGATGGAATATGCCAAGCGAATGCCATCAAATCCCATAAAAACTCCTCAAAACTCCATCGGGACTCCTGATGACATAAACCTGCTCCACTGATCTGGCCATCCCTTGTCCTGGAAATCCACCCTGGCTGTACTATGAAGAAGAATAACCCCCTTGGTCAGCCTCCTCCTCCTCTCGGCCTCCCTTGGAAACCCTCCTCAGCCTTGCTAGAAACCTCTTAAGCCTTTCCTCCCTCTGCCGTGGGCCTTCTTGGCCTCTTTGCCTTAGCCACAGGCTTTCTGGGCCTTGCTACCTCTCTCTAACCCTAATACTAGCCCTTTAGGGCCTACGATTGCCCTTTTCCTAGCCACCCTTGCCTCTTTTAGTCATTTCATTGGGTTATCATTCGATTTTGCCTCTAACACTTGTGTTTGCAATGATTTTTTCAAGCTAACATTGGTGATTGCAGGTGGCCATTTCACTAGAAGAATTTTGGGCAAGCAAGTGTGCCATCTCCAAGGCCTAAAGGCCAAGTGGTTTGCTCTCTCAAACCTTTTCTCCCTCATTGTTTTACTTACAACCATACAAACATTTGATAATAGTGACATTTAACTCATTTAAGTGGCTTAGAAATCACCTAATAAGTTAGCTAGCCATTGCATCATTTGGGCATTTATTGATTGGGAAAATTTCATTTATTTTGAGTGAATGTCATACTATTCTAAAGTGCATCATCAAGGTCTAAAATATAACAGTGGCAAAAACATTAATTCTTGCATACATAGGCATCTTCTCTCTGTTTCAAATCTCATCTAAAGTGCTCTTGTGTAATCATAGGAAAGAGATAAATCTTGGCATTGTTTTGGCATATTTGTGATTGGTTAACTCATTACTGTCATAGCTTGCAGGCCAACTTTCATCATATTTTCAAACTGGACCCGCACCCAACAATATGCTCAATACCAATATACCAAATTGAATACTGAATCACAAAACCTGAAATACAATCATTGAATCACCATTGAATATCAATCACCAATAAATTGAATCACTGATGCAACTGAATCACTGAATACTAAATCAACCCAAGTTAAAAATCAACCAATAACTGATCAAATCAAGGTATTAATCACCAAATCAAGATACTAATCAACCAATCATGCTAATAACCACACTGTCATCAACACTGAACAAATCTGCAGTCATTACAAACATTGATCAAATTCACCTCAGAATGTATACACGTCTGTTCTGAAGCATATTTGCGTATATATACGTTTCTTGTGCATAAAACCTGCGTACAGATCTCAAATCATTGAATACTGAATACTGACAAACTAAATCACTGAACCATTGAATCACCGAGTACAAACATTGAGTCACTGTAACAACCAATCACTAATATACCAATACTGAATCACTGAATAACCAATCACATTCCTACAACATTATCACTGATCAATGATCAAGCCACAATCAAATCAATTCAATCAACACTGTCAAATACCATCCATCCTGTGTTGATTTGGAGTAGCATCGAATGCGCTCTAGCCTCGAAACTTGGTGGAGAGGCTAAAGCACATGAGATCTCCAATACCCAAAAATGGTTTGGGCAGATTCTAAATAGTTTGGGAGATATTAAAATAATTAATATTTTTAATGGAGTCCCTAAGTCTATACTTAGGGAAAATAAAATATTAATGTGAATTAATATAAAACTGTGTTATAAGGGTCCAAAAGTCATGGATCAAGCCAGAGTTAATCTTAGCCGTTGATTAGGGAGAGTTAATCTTAGCCGTTGATTAGGGACTTAATCTCGGCCGTTGATTTGTCAACGAGAAAAGTATAAGAGGAGGCTTGAGGGTCACTTGGAGAACACACCGAGTTGATCAAGATTTCGATTTTCTGGGGCAGGGTTTGTTGAGGAAGTCGAAAGAGTGATCAGAGTTGCAGCTGAGGGGTAGTGAATACAGAAGCAAAGAGGTAGAGATAGTACTAGGAGGATCAACGCAGATGCCGGGAGAGAGGGATGCAAAGCCAGCTAGAGGTTCACGTAGAACCAGCCAGGGCTCACGCAGAGGCAACCAGGAGCTGTGCAGTGCCTTAGAGAGCTAGCGTGGGTGACGCAGAGGCTCTGAGGGCTGATGTAGTGCCTCCAGAGGCTAACGTAGGGCGAGCTAGGGTGACGCTGGGCCAAAAAGGGCTGGCGCAATCCCTAGAGGCTGACGCTGGGGTTTTTCGTGGGGCAGATTGGAGCTGGGAGTTGTCGGAGTGTTTATCCGGGGTTTCAGCCAGAACATCTGTCTCCGATTGAGAGGTACTACTGCTGAGATTATTCTCTGTTGGGTGAGCCAGTTTTGGCACCCAGAATGTATTTTGAAATTGCTTAATAATTAAAACCCTCAGATAGATGCACCAGTTTTCCCGCATTGGGTTTTTTCCGGGGACATTGGTCCAAAAACAACGGTGTCACTTGTGTGCTTGTTTTGTTTCCTTCATTTGATGATCTGTAATGTGTTGAGCATGTACTTGTATTTATTTTCAGCATTTACATGGTAAACAACTTGTTAATTTAATAGAACAAGTAGGCAGAAATAAATCAGAAAAGTACATGAAGGGTTTCTAACAGTTAGACTTAGAAATTCCAACATGGTATCAGAGCCAGGTTGCAGATCACAAGAGAACTGAGGACATCAGCCGAGCAGAGCAGCAAAAACAGAAAACAGCGGTCCCGAGTGACAGAAGCTGTTCCTAAAAAAGAAGCAACAAGGAAGGTGTGACGCAGTGCCTGCATCATCAAGTTTGAGTCGGGAAGAGGATCAACGCAGTGGCAGAGGGGAGCAAACTCGACCTACACAGTGCTCGATCATCTTTCTTAGTCAGGGAA
Source organism: Pinus tabuliformis (assembly GCA_031772625.1). Taxonomy (NCBI): domain Eukaryota; kingdom Viridiplantae; phylum Streptophyta; class Pinopsida; order Pinales; family Pinaceae; genus Pinus; species Pinus tabuliformis. The sequence continues at coordinate 952,978,462 of CM062814.1, read as the reverse complement.
GATTGACGCCCATGGCCAGGAGGTGCGGATTTTGTTGGTGCCGGGATTGCGCAGAGCCTAAAAGCTCTAACCTTCAGTTTGCTGGGGCTTAGGAGGCTGTGGGTAAGTTGCAGAGTGAAGATGGTGGGGTATTGTAGTTAGAACAATACCTAACAGGGCAAGACCAAGGAGGAGGGAGTTGCTACCGAGGGTTTCTAACCAAGAAATCTGGATCAGTGGTGCAGTTGCACTGATGATCGGAGTGGGGGCATCTCGACATTGGCAGAAGGGTTTCCAGGAGGGAAATCGAGGCTCAGAGGGAGTCGCACCAAGAACTTCCAGGAGGGAAGTAGAGGAGCAACGAGATGGCAGTGAACGGGGTAAGAGACCAGGACAAACTGAACGAAGCCTCAAACATCATAGTTTGGAAGGCCAGAATCTTGTCCATTCTAGATAGGAATCGTGTCAAGCACTTCACCTTAAGGACGATAGCAATCCCAGTTGAGAACGACAAGTACGAGGAGGCAATGGCGAGGGCCAAGAGCATCATCCTTGACGGGGTCAGGGACCATGTAGTACCACATATTGCCGAAAAGGACATGACAAATGGGATGTGAGAGGCCCTAAAGAAATTGTACCAGCCCACTTCTGTGCAGAGAAGGATGCTACTTGAAATTCAGCTACGGTCATACCTAATGCAGAAAGGGGAACAGATCAACAACTTCCTCGGTCGATTAAAGGAGATCCGGGATCAACTGACTTCCATAGGGGCCACGCCGGATCAAGAATTGATGGTGAGAATAGCCCTGATCGCAGTCTCTGAAGACTGGAAGGTGTTTGTCCAGAGCATACTGGGCAGGGCGGCCCCTCCAGATTGGAAGGAAATGTGGGCGGCTCTTTGCCAAGAAGAGATCAAAAGGCTGCGCAAGGCGGGAAGCAACGGAAAGGGGATCAGAATCAAGGAGGAGGAAGAGGAGGATGCTGCCCTAACATCTGAGGGAAAGCAGGAGAAACGAAAGAAGGACCTCTCCAAGGTCAAATGCTTCAACTGTGGGGAACTAGGTCACTATGCAAGCCAGTGTTCGAGGAAGAAGAGCAAAGGAGAGGCTTTTGAGACCAAGGCTGCGCCAGCAAGGGCGGAGAAGGAAGTGGAGACAGATGATGACTGTTCCATGAGTGCTCACACACCACTAGAGAGGAAGGGGGGAGACATCGAGCTTTAGTTCGACGGACTACAGGCGATGAGGGGCAGGATCCTCGAGGTACCAACCTCTTGGATTATACCTTGCTACGGGAGCCCCGAAGAGGAGTAGCATTACTAGCAGATGTTAGTAGAGACGGATGCAGATGGAGCGTCAGAGGGAGCTACAGTGCAGGATTCCCAGGAGAGCGTTAGGCAGCAGTGCGAGATGCATAGAGTTGTTGCAGCAGCGCAGAGGTCAGAGAGGGAGCACTTGTCAGTGACAGAGGGAGTTTCAACATCGAGGGTGTCTCTAGCTTGACAGAGATGTCAGAGCTGGGAGATCAGATACTTACTTCTCAGTAACTTAGTTGTAGTGCAACAGTTAGCAGTGGCAGTGCTATGGGTAGCACGATGCAGCATGATGGGAGGAATTGCAGTGCAGATGCAACAGTGGTAGAGCTATGGGTAGCAGCACAAATGTAGGAGTTGCTATACAGATGCAACAGTGGCAGTGGCAGGGCCATGGGGTACATGATGCAATAGCTTCAGAGGATGTTGGGCAACAGACCTGGCATCAGCATAAGGACCGATGCCAGATGATCTGGGTGATGCTCAGTTAGGAGTATTACCAGAGTACAGTCCTCGCTAAGAAGGAGTGTTGATTTGGGGTAGCATCGGACGTGCTCTAGCCTCGAAACTTGGTGGAGAGGCTAAATCACATGAAATATCCAATACCCAGAGATGGTTTGGGCAGATTCTAAACAATTTGGGAGATATTAAAATAAATAATATTTTTAATGGAGTTCCTAAGTCTAAACTTAGGGAAAATAAAATATTAATGTGAATTAATATAAAACTGTGTTAGAAGGGTTCAAAAGTCATGGATCAAGCCAGAGTTAATCTTAACAGTTGATTAGGGACATAATCTCGGCCGTTGATTTGTTAACGAGAAAAGTATAAGAGGAGGCTTGAGGATCACTTGGAGAACACACCAAGTTGATCAAGATTTCGATTTTCTGGGGCAGGGTTTGCCGACGAAGTCGAAAGAGTGATCAAAGTTGCAGCTAAGGGGCAGTGAATACAAAAGCAGAGAGGCAGAGATAGTACTAGGAGGATCTGTTGATTTGGGGTAGCATCGGATGTGCTCTAGCCACGAAATTTGGTGGAGAGGTTGGGGCACATGAGATCTCCAATACCCAGAAAGGGTTTGGGCAGATTCTAAATAGATCAGGAGATATTGAAATAAATAATATTTTTAATGGATTCCCTAAGTTTAGACTTAGGGAAAATAAAATATTAATGTGTATTAATATGAATTTGTGTTAGAGTGGTCCAACATGGATCAAGCCAGATCTAATCTTAACTGTTGATTAGGGACTTAATCTCGGCCGTTGAGATGTCAATAGGAAAAGTATAAGAGGAGGCTTGAGGGTCACTTGGAGAGTACACCAGAGTGATCAGTCATTCTATTCTCTAGAGCGGGGTTTGCTAAGAGAGATAGAATCAGTGATCGGGAGAGTAGCTGAGGGGCATTGAGTACAGAGAGACAGAGAGGCAGAGATAGCGCCGAGATAGCAGCAGAGCAGCCAGAAAGAGAGACGCAGGAGCAACCAGTGCTCACGCAGGGCCACGCAGAGGCAGCTAAGTGCGGCACAAAGCACCAGAGGGGCCAGCGTAGCTGACACAGGGCCTCTTAGGGCTGACGCAGTGCCAGCGCTGGGCTAGGAGAGGTTGACGCAGTCCAGATTGGGCAGACGCTAGGGTTTCTGGGGCAGATTGGTGCTGAGTAGCTGCCGGAAGGATTATCGGGGGTTTCAGCTAGGAGATTTGTCAGAAACTGAGAGGTATTACTGCTAAGGAAATTATTTGTTGGGTAGGCTAATTTCGGCACCTAGATTGTACTCTGATATTGCTTAGTACGGAAACCCTCAGATCGCTGCACCAATTTTCTCGCATTGGGTTTTTCCGGGGACATTAGTCCAAAAATAATGGTGTCATATGGCGTGTTTGTTCTTGCTTCTTTTAGTTGTTGATTTGTAATATGTTGAGCATGCACTAGTGTTTATTTTCAGTATTTACATTGTAAATAACTTGTTAAGGAAAAATAACAAGTAGGTAGAAATAAATCAGATAAAGTGCATGGAGGGTTTCTAACTGAGTAAGCTTAGAAACTTCAACATGGTATCAGAGCGTGATTGCAGATCACAGGAGGAACAAAAGACATTAGCTGAGTGGAGCAATAGCAGCAGAAAACAGCTATCCCGAGGTGACAGAAGCTGTTTCTAGCAACACAGAAGCTAAGGAGTGTGACACAGAACCAGCCAGGGCCACGTAGAGGAAGCCAAGAGCTGTGCAGAGCCCCAGAAAGGCCAGTGTTGCAGTTATAGCAGAGGATCAATCTTTCGGAGGAGTTTTGGATTGGGAGATTGCTGCATTTGGGCAGCTCTACTTACAACCATTGTGGACTACGCAAAGGGCCATTCTTGGGCTCACGTGGGAATTGGGGAAAGGAGCTACAAAGTTGAAGTCAGCTGGGAGAAGGGAGGAAAACCATAGGGGACAACACCTCAACATTTGGGGGAGATTTGGAGAGCCTTCCCAACCATTTCCAGACAGGTCATGATTCCCAGCGTAAGGAGGAGGACGTGGTCCTTGGGGGTCGATTTTCGGGGGTTTGAACTAGGCCAAACCCTTTCTGGGTTTTGGTGGGTTTTTGTTGAGGATTCGGGAGCTAAAGTTGCAGTATTTTCTGAGTACGGGAAGTGGAGTTTCCAGCACATCCTTTCTAGCAGGCAGAGCAGATCACCTTTGGAGCAGCAGTTGGGCAGCACTAGGATCATCATTTTCTCTCCTGGGTTTTGTCATGCTTGGCCCTTGAGACAAACCCAGGTGCATCATTCTGTCACTATTGTATTTGCTCCAGAAATATTTCATAAAATGTCTCAGAGGATCTCTATTTGCAGTGCTTTCATGGGTGTTTACTGATTGTGTCTCATTACTGGATGTTGGTTTGTTTACTTTGCTTTGTATATCACTGAATTTCCTAGTTAGGAACATTACAAATTCACGCTGCAAAAATTCATCATCTTGCTTGGGTTGTTAACTATTTTCACAAATCTGGATTTTTTTCTTGCATAACATAAATCAGATCTGCAGTTCAACTCTTTGATCTTAGTACATATCATTGGAAGAGTTTGAACAAGTGGTTTTCACCACTAGACTCAAATCTGGAAATTGCTTTCATTAAGTGACATAAAACTAGATTTGAGTTCATCAAACCCATTTCCTAATTACTTTAACATTTAAGTGGATCTATGTGTTGTATGCTTGTTTCTGTTAATGTTTCTGTTAAGGCTAAAATCAACTTGTATGAAGCATTTCATCGCTAAGTATTCAAGCCTTTATTTCTTGTAAAGTTATATATTTCATTGGATTTGATACTTTATCATTTAAATAAGTCTTGACATTTGTCATTAATTGTCTGAAGATTTACTTTCTTCAACTTTTGTAATTATTGTATAATTAAGGGATGTTGAGAAATCTAGGGCATAGCAATTAAGTGATTTCTCTTCAATTAGTAACTGCATGTGAGTACTTTTTACTTCTTTATATTAGGATCTTCTTTTACTTAGGTTATTAGTGTTGTTCTTCATCAAACAACTACCAATGTATAAACCATAAAGAGATAAGAGACACAAAATATAGGCTGTAATTCAGGGCCAAAACCGCTCACTCTTTGAGAGGAAAACCCGCACAAATTCTTCTTATAGAGATTCCAATTGACGAATACCAAGACCAAGACCCTTGACCTATTTGCCACTCCAAGACCAAGACACAAGTCCTCTTCCACTTTGACCTTCTTAGCAATGAGACATTATCACCATTATCATGACACCAAAGTCTCCTTCTTGTATTATCACTGAGATGTTACAACACCGAGACCTTCTTTTTGAGATCTTCTTACTGTGGTAGTACCGAGATCCTCCTTGCTGTTGTGACACCGAGACAAAGATTGCCCTTGACTGTGAGATATCACGGAATTCTCCTTGCTGTACCGAGACAGAGATTGCCCTTCATTGCGAGATAGCACCAAATTCTCCTTGCTGTTGTGAGAACATATCACTGTGATAACATTGAAGTTTGCTTACTGTGATTATGGAAATTATCTTTGCAATCCTATCCGAACTTGCCTCTGCAATTAGCCCGAGTTCCTGTACCCTTATCCGAGCTCCTTCATCAAACTTGTCTTTGCAATTAGCCATCCGAATTTCAGAGGTGATCCGAACTGCTTGACTGTGAAATAGGCCGAGCTGCCTATTTATAGTAGTCTGTCCATGTATATTAGTCGACATGATAGTTTGAACAGTTGTCTCCATTTTAGGTGAAGGCAACATGAGTTCTTCATTTCATCTTGAGGCCAACTTGAAGAGGGATAACTTGTGCTTGTCTTGGAGGGCTACTTGACAATCCTATAGACAAATATACATTTGTAACATGCCCAAGAATGGGTTTTCATACATGATATTGATTCTCTTTGAATTTTATGGCTAGATGACAAATCCTAAAGGCTCACAATGGGAGCCATCACTAAAAATAAAATTCCTTGCTCATGAAACCCATGAGGCAAGCATTACAATAATAATTTCATTTTTCTTCCTTTACATCATTAACATAAAAATCACAATTACATGTCATTATGAAGATCGAACCTAGTTACACTTTTCAACAAGGGATAGTCCACTTGGCCTCTAGAGAGTTGTCAAAAAGTGAAGAGGAAGTTGTATTGAGGTGGAAATGATACAACTCCTATTAATTACCCCAAGGTTGCATCTATGAATTGGGCCTTTTCGACTTAGATGTGAGTTTTAAAGGTAACAAGGGGTATCTGTGTGGTCAAAGTGACGCAAGCCTTGCACTTGGCCTCATTTTCTTTCCAACCTGTTAAAATTGGACAACTAGGTCCAAACTCCATGTTCTGATGCTCAGATTAAGAGGCTAATATTTTTGTTGGATTCCTCTTTCTGAGAGGTGTAAAATCCATATAAAAATAGTCTTAATCCGATGAGCAGAACTTATATTTTGAATTTATTATTCTTAATAAATTATATGTGCAAGGTCAGCCAGTTTTGTAATGTAGGCTCACATGCCCAACAGATGTGTCACACACCCTCATTGATGGATATATATACAGGAAAAGTTGGAGAGAATTTAAAACACAACTCAACTCACATCTTCCTCTCTCATCCTAAAAGTACGAGCTACCAGGAGGGTTGTTGTGACACATGCTGGGCTGGCTGACCAAAGGAGACTTTGCTGGTTGAAGCATCCTGTTGACCGCCGAAACGAACACATTTATTTTTCTTGTTTCTGATTTGTCTTCTGTAAGATCTGCTTATATGTTCTATCTGCATTTCGCTTATCTACTTGTATGATTGCTGTGAGAAAAGTGAAATCGCTCTTAGCATAGAACATCTACAAAACTTTACATGGTATCAGAGCTGAGGTGAAGACAAACTCTATCTATAGCAATCATCATCGAAGAACAAGTATTCTTGAGGTGATCTCCTCTCCACGTCTGGGTTTTTGGAAGGAGAGAACCAACAGATACGCTGGCCCAAGGGTGATGCCCTAACCGCAGGAAGCCGCAGTCATATAAGGAAAAACCGCAGTAAGGTTAAAGGTTAACGTGTGTTCATATAAGGGACAACCGCAGTAAGGCTAACAGTCAAGCCGCAGTCATGTCTTACAAGGAGGTCTGGACGCAGTGCAAAAGGAGACCTGTAGCTGTCAAGAGGAGTACTAATACGCAGTTGAAGAAATAATGAAGCCGCATATAAGTAAACACAGGACATAAAGAACAGTTATGATACGCTGTTCATATACCCAATATTGTTTATGTTGTATACGCAATATGGAACCACTTTATACGCTGGGAATGGTTATACAATATATACGCTGGAATAATGAAGCCGCAGTCTATATATATATACGCACAATTAATGAAGCCGCAATCTTTGGAATGAAGACGCAGTCCATACATATATACGCACAGTTAATGAAGCCGCAGTGAAAACCTATGTGCAGTCACGGAGACAGTCATATGAACTCTGATACTTCTGATATTTTGAAGAACAGTTACATGATAAATGTCGGAACTCTGTCCACTATAATAATCATACTATTAAGGGAATGAAGCAGTAGTGGAGCCGCAGTCTAGAACGCAGAAATCACACATGCTAGATCTCGCATGGAGAAGCTGGATTTGACTGCACCTCGGTCAGGGTATGAGGTGCATTCATGACCAGAACTCGAAGGTATGATGAGGACGCAGAATTGATCCATGAACTGGGCTAAATATTCTCTCGGCATACCTATGAATTAAAGGCACAAAACTCGGATGGATAAGGAAATGAAGATCTCGGATAAGGACACTGCAATGAGGTCTGAGCTATATAGATTCTCAACAGAGACCTAATCCTTATAATGAAAGTCTCTGCATTACATGAATAGATTGATATGACAATCTCAGCATAAAGATATCTCCGCTCTTTCAGAGATATTCCTGTATCAGTCTCGGCATATAATCTCGTTGAAGAGAATTTCAATAATGACTGTGTCTACCGCAATCTGAGCAGTGACAATCAAATCAAGAGCTGCAGTCTCGAAGGGAGCAGTGATGGATCTACTCTCTCGGATCAACGAAGGTCATTTTGAATATTATCTCTATTTCATATATATTACTGTCTCAGCATAACCAGATTAATGAAGTATGTTTCGGTGATGACATTGATTCTTGGCATCCCTGAAAAAGGAGATATACCATATCAATAGTCTCCATTGTATTCGGATCTAGTGATCTCGACATGAATATGATCTCAGAAGCAGTCACAATGACAAGGATCACAAGAAGTAATAACATGATTATTACAATTTAAGTATAATGAAAGAAGCAGTACAACGAAGTGTTGTCGTAGTCTTTATGGTGCAGAGATCCTAAGGGCAACCATAGCGTAACAATGATACACTAAAAGATATTGCGACAACAATGAAGTTCTTGGTGATGCAATGATGTTAGAGGAGCAGCAAGATGGTGATCTCAGCAGTGCTCAAGAAAGAGACTCATAATCCGCAGCTTCAGAAGGCCTGAATCCGCAGTCTGTTGACCCTATACGCATTCACAGTATAAGGAGGTCTGGAAGGACAGTGTTTCGGTTGCTATAAATAAAAGAAGCATGGTGACAACACATTGATAAGGGATGTTCCTTAGGACTGTTTCAAGGTTGATAAGTCACTGTCATCAGATCAACATATGTTATTAGTTGCTGACTGTTTGAGGATCATAGGCCTATCTTGCTGCTGGGCTAGGCCGCAGGCCATAGCGAGCAGCATAGGTTGTTCTATCAGTCTTGGACTGCGTGGCCTACTGCAGACTTGAAGGCCTTCATTATTGATGAAAAGGATAACTGCTGAAGCAGTGTCAGTTAGTACAGCAAGAAGATCACAGTGTTCTGGAAATTATATTGAGTCAAGGTTTGACTATGTTCGACACAGTTTGATGAGCTTCCTATTGATGCCACCTGGATGGACATCAAATGAGTTCAAAGACTTTTGCAGAGAAGCTGGCATTAAGAGGGAGACTACCACTGCATATACTCCTGAGCAGAATGGTGTTGCTGAACGCAAAAATAGGACTATTGTGGAAGCTGCCCGTGCCATGCTATGTGACCAGGGTCTTCCAAAGTTTCTGTGGGGAGAAGCTGCAAATACTGCTGTGTACATTCAAAACCGATGCCCTCATTCCGCTTTGGACTCCAAAACTCCCGAAGAGTTTTTCTCTGGTAAGAAACCTGATGTCTCACATTTTAGAATTTTTTGGATGTCCTGTCTATTTTCATGAGCCGAAAGAAAAGAGAAGTAAGCTGGATGCTACTGGGAAGAAAGGAATGTTTGTGGGCTACAGTGAGACTTCTAAGGCATATAGAGTCTATGTACCTGATCAAAGGGAAGTAGAGATAAGCCATGATGTCACTTTTGACGAAGATGCTTCCCTGAAGAAAGTAGTAGATCTTCCTAGATCTGAAGAAAACCATGAAGAAAGACCTGGAAATCTGGAAGAACCCCAGGCTGAGACTATGCCTGATGTTGAAGGGCCAATGGACCCTATTGATCCTTCCCCTTCTCTAGGAAAGAGGCCATCATGGCTCAGGGACACCCTCGAAGATGCTGAGGGTCATGCTGCCCCAAGGGGAACATTCCGAGAAAGCAAGAAGCCGTGTAGATACCAAGGGTATCTAGCTGCCATGAGTACTATTATACAATCTGAACCTGGATCTTTTGAGGAAGCCATCAAGCATCAAGTCTGGAAGGATGCTATGAGGCTATTATGAAGAATGATGTCTGGGATGTGGTCCCGAGACCGAAGGACAAATCTGTTGTCACCGCTAAATGGCTCTACAAGATTAAACATGGATCTGATGGGAGTGCTGAAGAGTTTAAGGCAAGATTTGTTGCTCGTGGCTTCTCTCAAAAGGAAGGAATTGACTATGACAATATATTTGCACCTGTGGCTCGATATACCACCATCCGATCCATCATAGCCCTTGCTGCTACGCAAGGATGGAGTCTTCATCAGATGGATGTCAAGACCGCTTTTCTGCATGGTGCAATAAAGGAAGAGGTGTATGTAGAACAACCTCTGGGATTTGAAGTTCAAGATCAAGACACTTATGTCTGCAGGTTGAAGAAAGCCCTCTATGGGTTAAAGCAAGCACCCAGAGCTTGGTATGAGAGGATGGATAGTTACTTGATGAAGCTGGGCTTCACTCGAAGCAATGCTGATCCAAACCTTTACTTTAAGGTTGAGGAAGGAAAGCCTCTCATTCTAGTGCTGTATGTGGACGACCTCTTCCTGACAGATGATGACCCTCTCATTCATCAATGTAAGAGGGAGCTTGCTGCTGAGTTCGAGATGAAAGACCTAGGACTGATGCACTATTTCCTAGGCCTGGAGGTCTGGCAGAGACCTGGAGAGATTCTCCTTTCTCAAGGAAAGTATATTGTGAAGCTTCTGGAAAGATTTGGGATGGTGGACTGTAAGTCCATGTCGACACCAATGGAACTCAACTTTAAGAAGTTGAGTGGCAGCGCTGCAGGGCCTATCTTGGCCAATCCTACTGAGTATCGTCAACTCATAGGAGCTTTGATGTTCTTAGTGAACACCCGTCCGGACATATGTTTTGCAGTGAATACTTTGAGTCAACAGATGGTTGAGCCTCATCATTTTCACTGGGTTGGTGCCAAGAATCTTTGAGATATCTTCGGGGCACGATAAACCATGGGCTGAGATACACTGCCGGGAGTGTGATACTCCGGGGATATACTGATGCCGATTGGGTTGGCAGTGTGGTGGATCGTAAGAGCACATCTGGATGCTGTTTCAATCTTGGTTCTGCTTCGATCTCATGAATGAGCAGGAAGCAGAAGTCGGTGGCTTTGAGCATCGCGGAGGCCGAATACATTGCTGCTAGTATGGCCTGTTGTGAAGCAGTTTGGTTGAGGAAGCTCTTTAGTGAGCTGTTCCAACATGTGCTAGATACCACTGTAATACTCTGTGATAATCAGAGTGGGATTCGTATGACTGAGAATCCTGTGTTCCACGACCGATCCAAGCATATTGATATCAGGTACCACTTTATCCGGGATATGGTACAGCGAGGCGCCGTAAGGCTCGATCATATAGGAACTGATGAGCAGGTCGCGGATACTCTCACTAAGCCCCTGGGGAAGGTCAAGTTCCTAACCTTCCGTGAGAGTCTTGGTGTCGTGGAAAGACCCTATGATATGGGTCCTGTTGGACGATGAGCTCTGGGAGCTCTGGGGGGCTTTGGGGATAGCTTCTCGGAGCTATAAGCACTCATAATGCTTCTGCCCCACCCTTGTGATTATTGAGCTGGTTCGCCACTCATTTAATCTGTGCCCCGTATGCATCCTACCCATTGAGTTCAGGGCTCATAGGAAGTACCTCTCATTTGGCCAATGAGGTGTGGAAAAGCTAGAGACTATTAGCAAAGACTGATGGACGCATCAGAGATTGCCGTACTCTCTATCTAGGATGGCATGGTCCAACCACTTGATCTGGGATCAAGATTTGTGAGGTCTGGGACCTCTGGACTGATTATGTCAGTCGGGGAATGATGTCTTTGTGACTGACCCACTTCTGTTCTGAAATAAAGAAGCCAGCAAAGCAAGTTTCGACGGGATGACTCACGATGTTAATTGCACTAATAGATGGAGTTCTCCCTAGTTGAGAGGGAGTGTTAAAATTGGACAACTAGGTCCAAACTCCATGTTCTGATGCTCAGATAAAGAGGCTAATATTTTTGTTGGATTCCTCTTTCTGAGAGGTGTAAAATCCATATAAAAATAGTCTTAATCCGATGAGCAGAACTTATATTTTGAATTTATTATTCTTAATAAATTATATGTGCAAGGTCAGCCAGTTTTGTAATGTAGGCTCACATGCCCAATAGATGTGTCACACACCCTCATTGATGGATATATATACAGGAAAAGTTGGAGAGAATTTAAAACACAACTCAACTCACATCTTCCTCTCTCATCCTAAAAGTACGAGCTACCAGGAGGGTTGTTGTGACACATGCTGGGCTCGCTGACCAAAGGAGACTTTGCTGGTTGAAGCATCCTGTTGACCGCCGAAACGAACACATTTATTTTTCTTGTTTCTGATTTGTCTTCTGTAAGATCTGCTTATATGTTCTATCTGCATTTCGCTTATCTACTTGTATGATTGCTGTGAGAAAAGTGAAATCGCTCTTAGCATAGAACATCTACAAAACTTTACACAACCCAATTCACATGGGGAGTGTGCTTGCAGTGTTTTAACTTACGTTATCAATGTAGTAAGTGTTGAGAAATATAGGGGGCAACAAGTGTAGGTGATTTCTCTTACTTTGATAACTGCTTGTGATGTATTTTTACTTTACTTGATTAACTTCTTGTCTTATTATTAGTGTTCTCTATCATCAAACAACTACCAAATCATAAAGAACAATGAAACAATAGGGCACAAGATATAGGCTATCAAGAAGGGCCAAAACCTCTCCAACTAAGAGGAAAACCCACCAGAACCCTTCTCTCCTTATAAAAATTCAATTGACGAATTCCAAGACCTATGACCCTTGACCAAGACCCTCCAAGACCAAGTCATCCTTCCTTCTTGATGCACTTTCCTTACACATCTTCCAGCAACAAGTTTAGACCTTCCAGCAACTTCTCCAACAACTTCTACCCCAACAACAATTTCTGCAACTTTGACCTAGCAGCTTCAACAACTTCAACCTAGCATCTTCATAGCTTCGACCTTGATGCAACTTTAGCAACTTCAAACTATAGCTTCGCAACTTTGACGTTGCAGCTTCACAGCTTCGATGCAACTTCAAAATTTCGTCTAGCCTAGAAACTGTAGAAACCCTAATGAAAGAGAGAGAGAGAGAGCCAAAAACTTCGATCTTGATCTCCTTCTTCTTCTTCGTCCTTTTCCAGCTTCTATCATGAGGAGATCGAACTTGCTTGTGTGAGTGTCCAAATGAGGTCAAATTCCTTCTTATTTATAAGCTTGTGAGGGGTACAAATTGCTATATTGAGGCCGACTTGTCCCTTCATGTAGGCCGACTTGATCTTTGTGCCATGACAAGGTCTTGGAGGGTCTTTTGTCTCTATTTTGACTCAATAAATTTTTCTTTACAATATGTAACATGCCCAAATGGGTCTTCAATACATGACAATGGTTCAATTGACTCTATGACAAACCTAGAAGCACTCAATGGGTGCTTGACCTAAAAATAAATTTCCCTTGAGCATGAAACCCATGCCTCAAGAATACAAATAATAAATTTATTTTTCTCTTTTCATTAAATACATAAAATCACGATTACATATGTGCCATTATGAAGACTGAACCTAGTTACATATTTCAAAACTCCCTCTTAACTAGGGAGGTATTCATAATCCATACAAGGTACTTGGACATTCTCAATCTGAAGAATTCTCATAAGAAGAGTTGGATTGGTAACCTATCTATATAGCATCATATCATCCAACGTTGTCACATAACAATGCCTTGACTAACAACTCTATCGCTCCACAAGCTCAGAGAACAATGCTAGCGAGACCAATGATTTATAGACACCCTCATCATTGTCTCTCTCGGAACATACCCCACTCGAGTTTTATCAGAGTATTTTCCACCAGGACTATTCTTATCTTAGATTCCCAATCCTAAAAGAATATCGGTCCTCTACGACTACTCTTATCTTGTATGCCCTACCACATCCTCAAAGAGTATGGGATGCTATATGTTTACCCAATCCTCCATTCTATCTTCCCAGGTGAAGACACGAACCATTTGTCTATCTCTCGCTCTCGATTAGGGAGGATATGCCCATTCCAGTGAAGGAATGCACCCATTCCTATAAAAGGAATGTACCCAAGCTCCCTCTTAATCGGACTTGACCAAGTTGTCTCTTGCCTAGGGACTTACTTCCAACAACTCTTCAGGTGGAGATCTTGAGACAACCAACTGCTTGAAGAGCTCCTCCTTTCGATGTCATAAACTTCTTTTTCTTTATTCAAGAGTCTTCATCTTTTTGGGACTTCTTCATAGGGCATCGACCATCCGTCACTTTCATTCATGAATCATGTTAGTCATGTCATCTTTTCTTTCATTGGAAAGTGATCCATTAGTCCATATTTGGCTTTTCCTTCATACCTTGCTACCTTATTTGCATCATGTTTCCTTCAGGATCTTTCATCCTACCACATGAGTGTCAGTTGTAGATGACATCTACAACTCTTCCTTTGGTAGCCCTGCATTAGCCCATCTAGATATTGTTCAAAAATAGAAAATGAACATTAAATAAAAAATACCTTTGTGATGGTCTTTCATCATGACATCTCCTTGTTTACATCAACATCCTGCATATATATTGACACATCTCCAAAAATATATACAACGTCAAGGGTCTCTTTCTTTTTCAAACTTTATCAGGATTTTCATATCTTTCCCATGGAGATATCATAGTCAAATCTTCTAGTCCTTGGATGTTGATTGTCTTCTTCATAGTTGCATTTTTTCATGATCTCTTCCTTTCTTTATTCACACATTTCCTCCCAGGAACTTCCAATCATAGTTCCTTCGACTTTGTCAACCACTTCATATTTCATATGAGGACATATTATGTTGATTTCATCTAGTCAATGTGTGAACCATGATTTCATGCATCTTTTCACACAAGGAGATCCTTTCTTTTGATCTCGCTCTTGAGGTAGATCACTCATTCATGATATCTGCAATGATATGACATGACTCCATTTTATCAAGTACAAGCATATATACCTCATCTCTTTCTTTTGGTCATCTAGACTTCCTTCAACAACGTCCTTGATTGAAAGAACTTCAATCCCTTGACCTGCTTCACTTCTTTTGACATCATAACATCATTCCATGAATCCCATACAAGTTGGAATTCCTGGCAAGACACTTGCTTCTTCTAGAAGGTGAACTTTCCAATGAAGATTCCAACGGAGGATCTTGATCATCCTCATCCTGCAAATGCTCTTTTTGCATGATGTATAATGAGCTTTATACTAGATGACTTTCTTTTTCCCATAAGTACTACTTATGCTTCTAATGAGGTTACCAAGAGCTACATCCTTCTATAGGTGACAACCACAGGCTTCTATTTCAGCTTTCATGCTTCTTTATGATGATGTCACGAGCCCTTGCTTTCAATCATATGCATCTATGATGCCATCTCCTAACATGATGCATCCTATCATGCTTCTAATGATTCCTACCATGATAGTTATACTTTACAACATAAAACTTGAAATAGAAACTTGAAAAGAACTAGGTGAGGGAGACTATCTCCATCATAGTAGAAATCTTTTACTTCCTCCTTGAATTTCTTCTTTTCAGCTTCTTACACTTCTTCAGTGATATGGACTTCTTCCCTTTCTCTTTTGTTGTTGTCCTTCTTGGTGACAACCATAGCATTGAACCCTTGACATGTTCTTCTTCTTTTTCTGAGAACCAAGCTTACCAAGCTTCCCAAACTTCCTTTTTCTTCTAGCCATAACAACAAATGCTTGAGCTTGCTCACTTGATCCTACATCGATTTTGTGAAAATTCGGAAACCCGAATCCTATTGCAGCAACTGGAAATTATTCTCCTAATTGTTTTAATTAACAATTTATTTACTGCTTCCTACAACAAATACTGAATAACTCACACTGCAACCTACACAAATAAAACTATGGAAGAATAAATGTTGGAAGAAATGCTAGCACACACACATAAAATAACACAGTTATTTTTGGACAAATGTCCCCGGGAAAACCCAACTTGGGAAAACCGGTGTAGCAGTGAGGGTTTTATTTTATTCAATGTTTTTAAAACCGGAACCGGTGACCGGACTGGTCCACGTAATGAACCGGTTTACCGACTGGAACCGGTCTAACCGAGACTGGTTTGGTCTAAACGAACCGGTTTTAAAAAAATACATTAAATAATTATTTTTTAATGAAACAAAACTATTTTTAAGATGTAAAACCATGATTCCAAGCCAATAGAGACAAAATATGCAAAGTTTGCTCATTTATATGCCATGTAAAGGTGAATATATCAAAATGGCACTGAGTGCAATACATATCATCAACAAAATAGCAAAATACATAAGAAATGAGGCTCTAAATGGCCTATAAAGTCCAAAAACAATGTTGCAAGCTATGAGGCCATTGGCCTACTACAAGTCTATAGTGTACACATGATCAATCATCAAGTTCATCAGCACTACTAGACACAAGATCATCATCAAGAGCTACATAGACATCATCTGGTTCAGAGTCTGAGGATGCCTCAGCCTGATCTGCAACCTCAGTATCAATGCCACCAATGACAATAGAAGTGGACCTAATGGAAGCACGAGTTTGTCGACCTGCATGACTAGTGCCTTCCATTGGTTCTTTGCCTTTCCTTGATGCCGCTATTGATCCTGGTTCTGATGCCACCACATAATCTGCTTCATCCCCTGCCAAAGTCATGTCGATATCAAAATCAGCCTCAAACACAGGTTCTTCAGTCTCCTCCACCCATTCTGATGTTGGATCAATATCGTCCAACACAATGGGATCTAGATCAGGAGTTTTTCTCATCATTTGGAGCTCTAATTGCATTTATTGTTTACCCCCAAACCATGAAATCCTGAAAACCATTAAGTCTGCTGAATTTTGAGTGAAATCTAAAATTCTAGTTTCTCCATATGAAATCCAATGAGGTCGAAACCACTCTCAAACATCCTGAGTCATTTCATGGTAATGTTAAAAATTTAAGTAAAAGGATGAAAATGAAAATTAAAGGAAATGTCACTTTTACTTTAAGAAATTAACATTACCATTAATTGCCAATATTGTTAGGGTTGAAACACTCTTAGTTCCCCCCCAAAACCCCTCAAACACAATAAAAAATATGCTTTTTTAACTTTATGGTGGGTGTGCCTAAAATCGACCGGTTTAGGACGGAACCGGCCGGTTTGTTACAAACCGGCCGGTTTCGTCCTAAACCGGCCGGTTTTCACCGGTTAGGGCAAAAAAATGGAGAAATCAGCATTTAAACCGAGTTTTTTGGCCGGTTTAGACCGGCGGGCTTGCTAACCGGCCAGTTAGACCGGTAACCGGTTTTTAAAACACTGAGTCCATCTAACTACAGCTCGATGTCTCCCCGCTTCCTCTCAAGTGGCACATGAGCACTCATCGCACAGTCGTCATCTGTCTCCACTTCTTTCTTCGTCCTCGCTGGCACTGCCTTAGTCTCGGAAGCCTCTCCCTTGCTCTTCTTCCTCGGACACTGGTTCGCATAGTGACCCAGTTTCCCACAGTGGAAGCATTTGACCTTGGAGAGGTTCTTCTTCTTCCGTTTCTCCTGCTTTCCCGCAGATGCTAGGGAAACATCCTCCTCTTCCTCCTTCTTGATTTTGACCCCCTTTCCGCTGCTTCCTGCCTTGGTTAGCCGTCTGATCTCTTCTTGATGAAGACTCGCCCACAGTTCCTCCCAATCCGGAAGGCTCGCCCTGCCCAGTAAGCTCTGGACAAATACCTCCCAATCCGTTGAGACTACGTTTAATGTGGTCCTCACCAACATCTCCTCATCCGGCATGGCCCCTATGGAAGTCAGTTGGTCCCAGATCTCTGCCAATCACTCGAGGAAGACATCTATCTGCTCTCCCCTCTGCATCTAGTATGACCTTAGCTGATTTTCTAAAGCATCTTCCTCTACACGAAAGTATGCTGATACAACTTCTTCAGGGCATCCCACATCTCATTTTCGTGCCCTTCTCGGCAATATGTGGTACCACATGATCCTTGACCCCGTCAAGAATGATGCACTTAGCCCTGGCCATTGCCTCCTCGTAATTCTCATTTTCAACCAGGTCAACTGGGATCGCTATCGTTTTCAAGGCGAAGTGTTTGATGCGATACCTGTCTAGAATGGACAAGATCCTAGCCTTCCAGACTACGAAGTTTGAGGCTCCCTCCAGTCTATCCTAATCTCTTAGCCCATTCACTAACATTTCGTTGCTCCTCTTTCAACTCTTTCGAGTCTCTCAACTTCCCGTCTGGAAGTTCTCGATTTGACTCCCTCTAAGCCTTGATTTCCCTTCTGGAAATCCCTTTGCCAATGTCGAGATGCCCCACTCTGATCATTTGTGCAGCTGCACCACTAATCTGGATTTCTTGGCTAGAAATCCTTAGCAGCAACTCCCTCCTCCTTGGTCTTGCCCTGTTAGGTACTGTTCTGACCATAGTACCCCACCAGCTTTGCTCCGCAACTTACCCATAGCCTCCCATGCCCTAGCAATCTAAAGGTTAGAGCCTCTAGGCTCTGCGCAATCCCAACACCAGCAAAATTTGCACCTCCTAGCCACAGCGTCAAACCTTCCTGACAGAGAAAGATGACCGGGCACTGCGTAGGTCAGGTCTGCTACTCTCTGCCTCAACGCTGATCCTCCTACTGGCTCGAATTGATGACGTAGGCACTCTGCGTCACCCCTTCCTTGCTGCTTTCTTCTAGGAATAGCTTCTGTCACTCGGGACAGTTGTTTTCTGCTGCTATTCTCTGCTCGGCTGATGCCTTCAGTTATCCTGTGATCTGCAACCACGCTCTGATACCATGTTGGAATTTCTAGGTCTATCCGTTAGAAATTCTTCCTATACTATCTGATTTGTTTCTTCCTACTTGTTCAGTTACTTAATAAGTTATTTACCATGTAAATACTGAAAATAAATACAAGTATAGTATCAACACATACAGATCATCAACTGAAAGAAACAAGCACACAAGTGACACCGTTGTTTTTGGACTAATGTCCCCGGAAAAACCCAATGCGGGAAAATCGATGCAGCTATTCAGAGGGTTTTATTATTATGCAGTTTTCATAATACAACCTAGGTGCCAGAAATGGCTCACCCAACAGAGAATTCCCTCGGCAGTAGTACCTCTCAGTAGGAGACAGATATTCTGGCTAAATCACTGGATGAATGATCACATAGCAACAATGTAGCTTTTGCTACTCTACGTCACTCTGATAGGGACTGCGTCACCCTATCCAGCTCTCCAGCTCCAATCTGTCCCACGAAAATCTCCCAGCATTGCCTCTAGGGCTTGCATCAGCCTCTCTGGCTTAGCGTAAGCCTATCTGGCCCAGCGTCAGCCTCTCGGGACTCTGCATCAGCCTCTGGAGCCTTTGCATCTCACACGCTGGCCCTTTCTGGCTCTACGCAACTCCTGGTTGCCTCTACGTAGCTCCTCGCTGCCTCTGCGTAGCCTTTCGCTGCCTTTGCGTGGCTTCTAGCTGGCTCTGCGTCAACCTCTCCTGGCTTCTGCGCTGATCCTCCCGGTACTAAATCTACCTCTCTACTATGTATTCACTACCCCTCAGCAAACCCTGCCCCAAAAAATCGAGTTCTTGATCTCTCTTGGTGTGTCCTCCAACTGACCCTCAAGCCTCCTCTTATACTTTCCTCGTTGGTCCATCAACGACCAAGATTAAATCTCTAATCAACGGCTAAGATTAGATTTGGCTTGATCCATGACTTTTGGACCATTCTAACTCGATTCTATATTAATTCACATTAATATTTTATTTTTCCTAAGTTTAGACTTAGGAACTCCATTAAAAATATTAATTATTTTAATATCTCCCAAACTGGTTAGATTCTGCCCAAACCATTTCTGGGTCTTGGAGATCTCATGTGTTATAGCCTCTCCACCAATTTTCATGGCTAGAGCACATCCGATGCTACCCCAAATCAACAATGCTAACAGCCAATCACTAAAAATCCAATGGAAGATCGGAATGATCTCCCCTATCGAAGCCATATCATCCCTAAGGGTGGCTGAACTGTCAAGTACTATGACGCTGCAAGAAGAAATTATGTTGTTAATCCTGCAACACTATGGCCATGATTGACTGGCCAACATGCTCGTATCAGAGCCTCCTGTCTTGTAACTCTCAGCCATAATATATGTGATGATCGAGGTTATGCCCAACCATCCCAAGCGACTCAGCAATGCCAGACCCTATCACTCCATGGTTGACCCAAATCCTGAGCAACAACCTGCCTTGCCATATGATGAAGACCTCCGTGATTCCCCATGTGTCAGTTTGAGAATGAACCAGATCAATGGCTATCCTGATCGTACTCGCTAAGAAATGGAGTGTCCCACCAATCAACTGGATCCCTAGATCCCATAGCCATACTAGAGATCCACAACTCCCAATCCTCACTGCCTGTTGTAGTGACATGCAGCGTGCTATTGGGATTCCTCTGTGCCTTGTCTCTAACCCCTGTATATATCCAATATGTTGAAGAATCTAGGGCAATTAGTAATGATTGGATTCTTCTAGCAATGCTAGCAATTTGTGAAGCACTTTTAATTTTCTTATTAGCTTGATCTTCTTCCTTATTATTAGTGTATGTTCTTTAACTTCATCAAACTGCTACCAGAAACATAAAAAACAAGAACACAAGATATTGGCTCTCTGCCAAGGCAAAACCTCTCTCTCTTAGAGAGGAAAACCCTTTCTCAAATTTCTCTTATTGAAGCTTCTCTTGATCAATGCCAAACCCTAGACCCTTGATAAGATTATCCTCCAAGCACAAGTCTAGTCCTTCCTTATTCTGGCACTTCGTCCTCCTTCTTTCGGCAACTGATGATAGACCTTGTTATGCTAGCTCTAGAAGAGATATTTCTCCTTGATCCTTAGTGGATTCTTTCACATATGAGGAGACCTTTCTCTCTTGCCCAACTGAGCTCTTTCTTGAGATATAGTTGCAGACTTGTTATGACAATAGTGCAGCCCTATTTCTTCGCACATGTGAGGGGATTCCTTGTGAGATTGACCTCTTCCTTCTTTGCTTGGGTGAGCTCCTTCTTCGCTTGAGTGAGAGGCCTTATAGGCCTAATTATCTAGCCCAAACAATGAAGTATGTGTGACTATGATAGAGGGTTGTTATGACAGCAGAGAGACCCTCTCTTTCTCGCACATGTGACTATAATAGGCCCTAGAACAGACTTCCAAGGCTTGGTGTTTCTTCCTCAGTCCCTACACTAGAGGCTCCTTTTCTTCGCTTTCCCTTCACCCTTAACTTGTCTTCTTTCTCGCTGATTTCAGAGGTGATTGTGTCTTATCGTTGGAGAAGTGTACAACCTTTATATATAGAGATTTGTCCCTCCTTGAGGCTGACTTGAAGAATTGAGGCCGACATGACTTTTCCAATTTGGATTAGCTTCTTTGGTGATGTCGTTGCATGGAGAAGACTTGTGAGTTTGCTTGGAGGTATTCTTTTGACTCTAATACAAATATATACATGGTGTAACATGCCCTTAAGGGTCTTCAACATTTCTTTTGACTCTTTGACTTACCTATAGCAGTTTGACATGTGCTAAACCTATTCAATAAGCAAGAAACTCATTGATATAAATAACAAAAAAAATATTTATTTTATTTTATAAATACAAATATCAAAATTACATTTATGAAGACTGAACCTAGTTACACTTTCTTCAACACAATAGATGGGCACCAAGCATCAAGAATCTATCCCGCGTATGGCAAACTGCTCTACTCGTACCAGACTAATGCTGCATGAAGCAGAGACTAATTTTTAAAACACTAATTTTATTATGCAGCAGTGAAATCTGAGTACATTTATGGATGCCCAACTGGAAATCCAAACAGCAAGAAAATATGGCAGATATATTCCATAAGCAATCCTGGAACTCACGCTTCCTGCACTCGTTCTTCTTGCACTCACCTTCCTGCACTGACGCATTCCTGCACTCACGCATTTCTACACTCATGTTCCTGCACTGGGAATAACTCAGCCTCTTTCTACTCCCTCTCCGGTTCTAGGTCCTCCGAATCACTATCTGTGCTCCTCACTAACACTGCGTCCCTCTTTGACTCGAACTCTACTACTGCTAGCTTGATCTGCACAAGGAACTGCTGCTCAAGTGTGCTCTCCAAGTGCCCATCGACTTCTTCTTATAATCCTCTATTGGGATTCCAACGACCAAGATTAAATCTTAATCGATGGCTAGGATCATCTTGAAGTCGATTCGTGTGAGTTTCTAGAACACTCACACCTTTACTTAATTAATTATGATTAATTAACCATATTCTCTAAGTTTATACTTAGGAAATATTAAAAAAACTAGTTAATAATCTAATTAAGTCATTTCTAGGCGAAATTTCCAGAAATGGTTTCTCAGTTTTGGAGATCTCATGTATTCTAGCCTCTCCACAAAATTTTGTGGCTAGAACACATTTGATGCTACGAAAACTAACACTCCCTCTTAGCGAGGAATGTGTTCTAGTACTCTACTGCACATCCTGTGACAACACCCTGTCTCTGTATCATCTCCTGTCACGTTGCTGATGTCTAGCATTGTTGCCTACCAACAACTGCGCAACTTTGATATACGCCACATCTGTGTTGCCATTGACTCTGCTGAACTGCTGCCAACATCGCAACTCGCTCTCATTTGTTATTGCTGCAACTGCAAAGCATCCTAAATACTAAATCATCTGTGATCAGTATGATGCATCTGTCTCCCGAGTCTCTGGCTGCTGCTAGTATCTGCATTGTCACTGAAGAATCTGCGTTGTTGCTGACTCTGCACTGTGCCAACTGCACTGCTGCCAACTCTGTATTGCGCTCCCCAACATCTGACTGCTACTAGTCTCTAAAACTATCTCTCTGGCATCTGACTACATCAACTATCACCGATCCATCCTGCTACTATATACGGTGGGCCCTCGTAGCCAGATAATGATCCATGAGGTGGACTCCTCAAGCATCTTGTCCATCTGTAGCGCTTTGGGGCTACAACACCAAATCTCCCCATGTCACTCCTGGAGGTATGTCAGCAAACATGGCGAAGTGTTCCTCCAGCTTGGAGGACAACCTATCAATCTCCGCTGATGCTGCCTGCTGGTCTTGCTTCTCCTCCTTTTCCTTCTTCCTAAGAGGACACTGGGTACTGGAGTGACTGAGCTCACCACATCTGAAGCACTTGACCTTCAACATGTCCTCCTTCTTTCTCTGCTCCCCCTGGCAACTCGCATTGTCCTCCTGCACTTGAAACTGGACTGCGAAGTTCTACGCTAGGAATCTTCTGGCTGGAACTTCACTTGCATACTGCAACTGGGCAATTCATACTGCCTGTGTCACTGCATCTATCTCTGCAACTGTTTCTTGAGTACTGACTGCAACTAGATTTGCAATTGCTGTCTAAATTATTGATAGCGCCTGCTGACACTGAATCTGCTACTAAGACACTGTGGGCCCCTGTAGTGAGGTGATGGTCCTGTTGCAACAATCTGGAACTGATATGACTGATATCCTTGTTGCCACTGTGCTGGACCCTGTCCATCTGGGACACTGGAGTCTCATACTCCTACACCTGGATCAGGTGCCCCACTATCTCCTATCGAGCTTAGTCCCAAGCTGGGATCCTTCCTTTCTTTGCAACTCACACTTCCTTCGACACCTGTCTCCTACAACTGGAAGTCGATCTACTTCCCATATCTACATTGTGGCTAACTCGTACGACCTCCTCTAGAAATCTCGTACGACCATCCCTGCAGAGTTACAAAAGTTGGAAACTCAAAATTGGAGAAAATAAACCCGAAAATCTCCCTTTCCCGCTACTCGGTTGTTGGATCTCTTGCTCGCACTCCCTTCCAGAGTGAGAATATTTGTTCACAACTACTGTCAATCTGCCTGGAAAAATCAGGTCTCTAAAGCTCGAGACCTCCTGAGAGAAATTTTCCCTCTGTGTGTGGTCTTCTTCTAGCTCTGCATTAGCAAATTGCTACAAAAACTACTGCGTCCAGCTAGAGATTTTCTTTGCAAAAATATTGGGTTGCTCCCTTTGCCTTTGGAATCCCTTGATCTGGAGAGATCGATTTTTTGTCCCTCTCTCAGAAAAAATCGAATCTCCTCAAGGAATTTGGCCTCTTGGCAAAGTGACTGCGCTGTCGTCTAGGGTTTCGATCTGCTGCCCACACTAAACAACGAAACTACTCCTTTCTTTGCTATTGATCTCTCTGGCTGATCATCTGTGCTTTGATACCATGTGAAAATTCGGCTAACCCAGAATCCTGTTGCAGCAACTGGAAATTATTCTCCTAATTGTTATTTTAATTAACGATTTATTTACCGTTTCCTACAAAAAATACTGAATAACTCACACTGTAACCTACACAAATAAAATTGCGGAAGAATAAACACTGGAAGAAATTCTAGCACACACATAAAGTAACACAGTTAGTTTTGGACAATTGTCCCCAGAAAAACCCAAATTGGGAAAATCAGTGCAGTAGTGAGGGTTTTATTTTATTATGCAGCAGTGAAATCTGAGTACATCTATGGATGCCCAACTGGAAATCCAAACAACAAGAAAATATGGCAGAGATATTCCCTAAGTAACCCTGGAACTTGCGCTTCCTGCACTTGCACGTTCCTGCACTGGTGCGTTCCTGCCTCTTGCTACTGTCTCTCTTGATCTAGAAATCTTCCTCCAGATCACTGCCCCTGCCCCTCACTGACACTGCGCCCCTCTCTGGCTCGAACTCTACTACTATTAGCTCGATTTGCATAAGGAACTGTTGTTCAAGTGTGCTCTCCAAGTGCCCATTGACTTCTTCTTAAAATCCCCTGTTGGGACTCCAATGACTATGATTAAATCTTAATCGATGGCTAGGATCATCTTGAAGCCGATTTGTGTGAGTTTCTAGAACATTCACACCTTTACTTAATTAATTATGATTAATTAACCATATTTCCTAAGTTTAGACTTAAGAAATATGAAAAGAACTAGTTAATAATCTAATTAAGTCATTTTTAGGTGGAATTTTCAGAAACGATTCCTGGGTTTTGGAGATCTCATGTATTATAGCCTTTCCACAAGATTTCGTGGCTAGAACACATTCGATGCTACAAAAACTAACATATTTTTTCCTTCAACCTTGTTTCTTTGATTTTGCACAATGACCATAGTTCATTGAATGGAGTAGCTTCCTTCTTCCCATAGATGCTTGATGTGAAGTTGCCCCATTCCTCTAGTAGTGCATTGAGCACTATGGTAGTCATTTCCTTGTCAGACATTATTTCTCCCAACTCTTGGAGTTGGTCTCTTATTTCTGACACCCTCATAAAGTACGAGGCTGTTCCTTCTTCTTTTGATATCTTCATATTGTAGAGCTTGAGCTTCTTCTTTCAGTGGTTCAACAATTAAATCTTTAACATGACCAACAACTTCATCTTCTATGAGGATCAAATCTATCCTCTTCTTCCATGCAAGAAAGTTTGACGACCCAACCAATTTGTTTCTCTCCTTGCAATATGAAGCCATTTTGACATATTCAAATATAGATATAGAAATACTTACTTGTCAAGTGAAGATACTCCTAGATGATGAAATCTTCAACTTGATGCCTTCTTGATTTTGATGATGACGTAGATAATAGAAAATGCCTTCTTGGTGAAGATGTCTTTCTTCAAAAGTGATCCTTGGCTGAATGGGAGATCACATTGATTCCTTGATGATGATGACGACGCTGTTTCCCGCTTTTCTTCCTTCAAGACAACGCTAGTTAAATTTTCACAACCTCAAATTTTGGCCCTTTTTCAGAATTTCGGCTTGTTGTAGCAGTTATGCAATTTCAGCCTTTTCTGCAATAACCATAGTTCACATGTGTGGCTAGAAGATGGAAAAATATGCCTCCTTTCTACTAACCATAGTTCACATGTGTGGCTAGAAGATGGAAAAATGTGCCTCCTTTCTACTTTGATTGACTTGACTTCTTTTTCTTCTTATTTCGGCTTGCAAAGGAGACCTTTCTTGGCATAGAACTTGATCCTTGATGGTGGCTGCAATTCGATACTTGCTGCTGCAGAAGGATGTCTTAATACTTCACACATGTGGAGAATATAGCCCAGAAAAACAGACCCAAAAGTGCTTCACTCTTCCTTCCTCATGATAATGATTGTAGAATGTGTGAGTTTCCTAAGAACGCTTCAAGTGTGGAACCCTTCTTTGGATGAGCTAGGGTTTTGAGGTCTTCTTTGATGCTCTTAATTATACCCGTTCAATATGATGAGAGGGTTAGTCCTTCTCGATGATTGATGCTCTTGATGTTTCCAAGATGATCTCTATATACTTCGACCCTAGAGTATCCTTCTTCTTGTTGCCCTTCTTGATGTAATCATCTTAGCTCTGATACCATGTTGAGAAATCTAGGGGGCAACAAGTGTAGGTGATTTCTCTTACTTTGATAACTGCTTGTGATGTATCTTGACTTGATTAACTTATTATTTTCTTATTATTATTAGTGTTTTCCATCATCAAACAACTACCAAATCATTAAGAACATTGAGACAATAGGGCACAAGATATAGGCGATCAACCAGGGCCAAAACTCTCCAACTAAGAGGAAAACCCACCAGAATCCTTCTCTTTTTTTAGAATTTCAATTGACAAATTCCAGACCTATGACCCTTGACCATGACCCTCCAAGACCAAGTCATCCTTCCTTCTTGATGAGCTTTCCTTACACAACTTCCAACAACGAACTTCGACCTTCCAGCAACTTATCCAACAACTTCGACCCCACCAAAAATTTCTGAAACTTTGACGTAGCAGCATCAACAACTTCGACCTAGCAGCTTCACAACTTCGACCTAACAACTTCACAGCGTCAATCTAGAGGCAACTTCACAACTTCGACCTTGCAACTTCACAACTTTGACCTTGCAGCTTCGCAGCTTCAATGCAACTTCAGAATTTCGTCTAGCCTAGAAACTGTAGAAACCCTAATGAAAGAGAGAGAGAGAGGCCCAAAAACTTCGATCTTGATCTTCTTCTTCTTCTTCGTCCTTTTTCAGCTTCTATCGTGAGGAGATCGAACTTGCTTGAGTGAGTGTCCAAATGAGGTCAAATCCTTATTTATAGGCTTGTGAGGGGTACAAATTGCTATCTTGAGGCCGACTTGTCCCTTCATGTAGGCTGACTTGATCTTTGTGCCATGACAAGGTCTTGGAGGGTGTTTTGACTCTATTTTGACTCAATAAATTTTTCTTTACAATATGTAACATGCCCAAATGGGTCTTCAATAAATGACAATGACTCAATTGACTTTATGGCAAACCTAGAAGCACTCAATGGGTGCTTGGCCTAAAAATAAATTTCACTTGAGCATGAAACCCATGCCTCAAGAATACAAATAATAAATTTATTTTTCTCTTTTCATTAAATACACAAAATCACGATTAGATATTCCATTATGAAGACCAAACCTAGTTACATATTTCAATAGTAAGAGCTCAAACTTATTGCTAATAATGGTTGATCAGAAGTAACGTATTGAAGGTTTGTCATATTGTTTTTTTGGATATTAATTTTATTGTGGGGTATTTTAAATGTATTCTTCGTGAATGGTCATCATTCCTTATTTCTAGAGGTGATTCTTATCATTCATGTTTTATCATTGTAGTTTCTTCACATCATGGTGACAACATTTTTCCTTCCAACACTTTTTATTGTTTTTGAGTTTCTACATAATCACTTTGCCAATTATGGTTTGTACTAGTGTTCAAAGGGGACACATGATCCAGATGTGTACCATATATGAAAAGCTTTATGAAAGGTTTATAACATTGAAAGCAAATTCAACGATTTAAGGATACAGTGCTCGATTATAATAAGAAAAGAACTAACATGAGCATTTTGAAATCTTTATGTTTGGTGTGTTTTTTCAACATACTCTGAAAACGTGAAAATGACTTCCTCTTCTTAACTGTGAGGATCTGAATGTACCTGCTTTTAATTCATGAAACATGATGGGCTTACTTGAATATTTATCCTTTAATAACCTTTGTTGGGATGATCTTGTTAATCAATTAACGACATCATGTCCTAGTGCTAAAGTTAATGTGGTTACAATACACTATTACTGTCTATGATTCTTGCAAACTACCATGACTATCGTCATACCCTAAACTTTTCTGTACTGAAAATGTCTTCATAATCAATATTCATAAATTCCATGTCCCAAGTGTTTTTCATGAAATGAAATGAAAGGATATTTGGTTATATGCTTCTCAGTTTGTAATTGTTAGTAAAGAAAGAATAACCTCCAAAATATGCTTATGATGAGACTTTTGATACAACTTTTTTTTGTACTCTGCATTGTCTATGTGTACAGATTTGTTCCAAACTTAGCTATCAGTAAAATTATTTCCAGGGAGAGCAACAAAGTGCGCCTTCTTCAGGTATTTTTCACCATTTGAGAAACCTAGGAAGTGCTTTTGCCGATTGAGTTGCTCATAGGAACATGTTTCTAAGATTTTGATGGGACTCAATCTAGTGAATTTTGTGAATGCATATTGTATTTGTCCTTTCTAATATGTATTTTATCCTTATCTCTTTTGGGCGATTTAGTCTAAATTGATTGCTCAGCCATTTTATTGTTTTTGAGAGATGGTCAAAATTGATCAGTCTCTCATCGTTTTGTACTCTATGTATACCTTAAAACACACGAGTGTACAACATATGCATAGTTTCGACAACTCCTCTTCAAGTTGTAAATGTTCCCTCTCACGTTGTTCTTGTGTTTGAGTATCTTTGATTTTTTTTGGTGGTATTGTGCATGTATGTTTATTGGACCTAACACCATAAGGATTCTGTAATATCCCCAATTTTGTGAGAATGAGAATTTTGCCCAATTTTGGTAATATTAATTAAAAGGGGCAAATAGTATTTTGGAGAAAGGTGACAAGTATTATCTTATTGCAGATTGGCAGAAAATTATTATTTTATTGAAATGGTGGAAAAAGTAACTAAGTGGAAAATGACCCCCACAAATAAAATAATATTAAAAAGAGTCTAGAAGGATGGAGATAAAATATAACAGGAAGGACTCATTTTGTGGATCATCTTTTGGCTATTACGCTTCATATTTCATCTTCTCTTGGACATTTTTAGCACAAGGGCCAAAGCGCTGTTTAGCACCAGGAATTCCAAGTGGAGTTCCACCTTCCTTTCGGAGAACTTCGAGTGTCTCCCTAGAGTGGCAATTTGGGGAGCTCAATTTAGAGCTTCCAATGGACATTATTGTAGGAGTTTATTCAGTAGTGCGTTTTTCTAGTGCGCATAGGTATTTTTTTGGAGAACATTGTGGGAGCAAGAGTGGGTTAGTGGCTCCGAGATTTTGCAGGGAATTTCCTTATTATTAGACTGGAGTTTGGACATTGATTTGCCAAGCTGGATTGGAGGCTATTACCTGGGTCAATTTTTCTATCTTTTGGCAAGGGCGCAAAAGCTATTGACCAAGTGTTGCGTAGGGGTTTAGAGAAGTGGAGTTGGGAGAGATAAGGGCTGGAGATAGGAAGTATTTCTTAGTGGAGAATTTAGTCAGAGGTGGGAGAAATTTCTCGTGGTAGATTTGGGCATAATTCAATAGTATCAAAACTGTGGAGTGTTTTTTGGCCAGATTGGGCAATTCACACTTGTTGGGGGTCACCGAGGGTCGGTGGATTCAATGCAAACCTTTTTTGGGTTTATTGAGAGGAGTCTCTGGCTAATTTTACAGAATTTTCTGGGCGATATTCAGGTATGAAATCCTCATTCTTATAGCAGGGCGTATTATCAATTAGTTGGTAAATTTGCATCACTTTGTGGGTTCAGTTTTGGCTTGGAGTTGGGCCAAACCATTTATGGGTATTTTTGGGTATGAGGAGTGGAGCCTGTGGCTGCAATTTCAGGGTGATCCAGGGATTCTCCAGAGTAGAATCTTTAGTCCCATTCTAGCAGCAGCAACAATAATTTCTTGAGTAGTGCATAGTACCAGTTTGGGCCAATATTTCCTCCAGATCAGAGTTATCTCACTTGGGTTTTGCATAGCTTGCAGTAACAAGTCTAGGTTCCATTTTTCTTACTCATTGTACTCATCATTCTCGAGATTAATAAAATGGCTCAGTTGTTTTGCTTTATTTTCTTGGTATTTTGATATGCATGTGCGATATCTGTTCATGGTTGTTGTTCCTTTACATGTTTTTGTTATTCGCTGTAAATTTTCAATTTGGAATATTACAGTGGTATCAAAACCATTATCTTGGCCAATTGTGGGCCTTAAGCCAAGTGATGACAAGACCAAAATAGAACGCTAAGAAATCATGGGATCCAAAGTAAGGTTAAAATCAAACATGTAAGTAATCTTGAATGAGGTGATTAGGATGCAACAAATCATGATTGATGTGGGGGAGCAACTAATTCATACCACAATTGGGAATGAAGACCATTCTCAATTATACAACAAATCCACTATGCCCAAAATTATGGATAAGCATCAAGCTGGCAAGACATGATTGCAACTGATGTGGAGTTATTGGTAGCAAATTGGAGGGCATACTAATCATTGGGACATGACATTTAGATGTTTCTCTCCTTTTGGGAATTCTGTGAACTAAGAGACATGTACAAATCAGTGGGAATTCCGTGTAATTATGCAGAGATGATGAGAAGGATCAAGGCAGAAGATGAAAAAGTAGTTGAAGGGGCCATGGTTGGCAAGGAGACAATTGAGCATACACCCGTTGATGAGATGCCGACAGTGGATGAGGTACCCAGTGTTGTGACTGAGTGTTCAGGTGATAGTAGCGCACCACAGGTTGATGAGGTGCCGGGATACATCTCCACTGTTGATGAGGAGCCGATAAGTACAGAGGCATCCAAATCTATGACAGAGTTTTTGGAAGACAGTGACCTACAACTGACGGTGAGGGTGTTTTATATGATGGGTTGTTGGTGTAGGAGCAGTTGGAGGCTCAAGTTGAGGTTGTGATGGAGGAGGATGCGCAGGCTTCCTTGGGGCTAGATATTGATGAGGGGCAGCACGGAGAGCACACGTTGGGATTTCAGTACAGTTCACTTTAGAGGCACGTTGATGGGGCCCTCAACGTTATTATCTCACCCTTATGCATTGGATTGAGAGAGGCAGAGTTGTCGAGACAGATCATAGGGGATGACCAAGTCAGCAAGGGCCAGTGGCTTGAGTTGAGTATGGCACAACGTCAACATGGAGGGCTTGTCTTGTACACAAGAGATTGTACATTTGATCCCTCCTTTGGGATTGAATGGCGAGAGGTACTGAGCTGGTACCCGATGGAGCAGGTTAGGCGGTTGGGTACATCCATGGCCGCATTTCAGCAAAGGTCGTGGATTACTAGAGGAGTACGAGGGCCAGATTGTTGTTGGGATCTAGGTGGGATTCCCCATCACAACATGGGCTTGGTTAGTGATGGTATTAGCAGTGCGATGGATCCGGTGACTGAGTGCCCACACACTTTCAACTCTCCATCAGCACTAGTGTCGAGTTGGATTGATAGGGGGGTAGGAAGAATCCATGGGTTTTCTGGGGATGTTGGGCATACATGGGATTCTGGGATGATCAACATGCTCTAGCAGGGGTTGGTCGGAGGAGGTGCCATCAGTTAGGGCATTGTATGGAGACAATGCTCTCTTATTGGCATATTGGACACAAGAGCTACTGAGGCTAGGTACAGTAGTATCATTTCCGTTGGCATGTAGTGGATTCACTAGTATAGTGGCAGATGCATGGACGCATGTGGGATGGCCGAGGATGCAGGGTGGTGCGACAGTTGGCGTAGGTGTTCGGTGGTGCGCAGAGTCGTGCCACATAGTTCAGTGTTTTGTCGAGGAGCTCAAAGGTTTACAGAGGAGTGTCGTGTTGTGCAGGCTTACACTGTGGAGTAGGAGGAGCAATTCACATCACCTCGAGGTTTTGCATAGAGTGATAGCTACTTCATCACGAGAGGGATACCAGATATTTCGAGATGTTATGGCGACTGGAAGTGGTGTCTAGTAGTCCAGAGAGGTGTGCAACTGGGTGAATTCGTGTTCCAAGGGGCACGAAGATACATGTTCTTATGCAGGGGAGCGTAGGGATGCTTGGCCGTATGTAGTGATGTGTGATGCTTCCCATTGGGATTTTGGAGCATTACCACCAGGGAGACCGCTTGACAGAGACACCAAGCATGCCATTGGGTATCGATCACTCAAGATTGATGAGGACACGAATGAGCATCATTTGATGATATCGATAGGGACTCGCACGCCTCTCTCACCTCTACATTATTTGCAGGTACAAGTTGGATGTTGTCCCTTGACACCTTCATCACGAGTAGTAGGACACGAGAGGCTCACTTGAGACAGTTAGTTGGGACACAAAGTATCCAGGGAGAGACTTCTCAGTGGTGGCATTTGGTCAGGGCACGAGCTGATGGGTGCAGGCTTAGGGAGGTGATCATGAGGGAGCTGCAAGGTGCACTATCGACAAGACATCCCAAGGTGATATGTGAGCATGAGGTACAGGGGATGGTAGTCCTCATTGGCAGGAGGATGCCTACACTCTAGGCAGTATCCATGTACATCATCAGGAATTGGGATAGTAAGTTTCGCCGTGGTGTTGCATGAAACGCTCCCCCCCAAGGATCCAAACCAGGAATCGTGTCCCGTACGGATCTGTGGGGGATCCACTGTCGGATCTGCAGTTCGGAATTTCAGAACCGCAGATCGGGCCGGCGAAGACAGTTCCTGGAAATTTGGAATTGTGCAGGCATGATCTGAAGTTCTGGATTTCTGAACCGCGGATCCGACGACAGATCCTCCTTGGATCTGCGGTAGATCGGGCACGGATCTGTACGGATCTCAAGCGGATGCGAAAGGAGACGAGCAGTTCCATAGGGTTCTAAATATATTTTTTTAAATTTTTTCTTTGACTTAAAGTTGGGTTGGGGCTTCTCGGACACTCCCAAGGTGCTCCCTTGATGCTCTCTCATGGTAATGTTAAATTCTTAAAGTAAAAGTGACATTCTCCTTTATTTTTCATTTTCATCCTTTAACTTAAATTTTTAACATTACCATGAAATGACTTAGGATGTTTGAGAGTGGTTCCAGCCTCATCGGACTTCATATGGAGAAAATAGAACTTCATATCCTTTTCAAAATTCAACAGACTTAATAGTTTTTAGGAATTCAAGATCAATGGGATTGTGGCATTTCATTACATTATATCATGTATGAGAGTATGTGATTAGCATTTAATCAAGAGCACCAAGCCCTATATGTACCCTAGTGTTGGTGGTGTTAATTGTGTTAGTGTCCGTCTTTCCAGCCTTCCTCCAGTGATCAAATATGCTCTTACAAAGTGTTCTCAGAGTGTCAAGGTCAAATTTTGTCATTTCAGTGAGTCTTCAAGCAAAATTTGGTCACTAGGCATTAGGCCTAGGGTTTGCCCAAATGTCAGTCCATGTCATCATTCAGCTGAGCCTATCATCATTCAGAGGGTTTTCATTATCATGTCAGTGTCGAATGAGTCATTTTACACCTTATTCATGCTTCAGTTGTGCCTAGGCAAGGTCATTTTCCTCTCCTAGGGTTTTAAAGCCAATTTCCCTTGGACGGTCAAGTTATCAGCAAAACTTGTATCCAGATGTTCATACACCTTCCCCTATCCTTAAAATACCCTATCAGATGCTTCCCATCACTGAGATCCCCCAAAATCCTCATTTTTGCACAAACCCTAGTTTCTAGTTACAACTTGGCAATTTTCTAGGTTTGGCCTGTGTTTTGCCCTTTTGGACACCTTCCCCTCATTCAATCTCTGAGATTCCACTTTCCCCTACTTCCTAACATCCCTCCCTACTTCCAAAAATTTCCCCAAGAATTTAGAAGCCCCCTATCCCCTTCATTTCGCTCTATTTCGACAAAATCCCTTGTTTCACACATCGGGACAAGTTGCACTCAAATGATGTTTCAGAGCAATAAAAGATGAATTTTGGAAAACTGAGAGAGGTTTTTGTCCACAACATGCCAAGGAAGAAAAACCACCTTCACTTTTTGCACAGGTGTCATGGTTTGAGAGAAATGTCAAGAATACCGTTGCCTCAGGAGAATCAAAGACACCTCTGAAGTGACCTTGGGAAAATCAAGTTTTCTCCTAGCTTGGTTGGCCAAATGATTTTCTTGATGGGTAAAATGATAACTAGACACAAAGAGATTTCCAATGAGCTATCATGGGCTCAATTTGGGGTTGAGGAAGGCATTCAAAAGTTGTCTGCAACAACACTCTTCCTTGAGGCAGCCTCATTTGGCACTTTTTGACCAGTCTTGGGAGATTTGATTTTTGACAAGTCAAATCAACTCCAAATTGAAAAATTCCAATTGGGTTGGAAAGTAGACTCAAAGACCTTTCCAACGAGCTATTGTGCGCCCAATTCCGACACCGGGAAGGCCTCCTGAAAAAGCGCGACCCGTTGGGTGGTGCACGACCCGTTGAGAGCTCTTCTGCAGTTCAAAAAATCAACGTGCGCGACCCATTGGGAGGGGCGCGACCCGTTGGGGATTTCTCCACAGAAATTTGCCAGTAAGCTACCAAATGACCACAAATCTCTTCAAAGTTGCAGGTAGGCCTCTGATCATCAAAGTATTTTGCTTGATAGAGAAAAATGAGCATGGGAAATGTGTTTTAATGCCATCAAGTTGAAATGAGAAGTTCATGTATATTTGCTTTAAGAATGTCAAAATGCAAGTAGAGATAGGGTTTTGTTTTGTTGCTCTCAAGGTTATCCCTTTCACCCCCTGAGGTCATTCATGAGGAGGGAGGGCCATCTCAGCAACCTTATGCTCCCGGTACTCGACATGTTAGCTCCACTCCTTTGGTCACTTATCAGAAAGGCCCAAGGGCCTTATTTGCAACAGCTAGGCGAGTACTATCTCCACATCAGGTGGAAGGGGTCTCGCCTTCATCTTCAGCTCAACGAATGTTATCTCCACATTAGGTGGAAGGGGCCTCGCTTTCTTCACCAGCACAGGTACTACAGAGGGGCAAAGAGCCCATGATTCATGAGGATCCGGTGATTGATCTTGAGGTCAGTTCTCCTAGCCAAGAGGCGAAGGAGATCATTCAGCATCTCAGGGCTGAAAATGATGTTTTACAGAGGAGACTTGAGGGTGCTCAATGGACTATTACTTACCTGGAGCAGCGGAACAAACAATTGGAGGATGAGAAAGTGCTTGATGAGCTATGGAGGATTTGTAGCGACCGAGTCTTGAACCGTAGAAGACCCGGTGATCCATTGCCTGCTGATCGAGAGTCAATGCTCATTCAGGAGAATGCTCACTTGGAGAGGCTGTTGGCTAAGGCCAACCAAGAGAAAAGGCTGCTGAGAAACATGAAGAATCACTATTGGGCAAGAATGCATGTATGCAAGGCCAAAATGAAAATGTTCCAAAGGAGGTTATCCGAGGCTCTTAAGCGGAGGAAGAAAACCAATCCACTCCGTATCTTGGCTGAGGCATCCCTCAAAGATCATGGCACTCACTAGCATCAGCTACAGCACAAATCCCAAAATTTTTTGAGAATTTTGGGTAATTTTGGAATTTTTTGGAAATTTACAGGTTTTGGCTTCTCAACAGGTCTCACCCCCGGTGAGACCCTTTGTCATCGTAGCTCCGTTTTGCAAAAACTCAACATTTCTAGATTTGTCATGCAAAGTTACACATGCCTATGGATGGACTTGAGTTTTTATGGAGTTTTGGGCCTCCAAAAGGTCAAAATATAGGCAAAATTTGACTTTCTGCCCCTTTTTTGAGTTGCAGAAGCAGTCTTGGGAGAATTGAGTTTTGACTGGGCAAATGACCTCCAACTTCAAAAATTCCGGTTGGGTTGGAAAGTAGACTCGCAGACCTTTCCAACGAGCTATCCTGCACCTAATTCTGATACCGGGAAGGCCTCCAAACAGAGTTCCAAAGTGCGTGACCCGTTGAGGAAATGTGCGCGACCTGTTGAGGAAACTTTGCCTGATTTGACCAGTTCAGCCCAGAAAACGCAGTTTGGCTCCAGTTTGACTTTTTGAGGTGGATGGTGGTCCTCTTGGATGTAATTGTGACACTTTTTGGATATTTTTACTCTTGTTTAACTCTTCTAGAAGATTCTTGCATGTAAAGGGTAAAAATTGAATGTATGAACTGGTTTCCAAGTTTATAGAGGCAAGTTGTTTTGACTGCCTATTTTCTAGTGCTTAGTTTAGAAGTGGTTCAAACAGCTCCTTGGATAGTGAGCTCGACCCCTAGAGGCAAGGGAAGAGGTTGGCTTGCCTATATTATGTATTTTCTTAATCATTTTCAGGGGTTGGAAGGTTGGACTCTTGAGGGAGAAGCTATCATTGTATATTTCACTTGTATCTCTGCAATTTTTGGCTAAGGAAGACCAGGGTTTTGCAGTCCTCTTTGGGATTCTTGTGGATTCATGTGTTGATGATGTGTTTCTCAATGTTCTTGTAAGTGTGTTTATGTGAATCATTTCCTTTCCTTTACTGCTGCACATTAAACAAATGAAGTGTTAAAGTAAGAATTCATGCTTTCCATGCTCTGCTTTTAAATTTGTTTAATTTCTATGTTTTCTACTGTTTAAGGAGAATTCAAAGTATTATTTGCTCTCCTTAGCTCCTCACCGGTCTTTTCCATCCACTCACCTCAATCAAAGGCATCAATACGGTCTCCTACCTCGCCCCAAAGAACCCCCTGCAGAAACTGTGTCAAATCCCCGCACCCAAAATTGCAATTCCTCAAAATTGCCACCAAAAACCCAAAAAACCCCCAAATCAACCTTTCTAATCAGTTTACTAGCCTAATATCAGTGTTACCTTGTTGGTCATCTCATCCCATTGAAGATCTACCGAGATTGACCGGAGAGAGCCTTCTCCTGCCCCGTAGGGCTAGCTACGACGCTGAATGGTTTGATGTAGCCTTGAGGTTTACCTTTCTCAGCCTGAGGTGAAATTTCAAGCGCTAACATACTGGCGACCATACTGGGGAGAACAAACTAATCGTTTTCTCATTGACGTGTTATTTCATAAGTCTTAGACGGAGCCTGAAGTTACGCCAGGTAGCCTTCGAAAACGCTCTTGTTTTACATCAGCGTTAGTAGATAAATGCTGCTTCAGTCAATCTCCGTGAGCTTGTGAACGTAGCGCTTCATTGACACTTCACCCCAGTATATGTATCAAGTCCAGATCTGATTGTTGATGGTGGACGACGATCAGGCACTTGAAAGGCTGAAATCATTCACTTGGCGACTCTAAATCAGTTTTGAGATTAGATCCAAAGACTCCACTGGAGGATGATCCCGACCAGCAGAAACATGAAAGGACAACATGCACAGATCAGGTATTCAAGTTGGAATTTCATCCAAGACATTTTGTTCTTTGTCATAAATTATTTCTTCTCTTTTCCCAAGAATGTCAAGAAGGCTTTGCGAAGTATACTATGCTTGAGAAAATATCCCAGGCCTGCAGTTGATTCTTTCCCGTCGAAGATTGTGATTACCAAAGATTTGCATACCTTTGAGCTTGATCAAGATCCTTTTACCGAATTTTTTGATGATCATCTTCAAATTGATGAGCCTCAAGAGACCAAGGCTGATTCTATACTTGCTGTACATACCCCTACACCTTGTAAAATTCCAGATCGGTATAAACCTCTTGTTTTACCTTCTGTTCTTCATGCTTTCCCCAAAAACTATGATCTATACTTGCCGAGGTTCGATGGTGAATATAAGAATGTCAATGCCGAGCAACATGTGCAAAATTTTGAGAATTTTCTAGATCTTTTTGAAGTTGATGAAGAAGATGTTAGTATAAGGCTTTTTGCTCTTTCTTTGCAAGCCAAAGTGAAGAGTTGGTTCAAAGCCCTGCCTGATGCAAGCATTTCAGATTTCCAGCAGCTTGTCAAAGTTTTTCTCGACAGGTGGATGATTGGACAGAACCTTCTCTTGATTGTAGAAGAGTATAACCAGCTGAAAAGACTGCCAGGTGAGACAGTACAACAGTTTTCGGCCAGATTTAATCAAGTTTATTATTCGATGCCAGTTGATATAAGACCTTCTCCTAGATCTGCTCTCTTGCACTATCCGGGCGCCTTTGATCCGGAGATGGAGTTTCAACTGAGAGAAAAGAATATTGCAACACTTCACGAGATGCAAAACAGTGCAGTAGATGTAGAGGCTCATTTGCTGATCCGAAGGGCAAGAATGAAGGAAGAAGAGATGAAAAACATAGATCCGGCCGAATCAACATCTTTAGAGGTGAAACTTGACATTTTGGTAAGTGCAGTGGAAAAGATGATGGAAAAGGTCACCGCAAGAAATGCTTATGATGTTCAAGATCATGGTTCGCTGATTGAAGAAGAACAAGTTGCTGACCCAAAACATTTTGTTTCTGATCCCAGTTGTCATAGTGATTGTTTTATAGATCATTGTGAAGAAGAAAGAACTGTTGATATGACCTGCATGCTTGATGATATGTTTTATGCTGATGATTTGCCTCAGTTTGATCAGTATGATGATGATTATGTTCTCCAAACAGAAGCTAATCTTGCAGAAAAATCAGCAGCTAGTTTGTGGGAGGAAAAAGTTCATTTTCAGCAGCTTGAATACAATGTTCAGCCATCACATATCAGCTATGACATCGATGAGGAAAGTGCAGAAAATTGGGAAGTAAGTGAAGGATCTTTGCCTCTTTGTTTTGATTCATTTCAGTTCATCAGAGACAACTTCCATGAAATTAGGAATCAGCTGTCAACAAGTCTTGATCTAGACCATCTTGAAGGCAATAAAAACCTTGTTCAAGACTTCTCATATTCAGATTTGCAGCCCCCAAATGCCATTGGTTGTCAAGTTGCAGATGAAGGCATGGAAGTTGACATATTTGATCAAATGATACAAGAAGGTTCCCTACCTTTTTGTTTCGAATCATTTCAGTTTTTGAAGGGTAGGTTGTATAGTAAATCTTTAAATGGACAGCCTATAACAAATCAACAATCTCTCAGTGTAAATGTTGAGGATGAGACAGATGACAAAATTCTTGAGCAGCCTGTAGCATCAGATTTGCAGCTACCAAATGAAATTGAAAGGCAGATTACAGATGAAGCTGTGGCAGCCGAAATACATGATTTGATGATGCCGGAAGATTCTATACCCTTTTGTTTCGAAGCATTTCAGTTTATAAGGCAGAATCTTCATAAAATCTCTCAAGAAAAAGATGAACAGCTAGAAGGATGTCATACATTTTCAATGGATACATTGCAGCAGTCTTTTCAAGTTTTTCATGATCCAATAGCTGATGTTTTGGATGAGGTTTGCAGTCAAAGTCTTTCTCCATTAACTACATGTGAGCTTGAAACATGTGCTGATATGAATTTGATCCGGCAGTCAGTTTCTTTCTCATTTTCAGCAGAGGTCTCGTCACAAGGCTCAGATCAAAGTGTGCATTCATGGTATGAGGAGAAGAGAAGTAATCCATTGGATGAGCTAGGTCCCAATGTGCATGAACTTCAAGATCCTTATGCAGTGTT
This sequence comes from Pinus tabuliformis, assembly GCA_031772625.1. Classification (NCBI taxonomy): domain Eukaryota; kingdom Viridiplantae; phylum Streptophyta; class Pinopsida; order Pinales; family Pinaceae; genus Pinus; species Pinus tabuliformis. The sequence goes on along the minus strand of CM062814.1, from coordinate 952,939,223 downwards.
TTTGGAGGTGGATAGAGAATTCATATCATTCAACGGATCTGTTTCTAAGTTGTCATGGGAGTTGCCTTTCATTAGTTCTCTCTTGTTGGTCATAAGTGAGAACTTGCGGAGATTTCAAACAGCAGATGGGACACTTGGTTACATTGGTTGTTTCATTTCACTTGACCAGGTGATGAATGAAACTGTTAGAGTAGGTTGTGATGAATAAGCTCCACTTTGAGCATCATTTTCAGTTTGTCGGTTGTGTTTAAGTATTGAGTTAGTTTTTAGTTGAGTCATGAGTCCTTTGTTAGTCCATTTTCAGTCTTGTTGTTAAGTTAATTTGAGTCGGTTTTCAGTCATGCATTTCAGCTTGAGTTTTTGACTCCATTGCCCAATGGTTGAAAGCACTGGTCTGCTCTCCCAGAGGTCTGAGGTTCTTGGCACCTCCAAGGAGCTACCATCCCCATTGGAGCCAATGTTAGTGTCCGTCTTTCCAGCATTCCTCCAGTGATCAAATATGCTCTTACAAAGTGTTCTCAGAGTGTCAAGGTCAGATTTTGTCATTTCAGTGAGTCTTCAAGCAAAATTTGGTCACTAGGCATTAGGCCTAGGGTTTGCCCAAATGTCAGTCCATGTCATCATTCAGCTGAGCCTATCATCATTCAGAGGGTTTTCATTATCATGTCAGTGTCGAATGAGTCATTTTACACCTTATTCATGCTTCAGTTGTGCCTAGGCAAGGTCAGTTTCCTCTCCTAGGGTTTTAAAGCCAATTTCCCTTGGACGGTCAAGTTATCGGCAAAACTTGTATTCAGATGTTCATACACCTTCCCCTATCCTTAAAATACCCTATCAGATGCTTCCCATCACTGAGATTCCCCAAAATCCTCATTTTTGCACAAACCCTAGTTTCTAGCTACAACTTGGCAATTTTCTAGGTTTGGCCTGTGTTTTGCCCTTTTGGACCCCTTCCCCTCACTCAATCTCTGAGATTCCACTTTCCCCTACTTCCTAATATCCCTCCCTACTTCCAAAAATTTCCCCAAGAATTTAGAAGCCCCCTATCCCCTTCATTTCGCTCCATTTCGACAAAATCCCTTGTTTCACACATCGGGACAAGTTGCACTCAAATGATGTTTCAGAGCAATAAAATATGAATTTTGGAAAACTGAGAGAGGTTTTTGTCCACAACATGCCAAGAAAGAAAAACCTCCTTCACTTTTTGCACAGGTGTCATGGTTTGAGAGAAATGTCAAGAATACCGTTGCCTCAGGAGAATCAAAGACACCTCTGAAGTGACCTTGGGAAAATCAAGTTTTCTCCTAGCTTGGTTGGCCAAATGATTTTCTTGATGGGTAAAATGATAACTAGACACAAAGAGCTTTCCAATGAGCTATCATGGGCTCAATTTGGGGTTGAGGAAGACATTCAAAAGTTGACTGCAACAACACTCTTCCTTGAGGCAGCCTCATTTGGCACTTTTTGACCAGTCTTGGGAGATTTGATTTTTGACAGGTCAAATCAACTCCAAATTGAAAAATTCCAATTGGGTTGGAAAGTAGACTCAAAGACCTTTCCAACGAGCTATTGTGCACCCAATTCCGACACCGGGAAGGCCTCCAAAAGCCTCCTGAAAAAGCGCGACCCGTTGAGAGCTCTTCTGCAGTTCAAAAAATCAACGTGCGCGACCCGTTGGGAGGGGCGCGACCCGTTGGGGATTTCTCCACAGAAATTTGCCAGTAAGCTACCAAATGACCCCAAATCTCTTCAAGGTTGCAGGTAGGCCTCTGATCATCAAAGTATTTTGCTTGATAGAGAAAAATGAGCATGGGAAATGTGTTTTAATGCCATCAAGTTGAAATGAGAAGTTCATGTATATTTGCTTTAAAAATGTCAAAATGCAAGTAGAGATAGGGTTTTGTTTTGTTGCTCTCAAGGTTATCCCTTTCACCCCCTGAGGTCATTCATGAGGAGGGAGGGCCATCTCAGCAACCTTATGCTCCCGTTACTCGACATGTTAGCTCCACTCCTTTGGTCACTTATCAGAAAGGCCCAAGGGCCTTATTTGTAGCGGCTAGGCGAGTATTATCTCCACATCAGGTGGAAGGGGCCTCGCTTTCTTCACCAGCACAGGTACTACAGAGGGGCAAAGAGCCCATGATTCATGAGGATCCGGTGATTGATCTTGAGGTCAGTTCTCCTAGCCAAGAGGCGAAGGAGATCATTCAGCATTTCAGGGCTGAAAATGATGTTTTACAGAGGAGACTTGAGGGTGCTCAATGGACTATTACTTACCTGGAGCAGCGGAACAAACAATTGGAGGATGAGAAAGTGCTTGATGAGCTATGGAGGATTCGTAGCGACCGAGTCTTGAACCGTAGAAGACCCGGTGATCCATTGCCTGCTGATCGAGAGCCAATGCTCATTCAGGAGAATGCTCACTTGGAGAGGCTGTTGGCTAAGGCCAACCAAGAGAAAAGGCTGCTGAGAAACATGAAGAATCACTATTGGGCAAGAATGCATGTATGCAAGGCCAAAATGAAAATGTTCCAAAGGAGGTTATCTGAGGCTCTTAAGCGGAGGAAGAAAACCAATCCACTCCGTATCTTGGCTGAGGCATCCCTCAAAGATCATGGCACTCACTAGCATCAGCTACAGCACAAATCCCAAATTTTTTTGAGAATTTTGGGTAATTTTGGAATTTTTTGGAAATTTACAGGTTTTGGCTTCCCTTTGTCATCGTAGCTCCGTTTTGCAAAAACTCAACATTTCTAGATTTTTCATGCAAAGTTACACATGCCTAGGATGGACTTGAGTTTTTATGGAGTTTTGGGCCTCCAAAAGGTCAAAATACAGGCAAAATTTGACTTTCTGCCCCTTTTTTGAGTTGCAAAAGCAGTCTTGGGAGAATTGAGTTTTGACTGGGCAAATGACCTCCAAATTCAAAAATTCCGGTTGGGTTGGAAAGTAGACTCGCAGACCTTTCCAACAAGCTATCCTGCACCTAATTCTGATACCGGGAAGGCCTCCAAACAGAGCTCCAAAGTGCGCGACCCGTTGAGGAAACTTTGCAAGATTTGACCAGTTCAGCCCAGAAAACGCAGTTTGGCTCCAGTTTGACTTTTTGAGGTGGATGGTGGTCCTCTTGGATGTAATTGTGACACTTTTTGGATATTTTTACTCTTGTTTAACTCTTCTAGAAGATTTTTGCATGTAAAGGGTAAAAATTGAATGTATGAACTGGTTTCCAAGTTTATAGAGGCAAGTTGTTTTGACTGCCTATTTTCTAGTGCTTAGTTTAGAAGTGGTTCAAACAGCTCCTAGGATAGTGAGCTCGACCCCTAGAGGCAAGGGAAGAGGTTGGCTTGCCTATATTATGTATTTTCTTAATCATTTTCAGGGGTTGGAAGGTTGGACTCTTGAGGGAGAAGCTATCATTGTATATTTCACTTGTATCTCTGCAATTTTTGGCTAAGGAAGACCAGGGTTTTGCAGTCCTCTTTGGGATTCTTGTGGATTCATGTGTTGATGATGTGTTTCTCAATGTTCTTGTAAGTGTGTTTATGTGAATCATTTCCTTTCCTTTACTGCTGCACATTAAACAAATGAAGTGTTAAAGTAAGAATTCATGCTTGCCATGCTCTGCTTTTAAATTTGTTTAATTTCTATGTTTTCTACTGTTTAAGGAGAATTCAAAGTATTATTTGCTCTCCTTAGCTCCTCACCGGTCTTTTCCATCCACTCACCTCAATCAAAGGCATCAATACGGTCTCCTACCTCGCCCCAAAGAACCCCCTGCAGAAACTGTGTCAAATCCCCGCACCCAAAATTGCAATTCCTCAAAATTGCCACCAAAAACCCAAAAAACCCCCAAATCAACCTTTCTAATCAGTTTACTAGCCTAATATCAGTGTTACCTTGTTGGTCATCTCATCCCATTGAAGATCTACCGAGATTGACCGGAGAGAGCCTTCTCCTGCCCCGTAGGGCTAGCTACGACGCTGAATGGTTTGATGTAGCCTTGAGGTTTACCTTTCTCAGCCTGAGGTGAAATTTCAAGCGCTAACAAATTGTTGAACTCCTTTGTCATGCCCTTAGCAAAAAATTACCTTTCAATCAAGTCAAAATAATCGATCAAGCATGTTAAGCTTTTTCTACCATATTTTATGGCTTGGATTAGATAGTTTGATCAAAATTGAGCAATGTTGACTAATATCCCTAGACAATCGAGGTAGAGGTAAAGGCTAGAGAAGAGAAAAGAATCTAGATTCTATATGGTTGATGCATCTAAATGGTTGATGCTTGAATAATTAATCATTAAGGTACAATGGATGCCATATCTATCTTGATTTATGTACAAATATGCTTGCTTCTTCTACAATTAATTTGGTATTTTGGATGTTTTTTTAAATATAAATGCAAATATATATATATATATATATATATATATATATATAGTAGACACTTCCGAGATGCTTCGCTTCCTAGATTTTTGGGAAATGACACTTTTGTGTCCTTGCTTACAAAAAAAGTCTCTGCTTCATGCAGCATTAGTCTGGTACGAGTAGAGCAGTTTGTCATACGCGGGATAGATTCTTGATGCTTGGTGCCCATCTATTGTGTTGAAGAAAGTGTAACTAGGTTCAGTCTTCATAAATGTAATTTTGATATTTGTATTTATAAAATAAAATAAATATTTTTTTTGTTATTTATATCAATGAGTTTCTTGCTTATTGAATAGGTTTAGCACATGTCAAACTGCTATAGGTAAGTCAAAGAGTCAAAAGAAATGTTGAAGACCCTTAAGGGCATGTTACACCATGTATATATTTGTATTAGAGTCAAAAGAATACCTCCAAGCAAAGTCACAAGTCTTCTCCATGCAACGACATCACCAAAGAAGCTAATCCAAATTGGAAAAGTCATGTCGGCCTCAATTCTTCAAGTCAGCCTCAAGGAGGGACAAATCTCTATATATAAAGGTTGTACACTTCTCCAACGATAAGACACAATCACCTCTGAAATCAGCGAGAAAGAAGACAAGTTAAGGGTGAAGGGAAAGCGAAGAAAAGGAGCCTCTAGTATAGGGACTGAGGAAGAAACACCAAGCCTTGGAAGTCTGTTCTAGGGCCTATTACTTGAGTTTGTATAGAGCTTTCTTCAGTCTACACACATGAGTGTGCCTCGCATGTGTCTCGAAGCCCTCTAGTTGTTCTATGTACACTTCTTCCTCTATCACCACGTTCAAGAAGGCTGTATTGACGTCTATTTGGTGAATCTGCCATCCCATCTGAACTATTAGGGATAAAACTGACCAGATAGAAGTGTATCTGGCAACTGGGGTGAAGGTCTCCTCATAATCTATCCCTTCTTTCTGAGCATACCCCTTTGCCACGAACCTAGCATTGTATTTCTCCACACTACCGTCTGCAACATATTTGATCTTGTAGATCCATCTAGAACCTACAACTGATCTGTCTTCCGGCCTTGGCACTACCTCCCAAACATCATTCATCATGATAGAACTATACTCTTCTACCATGGCATCTACCCATACTTGATGTTGTGCGGCCTCCTGAAAGATGGAAGGTTCTGCAACCTGAGCTACCAATGCTTGGTACCTGTCAGGCTGTCTATGCTGTCTTTTGTTCATCCTAGGAGTTCCAATAAACTCCTCTGCATCTCTCAATGTCTGACGAACCTCTTTGCTGGCTTGACCACTAGTCGTGGGAGGTTCAACCATCTCCTCCTCATCCTGTCTCTGTTGCTCCATCTGCTGAGAACTCCCCGAATTTCCTGCACCTGAGGAAATAATGGTACTGGTCACAGTACTCGATCCTTGTGATTATCCTCTATCTGTTCCACTGGCTACCCCTGTGACTGCCCTTGTTGCTGGACCAAAGGAGCTTCTGCTGACTGATTCTGATCACCTGCAGGCATCTCACGAGATCTCTTGAAGGCTCGGTCCTCCATGAACTTTACGTCTCGTCTTACTACAATCTTCCTATTGCCAGGACTGTAGATTCTGTATGGCTTTGAAGTTTCGTTGTGCCCAATGAAGAACCCCTTCTCTGCAGTCTGATTCAGTTTGGTACGTTTATCATCTTGCACATGGAAATAAGCAACGTTGCAAAAAATTCTGAAGTGGCTAACTTCTGGTTTCTTCCCTCAGAAGTCTCCCTCTGGGGTTTTCTTCCCTAATGCTCTATGAGGAGTCCTGTTCTGGATACATACTGTCGTGTTACATGCCTCTGCCCATAGAAATCTGGGTAGATCCTGGTCCTATAACGTAACCTTTGCAACTCCAACAATGGTTCTGTTTTTCTGCTTCGCTACACCATTCTGCTATGCATTATATGGAGTTGTCCATTCTCTCTTGATGCCTTCCTTCACACAGAAGTCTGTGAATTCTTTATCAATATATTCTCCACCATTATCTGAGCGTAGCATCTTGATCTTCTTTGCTGTCACATTCTCTACGAGAGCTTTAAACTCTCTGAAACGATCGAAGACCTCATCTTTGGTCTTCAAGAAGTAGATCCAAGTTTTCCTGGAATGGTCATCAATAAGGGTGACGAAATATTCGACACTGCTGAGAGCTCTAGTGGACATTTGGCCGCCAATATCTGAATGTATAAGTCCTAACACGCCATCAACTCTACTGTCACTTCTTGGAATTGTTGCCTTAGCATACTTCCCAAGTATGCATCCTCTGCACACATCATCGTGTTCTGTGCTAAGTTTTGGAACCCCTGTCACTGTTTCCTTGAGCATCCTAAGTGCTCCATGGTGAAGATGTCCCATTCTCCTATGCCATAACTCATTCAACTCCTTCCCACTGCTACTGTCATTGCCTATTAGTGTTGTTGGAGAATTGATCTGTAACTGGTACAATCTGTTACTTCGAACTCTAATCTGTCTTACCTTTTTCTAGCTCAGGTGTTTGACATACACTTTCTTCCCTACGAAGTGAATATCATACCCCTTATCCTATAACTAGGATACTGAAATCAGGTTCATACCCAATCCTGGCACATGCAATACATCTGTAGCGCTGGTGCTTGCTCCTGATTCCCTCTGAAAATCTATGGTACCTCTCTCTACTGAAGTACATTTTGTTCTGTTTCCCATAGTAATCTGGAAGTCCATCTGCTCCTCCTTGTAGCTAGAGAAATATTCTCTAACCCTTGTCATGTGCGCTGATGCCCTACTGTCTATATACTAGATACCTTGTGAAGCTGATCTTGATAAGCAAGCAAATTCGTCCTCCAATTTGGAAGACAATTTGAAGTCTCCTGAATGTTACTTATGTCCATGGCTATGCTAAAAAATTTATAGTGTGCTATTCCTCTTTTCCGACTCGACGCTGGCTCTACTCTAGCAAATTGCTGCAAAAACCCTCTGCGTCCAGCTAGAGATCTGCTCAACAAGAAAATTTGAGCTTCTCCCTCCATCTCTGGAATCACTTGCTCTGGAAGGATCAAATTTTTTTGCCCCTCAGAAAAATTTATCTTCCTCAAGCAATTCGGCCTCCTGGAAAAAAGACTGCACTGCCCCTTGGGAATTTCGACCTGCTACCCACACTAAGTAGCGAAATTCCTTATTTTCGCTTGTGAGCTTACCGGCTAATCAATTGTGCTTTGATACCATGTGAAATTTTTATCTATTGCAGACACTAGAAATTATTCTTCTAACTGAAAATTTAATTATGCAGCTTATTTGCTATGCCAAACAAAAAATAAAATCACAACTGCAGTTTTCACCATAAAAATACTATGGAAAATAAAATATTGGAAACTGAGAAATTCTAGCACACACACAAGAATTTTGACATGATTATTTTTTAGACAATTGTCCCCTGAAAAACTCAATGCAGGAAAACCGATGCAACAAATGAGGGTTTTATTATTATTCTTCAGCAGCTATTTTGAGTACAACTATTTAGATGCCCAACTGACAATCTAATCTAAGGAAAATACTGACAAAATTTAGTGAGGATTTTTCTCTCACCCCACAACTATTTTTTGCCTCCGAAATTACCTCCCCACCCTCTACGTCGTGCCTCCTGCGTCACCCTCTGTTCAGAGCTTATGTTGGCCCTTGAGAATTTTGGCCTTCCTTCCTTTGCCTCTTCTAGAGACTAGAACCCTTCCTCTTGGAATACTGTTGTCGTCCTCTTCCGCCTGCTACTCACCCTCTGGCTCTATCTTCTCTGCTGAGCTATTGCTATTGAGAAAATCGAACTGCCTGGGCAACTGAGTATCTGCACTGGTGTATCCTCCATCACCAGATTGATCTCCTCTTATAATGCACCTTTAGAGCATCAACGACCATGATTAAAACTTAATCAATGGCTAGGATTGTTGTCCTTTGAGATAATTCTAGGTTAATTAATCATGCTAGAGCATCTAAAATTTTTTGTTGTTTTAAGGTATTTTGGATGACCAATGTTATGAATAGTTAAAGATAGGTGCTTAAACCTTGATAATGCTGAATTTAATGAAAGTGCTATTTGTTTGTCTCTAAACAGTTAATTGATTTTTAGTTGAATGAATAGCAGAGTTGAAAGGGTTATAACTTACTAAATATTCAAACTGAGTATTTAGTTAAATATAAGACAGAGCGCAGGTAAACAATGTTTACCCGCTCAACAAAATGTATTTAATTTTATGAAGATGGGTGTGACAATTTATAAATATAGAGGAGTTTATAATAACAAACAATTCTATAAACTAATCTCTAATTATTGATTATAACTTCACTAGGAATTTCAGATAAACTGACATTCAGTTTAATCTTACCCAAGGTCGTCCATTAAAACTTAAATACATGAAGAATAAAACAATGAAATGATAACATGAGAAAGACTCACAAGGAGACAAACTATTTGAGGCAAATCCAAAATCCTTTCATTAATTTGAAGCAAATCTTCAGTTTGATTACAATTCTGCTTTGAAAAGCTCATCCAAGGGTTCTGTTGTCGCACAAATTGTCACGACAATGCTCAGACCGGGGGCTGTCACCCTGATCCCCGATCTCTCCGTTTAAGCTGTCTCCCGAGGCTAAGGGGGGTAGACCCTATAAGACAAAGGAAGACCAACTGTGGACCAGTTGGCTTGGGAGACACAGCAAGGCAATACCAGTACTTGATTGATTTTAGGAATTAATGTACCAGTGCTTTATGGAGTTAATGACTGAATGATTATTTATCAAATACTGCAGAAATATGAACTCATTAATAATCATTTACCATCAAATAACCCAAACAAAGATTAATTTTGCCAAATGCGAGATAATTGATAAATGCTCAATGGCTTAACAATATTTCAGCAATTAAAATTCGAAAGATTGAATGCTTTAAATAACCACGTAATTTTAAATGCTAACCAGTTATCACTTTCATATAGTTAATCTTCAAATGAACATTTAAGCATGTTTAACCACATAAAGAAATGATAAATATCAATCCCACATCAAAATTTTAGCCTCAGCAGAAAAGATATATCGCAAACATGACAATCCTTGAGCCAAGACTGAATCTGGCAAAATATTTCCAAGTTTTCTGTATTTTTATATTTTCAAATAAAACAAAACTGAGCTAAGCAAAAGCTAAAGTTTAAATAGATGAAACTTAAATCTAAAAAATCTAAACTATAGAACAAAATAAAAAGTCTAAAGATTACTTTTTATGCTTTTTGGGAATTTTTTATTTTTTATTTTTATAAAGTAAAACAAAACTAACCACTAAACTAAAAAAAATGAAACTCGATTTTTTTTTTTTTAAACCATGTCATTTTACTGATAATCTCCATGATTTTCCGGAAGAGGCCATTTCTAATTTTTTTTTTTCTCAGGTGGTGATTCAGTCGCTGTTAGAAAGCATTTAAACAGGTTTACTTGTGTAATGATCATATATTGTAGACTTCCTCAATATAATCATGAAGATGTCAAAATGTGACTATTTGTCCGTTCTTTAAAGGGTGATGCTTTGAACTGGTTTAATAATTGTCCTGAAGATTCTTTCAATTCTTTACAAGACATTGTCGATGCTTTTAAAGATAAATATGGTGATCCAGATAGCTCGCCTTGTGCCCCTAAAATTGTGCAACAGAATGAAAATAATCTTGTAAAAGGTCCAGCTGTCGATGAAAGATTTCAAGACAATTCTTCATATCAGAATGTGCCATCCACCTGTACCATTGCAGATCAAATCCATGATAGTGGAAAAGTAGGGACAAATTGTAAAAACAGTGTTGACAATGAAAAGGAAGATCAAAAGCAAATTATACAAGAACTAACGCGGTTGGTAAAAAATATGGAGATCAATTAAACTAATTACGCCAATGATGTGAGAACTTTATGCACCCACCTGGAAAAACGTAATAAGGAGATGGAGATCATGAGAATTAAACACTTTGATTACATAACTGACATGCAAAATCAACATGCTAAGGAAATTGAGGCCACGAAAACTAATCATGACACAGAAATTAGTTTTATGCAAAGCAAGTTATCAGGCTCAATGTTGCACGAAGCGGGAGCGAAGCGGAAGCGTTTTTTGGAAGCGGGGACGCCGAAGCGTCATTTTCCAAAAATCTAGGAAGCGAAGCGTCCGCGGAAGCGTCTGCTATATATATATATATATTTTATATTTTTTTGCATTTATACTCAAAACAAACATCCCAAATACCAAATTAATTGTAGAAGACATGAAAACATGCATATTTTTGCATAAATCAAGATAGATATGGCATCCATGATTCCATTGTAGTTACTAGTATGCACAACAATCATCTATATTCTAGCTATTACAAACATACATCAAATTTTTAAGCATATTATAAAACATAAAACATTTAAGCATATTATAAAACATAAAACATAGAGCATATTATGATTTATCTAGCAAGTGAGCAACTGTCAACATTTGTCATGTCCAAAATTCAAATAATAATGTTTACAAAATATGTCACTTGGCCACCGCCAAGCCAAAAAGGTTCAAAATTCAAATTCACAAGTCTACAAGTCTAATGAGTAATCTATGACAAAAAGTAGTAGATTGTGAATATATCTACTAATCTCTCCTCCTTCCACCACGAATAGAACGTGGTGGCGGGCCTCCACGTGGTGGCAATGAAGAAGATGGTGCCTGTGGAAGTCGTGGCACTGAAACTGATGAAGAAGAACCCCCTGCTGTTGGTGTTGAACCATGGAACCTAGGAACCAAGGGACCAGATGGGGGTGGGGGTGGTGGCATATCAACACGGTCATCATCATCCTAGAATCGCTCAAAAAATTCATGCAAAAAAAAAAAACACTAGTTAACAAAAAAATTAAAAACATGAATTAGAGAAATGCTTTATAAGGGAAAATTGGAAAATTCATACCACAATGGACATACCTGGATAAGAGCATCCTCTAATTGCTCTAGTCGCAACACTCCATCCTCCAAATTGGGCTCCTCTGGATTCTTGTCCCAAATCAACAAATCTTTATTAGACTTTGCATCTTCACAATAATGGGACAACAATCGCAAGTTGTAATGAACATAAACCAAGCTCTCTGCCCGGTCTAAATTCAACCTGTTCCTTTTAACACTGTGGATGAAAGAATAAGAGCTCCAACACCTCTCTGCAGAAGAAGTGTTTACCACCTGTGATAGCACCCGCAATGCCAAACTCTGTAGAAGTGGAGTACCCCCTCCATGCATGTTCCACCACTCAAGAGCAGAAAAAGTCTCTCGATCTTTAATTGCATGCATGCTCCCAAATGGACCAGTGTTGAGCGTATAGTTGCTCACCTGTCTCCGTACCAATGCAGCCTCCTCCTCATCAGGGATTAATTTACTCAATGCAGCCATATATTTTTTGTGAACCTCTTGATCTTGGTGTGGTTTTCTCCTACTTCCCCCCCCAGGTGCTGGTGTTGAAAGCCATGATGGATGATAGTATTTAGGTGTCAAAACATATGCTAATGCATGCAATGGAACATTTAGCATTTCCCATCGGTTTTCCACCTCTACACGAATATAATTGTACAAGGTGATATCTCTAGGCTCAACAATGTCTTTAATCTGCCCCAACATGCTATCCATTTGCTCATACACCTCCCCAATTACTGGTCGATCTGAATCTGCAAACTTGATCATGTAATAAATTGGTTTGGTGAATTGCAAAACATATTTAACCTGTCCCCAAAAGTGTCAAGAACATTGTCCTTGACTGCATTAGCACCATCTATGTCAGTGTTAATTTCATCCCATGTTTCAGCACACACCAGATTAGTTAAAGCTTGTCTCACCTTCACTAGCCGCCTAAAGGTGAGGTAATAACTAGCAAATCTTGTCTTTGCAATTTTAAGCAATTGCAACTTGGAGTAAGTGCCATAGAAGTAGTTTACCCTTGTATGCCTTGTGATGAATTTAATGAGCTGCTTCCCTCTCCTGTAAACCTCAACAATCCACCCACATTCTTTGTGTTTCAAAATATCATGCATCAAAAGGTTCAATGTGTGAACCAGGCACCCAGACCAAAAGATCTGTGGATGAGTACGCTCAATAATTTTTCTTGCTGCCTTACAATTTGCTGCATTATCTGTGATCACTTGAAACACATTATTCGGACCAACATCTTTGATTGATTTCAATAGGAGATCTGCAATGTTTTGTGCAGATGCAGTGATGGAGGAGGAGTCATGACATGCAATAAATACTGCACAACTAGAAGAAACACCAAGAACATTTATCAAATGTTGGTTTCTAATATTTGTCCACCCATCTGATACAATGGATACCCCAGAATCTACCCACTCATTTGTAAAACGTGTCAAAGCTCTTTGAACCTTAGCTTTTTCTCTTTCTAATAACACTGTTCTAGCTTTCTCATAGTTGGGGGCCTTGTATCCTTTTGGGGCTTCATTGATGGCCTTTACCATTTCATGCCAATAGGGAGAGCGAAGCACATTGAATGGTACACCGCAAGCACAAAGAAAACAGACTATCTTTCCATCCACATCATCCCTCCCAGCAACATTAAGGAAATCCCCTATTGTTCTTCTACCTCCAGAGCTTGCAGAAGTACCATGAGGAGATGAGCAACTACCAAATTTAGAGGTTGCACTTGATTCAGAATGAGTTTTTTGTTTCTTGTTTTTTTGTTGTGCAGCCATCTCTATTTGGATGTATTTTCTTCTTTCTTCAGTTGAAATGTTTGGGCAAATTTGTACCTCCACAAAACCCTTTTTTTCATCACTGTCCAGCACCCCACAAAGATGCCTCCTCAGACGGGTATATGAACCACAATATGGTTTTCCTCCATGACAACCATGAGGGCACACAAATTTGTAAGATCCACCACCCTTTCCCCCATCAAGTTTGGTCACATAGTTTCACAAGGGTGTTGATGTAGCTTTCCCATCTTGTGTTTCAGTGTCCCCTTCAGGTTCATCCCCTTCCTCTTCAAACCCTTCCTCCTCATCATACATTGGGTCACTCCTATTAGGACCATCACCAATGTCCTCTTCTGTTTCTTCCCTTCTATTCCTCACCTTTGCCATCATTAAAACCAAGAGTGGAATGATACATAGAAACCAAAAGAACACCATCTTGGAATATGGATATAGGTGGTGGACAACCTGTAAATAAAGGAGCAAGTAGAAACAATGGGAAAGAGTAGGAGAGGGAGGAGAAAAATACAAAAAAATTGTCAAAAAAACAAGGGAGTTTGGGGTTTGAACTTACCTCTTTAGCTCTTGTAGATGAAGTCCTCCAAGCTCCTCCTCCTTCTCCTAGCTCCTCCTTCTTCACTCCTCCAAGCTCTCCTCTCTTCTCCTCTCCTTTCCTCTCTTCTCTTCTCCTCTCCTCTCTTCTCTTCTCCAACTCTCATAAACTCAAAGTGAGAAAATGAGGAATGAATGGGGGCTTTATTCTTTTCATTCCTCACCTTAACCTCACTCTAACCTCACCCTAACCCACCCCCTTAATGTTGAGTGAACATAACTTAAAAAAAAAATTAAAAAAAGAGTGTTTTTTTCCCTTGGGCGCGCCCCTTTTCGCCGAAGCGTACGGAAGCGTGCGCGAAGCGGCTGCTTCCTGCTCCGAATCGCCGCGCTTCGGAGGCCCGAAGCGCCGTACGAAGCGCGCTTCGGAGGCATGGAAGCGGCGCTTCGGAAATTCCAGGAAGCGTCTTAAAATGCCGAAGCGCCGCTTCCGAGGAAGCTTCCTAGGCGCTTCCGTACGGGGCGCGCTTCGGAGCTTCGATCTGGGGGGGGGGGGGGCGCTTCGTGCAACACTGATCAGGCTTAGAGGAAAATATGACGACCATGCAAGCAAATCATAAGAAAGAGATAAACTCTATGCAACATTGCTTGATGACCATAAAGGAAAAGGATGATAAAGTAATAAAAGATATGGAAGCTAATCAGATATGTCTTCAGAATAAGTTATTGACCATGGAAGAAGACCATGCCAGGGAAATCAGTGCTATAAAGGTTGAGCACTCTAGTTAGATGGATGCCATTAAAATACAGTTTCAGAAATTTCAATAGCAGTCGGAAGATGAAAGAAACCAGGGAACGTCAATAGATCAGGAGCCTCCTTATCTGTTACAGCAAGCTCCATCTTATTATGAGGTCCTTTGTTCCATTGAAAAGTGGATAAATGAAGGTGACCTGGATAAAAGGGAAATTAATAATCAAGTTGATGCTCACACGGTTAATCCACCAGTCATTGAAGATCAAGTTATAACTCATGGCACCTGTGAGATTGATCCATCATCCTTGGCAGGGCAAATGCAGAATGAAGAAAGACATGTCACGCATATCTTACATACTTCATCTGAGAGCTTTGAAGCAAAAAGTTCCACGTCATCAGTGATACAGCCTGCCACGAAGAAAAAGCGCAAGAAAAAGAAAACGAGAAGAAGATTTGATACATCAAACGGCTGTGAGCAACTTGATTTTCGGATAGGAAAAAGTCCTACCATATGCAGAATTGGACATGGCACATCCGACAAGCAACTGACAGATTTGCTTGAAAGCAGGCAAATGCTCAGTATACACTATATTGAACACATCTGATGCCATGGGGCATCCTCTGTATTTCTAACCCTACTCCTTGTTTTTTCAACATTTTCATTTCTATTTTAGGATTAGATTTACTTTTCATGTTGTTAGACTAGTTAATAAATGAAGAGCTTATATCTTTCCTGTGCTTAATGTTATATGATGATTCTTGAATGGACGTTACTTATTTCTGTTGTGTGTTGCGTGGATGCAGATTCTGGATTCTCACATTCCTACAGTGCAGCAACGTGTCCCCAAGTGGAGCCAGATGTTGACCACTACGTGTCAACTTCCCATAGCAGTACACCCCCTTTTTCGCAAAAGGGATAGCGCTTAATTGACATGTCCATGCCATTCAACAGTCATCGTCGACTTGATCATGTTATGTTGTAAACCTAGTTTGCATGTGTGAATTGTAAATAATCTTAGCAGAGTTGAGTCATGTATGTAAATTGCCTAGGTGGACCTAATTTTCTAGTGATAATCTACGTTCCGGAAGGTTTTTTGTCTCACCGATCCATGATCAGCAGAGTTTTCCTTCAGCCTAACCCCAAAGTCGGAATGAATTTTGTCATTAGAATCTTAGGGGAATCCTAGTGTGTTGATCTGCTAGATTATATTTGATTGCAGAACTGGGTAATCCATGAGGGTCTATGTCAAATGGGTTTTCCCCCTTGAGATGTAAAATTGTAAAAGTCATGATGTAAAGTGTCTTGAGGGTTAAAAAATGTTTTAATCCCTTCATAAGTCCTAAGTCCTAGGTCTTAGGTGATTTTTCCAAACGCTAAGTTCGAGGATTCAAAAATAAAAAGTAATTAAAAAATTAAAAAAAATTAAAAAATAAAATAATTAAAAAATAAAATAAAATAAAATAAGAATTAAAAAATTAAAAAATAGTTAAAAATAATAATAAAAATTTAAAAATTAAAAAAAATAATAAATAAATAATTAAAAAAATAAAAGTAAAATAAAATTTAAAAATAAATTAAAAAAGAAACAAAAATTTAAAAAATAAAATGATAAGTCAAAATTTTTGAGTAAATAAATGCAGAATTTTAATTGTTTAATATATTAAAATGCATTTAAAAATTCGACGGATGAGATTCAAAGAAATCTTGATCCTCATCGATGGTCGAGATTAGTTTGACATGGATCACTTGAACTAGCTGTTGGGAATTTTTCCTTTAAATAGGGTGTTAGGGATCATTTGAGATCAGATTCGATCTGTGAGTCTTGTGCTGAAGAAAGCTCTCTTGTAAACTTTTTCTTGTGCAATAAAAAAAGACTTTGGGGTTGAAATCTTCTTGGTGTTACTCTCCTGAAGTGCTGTAAGCTGTTTCATTTTTCTGCATATATTTAGTTTTAGCCATTGGTAATAGTTTGATGAAGAGTGATGTTGAACATAGGTATCTTGTTCGCTCACTAGGGTTTTAATGGTAGTAGAATTTTTGGAAATAATGGCAGGTATCTCCATTAGATCTGGAATTTAGTATTGTTTTTTCCCTCTTTATTGATGGTTGAAGTGAGCTGTGCAGGAAATCTAGATTGAGAAGATCAGTGGGCGTTTGGGGAAGTTCTCGGCTGAACCAGCCAACTCCCGCAAAGCATTTTCTTGAAGAGCCCAGCTAGTTTTAATTCTGGGTCTATTATTTTAATTTATCTTTTGAATGCATGAGAAGTTTTCTGAAGTGCCTCGTACTAAATCTAAAGTTTTGAAAATATTATTGAGGATTTATTGACAAATCTGGCTGTTGTAGAGCCATAAATTTGTAAATATTGTAATTTTTTGACTGGTTTGTAGGGTTTTATTTTTGCAGGAAAATTTTAGAAAAAAAATTTGTTGCCAAACCCTCTTCTCAGCAACCAAATCACGCAAGCCTGCAAGTGAGCAGTTAGTAGCAAAATCATTTTCTCCTCCATGCAATCATTACTGCTCATCAAACCTGCGTGTTATCTTCTATGTTTGCGTTCTCTCCCTTGTTCCTGAGCTACTATCAAGCTGCCTGTTCTATGCAGACACCATCAAACCCATTTCATCGCAGCTAGCTCTATCAGCCTCTCACGTGCTCCCTTTACCTGCGCAGTCATATTCTCATCTCTCCACGCAGCTTTTCCTCTTACGCCTTTCAACCTGCAAAGAAAACGCTACCAATTCCACCTGCGTGAGATCTCCCGCGTCCTCTCTGCTGCCTTCAGAACTTGCAAATGCTTCAACGCATTTGATTTTGTTGTCATATATTTGGTCAGCGTGAAGGGTTTTGAGGGACGTGACAGCCATTTCCATCTACGCAGTCTTCGCCAGCTTTGCGTTTCTTCTCCACTTCATCGAGCTATCCTTGCACGCTATCGAAACCACTGGCTGGCCATTTGCCCGCAGCATCCCCAAACTCTGTTGCTCTTTCCCTTGTGCCTCCATGGAGCCTTCGTCCTCCCATCCGTAGTTGGATCCGCCGTCACTACTTTCCTGCACGCAAGCCTGCAGAAGATTTCGATTTTTCCTTTTTTTATTAATAAGTGAAGCTTAATGTTAGCATAGTTAGAACGTTCTAGGATTTGCGTATATTTTTTTATGAGGCGTGTGTTTAATATTTTAAGTGTTAGTTTTTAGATATAGTTTTGACATTTAGAAAGTTTAGTTTAGTTTTATTTTTATTTTTTATAAATAAAAATAAAAATAAAATAATAATAATAATAATAATAATAATAATAATAATAATAAAAAGGTTCTTATAAATTAGATTCCGGTTTAGGTTTTTAGGATTTAGACTTTTCTGAATTTAGTTTTAATTTTGAACCATTAAAAAAAAAATCATGGAGTTTCATTTTTTTTAGTTTAATGGTTAGTTTTGTTTTACTTTATAAAAATAAAAAATAAAAAATTCCCAAAAAGCATAAAAAGTAATCTTTAGACTTTTTATTTTGTTCTATAGTTTAGATTTTTTAGATTTAAGTTTCATCTATTTAAACTTTAGCTTTTGCTTAGCTCAGTTTTGTTTTATTTGAAAATATAAAAATACAAAAAATTTGGAAATATTTTGCCGGATTCAGTCTTGGCTAAGGATTTGTCATGTTTGCGATATATCTTTTCTGCTGAGGCTAAAATTTTGATGCGGGATTGATATTTATCATTTCTTTATGTGGTTAAACATGCTTAAATGTTCATTTGAAGATTAACTATATGAAAGTGATAACTGGTTAGAATTTAAAATTACATGGTTATTTAAAGCATTCAATCTTTCGAATTTTAATTGCTGGAATATTGTTAAGCCATTGAGCATTTATCGATTATCTCGCATTTGGAAAAATTAATCTTTGTTTGGGTTATTTGATGGTAAATGATTGTTACTGAGTTCATATTTCTGCAGTGTTTGATAAATAATCATTCAACCATTAACTCCATAAAGCACTAGTCTATTAACTTAATAAAATCAATTAAGTGCTTGTTTCCCTTCATGTCTCGCAACCCAACTGGTCCACAGTTGGTCATCCATTGTCCCATAGAGTCTACCCCCCTTAGCTGCGGGAGACAGGCTTAAATGGAGAGATCAGGGATCAGGGTGACAGCCCCCGGTCTGAGCGTTGTTGTGACAATCTGTGCGACAACAGGTTCAACCCATAATAACTCGAAGGAAGAGTTATTTATACAAAATATTGATTTTATAGAAAGATCCTTTAACAAAATATAAAAATAGTACAAAAATATAGGAATCCAAAAACTGCTAAGCTGCTGGCACTATCTTCAAGGAAGTTGTTGATGATCTGGCCCCCAAAATGTGCTGCCTCGTTGTCTGTCAGTTGGTGATGAAAGTTACTCAATGATTTCACACAAGTGATCCCATCTATCTTCACTTGGTATAGAAAGATTAATTAATTTCCTATAGACTTCATCCACCTCAATATACTTTTCAAAAGTAGGCTTATTGACAAAGATATGTTTAATTTCATGTTTGATCATTAAATCAAAGTTCAAAGCCTCTAAGAAAGCCTTCCCTGTAAGATGACCTTTGATACCTGCAAATTTAGCTTTATCAATTGCAATTGTGTAAAGCTTTTGGCAATACTCCTCCAAACTGATCAATCTGTCATTTGGTGCTATTAGTCCTAACAATCCTCTTTGGTTAAGCAAGTTGAACTTAAAATGAAATCTCTGGACAACAATTTTCAAAGTCTGGCACTTTGTCTCCAACTGAGTTGTAAGATTATTTTTCTGTAAAACTTTCTTAATTTCTAAGATGGTTTATGTCCTGTTTGCAATTTGAATTTCTTCTAATTCAGCTCTAGTTTTTGAATTCAACAACTTAATCATATCTGTGGCCTCATTTGGTTTATCTTCAAGGGCTGCTCTGACTTCTTCAAGAGCTGTTTGGTTTCTAGTAATAAGCTCTTCTTGTTCAAAAATAATTTGTATAGAGGGCCAACCTTCAGTTATAGCTTGACTTATATCTGCCCAAATGTTTTCCTTGACTTGGGCCAAGGTTTGAGCCATTAGTGACTCATCTTCCAATTCTTGAATCTTCTGGGTCAGTTTTTGGGTCTTTTGCATCTCTTCTACATAAAAAGTGTCATTATTTATTTTTTTAGTCTCCATATTTTGAATTTCTTTTGAAGTTTTATATTTTCCTGTCTCTGGAGAGACAACTCCTGTATAACTTTATTTAGATCACCTGTCGTTGATGTAGACTTTGTTGTTGCTGATGTCGATTCCCCTGTTGTCCCTGCCACTGTGATTGGTATAGCTGTGATTGGAGCTATGGACACTTGTGTAGACTGTTCCTTTTCCTTGAGCAAAGTTTCTATCTGTTCCTCCATCTTCTTTATTTGTATATTCTTCTCAATGATTAGTTTGAGCATTTCTTCTTTATGTTGCTCACTTTCTTCAATCTCCTTGGTTTGAGGATCCTCTGTAGAAGGTAATTTGAGCTACTTCCTTAGTGTTGTGATGTCTGCATTCTTCTTGTTGATGATGTTTGTTGACCACTGGAGTGGCACCTGATGATTATATGAAGACTACATGCCCAAGGATGATCCAGAGGACACTTGTACCATCAGATATCATCAGTCAACAGAGTTTTTTTAACTCTACTTCTATCTTCTCATCATCTTTCTTGTACTCAGATTCCACACCCTACGGGGAATTGTAATAAGTGATACTAGTAATGATGAGTTTTTGAGTCTGTAATAGGGCTAGGATGTTGGGACTCGATCAACAAATGAGTACACCTTGGAGTGTTTTTTTAATCCGGTTAATTATCCTTTCTTTTTCAGAGGTGGATAATTTTCTGGGTTTTTCCACTCATTTTTTACCCCAAAGTCGGGGTGACGGTTTGAAGGTTGAGCCCCTAACACATCTTAGTGCTTAGAGTCGATGTATATTATCATAGTAGATCACACAAAAAATGAGTGGAATTTGGTTAGGTATAGGTAGTCATTTTTTAATTTTTTAGATTTCCCGTAGGTAAAAAATTGCAAATAAAATTGTATTTAAATTGTAATAAGTGTAGTCTAGAGAAGTTGTATGGGGTATGAGTAATCAAAATTACACCTCTCACCCTCAACTTTTTACTATGACACACTTTGAGGGGTTAATAATGTGTTTTGGACCCTCAAAACCCACTTTTCCTAAGTTTAGTGGGAAATCTGACAATTAATTTAGATAGAAATTAAATAAATGGAGAAAAATAAATTTCCACACATGCTAAATGTTGTGGAAATGAAGTGGAAAATTATGGGGGAGTTAAAGTGAAGTCCCAAGGTAATGTGGACTCCTAAAATCAAGGAAAGGACATGTGCTCAAATAAAGCCAAATTTCTGGCATTAAAGGAGAAAACTGTTTGCTTGGAAATTCGAATTTGTGAAGTTAATGCACATTTGCAAGGATTTGGGAGAATATTTGGTGGAGATTTTTGTGGGAAATTGTCCCCACATGGGTTATCACCCATATATACTTATCATTCCATCATAAAATTCGAATTTGGCACATAAAAGAAGAAGAAAATGATGTCCACTTGCCAAAATTCGATTCTTACATTTGGCATTGGAGCTCCATTCAACAAATTTGAATTTTTCTTTAGGATTGTCACCTCATGCCACTTGTTTAATCACTTCTAGATTGGGATTGGCTCCCATAGTTCTATATAATAGAGCCTTGAGCTCTCACATTGTATAATATTGTTACTAGCTATTGTGCTTGCGGAAGCACCGTTGCCTTGTACACTTTCAGAAATATCAATAAAAACTTTGGGGTTTCATTCATGAGGTGTTCCTCATTTTCGAGTGTGATGAATTGTTGAGCATTGATATAATTCCTTTTACTCGTGCTTTGATCTAATTTGCTTCCATATGCTCTTGTAAATTTGTTAATGTAGAGCTATCTTGCATTCACATTTGATTTAGAAGTATGTTCTAGGTATAGAATACTCTAGTTGGTTTTAAATAAATCTCTAAAGATTCTTATCATTGTTTAATGCTAAATCTATATGGAATTAATTCTTGATTGAAGTTTTGTAGAGGGAACATCTTGTTGGGATTACAGAATCAAGCGTGAGGGAAAGTCTTTGGAGAGACCAACCCACTCTTGATGCATTATTAAAGGAGCTCTCATTTGTTCTTTGAACCTTCATAGTCTTATCTTACAAAGTGGTTTTGTAGGGATTTCGACACATAGCTTGTACACAAGCCGAGAACTTCTAAATTTAAATCTCTATTAAAAAAACATTGTACTTCATTTATTTCATTTGCTATCTAAGAGCTTGAAGACGGCTAAGCAAAGACGAGAGTTTACTCTCACTCTTTAGCTTAGCCTTTTGTAAATTATACTTGTACATATACATTTTATCTTGTTGATTTTTCCATTAATACTTAACTTATTTTGCAGCCATTGTTTGGATTGTTTGCTAACTCTTGTGTGGAAGATTTTGAAGAGCAACTTCCCGCAACATCTAACAAGTGTTTGCAGAACCTTTGGCAAGTGTTGGGGGTTCGATTTCCAAGGATGTCATGAGCCCTTTTGAGGCTTATTTTGGCCAAGTCGAGTTCACTAGAGGGCTGCCCATTTTCGTCTTTAGGCCGTGGGCATTTGGAGGAAACTCACACCTTGTTTCCCTTGCATAAGTTTTGTGAGATCTTGTTACTACTTTCTCAAGAAAGGAGGTCTAGTGTCCAAGTTTCAAGCAATTATTGTGAGGACTCTCTTTGAAGTATAGTTGAGAAATTTGAAGGGCCCTTTCTCATTGTAATATTAATAAAAGATCTAACCTGCTTGTGGGAGCTTGGAATTTCTCCCGTGGTATCCTATCTCCCCATTTAGAGGGAGGCTTCTCTTGGGTGGATTGACATTTGCATGGTTTAAGCTTTTATACTTCATTCACTTACATGCATGCTTTAATTGGGAATTAACACAACCTCACTATCACATTTCATTAAGTTAAAGTTTGTTACAATTTCATTTGAGCTCTGCATTTTCTTTCTCATTGTTGCTTGGAGCTACAAGCTTACACTTTACTTTGGACAATTCATCCTTTACATGCAAGCATTTTATATTTTTAACAAACTTTGATTTGTTTCCATTTACCTTGGTAAATTGTTTCAGGAGCACTTAAATACATGCTTCAATTTTATGCTACATTGTTATCTTGAATATTGGAGCAATTTATTGTCATTGTCTATTTGAAACAAATTTTAATTTCAAGAAAATTACTTGTATCATTTTAATTCATTGATGAAACACATGCAACACTTGTAAGCTAATTTTATTCCTCCAATTGAAGTTATAATTGCAACTAATGTTGAACACTATTTCATTTTCAAGCATTGCGAATCAATCTCTTTGAAGCATTTGCATGTATCATTATTTTAATTTGGGGAATTAACACAATTTGCATTTCATCTAGGCATTTTAGTGTAGGAAGGCCCCAAGTCTCATTAAAAATTTACCTCCAACATAAGTTGGTTGAAGTAGACATCTTAGGGATCGTTTACTCCTGTATTGACTCCTCACTGTAGGGATCCATATCACTGGGCAAGGGTGAGGTCTGAGGATTGAAGAGTAAAATTGTAATCTTGTTGTAGAGCTTGTTAGAGTCGGTCTTGAGCCCTCCATCAGCGATCAAAACTCTTTGCATTTGCATAGGTAGGTGTCTCATCAGTGTCAATTTTTGCATCCCGTTAGGCATGCCATAACCCTGATGGAGGAGCTGGTATATTTTACCCCTTTTGGCATTGCTGGATCAGGTCATTTCAGTCATTAAAGCTCTTTCAAGCTTGTCTTGTCTTGTCTTGAGGTCAATGTCCTAGGTCTAGGGTTTTGGTCAAGTATGTTTACAAGGTCATGTTTTTAAAGGTCAATAAGTGCTCAGCAAGCCAGAGGGATGATTGTAAAGATGTTTATTCGAGATTTTTTATCTTGTACAGTTAATTTTCACCTTGGATTTAAAAACTCTGTTTTTAAAGCCAAGGTCATTTTTAAAATTTTTGTAAAAAGTGATGAAATTTCAAAAGACTTCAGCCGACAGCATGTAACCCTGGTCCCCTTGCCAAGATCCCTCAGATGATCTACCTGCAAAAAGAATCAAGCAAAAGCACTAAACGAGTCAATTTCAGGATAAAGGAAACCAAAAAAGTCAGTTTTATAAAGTGTCAAAGAGAAACATTAGAAAATGGGTTTGAGCATGAAATTTATTCAAATGGAAATTATAAAGACCCAATCTCCCTCCTTTTACTCTCATTGTGCATTCAAAACACTTGCAAGAGAGATTGGGTGAGCTTCCAAGCGAATTTGGGCGAAACCGGTTGAAATTGGGAGCAGGACAGGCGCGCGACCCGTCAGGCCAGGCGCGCGACCCGTCAGAGGGGCGCGACCCGTCAGGAGGCTTCCCGCAGTTCAAATTTTCAACGGGCGCGACCCGTCAGGCCCGCGCGACCCGTTGGGCGAGGTGCGCGACCCGTCAAGCAACCTCCCTCCCAACTCATTTCAAATTTGCTCAAGCACCCTCTAAATCATCAAATCGCTTGAGGTAGGTTCTCTAAGCTTGGAAATGGTTGCTGGTTAAGTTGAAAGACATCATGAGTGTGTTTTTAATGATCAAATTGTGCAAGAAAAAACACTCCATATGGCTGTATGTAAATTTGTAGAAAGATGCTAGGGTTTATTGCTGTTTCATTGTTTTTCCCCTTGTAATTATTCTTTTCATTCCCATTTCATTTTCCCTATATTTCCATGTCAATTTCCCTTTTAAATTTGTAAAGAAAATAAACCCTACCCCTTTTCCCTTTAAAAATTAAAAAATCACATCCTAACCCTATCTCTCCTTATGTCCATGTAAACATATGAATTTGATGATGTATATGCAATGATGTTTACAGTGTATTTCCCTAAATTCCCTGCTGTATACATGTTTTCCCATTTTCCTTGTAAAAATGTCCCTCCCCTAACATTTCCCTCATGTTCCTTGTCCCCTTGAAACAACATATAAATCAACTTTTTACAGGCAGAAACAACAGTACAGTTTGTCCACTTTGCTCCTTAAACAATGTCAGAAATCGAAACTTATGAGCAAAGTGATGACTAGTCATCAGCTTCAGAGATTGAGGTACAGAGGAGGCCTCATAAGGGTGGAAAGGGTGGACATCATAAGCAAGAGGAGCCCACCTCTTTAGCAGAGTTACAGGCCTGTCCTATGGCAGTCACATGTTTCCAGTATATGTCTTGCTACGAGTTTTGTGAGAGGATCTCTCGGATTCAGCACCACAGAGAGTTGGCTCGCTTATTTGTTTTACACTTGCATGATGGACATGTCAACCTTGCAGGGGTGAACTTTACATTGACACCCGAGGTGATCTCACATGCCATAGGGATACCTAATGTTGGGGAGGTGTGGAATAAGCGCAAGGTGCTGGATAATGTTCACTTTGAGCCTTTTGTTCGGCCACCATTCATGAGACATTTGGCAGGTGTTTTCCATTCAGGTTTCTCAGGAGTGAGTATGCTCCCATGATGAGGCTCATCATGCATTATTTTACCTGTGAGGGCAGATTTTCACAGGTATATTCATACCATATTCGCCTCTTGATGCACTTCACCCGAGTGAGGATGAAGAACATCCCTGTTTTCTTCTATCAGAACATTCAGAGGATGGTGCCCATGTTGCAGAGGAAGAGTCCGGCACAGCAGTATAGGAGCCTGTACCATTATGGTTTGACTCAGCTTGTAGTATTGCATCAGTTGGCTCAGCAGGGCATCTCATGGGAGGAGTTCATCTCTCGTGAGTTTTTCACAGCACCACCCTCGCCACATCCTGAGATTGTTCACGAGGAGGGAGGACCATCCCAGCAGCATGACATCCCTGTCACTAGACATGTCAGCTCCTCACCTCTGGTTACCTATCAGAAAGGCCCGAGGGCCTTGTTTGCAGCAGCTCGGCGAGTACTATCTCCACAACAGGTGGAAGGGGTCTCGCCTTCATCATCAGCTCAGTGAGTGTTATCTCCACATCAGGTGGAAGGGGCCTCGCTCTCTTCAGCAGCACAGGCAGCACAGAGGGGCAAGCAGCCCAAGATTGATGAGGGGCCATCGGGAGTTCCAGATATTGAGCTTGTTGATCTTGAGGCCATTTCTCCGAGCCAAGAGGCAAAGGAGGTCATTCAGCATCTCAGAGCTGAAAATGATGCCTTGCAGAGGAGATTAGAGGGTGCACAATGGACCATCACATACCTGGAGCAGCGCAATAAACAGTTAGAGGAGGAGAAAGCACTTGATGAGCTGTGGAGGATTCGTAGTGACCGAATCTTGAACCGAAGAAGACCCGGTGACCCATTGCCCGCTGACCGAGAGTCCATGCTCATCCGGGTAAATGCACACTTGGAGAGGCTGTTGGCTAAGGCCAACCAAGAGAAGAAATTGCTAAGGAACATGAAGAACCATTACTGGGCAAGAATGCATGTGTGCAAGGCAAAAATGAAAATGTTTCAAAGGCGGTTGACCGAGGCACTAAAACGGAGAAAGAGGCCAAATCCCCTTATCTTGGCTGAGGCTTCACTCAAGGATCAAGGCACTAAATAGCCTAGCCACAGCACAAATCCCAAGAAATTTTGAGAATTTTGGGTGAATTTTGGCATTTTTTGGCAATTTGCAGGTTTTTCCCATTAACAGGTCTCACCCCCCGCGCGACCCTTCATCATGGCAACTCCTTTTGACCAAAACTCAGCATTTCCAGATTTGTCATGC
This sequence comes from Pinus tabuliformis, assembly GCA_031772625.1. Taxonomy (NCBI): domain Eukaryota; kingdom Viridiplantae; phylum Streptophyta; class Pinopsida; order Pinales; family Pinaceae; genus Pinus; species Pinus tabuliformis. Next base: position 952,912,960 of record CM062814.1, on the reverse strand, counting down.
AAAGTTACATATGCTCATGGATGGACTTGAGATTTAGTGAAGTTTTGGGCCTTCAAAAAGTCAAAAAACTAGTAAAAAATGACTTTCTGCCACTTTTTTGAATTGCAGAAAGCAGTCTTGGGAGATTTGATTTTTGACAGGGCAAATGAACTCCAAATTCAAAAATTCCAGTTGGGTTGGCAAGTAGACTCACAGACCTTTCCAACAAGCCTACTCTTGCTCAATTTGGCCACCTGCAAGTGCCCCAAAGATGGCTCTAAAGGTGCGCGACCCGTCAGGCAGTTTTTAAAAAAATGCACTGTACAACCCAGAAAATGCAGATTTGACTCAGTTTGACTTTTTGGGGTGATTTATGATTCTCTTTGATGTAATTATGGTACTTTTAAGACACTTTTACTCTTATGTAACATTTCTAGAAGATTCATTCATGAAAAGGGTAAATATTAAATGAATGAATTGGTTTCCAAGTTTATAGAGGCAAGTTGTTTTGACTGCCTAGTTTGTAGTGCTTAGTTTAGAAGTGGTTGAAACAGCTCCTAGGATAGTGAGCTCGACCCATGGAGGCAGGGAAAGAGGTTAGATCATCTATATTATGTACTTTCTTGCTCATTTTCATGGTTGGACTCTTGAGGGGGAAGCTATCATTGTATTATTCACTGTATCTCTGCAATTTTTGGCTAAGGAAGACTAGTGTTTTGCAGTCCTCTTTGGGATTCTTGTGGACTCATGTGTTGATGGTGTGTTTCTCAATGTACTTGTAAGCTTGTTATGTTATTCATTTCCTTTCTTTTACTTCTGCACATTAAACAAATGAAGTGTTAAAGTAAGAATTCATGCTTGCCATGCTCTGCTTTTAAGTTTGTTTAATTTCAATGTTTTCTTCTGTCTAAAGAGAATTCAAAATTATTGTTTGCTCTCTTTAGCTCTTCATCTTTCATTCCTGACCATCCACCTCAGTTAAAGGCATCAACACTGTCTCCTACCTCGCCCCAAGGAACCCCCTGCAGAAACTGTGTTCAATCCCCGCACCCGAAATTGCCCTCTCCTCAATTTGCCACCAAAAACTCAAAAAAACCCCATATCAACCTTTTTGATCAGTTTACTAGCCTAATATCAGTGTTACCATATTGGTCATCTCATCTATTGAAGATTTTACGAGACAGACCGGAGAGAGCCTTCTCCTGCCCCGTAGGGCTAGCTACGAGGCTAAATGGTTTGATGTTGCCTTGAGGTTTACCTTTCTCAGCCTGAGGTGAAATTTCAAGCGCTAACAGAGCTAATTAATAAAATTAATTAAGAGCGCTTTCCATTACATTTACTTTACTTGTGTCTTGATGGATTGAGTTTTCATATGCAAAGTCTATTCCAAAAGAAAGTATTGTAATCATTTCAAACAAGTGTTTTCTTTTCATGTTTCAAGTCTAATTGCATATTGATGTCTTGGTTTAGCACTTCCTTTCTTTTATATTTCCAAGTTCATTACTAATTTTTGGGTTTCGGCAAGATATGTTTCACATGTTTTGATTTATAAAGTTGATTATCTCAAAAACATTTTGTATCTTACATATATTGTGCTAACAATTCTTATTTACATTTTAGGGTGACTTTGTTTTTTCTTTTGAGAGCATTTCATTTTACTTTGAGCAAATATATCTTTAAATTGTTGAGCAAATTCCTTGTAAGGCACTGATTTTATGGTTTTCAATCATATTAATGATTATTATTGTTATTTCAAGTTGCTCACTTCATATTTGCTCACAAATCCTTAAAAGTAATCCAATTTCACTATAACGCTCTCTTAGAAACTCACATCTTTTAACTTAACTTTTCATTAGGGACCACCCCCCTTAGCTAACCTAGGAGATAGCTAAAATGGAGAGAGTCGGGATTAGTGTGACAGTCCCTTCTTTGAGTTCCCTGCCACCAACCACACCTTGTGGGGTTGAAGGCTTTTTCTCACTGACTTGTAGGTAGGTGTAGGCGGCAGGGTCAACAATGTCCTCTGCATCTTTAACGTGAGTAGGATCATATCTAATCTTGATCACTAAATCTTCTAATGATCTGACCCCGTTATCCTTTGCCAACGCGGATATCTTCTCATCTTCAACTGTGACTATACATTTGAAAGAATTGTTCTCAACTTTGATAGTGCCATGGCAGTGTTAGTCATGGTAGAGAAAAGCATCTCCCCAGATTGTCTATGCATGTCCATTTGGTCAATAGGATGTATTTGATTCACATCAAAAGAAAATATGGTTTTCTTATAGTCTGAAGAAACTTTTGGAAAAGGTCCTTGAGCCTGTAAGAATGCCATTTGCATCCTTCCCTTTTCACTGTCAAATGCTGTCAACAATCTATGTTGTGAAATAGATGTCTGCTTCCAGAATTGAGCATAGACATTGGCCTTTAGAGATTCATTCCTTTGCTTAATTTCAAGAAAATTAGTGAAAATGTTTGGTTCCTCTTGTTCACTTGCTCCTGTTGACTGTGTAATTTCCAATAAATTCTGTGAAACTGAAGAGGAAGATGGAGTGTTAAGGACAATTTCCTCTGATCCTATAGAAACCTGTGAATCATCCAGATTGATAATTATGGGCTCTTTTTGACCCTGAACAGTGGTAACTTTAGAGTTAGTCTTCTGTTTCTTTTGATAAATGACAAACTCCTTTGCACCCTTTGCTGAAGATGATGATTCTTCTCTCGATCTCTTTTCTTGCTTGCTTTAAGAAGTTGGAGTTTGGAGGGTAGAAGGAGGTAGAATTTGCTCTTCTGTTTCCTGAAGTGTGTTCTCCTCCCACTGTTCTTGATTCCTGTATTTCTCAATCTCTGGTCTTGGAGTGTGATTATAAGGTGTGGTTTTAAGTTCCACCCTTAAATTAGAGATTATGTTGAATGGGTCATAAGACCAGGTAAAACTTGGTTGAAATCCCATCTTCTTGAGAATTGAATCTGCTTCAATTCTTGTTGTTCTGGTATTACAAATAAAAGGCCCCACTTGGGACTTGATCTTAAACTGAGAGTTCCTCTTACCTGAAACAAAATGAAACTCATTCGTGTTAATCATTTGTCTTATATATTCTAGAGAGAAAATTCTCATTGGAACATATTTAGGCAACTTGCATGGAGCTAACTCACAACCATATACCCTAATCTCTGTGTAATTCTGGTAAAGATACCAGTCTCTAGTCTTAGCTTGGTCACTCAGGTGCATGATCCTTTTTATCTCCAAACTAATTCTTGGTTCACTTTGGCTGTTAAGAAGCTGTGCAACTGGATGAATAAAACAATCAATAAAATTTGAAAATTTAAACTCAGTTGAGTTTCTTCTGACCAATGAGGTCCACTGTATAACTGATTGATTGATTTTTTGATCATCCTGCTTGTGTAAAGTTATTGGTAGCATGTCTCCTTGTTGAAAAAGGAACATATGGACCAATACAAAAGAGTATTTGAACACACCTTCAGTTGTGATCTTCATAATCTGTTCATGCATATTTTCAGCCAAAAATTGACTGTAATTATACATGAATGTTGGCTTGTGCTCTTTGGAGAAGATGGATAGATAACCTAGAATAGGTTCATCTACCCATTGGTTTGTCTGGTAACCTAACATGCAAGAAACTAGGGAGATGATATGTTTGGCTCTTTCAGGGAACATTGAGGTTGGATATGGAGGATTCTTTTTAGGAAGTTCAGCATCTTCTAGAAGAAAGATTTCGAAAATTTGAGCTCTTTGGGGAAAGTAAGTTTATGGTATAAATCCATGAGGACAACAACAGAGAAATGGCTAAGGGAGTCATTCTCAGGAATGAGAAACATTTTTTTATGGTTTCAGGTGTGATAGAGATTAGAATGTCTCCATTCTGAGCTACAACAGTTCTTTGAAGGGGATTATACCTAGCCTAACACCACATGACTAAATCAGGGAATGAGTGGGTTTGAGGGAACATGAACATGGGCAACAGGGATTCCCATAGGTTAATTTCATCCTCTGAATCCTGGTAAGTCTATTTTAGCCAATGGTGTAATTCGAACATATCGAATTCACACTCTGTATTAGTGATCTTAAAAAACTAGTTTTCTAAAGGGATATGATCAAGGTCTAGGGTAGCAGAGGTTTTTGGATTTTCTTGAGCAGGGGTCTTGCTATCAGAGGGCTGGTCCTTTCTTTTGGGTGCCATATTCTAATAAATAAGGAGGAAGAGTAACATGATGCTGAAGAAATGGGTACTTGAACAAAGAACAATCCCTGTAGAAAACTGGTGAGTCTGCTATCAGCTTGAAACGTAGGCACAGATTGTGACAGAATTTAACCAGAGCCAAGCTTAAAAACCTACAATTCAAATAGTGGCGATGAAATCAAGGGAGTCGCGTGAAAGGGATGGAGGGTTTATTTATAACAGCGTGGCGATTACCATTAAGATCACACTGTTATTATATGGGATTGGTGTGCATTAATGGACAATCGGGAGGTCAGTAACGGGTAGGAGGAACGGCTATGAGTGTAACAAGTAGGAGCAGGTATGGACACATGGGAGAAAATGATTAGTAGAAGGAAGGCGCGGGAAGTGGGGATAACCATTGGCAGGATGACATATGATATGATTGGGATGAGCGGATTTCGGAGGGGGGGTAGCAATGTTGTGAAAAGCGCGAGCAGGATTAAATCGATGTGGGGAACGAATCGGAAAAAATCGGAAAAATCGGGAAAAAATCGGAAAAAAGCGGGAAAAAATCGGAAAAAAGCGGGAAAAAATCGTTTGGTACAAAAATATTCATTTTTTTTCATTTTTTTTTCAATTTTTTTAATATCTAAACCATCTACAACATAAAATAAATACATTGACACATAAATATGATAAAAAAACTAATATATAAGATGTTTAATATCATTTCTAGCGCTAAAATCACACATAACATTGAATCATGTCCTGAATAGTAAGTCCTGACTCCTGAGTCCCAACTCAGCCTCAAAATATCAACAAAAAATATGATAATGTATCTCATCATGTCATAATGTCATATACAATAAAATGAGGTCTAATCCTATTGATTTCCTCTGCCCCTCTTGCGAGAAAATGCCACAACTTTCCCTTTCCCTCTAGATGTAGATGTTGGTGCCTGTGCTGGTGGAGATGGCAGTGGAGTCTGATGTGCTCTAGAAGCTACAGAACTAGAAGTAGGAGCTATAGGAGGTAGACCACGTCCTCTACTGGTGGTAGGGGTAGCCCAAGCAGGTGGTGTCACCTGGAAACATTACAATCTCCCAATCCTGAAATCTTGAAAAACTGATAAGTCTGCTGGATTTTAAATGAAATCTAAAATTCTATTTTCTCCATATGAAATCCAATGACGCTGGAACCACTCTCAAACATCCTGAGTCATTTCATGGTAAAGTTAAAAATTTAAGTAAAAGGATGAAAATGAAGATTAAGGAGAATGTCACTTTTACTTTAATAATTTAACATTACCATGAATAGCATATCCATACTAGGGCCTAGACTTGATCATTAAGCTGCCCCACTCAAAAATTATTTGTTTCTTTCAAAAAAAATTGCATTGCAAAACCCAAATGACCAAATGAAAAACCAAATTTTTTTTTATAAAATCGTGCTGTCTCGGCAACCCTGTGCTTTTTTCAGAAAAAATCGCGTTTTTTTTCGAAAAAAGCGCGCTTTTTTCGGAAAAAAATCGGCAAAAAAAATAGCCGATTTTTTCGTGTAAAAAGCGCGATTTTTTCAAAAAAGCGTGATTTAATCGCACTTTTCACAACACTGGGGGGTAGTGATAAGTGGTATTGAGCGGCAGGGGGGAGTGCGAAGTTATGATGAAACGCCATGTTGCAAGGGGCCCGCCGAAAAGAATACCACTTTTTAGACCCCCCCCCCCCCCCCCCCCTACTGTTAACGTGAAACTGTGGAAGGGGGTGCGAAATGGCTTCCCCGCCATTGATCTGGGCGGGGAGGAGGATCACCGTCAGAAACCATCCACTTGATAGCGCTTAACGACAAAATAAATTTTGTCATTTTATGACTTTAACTTAAAACATTACATGGCTTTATTACATAATTAATCACCCTTTAAAAGGTAATTAACCTTAATTAAAACAAAATTAATCTAAGATTTGGCGCATTTAAACAAGCGACCAGTTTATTTCCCTAATTCTATTTTAACCCTACTCTAGTACATAATTTGGCCAAGTTTTGAGCATATTGGGCCAATTTTTCATCTTATTCTATCCTATCTAATCATGTTCCACCAAGATTAAATAATTTGGTGAACTTATTCACTAATCTAGAGACAAAAATTTAAATGATTTGATCATGGTTAAACTATATGAATCAAACCAGAATATCAGGTTGTGGCAATTTAAGCAAGCTGCACTCAAAATCCTAGCTAATCTCTAATGCAATATTATTCTTTTCTAGTGGTATTTAAATTTGCTCACTTATACAATTGTTTTTTCTTTTCATGGGGTTTCTTTTCATCATTTTTTATTGCAGTTTCATTTTTAATTCTATTTTTTTTACCCTCTTTTATGAACAAAAACTAACTTATCAAAACCAAATATATTACAACAAGGATTATCTTTGGATCAATCTGTGTGAGTTTCTAAATGATTTTCACCTTATCTCAATTAATGCTAATTAATTAACGATACTCCCTTAGTTTAGACTTAGGAAACATTTAAAAATTGGTTAATTATCTAGTTGAGACACTTCTAGGTGGAATTTCTAGAAACGATTTATGGGTTTTGGAAATCTCATGTATTCTAGCCTCTCCACCAAATTTCGTGGCTAGAAAACATCTAATGCTAAAAATGCTAACACAACATAAGCCCTCTGTGCAATTCTTGCATTGCTTGTCACACATGTGGCTCGCAATTGCCTCTAAGCTAGCTGTCTGGCTTGCCTTTGCTGCTGGAAGTGACTCTTCGGCCCTCTGGAAGACTTTCCCAGCCTCTGGAATCTGAATCAACTTCTCTCCCAGCCAAATCAAAATGCTCTGCTTCAGCTACTGTGCAGTCCCTGCATTGCTTCTACGTGGATTACTTCTCTCACTTGTTGCTTGTTAAGTTTAGGTATGTTCTATGCTAGAGCAATTTATTTAAATTTTCACAGTTAGCAATCACATCAACATTAAAATAAACTGCAGATAGAACACAATTATAAATCACAGAAGACAAGCCAAGACAAGAGGACACAAGATGTGGCGCGAGCCAGGGACAAACCCCACAATGTGTGGGGAAACCCTTTGATCAAATCTTCTTTTATCTTCAAAGTTCAACAGAGAAAGAGAGAGAGAGAGAGAGTACAATTACAACAGAAGTCAACACTTTGACTTGTCTAGATCTAAGCATAGATCATCTCGTATAACAATGATATCAGTTGAAGACATTCTGCTTCAATTGATTCTCCAAGGTGGCTCCTTCCCCTATCATTGTGCTGCATTTGGTTCTCTGCTGTACCACTGCATACAACACCATGCTGCACTAATCATGATTCTCATCATGCTGCCCATGTCCATGATCTTATCCATCATCATGCTGCCCTTCATTTCCATGATCTCATGCTGCCCATGTCCATGATCTTATTGTTTCATGTTACCCATGCATCAAATCAGGCTTCATGTTTCCCATGCATCATATCAGGCTTCATGCTGCCCATGCATCATATCAACACTGCTCAGCGAATATATACCCATGATTGCCCAGCGTGACTGCCCAACGTATATACAGTCATGAAGTCCACCTGTGTATATATATATTCATGAAGTCTACCTTATAGTGCTGCTTTTCTTCAACGCAACTATTAGAAAGGGCCTCCAACTGCTGGCTATGGCCTGCGGCCTAGCCCAGCAGTGGACTGAGATTAAGGTCTCCTCAATCTTCTAGGACAGAACCGCTGAGAGTATTGTTTTCTCTCTCACCAACGATATATGTAGCTATGCCCAGATGGTATTGTTCTGACCCTTCTCCTCACACCATGTCTAGACTCTAGTCGTGACAAAGGTAGTGATCATCAAGTAGGGGACTGCGTATAGAATGATCACAGTCATGAATTCTTCTACCCATTATTGCTGAGACCACCGAGAGGGCTTCATCAAGATAGCGGCTCACCATGGTTATGTCCGAGACTATAAATAGCCCAGAACTCATATAAATACAACGTCCTTATCTGAGACTTGATTTGCCAGATTGCTATTGCGGGTTACCATGACTGTGGCATCCTTACACTTGACTGCGGCTGCTACTGCGTCTTCCCTCTCCATCACTGCGGCTTGACTCTTCATCACTGCGGCTTAACTGAGGTCTTCATGACAGCGGCTTCCCTTACCAAGACTGCGACTTTCTTCGTGACTGCAGCTCCACGTTAATTGCAGCTTCACCTCCTCGTGACTACGGTTATGACCGCGCCTTCCATATGAGAGTCATTGTGTGTAGGGAGTCTCTCTGCCCTGCTTCCAGAACAGGGTATAAGAACAGCGTATATCATTTAATGACCAGCGTATCCATAATGAACAATGTATAGCGTATATGTCTCCATTATGAACATTGTATAAGTCTCCCTAATCTGCATAATGGGAGCCTCCTTGACTGCGTAGGTTAGGACCTGTGTATTAGACTTCTGGATAGCGTATTATGTCTCTGTTTGCTGCGTAGATCATCCTCATATGCCTGCGGCTTCCTGCGGTTAGGGCATCACTCTTGGGCCAACATATTTTCATTGTGTCTCTCCTTCACCAAAACCCAAATACGTGGAGAGGAGATCACATGAAGAATGTGTCTCAATGACATCAAATCCTCTTATATTTATACTAATGAGTAGATGATGAATAGACATGACGTTTGGGCTTCTAGAGCCTACATAAGAGCTGGTCGGCTTGATAATAATTATATAAACAAAATAAATTCATATCTCCATAAATACTTATCGGAATCGGATGATCTTTGGATCAATCCTACACCTCTCGACAGAGAGATCCAATAAAAATATCAGCTGCCATAAATAAGCCGACCCACATGGAGTTTGGCCCTAGTTGCCAATTTAACATCGCTGCCTCTCCTGATCTGGAAAACTTCCCCCGGGTCACTGTCTCTGCTCCTCATTGACCTTGCTTCAATCTCTGGCTCTCCGACAACTGTTACTACTCTCTAGAAATCGATCTCCCAAGAAAATCGAACTGCAGAAGTGATCTCTCCAAGTGCCCATCGACTTCTTGTTATAATCTTCTGTTGGGACTCCGGTGACCAAGATTAAATCTTAATCAATGGGTAGGATCATCTTGAAGCAGATCCATGTGAGTTTCTAGATGATTCTCACCTTGACTTAATTATTTCTAATTAATTAACCATATTCTCTAAGTTTAGACTTGGAAAATATTTAAAAACTGGTTAATAATCTAATTAAGTTACTTCTAGGTGGAATTTCCAGCAACGATTTCTGGGTCTTAAATATCTCGTGTATTGTAGCCTCTCTACCAAATTTTGTGGACACATCCGATGTTACAGAAACTAACATGTTGGAGCACCAATGACTTTGATTAAAACTTAATCAATGGCTAGGATCATATTGGAGTGATCTGTGTGAGTTTCTATGCTATTCTCACCTTAATTATGATTAATTAACAGTTTTCCGAAGTTTAGATTTAGGAAACAATAAAAATAGGTTAATAATCTAATTTAGTCATCTCTAGGTGGAATTTCCAAAAACAATTTCTGAGTTTTGGAGATCTCATGTATTCTAGCTTCTCCACCAAGTTTCATGGCTAGAACACATCCGATGCTACAAAAACTAACACTCCCTCTTAGTGAGGACCGTGTTCTAGTGTTGCACACCCTGCTACAACCTGCTGGTGTCATGCTGTCAACCTCTCTGTATCATCCTCTGTCATAATGTTTATGTCTAGCCATACTGCCCACCAACCACTGTGCAACTCTGACGTTGCATCCGTGCTGTTGCTGACCTTGCTATACTGTTGCCAACACTGCAACTCCCTCTCATATGTTGTTGCTGCAACTGCCACCACTGCAACTGAGAAGCATCCAAAATATTGAATCAACTGTGTTTAGTATGATGCATCTGTCTCTCGAGTCCTGACTTCTACTAGCCTTTGCACTGTCATTGAAGAATCTGCGCTGCTGCCAACTTTGCATTGAGCCGCCTGCTCTACTATCAACACTGCACTGTGTTCCTCAGTATTTGACTGCTACTAGTCTGCAACTGTCACTTTGGTACTGACTGCATTAACTGGCACTGATCCATCATGCTACTGAATATTGTGGGCCCCCATAGCCAGGTGATGATCCTATGAGGTGGACTCCTCAATGGACCCTACCCATCCTTGTAGCTCTTGGGGGCTACAATACCAAATCACCCCACCTCATTCCTGGAGGTACATCTACGATCATAGCAAACTCTTCCTCTAGCCTAGAGGAAAGTTTGTCTATTTCCATGGATGTTGCCTGCTGGTCCTGCTTCTCTTTCTTGTCCTTCTTCCTCTGAGGACACTGAGTACTTTAGTGGCCAAACTCGCCATAGGTCCTTCTTCTTCTTTTTTTGCTCCCCCTGCCCTTGATTGGGACCCTTAGATGCTAGGGACACATTCTCCTCCTCACTCTTTGGCCCCTTACTGCCGCTGTCGCTGATGGTACTCTTTAGCAGAGCCCGCCTCAACTCCTCTTGCTACAAATCAAGCCACATCTTGTCCCATCTTGGCAAAGTGTCTCTGCCCAATATGCTTTGGACAAACACTTGCTAATCCTCCAAGGCAATGTTTATTGCCAATCGTATAAGCTCCATGGGTTGGGGTGCCTCCCCAACGATTTCTAGTTGATCTTTGACCTCCATAATCCTCGTGAGGAAGGGATCTATGCTTTCACCCTTCTGCATCCTGATGCTCCTGAGCTTCTCAGAGAGAAACATCTTCCGCTACTCAAAAGAACCCTGATATAACGTGGAGAGAGCATCCCACATCTTTTGGCATTTCCTTTGCCAGCTATGTGTGAGAATACATGATCTCAGACTCCAACCAAAATCAACTGCTTCGCCCTCGCCGTCTCTTTTTTGTGCTCTTTGAGCTGATCACTATCCTAGGGAACTGCCACCACATTATCTATGTAGGCCTTCAGGCTATATTCATCTATAAAGAAGGACATTCTAGCCTTCCAGATGACATAGTTGGATGCTCCATCCAACCTATCCTGATCTCTAAGCCCTGCTGTGGCGATTTTTGATCAAGTCAAAAACTCCCTCTTTCCCTCGGCTTGGTTTCTGGATCTACTATACGCACTCCCTTCTAAAGTGAGGAAATCTGCACTCAGCTACTGCCAATTTGCAACTAGAATCGAACTTCTGAAACTCAAAACTCCCTAAGAGAAATTTTCCCTCTATTGTGTGTGCTTTTCTCTTCCACCCGATGCTGATTTTGTTGCTGCAAAACCTATGTGTCCAACCAGAAACTGAATCAACCCTTTGTCTGGCCAAATCGAACTGCTACCTTTGCACAACCTCACTGAGGAAACTCGACCCTCTTGTAGCTGACTCTCTGGATCTGGAAAATCTCCTCCGAACTCACTGCCCCTACCCCTCACTCACTGCTTCGATCTCTGGCTCTTTGACAGCTGACTGTTGCTACTCTAGAAATCAATTTGCCAAGGAAATCGAATTTTTGGTGTTCTCTGGGATGTTCTCCAAGTGCCCATTGACTTCCTCTTATAATCCACTGTTAGAGCACCAACTATTGATTTTTGGGTAGCATTGGATGTGCTCTAGCTTCGAAATTTTGTGGAGGGGCTAGAACACATGAGATCACCAAGACACTTCTAAGTGGAATTTCCATAAACGATTTCTGGGTATTGAAGATTTTATGTATTCTAGCATCTCTACCAAATTTCGTGGCTAGAACACATTCGATGCTACAAAAATTAACATCAAAACCCTCTATCATGACGCTACAAAAAATGTACCTGTAAGGGCTATTCAAGATTTAATGTAAGAACTGTACAGAATTTTATAGCCATTGCAGAAACAATAAAGGCTTCTAAAATTAAACATCATGAGTTTGTGATAAAAATTCCTGAATTTTATAAATTTAATTGACAGAACTAATGAGGGTACTTACCTGTAATCCTGCGGTTGATGATGCCTCAAACTGCTCCTGCTTCGGTTACCAAAAGACTGAAACTACCCAGCCAAACTGAGCAGAACCTCGCTTACTCAGTCCAGTAAGCTTCTCAGTTGAAGCAGACTGTTCCCTCGTGCCCAGAAAGCTCAGAACAAGCAAGGTTCAATTGTTTCTCATGAACTCTGTGTACCAATTTTTCCTCTTGTTTCTCCCCCCCTTTAAAGTTGTTCCCTGCTCCTTATATGTTGTTTCTTGGCAGTGGTCGCTCCCTCCACCTGCAACCCACCACTTCACCTTCTCATGACACCCTTCCCATGTCACGTGATATATATATTCCGCTTCACCTTCTCGTGACACCCTTCCCATGTCACATGATATATATATATTTCTTTTTTTAAAGGTATATTGATTTTTGATTTAATATCCTTTTGTTTGTTTTTAATATAAAGGTTTAGGTTCATATTAAATACTTTATCTTTAATTTATTTTTATTATTTTATTAACTGATTAATATAATTTTTTTTTATTTATTTTATAGATAGGTTGTTACAGTACACATCATTTAAACAAAATCTTGACTTGACATGCTATGTTTTCTCTATCTTATGTTAATGCTTAGAGGGTGATATTAATGATAAAGATCCCAAGATAGGCAATGATTTTGATGATATGTAGGTATTTGTTCTAGCATGATTTTTTTGGATGTTAGAGGTTATCTAGAGCCTGTTTGTTGACGCATGTTCGGTTCAAAGATGGGTTGCACTCAATGCTATTTTTGTTATGTGCACCCTTACATGCTATATAGATGAAAACATGTAACTCATGGACCTGTGGTTGATGAAGATTGTAAGTACTAGATGATTGGTGTTACTTTTATGCTTCTTATAACTAATTTATCATTCTACATGCTTTTGTTGACATATATGCATCAAAATATATAAAAATATATATTATATAAAATTCGCTCCTGACCCAAGAGCTTTTGAAAATGTCGCTCTCCGCTCCTGCTCCCCAAGCAACCTTAATATGGACACATCATTCAAGGTTTAACAACTATTTCATGCACAAATCAAGGGGTCTTTAGTCATTATTTTCAAAGATTAATAATTTATGGACTTTTTCTTCTTTTGTTGGATGGATCGATCCACCCTTTTTTGGGGATCTATTATTTCTCACTGTGCATGTGGCTTTGACCACTTTATTTTATTACTTTTGGTTTCTAAGAAGACTAGATCTAGAATTTCCTTGCTAGATGTAAGGAGATTGCCCAAATACTTATTATTTTACTGTAAAGAAAGTCCTTACCTCCTCTATATAAAGGAAAGACTTCCATGATTGGATAGTGGGAGTATTCCACAAATGAGCTACGGGAATACTTCCATAGATCAGCTATCCAAGCTTCTGAAGGAACCATCAAGACATCTATAGTATACTTAGATATATGCTGAGATGCTTTCAAGGTTCTGTGAACTGTTTTGTGTGAATAGTTTTGTGGTTTATTGCTGCAAAGAGATACAAACATTGGCCGCCTAATTGCAGTTTCTTTTTTTTTTGTAAGGGAAATTCACAACTACATCTGGTCTTTCATTTTCCCTCTATATTTATGTGAATATAGTTTGTTTTTTTGTTAAGTCTCCTTATGTGTGAAGCTAGACGGAATCTATCATGTGTCCTATAAAAGGATGTTATTTTTCAACTATAAATTGTGATGTACATTGGATTTGAGTGCTAATAGATGTACAACATGAATTTAATACAACTCACTGCTAACTTATGTTAGCTGCATATTTTACAGGAAGGTTGCAAAGGTCTTCTATACATGGTTCTACATGCACGGGTTGTACTAGATTTGTGGGAGTGCCCTGAACATGAAATCCATTTTGAGCAAGTTGAAGGGGATTTTGATTCATTTCGGGGGAAATGGGTTTTTGAGCAGCTTGGCAGCCAACATACACTACTGAAGTATGTTGTAGAGACAAAGATGCAAAAGAATTGCTTGCTTGCAGAAGCTATTGTAGAGGAGGTATGTCTCAGACCCTGCCTTGTTGCCATTATGGAAATAAAAATAGAAAGAGAACAAATGATCTATTTATTTACATCCCTTTCCACAGATGCTCATGCAAATTAATTGTGTGAGAGAGAGAGAGAGAGAGACAATGATAAGGATTTTTTTTTTTTCTCAGTTTGATTGTTAGTTCTTATTGAGTAGATTTTGGTATCAGAAGGTCTAGTACATTATATTTTAAAAATATATAGTCTATAATAATCAATTGTAAAGGCTGTTTGGAATTTTTGTATCAAAATCTACCAAATTCTCCTCTCCTTAACTAGTACATTTAAAAATTGCACTATGTTGCCTCTCAAGGTGCAATTATGTGGTAGAGCCCTTAAACACAACTGCAACCTTAGGGGAACTAAGAAGGGTTGCCCATTGTCACCACAACAACACCCTCTCTCACTTTTGGCCAACTCTACTTAGGCACAGTAGAATGAGTAAAGTACAAGATAATCTTTAGAAATAGAATGGGATGAGGGTCCAAGACTAGTGCCTTTCCACTTAACGGAAATGGAGTCAAGAGGAAACCATTAGAGGGTTTGAAATTATGAATAATGACAGCATGATAGTGCTGTTACAAAATGTTAAAATCAACCTATGAATGCTATTTCCAGATTACAGAAAATTATTTAGAGGACCCTCTTACCTTCCAAACCTGCACATTACTTGGTAAAGCCTTAGAACACAAGTGCAACTCTAGGGGTACTGAAGAAGGGCTACCCATTTCACTATAGTAGCTCCTCCACTCTCTTAAGGACAGATCTCCTCCGGCACAAGGGAGGTATCCCCAGACAATGTCTGATAAACCTTAGAAATAAATGGATAGGTGCACTAAGACTAGTGCCTATTCAATCGAGGGCAAATGGAGTCAAGGTACTAGTCTTAGTTTTCTATTAATCATTAAGGAAAAACGAAGCTGCAAAATGTAATGTTCCTATGTAGGAATACAAGTGATATACAAGCATACAATCAGTTCAGCAAACAGAAAAACGAAATAGACACTAAGCACCCATGGAAATGTTGGAAATAAGGAACTGCTGAGCCATTTTATTACTTCTTCAAGAGAAAAATACATTATTAAATAGAATGGTGCACCTGGGTTTGTCTCAATGGACAAGCATGACCAAACCCAGGTGAGCAACAACTGAACTGAAGGCTGCTACAACTGCTGCACCAAACTGCACTGCGCTACCCAGAAAACTGCTCTTTCTGCTGACTTCGAAGGGCTGGAATCACTACTTCCTGTTCTCAAAAAATTATGATATTCGAGCTCCTGACTCCTTGGCCTAAACCCAAAAATACCCACGAAGGAATTTGGCTGGTTTAGACTTCTGAAATTCGACCCCCAAGGAGCCCAACGTCAGCTGCAACTTTAAAACTTGGACTGCTGGATTCTGACTGTAAAACCTCCTGGAAAGTGTCCAAAAATGCTGGGATGATCCCTCCTACAAATCTCTTGGCTTCCTGGATCAGTTTCCATGTTGTAGCTCTTGCCCTCAAGACCCACGAAATTGCTGAACTGGCCCTCTGCGCTGTCTCCCAAGCCTGGAATTCGAACTGCTGGGTTGCTGGCTTCTTTGGCTCCAAAACTCTCACTGAATGCTGGCCCAATGCTGTCCTTCAGATTCCTTGGCTCCTCCGGCAATTGGCTGATCCAATGTGGCTCAATCTCCTTCTGCGTGTTCTCATTGTGGCCCAAAAATACGCATTTCCTGAGTGTAGCTGAGTGATGGTGTTGTGGAAACTCCCCAGATCCTCTGAAAATGCTTGTGGAACTGCCTTCCTAGGGTGGGCACTCAAAGTCCCCGAAGGTAAGGTTGAATCTCCCGCTTGAGAGATTCGTGGCTGAACAGCCAGTTGCCTTGGCTATGTAGCTGATCGAACAATAAAAAAAATTCGATATGCAAGGTGAATGAATGGATCCAAATGAGAGCCTCCTCCTCCTTATGCCTTCACGAGCCTTCCTTGCCTCACGTGAACAACATTTCGAATTCCCTCCAAGCCATTCGAATGACCTAGTTCGAATTCTCACGTGGGTGGCCCCGACCTTCCACTAGCAATATAATTAAGCAAAAAATTCTCCTAAGTCCCTAAGTAGAAACTTCTGGGCCCTTTTCCCTAGCCAAAAATGTGCAAAAATGTGTAGAGATAACTTGTTACAAATGTGATTGAGAAGGGACATGACAGTCCTCCCCTCCCAAACGTTGCTTGCCCTCAAGCAACCTCAGAGCTAGGTGCTCCAAAATGTGCTCACCCTCCCAGGTGGCATCCTCATCTGGCAAGTTCTTTTAGCGTTCCAAGAACTCCCTGATGGTCCTGCTCCTCAGTTTCCTTTCCATCCTCTCCAAGATGGTCTTAGGTTGCAAAACCAAGTGACCCTCATCATCCAGTGGGGGTAATTCTATTGCTGTTGTCACCTGTTGCCCCAACACCTTTGTAAGGCACGAGACATTAAATACATTGTGAATCCTGCTCCCCGGAGGCAGCTCCAGCTCATAGGCCACCTCCCCAAGTCGTCTGATCACCTTATATGGCCCATAGAAGAGGGACTGTAGCTTCTCGGCCCCTTTCTGCATCAATGTGGACTGCCTGTACGACTGTAGTCAGGGGTACACCAAGTCCTCCTTGAAATGCCTCTCTGTTTGGTGTCGGTCTGCATACACCTTATGTTGGTTTTGTGCTGTCACTAAGTTATCCTTGAGAGCCTTGAGGATGTCTTGGCTCTCTTGGATCCAATATTTGGCCTTTGGGGCCCAATTGTCTCTAAAAACAACATCAACAAAAGATAATGCATCATATCCATACAAGGTGTGAAAATTCTTGAATCTAACACATCAAAAATCCCTACTGCAATTTCTGGTTTACTATCTCCTACTTGTTCTTTACATTAACAAGTTATTTAATTGCATAAATATCGAAGTAAACACAAATGCAACCTTCATAGTTATATAGATCATGCATTAAAGTAAATAGAAACAATAACACAAGGGACATCGTTATTTTTCGACAATCGTCCCCGGAAAAACCCAATGCGGGAAAACCGCTGCAGCAAGTATGGGAGTTTTATTATTAAGCAGATTTCTTGAATACAACTAGGGTGCCAGAATGGCTCACCCAACAGAGAATGTCCTCGGCAGTAGTACCTCTATCCGGAGACAAATATTCCGGCAAATTAGCAACCGGATGATCAACCCCACAATGATTCTGACTGTTCCTTGTGCTGGACAACGAAAGCTGCTCCAAGCACTTCTCTGGAAATGCGTCACTCTTCAAGGAATGCGTCACCCTCTCCCGGCTGATCTGCACAGAATCTTCCCAACGCTGCCTCTGAAGCCCTCTGCGTCCTCTGCGTTAGCCTCTATGTCTTCTGCGTCAGCCTCTACAGCTCGCTGCGTCCACTGCGCTGCCTCATTTGGCCTCTGCGTCAGCCCTTCTTGGGCCTGTGCTGTCTCTCCTGACACTTCATTGCCTCTCTGCTATGTATTCTTCAGCCTTGGATGAAAATCCCTTACTGAACTGCCCCTCACTGCAATTGATCACTAACTCGATTTCCTCAGCAAACCTCGCCCCAGAAAATCGAATTCTTGATCTCTCTTGGTGTATCTCCAACTGACCCTCAAGCCTCCTCTTATACTTTTCCTATTGACGATTCAATGGCCGAGATTAAGTCCCTAATCAACGACTAAGATTAGAACTGGCTTGATCCTCATCACTTAGAACTTTCTCACCCATTTAATATTAATACACATTAATATTTGTATTTTCCCAAGTTTAGACTTAGAGACCCATTAAAAATATTAACTATTTTAATATCTCTTCATTCGTGTGGAATTTCTCCAAATGATTTATGGGTCTTGGAGATCTTATGTGCCTTAGCCTCTCCACCAAATTTCATGGTTAGAGCACATCCGATGCTACCCAAAATCAACACTCACTCTTAGCGAGGAATGTGCTCTAGTAAGGCTTCACCATAGAAGCATCACATTGATCCTCCGCATCTGTCCTCTGTGCTGAATCTTGGCCTGCTGCTCTACATCTACTGCACTGCTGCTTTCTGTACTGCTGCCAATGACACTGCCACTGCGACTGCTACATCTATACTGCAACTCCCTCTCAACACGCTGCCTCATGTTGCCCATAGCATTGCCACTGCTAATTGTTACACTGCAACTCAGTTACTGAGAAGTAAGTAACTGAATTCACCCAAATACTGACATTTTGGTTAATTTGGAAGCCTTGTGATGCTGAAGCCACCTCTACTGCTATCCTTTGCTCCCTCTGCTACCACTACGCTGTCGCAACCTCTACTGTGCCTCTTTCACTGCTGCAACCTCCACTATGCTGCTACAGACTTCTGCACTCTAGCACTGCCTTGCCACTGCATCACACCTAACTCCACTCGACACCTGTCATCATGCTACTGTTATTAAGGGCTCCCGTAGCCATATGTGATCCAAGAGTTTAGGCACCTCAAGGATCTTGCCCTTGCATGTAGTCCTCTCGACTACAACTTTATGTCTCCCCACCTCTTCTCGAGAGGCGCATGAGCACTCATGGCCAATCGTCCTCAGTCTCGACATCAATCTTCGCCTTTGCTGGAGCAGACTTTGAGTCGGAAGCTTCTCCCTTGCCTTTCTTCCTAGGGCACTAAGAGGCATAATGTCCCAACTCTCCACAGTTGAAGCACTTGACCTTGGAGATATCTTTCTTCTTCCTCTTTTGAACCCCCTGCTGTCTCGCAGATGCTAAAGATGCATCCTCGTCCTCTTTCTTGATTCGAACTCCCTTACCACTACTCTTTGCCTTGGTCAATCTCCTGATCTCTTCCTGTCGAAGAGCTGCCCACATCTCCTCCCAACCGGGGAGAGTCGCTCTGCCCAAAATGCTTTGGACAAACGTCTCCCACTCCTCGGAGACTACATTCAGGGCAGTCCTACCCATGAACTCTGGATTTGGTGTAGACCCCACGGAAGTAAGCTGGTCGCGAATTCCTTGCAACCCGAGAAGGAACAGATCTATCTCCTCTCCTTTCTGCATCTGATATGACCTCAGTTGATTCTCCAATAACATCTTCTGCTACACGGAAGAGCCTTGGTATAAGGTGGTCAGCGTCTGCCACATCTCCCTTGCTGTGTTCTTCTCAGCAATATGTGGTATGACATGATCCTTGACCCCATCTAGAATCATGCATTTCGCCTTTGCCTCGACCTCCTCATACTTCTCATTTGCATTAGGGTCAACTGGGACAACAACTGTTTTCAAGGCATAGTCCTTGATGCGATGTTTATCCAGGATTGCCAGGATCCTGACCTTCTAGATGAAAAAATTGGAAGCCCCATCCAATCTGTCCTGATCCCTCAATCTGTTCACT
The DNA here is from genome assembly GCA_031772625.1 of Pinus tabuliformis. Taxonomy (NCBI): domain Eukaryota; kingdom Viridiplantae; phylum Streptophyta; class Pinopsida; order Pinales; family Pinaceae; genus Pinus; species Pinus tabuliformis. Next base: position 952,893,407 of record CM062814.1, on the reverse strand, counting down.
GCCATCTCTGCTCCTCTTCTCTAGACTCCCTCTGAGTCCTAATTTCCCTCACGGAAATCCTCCGGCCAACTATCGAATCACTCCTCTCCAGTCCTCCTTTGTCACTGCAACCCGAATCTAGATTTCTTGGCTAGAAATCTGTTGAGGTAGTGCTTCTCTCTACCTTGGTTCAGTCTCCTTAGACATTGTTCTGCATTGATAGAAACAACGTCCCACCAGCTCCACAAATCAAAATTTGCTCAGCTCCCTTAGCCTTGTAAACTGAAGAATCTGAGTCCTTCTGGCTCTGCGCAATCAGAGTGATAGTTGGATCAACTCCTCCTAACCACTGCGTCAATCCTTCTTGGATGAGAAAGATGACTTGGCACTGTGTAGGCCTGATCTGCCCCCGCTCTGCCTCTGCACTGGCCTGGATAGCTGACGTAGCTACTGCGTCACCTTCACCTGGCTTAGAGTGTTGACGCAGGCACTGCGTGAGCCTTTGCATCACCTTCTCTACACTGCGTCCCTCCTCCTTTTGCGTCTTTGGCTCTGGAACAACGCTATCTCTCGGGACAGCTGCTTCTCTGTTGCAAATTCTCAGATTTTCTCGGTTGGTGTCTTCAGTCGCCTCTGATTTGCAATCCCTCTGATACCATGTGAAAATTCTTGAATCTAACACATCAGAAACCCCTACTGCAATTTCTGGTTTACTATCTCCTACTTGTTCTTTACATTAACAAGCTATTTAATTGCATAAATATCAAAGTAAATACAAATGCAACCTTCACAGATATACAGATCATATACTGAAGTAAATAGAAACAATAACACAAGGGACAGTTATTTTTGGACAATCATCCTCGGAAAAACCCAATGCGGGAAAACTGGTGCAGCAGATATGAAGGTTTTATTATTAAGTAGATTTCTTGAATACAACTAGGGTGCCATAATGGCTCACCCAACAGAGAATGTCCTCGACAGTAGTACCTCTATCTGGAGACAGATATTCGGGCAAATCAACAACCGGATGATTAACTCCACAATGATTCTAACTGTTCCTTGTGCTGGACAGCGAAAGCTGCTCCAAGCACTGCTTTGGAACTGCGCCACTCTTCAGGAACTGTGTCACCCTCTCCCGGCTGTTTTGCTCTCAGTCTGTCCCACAAAATCTTTGTCATGTCCCCATTTTTATCCTTCTTGATAGTGCAACCAGGTTGGATTTCCAGGGTAGGAGATGGCCAGGTCAGTGGAGCAAGTTTATGGCATCAAGGGTTCCGATGGAGTTTTGCAGAGTTTTTATGGGATTTGATGGCATTCGCTTAGCATATTCCATCATCCGCACAGTTTGCCTTTCGTTTCGTCACATTCCGACAACTTTCAAAAATCAACATTATTATTGGGCATAACTTAAATAATTATGCTCAAGGTGGCATTCTGAGGAGATTAATTGGTGGAACACCTCCGCATAATAGCTCATTGGAACTGGAACAGGAAGATCTACAGGATGGGATGGTTAGATATGAGTTTCAGTTGCCTGAGGAGACATGGTGGCCAATTTACCCTTTTCCTGCATTAAAAGAAGTATTTTAATTGAAATATAAGAGGGAAAATTGCTCCATGACTAAAATAATAATAAAATAGAAGGTTCTAGAGGAGTCCATCAAATCTATAAAAGAGGAGGAGGAGACCATTGGAAGACATCTTGGATTGAGTATTGTTTCTTGTATGAGAGATTGAGAACCCAGTTCTTTACTCCATTGGTAGCCCTTGGATGAAAACCCTCGGGTGATTTAGAGAGATTGGGCGAGCACCCATCTTCCCTTGGTGAATCCATTTAGGGTTCACAGGTTGCAATGTATTGGTTTTTCAGTTTGTTTTGGAGGCCGATAGCGGCATTATTGTAGATTTGTCCGAGGCCATTGATCTCAGCTATATGGGTTGTATTTGCATGTAAACCCTAGTTCTTCTAATATAATAAAGTTGAAGATTTCCTGTTCATTGTGTTATGAGATTGCAGTGCTCTGTTTTGTTTATTTTTACATGGCAATCTTCTGTTAAATGTATGATAAATTTTATGTGAAGAGCTTGTTCCAAAATTTTCTCATTTGAGACATTACAGTGGTATCAGAGCCTTGGTCTTGGCTTAGCCTGAGGGTTTATTGCAAAAGATCAGGGTTGCATATCAAGTGTTCAACGAAACTCCTCAAAGAAAATTGTTTTCAAAGGTTAATCATTGACTTTGTGGAGTGAGGGTTTATAGCAAACCAATTTATTTTTGCGAGAAATAAAGTTTATAAAGAGGTCGGCTTTCATATATTGGTTGGCCAATTATTTCAAAGGGGTAACCATATAATATCTAGCCGATTCTTTTTATATATGTGAAGGTGCCTTATTTTCTTAAAAGGGACTATATTTTAAAATGAGGCCATGAAACTATATTGTGACAATGACCAAATTAAATTTAAGTGGGCGGATTATTGTAATGTAAAGAGGGCTTGGTGGCAAATTCTTTTGTGGAACGGGACCGTCTCTCAAAGACCACGATCAACCTGAGCCACCAAACCGCCGAGCCAAATGGAAGTCGAGATGCAGAGCTGACTAATCAGCTGAGTCTCCGTCTTAGAAGTTTAGACGTCTGTATTAATTTCGAGAGCCAAGCTTAAATTACTTTGAAGGAACAAAAGGAAAATTATTTGCAAGAAGTGGAGTGGTATTGAATCTAGAAATAATGCGCAGGTCAAGAGCAAGAAATCCATGAGTTGTGGGTCAACATTGTTTCTTCAAGTGGTGTTGAGCGATTCATATGATTTGTAGATGGGCCGACCTAAGTCACTGCACGATTGGTATATAGAGGGATCACAAGTTTTATCTCCACGTCACTCCAAATTCGCACATCAGTCTTAGCCTAGGATTGGAATTGACACAATCCAGCGGCGGTAGTGCATAATTGCAGCAGATGAGTGTTCCAAGATTCATATCTCCACAATTTCCTCGTAATTCACCTACAGGAAAGCGGAGATTTCAAGCGAATTTAATAGGCAGAGTGTTTCAGTTTGAAGGTGTGTAGAATGAGTTCATACAGTGATGGGCCAAGCCAATTCTAGTAGTGAAGTCGTGTGGACAGATTGTTGTATTAAGGGAGGACCGAGTAAATAAAATAAAACTTTCAGAAAGCAAGTTTGATGAAGACCGAGAGCTAACTTTAGGTTGTCGGTTGTCTATACTGCTGGTAGACACATTTTGGGTGTGGAGGGACCCGCGGCTCTGCCATATTAGAGTGTAGTAACCTTCTTTGGAGCTGGACGAGTTGGGTGTTGGGATAGCAGAGTATCTTCCTCTCGACAAGCCACTACAGGAGCATGCAGTGAATCTCTTATCATTGGTTGGAGGGCAGTGAGCAAAGCGTGTACTCTCACGTACATACTACGGGTTTTAATCCCACTTGCATGTGTCGATGAATATATGAAATTTCTAGAGTCTGCATCTGGAAGGCCGTGTACCGAGAATTGGAGTCGACATTTCCCCTTTGGAAGGCCGTGTACAGAGAATTGAATTTTGGGCAATGCAATTACAGGGAATTGGTATGCATAGACAAACACGTCGGAAAATAGTTTGGTGCAATTGGCTAGAGTAACCTGAAATAAATGCTATGCGTTGAATTAAGAATGCGTGGGAACAATTGAATATCTATTGTAGTTGATGGTCTAAATTGCTGGCAGAAGGCAAGTGTATAATTATTCCTACAGCAGTAGACATCCACTTGGAGATATCAGTCCTTGAGGCATTAATATCTGAGCTGCGTGGAGCATAGAATACCCGGAACAATTGTTGAAGCAAATCTAATGCTGGAACAAATCTTCTTGAACACTCTTTTATCAGGTTTTTATGTCCATTATCTTTTATTCTCATGAAATGACTATATATTCCTAAAAGTCTGTTATGTAATTTCTGAAGTCAGTGAGAAATGGTGGCTAGTATCCGTAAAATTAGCTCATACACCTAATTGTGGTTTTGAAGTCCTCTTATGAGTTAATGTCCACTCTCTAAATGTATACTTGAGTCTAAGACACCTACAACAGTGCACGTGAACAGTTTGACGAAACTCTTGAGAAAAATAACCTCTAGTTTAGTACTTTGCCATATTTCTGAGTTGTTTTTATTAGAAATTGGGGTTTCCATATATACCGCCAAATGTTCTCAGCCTCTATGTATTGATATCAAAGTCATTCCTAAATTAAGTCAAAGTCTTGATTGAGTCAAGTACTTTTGAGTTATTAGGGTCATGAGCTGCCATTATCATTGCATGGCATTGTAAATGTTGAGTTGAAAAGTTTGTCGGTCAACTCATGTATGTGTGCAGCCACTTTATGCCTTTTTGATATAGTGTTGCTAAGTCATTTTAGTGAGGACACTGATGCTGTCATGTATGAGTCAGTGGATCCACTTGTCATTCTTCAGCTGAAACATGGATCAAACCTTCATAAACTCCCTTAATAAACTAGTAGCAACAAACACCAGACCCTTCTCAAAGGGGGTCTATGCCATTCTTCAGAAAGAATAACCCAAGGATGTGCAGAAGGGGCAGGAAATAGGACACAAAATTTATGCTCTTGGGACAGATTTGAAGCACATGAGGGTCACATGGAAAGTTCTCTTCAAACTTGATGAACTAGATGCCCTCCTTTCCAAAGTGAGCTAGTTAGAAGCGAAGAAACTTATTTGGGCTCTAAAACCATCTATGCTTGCTCTCATACAACATAAGTTCTTGGAGGAACCTTGTGATGGGGTTAGAATTCCAATTGCTTCTTGTCTCAGTAACATCATGAGACTAACCGCCCCTATAGCTCCTTACAATGATGATGTTATGAGGAGAGTTTTCAGACTGATAATAGAAACTTTCCGAGACTTGGACAATAGTACATGCTCTACCTTTGGGATGAAGCTTGATGTTCTAGGAGGCATGGCCATGACGAGGACTTATGAGATCCTGTTTGATTTGGAGTATGACAGTTTGATCCTACAAATGTTCCACTGCTTTTTCAGCATTAGGAAACATCATCCCAACAAAGTCATAGTACACATGCAGTCCATCTTGTTCTCATGTATGAGAGGTCGTGATGCCATTTGTCGGAGATGCAGTCCCGATTGCTGTCTATTTGGAAGAGAGGGCAGTTGGTCTCACCTGTTGCTTATGATCTAGTCGAGAGGGTGGTTGAGCAGAAAATTGGGTTGTTCAGGAGACAGTTGACCAGGGAGGAGCAGCGCAGGTTTGGGGTCTCATGCAGCAAGAATGAGATGAGGAGGAAGGGACTTTGCTTCATCTGCAAAGGACCTTAGGGACCTGACCACTCATGCTTGAGTGACACTGAGGAGATGACAACGGTAGAGCAAGGAGATATTCGTTATGTCTGTTAGGATGAGGACTCTTTGCTGGACGAGTCCATGGGTTCATATGATGATACCTTAGAGGAGCATGAGCAGTCATGTGGAGTTGATGACAGTAGCCCAGATATGCATCCATGTGTGGTAGAGGAGTATGTGGAACAGCCGATGGTTCCCATTTGGGAAAGAGATCAGAGAGCAAATGAGTGACGGATGACTCAGCATAGAGAGCACATAGAGGAGCATGAGTCATGTCGAGTCATTGACATCAGGCCAGATTCATATGATGAGCAGTCTGTGGGTCCTAGGAGAGACATTCAAGGTAACGTGTCACCAGTGATGAGTCAGCATGAGCAGCATATGAGGGAGCGTGAGTCGGCTGAGGAGGATGAGGCGCCCAATATGCATGATGAGCCTTTTTGGGAGAGCCAGTTGGAGGTTCATATTGAACCTGTGATGATGGAGGATGAGCAGCCACTCTTGGGGTCAGTGATTGATGAGGAGCAGACAGATGTGCAGGTAGCTGGCAGGGTGACGATGTTTGTTGACACTTGTCCTTAGGAGATGTTGGAGTATGACATGATAATTTGGTAGGAGATTGGTGGATTGGAGGAGCGTGGAGTTTCCTATCAGGCAAGGGAGATGGCATTGCATCCATCTTTGGGTCCACCCATTGATGAGATGCAAACAGGTGCAGTGGCAGCTAGCCAAACTGCAACATGTTCGGGCAGCAACCCTCTCCAGGAGTACATAGACAGGGCTTGCGGCACAACTTGGCTACTTGTACCCATTACAGGGAGAGAGGCAGACCTTTCTCGATGGATATTGCTGACCAACCAGATAGGGCAGCATGAGTTGAGCATGGACCAACATCAGCATAGTAGACTTGTTCCTTACACAGGAGTCCATGACTTAGATTGGTGGGAGATCATGAGTTGGTATCCTTTTGATGGAGTGTCATTTTTAGTCAGGAGCATTGTATTGCAGGTGCCCTCCAAGGTGAGGGGTATTGCATGCGTCAGTTGGTAGCAGGATGTAGGCTGGCCACTCATTAGTATTTTAGCACGACTTCAACATGATGAGATTGACCTTGGGCTATGCCAAGGGTTGGATTGGAGAGAGGTGATGAGTTGGTACGCGGTAGGTGGAGCAACATTCATAGCCGAAGTTATAGCATAACAGGAGTCGTGGAGCCTTGATGCTCCTTCTTGGTGGCACTGGGATCCAGGAGGATTTGTTGATGATAGGTTTTCGGAGATTGATCTGGGATCTGGGCATCGAGGAGTTCATTCATGGTGGGTTGACACAGGAGCAGAGCGTCACCCAGTGGTTCGTATGGGATCCTGGCATTGGGTCTCAGTTGCGTTGGACCACCAGATTGGTCCACATATTTGGATTGCTTGAGGGCAAGCAATCTTGGGGTGGGAGGACTGTCATGTCCCCATTTTTATCCTTCATAGTGCAACCAGGGTGGATTTCCAAGGCAGGAGATGGCCAGGTCAGTGGAGCAGGTTTATGGCATCAGGGGTTCCAATGGAGTTTTGCAGAGTTTTTATGGAATTTGATGGCATTCGCTTGGCATATTCCATCATCCGCACAATTTGCCTTCTGTTCCGTCGCATTCTGACAACTTTCACAAATCAACATTATTATTGGGCATAACTTAAATAATTATGCTCGAGGTGGCATTCCGAGGAGATTAATTGGTGGAACACCTCAGAGTAATAGCTCGTTGGAGCCGGAACGAGAAGATCTACAAGATGGGATGGTTAGATATGAGTTTCAGTGGCTTGAGGAGAGATGGTGGCCAATTTACCCTTTTCCCACATTAAAAGAATATTTTAATTGAAATAAAAGAGGGAAAAGTGCTCCATGATTAAAATAATAAAATTGAAGGTTCTAGAGGAGTCCATCAAATCTATAAAAGAGGAGGAGAAGACCATTGGAGGACATCTTGGATTGAGTATTTTTTCTTGTATGAGAGGTTGAGAACCCGGTTCTCTACTCCATTGGTAGCCCCAGGACGAAATCCCTCGGGTGATTTAGAGAGATTGGGCGAGAACCCATCTTCCTTTGGTGAATCCATTCAGGGTTCACAGGTTGCAGTGTATTAGTTTTTCAGTTTGTTTTGGAGGCTGATAGCGGCATTATTGTAGATCTGTTTGAGGCCATTGATCTCAGCTATATGGGTTGTATTTGCATGTAAACCCCAATTCTTCTAATATGATAAAGCTGAAGATTTCTTGTTCATTGTATTATGAGATTGCAGTGCTTTCTTTTGTTTATTTTTACATGGCAATCTTCTATTGAATGTATGATAAATTTTATGTGAAGACTTTGTTCCAAAATTTTCTCATTTGGGACATTACAATCTTCCCAGCACTGCCTCTGAAGCCCTCTGCGTCCTCTGCGTCGGCCTCTACAACCCTCTGTGTCCTCTGCGTCAACCCTTCTTGGGCTTGCACTATCTCTCCCGACATTTCATTGACTCTTTGCTATGTATTCTTCAGCCTTGGATGAAAATCCCTTGCTGAACTGCCCCTCGCTGCAACTGATCACTAACTCGATTTCCTCAACAAATCTCGCCCCAGAAAATCGAATTCTTGATCTCTCTTGGTGTATCTCCAATTGACCCTCAAGCCTCCTCTTATACTTTTCCTATTGACGATTCAATGGCCAAGATTAAGTCCATAATCAATGACTAAGATTAGAACTGGCTTGATCCTCGTCATTTAGAAATTTCTCACCCATTTTATATTAATACATTAAAAATATTAATTATTTTAATATCTCTATATCCGGGTGCAATTTCTCCAAACGATTTCTGGGGCTTGGAGATCTCTTTAGCCTTAGCCTCTCCACCAAATTTCATGGCTAGAGCACATCTGATGCTACCAAAAATCAACACAAGGCACGGAAAGGAGTCATAACAATGGACATGTGGTGGGTGGTGTTGTAGCAGTACTCGCCCAAATGCAGCCACTGAATCCAAGCCCTTTGCTGTCTTGTCACGTATTTCACAAATACCCCTCCAAACACTGATTAACTCGCTTTGTCTGGGAATCTGTCTGGGGGTGGTAGCTCGTTCTAGGAGTGAGCTCGGTACCAACCAACTTGAAAGTTCTTGTCAATAACCTCTCATGAACCTGTTGTCCCTGTCACTCACAATGTTTTTAGGAAGCCCTTGTAACCAGAAGATCTCTCTAAAGAACAACTTTGCAACCTGTGCAGCCATATACCTGGCGGGGATGGCGAAAAAGTGGGCATACTTGGTCAACTGGTCGACCACTACATAGATGCAGTCCTTGCCCCGCACTGTGAGGAGCCCCATGATGAAATCTATAGATATGCTTTCTCATTTCCCCTTGGGGATGGGAAGCGGCTATAGCAATCCTACAGGCTGAAACAACTTCCCCTTGTTCCACTGACATGCCTCACACTCCTGTACGTGCTTCAACACGTCCCCCTTGAGGCCCTTCCATGTGAATCTCTCCCTGAATGCCATATATGTTTTTTGGAACCCCTGGTGCCCTGACAATGGCGAGTCATGTGCTGCCTGGAGCACTCTCTCCCTCGACTGCGAGTTGGGCACCAGAAAATGTGCCCCTTGTAATAGATGACCTCATCCATCACTCTGTAGCACTCATCTGCGTGGGTACCCTCCAAGATCTCGCATGCCCTCCTGTCCTTGGAGTACTCCACCAGTAGCTGGGCCTTCCAATCATGGTAGATGCTCATGAGTGATAGACCAGCGGGTCTCCGTGATAGAGCATCGACCACCACATTGTGCTTTCCCCGCACATACTCTATATCGAAGTCATAGGCTTGCACCTTGCTGACCCATCTCTGCTGCCTGTCGTTGAGGCCCTGTTGCCCCATGAAGTGACGAAGACTGTTGTGATCAGTCTTCACCCGAAACCTGTTGCCTACCAAATACTGTCGAAATTTGGCCAATGCATGCATGATGGCCAACATCTCTTTGTCATACATGGAATAAGAGCGCTCATTTGGTAGGAGATTTCGACTCTCGAAAGCGATGGGGTGCCCATCTTGTGATAGAACTGCTCCAACTCCCTCCCCAGATGCCTCACACTCCACGGTAAAGGGTTGGGAAAAATTTGGAAGTGCTAAGACCAGGCAACTGCGCATCACCTCCTTGAGGCAATCAAAGGCTGCCTGTGCTCCATCAGTCCATGCGAAAGCCCCTCTCCCGGTTTAATCAGTCAAAGGTGCTATGAAAACCCCTTGACAAACTTCCTATAGTAGGTGCAAATACCCAAGAAATCCCTCAGCGCTGTCACATCTCGGGGCATTGGCCAGTCACGGATAGCCCTTATCTTCTCCTCATGGACCTTCACCACATCAGCACCGATGATATGCCCTAAGTAGAGCATCTCTGTCAAGCCAAACTCGCACTTGGATAGTTTGGCATAAAACTGCTGCTCCTCTAGAATATGCAGCACCTCCTCCAAGTGCTGGAGATGCTCCTCCCAAGTCTTGTTGTAAATCAAGATATCGTCGAGGAAAACCAGCACAAAGCTCCTCAACTGCCCCGGAAGACATGGTTCATGCACAAATGGAAGGTAGCCAGAGCGTTGGTCAGCCCAAATGGCATGACCAAAAACTCGAGGTGCCCATAATGGCACTGGAAAGCTGTCTTGGGGATGTCCTGATCCCTCACCTTGATCTGGTGGTGCCCCGAACGTAAATCTATCTTAGAGAAGTACTTGGCTCCTCTAAGCTCATCCATCAACTCATCTATGCGGGGGATGGGGTACCTATTCTTCAGTGTCTTCCGGTTGAGGGCCTGGTAGTCAATGCACATGCGTAAGGTCCCATCTTTCTTCTTCACCAGTACTATTGAAGAAGCGAAGGGACTGGAGCTTGGCCTGATATGGCCCAATGCCAACAACTCCTGAATGGCCCTCTCAATCTCATCCTTATAGGCCTTAGGATGCCTATAAGGGGTAGTGATCACTGCCTGCACACCCGACTCCAACTCAATAGTGTGCTCGAATCCCCTGTCTGGCGGTTTCCCTGGTGGAATATCCCCAAACACCACTGCGTATTTGTCCAACAAGGCCTGTATGTTTGGTGGTGGTGGCTGGACTTGTCCCCCAACCTTCGAAATCCTAAACTTCACTGCCCATGCGATGTCCTCATGTCGTAGATCTGCCTCCATCCTGTGAGCTGAGACTGTCTGGGGTGGATAGGAATGCATGCCTCTGAGAATTACTAATTTTCCATCTGGCCCGGTGAACACCACCTCCAGTTTCTTCCATTCAGTAGTGACTCACCTAAGGGAGTACAACCACTGGACACCAATCACCACGTTGGTGTCTAGCACATCGATCACAAAGAAGTGGTATGTCATCGAGTAGTTCCCCATAACTACTCTCAAAGCAGGCACATACCGAGTGCACTCCATGGTACGATCACCTGGTACTAGGACGGAAAAGCCCTCAAGCTCAGTCATGGTGAGGCCCCTCCTCTGAACCAATTGGGCATCTATGAAGTTGTGGGTAGCTCCACTGTCAACTAGGATTGACACCCCTGTCCTTGTATGGTGCCTCTGATCCTCAATGTCAAAAATTTGGGAACCCTGCATAAAGAAGCAAGGACTCCCCCAGATGGGGCAAAGGATACCCCTCCCTGTGGAGGTGGTGGTGATGGTTCCCTATCTGTTGGACTCTCACGTCTCCCATATCACACTCCTAGTCCACCTCATCCTCCTGGTCACTATCTGAAAAGACCTCAATATAATGTGCTTTCCCAGCAGTGCACTGATGGCCTGGTGCCCAGGGCTCCCGGCAAGTGAAGCACAACTTCCTCCTCCTAAGGTCCTTTCATGTCTCATCATCCAGCTGCCCCCGACCCTGGGTGGTTCTTTGAGGTGGAGGTCTAGTGTCATGCCCCTTCTGTGGAAAAGGGGTCCGTGCAGGAGAAGGCGCTCTAGTCTTGGGGATGGCCCCTGTAGATCCCTAGTGCACAAAATTGCCTCCTTGTAGTATCCTGTTTTAGAGATATTCCCCAAAACCCCCAGTAACTCCAACCAAATACGCACAAATGATATGATAACCAGGAAGCTCAAAATGATAAAAATAACAGTGGTGCAACATATAATAATGTAAACATGAAATATAAGCAGATACTCGAGAAATGCAGAGAGAAATGCTAAGCCATTTTATTATACTGAGTAATGGAATGAGTACAGGAGGTGATCAGAAAGATGGCACCTCGACTTGCACAAGGCAAGTGAAGAAATACACTCAGAATAGCAAAGGAATGGCCTTTCTCTGAACTGTTTGGATGTTGCTGGAGAATTGTCGTGTTGCTGCTACTGCTGGAAATCAGATGAAGATTTGGGGCTGTTCCCCTCCTCAAAAAATGCTAAAACTCTGGAATCAGCCTCTACTCAGAAAACCCAGAAAAACCCAGAAAGCTCTCCTGAAATGGCCGACCCCGAAAATCGCCCCCTTGGGGAATCACGCAATCCCTCAAGGCTCTACGCTGCTACTGAGTAGAATCCTCCAAATTACTGCTTGGAACTCTGCCAAACTCCTCCAATATGCAAGAGCTGATCTCTTGCTCAATCTCCCAGCTCAAATCCTCAATCCAGAACTCCTGCCAGAAAGAATTGCGTCATCCCTCTCAAGACTGCGCAATCATCCAAGATGCTCAATCCTCCTGCCAAAATGCTGATGAAACTACTGCAAAAGACTGCTGAAAATACCTTGCCTGAGCAGGCACTCGAAGTCCCCCGGGGCTAAGGGTGAGATCTCCGAACGGAGACACTCAATGCACTAAACAGTGCTGCAGACCAGCTAAAAAGCCAACGTGCTCTAAGTCAAAGTGACTAGCTCAAATGCACATAATCGAATGCCAAAATGAGGAGGCTTCTCTCTCCTTTATAGCATTGGCCTCTCTCAATCCCAATGCTCACTTCCTCCAACATAATCTCCTCTTGCCACGTGTTCCTTTTCCCATTTGCGCAGTCCCTCCAAGTGTCTGCGTGGGTCCCATCTCTGCGTGGTCCTCTGGCCCCCTTGGCTCCCCTTTAAGTCACAACGTTGTGCTACTAGGAAGTGACTTTTATTCTAAAAGTGAGTTATGTCCCCTTTTCCTCACCTTTTTATTTACAAATAACTATAGAAGGCAAAATTGAGCAAAATTGAATATTCCAATTAGCCATAGCTAATTAGGAATATTACACTCCTGTAGTGTGGAGGGTCTACGTGACTTCACTAGTCCACGCAGGGGCTCAAGTAAGCCCTCATTGAAGGTGTATGCCCTCCGAGCCTTTGATAGATCAGGAACCATCACTGACACTTGCAAAAACTCTGAAATATACTGCTCTGGGTTGCCTGTCTGACGCAGTTGGGTCAACTCCCTAAAATGGGCCTTCGGATCCCTTTGGTGAAAACGTTCCACTACTCTCTTGGTGAAATCCTCATAAGAGGCCACATTGGCATGCCCCAGGGTGGCCAAGCCATGAAACCACCAGTCATGGGGTTCCCCCTCCATGTGCAGCATGACCATCTTGATGGCTTCTTGTTCTGTAATCCGGTTGAGCTGGAAGTAGGTGTCCATGTTCTCAACCCAAACCCTAGTAGTGCACTTGGCAGTGCCATCGAATGTAGGGAATTACATCCTCCCTATGGTCCTCTGCAGCTCATAGCTCTATGTGCTCTGTTCTCCATAGCCCTTGCTCTTCTCTTTCTATTTGAGCTTGCAGAAATCTCTGAAAGAGAGTGTTTCTTTGAAGTTTGCACCCATAGACTGCCTCTCTCTGAAATGTTCTCCCATCTGCGTGGGGTCTTCAGCCCCTGTTGGTTCGATCTGTGCCACAGGTACAAAAGAGGGCAGTGTGGCTCGAGCGGGCCCACTAGCTGATGGGTGTTGTGTTGCTGGTGAGGGGTGATCGAATGGCTGGAAGGCTCCAGAAGTTCCCCTAAATAGAAACCCTCTAGGGGTGGTTCTCTCTCTGTTCTGCACCTTTATCTCCTCCAACATCTCTTTCTGGCCCTTTGCTAAGTGATGTGATGTTCTGCTGGTCCCCTTCTCTCATAGGAGAAAATCCCCACAACTGAGCCAAGACCTAGGCTCTGATACCACTGTAATGTTCCATGTAGGAATACAAGTGATATATAAGCATACAATCAGTTCAGCAAACAGAAAAACGAAACAGACATTAAGCACCCATGGAAATGCTGGAAATAAGGAACTGTTGAGCCATTTTATTACTTCTTCAAGAGAAAAATACAATAGTAAATAGAATGGTGCACCTGATCTTGTCTCAATGGATAAGCATGACCAAACCTAGGTGAGCAATAGTTGAACTGAAGGCTGCCACAACTGTTGCACCAAACTGCACTGCGCTACCCAAAAACTGCTCGTTTTGTTGACTTCAAAGGGTTGGAATCACTACTTCCCTTTCTCAAAAAATTATGATGTTTGAGCTCCTGACTCCTTGGCCTAAACCCAAAAGAACCTAGAAGGAATTTGGCTGGTTCAGACTTCTGAAATTCGACTCCCAAGGAGCCCAACGTGAGTTGCAACTGCAAAACTCGGCTTGTTGGAGTATGACTGTAAAACCTCTTGGAAAGTGTCCTAAAATGTTGAGATGATCCCTCCTACAAATCTCCTGGCTTCCCGGATCAGTTTCCGGGTTGTATCTCTTGCCCTCAAGACCCACGAAATTGCTGAACTAGCCCTCCGCGCTGTCTCTCAGGCTTGGAATTCGAACTGTTGGGTTGCTGCCTTCTTTGGCTCCAAAACTCTCACTAAATGCTGTCCTTCAGATTTCTTGGCTCCTCCGGCAATTGGCTGATCCAATGTGGCTCAATCTCCCTCTACGTGTTCTCACAATGGCCCAGAAATACACATTTCCTGAGTGTAGCTGAGTGATGGTGCTGTGGAAACTCCCTCGATCCTTTGAAAATGCTTGTGGAACTTCCTTCTTACGATATGCACTCGAAGTCCCCCGAAGGTAAGGTTGAATCTCTCGATTGAGAGATTCGTGGTTGAATAGCCAGTTGACTTGGCTAAGCAGCTGAGTGAACAGTCAAGTAAATTCGATATGCAAGGTGAATGAATGGATCCAAATGAGAGTCTCCTCCTTATGCCTTCGTGGGCCTTCCTTGTGTAATGTTCCTAAGTAGGAATATGAGTGATATTTAAGCAAATAAATAATGCAACAACATAAAAATAAAAACATGCATTAGACATCCATGAAAGTGTTGTAAATATGGAACTGTTGAGCCATATAATAAAATCAGAGAGCTAGGTACAATATAAATGGGATGGTGCACCTGAGCTTGTCTCAAGGAAAAGCTTGACAAAACCCAGGTGAGAAATAGCTGAGCTAAAGGCTGCCTAGTTGCTGCACCACTCTGCACTGCTCTATCCCATTAAACTGTTTCCCTGCTGAACTTCGACCTGCTGGAATGTGCCCAAAGCCTGCCCATAAAATTATATCCTTTCAGCCTTAGACTCCTTGGACAAAACCCAAAAAAACCTAGAATGGAATTTCTCTGGTTTTGACTTTGGATTTTCAGCCTCCTTGGAGCCTCTACCTAGCTGCTGCTGCCAAATTCGACTTGCAGGAAACAGTCTAAAAATCCCTCTGAAAACACCCCTAGAAAGTTGGGTTCACCTATGATGACTGACTCCTTGCTCTCCAGATGATCCTTGGCCCGGATGACTGCTCTCCCAAGCACCACAAGTTTGCTTCCAGAGGCCTCTGCGTAATCCCTTTGCCCATAAATTCGTACTATTGTAACCCCTGATTGGCTGGATGCAAAACTCAACGAAATTGTCCTCAACCAACAACTTTTCTAGCTCCTGGAACTCCCTACAAACTATTGTTAAGTTATGGTATGTTCTATGCTTATAACAGTTTACTTCTTTTTCTTATTATATTCCACCGATTAGCAATCACATGTACATAAAGTAAAGTGCAGATAGAACATTAAACGATCGACAGAAAACAAGCCAAGACAAGAGACACAAGATGTGGCGGCTAGCCAGGGACAAACTCCACAATGTGTGGGGAAACCCTTTGATCAAATCTTCTTTTATCTTCAATAATTCAGCAGAGAGAAATAGTACAATAAATCTGATTCATATCAGCAGTAGCAAACCCTAGATCAGTAGCATCAGCATTAGCGGCTTCATTATCAAACTAGGGCAGACCATATCTCACAAACCGACCGTCGAATTGACTTCATTCCACCACCAAAAGTTTCGGCTTCCAAAGGAGGTTCAGATGAACCTACAGCGCAGTTCAGATGAGGAGATCTTCTAGGCCACGCAAGTCAATCTTTACTTCTGCAGTTGCAGCTTCAGTTTTAGCAGTTTCCGGCTTCAAACTAGGGCAGTCGATATCTTGCAAACTGTTCATCGGATTGACTTCATTCCACCACCAAAAGTTGCGGCTTTCAGAGGAGGTTCAGATGAACCTACAACGTAGTTGAGATGAGGAGATCCTCTAGGCCACGCAAGTCAATCTTTACTTCTGCAGTTGCAGCTTCAGTTTCAGTAGTTTCCGGCTTCAAACTAGGGCAGTCGATATCTTGCAAACCGTTCATCGGATTGACTTCATTCCACCACCAAACGTTGCGGCTTTCAGAGGAGGTTCAGATGAACCTACAACGCAGTTCCAAGGAGGAGATATTCTAGGCTACGCAAGTCAATCTTTACTTCTGCAGTTGCAGCTTCAAATTCAACAGCTTCCGGCTTCACATGTGTGAGAGAGAGAGACCCATTTCAGCGCAGTAGAGAAGAGACTCATATCTGCACAGTAGAGAGAGAGAGATGTGATGAGATGAGTGAGTCCAAATAAGGAAAAGTCCTTTTATATTTATACACAACGTTGGTGGTTGAATAGATGCGACTGTTGGGCTTCTGAGCCTACATGAGTTGTAGGTCGGCTTGATAATAATTCCATAATCAAAATAAATTCATATCTCCATGAATACTTATCGGAATTGGATGATCTTTATATCAATCCTACACCTTTCGACGAGAGGAATCTAATAAAAATATTATCAGCCATGAATAAGATGACCCACATGAAGTTTTGCCCTAGTTGCCAATTTTAACACTCCCTCTCAACCATGGAGAACTTCATCTGCAATCTGTCTATCGGTCGTTACTATTCATCCATCAAATGCACTGCCCTGTACAGCCTGACCCTTGCCCTGCTCTGCTCTATTCTGCCTGTTCTGCTTTGTCTTGTTCTGCCTGCATTGATCTGTACTGTTTTGCTCTGTTCTGCTCTGCTCTTGCATTGTTCTGTTCTGCTCTGCTTTTGTCCGAATTATGAAGAAGAAGAAATGATCGAGGATGTATCATACTGACTCAAAGTCAGTCTCAGAGTATGTACCAATGGTCCCAGACCAGTCTCAACCAACCCAAAGTCAGCGTCATAGTGAGTACAACTCCAATGGTCCCAGACCAATATCATCCTCCACTGACTCAAAGTCAGTCTCAGAGTATGTACCACTGATCCCAGACCAGTCTCAACCGACCCGAAGTTAGCGTCATAGTATGGTACAACTCCTACCACTGGTCCCAGACCAGTATCATTGATCCCAGATCAATGGAGGTCATCCTAGCGTAGGGAGTACGGTAGTTACAACGATGCGTCCATCGGTACTACTATGGTCCCTAACTTCATTTCCCTGCTCATTGATCAGATGAGAGGTACTTCCCATGAGTCCCAGACTGCATGGGTAGGATGCCTCGACAGGAGAACTAATCAATCCTGCTACAATTGCCATGGAGAACACATCAATCCAGGCCTCACAGGAGAACACATCAATCCTGCTACAATTGCCATGGAGAACACATCAATCCAGGCCTCACAGGAGAACACATCAATCCAGGCTGCCATGGAGAACACATCAATCCAGGCCTCACAGGAGAACACATCAATCCTGCTACAATCGCGGTGGAGAACACATCAATCCAGGCTGCCATGGAGAACACATCAATCCAGGCCTCACAGGAGAACTAATCATCCTGCTACACAGGAGAGCGAATCATCCTGTTCCACAAGAGAGCGAATCATCTTGTCCCACAAGAGGGCGAATCATCTTGTTCCAGTGTGCACCACCAGGGGAGGGTGAGTCACCCTCTGGTCATATGTTGCTCCAGTAGGAACCGCAAGCCCTTAGAGCTCCCAGAGCTCAATGTATGCAACATGCAGGACCCTTGTACAAGGGTTTCTTGCCGACTCCAAGTCGTTTGGGAAAATCACAGATTAGATCTTTCCTCGGGGCTTTGACAAGGTGTATCAACCTGTACATCATCTTAATGTGATGGATCTTCCTTGCTCATCGACTTACCATATCCCAGATGATGTCTATCTGCTGGAGCAATTGACGAATATGGGATTCCTCAATAATCGAATCCCACCTCTGGTTGTTACAGAGAATCACAATGGTATCCAATGTAAATCCAAACAGTTCACTGAAGAGATTTCACAACCAGACTGCCTCACATGAGGTTATGCTAGCAACAATATATCCTGCTTCGGCAGTGCTCAAAGCCACCGACTTCTGCTTCCTGCTCATCCAGGATATCGAAGCGGATCCCAAGGTGAAACAGTACCCGGAAGTGCTCTTACGGTCCACCACACTGCCTGCCCAATCAACATCAGTATATCCAAGTAGTCTCACATCTCCGGCAGTGTATCTTAATCCATGAGAGATTGTGTCCTGAAGACATCTCAGAAGATTCCTGGCATCAATCCAGTGAGGCTCAACCAAATATGAGCTCACAATGCTAACTGCAAAACATATGTTCGGACGGAGGTTCACCAAGAACATCAATGCAAATGAGTTTTTGAAACTCAGAGGCATTTCCCAAGTCTGGTCCGACATCACTACCATATAACTTCTAAAAGTTAAGATCCTCGAGGTAGTCACAGGCTTGCAGTCCATCATACCGAATCTTTCCAATATATTTACCACATATTTTCCTTGAGATAGGAAAATTTCCCTTGGCTTCTGCCACACTTCAAGTCCTTGGTCCTTCATTTCAAATTCAAAAGCCATCTCCCTCTAACATTTGTGAATGAGAGGGTTTGCACCTGTTAGAAATAGGTCATCCACATACAACACTAGTATGAGAGGCTTGTCATCTTCAACCTTAAAGTAAAGGTTAGGATCGGCTTCACTCCTAGTGAATCCCAGCTTCATCAAGTAGCTATCGATCCTCTCATACCATGCTCGGGGAGCTTGCTTCAGCCCATAGAGAGCCTTCTTCAACCTGCATACATGAGATTTTTAATCATAAATCTCAAATCCTTCAGGTTGTTCCACATAGACCTCTTCTTTGATAGAACCATGCAAGAACTCAGTCTTAACATCCATCTGATGTAGGTTCCATCCTTGTGAAGCCACATGGGCTAAGATCAAGCGCATGGTCGTATATCTGGCAACAGGTGCAAATATCATAGTCTATACCTCCCTTCTGGGATAAACCACGAGCAACATAATGAAGCTTATACTTTTCCATACTTCTATTTGCTGCATGCTTTATCTTGTAAAGCCATTTTGAAGTAACAATTGTCTTGTCCAGGGTCTGGGAACTACTTCCCAGACATCATTCTCCATAATAGACTCATATTCTATGGTCATAGCATCCTTCCATAGTTAATGCTTGATGACATCTGAGAATGATGAAGGTTCATCTTGTATGATCGTGCTCATGATGGTCAGGTATCCCTTATACCTGTTAGGTTTCTTACTTTCACGAAAGGTTCCTCGGGGTGCAGCATGTCCTTCAGCATCATCAAGTAACCCCTTAAGCCATGAAGGCCTCTTCCTAGAAGAGGAAGGCTCATATAGAGGAGGATCAATCGGATCCATGGGTTCTTCTACATCAGGCATTGATTCATCATCCTTTTCTTTTGGTTCCCTGGTGTCAGCTTCTTAAGAGCTACTCAAAGTCAGCAGATTGTCCACCTTGCTGAGAGCCATATCTTTGTCAAGGTGACATCATGGCTAATCACGACTTCCCTTTTACCGGTGGTGAACATTTCTTCAGGAGTTTAGGAACCCAATGCTTGATGAGGGCATCAATTTTGTACATATACGACGGTGATTGTAGTTTCAGCCCATAGAAACTTTGGAAGTCTTTGATCATGTAGCATGGCCCGGACAACTTCCATCATCGTGTGGTTCTTCCTTCCTGCCACACCATTCTGCTCAAGAGTATGTGGTGTAGTAGTCTCCCTCTTAATGCCAGCCTCAGATATGCCTGAGTGAACCAATTGTAATACATCGGAGGTCTTGCTTTGGCTTGAGGGGAACGGTCCCCTTTTGAGCTTTCCTTCGGCACATCCCGGACATACACCTTCTTTCTCTACTTCGAATTCGGGCATCCCTGTCACCATTTGATTTACACCAAGTAGAGCTTTGTAATGAAGGTGGGCAAACCTCTGATGCCAAAGTTCGGACTGAAGAGTTGTGTCACAAGACATGACACCTAGCGGACTTCCATCGACCTGATATGATGAATCAACACTAAACCCAAGAGTAAAGGCTTTCCATATACATACCTTGCCATTGCTTAAGGTTACCTTGTAGCCTTTGTCTTTCGTTGCCGAGATGGACACTAGGTTCCTTTTGAGGTCAGGTGCATTTAATACATCCTGGACTTTCTAGCCTTCTTGAATGGTTGTCCTCTTCCTCGATCCCCAGCTCTCCTCTTACCTTTGTTGTTGAATTTGTCATTCCTTTGATTTGCCATCAGAGGGATTTTGATCATTGCCCCGGTGTGAGTCCTTTCTATCAGGGCACTCCCTTGCATAGTGACCTGCTTTATCGCAGATGTAACATCATCCTTTTCTTCCACCCTTAAGTCCAGCCTTTCCTTTTGATTTAGACCCAGAATTATTTCTTTTCTTAGCATGAGAAGAAAAAGCAGCAGGAGGACCTTTAGGCAAGGGCATTTCCTGCTCTTCTACCTTTGTTTGTTCTTGAATGCATCTAGCCATTAATTCCTCGAAATTAGGAATTACATTATTGTTCAGAAGAGTAGTCCCGAACACATACCATTCAGATGGTAATCCTTCGAGAGTTGTGAGTGCCATTTCTTTGTCAGTAATGGTTTCCCCAATAGATAGGAGATCGTTCTTGATCTCGGTGATTCTTAAGAAGTATGCTTGCATACTTTCATCTTTACCCTTCTTGATTTCCCTCAACTTATTTCTAAGAAACAAAACTTGATTTGCATCATTAACTTTAAATAAACTCACCAGTCTGTCATAGATTTCCTTGGAGGTGTCTAGATCAGAGATGTAGGCCACCAAGCGCTTGTCGATAGAGTCCCGGATGATCTTCTTTGTTTTGACTTCTCCATTTTTCCATTTGTTCCAGGCAGCAGCCGATGCATTTGATGAAGGCTCAACAATATTGCCTCTTACATGGTCCAACACTCCTTGATCTTCAAGGGTTAGATCGATAGACATCTTCCATCCGTGATAGTCAGCTTTCTCACGGAGCTTGTCTTCGGCAGGAAAAAGTGTTGAGGACCCCATAGTTCTTTTAGGATAGCCTTGCCAATCTTCTCTTCAATGATTGCTCTTGCTCTTGCTCGGGCTTTGTCTTCACCTCAGCTCCGATACCATGTTAAGTTATGGTATGTTCTATGCTTATAACAGTTTACTTCTTTTTCTTATTATATTCCACCGATTAGCAATCACATGTACATAAAGTAAAGTGCAGATAGAACATTAAACGATCGACAGAAAACAAGCCAAGACAAGAGACACAAGATGTGGCGGCTAGCCAGGGACAAACCCCACAATGTGTGGGGAAACCCTTTGATCAAATCTTCTTTTATCTTCAATAATTCAGCAGAGAGAAATAGTACAATAAATCTGATTCATATCAGCAGTAGCAAACCCTAGATCAATAGCATCAGCATTAGCGGCTTCATTATCAAACTAGGGCAGACCATATCTCACAAACCGACCGTCGGATTGACTTCATTCCACCACCAAAAGTTTCGGCTTCCAAAGGAGGTTCAGATGAACCTACAGCGCAGTTCAGATGAGGAGATCTTCTAGGCCACGCAAGTCAATCTTTACTTCTGCAGTTGCAACTTCAGTTTCAGCAGTTTCCGGCTTCAAACTAGGGCAGTCGATCTCTTGCAAACCGTTCATCGGATTGACTTCATTCCACCACCAAAAGTTGCGGCTTTCAGAGGAGGTTCAGATGAACCTACAACGCAGTTCAGATGAGGAGATCTTCTAGGCCACGCAAGTCAGTCTTTACTTCTGCAGTTGCAGCTTCAGTTTCAGCAGTTTCCGGCTTCAAACTAAGGCAGTCGATATCTTGCAAACCGTTCATCGGATTGACTTCATTCCACCACCAAAAGTTGCGGCTTTCAGAGGAGGTTCAGATGAACCTACAACGTAGTTCCAAGGAGGAGATCTTCTAGGCCACGCAAGTCAATCTTTACTTCTGCAGTTGCAGCTTCAAATTCAACAGCTTCCGGCTTCACATGTGTGAGAGAGAGAGACCCATTTCAGCGCAGTAGAGAAGAGACTCATATCTGTGCAGTAGAGAGAGAGAGATGTGATGAGATGAGTGAGTCCAAATAAGGAAAAGTCCTCTTATATTTATACACAACGTTGGTGGGTGAATAGATGCGACTGTTGGGCTTCTGAGCCTACATGAGTTGTAGGTCGGCTTGATAATAATTCCATAATCAAAATAAATTCATATCTCCATGAATACTTATCGGAATTGGATGATCTTTATATCAATCCTACACCTCTCGACGAGAGGAATCTAATAAAAATATTATCAGCCATGAATAAGATGACCCACATGAAGTTTTGCCCTGGTTGCCAATTTTAACAACTATGGACGTCCCGACTAGCTCAATCCCCTCCTGCGTGTTTCTTGCTTCCCAGAAAATACGCAATCTCCTCCTCTGCGTGACTGGATGAAGTGTATGTTAATGTTGGAACCCCTGAAATGTCTATGGAACAACCTCCCTAGGGCAGGCATGGATAGTCCCACGAAGTAGAGGTTGAATCTCCCTTGTGGAAGATCCGTGGCTAAACAACCGGTAGACTCACTAAGCAACAGAGCCTACAATGATAAGTTTGTTTGTAAAATGATCAAGATGAAAACAAAATGAGCGCTGATCTCTCTTTATAACTCCTTGGGCCCCCTTAGCCTCATGTGGGCCCCTCCATCCACCCATTCGATTTTCCCTCCAAGCATATCGAATGGCTAATTCAAACTCCTATGTGGGTGGCCCCCACATTCCACTGGCAGCTAAATAAAGTCGACTTGGCCCCTAAGTCCCTAAGTCGAAAGTGTGGGGCCCTCTTCCTTAGTAAAAAATGTGAAAATTGTGTAGCAGCACCCTGTTACTAATGTGTTTAAGAAGTGACATGACAACTCTCCCCCCCCAAGTGTTGCTTGCCCTCAAGCAACCTCAAAGCTGTGTGCTCCAAAATATGCTCACCCTCCCAAGTGGCATCCTCATTTGGCAAGTTCTTCCAATGCACCAAACATTGCTTGTTCTCAAGCAATGCCTAAACAAACACCCTCTCTGACTGTGGACCCCCACTATCACTGCAAACTTCACCAGGGTCCCAAATGTGCCATTGGATTGTCCCTAATCGTTGTACTATCCTATAGTGAAGGAGTCCCTCGATACCAGGATCCCAAGCCAACTTGATCAATGTGAAGTCCCCCTTGCTCCACTCACTATCTTGCCAGATATGGGCATTAAAACCCCTTTGTCTATCACCGATAAGTGGAGCATCCGGACGATGTAAAACTCTGCCCAAATCCTCATGAAACTGCTTTACCGAATAGTCCACCCCATGCACTCTGATTGTGGGTCCTTGAAGATACAACTCAATCCCTATGCGAATGAAGCCTCTCCTACATGAGCTCCCCCTCAAATCCTCTTATTGGCCATCCTACCATGTTGATGAAGTCTCCCACGCCCTTAGTGAATCACTAAAACCCGATGGAGAATCTGGATGACCCTCCCCTATAGAAACCAACTCACCCCTATGGGTATCTGAAGTGCTAAGTACTATGACGCTAGGGTCCCATGCCCAACGTAGCAAGAAACTGTCCTTCTGACCCCGCGACACCTTGGTCATCACTAATTGTCTAACATGCTCGTACCAGAGCCTCCTCTCGCATAGGTCTCGGCCACAATCTATGCGATGATCGAGGTTAGGCCCAACTTGCCAAAGCGACCCAATAGTGTCAGCGCCTATCCCTCCATGGCTGGCCCCAATCTTGAGCAACAATCTACCTCACCCTATGGTGAGGGCTTCAGTGATTCCCCATGTGTCTGCCTGTGAATGAATCAATTCGCATGTTATCCTGCCCATCTTCACTGAGGAGTGGAGTATCCCACCAATCCACTGGATCCCATAACCATACTAGAGGTCCACAACCCCCAATCCTCTTTGCCTGTCGCTATGATATGTTGCTAGCTGTTGGGATTCCTCCGTGCCTTGTCTTTGACTCCTATAGGTATCCAATAGGTAGGCACCGAGCATCAAGAACCCGTGTTGCGAATAACCAATTGCTTCGCGCCTGCCAAATCACACAACAAGATCTACTATCCCAACTCCTGATGATGTGCCCTAGTCCTTCTGGAAGCCTAGGCATCATCCTGCCAACAAGGGCACCTCATGCTCACCTAATGTCTCAAGTTGTCGAGCTGGAAAAGCACCATACAACTCCCTCTTAGTCACCTCCCCAAGTGTGAGCCTAGGGGTGGAACATAGTCTACCTCGACAATCAACCTTGCTATTCCTAAGCCTGTATTTGTCAACTCATGCACCTAGCAAGTGTCTCAACTAGAGAGTCTCCTCCTAGCTCATGACACGTAGTGTCTCATCCATCTGCCTAGGGTGAGCCTCCCATGCCCTGCTGCCTGAATGGAGAGTGTCAAGGGGCAACAACAAATCACTATGTGACTGTAAGCAACACCGGAGGAGGACAGGTGGGTATGTCCCAAAGGGTATGATCAAGAGTCTGCCAGAATGCTCAAGAGTAATCCTACGAACGTCCCTGTTTCTGCTTTGGATCTATTGAAAACCCCCTCGAGGCCCTATCTCTGCTAAACATGGTGTCACCAGATGCTCAACCATGTCCTCATCGATCCTAGGTGAGATGTATCCAATGGTACACCTACTGCCCCTGTCCATAAGTCTCCTTGGAGGTAACGCTCCAAGCACCCACTGCACTGAATCATCTACCACTGCATATCGTCCAGTATCACCGCACTCATCGACATGCTATTGTATACCGCAACCTGTCTCTGTACACCATGGAATACCCCTGGCTACAGTCATACCATCTTGTATCGTCTTGTGTTTTTCCTGTGTCACTGCACCTGTCACTCCCCACATGTCCTCAATGCGATGCGAGTCACTCCTCCTACCCCACAGTGTCAACCGACATGTTCTGGTATACCACCATGTATCTCCATGCTCCTCTGCAGGCCACTGCTCCTCTTTAAATTCATCAATTTTCTCATCATTAAAATCTCCTAGAGCCTGTGTTTCATAGGCTATCCTCATCCATTTACCTTAGGGACTACCCCCCTTGACTTGCCTAGGAGAGAGTCTAAATGGAGTGAGTAACGATTAGAGTGACAACCCTTACTCTGAGTGTTGTCGCGGTGCCTAGACACTTTGTGCGACAACACAACTCACTGAAGAGCTTCCTCAACAAGAAAACTTCACAGGAGGCCATACTCGCAGCTATGAATTTGACCTCAGCGGAGATCAAAGCAACCGACTTCTGCTTCCTGCTCATCCAGGATATCGAAGCAGAACTCAAAGAGAAACAACACTTAGAAGTGCTCTTGCGATCCACCACAATGCCTGCCCAATCAACATCAAAATAACCATGCAGCCTTACAACTCCGATAGTGAATCTCAGTCCATGAGTGATTGTGCCCTGAAGATATCTTAGAAGATTCTTCGCACCAATCCAATGTGAGTGATGAGGCTCAGCCATATGTTGGCTCAACATGCTAACTGCAAAACATATATCCAGACGAAAGTTCACCAAGAACATCAATGCTACTTGTTGTCGTGTCTAGGCACCACGACAACGGCTCAGATCGGGGGCTGTCGCCCTGATCCCCAATCTCTCCATTTAAGCTGTCTCCCTACAACAGGTTGAGGGGGGTAGAAACTATGGAAAAATGGAATGAAGAAGAACTAGTTGGGAACCAACCAGTGCGGGAGACACAGTGAGGCGATCAAGTACTTGATTAAGATTTAGCAAGACTTAGGATTTGATTAAATTTTAAATGATTAATACCAGTGCTTTATGGAGTCAACAATCTTGCTAGGGAAATGAAGACCAAGTAATTGATTAGCAACTGCTGCGTAGATGAATGACTATCTAATATGAAATGCAGATCCTAAAACTGATGTGAGATGCAAAAATCTTGGTTAATTTTAGTTAAATGCCTATTTAAATGTGAGTCCTTCAATCCTTTCTGTGTTGAGCCTGATTTCGTAGTAATTGGCAGAGAGAAGATAAGGAGAAGCACACTAAGGTGTGCTTAACAATACCTCTCTTGAAATTCTAACATACCCAGTGCCTCCGGCGCTGCAGAGAGTTGTGGCTCTAATGACTGCAAGGTCACCGTTTTAAGTACTATTAAAATAGGCTTCTCAAGCAAAAGATTGATGGATACCTATCTCTCTATTGACCAAGCTTATGCTTGGAAGTAAATTTTATCATGCAAAGCTAACTTATATGCAAATGCACTAGAAGATGAGATGAAGTTAGCCTCGAGGATGGGAAAACAATTATGTTGCAAAAGCTCTCAATTACCCAAATGAAATGTTCTCTTTATGGATGAAGACTTAAAAATAAACTCCTGAAGATATTACAATTAAACCACACGCTTATTTTAAATCTTCTTGATACAACTATACCTCAAAGAGAACAAAAACTTCTTTGCAATTTAATATCAATGACAACAGATGCTCAAAAATACTCAGCTTAGGAAACAAAGATATGCAATCTATTATAATTCCACAACAAAGCACTTTAACAATTACTTGAAAATATTCACAATATATCTAACATGTAGCACACATCAAATAATTCAAGTAATGATGCTAGATATTCAACAGATGCACAATGTTCTAGCAATTAAATTTCAAGAGATCCAAATACTTTAAACAATCACGAAATTTAAATGCTAACCAATTTCGATCCTAGAATTGAAATGATTTATGCTTAGTGACCCAAATCTAGGAAATTTACCACTTTCCGATAGTTAATCTTTAGATGCAAAAAATTTAAGCGCATTTAACTAAGGAAGATAAAAAATTTTGATACTACACAAGTTTTTCTTTTAGATCTTATCCTTAGCACAAAAAGACACCAAAATGAATTTTAAATTTGACAATTTAATTAGTCCTTAGGAAGTTTTTTTTTTTTTTATATGCTAAGCAAGACTTAATGTGGTAAATGATTAATAAAATGTTCTTTTAATGTGACCAAAGTAAAACAAATCAAAATGATCTAATAATTTTTTAATTTTTTTATGGGCCAGAGGTCACATAAAAAAGTTTAAAATCTTTAAATATGAAAAGTGGCTTTTGATTTAAATTTTGTAGGACATCTCAAAGTCACGTAAAAAAAATGAAGCCTTTTTTTTATTTTTAGGATTTTTATGATATTTTAGTTTTAGAATTTTTTATTTCTTATATTTTTTAGGGTTTTGGATTTATTTAAACGTTTAATTTAAAAAAAAATCATAAAAAGAAATGTAAAAAAAATTAAAATCTTTTTCTTCTTTTCAGATTTCTTTTAAATAAAGAAAATCAAAACAAATAAAAAAAACGAAAATGAAAGCTCATAAAAACATAATTGAAAATCTAAAGAAACCTAAACTAAATGAAATCGAAATAAATAAAAGGAACCAAACCTAAACCAACATCGTACGCATACAAGCTAAAATAAAAAAAGGTCGAAGTGTTTTTGTTGATCGCTGTGCAGGTCAGATGGCAGCGAGAAGGACGTGCAGATCTGGACAAGGAGGAGGGTTATGCATTGTGGGTTGATGGGCGTAAGGAGGAGGGTAGCGTTTGAACGAGTTTCGATTTTCCTTGCAGGTTGACCACGCTAAGGAGATCATGTGGAGAGCTACAAGCTAATAACGAGATAGATGTAGTTTGAGAGGCTGTGAGGAGATGAAGAGAAAGTAGGGAGTTGCAGATGAAGTGAAGCTTGAGGAAGGAGCTGCGTGTGAGGGTGAAAAGTGAAGGAAGGTAAGGCAAAAGCGAAGCTGGGAAATGGCAGTGAAAATTGCAGAGATAGGGAGGAGGGAGCTATGACAGTTTGATGCGTTTTTTGTAGGTGAAGGAATGGACGCATGAGGGTTTTGAAGGATACGATTTTGAAAAGGAAGCGTGAGGTGGAATCGAGACAGGAGAAAACAATGAGGGCTGCCAATTTAGGAAAGAGCAGGAATGGAAAGACTCAGAACTGCAGCTGTGGGCGTCTCCTAAAAAAAATCGAAATTTCTTCAGCGAGACTGCTAAACAAAAAAAACCCCAGGCAGCAACAAAATGGAAAATCGTGGCCCAATAAAACCCAGAAATTTCCAGATTAAATTGATATGTTTTGATTCAGATTTATAATCGAAGCCCCTGTAAAATTATCTCCAGATTTAAAAATTTTAAGAAACCCTTGGACTGCTAAAATAATGCACCTGCAAAAGCTAGTTTTGAGGCTAGATCTTACCCTCCAAGGCCTAGATCTGGCTTTAAAATCAAACTTCACCTTCAGATCTGCAACCTGTATCGGAAAACACAAACACCCAAACCTGGATATAAAAAATGAATGAAACCCCAGAAAACCGAAGTCAGAAGAACCAAAAAATTTACAATCTATGCATAGGAATGACAGATCTACTAGATCTAGCGAGTGTGAGTCTAACTCCGCTCCCAGATATGAAAATCTAAGGCTCTTAAAAGCCAGATTTATCAATTTAGCACGGAAAAATTTTGAAATTTAAAAGGAGGTGCTTCGCCCAAAACCCTTCATGCATCACCAATAAAATTTCTTATGATAAGCCTGAGATCAAATCAAACTGGGCTCTTCAGAAAATACGAATCGGGAGTTGGCTGGTCCAACTGAAAACTTCCTCAAATGCCCGATGATCTAAAAAATCAAGGATTTCCTGCAAAATTCAATTCAACCATCAACACAGAATGAGAAAACGATAATAAAATTCAGATTAAATAGAGATACCTACTGTTATATTCAAAATTTAAATTATCATTCAAACCTAACGACTGAGCAAGATACCTGTACTCAAATCACTCTTCAGAAAGCTATCATCAATGGCTGAAAAAAATCTATGTATGAAAATGACACATCTTATAGCATTTCCACGAAGAGTAACACCAACAGAAATTAACCCCAAAGTCTTTCTTTATTGCGCATAAATATATTACAAGAGAGCTTTTCACTTAGCACACGACTCAAAGATCGGATCCCCTCAACTAACAACTGACCTCCTATTTAAAGATAAATCTTCCAACGGCTAGTTCGAATGATCCTTGTCAAAGCAATCTCGAACGTCGATGAGAATTAAAATTTCTTTTAATCTGATCCGTAGAAATATTAAATTCTTAAGGAAATTCGAATTTTTCAATTAAATGCATTTTAATTAACTCAAAAATAAAAAAAATTGAGTTAATTTCCTCAAAAGTTTGAGTTTGACTTAAACCCCAGGGACCAAAAGCTTAAAATTTAGCAAAATAATTAATTTACCTTAGTCCTAGGACCTTTTAAAATTTGAATTTTAAGGACCCACGAATTTTGCCTTTGGAAGACTTGAATATACCTAGGACCTATAATTATTTAAATTTCTGTCTTAGGATCTTAATTAATTTTTTGGCCAGAAAATTTAATTAATTAACTTATGAGGGGATAAATTATTTTTCCAACCCTCAAGACACTTTACATCATCATTTTTATATCTTTTACATCATAAGGAGGAAAACCTATCTGAAATAGACCCTCACAGACTACCCATTTCTGCGACACAATTATAATCCAACAAATTAAGCAATTTGTATTAAAATAACCTAACCAAATAGTGAGGATTATTCTCAAATCACTTTTACATAGACTCGATCCATAATACTAGGACTCGCCTAAGATCTCAGTGACAAAATTCATTTCGGCTTTGGGGTAAGGCTGAAGGAAAACTCTGTCAATCATCCAAGAATGGATCAGTGAGACAAAAAACCTCCCGGAATGTAAATCATCACCAAAAAAATAGGTTTACCTAGGCAATTACATACATGATATAGATCTACTGAGATTATTTACATCGTATACATGCAGAATGGGTTTACATTATAACATGACAATCAGGTTGATGACGAAAGCTGGACGACAGGGACACATCGATCAGGCACAAACCCTTTTGTAAAAGAAGGGGGTGTACTGCTATGGGTCGCTGGCATGTAGTGGTCAACACTACTATGAGTTGACGAAACTTAGAGGCATTTCCCAATTTAGGTCCGGCAGCACTACCGCATAACTTCTTAAAGTTAAGCTCCATTGGGGTAGTCACAGGCTTACAATCCACCATTCCAAATTCAGAATCCAACTTCCTCTTACTTTTGTAAATGAGAGGGTCTGTACTTGTCAGAAAGAGGTTGTCCACATAAAGCACCAGTATGAGAGGTCTATCATCCACAACCTTAAGGCAAAGGTTTGGATTGGCTTCACTCCTAGTGAATCTCAGCTTCATCAGATAGCTATCAACCTCTCATACCAAGCCCGGGGTCCTTGTTTTAAATCATAGAGAGCTTTCTTCAACCTGCATACGTAAGATTCCGATCATGAATCTCAAACCCCTCGGGTTGTTCCACGTCTGTGGTCTTGCTATTACATGAGGGAATGGTCCCCTTGTAATGTTTCCTTTGGTACATCTAGGACATGTACCTTCATGCCCTTCTTTGAATTCAGGCATCCCTATCACCGTCTGCCTCACATCGAGAAGGGCCTCACAATGAAGATGGGCAAACCTGCGGTGCCATAGTTCAGATTGAAGAGATGTGTTGCAAGACATGGCCCCCATTGGACTTCTTGCAACTTGATACAAAGTGCCAACCCTGAACCCAAGAGTAAAATCATCTTTAAAATTCCTTTCCAAACACGTACCTTTCCATCGATGAGTGCCACCTCATAACCTTTGTCTTCCATTGACGAAATGGACACCAGGTTCTTCTTGAGATCAAGGAAATATAGAACTTCTTGTAAATGAATCAAGTTACCCTGATCCAATTGAAGAGTAACATTCCCTACACCCTTTACGGGATAGGTGGCACCGTATCCAAGAATAATCTCCAAGTTTGTCTCCTTCTCTATCACATTAGAGGGAGCTTCCTTGTATCCAGTGAAGTGCCTTGAAGCACCACTATCAATAAGCCAATTTCCCAAAGTGTCCGGAGGAGAGGCAGTGGAGAGGGCCAATATAAGATAATACTCCTTTTGCTTATTAGAAACAATATTTGGTTCTTCATACTTGGAGTCCCTTGCTTTCTTGGAGGGTTGACCATTTCTTTGATGTCTCGCATTCCTTTTTCCTTTGCCATTGTACCTGTCATTCCTTCGATCATGGTTGTTGAACTTGCCCCTGGAATGATTGTGATCATCATCATGTGATGTGTCCCTTCTATTTGGACACTTCCTTGCATAGTGGACAAACTTATTGCAAGCAAAACATCTAGCCTTCCTTCCACCCTTAGATCCAGGCTTTCCATTGAAGTGACCTTTAGACCCTGCATCATTTCTCCTTTTGGCATGAGCGGCGAAAAGCAGTGGGGTTGCCTCTATTAGAAGGCATCCCTTGCTCCACCATCCTGGTTTTTTCTTGAATGCATCTCGACATCAATTCTTCAAATCCCAGAATTTGATCATTATTGAGAATAGTGGTTCTAAATATATACCTCTCAAGTGGGAGTCCTCCAAGGGTAGTGATAGTAAGTTCCCAGTCAGATATGATTTCTTCAATCGATGGAAGATCATTCTTGATCTCGGTAATCCTTAAGAAGTAGGATTGAATATCCTCGTACCTGCCTTCTTAATATCTTTCAATTTATTTTTGAGGAACAAAATTTGATTTACATCACTAACCTTGAACATGCTTACTAATCTGTTGTAGATCTCCTTGGAGATGTTCAAATCGTTGATGTAGGTCACTAGACGCTTGTCAATGGAATCTCTAATAATCTTCTTCACTTTGACTTCACCCTTGGTGTATTTATTCTTTGTAGCAGCCGGTGCATTTGATGGAGGCTCAGGGATTTTACCCTTCACATAATCCAACACTTCTTGTTCTTCCAATGTCAGATCAAGAGACATCTTCCATCCGTGATAGTCAGACTTTTCACGGAGCTTGTTTTTGGCCGGGAAATGGGATGAGGAACCCATTGAGCCTTTTGACCTTGTCCAACTGTTTTCAATGATTTCTCTTTCACTCTTGCTTGGGCTTTGCCTTCACCTCAACTCTGATACCATGTTAAATTTAGGTATGTTCTATGCCTAGAGCAATTTACTTCAATTTTTCATATTAGCACAATGTCAATATTCAGACTACCAATCACATCAACATGATAGTAAAGTGTAGATAGAGCATAAACATAAACAGTAGAAGACAAGTCAAGACAAGAGGACACAAGATGTGGCACTAGCTAGGGACAAACCCTAATGTGGGAAACCCTTCATCAATTTTTCATATATTCTTCAATAGTTCAACAGAGAGATAGAGATAGAGTACAATGAATTAAAGTCAATATTGACTTGCCAAAATAGGAGATTAGACATCAGAGATCTTCAGTATGAAGATGACACAATGAAGTTGCAAATCTGACACCAAGGACTGAAGATTTCTATACAGCAGATGATAGTCCTAGAACAACTCAACCAATCACCCAGAGTACTGCAGCTTTCCTTCCAAGAGACTCTCCTTCCTTCGCTGCATCACTGATCATGTCAAAGCTGCCAATCTGGCACCTTTACTCTAACTGCTACAACACCCTAAACATACCCAACAGTCCACCTTTTGACTGCGGCTAGCCTTCATACAGTCCCTCCAACTATACGCTGCCTTGAGGGGCTGTTATCCTTCTAAACACAACACTTAAATGCCTCCAACTGCTGGCTATGGCCTGCGGCCTAGCCCAGCAGTGGACTGTGACTTTGGTCCCCTCAATCAGTGCACAAACAAGTCCAAAATAACAGCGTTGCCTTCTTCACAAACTCAGCCTAGCTAACTGCACTTGCCAGCACCCAAATACATTCAAATTAAGCTCTGTCTTCAACGATTACTAACCTTGTGACTGCGGCTTCCAAACATACCTAAACCATGCCCTAGAACAGCAGTATTTAACACGCTGTCATAGGGATTTCCACGCTGCTCTTTCTAGACTTCTTCACGCTGATATATGGCTCCTTTATGCTGCGGCTAGGGCTCTTTAGGGCTTCCTTTGCAGCGTATTGAAGCTCCCTTAGACAGCTGATAGATCTCTCATCAAACTGCGGCTAGATATCTCCTTTCTCTGCGGCTAGATATCTTCATTGACTGCGTATTAGGTGTCTCCTCTAGTCAGCAGATTAGGGCCTCCTTTAGACTGCGGATAGGAGCCTCTCTTCACTGCGGCTTGATCTTCTTTAGGACAACAGCTAGCTTCCTCCTTGACTGCGTATGGGAGCCTTCTCTTTGACTGCGTCTAGGGCTAGGGTTAGATCTCCTTTAGGACAGCATATAGGGCTTCTCCTCTAGACCTCTCTTTCCACCAAAACCCAAATGAGTGGAGAGAGAGATCACAAGAGATGAGTGTGTCAAATGACTTGAAGACCTCTTCTATTTATAATGCAACATTGAGGATAAGTTGGGGTAATTTGCTTGCTGGCCGACCTTGACAATTTGTCAAATAATACAAATAAATTCACATCTCCATAAATACATGTCGGAATCGGATGATCTTTAGATCAATCCTACACCTCTCAGAGAGAGGAATCCAAGAAAAATATCAGCTGCCATAAATAAGATGACCTACATGGAGTTTGGCCCTAGTTGCCAATTTTAACATTTTCCTTAACCAAAAATGTGCAAAAATGTGTAGAGATAACCTGTTACAAATGTGATTAAGAAGGGACATGACACAAAAACATGCTACAACCAGCACTAATTTTTTGTTTTATATTGTAAAAAAATTTACTTTGAGATCCATTCCAAAGGCACATCTCTTAAGACATGCAATAAGGATGTGCCTTACTATGAAATAGAAAATATGCGACAAACTCTTATGAAGATGATGGCTGCAAAATTTAAATATTCAGAAGTAAAACAGTAAAGGAACATAAGATGGGAAAACCCATATTTAAGCCCTTCTAAGGGAATAGAATCGCCGTTCCCAAGCATCCCTTACTGCAGACTTAGCATGTACTTTCCACCAAGAATATTTAGCAATTTGAGACGAAAACATAATTCTCACATTGCAAGAACGAACTCCTGAATATCCAAGCCTTCCATAGATTTTCAACTAAGATCATAGAGGCGAATCTCTCCAAATATGACTATGCCTAGCAATGGAGAGAGCAATTCCTTATATAGATTTGAGCTCAATCTCCTTTACAATAAAATACTAATTAGTGGTTTCTAGATCCACCTTCTTCTCGAAGGCAACTACTAGAAAAATACTACATATTACATGATGGGCTATCCAAAACAAAAATGTCCAACATAATAACATAGTGCAACAATGATGAAACGGATGCTACATGTCTGTCTCTCAAGTAAAATGCCTCGAATGACTCATCTTTGCTAAACAAGTAAATGCTTCATGCCACTTGTCCTCTTCTTCTTTGGAAAACAACCATTTCCAATACGAAAGTAACATTTACAAGTCAAAAGGAAGACAACACTCTCAAAGATAAGGAGTGATTCCTCCTTAAGGTGGTGAAAGGATGCCAAGTGTATTCATAACATCTAGCACACTTTCTAAGAAAGCCCTTGATAAACCAAATAATATAAAATACTCCTTGTTACCCACCATTTTGTGGGTAATATACCTAGGAGAATTTTCTTGTCCAAGTTGGTCCTCAACTGGCACCCAACAGCCCCTTCCAGCCACTAGCTAGCTCATCGTGCCATTTCTCTGCCACCTGAGCTAGCCATGTGGTCCCTTGCCCATTTGCCATGATCACATGTTTGAAGGTGGGCCTCTCGAATCTAAAGGTATGCCTTGTCATTTGGAAATTGATATTGTAGTCTGCTTATCATGGACACTTCTGGGCATGGATTAATGGGAGGATTCGGCAGAAAGAATAGGATAGGTTTGTGCTTTTGTCCCCTAGACCCCTTTTAGGAATTAACCTTGGATTCTAGTCCCGTGGGATCTATTTTATTGACCATTTGGTTCCAGAGATGGTATTTCACGGGAAACCCCGATTTTGGTTGTGTGATCTCGCTCCCTTGGAGGAGGTGCTACGTATTATGGAGGAGCAACAGTTTTATGCCAAACTATCCAAGTGCAAGTTTGGCTTGACAAAGATGCTCTACTTAGGGCATATCATCAGTGTTGATGGGCTGAAGGTCCACGAGGAGAAGATCCGGGCTATCCGTGACTGGCTAGTGCCCCGAGATGTGACGGCGCTGAGGGGTTTCTTGGGCATTTGCACCTACTACAGGAAGTTTGTCAAGGGGTTTTCACAGCTGGCAGCACCCTTGACAGATTTGAACAAGAGAGGGGCTTTCGCATGGACTGATGGAGCACAGGTAGCCTTTGATTGCCTCATGGAGGTGATAAGCAGTTGCTCGGTCTTGGCGCTTCCAGATTTTTCCCAGCGCTTCATTGTGGAGTGTGATGCATCCGAGGAGGGAGTTGGAGTAATTATATCATAGGATGGGTATCCCATTGCTTTCGAGAGTCGGAAGCCCCTACCACATGAGCGCTCATATTCCATATATGACAAAGAGATGCTTGCCATCATGCATGCATTGGCCAAATTTCGATAGTACTTGGTAGGCAACAGGTTTCGGGTGAAGACTGATCACAACAACCTTCATCACTTCATGGGGCAGCAGGGCCTCAACGACAGGCAACAGAGATGGGTCAACAAGGTGTAGGCCTATGACTTCGATATAAAGTATGTGTGGGGAAAGCACAATGTAGTGGTCGATGCTCTATCTAGGAGACCCATTGGTCTATCACTCATGAGCATCTGCCATGATTGGAAGGGTCAACTATTGGTGGAGTACTCCAAGGATAGGAGGGCATGCGAGATCTTGGAGGGTACCCATGCAGATGAGCAGTACCGAGTGATGGATGAGGTCATCTATTACAAGGGGTGCATTTTTCTGGTGCCCAACTTGCAGTTGAGGGAGAGAGTGCTCCAGGCAGCACATGACTCGCCATTATTCAGGCACTAGGGGTTTCGGAAGACATATATGGCAGTCAGGGAGAGATTCACGTGGAAGGGCCTCAAGGGGGACATGCTAAAGCACGTACAGGAGTGTGAGGCATGTCAGCAGAACAAGTGGGAGATGATTCACCCTGCAGGGTTGCTACAACTACTTCCCATTCTCGAGGGGAAATGGGAAAGTGTATCTATGGATTTCAACACAGGGCTCCCCCAACTGGGGTAGCATCAGATGCGCTTTAGCCATGAAAATTGGTGGAGAGGCTAAAGTACATGAGATCTCCAAGACTCAGAAATGGTTTGGGTAGATTCTACCCGGTTAAGGAGATATTAAAATAATTAGTATTTTTAATGGAGTTCCTAAGTCTAAACTTAGGAAAAATAAAATATTAATGGGTATTATATACAACTGGGTTAGAAGGTTCCAAATGACATGGATCAAGACAAATCTAATCATAGCCGTTGATTAGAGATGTAATCTCGGTCGTTGAAGGACCAACATCAAAAGTATAAGAGGAGGCTTGAGGGTCAGTTGGAGAACACACCAGAGTGATCAGTCATTTGATTTTCTAGAGCCGGGTTTGCTAAGAAAAATTGAATCAGTGATCAATTTGCAACAAGGGGTAGTGAGTACTGGACAGAGAGGCAAAGATAGTACCGAGAGGCCAACACAGAAGCAGAGAGAGGCAGACGCTGAGCTTGAGGGAACACGCAGAGCCCAGCAAAGACAGTGCAGAGCCAGAAGGGCCTGCGTCATCCACGCAAAGGGCAGTAGGAGTGACGCAGAGGGCCGTAGAGGTTGCGCAGTGCCTCAGAGGGTTGACATAGAGGGTTATGGGCTGACATTGAGGCCAGGTGGGCTGATGCTGAGCTTTAGAGGTTGCTGGAGAGGGTTTCGTGGCGCATTTTTTCTGAATATTTGCTTTCGAATAGAGAGGTATTATTGCTAGATTGTTTTCTCTGTCGGGTGAGCCAGTTTGGCACCCAGTTGTACTCAAGGATAGACTGCATAATAAAATAAACCCTCAGAATTGCTGTGCCGGTTTTCCCGCATTGGGTTTTTCCGAGGACGAGTTGTCCAAAAATAATGGTGTCACTTATGTGTTTGCTATTTCTTTCAGTTGTTGATCTGTAGATGGTTGAGACTTTATTGTGTTTATTTCGATGTTTATATGTTTAAATAGCTTGTTCGAAATTAATAAGTAGGAGAAATAAACTAGAGAATACAGATAAAATTTCTAACGGTTAGACTTAGAAATTTCAACATGGTATCAGAAGGTGGTTGCAGATCACAGGAGAGCTGAAGGCACCAACAGAAGTAGAGCGTTTGCAGTAGAAACAACTGTCCCGGGTGACAGAAGTTGTTCCGAGTAGAAAGCGGCGAAGAAGGGTTGACGCAAAGGGATTGCGTCATCAGTTCAGGCAAGAGAGAGGTCAGCGCAGAGGCTGAGGAGGGCAGAAAAAGGCTCACGAAGAGCCACGCAGAGACCAGGAGGGTTGACGCAGTTGGCTTGGGGAGCATTTCAGCCAGTGCCGTGATTGCGCAGAGCCTAGAGGCTTAGTCCTTCGGTTGCTGGGGCTTAGGAAGTTGTGGGTAGTTTGCGATGAGTGAAGCTGGTGGGGTGCTATGGGCAGAACAGTACCTAACGGGGCAAAGCGAAGGTAGAGGGAGTCGCTACCGAGGCAGATTTCGAGCCAAGGAATTCGGATCAGTGTTGCAGGTGCATAGGAGATCGGAGAGGGGCGACTCGACGGTTGGTAGGCAGATTTCATGGAGGGTAATCGAGACTCAAAGGGAGTCTAATGGAGAATTCCAGACGGGAAGTAGCAACTCAGAGGGAGTCGAAGAGAGAACTTCTAGAGGGAAGTAGAGACTCAGAGGAGTCAAAAGGAGGAGCAAAGAGATGGCCATGAATGGATTGAGGGATCAGGACAGGCTGGACGAGACGTCCAACTTCGTGGTCTGAAAGGCCAAGATCTTGTCCATTCTAGATAGACATCGCATCAAGGCCTTCGCCTTGAGAACAGTGGCTATCCCAGTTGACCCGACTGACAATGAAAAGTATGAGGAGGCCATGGCCAAGGCGAAATGCATCATCCTTGATGGGGTCAAGGATCACGTGGTCCAACATATTGCCAAGAAGGAGATGGCAAAGGAAATGTGGGACACCTTGAAGACATTGTACCAACATACTTCTGTGCAGAGAAAGATGTTACTTGAGAATCAGTTGCGGTCATACTAGATGCAGAAGGGGGAGCAGATAGATCACTTCCTCGGCAGATTAAAGGAGATCTGGGACCAATTGACTTCCATAGGGGCCACGTCGGATCGGGAGTTGATGGTGAGGACTTCCCTAAACGCAGTCTCCGAGGAGTGGGAGACATTTGTCCAGACCATTTTGGGCAGGGCGACTCTTCCAAATTCGGAAGAATTGTGGGCGACGCTTCGTCAAGAAGAGGTTAGACGACTGTCCAAGACGGGAAGTAGCAGTAAAGGAGTCCGGATCAAGAAGGAAGAGGAAGAGGATGCAGCTTTGGCATCTGCGGGGAAGCAGGAGAAGAGAAAGAAAAAGGACCTCTCCAAGATAAAGGCTTCAACTGTGGCGAATTGGGGCATTATGCGAACCAATGTCTGAAAAAGAAGACTAAGGGAGAGGCGTTTGACTCCAAGGCAGCGCCAACGAAAGCGAAAAAGGAGGTAGAGGAGGATGACGATTGTGCCATGAGTGCTCATGTACCTCTAGAGAAGAGGTGGGGAGACATCGAGTTGTGGTCAGGAAGACTGCAGACGATGAGGGGCAGGATCCTTGAGGTACCAAAACTCTTGGATCAGATCCTTGCTATGGGAGCCTCGAAGTGAGAAGTAGTAGGACTGGCGGATGTCGGTAGAGACGGATGTGTTGAAGTTTCTAAATTTACTTACTTTAGAAACCCTTCATGCACTTTTTCTGATTTATTCCTACCTACTTGTTATTTTTCTTTAACAAGTTATTTACAAAGTAAATACTGAAAATAAACACCAGTGCATGCTCAACATATTATAGATTAGCAACTAAAAGAAACAAGAACAAACACACCACATGACACCATTATTTTTGGACTAACGTCCTCAGAAAAAACCAATGCGGGAAAATCAGTGCAGCTATTTGAGGGTTTTCTTATTAAGTAATATCAGAGTACAATCTGGGTGTCGTAATTGGCCTACCCAACAGAGAATCTCCTTAGCAGCTATACCTCACAGTTTGAGAGAAATCTCTTGGCTGAAACCCCGAAAACCCTTCCGGCAACTCCTTAGCACAAAACTGCTCCTGCAACCCCAGCTTCTGCCCAATCTGGACTGTGTCAGCCCCTCTCTGTCTCACGCTGGCCTTGCGTCAGCCTTTCTTGGCCTGCGTCAGCCCTAGGAGGCCCCGCGTCGGCTCTGAGAGCCTTTGTGTCAGCTACGCTGGCCCCTCTGGTGCTCTGTGCAGCACTTGGCTGCCTCTGCGTGGCCTTGCGTGAGCCCTTGCTAGTTGTGCGTCAGCCTCCTTGGCTGTTGCGCTGCTCTCTCGACACAATCTCTGCCTTCTCTGTTCCTCTGTACTCAATGCCCCTCGGCTACTCTCCCGATCACTGATACTATCTCTCTTAGCAAATCTCGCTCTAGAGAATAGAATGACTGCTCATTTGGTGTACTCTCCAAGTGGCTGTCAAGCCTCCTCTTATACTTTTCCTGTTGACATCTCAACGACCGAGATTAAGTCCCTAATCAACGGCTAAGATTAGATCTGGCTTGATCCATGTCTTTTGGACCACTCTAACACAGATTTATATTAATACACATTAATATTTTATTTTCCTTAAGTTTAGACTTAGGGACTCCATTAAAAATATTAATTATTTTAATATCTCCTGATCTGTTTAGAATCTGCCCAAACCCTTTCTGGGTATTGGAGATCTGATGCACCCCAACCTCTCCACCAAATTTCGTGGCTAGTGCACATCCGATGCTACCCCAAATCAACTTTCCCCCTTAGCGAGGACTGTGCTCTAGCAATACCCCACTGAGTATTACTCTGATCATCCGGCATTGGTACCTATGCTGATGCTAGGCCTTCCTGCCCACCATCCTCTGCACTGCTACCTTCTGTACTACTACCCATGGTTCTGCCACTGCCACTGTTGCATCTGTAGGACAGCTCCCTTTGCATCCATGCTGCTGTTGGTCCTTTCTCCCAGTACTGCATCTGCACTACACCTCCTCTCATCATGTTGCATCGTGCTGCCCACTGTTGCACTGCAACTTAGTTACTGAGAAGTAAGTAACTAATCTCCCAACTTACCTCCCTGTTGGGCTAGAAACACCCACTGATGCTGAAGCTCCCTTTGTCGCTGATAAGTGCTCCCTCTCTGACCTCTGTGTTGCTGCAACAACTCTCCTGCATCTCGCACCACTGCACACCTCTTTGTGCCGTCTTGCACTGGTGCAACACTCTTGTGCCTCTCGCACTGCTACAGCCTGCTAGCCTCGCGCTGTCTCGGGACTCGTACACTGTAGCACTCTCTGCCACTCCATCTGCATCCGTTTCTACCCACCCAGCCAGTCCTGCTACTCCTCGTCGGGGCTCCCGTAGCAAGGTCTAATCCAAGAGGCTGGGTACCTCAAGGATCCTGCCCCTCATAGCTTGTAGTCCTCTTGACTACAGCTCGATGTCTCCCCACTTCCGCTCAAGTGGTGCATGTGCACTCATGGCACCGTCATCATCTGTCAAAACTTCCTTCTCTGCCCATGCTGACACTACCTTAGTCTCGAAAGACTCTCCCTTACTCTTCTTCCTTGGGCACTAGGTCGTATAATGACCCATCTCCCCACAGTGGAAGCACTTGATCTTGGAGAGATCTTTCTTCTTTTGCTTCTTCTGCTTTCCCTCAGAAGCTAAGGCCACATCCTCCTCCTCCTGCTTGACCTTGATCCCTTTGCTGCTGCTACTTGTCTTTCACTGCCGTCTGATCTCTTGGCGAAGAGCTGCCCACATCTCGTCCCAGGGTAGGAGAGTCCCTCTGCCAGGATGCTCTGGACAAACACTTCCCACTCTTCTGAGACAAAATTCAGGGTTGTCCTCACCATAAGCTCTTGATCTGGTGTCGCTCCTATAGCAGTCAATTGATCTCAGATCTCATTCAGTCTTCCGAGGAAGGAGTCAATCAATTGACCCTTCTTCATTTGATACGACCTCATCTGGTTCTCGAGCAACATTCTTCTCTGCACAGAAGCATGCTGGTACAGGTTCTTGACATTCTCCCACATCTCAACTCCCGTTTCCTTCTCGGCTATATGTGGTACCACATGATCCTTGACCCTGTCAAGGATAATGTACTTGGCCCTCGCCATCACCTCTTCGTACCTGTCATTATCATTGGGGTCGACTGGGATAGCTACTACCTTCAAGGCAAAGTTCTTGACATGATTCCTATCAAGCACTGATAAGATTTTGGCCTTCCAGACTGCGAAGTTCGATGCTCCGTCCAATCTATCCTGGTCTCTTACCCCATGCAGTGCCATGACGCTCCTCTACTTCCCTCCTGGAAGTTCTCTATTCGACTCCTCTGAGTCTCTACTTCCCGTCTGGAAGTTCTCTTCTGGACTCCCTCTGAGTCCTGATTTCCCTCCTGGAAATCCTTTTGCTGCTTGTCGAGATGCCCCCTACTCTGATCATCTTGTGCAACTGCACTGCTGATCTGGGTTCCTCGGCTAGAAACCCTCGGTAGCAACTCCTCTGGCCTTGCTCTGTCAGGTACTGTTCTGACTATAATATCTCACCCGCTCCACTCTGCAATATTCCTGTAGCCTTCTAGACCCCAGCAATTGCCTCTCTGTGAACTGCATCAGCCCTTCTCTGCCCCACGTTGGTTCTGCGTGACCCTGGATGGGTCTGCATAAGCCCTAGGATGCCCTGTGTCAGCCCTCTGGCCCTCTGCATCAACAACGCTGGCCTCTCTGAGGCTCTGCGCAGTTCCCGACTTCTTCTACGTGGCTCTGGCTAGCTCTACGTCACACTTCCTAGCTTCTGCGTTGCTAGAAACAACTTCTGTTACCTCGAGACAACTGTTTTCTGCTACTATTGCTCCACCCGGCTGATGTCTCTTAGTCCTCCTGTGATCTGCAATCACGCTCTGATACCATGTTGAAGTTTCTAAGTTTACTTACTTTAGAAAACCCTTCATGCAATTTTTCTGATTTATTCCTACCTACTTGTTATTTTTCTTTAACAAGTTATTTACAAAGTAAATACTGAAAATAAACACCATTGCATGCTCAACATATTACAGATCAGCAACTAAAAGAAACAAGAACAAACACACCACATGACACCATTATTTTTGGATCAATGTCCTCGGAAAAACCCAATGGGGGAAACCAGTGCAGCTATCTGAGGGTTTTCCTATTAAGCAATATCAGAGTACAATTTGGGTGCTGTAACTGGCCTACCCAACAGAGAATTTCTTTAGCATCTATACCTCATAGTTTGAGATAAATCTCCTGGCTGAAACCCCGGAAAACCCTTCTGGTAGCTCCTCAGCACAAAACTGCTCCTGCAACCCCAACTTTTGCTCAATCTGGACTGCGTCAACACCTCTTTGTCCCACGTTGGCCCTGCGTCAGCCTTTCTTGGCCTGCGTCAGTCCAAAGAGGCCCTGCGTCAGCTCTGGGAGCCTTTGTGTTAGCTTCATTGGCCCCTCTGGTGCTCTGTGCAACACTTGGCTGCCTCTGCGTGGCCTTGCGTGAGCCATTGCTGGCTCTGCGTCACCCTCCTTGGCTGCTGCGTTGCTCTCTCGGCACAATCTCTGCCTTCTCTGTTCCTCTGTACTCAATGCCCCTCAGCTGCTCTCCCGATCACTGATTCTATCTCTCTTAGCAAACTCTGCTCTAGAGAATAGAATGATTGATCACTTGGTGTACTCTCCAAGTGACCCTCAAGCCTCCTCTTATACTTTTCCTATTGACATCTCAACGGCCGAGATTAAGTCCATAATCAACGGCTAAGATTAGATCTGGCTTGATCCATGTCTTTTGGACCACTCTAACATAGATTCATATTAATACACATTAATATTGTATTTTTTCTAAGTTTAGACTTAGGGACTCCATTAAAAATATTAATTATTTTAATATCTCCTGATCTGTTTAGAATCTGCCCAAACCCTCTTTGGGTATTGGAGATCCCATGTGCCCCAACCTCTCCACCAAATTTCGTGGCTAGAGCACATCCGATGCTACCCCAAATCAACAGGATGTGGATGAAGCGACAAAGAGTGTTACAATGCAGTGGTCCCGGGCAGCGCAGAGCTAGCAGGCTGCAGCAGTGCGATAGGCACAAAGGAGGTTACAACAGTGCAGGATGGCATAGAGAGGCTTGCAGTGGTGTGAAGGCAGGGAGTTGTTGCAGCAGCGCGGAGGCGGTAGGGAGCACTTGATAGCGACAGAGGGAGCTTCAGCATCGAGAGCGTTTCTAGCCTAGCAGGGATGTCTGTAGTTGGGTGGATTAGTTACTTACTTCTCAGTGACTAAGTTGCAGTGCAGTAGCACAATGCAGCATGATGAGAGGGGGTTGCAGTGTAGATGCAATGTTGGGAGAAAGGACGAACAATAGCATGGATGAAGAGGGGGCTGTCGTATGGATGCAGCAGTGGCAGTGGCAGAGCCATGGGCAACAGTACAGGATGCAGCAGTGCAGAGGATGTTGGGCGGGGAGGCCTAGCATCAACACAGGTACCAATGTCGTATAATCAGAGTAATGCTCAGTGTG
The DNA here is from genome assembly GCA_031772625.1 of Pinus tabuliformis. Classification (NCBI taxonomy): domain Eukaryota; kingdom Viridiplantae; phylum Streptophyta; class Pinopsida; order Pinales; family Pinaceae; genus Pinus; species Pinus tabuliformis. The sequence continues at coordinate 952,849,771 of CM062814.1, read as the reverse complement.
GAGTATTACTAGAGCACAGTCCTCGCTAAGAGGGAGTGTTGATTTGGGGTAGCATCGAATGTGCTCTAGCCATGAAAATTGGGGGAGAGGCTAAAGCACATGAGATCTCTAAGACCCAGAAATGGTTTGGGCAGATTCTACCCGGTTAAGGAGATATTAAGCTAATGAATATTTTTAATGGAGTTCCTAAGTTTAAACTTAGGAAAAATAAAATATTAATGGGTATTAATATACAACTGGGTGAGAAGGTTCCAAATGACATGGATCAAAACAAATCTAATCGTAGCCGTTGATTAGATATGTAATCTCGGTCGTTGAAGGACCAACAGGAAAAGTATAAGAGGAGGTTTGAGGGTCAGTTGGAGAACACACCAGAGTCATCAATCATTCAATTTTCTAGAGTGGGGTTTGCTAAGAAAAGTGGAATCAGTGATCAGTTTGCAGCAAGGGGCAGTGAGTACTGGATAGAGAGGCAAAGATAGTACCGAGAGACCAGTGCAGAAGCAGAGAGAGGCAGACGTTGAGCTAGAGGGAACAAGCAGAGCCCAACAGAGACAATGTAGAGCCAAAAGAGCCCGCGTCATCCACGCAGAGGGCAACAGGAGTGACGCAGAGGTCTGTAGAGGCTGCACAATGCCTCAGAGGGTTGACGTAGAGGGTTCTGGGCTGACTCTGAGCTTCAGAGGTTGCTGGAGAGGGTTTTGTGGGGCAGATTTTTTGAATATCTGCTTCCGAATAGAGAGGTATTACTATCGGATTATTTTCTCTGTCGGGTGAGCCAGTTTGGCACCCAGTTGTACTCGAGGATAGACTACATAATAAAATAAATCCTCAGAATTGCTACACCAGTTTTCCTGCATTGGGTTTTTCTGGGGATGTGTTGTCCAAAAATAACGGTGTCACTTGTGTGTTTGCTATTTCTTTCAGTTGTTGATCTGTAGATGGTTGAGACTGTATTGTGTTTATTTTGATGTTTATATGTTTAAATAACTTGTTCGAAATTAACAAGTAGGAGAAATAAACCAGAGAATACAAATAAAATTTCTAACGTTTAGGCATAGAAATTTCAACACCCACAATGTAGGGCAAGGACTGCATCTATGTAGTGGTCAAACGATTGACCAAATATGCCCATGTCTTTGCCATCCCCACCAGGTATTTGGCTGCACAGTTTGCAGAGTTGTTCTTTAGGGAGATATTCTGATTGCATAGGCTTCCTAAGAAGATTTTAAGTGACAGGGATAACAGGTTCATGGGAGGTTTTTAGCAAGAGCTTTTCAAATTGATTGGTACTGAGCTCACTCCTAGCACGAGCTACCACCCCCAGACAGATGGCCAAACAGAGCGAGTTAATCTGTGGCTGGAGGGGTATTTGAGGAACTTCGTGACACGACAGCAGAGGGCTGGATCTGGTGGCTGCATTTGGGCGAGCATTGTGTGAACATTCCTAGTCCAAGTAACCCCTACTGCAGCAAATTTGAATCTATTTCACCTACTTGTTTTTTTTAAATTACATTCATCAAGTTATTCTTCTGGATACTGAAGCAAATTACCTCTGCAGCCTACACTAATTAAATATTTGATCTCATGAAACAGAAAATAGAGCAAAGAACAAGATACATAGGACACTTATTTTTGGACACAATAGTCCTCGGAAAATCCCAATGTCGGAAAACGGTGCAGCAACTCTAAGGGTTTTATTATTATGCAGGAGAAGTTATATTATTATGTAGGTGAAATATCTAAATACAAATCTAGGATGCTCATTTAGCAATCCTTTATAGGGAAAATATTGGTGTAAAATCTAAGTAAGTTTTACCTCACTTCACCCGGCAGGATTCAACTAATTCGGCACAAGACTGGTTAACCTCGACTATTTCTGCGCCACCTCTTCTACCCTCTGTGTCATCTTTCCCGGTTGTTCTGGCAGTTCTGGCTGCTCCCGACAATTCTGGCTTTTGCCATCTGCGTCAGCTTTTCCAATTGTTTCGGCACTTCTCGACAGTTCCATTTTTTCCCGACAGTTCTGGGTTCTGACCTTGGCGTTTGCTTTCCTGTCTGTTCTGACAGTTTCCGGCAGTTCTAGCTTCTGCCCTCTGCGTCAACTTTCCTGGTTATTCCGACAGTTCCCAATAGTTCCGACTGTTCCCGACAGTTCCGACTTCTGCCCTTGTGTCAACTTTCTCGGCTGTTCCAGTAGTTCCCGGCAGTTCCGGCTATTCCCGACAGTTTCGACTTCTGCGTGATAGACAACTTTCTTTCTCTGCTGGCTCTCTCCGCCTCTCTGCATTGAAATTTCTAAGTCTATTCGTTAGAAATTTTATCTTTATTCTTTTGGTTTATTTCTCCTACTTGTTAATTACGAAGAAGTTATTTAAACATATAAACATCGAAATAAACACAATACAGTCTCAACCATCTACAGATCAACAACTGAAAGAAATAACAAACACACAAGTGACACCATTATTTTGGACAACTGGTCCCCGGAAAACCCAATGCGGGAAAACCGGTGCAGCAATTCTGAGGGTTTATTTTATTATGTAGTCTATCCTTGAGTACAATTGGGTGCCAAACTGGCTCACCCGACAGAGAAAAATAATTGGCAGTAATACCTCTCTATTCGGAAGTAGATATTCAGAAAATCTGCCCCACGAAACCCTCTCCAGCACAACTGAAGCACTGTGTCAGCCCTCCTGGCCTCTGCGTCAGCCTCAAACCCCTCTGTGTCAGCCCTCTGAGGCACTGCGCAACCTCTACAACCTTCTGCGTCACTCCTGCTGCCCTCTGCATGGATGACGCAGGCCCTTCTGGCTCTGCGCTGTCTCTGTTGGGCTCTGCGTGGCCTGCTCTGGCTTATGCATTTGCCTCTTTTCCTCCGCGCAGGTCTCTCGGCACTATCTCTGTCTCTCTGTCTAGTACTCATTGCCCCTCGCTACTGATCACTGATTCGATTTTAGTAAGCAAACCCCGCTCTAGTAAATAGAATGACTGATCACTCTGGTGTGTTCTCCAACTGACCCTCAAGCCTCCTCTTATACTTTTCCTGTTGGTCCTTCAACGACTGAGATTACATCTCTAATCAATGACTAAGATTACATTTGGCTTGATCCATGTCATTTGAACCTTCTAACTCAGTTTTATATTAATACCATTAATATTTTATTTTCCTAAGTTTAGACTTAGGAACTCCATTAATAATATTAATTATTTTAATATCTCCTTAACCGAGTAGAATCTGCCCAAACCATTTCTGAGTCTTGGAGATCTCATGTGCTTTAGCCTCTCCACCAATTTTCATGGCTAGAGCACATCCGATGCTACCCAAATCGACACTTTGTCTGTATTCTCCGGAAAGTCCTCCCGGATTCTCACTGCCCCTCTGCTGCAAAATGATCACTTAATTCGAAATGCTTAACAAACTCTACCCTAGGAATCGAATTCTTGATCAATTCATTCTCTCCATGCGTGTTTCGAAATGAACCCCAAGCCTCCATTTTAAACTTTTCCTGTTGAGTTTTCAACGATCGAGATTAAGTCTCTAATCAACGGCTAAGATTAAAACATGACTTGATCCGCCTTTTAGATCATTCTCACCTATATTTTGATTAATACCCATTAATATTTTAATTTCCCGAAGTTAACTTAGGAACTCCATTAAAAATATTAATTATTTTAATAAAATACAATTTGGGTGGAATTTCGCCAAACAGTTTATGGGTTCTTTAGAACTCATATGCCTTAGCCTCTCCACCAATTTTCACGGCTAGAGCACTTCCAATGACACTCGCTCTTAGCAAGGAAAGTGCTCATGCAACAATGTCCACCTGCATGCTGCTCTGTTTCTAAAGCACCTCCTTTCTGCATTGCTGCTGCTACCAACACTGTGCTACTGCTGCTACTGTAATGTTGTCCATGATACTGCCACTGCTGCTACTATACTGTTGCCCATGACACTGTCACTGCCACTGCTGCTACTATACTGTTGCCCATGACACTGCCACTGCCACTGCTGCATCTGTGCTACGACTCCCTCTCAAACGCTGCATCTGCTATGCTGCTAGCACTGCCACTCCTAACACTGCATCCGTACTGCAACTCATTTGCTGAGAGAAGCAACTGAAAAACATCCAAAATTAGCTGAACTTAACTGTGTTCAGCATAATACAATGAATGTTGGAATCTGACTGCTGCTGATTCTAACCCTCTGAATCTTTTGCGTTGTTGCTGATACCTGCACTGCTACCAACCTTGATTTGCGCTGATCAGTCTTTGGTCTTCGGCTACTGCATTTGTCTCTCCAAAGAATCCATTGCATTATCTGACACTAAGTCCATATTGCTACTGCTGAATCTCGGGCTCTCATAACAAGGAATTGATCCAAGAGGTGGACTCCTCAAGGATCCTGCCCACATGTATTCCTCTCGACTACAACTCAATATCACCCCATCTCCTTCCTGGAGATGCGTGGGCACTCATGGCAAACTCATCCTTGTCAATCTTTGTTGAAGCAACCTTAGGATCTTGTTTCTCATCCTTGTCCTTTTTCTTCAAAGGACATTGGGATGCATAGTGGCCCATCTCGCCACAACTGAAACATTTCACCTTTGAAATGTCCTTTTGCTTCTGCTTTTGCTGTCCCTTTGATGCTAGAGCTGCGTTCTCCTCCTCCTTCGTCTTTGTGTACTGCTGCCACTAAGGTTGACCTTCACTAGGTCCCTCCTTAACTCCTCCTGTTGAAGATCCGCCCATATCTCCTCCCATGAAGGTAGTTTTTCTTTGCCCAATATGCTTTGGACGAAAATTTTCCATTCATCCGAGATTCGATTTAGGGCTATCCTCACCACCATGGTTGGCTGAGCAGTGGACCCCACTGCAGCAAGTTTGTCTCTAGTGTCCTGAAGACGTTGAAGATAGAGGTTCACCCATTCTCCCTTCAGCATCAAAGTCCACTGCAACTTCTACTCCAAATACATCTTCCGTTGTTCGGAAGAGCCTTCATACAGAGAAGACAAGGCTTTCCACATCTCTTGGGCTGTATCCTTGCCCTGCAAGTGTGAGACCACATGATCTCGAACTCCATCGAGAATGAGCCTCTTTGCCTTCCCCTGCTCAGCATTGTACTTCTTCGCTTGATCGTTGTCAGCAGGAACAGTTACAACATTTTTGATGTAGGCCTTGAGATCATATTCCTCCAGAACAGGTAAGACTCTGGTCTTCCATATGATATAGGTTGAGGCTCCGTCCAACCTGTCCTGATCTTTGAGCCCATGCGATGCCATCTCACCCAACTGTCGAATTGACTCCTCTAGTCATTGTTTAGCATTGCTTAGCTGCTCAGCAAGTGAGAAATTCGAACTTTCTGGCGGAAATTTCTATGAGGAGAAAATTCCCCTTCTACGTGTCTTCGTTCTTTTCCAGCGGATTTCAGCCCCGACAGAAATTGTGCCCTTCAAGCGCTGCGCTGAGGCTCTACGTCACTTCCTCTGCCTCTGCAAACTCACGAACTGGAAATCGTACCTCTGTTGTCTCACTCAAAGAGAGATTTCCTTGGATTTGCTTCCTGGCAAGGACTGCACAATCCCTTCAAGGGGATTTGAATTGCTGCCAAGTGCAGTTTTCGACCACACTACTCAGCACTTGATCTGCGCTTCCTATTTCAAAATCAATCCTCTGATACCATGTGAAAATTCCTAGTCCAAAGAACCCCTACTGTAGCAAATCTAAATCTACTTCACCTACTTGATTTTTTTAAATTACATTCATCAAGTTATTCCTCTGAATACTGAAGCAAATTACTTCTGCAACCTACACTAATAAAGTATTTGATCTCATGAAACAGAAAACAGACCAAAGAACAAGATACATAGGACACTTATTTTTGGACACAATAGTCCCTGGAAAAACCCAATGCGGGAAAACCGATGCAGCAGCTTTAAGGGTTTTAGTATTATGTAGGAGAAATATCTGAATACAAATCTAGGATGCTCATCTAGTGATCCTTTACAGAGAAAATACTGGTCGAAAATCTGAGTGAGTTTTACCTCACTTCACCCAACAGAATTCCGGCTAATCTGACACAAGACTGGCTAACCCTGACTATTTTTGCGTCATCTCTTCTTCCCTCTACGTTAGCTTTCCTAGCTGTTCCGACAGTTCCTGGCATTTTGGGCTGGTCTCGATAGTTCCGACTTCTACCCTCTGCGTCAACTTTCCCGGCTGTTCCGGGTAGTTCCGGCTTTTGCCCTTTGTGTCAATTTTCCTGGTTGTTACCGACAGTTTTGGCTTCTGCCCTCTGCGTCAGCTTTCCTCGCTGTTCCGACAGATCCTAACAGTTCCGGTTGTTCCCGACAGTTCCAGCTTCTGCCCTCTACGTCAGCGTTCCCGGCAGTTCCCGACAGTTCCAGCTTCTCCCTGATAGACAACTTTTCTGCTCTGCTAGCTATCTTCGCCTCTCTGTTTGTATTCTCTGGAAAGTCCTCATGGATTCTCACTGCCCCTCTATAGCAGAATGATCACTTAATTCGAAATCCTTAGCAAACCCTGCCCTAGGAATCAAATTCTTGATCAATTCGTTTTCTCCGTGTGTGTTTTCAAATGAACCCCAAGCCTCCATTTTATACTTTTCCTATTGAGTCTTCAACAGTTGAGATTAAGTCTCTAATCAATGGCTAAGATTAAAACATGACTTGATCCGCCTTCTAGATCATTCTCATCCATATTTTGATTAATACCCATTAATATTTTAATTTCCCTAAGTTTAGACTCAGGAACCCCATTAAAAATATTAATTATTTTAATAAAATACAATCCGGGTGGAATTTCACCAAACGGTTTCTAGGTGCTTTAGAACTCATGTGCCTTAACATCTCCACCAATTCTCAAGGCTAGAGCACTTCCGATGCTACCAAAAACTAACATATTGCTACAAAACCACCCACCACATGTCCATTGGTATGACTTATTTTCGTGCTTTGTATGGATATGATGCATTATCTTTTGCTGATGTTCTTTTTGGAGACAGTCGGGCCCCAAAGGCCAAATATTGGATCCAAGAGAGCTAAGACATTCTTGTTAAATTGGCAACTAGGGCCAAACTCCATGTGGGTCAACTTATTTATGGCAGCTGATATTTTTATTGGATCCCTCTCGTCGAGAGGTGTAGGATTGATCCAAAGATCATCCAATTCCGATATGTATTTATGGAGATATGAATTTATTTAGATTATGGTTTTATTATCTGGCCGACCAGCTCTTATGTAGGCTCTAGAAGCCCAAACGTCATGTCTATTGAACCTATACATTTTGGTATAAATAGAAGAGGATTTGAAGTCATTTAGACACTCTTCACGTGATCTCTTCTCCACGTCTGGGTTTTTGGAGAAGGAGAAAACGCCAAGAGTATTTGCTATGATGCCCTAGTTGCAGTAGCATAATGATCTAGATCTAAACACTGCTATGGAAGAAACCCTAAAAGCTGTCACTGTATATGCAGCAATAGGAAGGCTCAAGATCTCATAACACAGTCCAAGAAGAAACAACGTAGAACAACAGGCAACATGTAATCTGGGCAACTGTGGCATTATGGTGAAATAATATTGAACGCTGTGGCATTATGATAAAAACGCAGTCTTGGCAATGTCTAGATTGAAGCAGCAGTCAACGTACTGGCAATGTCTAGATTGAAGCAGCAGTCAACGTGATGAATGCCACAGATAGCATGGTAACACCTATACGCTGTGCATGGAACATATGTATGCAAACACTGTTCATGTTATATATCAAACGCTGTTCATATAAGCTGTTCACGTTCATTTATACAGAGTCATATATTTATGGAACCACGCTATACCTAGCCCATCCAGCACACAACACTACCACGCAGTCTCAATGTTCACGCTGGATAGCTGTATGCAGTCATCACGCTGTCCACAGTCAATGATATATGTAGGAATATATATGCGGGAATATATAACCGCAGGAATATATAACCGCTGGAATATACATGCCATCAAGACGAAGTTAGAAACCCAATCATAAGACCTGCTGATATATAAAATACGCAATATTATATTTATGATGAATAGAACGTAGAGATACAGGTCATATTCATTATGGACACAATTATATGGAATGCAGAGATATACGGGTCATAGTCATTATGAATGTAGTCATATTTATGATGAATGTAAGCACTGGTCATTGGACTGTAACATAAACGCTGGATGCTGGGCAGTAATATTTACGCTGGTCCAGAATGAATATAAATTGTCATACGCAGCAAATGTATGTGGTTGAAAAAATGGACATATATACTCGCGGTTGAAAACATATAAATTGTTATATGGGCAACGCCTGGGCAACATGATATATAAGCAGCATATGGATGCATGATGTATATGGGCAACATCTGGGCAGCATGATATATAAGCAGCATAATGCATATGGGCAGCATGATGATGCAGCGTGATGTATGATGTGCATGGGAAGCACAATGATGCGTGGAGCATGGACAACATCATGATGAATGTAATCATGAGGATTGGCAGCTTGATGATGATGATGGATGAGATCATGGACATGAAGGGCAGCATGATAAGATCATGGACATGGGCAGCATGATAATAATCATGATTAGTGCAGCATGGTGCAGTATGCAGTGGTGCTGCAAGAGGACCAAATGCAGCACGATGATAGGTGTCAGTTGAAGCAGAATGTCTTCAACTGATCTCATCGTTATAAGAGATGATTTATGCTTAGATCTAGACAAGTCAAAGTATTGACTTCTATTCTAGATGTACTATCTCTCTCTCTCTCTTTCTCTGCTGAACTTTGAAGAAATATAAAAGAAGAATTGATGAAGGGTTTCCCCACACATTGTGGGGTTTGTCCCTGGATCGCACCACATTTTGTGTCCTCTTGTCTTGGCTTGTCTTCTGCGATTTATATTTGTGTTCTATTTGCAGTTTATCTTAATGCTGATATGATTGATAACTGTGAAAATTTAAATAAATTGCTCTAGCATAGAACATACATAAAATTAATATGGAATCAGAGCTGAGGTGAAGACAATGCCCAAGCAAGGGTGAAAGAGCAATCACTGAAGATAGTTGGGACAAGACAGAAGGATCAATGGGTTCCTCATAATTCACCTAGAGTGAAGTTGAAGCAGAGAATGTTATCAGAATATCGTAGCGGAAGTTTTTGATCTAAGGGTGGATGGAAAGGTAGATGTCTTGGTTATGAGTTCGGCCCTTATGCGAAGGAGTGTCCCAATGATAGAGATGCAGGTCATCAAAGACATGACCGACTCTTCAAGGAAGCAAGGAACCCCAAGTAAGAAGAATCAAATATTGTTTCTGATAAAGAAGTGTTATCTTGTATTGGCCCTCTCCTTCAGATTCTTTGGGAATCTGGCATATTGATTGTAGTGCTTCAAGGCACTTCATTGGATAGATGGGTGCACTCTCTAATTTGGTAGAGATGGAAACAATCGTGGGATTACACGTGGAGCCGATGCCACCTATCCTGAAAAAGGGATGGAAGTCAAAGGTTTTATGGTGGCATTCGTCAATGGAAAGGTACGTGTTTGAAAATTGAATTGTCAAAGATGTTTTTGAGTTCAGAGTTGTATCATGTTGCAAGAAGTCCACTGGGGACCATGTCCATTGACACAACACTGGAGGTCTATGAGTCAGATGGTGACAGAGATGCCTAAATTCAAAAAGAGCATGAACGTACATGTTTGAGATGTACCGAAGGAAAATCTTACAAGGGGACCATTCCCCTCATGCAGTAGGTCCACAGGTTTGGAACAACCCAATTTGAGATTGATGATCAGGAATCTCACGTATGCTGGTGGAAGAAAGCCCTCTATGGCTTCAAGCAAGACACCCCGAGCATAGTATGAGAGGATCAACCGCTGTCTGATGAAGCTGAGATTCACTAGGAATGAAATCTATCCAAACCATCCAAAGGTTGTGGATGACAGACCTCTCATACCGACACCTATGTCTGATAGGTGCAGACCCTATCATTTGTAGAAGAAGGAGGAAGTTGGATTCCGAATGTGGAAAGATAAACTGCTAGCCTGTGACTACCTCGAAGATCTTAACTTTTAGAGGTTATATGACGGACTTGATTTGGGAATGCCTCTGAGTTTCATAAACTCATTTGCATTGATGTTCTTGGTGAACCTCTGTCCGGACATATGTTTTGCAGTTAGCATGGTGAGCTCACATTTGGTTGAGCCTCACTGGATTAGTGCCAAGAATCTTCTGAGATATCTTCAGGGCACAATCTCTCATGGATTGAGATACGCTGAAATTGCATTATTATTCGAATGCTGAATGGGCAGGCAGTGTGGAGGATCACTAGAGCACTTTTTAGTGTTGGTTCTCTTTGGATTCTGCTACAATGCAGGAAACAGAAGTCGGTCGCTATAAACACCGCCAAGACTGAATACATGGCTACGAGTATGATCTTGTATGAAGCTGCATGGTTGCGGAAGCTCTTAAGTGAGTTGTTTTTCTCTGTGACAACCAGAGGTAGGATTCAATTATTGAGGAATCCTGTATTCGACAATTGCTCCAGCAGACAGACATCCGATACTGCCTTATCTGGGATATGGAAAGTCGATGAGCAAGGAGGCTCCATCGAACTGAGATGATGTACAGGTCGCTAAAGCCCCAGGGGAAAGATCAAATTTGTGATTTTCCCGAACGACTTGGAGTCGTCAAGAGACCTTTGTAAAAGGGTCCTGCATGTTGCATACATTGAGCTCTGGGAGCTCTGGAGGGCTTGCGGTTCTTACTGGAGCAACATACGACCACAGGGTGACTCACCCTCCCCTGGTGGTGCGCACTAGAACAAGATGATTCGCTCTCTTGTGGGAGAAGATGATTCGCTCTCTTGTGGAACAAGATGATTTGCTCTCCTGTGTAGCAGGATTGATGTGTTCTCCTGTGAGGCTTGGATTGATGTGTTCTCCATGGCGGCCTGGATTGATGTGTTCTCCATGGCGGCCTGGATTGATGTGTTCTCCATGGTGATTGTAGCAGGATTGATGTGTTCTCCTGTGAGGACAGGATTGATTAAGTTCTCCTGTCGAGGCATCCTACCCATGCAGTCTGGGACTCATGGGAAGTACCTCTCATCTGATCAATGAGTAGGGAAATGAAGTTAGGGACCATAGTAGTACCGATGGACGCATCGTTGTATCCTACCATACTCCCTATGCTAGGATGTCCTCCATTGATCTGGGATCAATGATATTGGTCTGGGACCAGGGGTAGGAGTTGTACATACTATGACGTTGACTTCGGGTCGGCTGAGACTGGTCTAGGATCAGTGGTACATACTCCAAGACTGACTTCGTGTCAGTGCAGGACTGGTCTGGGACCAGTGATAGTTGTACATACTATGACATTGACTTCGGGTCGGTTGAGACTGGTCTGGGACCAGTAGTACACTCTCTAAGCCTGTGATGCTGGTCTGGGACTAGGGGTAGGAGTTGTACCATACTATGACACTGACTTCGGGTCGGTTGAGACTGGTCTAGGACCAGTGGTACATACTCTGACACTGACTTCGTGTCAGTGCAGTACTGGTCTGGGACCAGTGAGAGTGGTACATACTATGACGCTGACTTTGGGTCGGTTGAGACTGGTCTGGAACCAGTGGTACACTCTCTGAGACTGCGATACTGGTCTGGAACCAGTGGTAGGAGTGGTACTTACTATGAAGCTGACTTTGGGTTGGTTGAGACTGGTCTGGGACCAGTGGTACACACTCTGAGACTGACTTTAGTCAGTGGAGAATGGTATGAGACATTCTCAATCAATTCTTCTTCTTCATAGTTCAATAGAGCTAAGTTGAGCAGAGCAGAGCAAAGCCAATGGAGCTGAGCAGAGCCGACATAGCTGAGCAGAGCAGTGCAAGGCACTGATGACAGAGATAGTACAGTCGGACATATGGATTAGCGGATGGAGTTCTCCCTAGTTGAGAGGGAGTGTTAAATTGGCAACTAGGGCCAAACTCTATGTGGGTCAGCTTATTTATGGCAACTGATATTTTTATTGGATCCCTCGCGTTGAGAGGTGTAGGATTGATCCAAAGATCATCCGATTCCGATATGTATTTATGGAGATATGAATTTATTTAGATTATGGTTTTATTATCTGGCCGACCAACGCGTATGTAGGCTCTAGAAGCCCAAACGTCATGTTTATTGAACCTATACATTTTGGTATAAATAGAAGAGGATTTGAAGTCATTTAGACACTCTTCACGTGATCTCTTCTCCACGTCTGGGTTTTTGGAGAAGGAGAAAACGCCAAGAGTATTTGCTATGATGCCCTAGTTGCAGTAGCATAATGATCTAGATCCAAACACTGCTATGGAAGAAACCCTAAAAGCTGTCACTGTATATGCAGCAACAGGAAGGCTCAGGATCTCATAACACAGTCCAAGAAGAAACAACGTAGAACAACAGGCAGCGTGTAATCTGGGCAACTGTGGCATTATGGTGAAACGCAGTAATATTGAACGCTGTGGCATTATGATAAAAACGCAGTCCTGGCAATGTCTAGATTGAAGCAGCAGCCAATGTCCTGGCAATGTCTAGATTGAAGCAGCAGTCAACGTGATGAAAATGCCGCAGATAGCATGGTAACACCTATACGCTGTGCATGGAACATATGTATGCAAACGCTGTTCATGTTATATATCAAACGCTGTTCATATAAGCTGTTCACGTTCATTTATACAGAGTCATATATTTATGGAACCACGTATATATATGGAACCACGCTATACCTAGCCCATCCAGCACACAGCACTACCACGCAGTCTCAATGTTCACGCTGGATAGCTGTATGCAGTCATCACGCTGTCCACAGTCAATGATATACGCAGGAATATATATGCGGGAATATATAACCGCAGGAATATATAACTGCTGGAATATATATGCCATCAAGACGAAGTTAGAAACCCAGTCATAAGACCCGCTGATATATAAAATACACAGTATTATATTTATGATGAATAGAACGCAGAGATACAGGTCATATTCATTATGGACGCAATTATATGGAACGCAGAGATATACGGGTCATAGTCATTATGAATGTAGTCATATTTATGATGAATGTAAGCGCTGGTCATTGGACTGTAACATAAACGCTGGATGTTGGGCAGTAATATATACGCTGGTCCAGAATGAATATAAATTGTCATACGCAACAAATGTATGTGGTTGAAAAAATGGACATATATACTCGCAGGTGAAAACATATAAATTGTTATATGGGCAGCATCTGGGCAACATGATATATAAGCAGCATATGGATGCATGATGTATATGGGCAACATCTGGGCAACATGATATATAAGCAACATAATGCATATGGGCAGCATGATGATGCAGCGTGATGTATGATGTGCATGGGAAGCACAATGATGCGTGGAGCATGGACAACATCACGATGAATGTAATCATGAGCATGGGCAGCTTGATGATGATGATGGATGAGATCATGGACATGAAGGGCAGCATGATAAGATCATGGACATGGGCAGCATGATAATAATCATGATTAGTGCAGCATGGTGCAGTGTGTAGTGGTGCAGCAAAAGGACCAGATGCAGCACGATGATAGGTACCAGTTGAAGTAGAATGTATTCAACTGATCTCATCGTTATAGGAGATGATCTATGCTTAGATCTAGACAAGTCAAAGTATTGACTTCTATTGTAAATGTACTATCTCTCTCTCTCTCTTTCTCTACTGAACTTTGAAGAATATAAAAGAAGAATTGATGAAGGGTTTCCCCACACATTGTGGGGTTTGTCCCTGGCTCGCGCCACATCTTGTGTCCTCTTGTCTTGGCTTGTCTTCTGCGATTTATATTTGTGTTCTATTTGCAGTTTATCTTAATGCTGATATGATTGCTAACTGTGAAAATTTAAATAAATTGCTCTAGCATAGAACATACATAAAATTAACAATTCTCAAGGCTCTCAAGGATAACTTGGTGACAACAAAAAACCAGCAGAACTTGTACGTAGACCGGTACCAGACAAAGAGGCATTTTGAGGAGGGGGACTTGGTGTACGTCCAGCTACAACTGTATAGGAAGTCCACATTGAAGCAGAAGGGGGCTGAGAAGCTACAACCCCGCTTGTGTGGGCCATACCGTGTGATCAGACGAGTTGGGGAGGTGGCCTATGAGCTAGAGCTTCTTCCAGGGAGCAGGATTCACAATGTATTTCATGTCTCGTGCCTTAAAAAGGTGTTGAGGCAATAGGTGATAGCAACAACAGAGTTATCCCCACTGGATAATGAGGGCCACTTTGTTTTAGAGCCTGAGACCATCTTGGAGAGGAGGGAAAGGAAGCTGAGGAGCGGGACCATTAGGGAGTTCTTGGTACGTTGGAAGAACTTTCTGGATGAGGATGCCACTTGGGAAGGTGAGCACATTTTGGAGCACCCAACTTTGAGGTTGCTTGAGGGCAAGCAACATTTGGGAGGGGAGGACTGTCATGTCCCTTCTCAAACACATTTGTAACAGGGTTTATCTACACATTTTTGGCTACGGAAAAGGACCCAACAGTTTTGACTTAGGGACTTAGGAGAAATTTCGGCTTAATTTGGTTGCTAGTGGAAGGTGGGGGCCACCCATGTGGGAATTCGAACTAGGCCATTCAAATGGCTTGGAGGGAATTCGAATTGCTGAATGGAGGGGCCCACATGAGGCAAGGAAGGCCCACGAAGATAAAAGGAGGAGGCTCTCATTTGCAGGGATTCATTCACCTTGCAAATCAAAATTACTTGACTGTTCGCTCAGCTGCTTAGTCGAGTCAACTGGCTGTTCAACCACGAATCTCTCAAGCAAGAGATTCAACCTTACCTTCAGGGGACCTTGAGTGCCCGCCCTAGGAAGGCAGTTCCATTAGCATTTTCAAGAGATCGGAGAGTTTTCTACAACACCATCATTCAGCCACACTCAGGGAATGCGTATTTTTGGGCCACCAGGAGAACACACAGAAGGAGATTGACCCACAATTGATCAGCCATTTGCCGGAGGAGCCCAGGGATCTGAAGGGTAGCATTAAGCTAGCATTTCTTGAGAGTTTTGGAGCCAAAGAAGCCAACAACCCAGCAGTTCGAATTCTAGGCCTGGGAGACATCACTGAGGGCTAGTCCAACAATTTCGTGGGACTTGGGGGCAAGTGCTATAGCCCAAAAACTTATTTGGGAAGTCAAGAGATTTGTAGGAGGGATCAACCCAACATTTTTGGACACTTTCCAAGAGGTTTTACAATCAGAATCCAACATGCCGATTTTTGTAGTTGCAGCTGAGGTTGGTCTCCTTGGGGGTCTAATTTTAGAAGTCTGAACCAGCTAAATTCCTTCATGGGTTTTTTTGAGTTCAGGCCAAGGAGTCAGGAGCTCGAACCTCATAATTTTATGAGCACGGGAAGTGGTGTTTCCAACCATTCGAAGTCAGTAGAAAGAGCAGTTTTCTGGGCAGAGCAGTGCAGATTGGTGCAACAGTTGTAACAACGTTCAATTTACCTATTTCTCACATGGGTTTGGCCATGCTTGTCCCTTGAGACAAGCCCAGGTGCACCATTCTATTTACTAGTGTATTTTGCTTTTGCAGAAGTAATAAAATGGCTCAGTGGTTCCTTATTTCCAGCATTTCCATGGGTGTTTAGTGTCTATTTCATTTTTTCTATTTGCTGAATTGATTGTATGCTTGTATTCCTACTTAGGAGCATTACAAGACAAGCCTACTATCTTCAAGAACCATGTCCAACTCATTGAAGGGAGAAAACAAACTAAAAGGAGCCCCCAACTGTAGGGCATGGAAAAAGAGGATAGATCTCATCTTCGAGACAAATAAAGTCTTGGATCTAGTCAAAGGAAAAGTAAAGAAACCCACAAATGAATAAAGTGATGTAGAAAAGGCAAAGTTCAGAGAAACAAAGATATTGGCCATGACCCTAATGGTGGATGGAATAAAGGATAACCTCATCCTATATATATCCAACATAGATTCCACTGAAGAAATGTACGAGGCCTTATCCAATTGTTCACAATCAAGAATGAACTAAGGACAATGAAGATGACAAAAGATGACACTGTGGCATCGTTCTTTGTAAGGATAGCTAGAATCATAGATGACCTTTAAGTAATAGATGAGATAGTACCTAAAAAAGAGCTTGTAATCATTTCACATCTAGGATTACCAACATCTTGGAGTGCCTTTGCATCAAGGATCAACAGTTGGAAGGACACTCCTACATTCGAACAATTATGGAATGCATGTAGTAAAGAAGAAGTCAGAATTTCATTAGTAAGCAACAAAGAGAATGAAGAGGAGAAATTTTCAAATGCCTATTCCGCACATCACAAGAATAAAGGAACCTTCAAGAAGTCCAAAGGGCCAAGAAAGAAGATAGACTTATCCAAGATTAAATGCTACAATTGTCACAAGATGGGTCACTATAGAAGTGATTGTCTTGATAATCCTTAGAATAAAAGGAGAAACAGGGATCAAACAAATGTTGCTGATGAAGGATCTTCAAAGAAGAAAAAGACTAAAGAATAAAAAATAAAGGACTCACTACTAAGTCCTCTACTCTAAAGTTTTGAATTATTTGAAAAACATTTTTGAATTGTTTTGATAAAGTTATAGGTATCCCTCGAGATTGGATTGAGAGAGTGACCTCACCGTTTTTCAAAGATAAGTATCTTATTCCTTGTATTATCCTTTTATATTTGGTTTCCTTCTCTTATCTAGATGAGTTTGTACTAGATGCTAATAACATTTCTTTTCATATTTTTTCTTGTTTAGGAAAGACTTGCTAAAAGGGATATGGAGAAGACCTCACAAGACAAAGCATGATGGAAGTTCTATTGTGTGATGTCCCTTCTCAAATGTATTAGTCACAGGGCGCAGCTACACATTTTTGGTACAATTTTGACTTAGGAGGAGGGCCCCACACTTAGACTTAAGAACTATGGGGCAATTTCGACTTTATTTAGCAGCTAATGGAATGTGGGGGCCACTCACATGGGGAATTCAAACTTGGCCATTTGATGTGATTGGAGGGAAATCGAATGGGTGGATGGAGGGGCCCACATGAGGCCAAGGAGGCCCAAGGTAATGAAAGGAGGATCAACTCTCACTTTCGACCATCTTCTACATTTGCAACAAACACTCACTTGTACGCTTTGCTACTTAGCAAGTCTACTCGCGTTTAGCTACGAATCTCTCACACGGGAGATTCAACCTCTACTTCGGGGGACCATCTGTGCCCACCCTATGGAGGTTGTTCTAACAGGAGTTTCAGGGAGTTAGGGACAACAACACACTTCAACCATTAGCGCAAAGAGGGAACTGCGTATTCCTGGGCAGTCAGAATACATGCAGGAGGAGTTGGAGGTTAGCAAGGGGATTCATTTCTTGTTGGGAGATCTGGGAGTTGAGGAGGCAACATAGGGAAGGCATTTTCCCTGGAGTTTGCAGCCAGCTGGACCAGCGCAATAGTCAGTCGAATTTCTGGATATAGTGACTGCGTAGAGGCCATCTAGCAGCAAATTCGTGGGACTTGGGGAATAGTTGATCTTGATTGAGAGCCATCTAGGGAGCTAGGAGTTGAATAGAATAGGTAAAACCAACGTTTTGGAGGAGTTTGCAGGTTGCTTCCCGCAAGTCGAATTTCGCAGTCGAAACTAGGGAGAGGCACCAAGGAGGTCGAAAATCCAAAGTCAAAACCATTGAAATTCCCTTTTGGGTTTTTGTGGGTTTTGTCCACGGAGTCCGGGGTTAAAAGAACACAATGTTCTGAGTAGTTTTTGAGCACCTTCTAGCTAGTTGAAGTTTATCAGAGCAACAGTTTCCTAGGGCAACGCATTGCAGAGTGGTGTAGCAGCTAGGCAACCTTCAGCTCAACGATTTTCCCACCTGGGGTTGATCTTGCTTTTTCATTGGGACAAGCCCAGGTGCACCATTCCATTTCATATTGTATCTAGGCTGCAAATTTTTAATAATATGGCTCAACAGTTCCTTATTGGTAGCATTTTCATGGATGTTTGATGTGTGTTTTATTTTTATATGCTGCTGCACAATTTATTTTCTTAATATCACTTACATTCCTACTTAGGAACATTACAGTGGTATCAAAGCCTAGTTCTTGGCTCAACTGTGGGGATTGTTCCCTATGAGAGAAGGGGATCAGCAGAACATCACCTACCGTAGGCAGAGGTACAAGAGCAAAGAAAGGGAGTTAGAAATTACTCCAGATACGGAGGATAGAGGGAAAGCAGTGGCCGGAGAGGAGGAAATGACAGAGCCCAAGAGCAGGGAGGAGATGGCTTTCGACAGTGTCCTGACTTGGCCAAGAGGCAGAAAGACATGCTGGAGGAGATCAAGTCACAGAACAGAGAAAGGACCGCGCCTAGAGGGTTTCTATGTGGAGAAACTTCCGGGGCCTCTCAGCCTTTCGATCACCCCTCACCACCAGCGCAGTGCCCTTCAGTAAGTGTGATAACTCGGGCTACACTCCCTTCTTATGTGCCAATAGCACAAATCGAGCTTGCAAGGGAGGAAGATCTGCATCCATCTCTAGCGACATCCGCCAATCCTGCTACTCCTCTTCAGGGCTCCTGTAGCAAGGTATAATCCAAGAGGTTGGGTACCTGAAGGATCTTGCCCCTCATCCTCTGTAGTCCTCCTGACTACAGCTCGATGTCTCCCCACTTCTTTTCAATTGGCACATGAGCACTCATGGCACAATCGTCATCCTCCTCGACTTCTTTCTCTGCCTTCGCTGGCGCTGCCTTCAAGTCAGAAGCCTCTCCTTTACTCTTCTTCCTCGGACACTGGGTCGGATAGTGACCCAGTTCCCCACAATGGAAGCACTTGACCTTGGAGAGGTCCTTCTTCTTCCTCTTCTCCTGCTTTCCCGTAGATGCTAGAGCCGCATCCTTTTCCTCCTCCTTTATCCTAACCCCTTTGCTGCTACTCCCCATCTTGGTTAGCCGTCTGATCTCTTCTTGACGAAGAGCCGCCCATAATTCTTCCCAATCTGGAAGACTCGCCCTGCCTAGTATGCTCTGGACAAATGTCTCCCAATCCTCGGAGACTGCATTAAGTGCGGTCCTTACCATCAACTCTTGATCCGGCGTGGCCCATATGGAAGTCAGTTGGTCACGGATTTCCTTCAACCGACCAAGGAAGACATCTACCTGCTCTCCCTTCTGCATCTGGTATGACCTTAGTTGATTCTCCAAGAGCATCTTCCTCTACACGAAAGTATGCTGGTACAATATCTTCAAAGTGTCCCACATCTCCTTTGTCGTTTCCTTCTCGGCAATATGTGGGACCACATGATCCTTGACCCCATCAAGGATGATACACTTTGCCTTAGCCATTGCCTCCTCGTACCTTTCATAGCTATCGGGTCAATCGGGATAGCCATCACTCTCAAGGCGAAGCCCTTGATATGATGTCTGTCTAGAATGGACAAGATCCTGGCCTTCTAGACCACAAAGTTGGATGCTCCGTTCAGCTTGTCCTGATCTCTCAGCCCATTCACGGTCATCTCGTTACTCTTCTGTCGACTCCTCCGAGTCTCTCTACTTCCTGCCTGGAAGTTCTCGGTTCGACTCTTACTGAGTCTCTCTACTTCTTGCTTGGAAGTTCTCTTCTGGACTCCCTCTGGGTCCCGATTTCCCTCTTGGAAATCCTTCTTCCAACTGTCAAGTTGCCCCTCTCCAATCTTCTATGCAACTGCAACATTGATCCAGATTCCTTAGCTAGAAATCCACCTCGGCGACAACTTCCTCTACCTTGGTCTTTCCCTGTTAGGTACTGTTCTAACCATAGTACCCCACCAGCTTCTCTCCCGCAAACTGCCCACTGCGTCACTCCAGCAGCATCTGCGTGGATGATGCAGTCCCTCTGGCCTCTGAGCTGCTATGCTGGGCTCTGCATGGCCTGAACTGGCTGCTTCTCTCACTCTCCTTGCTTCTGCACTGGTCTCTCAGTACTGTCTCTGCCTCTCTGCCTAGTATTCACTGCCCCTTGCAGCTGATCACTGATTCAACTTTGCTTAGCGACCCTAGCAAAATGAATGACTGATCACTCTGGTGTATCTTTCAATTGACCCTCAAGCCTCTTCTTATACTTTTCTGGTTGGTCCTTCAACGGCCGAGATTAAATCTCTAATCAATGGCTAATATTAGATTTGGCTTGATCCATGACCTTTGGAACCTTCTAACCCAGTTTTATATTAATACCCATTAATATTTTATTTTTCCTAAGTTTAGACTTAGGAACTCCATTAAAAATATTAATTATTTTAATATCTCCCAAACCGGGTACAATATGTCCAAACCTTTTCCGGGTCTTGGAGATCTCATGTGCTTTAGCCTCTCCACCAATTTTCATGGCTAGAGCACATCCGATGCTACCCCAAATCAACAGCTAGTCCAGAGGAGGGGCCTCACCATAGCAGAGTTTGAGGGTTTCTCAGTCCTAGTGCCAGGTGACCGTACCATCCAGTGTACCAGATATGTGCCCTCCTTGACAGTAGTTATGGGGAACTACTTGATGACGAACCACTTCTTGGTGGTCGATGTGCCAAACACCAACGTGGTGATGGGTGTCGAGTGGCTATATTCCCTTGGGCAAGTCATGACGGATTGGAGGAAACCAAAGATGGAGTTCATTGGGCCAGATGGAAAACTGGTGGTCTTGAGAGGCATGTAGTCTTACCCACCTCAGACAATTTCGACCCACAGGATGGAGGCAGATCTACGACATGGGGACATTGCATGGGTAGTTGAGTTGAGGATCTCAGAGGCTTGGGGACAGGCGCAACCACCACCATTAGACATACATGCTTTACTGGACAGGTATGTAGTGTTCGGGGACATTACACTAGGGTAGCCACCAGACAGAGAATTTGAGCACACCGCTGAGTTGGAGCTGGGTGGATAGGCAGTGATCACTACTTATAGGCATCCCAAAGCCTATAAGGACAAGATAGAGAAGGCCATCCAGGAGCTGCTTGCATTGGGCCATATCAGGCCAAGCTCTAGTCCTTTATCTTCTTCAGTAGCGCTAGTGAAGAAGAAGGATGGAATGCTTAGGATGTGTATTGACTACCGAGCCCTCAACCAGAAGACCCTTAAGAACCGATATCCTATTCCCTGCATTGACAAGTTGATGGATGAGCTTAGAGGAGCCAATTACTTCTCTAAGATTGATCTGCATTCAGGGTATCACCAGATTAGGGTGAGGGATCAGGACATCCCGAAGACAGCTTTTCGGTGCCACTATGGGCACTTTGAGTTTTTGGTCATGCCGTTTGGGCTGACAAACGCTCCAACCACATTCCAGTCATGCATGAACCATGTCTTTCGAGGACAATTGAGGAGGTTCGTGCTAATTTTCTTTGATGACATCTTGATCTATAGTCGGACGTGGGAGGAGCACCTCCAACACTTGGAGGAGGTATTGTGCATTCTGGAGGAGCAACAATTCTATGCCAAGCTTTCCAAGTGCGGGTTTGGGTTGACAGAGATGCTCTACCTAGGGCATATCATTGGAGTAGATGGGGCGAAAGTTCACGAGGAGAAGATTCGAGCCATCTGGGATTGGCCAGTACCTTGAGACGTGACTACGCTAAGGGGCTTCTTGGGCATTTGCACCTATTACATGAAGTTTGTCGAAGGGTTCTCGCAGCTGGCAGCGCCTTTGACTGACTTGACCAAAAAGGGTGTCTTCACATGGACTGATGGAGCATAGGTTGCCTTTGATCACCTCAAGGAGATGATGAGCAGTTGCTCTGTCTTGGCACTTCCAGACTTTTCCCAGTCATTCACGGTGGAGTGTGATGCATCCGGGGTAGGAGTTGGAGTAGTATTGTCACAGGAGGGGCATCCCATAGTTTTGGAGAGTTGGAAGCTCCGACCGCATGAGCTGTCATATTCCATATATGACAAGGATATGCTCGCCATTATGCATGCATTGGCCAAGTTTCGCCAGTGCTTGGTGGGGAACCGGTTCCAAGTGAAGACTGATCACAACAGTGTTTGACATTTCATGGGGCAGCAGGGCCTCAATGACAGGCAACAGAGATGGGTCAGCAAGGTGCAAGCCTATGATTTCGACATTGAGTATGTGTGAGGGAAGCACAATGTGGTGGTCGATGCTCTATCTCGGAGACCAGCTGGGTTATCTCTCATGAGCATTTGCTAGGATTGGAGGGCTCAGTTGTTGGTGGGGTACTCCACGACAGTGTTGCTGTTAATTTTAGGTATGTTCTATGCTAGAGCAATTTATTTCAATTTTCACAGTTAGCTCATTATCTTTTTCAGATTAGCAATCACATTAGCATTAAAGTAAACTGCAGATAGAACATAAATATAAACCGCAGAAGACAGCCCAAGACAAGAGGACACAAGATGTGGCACTAGCCAGGGACAAACCCCACAATGTGGGGAAACCCTTGATCAATTCTTCTTTTATGTTCTTCAAAGTTCAGCAGAGAAAGTGAGAGAGATAGTACATTTACAATAGAAGTCAACGCTTTGACTTTTGATATCTACAAAGATCAGTTGAAGACATATCACTTCAACTGATTCTCTAAGGTGACTTCTTCACCTATCATAGTGCTGCATCTCGCCCATTCGCTGCACCTTACCGTGTAGCACCATCATGTTGCATCATGCATCATCATGCTGCTCATGATCACTATGCTGCCCTTGCATCATGTTGCCCATGATCTCATCTATCATGCTGCCCATTCATCATGCTGTTGAGACTGTGTCCTTTCACTAGTCTGCCAAGGATATCTTGACCATCATCGAAACCTATTTCGATATTAGAGTTATGCCAGGACTTCTAACATAATCTTTATTGAGCCAAGAGAATGGATCTACCACAGTTGTTCATTGTGTTTGGGCTACTACAGAGATGCTTCAATCAAGATCACCATCAAACCGAGACTGAGATTGTAGGATGCTAACGCTGTTCCTTTGAAAAGATTAGAGACATCTTTTATGTCATGGCTGTCCATCCATCCACGGTTCTTTCCATTCCATCTATCCGAGATAAAGGTTGACTGCACCTAATAATCATTCAAGGTGCACTCGATGCCTTTAGACCCCAAGGTGCCCTAATACAATTACGAATCTATTTCTTATACATATGCGAAAATTCCAGAGAGAAGATGTAAGGTCTGTTCCTTCTTTGCAGATCTCTGCACCTATACTTTACGAAAGATTTAGAGATAAAAACATGAGATCTGTTCCTCCCTTTATGCGAGGTCTGTCCCTCCTGTATAGTGTACACCTGCACCTAACATTCATGCAGAATTTCAAAGAGGAATGCGAAGTTCTTCTTATCTTCTTTGACTGTGTAAACATGACTCCTTTTACTGTGGATTGACCTGCTTATTTGAACAACGTATAATTATTTCCATGATCTGCGTGTAAATGTCTCCATGAATAGCGTGTAAGGAGTCTCTATGCCCAGCGTATAAAACTTCTTTGGACAGCGTATTAGGGCCTGCGTATAAGGGTTTCTTGCACAGCGTATTAGAGTCTCCTTAATGCGGATAGGGCCTTTCCTTTGGCTGCGTATGAGGCCTCCTTTACTGCGGCCAGATCTTTGCGGCTAGGGCAACGTACAACAACTAGGGCATCACTTGAAGACCAGCGTATCACTCATGGTGTCTCTCTCCTTCACCAAAAACCTAGACGTGGAGAGGAGGAGACTACACATGAAGAGGTGTGTCTTCCAAATGATTTCAAGTCCTCTATATTTATACTAAAAACGTAGATGATGAATAGACACGACTATTGGGCTTCTGAGCCTACTCAAGTTGTTGGTCGGCTTGATGATAATTTCATAATCAAAATAAATTCATATCTCCATAAATACTTATCGGAATTGAATGATATTTAGATCAATCCTACACCTCTCGATGGGAGGGATCCAATAAAAATATCAGTTGCCATAAATAAGATGACCCACATGGAGTTTGGCCCTAGTTGCCAATTTTAACAGTTGCAGGAACTGCCCCCCCCCAAGGATCCAAAGGCAGATCCGCGTCTCGTATAGATCCGCCACCGATCCTTCGACGGAATCGTGGATCGGAAAATCGGATCCTTGAATCGTCTCTTTTTTGGTGGTTCCTGCAAAAATGGATTTGTGGGGCGCCGATCCGCGGCTCCTATTGCTCGATCTGCGGTTCCTATTTCCCGATCCGCAGATCCATAAAGGATCGGGTTCGGATTTGTGGAGGTTCGGGCGTGTATCCACCGCGGATCGCGAGCGGATCCAAGAGAAGGTGGACGGTTCCGCGGGGCTTTTTTTGTTTTTGGAAATTTCGAATTGTTCTGTGAGGAATTGCACTTTTCGAATACTCCCAAGGTGCTCCCTAATGGTAATGTTAAATGACTCAGGATGTTTGAGAGTGGTTCCAACCTCATCGGACTTCATATGGAGAAAATAGAATTTCATATCCCATTCAAAATTCAGTAGAATTAATAGTTTTCAGGATCAATGGGATTGTGGCATTTCATTGGATTATATCATGTATGAGGGCATGTGATTGGCATTTAATCAAGAGCAACAAGCCCTATATGTACCCCCCCAATGTTGGTGTTATTAATTGTTGAACTCCTTTGTTATGGCCTTAACAATTATGTACCCTTCACTAAAGTCAAAATCCTTGATTAGGCATGTTAAGCTTTCTCTACCATATTATAAGGCTTGGATTAAGCTGTTTGATCAAAATTAGGCAATGTTGACTAAAATCCATATAGAATTGAAGTAGAGGCAAAGGCTAGACAAGAGAAGAGGAATCTAGATTGTAGATGGTTGATGTTGGAATAATTAATCTTTGATGTACAATGGATGCCATATCTATCTTGATTTATGTAAAAATATGCATGTTTTCATGTCTTTTACAACTAATTTGGTATTTTGGATTTTTTTTTAATATAAATGCAAAAAAATAAAAAAATAATATATATATATATATATATATATATATATATATATATATATAGTAGACACTTCAGAGATGCTTCGCTTTCTAGATTTTTTGAAAATGAAGCTTCTGCATCCCCGCTTCCAAAAAACGTCCCCGTTCCATTCCCGCTTCATGCAACATTGCTCCATGGACAGGAGGACATGCAAGGTATTGGATGGGACACATGCAGATGAGCCTTACTGTGTGATGGATGAGGTCATCTATTACAAGGAGCACATTTACTTAGTGCCCAATTCGTAGTTGAGGGAGAGGATACTTCAGGCAGCTCATGATTCACCATTGTCCGGACACCAGGGGTTCTAGAAGACTTATAAGGTTATTCAGGAGGGATTCAAGTAGGATAGGATGTGCCACAACACATACAGGAGTGTGAGGTCTGTCAGCGGAACAAGGGGGAGCTGACCCACCCTGCAGACTACTACAACCACTTCCCATTCTGAAGGGGAAATGGGAAAGTATTTTGATGGATTTCATCACTGGGCTCCCCATAGTACAGGGGAAGGATTGCATATACATAATGATCGACAGGTTGACCAAATTTGCCCACTTCTTCGCCATCCCGACTAGGTACACGGCTGCATAGATTGTCGAGTTGTTCTTCCGGGAGGTTTTCAGGCTGCATGAGCTCCCTAAGAACATAATGAGCATCAGAGACAACAAATTCATGGGTGGCTTGTGGTAGGAACTCTTCAGGTTGATTGGGATGGAGATCACTCCTAGCACCAGTTATCACCTTCAGACTAATGGCCAGACGAAGAGGGTTAATCAGTGGTTGGAGGGGTACCTCAGGAACTATGTGATAGGTCAATAGAGGACGTGGATTCAATGGTTGCATATGGGCGAGTATTGCTACAACACTATGCACCACATGTCTATTGGTATGACTCCTTTCCATGCCCTTTATGGATATGATGCACTGACTTTTGCTGATATTGTTTTTGGAGACAGCTAGGCCCCAAAGGCCAAAGACTGGGTCCAAGAGAGCCAAGATATCCTCAAGGCTCTCAAGGATAATTTGGTGACAACCCAAAATCAGCAAAAAAATTATGCAGACTGGCACAGGACAGGGAGGCACTTTGAGGAGGGGGACTTAGTATACCTCCGGTTGCAGCCTTACAGGCAGTCTATGTTGAAACAAAAGGGGGCTGAGAAGCTACAACCACGCTTCTATGGGCCCTACCGGGTGACTAGGTGAGTTGGGGAGGTGGCTTATGAGATGGAGCTGCCTCCAGGGAGTAGAATCCACAATGTGTTTCATATCTCATGCCTGAAGAAGGTGTTGGGACAACAGGTGACAGCAGCAGCTGATCTACCCCACTTGGATGATGAGGGCCACTTGGTGTTAGAACCAGAGGCCATTTCATAGAGAAGGATGTTGACCACTACTCGTCAACAACCCCTGGCAGTATGTCCCTTTTTCCGCAAAAGGGACAACACTTGATCGATGTGTCCGTGCCATCCAGCTATCATCATTAGCTTGACTTCCAAGATGTTTTGTAAACCCTTTCTACATGTGTATAATGTAAATACTATCAACAAATCCGTGTCATGTATGTAACGACCTAGGTAAACCTACTTTTCTAGTGATGATCTCCATACTGGGACGTTTTTTGTCTCACTGATCTATTCTTGGATGGTCGGCAGAGTTTTCCTCCAGTCTTATCCCAAAGCTGGAATGGATTTTGTCACTAGGATTTTAGGCGAGTCCTAGTGTTCTAGATTGAGTCTATGTAAAAGTAATTTGGGAATAATCCTAACTATTTGGTTAGGTTATTTTATTACAAATTGCTTGGTCTGCTGGATTATATTTGTGTCGCAGAAATGGGTGGTCCGTGAGGGTCTTTTACAAATGGGTTTTCTCCCTTATGATGTAAAAAATATGAAAATCATGTTGTAAAGTGTCTTGAGGGTTGGAAAAATAATTTATCCCCTCATAGATTAATTAATTAAATTTTCTGGCCAAAAAATAAATTAAAATCGTAAGCCAGAAATTTAATTAATTCTAGGTCCTAGGTAAATTTAAATTCTCCATAGGCAAAATTCGTCAGTTTTTTTGGGTTTTAGTTTTTATCATTGTATATATCGTTTGGGTGTTCTCTTGTTGTTGTGCAGCTACAGATTTGAAGAAGAAATATGTGTAGAGTCCAGATCTAGGAACTGGAGGGTAAGATCTGGATCTTTGGGGTTTATCAACATAATTTTCTAGGGATATTATTCAATTTTTTTGTAGTCCAAGGGTTTGAAAATTTTAAATCTGGAAATTTTTATAAGGGTTTCAAGGAAATCTAAAGCAAAAGGATTCAACATTTTAATCTGAATTTCTGGAAATGTTTTAAAGGGTTTTCTGGCTACCATTTATCTGTTGACTGAGTTTTCTGATCCGTTGACTGGGTTTTTTGATTCACTGCAAAATTTTGAGATTTTTTTTAGAAACCCCTTATTTCTCCATTGTTGTGGCTCATCCTTGCGTAGCTGCGACCTCAAAACCCTCATCTTTCCCTCTCTGCAGCCCTCCTTCCTCCATCGATCTGCAGATTTCATTGCCCCTACATCTACCATCGCTCCCTCTATTCCTCACGCTGCCTCATCACTTGCGCAACCTTTTTTTACCAGCTATCCTCATCCATTCGAGCTCCTCTACCATCTTTGTTGCACCTGCAAAAAAAATAACCTCGCTGTCAATCACTCCACCCTTCTGCGCGACTGCATCATTCGTCTTCTCCCGTATCTCCTCAAACCTGCGTCCTTGCCTACACGCTGTCGCAACCTTTCCTACCTAGCTTTGCGCTGTTTGTCCTCCTGTTGTCTTTCTTCTCCTCCATCTGCAGCCTCCCTTTACGTCCATTGCAGCCCACAATCTCCATTACTTGCACGTTGCCGCTATCACCTTCTGTGCTCGAGCTGTCCCTTCCACCGCCGTCCAACCCATTGCTGCACACAACAAGCATTTCGATTTTTTTTTATTACTTCATTGGTATGCGTTAAGCTAGGTTTAGGTTTTACTTTTTTATTTTTATGCTAGGTTAGTTTAGTTCCTTTTGCTTTCATTTGATATATATATATATATATATATATTTTTTTTTTTACTTTGGTTAACTTATTCAGTTTTTATTTTAAATTTGATTTTTATTATTTGTGTTTGTTTAGTTTAGGATGCACATTAGATTTATTTTATTTTGTCTTTTAGATTTGTTTTGATTTAAAATTTGATTTTTGATTTTGATTTTTTGTCTTGTTTTGATTTCACATTTTCTTTTATATTTTTACTTATGATTTTTTGAATTTGATTTTGATTTCCTTTCCTTTTATTTTTTTATTTTATTTTTGATTTTGCTTTAAAAATCTAAAAAAAAAACATTAAAAAATCTAAAAATTATAAATTTTGGTGACTTTGATTGCTAATGAAATAAATCAAAAGTAGAGCTTTCATATTTAAAAAAAAAAAGATTATGTGGCCTACGACCCATACTTTTTTTAAATTTTAATTAAGGTCTTTTGATTTGATTTTTGGTCACATTAAAAATTTAATTTCTTCATTTACCACATTAAATTAATTGCCTAAAGAATAATTAAATTGTTAATCTAAAGTTCCTTGGTGTCCTTTTGTGGTAATGATTTCTCTATTGTCAGGTGTGATTAATGTTTTAAAATCATTGACTATTGGAGAATGATAAATTATTCTAGATCTCGGATATTAATGAAAATCATTTTAAATATGGAATCATTGCTTAGTATTTAAATTTCATAATTCTTCACAGGATTTAATTGCTAGAAAATCTTGCATGATAAATTTTTGAGCGTTGACATTTAATTGTTCATGATCATCTTTTGCCACATTTCTAAATTGCTCGGGATAACTTGTTTCTATGGTTAATTAAACATGAAGGCATTGGTCTGGAAATCATTTTTATCTTGTGGTTGTGTCTTAGTATTAATTGTTTGATCTATTAATCTTAGTTAACCAGAACTTGTTCTAAATTCATCAAGTTGTCCATCTTTAAGTTTTCTAGAGCCTGTGTTTCACAGATTATTCTCATTCATTCACCTTAGGGACTACCCCCCTTGACTTGTCTATGAGAGAGTCTAAACGGAGTGCGTAAGGATTAGAGTGACAACCCTTACTCTGAGCGTTGTCGTGGTGCCTAGACATTTTGTGCGACAACACAGGGAAAGGAGACTGAGGAGCAAGACCCTCAGGGAGTTCTTGGTACACTGGAAGAACTTGCTGGATGAGGATGCCTCCTAGGAAGGTGAGCACATATTGGAGTACCGAGCTTTGAGGTTGCTTGAGGGCAAGCAACATTTGGGAGGGGAGGACTGTTATGTCCCTTCTCAAATGTTTTAGTCACAGGGTGCAGCTACACATTTTTGGCACAATTTTGACATAGGAGGGCCCCACACTTAGACTTAGGAACTATGGGGCAATTTCGACTTTATTTAGCAACTAGTGGAATGTGGGGGCCACCCACATGGGGAATTTGAACTTGGCCATTGGATGTGCTTGGAGGGAAATTGAATGGGTGGATGGAGGGGCCTACATGAGGCCAAGGAGGCCCAAGGTAATAAAAGGAGGATTAGCTCTCATTTTCGACAATCTTCTACATTTGCAAACAAACACTCACTTGTACGCTTTGTTGCTTAGCAAGTCTATCGGTTGTTTAGCCACGAATATCTCACGTGGGAGATTCAACCTCTACTTCGAGGGACCATTCGTGCCTACCCTAGGGAGTTTGTTATAATAGGAGTTTCAGGGAGTCAGAGACAACAACACACTTCAGCCATTAACGCGGAGAGGGAACTGCATATTCCTAGGCAGCGAGAAAACACGCAGGAGGATTTGTAGGTCAGTAAGGGGATTCATTGCTTGCTAGGAGATCTGGGAGTTGAGGAGGAAGCATAGAGAAAGCATTTTCGCTGGAGTTTGTAGCTAGCTAGACCAGCGCAATAGTCAATCAAATTCCTGGACAAAGGGACGGCGCAGAGACCATCCAACAACAAATTTGTGGGACTTGGGGAGCAGTTGATCTTGACCAAGAGCCATCCGGGGAGCTAGGAGTTGAATAGCACAGGAAAAACTAGCATTTTGGAGGAGTTTGCAGGTTGTGTCCTGCAAGTCGAAATTCGTAGTTGAAGCGAGGGAGAGGCACCAAGGAGGTCGAAAATCCAAAGTCAAAACCAGCTAAATTCCCTTATGGGTTTTGTCCAAGGAGTCTGGAGTTAAAATCACACAATTTCCTGGGTAGTTTTTCAACACCTTCTAGCTAGTCGAAGTTCAGCGGTTTACTAGGGCAGCGCAGTGCAGAGTAGTACAACAACTGGGCAGCCTTCAGCTTAATTATTTTCCCACCTGGTGTCGGTCTTGCTTGTTCATTGGGACAAGCCTAGGTGCACCATTCCATTTCATATTGTATCTAGCCTACATATTTTAATAATATCGCTCAGCATTTCCTTATTGGCAGCGTTTTCATGGATGTTTGATGTGTGTTTTATTTTTATATGTTGTTGCACAATTTATTTGCTTAATATCACTTACATTCCTACTTAGGAACATTACATATTGGAATTAATGTCCTATAAGGTTTCTTTAGAAAACAACTCAAAGGTATGTCTTAGACCATAAACTTTGTTCTCTTCGTGATAAAGGTATATTCATTCATTCTAATAAATCTGCTTTACATTACTAACGAGTGTTATGTCTAGGACCTTTGAATCATAAGGATTCTTATTTGGTTGATTAATCTTAGATTGAATCTACACTCATTAGAATCATCATGTTTGTGGAACCCGAAAAGGTCCCGGGACTAAGTTAAATAAATTATTTTGCTAAATTTTAAATCTCTGATCCCTGGGATTAAGTCAAAGTCAAATTTTTGGGGAAATTAACTAAAAAATATATATTTTTGAGTTAATTAAAATGCATTTAATTAGAAATTTCGAATTTCCCCAAATATTTAAATATTTCGACAAATGAGATTAAAAAATATTTTAATCTTCATCAACGGTCGAGATTGTTTTGACAAGGATCACTTGAACTAGCCATTGGAGGATTTATCTTTAAATAGGAGGTCATTTGTCAGTCGATCCATTCGATCTTTGAGTCGTGTGCTTAGCAAGAAGATCTTGTGTAATCTTTTTCTGGATAATAAAGAAAGACTTTGGGGTTAAATTTTACTGGTGTCACTCTCATGGGAATACTGTAAGATGTTTTATTTTCATGCATAATTTTTTCTAAAGCCATTGATGATAGCTTTTGAAGAGTAATTTGAGTACAAATATCTTGCTCAGTCATTGGGGTTTGAATAATAATCTAAATTTTGAATGTAATAGCAGATATTTCTATTTGTATAAGTTTTATTATTATTTTCTTGCTCTATTTTTAATGGCTAGATCAAGTTTTGCAGAGAAATCTTGAATTTAGATCCTCGGGCGTTAGGGGAAGTTTTTAGTTGGACTAGCCAACTGTCGATCTATGTTTCTCGAAGAGCTCAACTAAATTAGATCCGGGTTTATCATAAGATTTTTTGTTGGTGATGCATGAAGGGTTCTGAGTTAGCACCTCCTTTAAAATTTAAAAAATCTTTTAATTTTTGTGCAACATAATGATAGGTCTGACTACTTAGAGCCTTCAACTTGTAATTATTGTAATTTAACTTGTTTTTTGGTTTTTTTAATTTCATCATTGTATATATCGTTTCTGGGTGTTTTGTTTTTGGCATTACAGGTACATATCTGAAGGAGAATTCATGTTCAAAGCTAGATCTAGGCCCTGGAGGGTAATAATCTGGCCTCAATATCACTTTGCAGGAATATTATTCAACGTTTTTGCAGTCCAAGGGTTTTAAAATTTTAAATCTAGAAATTTTACAAGGGTTTCAAGGCCAAATCTGAAGCATAAAAATATATTAGTGTGAAATTCAATTTTTCTGGGTTTATTTTGGGTTTTCTGAGGCTACCGTTGACTGCCTGGGACTGCTGCCTAGGGTTTTTTATTTTTTGCTATAGAAGATTTCAAATTTTTTAAACAGAACCCTCTATCCCCCATCCTCTGCCATTCTCCATCTACTGCACCTACAAATCGACCTCCAAAGTGCTACCTGCAAACCCTAGCGCGGAACCCATCTACCTTCTTCCTCACTATGCTGTCCATCCTTCTCTGCCTGCTGCCCTCTTCGTTTTCCTCCTGTTCGTGAATCGAATCTCCTCTTTACCTGCGTATCCCCTCCTTGAGTTGCTCCCTTCGACCATTGTCGAACCCTCTAAGCTTGCATTCAACTTTCGTTTCGAACCATTCAACCTGCAAAATGCTGCCATTAACCCTTGCGTCCTCTTCTCCGCGTGTCCTTTAGCTGCAGTTACATTCTTCTCCACGGCTTCATCCCTCACCTCATTGCAACCATACCTCCTGCTCACAGTCCCTCCCTCCTCGCAGCTCCTCATCCTGCGTCTTGCATCAAACCCACAGCCACTTGTTCTCCATTCTCGGCCTATATCTCCTCTACCGCCTCTCCTTTCTACCTGCGTACAAACAAATCAAACATTCGACTTTTCCTTTTCCTTTTTTTACATTTTTGTTTTGTTGTTTGGGTATGCATTAGGATTAGGTTCATTAAAATTCGATTTCATTTTATTGGTCTTCGTTTTGCTTTGTTTATTTGGATTTTTCTTTTTATAACTTTTTACTTTGATTTTATAACTTAAGCTTTACGATTTTTTTTTTATAAGACTTTAGTTTTGTTTATGTTTTGATTCTTCTTTTTTTTTTTTCCAGGAGATTCTTTTTTTTTTTTTTTTTTGTTTCAAAAAAAAATTTAAAACATTCAAAAACATTAAAAATCTAAAAGATTTTTTTTTTTTTTTTGGTGACTTTGAAATTGAATGAAATAAATCAAAAGCGGAATTTGTGCCCTCACAGTTAAATTTTTTTATTTTTTATGTGGCCTACTGCCCATTAAAAATTAAATTTAACTAAGTACTTTTGATTTTTATTTTTGTTCACATTTAAACATTTAATTGCCAGATTAAATTTGCTTCATAAGCTTAGCACATTAAACTTACCTAAGGGATAATTAAAATTCTAATCTAAAGTTCCTTGGTGTCTTTTGTGTTAAGTGTAAAATTTTAAATTTTGTGGTAGTGATTTTTCTATTGTCAAGTGCGATTAATGTTTTAAAATCATTGACTATAGGAAAAATATAATTTTTCCTAGATCTCTGTTATTGAAGATTTTTTTTTCAAATCTAGAATCACTGCTTAGTACTTAAGTTTCATAATTCTTCATGGCATTTAATTGCTCGAAAAATTTGCATGATAAAGTTTTGGGCATTTACATTTAATCGTTCATGATCGTCACTTTCGCCACATTTATAAATTGCTATGGATAATTTGTTTTTATTTAGTCTATAGTTAATTGAATATAAAGGCACTGGTCTATAATCATTTCTATCTTGTGGTTGTGTCTTATTCGTTTGATCTATTCATCTCAGTTAACCAGGACTTGTCTACATCCATCAAGTTGTTCAACCTTAAGTCTCCTAGAGCTTATCCTCATTCATTCACGTTAGGGACTACCCCCCTTGACTCGTCTAGGAGAGAGTCTAAACAAAGTGAGTAAGGATTAGAGTGACAGCCCTTACTTTGAGCGTTGTGTTGGAATTTCTAAGTCTAACTGTTAGAAACCCTTCATGTAATTTTCTGATTTATTTCTGCCTACTTGTTTTGTTTAATTAACAAGTTATTTACCATGTAAATACTGAAAATAAATACAAGTACATGCTCAACACATTACAAATCATCAACTGAAGGAAAAACAAGCACACAAGTGACACCGTTGCTTTTGGACCAATGTCCCCAGAAAAACCCAATGTGGGAAAACCGGTGTAGCTATCTGACGGTTTTATTATTATGCAGTTTCTGAATACAATCTGGGTGCCAATATCGGCTCACCCAACAGAGAATAATCTCGGCAGTAGTACCTCTCTACTCGGAAGCAGATATTTCAGCTGAAACCTCAGATAAACACTCCGACAACTCCCAGCTCCAATTTGCCCTAGGAAAATCCCAGCGTCAACCTCTAGGGACTGCGTCAGCCCTTTCTGGACCAGCGTATGCCCAACATCATCCTGGCTTGCCCTGCGTCAACCTCTGGAGGCACTGCGTCAGCCCTTAGAGCCTCTGTGTCACCCATGTTGGCTCTCTAAGGCACTGCGCAGCTCCTAGCTACCTCTACGTGAGCCCTTGCTGGCTCTGCGTCCCTCTCTCCTGGCTTCTGCGCTGATCCTCCTGGTACTATATCTGCCTCTCTGCTTCTGTATTCACTGCCCCTCAGTTGCAACTCTGATCACTCTTTCAACTTCCTCAGCAAACCCTGCCCCAAAAAATCGAAATCTTGATCAACTTGGTGTGTCTTCCAAGTGACCCTCAAGCCTCCTTTTATATTTTTCTCGTTGACAATTCAACGATCGAGATTAAGTCCTTAATCAATGGCTAAGATTAATTCTGGCTTGATCCATGACTTTTGGACCATAATAACACAGTTTTATATTAATACACATTAATATTTTATTTTCCCTAAGTCTAGACTTAGGGACTCCATTAAAAATATTAATTATTTAATATCTCTCAAACTGTTTAGAATCTGCCCAACCATTTCTGGGTATTGGAGATTTCATGTTCCTTAGCCTCTCCACCAAGTTTTGAGGCTAGAGAACATCCGATGCTGCCCCAAATCAACACGTTGTCATAGTGCCTAGATACTTTGTGCGACAACATTTTTTGGCGTCGTTGCTAGGGACAATTTTTCTGTCCCTGGTCCTTTGAATCTCTTCTCATCATTTGATCCTTTCATCTTCACCCATTCATCTTCATATCATCATCTGTGTCTAAGTTAGATTTCTCTCCGAGTGGCAACTCCACTTCCTTCATCTTCTATAGGGGTGTGTACTAGGAGGAACCCAAGAAACTTGGCTAATCCTGCTCTGAACCCTGAAAGGGTTCTCAGAGCTAGATTACGCAAGCTCTCTTCTCGCACACTCCTTGACAATCTCGGCCAGGAAGCTCTCTGTGACATCCATTCACTCTTCTTGAATCCACTTGTTCCAGACATCATGGATATCTATGAGCCTCTTAACTTTGCTAACATCCAGGGTTATCCCCATAACCTTCCTAATATTGGTATATACAAGTTGCCTACTTTCCAAGGAAAAAATGCAATCACTGTTAAAAATCATTTATATGCTTTTCATACTTGGTGGGCTAAATTCGCTAATGCTCATAATTATGAGGATGTGCAAATGAAATGATTCGTCTTGACCCTTGAGCAAGATGCTATGGATTGGTTTAGGGATAGGCCTGATCATAGCATTGATTCATTTAATTCCCTCTTTAATGCTTTTAGAGAGAAATTTGGTGATAAGAAGAAAGATCGATTTTTAGCAAAAGTCATTAGCGTCATTAAAAAGAAATAAAATGAGACATGTGAAGAATTTAATAGAAGGTTTAATGGTATGCTTAACGAGATATCTACTGATTACAAACCCACAGAGAAAATGCTTCTAGAATATTATCTCAATGCTTTCAGTCCTGACACTTCTTATGAGCTAAGGAGGACCAAGTCTGATGACTATAAGGCTTGTCAAATCACAGCTGAAGAGATGGAAAAAGATAAGAAGGCTTCTGGCAAATCTGAAATTCCTAGATTTGATAGATTTGATGTTAAATTAAAAGAACCTAAATGAAAAAAAAAGGAATCTGAAGAAGAATCTATGCAAAAATTGCTTAAGAAGTTAGAAAATATGGAGCTAAATCAAGCTAGGATGATTGTTGATCATGCTAAAGAAATAACTACATTACAATCTAGGTTGATTCAAATGGAAAGAGCTCAAATGCAAAATCGTAAACCTAGGGGTCAGAATGATAATAATAATAATTGAAATAATTGGCAGAAGAAAGGTCAGTCTAGTGAGCAGAGGCCTCCTCACCCTCTTGAAATGAATAATCTTGTGGAGAAGACCCTGCCTTATTGTAGAGCATGTGATGAGCTTCATGAAGAAGTCACTTGTCTTGTTATCAAGAGAATCATGCATCATGAGATGCTTGGAACAAATAATCAGACAAACATGGCTGGTAAAGAATATTGTTTATCGCAGGAAAATTGGGAAGAGGTCAAGGGAAATAGTCAACACATCAGACCTTTCACATATTCATATAGCATTAATAGTTTTGGTCAAGAAACTGATGTCTTGGTTAAATTTTTTAGTGAGGAGCCTCCTCCAAAGCGAGTTCTTGAAATTGCTAAGGACAAGGGGCTAACCTATCAGAGGAGTCAAAATGATAATCAAGTTAATTCTCGAAGTCTTAACCCTGGATCGGCTTCTGGTATGAATATTGATTTAGGAGGTTGGTTTAATAACTCTAATGTTTTGGTTCCTGTCACCGAAATAGTGAAGATCCCCTCCGAGAAGGCCAAGTTACTAAGTGCTATTGGAAGTACCCAGGTGAATGCAACTGAGGAGGAAGGCTTTCTACCAAGATGCTCCCGTGTATTTGCAAAGTAGGGAATCCGATAACAAACGACATTGTCCTTTTTTCATTACTTTGTTTGTTAATAATTATCGGTTATATAACTACATGCTTGACTCTGGTGCTTCTACTTGTGTGATGACTAAGAGATTCATGGAACAACTTAATTTAAGGATATCTAGGCCTTACTACATCATATGTGCCATGGATTCGAAGAAAATTGAAGTTCATGGGTTAATTAAAGACTTACAAGTCCATCTGTCTGTGTACCCTGATATCATGATTGTCATGGACATAATTTTGGTTGATGTGCTTGATGCTTGGGGTATGTTGTTGTCTAGAAAATGGGCCTCTGATTTAGGAGGAAGCATTCAAATGAACTCGTCATATGCTACGATTCCTTCCCCTAATGGTCAAGGATTTCTTAAATTAAACAGAAAGCCTGAAAGAAGGTTCCATGTCGAAGATCCTAAAAGTCCCCATAATGAGATAATATGTGAACGACCAAACCCTGGGAATCATGCTATTTTATCTAATTCAATCATTCTCATAGTGGTCAAGATTGATAAAAAAGAGGGTGACTTAAAAAATAAAGTCTGGCATTTGTACTTTGATGGTGCAACATCTAGGCATGGTAAAGGTGCGGGAATTGTCTTGAAAACTCCCCTTGGTCATATTTTCAAATTTGCCTATCGATTAGAATTTGAAGCAACCAACAATGTGGCTGAATATGAATCCTTCTTGTTGGGTATTGAAGTTGGGTATTGAAATGGGAAAATCTTTGAAAGTCAAATTGCTGAGTATCAAGGGTGATTCAAATTTAGTAATCATGCAAATAAAAAATAAATTTACATGTAAAAATCAAAGACTAAGAAATTATAGAAATGTTGTGTGGGATACCATGGAGTATTTTGATGCCATCAATCTTGAAGTTATCCCAAGAGAGCAAAATTGCTTAGCTGATGAGTTAGCTATTGTTGCTTCTACCATGCAATTGTTTGATAATTTAATCGAGGATAAAACTAAGACTAGTGTTGCAGGAACCGTCCCCCTCCCAAAGGATCCAAAGGCAGATCCGCGTCTTGTACGGATCCACCACCGATCCTTCGACGGAACCACGGATCGGAAAATCGAATCCGCAAATCGTCTTTTTTTTGGCGGTTCCTACAAATATGGATTCGTGGGGCCCCGATCCGTGGCTCCTACTGCCCAATCCGTGGTTCCTATTTCCCGATCCACAGATCCAGAAAGGATCGGGTGCGGATTTGTGGAGGTTCGGGTGTGTATCCACTGCGGATCGCGAGCAGATCCAAGAGAAGGTGGACAGTGCCATGGGGCTTTTTTTGTTTTTGGAAATTTCGAACTGTTCTGTGAGGAACTACACTTTTCGAATACTCCCAAGGCACTCCCTAATGGTAATGTTAAATTCTTAAAGTAAATGTGACATTCTCCTTTATCTTTCATTTCCATCCTTTTACTTAAATTTTTAACATTACCATGAAATGACTCAGGATGTTTGAGAGTGGTTCCAACTTCATCGGATTTCATATGGAGAAAATAGAATTTCATATCCCATTCAAAATTCAACAGACTTAACAATTTTCAGGATCAATGGGATTGTGGCGTTTCATTGGATTATATCATGTATGAGGGGATGTGATTAGCATTTAATCAAGAGCAACAAGCCCTATATGTACCCCCCCCCAGTGTTGGTGTTATTAATTGTTGAACTCCTTTGTCATGGCCTTAACAATTATGTACCCTTCACTCAAGTCAAAACCATTGATCAGGCATGTTAAGCTTTCTCTACCATATTATAAGGCTTGGATTAAGCTGTTTGATCAAAATTAGGCAATGTTGACTAAAATCCCTATAGAATTGAAATAGAGGCAAAGGCTAGACGAGAAGAGGAATCTAGATTGTACATGGTTGATGTCGGAATAATTAATCATTGATGTGCAATGGATGCCATATCTATCTTGATTTATGTAAAAATATGCATGTTTTCATGTCTTCTACAACTAATTTGGTATTTTGGATGTTTTTCTTAATATAAATGCAAAAATATAGATATATATACATATATAGTAGACGCTTCGCTTCCTATATTTTTGGAAAATGATGCTTCCGCGTCCCCGCTTCCAAAAAATGTCTCTGTTTCGTCCCCACTTCGTGCAACATTGACTAAGACGGATATTATTTTTAAGCCTTCTATTCTAGACAAATTTGAACATGGGCAGGCCTTTGATAATGAAACTGTTAAAATTGGCAACTAGGGCCAAAGTCCATGTGGGTCATCCTATTTATGGCAACTACTATTTTTCTTGGATCCCTATCATCAAGAGGTGTAGGATTGATCTAAAGATCATCTGATTCCGATAAGTATTCATGGAGTTATGAATTTAATTGTGTTATAAGAGAATTCATCAAGGTCAGCCAGCAACCAAATAACCCACGCATGTGCTCCACAATTTAGTATAAAAAGAGGTGACTTGATAGTCATCTCTACACACTTCTATCTTGATTTCTCTCCACTTGTCGTGAGTTTTAGTGGAAGAGAAATCTAGGAGTGGAAGCCCTAGACGTTGGAGGAAAGAAGACTAAGGGAGTTGCCCTAGAGGAGATTCCCTAGCCCTAGATGCAGTCAAAAGGAGAAGGCTCTACACAGGTTTATATGTAGTCAAGAGGAGGCTTTTCTAGTAGCAAGGAGAGTGTTTCTATAGCTGTCAATGGAAGCCCTAGATGCTGTCAAGGAAGCATGCCCCAACCACAGTCTTGGAGGAGTCTCATCACAACAAAGAGAGGCTCCCACGTTGTCCTAAAGGAGGCCTCTATAGTGCAGCAAGGAGAGGCTTCAACGTTGTCCAAGATCACTGTTTTAGGAAGCCCTAATGATGACCCTAATGCTGTCCTAAAGGAGGAGACACACCCACTATCTTAGAAGTGCCATTATGCGCTAAACGTAGGCCTTACTAGAGGCCTAATAAACTGACCTTATACATAGTCCCTTTGTGCCCTAATCTGCTGTCAAGAAGATACATACGCAGATCAGAAAGGGTCCTTATTGTTGTCACAAAAGGCCCTAATACACAACCCTCCTAACCGCAGTTTGTGAGGCCCTAATTAGAAGGCTGAACCTAGTATTACAGCGTGAAGTATATATGTTGATTTAGGTGACAGCAACTTCTATCAAGGCTATTTGGGACAGCAGATTGCACAAGGAGTCAGAGCCCTAATCTATGGGTTGTTGGGTGAGTATAGGTGCTGGTGTTAGCCCTATACTCCTACATAGGACAGCAGCAAGGTATGCTAAGACACAAGGGACAACAGCAAGGTAAACAAGCTGTGATGGGACAACAGCTAAACAATGGGATAGCAAGAATGGCTATGTCACCAACAACATGGACAACATAGCATGGACAGCATGGCAAACATGGCAAGCATAGCAAGCATGAACAACATGGCAAGCATGGTGCTGCAAGCACATGAGACATGTTGTATGACAACATGGTTCCAAATACCACATGGGACAGCAGTGTGGCAACATGATGCAGCTATGGCACATGGGACAACTGAGGCAGCATGGTGCAACAATGGCACATGGGACAATAGTGCAGCACAAGGTGCAACAGTATGATGTGCACAACATGGTCAAGCGGTCCAGCATTGTGATGATGGGTGCAACATGGTGCAGCACGGTGAGGTGCAACATGATGACGAGATGCAACACAATGATAGGTGAAAGAGTCACCTTGGAGAATCAGTTGAAGCAACATGTCTTCAACTGATTTCATGTATCATCTTCTTAGAGATGATTTATGCTCTTATCTAGATAAGTCAAAATGTTGACTTCAGTTGTAAATGTACTATCTCTCTCTCTCTGTTGAACTATTGAAGAAGATATAAGAAGAATTGATCAAGGGTTTCCCCACATTGGGGTTTGTCCCTCGCTAGCGCCACATCTTGTGTCCTCTTGCTTGTCTTCTGCGATTTATGTTTATGTTCTATCTGCAGTTTATTTTAATGCTGATGTGATTGCTAAGCTGGAAAAGATATTGAGCTAACTGTGAAAATTGAAATAAATTGCTCTAAGCATAGAACATACCTAAAATTAACAGAAACACATGTTATTCACTTTCTAAATAATTTGGATAAGTTTCAGGGTTTTCAGGTAAATTCTGCGGAAGATGGATCTAAACGACTTAATTTTCATAGAGGGAAGAGTCCTACCATATGCACGATTGAACATGACACATCTGAAAAGCAGCCTACAGATTTGCTTGAAAGCAGACAAATGCTCAGCATGCACTACATTGAACGCATCTGATGCCATAGGGCATCCTTTGTAATTTATTCCTAACCCTACACCCTTTTATTTCAGTGTTTCATTTCGTAGGTAGATTTATGTTTTTCATGTTATTAGGATAGTTAATAAATGAAGAGCTTATATCTTTCCTGTGCTTAATAATATATGATGTTTTTTGCATGGATGCTACTTATGTTATCATGTGTGTTGCGTGGATGCAAACTCTGGATTCTCACATTCCCCCGATGCAGTAACGTGTCCCTAAGTAGAGCCAGATGTTGACCACTATGTGTCAACGTCCCATAGCAGTACACCCCCTTTTTTCCCCAAAGGGATAGCACTTGATCGATGTGTCTGTGTCATCCAGCTATCGTCATCAGTGTGATCATCATGTTATAATGTAAACCCATTCTGCATGTATATGATGTAAATAATCTCAGCAGAACTGTCTCATGTATGTAACAACCTAGGTAAACCTACCTTTCTAGTGACGATCTCCATTCTAGGATGTTTTTGTCTCATCGATCCATTCTCGGATGGTCGGGAGAGTTTTCCCCTCCTGTCTTACCCCAATGTTGGAATGGATTTTGTCGCTAGGATCTTAGGCGAGTCCTAGTGTTCTAGATCGAGTCTATGTAAAAGTAATTTGGGAATAATCCTAATTATTTGGTTAGGTTATTTTTATTACAAATTGCTTGGTCTGTTGGATTATATTTGTGTCGCAGAAATGGGTAGTCTTTGAGGGTCTATTACAAATGGGATTTTCCCTTTATGATGTAAAAAATATGAAAATCATGGTGTAAAGTGTCTTGAGGGTTGGAAAAATAATTTATCCCCTCATAGCTTAATTAATTAAATTTTCTGATCCAAAATTAATTTATAATCCTAAGCCAGAAATTTAATTAATTCGAGGTCCTAGGTAAATTTAAATTCTCCAAGAGAAAAATTCATCGGTCTTAAAAAATTAAATTTTAAAATGTCCCATGACTAAGGTAAATTAATTATTTAGCGAAATTTTAAAAGGTCCCATGACTAAGGTAAATTAGTTATTTAGCTAAATTTTAAACTTTTGATCCCTGGGGATTAAGTCAAAGTCAAATTTTTGGGGAAATTAATAAAAAAATCTATTTTTGAGTTAATTAAAATGCATTTAATTAAAAATTTCGAATTTCCCCAAATACTTAAATATTTCGATAGATGAGATTAATTTTTTTTTTAATCTTCATCAACGGTCGAGATTGCTTTGACGAGGATCACTTGAACTAGTCGTTGGAAGATTTATCTTTAAATAGGAGGTCATTTGTCAGTCGATCCATCCTATCTTTGAGTCGTGTGCTTAGTAAGAAGCTCTTGTGTAATCTTTTTCTGGATAATAAAAAAAGACTTTGGGGTTAAATTCTGCTGGTGTTACTCTTTATGGGAACACTATAAGATGTTTTATTTTTATGCATAATTTTTTTTAAATCCATTGATGATAGTATCTGAAGAGTGATTTGAATACAGGTATCTTGCTCAGTCGCTGGGGTTTGAATAATAATCTAAATTTTGAATGTAATAGCAAGTATCTCTATTTGTCTAAGTTTTATTATTATTTTCTCGCTCTATTTTTAATCGCTGGATCGAGTTTTGCAGGGAAATCTTGATTTTAGATCCTCGGGCATTAGGGGAAGTTTTCAGTTGGACCAGCCAACTCCCGATCTGTGTTTCCTGAAGAGCCCAACTAAATTAGCTCCAGGCTTATCATAAGATTTTTTTATTGGTGATGCACGAAGGGTTTCGAGTTAGCACCTCCTTTAAAATTTAAAAAATCTTTTAATTTTTGTGCAACATAATGATAGATCTGGCTACTTAGAGCCTTCAGCTTGTAATTATTGTAATTTAACTGGTTTTTTGGGTTTTTTAATTTCATCATTGTATATATCGTTTCTAGGTGTTTCGTTTTTGTCATTATAGGTACAAATCTGAAGGATAATTCCTGTTCGAAGCTAGATCTAGGCCCTGGAGGGTAAGATTTGGCGTCAATATCACTTTGCAGGGATATTATTCAACTTTTTGCAGTCCAAGGGTTTTAAAATTTAAAATTTGGAAATTTTACAAGGGTTTCAAGGCCAAATCTGAAGCATAAAAATATATTAGTATGAAAATCGATTTTTTCTGGGTTTATTTTGGGTTTTCTAGAGGTGCAGCGGATGGAGAATGGTAGAGGATGGGGGAATAGAGGGTTCTCTTTAAAAAATTCGAAATCTTCTGTAGCAAAAAATAAAAAACCCCAGGCGAATTCTTTGAAATATTACAGGACCAAAAAAGTGCAGGAGACTAGAAATTATAGGAAGATGAGGGATCAAAACTTTAGTTTGCATAATATTTTCCTTGACCTGGTACTTGACAGTTTGACATGGAAGGCTGGCTTGGTGGAGTGAAGGAAATCATTTGTTTTGGTCTTGGGTCCTGGTTGTCTCAATTTGATTTGAATCTACTAGTGGAAGAGTTTGACTGGGTTTTCCCCTTCATAGGGGTTTTTCCCTCGCTGAGTGCCTACATCTTGTTGATTTGGGGTAGCATCGGATGTGCTCTAGCCACAAAAATTGGTGGAGAGGCTAAAGCACATGAGATCTCCAAGACCCAGAAATGGTTTGGGCAGAATCTAA
The DNA here is from genome assembly GCA_031772625.1 of Pinus tabuliformis. Taxonomy (NCBI): domain Eukaryota; kingdom Viridiplantae; phylum Streptophyta; class Pinopsida; order Pinales; family Pinaceae; genus Pinus; species Pinus tabuliformis. The sequence continues at coordinate 952,806,217 of CM062814.1, read as the reverse complement.
CCAGTTTGGGAGATATTAAAATAATTAATATTTTTAATGGAGTTGCTAAGTCTAAACTTAGGAAAAATAAAATATTAATGTGAATTATTATAAAACTGAGTTAGAATGGTCCAAAAGTCATGGATCAAGCCAAATATAATCTTAGTCGTTGATTAGAGATTTAATCTCGGTCGTTGATGGACCAACGAGAGAAGTATAAGAAGAGGCTTGAGGGTCAGTTGGAGAACACACTGAGTTGATCAAGAATTCGATTTTCTGGGGTAGGGCCTGTTGAGGAAATTGAAGGAGTGATCAGAGTTGCAGTTGAGGGTTAGTGAATACAGTAGCAGAGAGGTAGAGATAATACCGGGAGCATCAACGCAGAAGCCGAGAGAGGGTTGACGCAGAGGCAGCTAGAGGCCACACAAAGATAGCTAGGAGTTGCGCAGAGCTTGATGACGGCTAGCGTGGGAGATGCAGAGGCTCCAAAGGCTGACGCAGAGCCTCGAGAGGCTGACGTTGGGCCAACGACGCTGACACAGACCCTAGAGGCTGACGCTGGGAGATTTCGTGGGGCATATTGGAGCTAGAGCGCTGGATAGGGTGATGCAGTCCCTATCAGGGTGACAGAGAGCAACAAAAGTGTTGCAGTGTTGTTGTGGGATCATTCCTCTGGTGATTTAGCTGGAATATCTGTCTCCGATTGAGAGGTACTATTGCCGAGGGCATTCTCTGTTGGGTGAGCCATTTCTGGCACCCAGATTGTATTCTGAAACTGTTTAATAATAAAACCATTTGATAGCTGCACCGTTTTCCCACATTGGGTTTTTCCGGAGACATTAGTCCAAAACAACAGTGTCACTTGTACTTGTTTTTTCTTTCAGTTGATGATCTGTATGTGTTGATACTGTACTTGTATTTATTTTCAGTATTTACATGGTAAATAACTTGTTAAGTAACTGAACAAGTAGGAAGAAATAAATCAGATAGTAGAGGAAGAATTTCTAACGGATAGACTTAGAAATTCCAACATGGTATCAGAGCCAAGTTGCAGATCACAAGATAGTTGAAGGCATCAGCCGAGCAGAGCAGCAGCAGCAAAAACAGACGTCCCGAGTGATAGAAGTTGTTCCTAGCAAAAAGCAGCAAGGAAGAGGTGACACAGAGAGCCTACATCATCAATTCGAGCCAGGAGGAGGATCACTGCTGAGGTAGAGAGGAGCAAACCTGACCTACAGAGTGCTTGACCATCTTTCTCAACCAGGCAGGATCGATGTTGTGGCCAGGAGGTGCAGATTGTGCCGGTGTCGGGATTGCGCAGAGCTTAGAGGCTCTAACCTTCAAACTGCTAAGGCATAAGAAGCTGTGGGTAAGTTGCGGAGCGAAGCTGGTGGGGTACTGTGGTCAGAGCAATACCTAACAAGGCAAGACCAAGGAGGAGGGAGTTGCTGCTGAGGATTGGCAGAGGGATTTCTAGAAGGGAAATCGAGGCCCAGAGGGAGTCAAATCGAGAACTTCCAGACGGGAAATAGAGAGACTTGAAAGAGTCGAAAGAGGAGTAGTGAAATGGCAGTGAATGGGCTAAGAGATCAGGATAGACTAGATGGAGCTTCAAACTTCGTAGTCTGGAAGGCCAGGGTCTTGTCCATTCTAGATAGATATCACATCAAACACCTCGCTTTGAAAACGATAGCGATCCCGGTTGACCCAGTTGAAAATGACAAGTACGAGGAAGCAATGGCCAAGCCAAAGTGCATCATCCTTGATGGTGTCAAGGACCATGTGGTGCCACACATTGCCGAGAAGGAGACGGCAAATGAGATGTGGGAGGCTCTGAAGAAATTGTACCAGCATACTTCTGTGCAGAGGAGGATGTTACTTGAAAATCAGCTGCAATCACATCAGATGCAGAAGGGAGAGCAGATAGATGTCTTCCTCGGTGGATTGAAGGAGATCCGTGATTAGCTAACTTCAATAGGGGCCACACCGGATCAGGAACTGATGGTGAGGACCGCATTGAACGCAGTGTCAGAGGATTGGGAGGTATTTGTCCAGAGCATACTGTGCAGGATGAGCCTTCCAGATTGGGAGGAACTGTGGGCAGCTCTTCGTCAAGAAGAGATTAGATGGGTGTCCAAGGCGGGGAGTAGTGGAAAAGGGGTCAAAATCAAGGAGGAAGAAGAAGATGTGGCTCTCGCATCTGCGGGAAAACAGGAGAAAAGAAAGAAGAAGGACCTCTCCAAGGTCAAGTACTTCCATTGTGGGGAACTGGGTCACTATGCGAACCAATATTCTAGGAAGAAGAGCAAGGGAGAAGCTTCTAAGACCAAGGCTGCGCCAACTAAGGCGGAGAAGGAAGTGGAGACTGATGATGACTGTGCCATGAGTGCTCATGCACTTCGAGAGAAGAGGTGGGGAGACATCGAGCTGTAGTCAGACGGACTACAGGTGATGAGGGGTAGGGTCCTCGTGGTACCCAACTTCTCTTGGATTATACCTGTCTATGGGAGGCCCGAAGAGGAGTAGCAGGATTGGTGGATGTCAGTAGAGACGGATGCAGAGGGAACGATAGAGAGGGCTATAGTGTCGGAGTCCCAAGACAGCGTGAGGCAGTAGTGTGAGAGGCATGGAGTTGTTGCAGCAGCGCAGAGGTTTGTAGAGGGAGCACTTGTCAGTGACAGAGTGAGCTTCAACATCGGGAGTGTTTATACCCTGACAGAGATGTCAGAGTTGGGAGGATCAGTTACTTACCTCTTAGTAACTGAGTTGTAGTGCAGCAGTTAGCAGTGGCAGTGCTATGGGCAACACGATGTAGCTTGATGAGAGGGGATGCAGTGTAAATGCAGCAGTGGCAGTGGCAGGGCCATGGGCGGTAGCACGGATGCAGAGGGAGCTGTCATACGGATGTAGCAGTGGCACTGGCAGGGCCATGGGTAGTAGTACATGATGCAACAGTGCAGAGGATGTTGGGTAGCAGACCTAGCATTAGCACAGGGACCGATGCCGGATTATCAGGGTGATACTCAGTGAGGAGCATTACTAGAGCACAGTCCTTGCTAAGAGGGAGTGTTGGTTTGGGGTAGCATCGGATGTGCTCTAGCCACGAAAATTGGTGGAGAGGCTAAGGCACATAAGATCTCCAAGACCCATAAATGGTTTGGGCAGAATCTAACCAGTTTGGGAGATATTAAAATAGTTAATATTTTTAATGGAGTTGCTAAGTCTAAACTTAGAAAAAATAAAATATTAATGTGAATTAATATAAAAGTGAGTTAGAATGGTCCAAAAGTCATGGATCAAGTCAAATCTAATCTTAGCCATTGATTAGAGATTTAATCTCGGCTGTTGATGGACCAACGAGAAAAGTATAAGAGGAGGCTTGAGGGTCAGTTGGAGAACACAACGGGTTGATCAAGAATTCGATTTTCTGGGGCAAGGCTTGCTGAGAAAATTGAAGGAGTGATCATAGTTGCAGTTGAGTGGCAATGAATATAGTAGCAGAGAGGCAGAGATAGTACCGGGAGCATCAGCGTAGAAACTGGGAGAGGGTTTACATTGAGCCAACTAGAGGCCACGTAGAGGCAGCCAGGCGCTGTGCAGAGCTTGAGGAGGGCCAGCGTGGGAGACGCAGAGGCTCCAGAGGCTGACGCAGAGCCCCGAGAGGCTGACGTTGGGCCAAATAGGCTGACGCAGGGCTAGAGAGGTTGACGTAGAGCCCTGAGAGGCTGACGTTGGGCCAAATAGGCTGACGCAAGGCCAGAGAGGTTGCGCAAACCCTAGAGGCTGACGCTGGGAGATTTCGTGGGGTAGATTGGAGTTGGAGTGTTGGATAGGGTGATGCAGTCCCTATCAGGGTGACAGAGAGCAACAGAAGTGTTGTAGTGTTGCTGTGGGATCGTTCATCCCTTGATTTAGCTGGAATATCTATCTCCGACTGAGAGGTACTATTGCCAAGGGCATTCTCTGTTGGGTGAGCCATTTCTGGCACCCAGATTGTATTATGAAACTGCTTAATAATAAATCCCTCTGATAGCTGCACTGATTTTCCTGCGTTGGGTTTTTCCGAGGACATTAGTCCAAAAACAACGGTGTCACGTGTGCTTATTTTTCTTTCAGTTGATGATCTGTATGTGTTGATACTGTACTTGTATTTATTTTCAGTATTTACATGGTAAATAACTTGTTAAGTAACTGAACAAGTAGGAAGAAATAAATCTGATAGTACAGGAAGAATTTCTAACAGATAGACTTAGAAATTCCAACACATCTTGTGTTTTGTATTGTTTGGCATTTGTCTTGATGATAAGAACCTAATAAATTGCAAAGAAGAATCAATAAATATCACAAGAAAGTGTCAAAGGAAGAGAAATCAAATTAAGTATAATCCTAACTAAGCTACCCTAGATTTCTTAACATGGTTTAAGAGCATGGTTTGGTTACATAAGGGTAGTAAGAAGGTCACATTTGATTCTAGACAAGGAAATATGTTTAATTATCTAAGATCGAGTTCCTAGAAGAAAGAAGAAACAAATTTTGGGTACATTTATTAGCTCTAATTATAGTGACTAGGCCGCAGGCTTGTGCAAAAAGAGCAAGGAGTTTTTGAGATCCTAGAAGCTCTGTTCTAGAGGTCTAAAAGGCTAATCGATTAGCCTAAAATAGGCCAGATATCTTGGTAAAAAGAGCGAGGTTCTAAATATCAATCTACAAGGTTTGAAATCATCATCAAAGGTTTGAATTATGTGTTATCCAAATCACTAGAACTGTAATTAAAATTAAGGGTAATATTGTGGAAGCATTGACAGCCAACAAAGTATCTCTACTTGAATGTCATGTCTCTTCTCAAATACATTTGTAATAGGGTGCTGCTACGCAATTTGCACAATTTTGGCTAAGGAAGAGAACCCATCATTTTCAACTTGGGCACTTAGGAGGCAATTCGACTTTATTTGGTTGCTAGTGGAATGTGGGGGCCACCCACATGGGATTTCGAATTGGCCTATTTTAATAGCTTGGAGGGAAAGTCAAATAGGTGGATGGAGAGACCCATATGAGGCTAGGGAGACCCATGGAGTTATAAGGAGGGAGAAACTCTCATTTTGGATTCATTCTTACACCTTGCAATCAAAATTACTTGACTGTTCGCTCTGCTGTTTAGCTGAGTCAACTGGCTGTTTAGCCACGAATATCTCAAGCGGGAGATTCAACCTCTACTTCGGGGGACCATCCATACCCGCCTTAGACAGGCAGTTCCATAAGTATTTTAGGAGTTCCGGGAGTGTGTTATAGCACTACCATTCAGCTACAACAGGGAGTGCGTATTTCTGGCTAGCTAGAGAATACACGAGGGGAGTTTGGAGCTATCAATGATCAAGGATTTTCCGGGAGAGTTAGAGCAATTGGAGAGCAGCAAAGGGCCAGCCTTTCTTGCGAGTTTGGAGCTAGCATCCCAGTGGTCTGATTTACAGTCACCCGGGCCTACGCAGAGAGCCATCACTAGGCTCACGTGGGAGTTGGAGGAAGGAATTGTAGAGTTAGAGCTAGTCAGGTGAAGTAGGAGATCACTTGGAGGGCCATTTGAGTAGGACTACTGGAGTTGGGAGAGCAGAGATTCATAGGACCAGTGGCAGCAACAGAATTCGAAATTGGAGGAGGGCCAAGCTGTGAAGGGTCAATTTTTGAAGGTTGGAACCAAGGGAAACCCTTTCTGGGTTTTTCTGGGTTTTGGGCAAGGATCACACTCCTAAATTTTTAGATTTTTCTAGACAGATCTAAGTGGTCAAATAGGGGTCCCAACTCAGCTAGTAGCTAGAGGAGCTAAGGGGAATTTGGGCCAAAATTTCGAGGTCAACATTTGGCCAATTCCTTCGTGGGTTTTTGTTGGGTTTAGGCCAAGGAGCAAAGAGATGAAATCTCATAATTTTCTGAGCACAAGAAACAGTGATTCCAGCCCTTCGAATTCAGGAGACAGAGTAGTTTTCTGGGGTAACGCAGTTTAGTTTGGTGCAACAGTTGTAGTAGCCTTCAGTTCAACATTTTCTCACCTGGGTTTTGTCAGGCTTGTCCATTGAGACAAGCCCAGGTGCACCATTTTATTTTACTATTGTATTTGCTCCCGGAGAAGTAATAAAATGGCTCAGTGGTTCTCTATTTTTAGTGTTCCCATGGGTGCTTAATGTATATTTCGTTTTTCTGATTGTTGGATTGTTTCCATGCTTTGTATATCACTTACATTCCTGTTTAGGAACATTACAGTGGTATCAGAGCCATAATCTTGGCTCAGCCTGTGGGAAAGATTAGAATAAAAAAACATTGCGGTCACCTGGCATGAGGGGTGAGGATACAACAAATGATGATTGATGTGGGGAAGAAGTTGTTTCATTCCTTAGTTGGGAATCCGAACATGATTGCAACTGATGTGGAGTTATTCGGGGAGAACTGGAGGGCATACCAGTTAGTGGGTTATGGCATTTAGGCGTCCCTCTCTTTTTGGGAATTCTGTGAACTAAGGGGTATGCACGAACTAATGGAGATTCAGTGGGATTTTGTAGGGATGATGAGAAGTATTAAGGAAAAAGATGAAGAGTAGTTGAAGGGGTCGTGGTTGGCAAGGAGACAGTTGAGCATACACCCATTGATGAGGTATTCGGGGTTGTGATTGAGTCCTCAAGTGATAACAATGCACCACAAGTTGATGAGGTGTCGAAAGATAGCTCCACCATTGTTGAGGAGCCGATAGGTACAGAGGCCTCTAGATCTATGATGAAGTTGCCAGACGACAGTCGTCTACAACTGACTGGTGAGCATATCGTGCATATTGGGTTGTCTATGGAGGAGCAGTCGAAGGATCATGTCAAGCCCCTGATGGAGGAGGATGTGCAACCATCCCTTGGGCTAGCCATGGATGAGGGGCAGCATAGAGGCCGCGTGTTGGGTTTTTAGCACAGTTCACTTCAGAGGCCCACTAGTGGGGTCTATGGCGTTATCAGCCCACCCTTATATGTTGGGTTGAGGGAGGCCGAATTGTCTATACGTACCTGAGGGGGTGGACAGGTTAGTAGGACTGAGCTGAGCATGATACCACTTTAGCTTGGAGGGCTTGTTCCTTCCACAGAGGCTTACACATTCGATCTCTCCCTTGGGATTGGATGGCGAGAGGTACCAACTTGGTACTCGATGGAGTAGGTTAGGCTGTTGGATACATCCATGGCCACATGTCAGCAGAGACCGTGGATTACCAGAGGGACTCGAAGGTTGGACTATTTTTGGGATGTAGGTGGGGTTTTCCATCACATCATAGAGTTGGTAGGTGATGGTAGTAGCTATGTGATGGACTGGATGCTTGAGCGCACCCACATTTTCAGATCTCCATCAGAGCCCTAGTCAGCACTAGTGACAGGATGGTTTGACAGGCGAGCAGACAAATTTCATGAGTTGTCTTGGCATATTGACGGTGCATGGAGTCACAGGGTGACTAGCTTACTTTGGCAGGAGCTGTAAGGACGAGACGACATCGGCAGGCTATCAGACAAGGCATGGTATGGAGAGAGTGCTCTCTTACTAACATATGGGATGCTGGGACTATTGAGGATAGGCACAGTAGTGTCATTTCTGTTAGCATGTGGGGAGTCGGGCTGCTCTGGTCTTTCAGAGCAGATGGGGGGATGTAGCCCACATCATGGAGGGTGTACTAGCAGAGAGGTGGATATTTTGTCCCATGCAGGATACTGTATGTTACAAGGTGGTACGACAGTGGGCAGTGGTACATAGGACTACACAGAGTTATTTCATAGGGTCCAGTGTTATGTAGAGGGATGTAGTCTGATGCATACAGACCTAATTTTAGGCTATAACATCCAGTGGTGTGTGGGGCTATGGAGTGAGGCGCAAGGGCTTGCAGAGGAGCATTGAGATGCAGGGTGGTGTGTCGTAGTATGTTGGACTACGCTGTTGAGTGGGAGTGCCTCACATCACATTGGGTACATGCGGGGAGTGATAGGTATAGTGACACAAGCAGGACACAGGCCAGTACAGGATGACATAGTCGTAGCCAAGGGTATCCAGCGGTGTACAGGGGTAGGTTGCGGTGTATAGTGGCATGTCCAGGAGTACTGGGATGATCGGTGGTATGCAGGGGTGTATAGTGCCGCACAACGAGGTCTTCGAGTGTTGCCTCCAGGGAGACCCTTCGACGAAAACACGGAGCATACCTTTGGGCGTAGTTCACCCAAGATCGCCAAGGACACAGATGAGCGATACTTGATGGTATCTGCGGGGACTCACACGCTTGACCCTCTTCTACATCCCTCACGGGCGTAGTCAATTTTGTTGTCGACTTTCTGCACTCTAGGCATGAGCAGCAGAAGACGAGGAGCTCACCCGAGATATTTGGGTGATACTCAACGCCCTAGGGGGGAGACTTTTCAGCAGTGGCATTGGGTTGGTGCGTTGGTTGATAGCCACAGGTTGGGGGATGAGGTGATCATCTGCAGGGGTGGCATATCATTCATCACCGAGCCTACATCTAGGGCGCTAGTCACGAGGGAGACGTGTGTTACTCTTTTCTCAGGGCATGTTGGGACCATGCATGAGCAGAGGATACCAGGTACGACTGAGGCAGTTTCCCAATATGTGTCTAGGCTCTAGACCTTATATTGGCACATTATCGAGAGGAAGGATGGCAAACCCAGGGGAGATATTTGGCAGGGATAGAAGGGATCCACATACCTTGAGTCAATTACGAGTATCGGATACCCATCTTTTGGTTGCATTCAAGGGGTATCTCTTTGGCACACGTGGCTTCCAGCGATCATTGGTACTACACAGTGGCAGGCATAGGGCAGATTAGCATGCATCAGATTAGCCCACGATATATGGAGCCTATATAGTGATCACATGCAGGGACTAGAGACGAGGGCCAAAGGGATTCCATCGGTTGACAGGGCTATGCCGCAACAAGTTTGGCTATGGGATACAGGGATTCAATTGATCGATAGATCACTCATGATGAGTGAAGTTGTGGCAGAGAGTGATATAGTTTGCTCTTGGGATGACACATGGGGGTTCACAAAGGGTTTCATCATATGGGGAGGCAGACATTCTCTGCAGCTGCATAGGTTCGGAGTTAGATTTGGATTGGTAGGCATTGGTGCCATGGAGATGCCCAGGCAGTATGTGTCTCGCCTCTTTCAGTATTCCACCATCAACTTCCAGGAGAGGAGGATACTGACTACGCACGATGGGGAGTATGACATAGTCAGAGTAGCACAGCGTCAGCATGGTGGCATCACTCTGGGACTAGCAGGGAATTGGGGCATCACAACTCTTCATAGCTCAATAACCTTTAGGGATGCGCCGTCTACTGCAGGGGGAGATCATATAGATCTTCCATTGGGCTTTAACGAGTCACTGATGGAGTAGGTGACTTTTGGTACTTTCATTGAGCAGGATAGTGAGTGGACCTGGGATCCTGGCATTGAAGGATTCTTTCATATCAGGACAGTGTAGAGGTCATGCACAATCCAGTGGCACATTTGGGACCCTGACACATTTTGTAGTGACAGTGGGGAGCAACAGTTAGAGAGGATGCTTGCTCAGGCATTGCTTGAGGACAAGCAATTTTTGATGCATTGGAGGAGCTTGGCAGATGAGGATGGCACCTGGGACTGTAAGCACATTTTGGCGCACCCAACTTTGAGGTTGCTTGAGGGCAAGCAACATTTGGGAGGGGAGGACTGTCGTATCCCTTCTCAAATACATTTGTAACAGGGTGTTGCTACACGATTTTGCACAATTTTGGCTAAGGAAGAGAAGCCATCATTTTTGACTTAGGGACTTAGGAGGCAATTCGACTTTATTTGGTTGCTAGTGGAATGTGGGGGCCACCCACATGGGAGTTTGAATTGGCCCATTCGAATAGCTTGGAGGGAAAGTCAAATAGGTGTATGGAGGGGCCCACATGAGGTTGGGGAGGCACAAGGAGTTATAAGGAGGGAGAAACTCTCATGTTGGATTCATTCTTATACCTTGCAATCAAAATTACTTGACTGTTTGCTCTCGCTGAGTCAACCAACTGTTTAGCCACGAATTTCTCAAGTGGGAGATTCAACCTCTACGTCGGGGGACCATCCGTGCTCGCCCTAGAGAGGTAGTTCCATAAGTATTTTAGGAGTTCCGGGAGTGTGTTACAGCACTACCATTCAACCACAACAGGGAGTTTGGAGCTATCAATGGTCAAGGATTTGCCTGAGAGTTAGAGGATTGGGAGAGCAGCAAAGGGTTAGCCTTTCTTGCAAGTTTGGAGCCAGCATCCAACAATCTGATTTACAGTTTCCTGGGCCTGCGCAGAGAGCCATCACTAGGCTCACATGGGAGTTGGAGGAAGGAATTGTAGAGTTGGAGTTGGCTGGAAGAAGTAGGAGATCACTTGGAGTGCCATTTGAGTAGGATTGCTGGAGTTGGGAGAGCAGAGATTGACAGGATCAGTCACAGCAATAGAATTCGAAATTGGAGGGGGGCCAAGCTGTGAAGCGTCAATTTTTTGAGGTTGGAACCAAGGGAAACCCTTTCTGGGTTTTGGGCAAGGATCACACTCCTAAATTTTTAGAATTTTCTGGGTAGATCTAAGGGGTCAAAAAGGGGTCCCAAGTCAACCAGCAGCTAGAAGAGCTAAGGGGAATTTGGGCTAAAATTCCGAGTTCAACATTTGGCCAATTTCTTCGTGGGTTTTTTTGGGTTTAGGCCAAGGAGCAAAGAGCTAAAATCTCATAATTTTTCTGAGCACGGGAAGCAGTGATTCTAGCCCTTCGAAGTCAGCAGACAGAGTAGTTTTCTGGGGCAGCGCAGTTTAGTTTGGTGCAGCAGTTGTAGCAACCTTTAGTTCAACATTTTCTCACCTGGGTTTTGTCATGCTTGTCCATTGAGACAAGCCCAGGTGCACCATTCTATTTTACTATTGTATTTGCTCCTGAAGAAGTAATAAAATGGCTCAGCAGTTCTCTATTTCCAGTGTTTCCATGGGGGCTTAATGTATATTTTGTTTTTCTGATTGCTGGATTGTTTGCATGCTTTGTATATCACTTACATTCATGTTTAGGAACATTACATTGAAACCAAGACAACAATTATTGAAGGTATTGTAAGACTAGTTGGAAGGCTGGACGCGAAGCTACAAGTTACCCTGGAAGGAAGTCGAGCAACAACATTTGAAGATCCAAAAGCTTAGAAATTAAGCCTTAGCAAGGTCGAGCTGATTATGTTAATAACAAAAGTTCTGTGCTCAAAAATTTAGGGCCTAATCATGCAAAAAATTTGTACCAGTCACCTCAAAGATTTGAGCTATGTGCCAAGATGATCAAGTTATATAATTTGGACTAAAAATTACCTCTCATAGCCAACAAATCTAGCTCGAGTTTGCATAGAGATATTAAAAGCCTTGTTGGAAGACCTATGGTGTAACTACAGTCAACAAAAGGATTCGAGAATGTTGTAGCATTATCAAATCCTATAGCTATTCTTTATGCCCTAATCAGGAGATTTAAGAACAACGGAGTCATTTCCATTTAGGATCTCTTGAAGAAAGCAATCTATATCTGTGTGAGAGAGGCCTATTTGAGGACATGTAGCAAGCTTATCCTTACTACAATCAAGAGAAAATCATCAAGCCTGAAGTCCTTATCTAACTAAAGTAAGTATACTTCTCATTTTGTTTTAAGTCATCTAACATAGTGTATTCAGATTGCAAGAAAAGGCTACAAGCTCAATTGGGATGTCAATCCTTCAAATATGAAAGACAAGGTATGTATAGAATATTCAAAGTATGTTTAAAGATATGACAACATCATTCGCTTGTTTCCTTTCAATAATCCTAAGATATATATAGCATTCCTTGGAAAGAATGAGATGGAATGATATCTAGTTTTTGACATGTTTTTAGAGCTAGTTTGTGTTAGTACTCAAAATCCCTTAAAAATTCATTCGTTAAGGTATTCAAAACTCTAGATAATTATTACGCTATTGTACTTGTGTATTTTGTTGTGTTTGTCAATAATCGTTGCAGGTATATTCTAGAAGGAAAAGTTTGTAAAAAAAATTCAGAGGGAGCCCTACAATAAAGAAACCCTACAAGGTTTGGAAAAGGAGCAACTCTAGGTTTGCTTAAGACCACAAAATTTGTATTCAATCCTCTTCGTTATAAGGCACATTCATTTTGAAATTTGTTTTATATTACTAACTCTCTTATGTCTAGGGTTTTGAATCATTAAGGTTCTTGTTTAAGGTGATTAATCTTTAGATTAAATTAACCTTGTTATATTCTCTATCTTTTGTTTACTCTAGTAAAACCGTAACCTTTAGATTTCGTCACAAAACCCTAGCCTTTTTTATGCTTAGGGTATGTTGACAATAATAATGAAACCCTAGTCTACTCAGGGTTTGTTGATAAAGTCTAGAACATATAATGATATCCTACTCTCTCGATGATTAGGATTTTAGTAATGTAATAAAGAAACCCTAGCCTTTTAGGGTTTGTCGATGATATCTAGATTCTAGGTTATATGATGAAAATCCTAAACTTTAGGTTTGATGAATGAGGGTTTATGACAAAACCCTTGCAACAATCAATCCTAGGAATGAAACCCTCAGTGTATGAGTTTCCACATAATTGAAACCTTAGTCTGATCAAATTATTAGAGTTTGATGTGTATAACTAGGGTTTACGATAAAAACGCTAATAAGAGATTGGTATAAGGAAATAATAATGAAATCCTATATATGAAATGTTAACTTGATTGTTGATATACATGCTTTAGTTTTATTGATGAAATCTAGGGTTTGTAACAAAACCCTAGTAAAGTTTGACATGGAATTCTAGGGCATAATATGGAAACCCTAGATGTAAAATGCTATGATTGGATTGCTAACTTGATTTACTTACTGGTATCTAAGGCTTTAAGTATCTAGGGTTTGTGACAAAACCCTAGCAAAGTTGTTGAATTCTTGGATATAAAAGGTGGAACTCTTGTTGATTGTGAACCTGACTAGGTTTAGGTTTTACATGTCTAATGTATTTCTTGTTCAAAGTGTTAAATGCTCCCATTACGATAACTTGCTAACCCTATAGTTGACTTCATGCTTTTGTATATTTGTAGTTGGTTATACTTGTTGAAGATTTGCAAGTACATGATCTTCAAGATGTCGAAGATGTTCATGATTTGATAAAAATGATGAGCATGATTGAAAGAGGGAGCTATAAGAATGATGATGAAAAAGATGAATAGATGATCTTGTTGCCATAAGAAAGAACGATGTTCCTAAAGAAATAAAGGTTTGAAGTTTCTCTGATGATATATTAAAGAACTTATAAGAATAAATTTGTTGATCTCCCTAAGTTGAGAGGGAGCTTCGAAGAAAGTGTATATCTCCCTAGTTAAGAGGGAGGGCATAATGTGGCAACTATAGTAAAGATCTTGAAGAAAGAGTAAAGATCATGGTTGAAGCATTACAGATAGATATTTGTGAGTGACAAGTTGACCCGAATTGGATCTTAGAACACTCTCTAAGTTTTCATGAACTCTGTAAAATTCATGCCAAAGTTTCAAAGTCTTATAAAGATTGAGCTTATCAGAAATATCCTCGTAATAGTTGCAATTTGTGATTAGCGCGGAGCAATGAGGACCCTTGGTCAAGCGCGCAGACCGTCGGCCCATGGTAACGCGCGCTGTCATGAATTAGCAGAACGGGAGGTCATTTCAAGAAACGGGGGTAGTTTCTGATATGCGATTAGCGACGCAGGACAAACCCCTCAAAGAAGGAAAAGCCCCAAGCGCCCGGACCTGAAAAATCATGAAATGCAACGGATATCGCGCCGATTCCGTCAGAAGCAGGGCCCACAAAAACCGGCAGAATATTGGAAGGGTTTCGAGCGGTAAGCAATTTCAACCGAGTGCCGCCCGATGCCACACAATGGGTGCCACGTGTCCGGCGGAAGAGATAGAAAACCGCTCACATCGGATGGGTAAACATCATGGTACTTACCCGCCCGATATGGACGGAGACTGTAGGATATGGAGGCTCCAGATCGATGGCGGAAATGCGTTCCAATGGATGACCGGAACTGACGAGGTAAACAGAGAGAGTTGTATAGGATTTGAAGTCCGATGTGGATGATGCACTGGCAGAAGGACGTGTTTCGTGGGCATTCTTGGGGTTAATGGAATAAACGGTCATTTTGAAAACGTTCGAGGAAACTGACACTCAGTTCGTTATGAAACAGGTGGCCACCTCCTTGAGAGGCGTTAGACAGTGATGATGACTCAGAACAGAGGAATTCAAACGGATAGAGGTAGGGGAACCAGAAAGCCGGGAAGCAAAAACGAGCAGTCAGGAAGCAGATTGGCTTTAAAGCCACGAACTGATAGAGAAAGAGACAAGTAAGTTAGAAGCGGAAAGCTGAGAGCAGAGAACAGAGAGAAGAAATCGAGCTGACCTGCAGAAGCAAAAGGCAGCATCGAGACAGAGACAGAGAGAGTCAGAGAGTTTGTGTACTCCAGAGAAGGCTTGAGAGGTTCAAGCGAACTCCTCTGTAAATGTCTGTCATGTATTGAGTCTCAGATTGGACTCATACCATTGTGACCCATAGGAGGTCGAGAATCAGTAAAGAGAGTCTGTGTACTCCAGAGACTTGGGGAATCCAAGTACAGTCTTGCTGATTTCTATTTGTTGAGTGAGACTCAAATTGAGTTCACTGTTGTAAAAACTCTACTTTGAAAACATAATAGAGAGGCCACCACTGAAGGCTGGACCAGGAGGCGTAGCCCAGGAGTATTGGGTGAATTCCTTATTAAACTTGTTGTGTTTACATGTTTGCCTGTTATGTTTTCTCTAACTGCTTCAGTGTTTGTGTATTTCGCAATCTTATCGATTCGTTGCATAAATTAATATAGGTACATCCATGCACATGAGTCTGTAATACCTTAATTGTTTGTCTTAGATCAATATCAGATCAAGTGGTATCAGAGCTTTAGCTTATTAAGGTTAGACAAGCTTGTGCTGGATTTTGTTGTTGAATGATAACTAGATCAAAGCTTAAAAATTAGGAGAAGGAGAGTTGGTTGAACCTAACCCAGAAATTGGAAGAGTCTACCCTAAGAGGAAAATGTTAGAAGAAAGTCCCTTGGAATCAAACTCCCAGTTCATGGATAGTTTCATGACCATGAGAGCCATGGGAGAGGAAATGTATAGAGAATTTAAGAAAGGTAGAGATGAAGATTCATCGAACTCCAAACAAGATAAAGGAGCAGAAAAATCTCTCCTCCATGACCATTCTAAAGGCAAAGGGAAAGAAGAAAAGCTTCCCACACCTCCTAATAGCCCTGAAAATAAAAAGAAAACATCTTTGATTAAATTAGATGTTAAATTTGATTTGCCGATATATGATGGAGAGTTGAATGTAGAGAAGCTGGATAATTGGATTAGATAGATTGATGTATATTGTAGGGTGCAGAGCATTGATTCAGACAAGAGTAAGATTCAGCTGGCTAGCCTACGCCTTGGAGGCACTGCCTTGGTATGGTGGGAAGGCAAGACACAAGCTGACATGAAGAAGCATGGTAAAATTCTTTCTGTCTGAAGTGAATTTGTTTCTGCAAATAAAAAACAGTGCTATCCACTAGCTTATATGCAGCAAGCCATGATGAGTTAGCAAACTCTTCGACAATTAAAGGGGCAAAGTGTACAAGGCTACACCCAAGAATTTAGGAAAAGAGCTTTGATTCTAGGAATTTCTTTAGACTCACCTGAAACTCTGCTGAAGTATATAGGTGGTCTACATAGCTATTTAAAGCACACCATTCTCATGTTTAATCCCACTAGCATAGATGAGGTATCTGTTCAGGCTACACATCTAGAGGCTAGAGGCAAGAATGTGAACCCAGAAGTTGGGGGATCATCAAAACCCACTGCAAGCAAGAATAAGGAAAAGAGAAAACAGAAATGGAAAGAGAGGAAGACAAATACTGTACAAAAGACCAAATCTTCATGCACTCACTGCAAGAAGGATGGGCATGATGATGAACACTGCTGGATTCTGCATCCGGAGCTGAGGCCCAAGAAGTACGATGGCAAAAAGAAGAAGACTGCTGCAGCTATTCAAAAAGATTTAGGGTCAGACTCAAAGGATGAAACAACAATCACAGCCACAGGTAGAAAAGGTAAAAATTCTGAAGCATCTATTAGTAATTCTTCACAATCTACTCATAATGAAGAAAATGTGAGGAAAAGACATGAGATTTTTCATATTAGAGTTATTTCCAAGCATCAAAAGATTGATACTTTGTTTGATAGTGGCTCACAAGTAAATTTAATTTCTGAAGCAATTGTGAAGAAGTTGGGATTACTAACCACACCTCACAAGAAGCCATATCCATTAGGTTGGTTATGTGATAAAGAAAAGCTACAAGTGACTAGACAATGTAAACTTAGGTTTTCTTTTGGGTCAGCGTTGGTAGACGAGGTTGAGTTAGATATTGTTCCCTTGGATATATGTGGAATTGTTTTAGGAAGTCCTTACTTGTATGATAGAAAAACTATTTTATATAGGGCAGAAAACAAATATCAACTCGTTAAAGATGGAATTGAATATATTGTAAGAGCTCATAAACTCAAGGATAATTATACTCTCATAAACTCAGGGCAGATGAAAAGAATTGTAAATTCATGCAAACAATTTTTACTGATGGTTGTAAAGGAAAAGAAACCTTATAAAACCAATGTATTTGAGCGTTGTAATGCTAAACAACAAGCTGATTTAGAAAAAGTTGCTTCAGAATATGATATACTATTTCAAGAACCTAAAGGTTTGCCACCCAAAAAGGAAATAGTACATGATATTAATTTGCAGCTCAAGATGCTCCGTTGCCTAACATCGGAATGTACAGGTTGTCCGCTTTAGAGAATGCAAAAATCAAGAAGCAGGTACATGAGCTGCTCGAGAAAGGTTTCATAAGACCTAGCACATCGCCATATGGGTCTCCAATTGTATTGGTGAGAGAGAAAGATGGCTCATGGAGAATGTGCATTGATTACCGAGAACTGAATAAGATAACGATAAAAAATCGTTATCCCCTTCCTCACATAGATGATCTACTAGATCCGTTGAAAGAAGCTGTTTATTTTTCCAAATTGGACTTGCATAGTGGCTACCATCAGGTCAGAGTTGTAGAGCAAGATGCATGGAAGACTGCTTTCAAAACAAAGCAGGAATTGTATGAGTGGTTGGTTATGCCTTTTGGCTTAACTAATGCTCTTGCTATTTTCATGAGAGTAATGAATGATGTACTCAGGCCTTTTATTGATGATTTTGTCATTGTATATTTAGATGACATTTTTATATTTAGTAAAACATGGGAAGAACATTTGAAGCATGTAAAGCAGAGTCTAGATGTTTTGAAAAGAAAAAATATTTATGTTAAGCTCTCAAAATGTGAATTTGGCAAAACATCTTTGAATTATTTGAGTCATATTGTAGGGGGTGGTGAATTGAAGATAGATCCCTCTAAGGTTGCAGTCATTGTAAACTGGCCTAAACCCAAATCTGCTACTGAAGTTAGAAGCTTCCTAGGTGCAGCACAATATTGGAGAAAGTTTATTTCTAACTTTTTCTTGATTGCAGCTCCCTTACATGCTTTAACATGATTGAACAAGGTGTTTCAGTGGAAGGCAAACAGCAGAAAGCCTTCGACACCTTGAAAGAAAAGATTAGTACAGCACCAGTGCTAGCACTGCCCGATTTTCAAAGACCATTTGAGATTGAAACGGATGCTAGTGACTATGCCATGGGAGCAGTGTTGATGCAGCACGATAAACCCATATGTTATCATTCTGAGACATTTAATTCTGCAGTAGTTAATTATCCCACATATGTTAAAGAATTGTATGCATTAGTATAGAGTGTGAAGAAGTGGAAACATTACCTAATGGGCAAAGAGACAGTTATACATACTGATCATCGACCACTTCAATATTTGCATTCACAAACTAAGTTGCAACAATCAAGACACTATAGGTGGATGGGTTTTCTACAACAGTTTCATCTTGTCATCAGATATAAAAAGGGCATACACAATAAAGTTGCAGATATGTTGTCCAGATCAATCATAAATGTATGTACTATACTTAAGCATAATTTAGTATTGCATGAAAGCTACATTGAACGGCATGCTTAAGATATAGATTTTAAATATGTATATGCAACTTTAAGCCATGGCAAACAAGTAGAAGAATTAGATTATCATGTTAGGGACCAACTCTTGTATCATTTTGGAAAGTTATGCATTCCAAAAACTGAAAGAGTAAAGATAATTCGAGAAGCACACACTTCTCTAATATCAGGTCACTTTGGTGTAAGTAAAACAGTTGCACAACTGCAAAGATTTTGTTATTGGCCAAAAATGCATGAAACAGTGTCTAGATATGTAAGAGGGTCTACCATGTGTGCTAAAAGAAAGCCTAGCAATAGAAAACTAGGTTTATACACTCCACTACCAGTTCCTTCTCATCCTTGGGAAAGTGTTTCCATGGACTTCGTTGGGGGGCTGCCTAAATCTAGAAAAGGTTATGACTATTTATATGTTATTGTGGATAGATTCATCAAAATGTGTATTTTAGTACCTTGTAACAAATAGATTACAGCTGAATAAATTGCAAAATTGTTCTTTCAGCATGTATGGGTTCATTTTGGATTACCCACTTCCATTATATCTGATCGAGACTCCCGATTTGTTGGGAAATTTTGGTCGAGTCTATGGGAATTGATGGACACCAGACTAAAGAAGAGCACAACTTTTCATCCACAAACAGATGGCCAAACAGAAGTGGTCAACAGGACAGTGATCCAGTTGCTCAGAGGCTATTGTAGCAAGCATCCCAAGCTTTGGGATGAACACCTATGTTATGTGCAACATGCTTACAACCGAGCTAAACATTCTTCTACACAAAGATCTCCTTTTGAGACTTGTTTTGGTTTCGCACCAAGTTCTCCCTTGGATTTTGTTTTTGGTAAAGACATAGTGGTTGATGGACACAGTGATGTGGACAAGCCTCAAGGCAACCAAGTTCATTGAACAAATCCAAGAGACTCACCAAGCAGTACAGGAACAGCTGGAAAAGAGCCAAGCCAAGTACAAGGCAAGACATGATAAGCATCGGATTGAGCATAGTTTCCAAGTTGGTGATCAAGTCTGGCTGTATATCAGCAAAGACAGAATGCAAGGTGAAGGTAAGAAGTTGAAACCGATAAGGTATGGACCTTTCAAGATACTTGAGAAAATTGGTGAGAATGTTCTTCGCCTTGATTTGCCAGCTTACATGCACATCTGTTTAGTTGTTAATGCAGAAAGCTTGAGACTATTTGAACCTTCATTGATTGAAGATCCCAAAGAGCAGAGTCAATTGCCTTCTATTGATGATCTGTTGCCTGAATATTTCAATGAATTGCAGGGAGATATAGTTCTGGACAAGAAGGTGAGAACTACACACAGAGGGGATGTTGAGTACCTCAGGATTGGGCTCAAAGGTTCAAAACCAAGCAGTGCAAGATGGATAAAAATTGGGCAAGCGAGGAATTTATACCCTCACTTGATTGATGCTTAAAACCAACTTTTGGTGGTTCAAAAGCTTTTTTTAGTGGGAAGGCCGTGATCCGAATTGGATCCTAGAACACTCTCTAAGTTTTCATGAACTCTGTAAAATTCATGCCAAAGTTTCAAAGTCTTATAAAGATTGAGCTTATCAGAGATATCCTCATAACAGTTGCAATTTGTGATCAGCGCGGAGCAACGAGGACCCTCAGTCAAGCGTGCAGACCGTCGGCCCATGGTAACGCGCGCTGTCACGAATTAGCAGAACGGGAGGTCATTTCAAGAAATGGGGGCAGTTTCTGATATGCAATTAGCGACAAGTCGCTAATTGCATATTGCAGGGCAAACCCCTCAAAGAAGGAAAAGCCCCGAGTGCCCGGACCCAAAAAATCATGAAATGCAACGGATATCGCGCCGATTCCATCAGAAGCAGGGCCCACAAAAACCGGCAGAATATCGGAAGGGTTTCGAGCGGTAAGCGGTTTCAACTGAGTCCCGCCCGATGCCACACAATGGGTGCCACGCGTCCGGTGGAAGAGAGAGAAAACTGCTCACATCGGACGGGTAAACATCATGTTACTTACCCACCCGATATGGACGGAGACCGTAGGATCTGGAGGCTCCAGATCGACGGCAGAAATGTGTTCTGATGGATGACCGGACCTGACGAGGTAAACAGATAGAGTTGTATAGGATTTGAAGTCCGACGTGGACGATGCATTGGCAGAAGGACGTGTTTCGCGGGCATTCTTGGAGTTAACGAAATAAACGGTCGTTTTGAAAACGTCCAAGAGAACTGACACTCAGTTCGTTATGAAACAGGTGGCCACCTCCCTATGAGGCATTATACAGTGATGATGACGCAGAATAGAGGAATTCAAACAGATAGAGGTAGGGGAACCAGAAAGCCGGGAAGTGGAAATGAACAATCAGAAAGCAGATTGGCTTTAAAGCCATGAACTGACAGAGAAAGAGACAAGTAAGTTAGAAGTAGAAAGCTGAGAGCAGAGAACAGAGAGAAGAAATCGAGCTGACCTGCAGAAGCAAAAGGTAGCATCGAGATAGAGACAGAGAGAGTCAGAGAGTCTGTGTACTCCAGAGAAGGCTTGAGAGGTTCAAGCGAACTCCTCTGTAAATGCCTATCATGTATTGAGTCTCAGATTGGACTCATACCATTGTGACCCATAGGAGGTCGAGAATCAGTAAAGAGAGTCTGTGTACTCCAGAGACTTGGGGAATCCAAGTACAGTCTTGCTGATTTCTATCTGTTGAGTGAGACTCAAATTGAGCTCACTGTTGTAAAAACTCTGCTTTGAAAACATAATAGAGAGGCCACCATTGAAGGCTGGACCGAGAGACGTAGCCCAGGAGTATTGGGTGAACGCTTTATTAAACCTGTTGTGTTTACATGTTTGCCCGTTATGTTTTCTCTAACTGCTTCAGTGCTTGTGTATTTCACAATCTTATCGATCTATTGCATAAAATAACATAGGCACATCCATGCACATGAGTCTGTAATACCTTAATTGTTTGTCTTAGTTCAATATCAGATCACAAGTTAACAAGACTTGGATATTCTGAAAGAAGTGCTAAGGCTGAGTTTGGTGCTGCTATAGAAATTAAAGAAGAAAGCTTCCAATGAAGATGTGTTTGGAAAATATGATGATGACCTAAGCAACATTAGTATATTTGAGAACCTTGGAAGTTTGAGCTAACTTATATATATATATATATATATATATATATATATATTTTGAAAGTTTATTACTAAACGGGATTGTGATTGTGCGAGATCTCTCCATAAGAAGGTTGAACGTTTTGAAGCATGCTTGGACTGGTGAATGTACTGGATTTAGTTAATAAGGAGAGATGAAACATCTTGTGGCGACAAGATGCTTGGGAGGACATTTGGTTAGCTTGTGATGATGTCTAGATTCCGAAGTAGGAAGGGTATCGTTGGTCTTGTGGAGTTTCGACCTTGGATACGATACCTAGATCCCTGGGTTGGTGTTAGATCTAAAGCCTGATGGTACCTATAGCGGCTGAAGCTTGGACAAACCTCAGTCCCACCTGGTTAGATACCTTGGTCAAGGATCTAATCTGTAGCATTGCATGTGTTGTGAATCTTTGTAGTTCATATCATTTTGAGTTCATCCTTGTAGCTATATATAAATATGTATAATTATGAATACCTCCCTAGTTAAGAGGGAGTGTTGAAAAATGTAACTAGTGTTGGTCTTCATAATTGTCTTTGTCAAAAGAAAGAAAAATAATTTTTTATTGTTAAAAGAAATTGACTTATTAAAGCACGCGTTTCATGCTTGGGTCAATGGTCAATAGGTCAAACCTCCAATGTAGGCTTCTTGGATTATGTCTTGAGTCATTGTCATCATTATTTTATTCTAAACCCTTCTTTGGATCTTTGAGTCAAGAAAGAAAAATCATATTTTTATTATTATTATTTTCCTCCTCCACCAAGTCGGCCTCAAAGCGGTTGACAAGTTGGCCTAAACATGGAGATTCAAACTACTATATATATGAGTGTATTCGACCTATTGAAGCATCGAGACAAGGCATTCGACCTATAGCTAAGCAATGGACAAGAAGTGAGAAACACTAAAAGGAGAAGTCTATCTTATGAAAAAAAGAAAGGAAGCCTAAGCGAAAGTTTAAAGTTATTGATCCTCTACAACATGTACAAATTCTCTGAAATATTACAGGGCTAAAAAAGAGCAGGAGACTAAAAATTGCAGGAAGATGAAGAGAGGGATTGAAACCCTAGTTTGCATAATATTTTCCTTGACCTCATACCTGACAGTTTGACATGGAAGGCTGACTTGGTGGAGTGAAAGAAGTCATTTGTTTTTTTCTTGGGTCCTAGTTGTCTCAATCTGATTTGAATCTACTAGTGGAGGAGTTTGATTGGGTTTTCCCCTTCATAGGGGTTTTGCCCTCGCTGAGTGCCTACATCTTGTGTTCTGTATTGTTTGGCATTTGTCTTGATGATAAGAACCTAATAATTTGCAAAGAAGAATTAATAAATATCACAAGAAAGTGTTAGAGGAAGAGAAATCAAATTAAGTATAATCCTAACTAAGCTGCCCTAGATTTCTCAACATATCCAAGAGTACATTTGTTGAGTTGTATGATAGTTCTTTGACAACCATCTCCTATATTGTTGTTACGGTAAAGTGTTGATGTGAGTTAGCAAGTTTGTTGCCATAATAATAGAGGAATTTCCAGGTTGCAAATTTATTAGCCCATGGATGAGTCATTGAAGCAGTTTGTAGCCCATTGCGCTGAACCTCTCGTCAGGAGAAATTTGATGAGAAGAATTTTTGAAGGGCTTAAATCTGGGAAGGATGAGGGGCCTAAACAAAATAAGTCTCAAGAGCTCCCCAAAAAGAGTAGAAATCAAATGAAAAGAGGGCAAATTTGCTTCACATGTTAAGGAGCATGGACACCAGATCGCACATGTAAAATGGATAGAGAAGCAGATGAGATTGCAAAAATTGAAGAAGAGCAAGAAATGGCAAAGAAATCTAGTTAGTTGATTGAGGAAAGGATTGAAGGAATGGTTGGACAAGAACTCCTTGCAAAATGCTCTAACTTGCATGATCATGAGGAGGGGCATGACCAGTGTTGCGGGGGAGTGCCTCCCCCCCCGCTCCCGCTCCCAATCCGCGCTCCGGGCGGGAGCGGCTCGGGAGCACGCTCCCGATAAAAAAATTTGCGCTCCCTGCCAATTTAGGGAGCGACATTGGGAGCGTCGCTCCCGGAGCGAATTGCCCGACGCCGGGAGCGATCCGGGCGGAAAAAAAGCTGTGGACACGAAAAAATTTTCCAATTAAAAAAAAAATTGTTTTAAAAGCCCAATGGGGCAAACAAACATTTCATTATCACTTGAATGAGAGCCAGAGCAAGGAGAGCAAGAGCAAAGGAGCGAGGAGAAGCGAGGAGCAAGTGCCGAGGAGCGAGGAGCAAGCCTGCAGAGAGGTAAGTAACTTAGTAATTTAGTTAGTTTAGTTAGTTTAATTTAGTTAGGTAGTAATTTAGGTAGTTTAATTTAGTTTATTAACTATATTTAGTAAAAAATTATGAATCTAAATGAAATTAATAGATTAAAATTATTAAATTAATTAATCTAAATTAATTAAATTAATTTGCAGATTCAAAAGCCTAAAAATATCAAACATCATGGACTTGGCTATATTTCTTGGGATTTTCCTCTTCTTGGTCCCTTTTATGGTTATTATGGTGCTGGAGAGTAGGAAATGGAGGGGCCAAAATGAAGAGGGGGATGAAGAAGCTGGAGAAAGTGGATTTGATGAAAACCCCGGTGAGGAGGAGCTGGAGGAGGGTGAACATGACTCTCAAAAAACTAAACAAGACCAAACCCCATTGTGGAAATATGTTAATAGGCCTGAAGCAGGGAAAGGGGTTGGAACCACTAAATTTCATTGCCCCCATTGCAACAATGATTACACAGGTTCATACACCTGTGCCAGAAAACACCTCTGCGGGAAAAGGCCATGGGATGGAGACAAACAAATAGGAATCAAAACTTGTCCAGCGGTGTCAGCAGCGGATAGAGCCAAATACATAAGGGAAGAGGAGGAAGCCCAATACAAATCAAAAAAGTCAAGGGGTTTCTTTGAACCAAGCTCACAATCACAAGCACAAAGAACTCTTTCAGCATCCTCCCAAGGCAGTGGATATGGAGGCATAGGGTCATCAGGTTTAAGGCGTAGAACCATATTAGATTTCCTTGATGAGGGGTGTAGGAATGATGTGGATTCAAAGGTTTACAGGTTTCTCTATGCATGTGGGATACCATTCAATGTTCTTCCCTCACCTTATTGGCACAAAATGGTTTCTGCCATAAATGATGCCCCTAAAGGATACAAGAGCCCTGGGTATGACAAGGCAAGAACCGTTGGACTTGATCATGAAAAAGCAAAAATATCACATTCTTTGAACAGAATGACAAGTTCTTGGACTGATCATGGGGTGTCCATTGTATCGATGGATGGACAAATGTAAAAGGCAAGCCATTGATAAGTGTTCTTGCTGTGTCTGTTAGTGGTGCCATCTTTCTAACTGCACATGATTACTTAGACAAGTTCAGGACCGACATCAACATTGCAGAAGCATTACTTGAAACAATTGACCGTATTGGGCCATACAATGTCATCCAAGTCATCATTGATAATGCTCCTAATTGCAAGGCAGCGGGAGCAATTATTGAGGATAAATACCCCAACATATTTTGGTCTGGATGTTTGGTTCACACATTGAACCTTCTGATGCATGATGTTGTCAAGAACAAAAATGCACAATACCAATGGATTGGTGATTTGTACAAGAAAGCAAACAAATGATAAAATTTATTACAAATCATAGCAATACACATGGCCCTTTCCGCAATCACTCGAGATTGGAGTTGTTGAAGATTGCGAAGACCAGATTTGGTAGCTATTACCTCACCTTCAGGTGCCTTTTGAAGGTAAGAGAGTCATTGGCTAGCATGGTATCAAGTCCACATTGGCAGGTATTAAAGGAAAGGGCTACAAATGCAACTGATAGGAAAGGTTTTGAATTGGTGGAGGAGGCCGCTCTTGATGGTTAGTTTTGGACAAGTGTGAGGCAAGTGTTGGATTTCACCAAGCCAATTTATCACATGATTCAGTTTGCAGATACAGACAAACCAGTGATTGGCGAGGTGTATGAGCAGATGGATACCATGTTGGGGCAAATAAAAGATATTGTTCATAACAGAGATCCCGACTTGTACAAAACGATTCACGATTTTTTGTGTGTACGGTGGAATAAACTTAATCTTCCACTACATTGCTTGGCGTATATCCTTACGCCAAAATACTACTCTACATCATGGTTGGGCCAACTTGCACTAGGGGGTGGGATTAGGACCAAACCCCATTTAGATGCAGAGGTAACTAGTGGATATTTGCAAGCATTGGAAAAGTTGATACCTGACAAGGAGGAATGTGCAGCTGTGCGCCTTGAAATAGGCAGATACTTCAGTGGCACTGGTTTGTTTGGTACCTTCCATGCAATGGAAGACAGAGACAGATTTGATGCTCTCACATGGTGGGAAACATATGGCGGCCATGGACTTTTGCCAAAATTGGCAAAAAAAGTTCTATCATAGGTTGTGAATACTTTTTCCGCAGAGAGGTGTTGGAGCACCTACAGCTTCATACACAATGTGAAAAGAAACAGACTCAATGAAAACCGAGCAGAAAGCTTGGTTTATGTGCACTACAACTTGAGGTTGTTGAGTCATTACTGTGATTGGGCTTATGAGGATCCCACATATAGAATTTGGGACAATCACCCAGAGGATGACATTTTGGAGGATGGTATAGTGCATCTTGAAGAACTGGAAGAGGAACTTATAAGGGATGAAGATGAAGCAGCTGCAGCTGCAGCAGCCATGCCACCTCCACCTCCACCATCCAGTAGCAGTGCTCGAGGTCCGATTCTTGTTCCTTTGCTGTCGCCACCTCCATCTACACCCTAACGTGGAGGGCATGTGCCTTCTAGTTCTGGTCGTCGGTCTGTGCGGGAGACTCCTAGAAGACCACCACGACCTGCTTATACTCCTGGAGACTCTCGTGGCAAGGGCCACATGTAGATTTACAGTTTACTTGTCTTTTCTAGTTTCTATTAGACTTTAGTTTTCATAACTGTTGAGTTTTGAGTCCTTACTCTTGACTCTTGACTCTTTCATATCATAATGATATTTTTTGTAAACAATATATGACTGTGACAATGAAAATTTGAATTTTGAAGTTGGCAATTATAACTCATTGGTAATTATTGTGAATTATGAATATGATGCTTCGTGAAAGACTAAAGTTGTTTCATTTCATTTCATTATTCATGTATCATTTTATAACATTTCATTTCATGTTAACAATTAGAAGTTAGGACTTAGAAATATCTAAGATATTACTTCTTGTAATGGTTAACCATTAAACTTAGCTTACAAGTACAACTTTGGTGATCAATGATGATAAATGTTATATATTGAATTTTCAATTTTGAAAGCTTGAAGTTGAAACTTTAAGATTGAATTTGATGAATCATGATTCACGAGACTCATTATGTTGCAGTTGTAATATGTATTTTACTAACTTGTGGACATGGTTGATGAAGATTATAATTTCTAGAATCTAGATGATTGATGTGATATGGTTCAATGATCAATCTATGTTTTTTTATGTTTTTTATATCTAATTATCATTCTACATGTTTTTGTTGACATATATGTATCAAAAATTAAAATATATATATATTTTTAAAAGATCACTCTTGGATTCGCTCCCAAACCGGGAGCTTCTGAAAATGGTCATCCCGCTCCCGTTTTCGCTCTCGCTCCCGCTCCCAAGTAACATTGCCTTGGAGATATAGAACAATTCTCTCCAAGAGTATATAGACAAGGCTTGCAACAATGTTTGCCCACTTTTGTCCTTCCAAAGGAAATGGGCAAGGTTTTAAGGGTGGGTTTTATTGGTTGATCGAGTGGAGTGGTATGAGTTGATCGCAAAGCCGCATGGGCGTTGTTGACCAGTACCGGTCAACTACCCATGCAGTACACCACCCTTTTCTTGGCAAAAAGGGGCAGCACCTGATCAGCGTGTCCGTGCCATCCAGCAGTCATCAACAGCTTCATCAATCTAATTGTAAACCCAGTCTGCATGTATTAATTGTAAATAATCTTAGCAGATATGAGTCGTGTATGTGAATTGCCTAGGTGGACCTAACTTTCTAGTGGTAATCTACGTCCCGGAAGGTTTTTTGTCTCACCGATCCATGGATCGGCAGAGTTTTCCTTCAAACCTGACCCCAAAGCCGGGATGGATTTTGTCATTAGAACTTTAGGAGAATCCTAGTGTGTTGATCTGCTAGATTATAGTTGTGTCGCAGAACTGGGTGTTTTGTGAGGGTCTGTATTAAGTGGGTTTGTCCCCTTGAGATGTAAATTGTAAAAAGTCATCATGAAATGTATCTTGAGGGTTGAAAATGTTTTAAATCCCCTCGTGAGTCCTAAGTCCTAGATCCTAGGTGATGTTTCCAAAGGCTTAGTTCGATGATCCATTTAAAAAATGAAATAAAATAATAAATAATAAAAAATTAAGAAATTTAAAAAAATAAAATAAAATAATAAATAATAAAAAATTTAAAAATTTAATAAAAAATAATAAAAAAATTTTAAAAATGAAATAAATAAAAAATAATAAAAAATTTTAAAATTTTAAAATTTTAAAAATAATAATATTTTAAGTGAATAAATCGACGGATGAGATCAAGAGATGTCTTGATCCTCATCAACGGTCGAGATCATTTCTACATGGATCATTCGAACTAGCCGTTGGGATCATTTCCTTTATATAGGGTCTTAAGTGGTCATTTCAGATCATTGGATCTGTGAGTCAGACACTGAAGAAGCTCTCTTGTAAATCTGTTTCTGGTTAATAAAAGAAGACTTTGGGGTCCATATCTTGCTGGTGTTACTCTCTTGGAATGCTGTGAGATCATTTCATTTTCTGCATATGTTATTTTCAGCCATTAATAATAGCTTTTTGTAGAGTATTGTGAGCACAGGTATCTTGTTCACTTGCTGGGGTTTGAGTGCTGTTAGGGTTTCTAAAGTAATGGCAGGTATCTCCATTACTGTTTGAGATCTAGCAGCATTTTTGCCCTCTTTGTTGACGGTTGTTTTGAGCTGTGCAGAAAACACTTTCTAAAGGAATTTTGTGGGCGTTCGGGGAAGTTCTCGGCTGAACCAGCCAACTCCCGCAAGCATTTTTTTTGCTGAGCCCAGTCGGATTTGATCCTGGGTCTATCATTCGGTTTATTTTTTAAGTTTGCATGAGAGATTTTCTGAAGTTCTTCACAGTGACAATCTGAAATTGCTGTTCTTTAAATATTTTCTGTGCTTATTGACGAATCTGGCTGTTAAGGGGCCATATCTGTAAATTAAATTAGCTGTTCTAGGGTTTTAATTTTTTGCTTTATGCAGTTTTTATTAGGTTTTTGTCTTTTTTTGCAATTGCAGGACTGCCGTCAGGGTTGACACGACGACACACTGTGCATAAGCAGCAGATTTCAAAAATCAAGCCGACATTCTCTTAAGCAATCCCACCCGCCATCAGCAAAGCCGCCATTGATCACTGCGTATCAGCTATTGATTCATGCATATTCATTCACTGCTGTCTGTTATCAACACGTCACTGGGCAAGGTGATTCGGCTTCCACTTCGGCGGCTAAGGTAACGTTGTTTCCACTTCAGTCTATCAGCATGAGGGCGTAACTATAGATGGCGTGACTGCTCGACGGGTAAGAAAACTCAGTCCTCAGGTAATGTCTTTCAAGTCCGATTTGTATATGCTTCCTTGCCGTCGACTGTCATTTTCCTTGCACGCGTTAAAACTCTTTTCCTTCGAGCTGGGGTTGCGATCTTTGCATCTTGGCATCCTTGGCAGATTGTCTGGATACACGCACATTTTTTTGGAGCCCGTCACGTTATTATTCGATGTTTTATCATATGCTTTATTATAGTTTGCAGGTGTTGATCAGATCTAACGCCGTAGGTTAGCATAGATATAGCCAAGGTTTTGTTTTGATCTGCAGCTCAGATTTATGTGGAAACAAGGTGTTATTAACCCGCAGGCATAAGATATCCGCCGTCCAGAACTGAAAACCGCAGAACTCAGTGGCTGAGGATCGTCCAAACGCATTGAAAGGGCATCTTTCAGATCTGCCATCAACGATACCCTTCAGCGTAACACGCATTTAAAGATCAGGTATTGTTTCCAAAGCGTATTTCGCCCAGGTAAGTTTCAACTTGATTCGAGTCCTTCTCCATTCGACGCATTCTGTGCCTGTCGATTTTTTCTTCCACGCATACGGTATTTTTCCTGGAGCCTGGTCACGATCATATATATGAAATGCATATTTTCGATAGCAGGGTTATATCGTTCGGTTTTGATTTGGGCATGCGTAGTTGTTAATTGTTAATCGTATCCATGCCTAATATCCAGCGTAGACTTAGTTTATTTTTTTTTAATTTTGTAATATAAGTTTTAACGTAGGTAGGTTTTATCTTTAATTTTTTTTTAGTTTTATATAGTTTTTATTTTATGTGTTAGTTTTTCTTTTTTCTTGATGTTTTAGATATAGTTAGTCCTTTAGCATAGTTTTGAATTTAGAATTTTGTTAATTTTTAATTAGAATTTAATTTATTTCTTAGGATTGTTGTTTTAGGTTTATGAATGTATATATTTGCATAGTTTAATTCATAGATTTTAAGTTTAGATTAATTTTAGTTTAAATTCTTTAAGTTTTGTTTTATTTAGATTTTAAAATAGCTTTAAAATTTTTGTCATAAAAAATCAAAAAAAAAAAAAATGTTTTTGTTAGATATTTTTTTAATTTAATTTTTAGTTTAGTTTTAAAAATTTTCATTTAAGCCTTAGATTTGTTTTTTTTTTTAAGTTTTAGATTAATTTTTAAATTTCATTTTTTTAATTTATTTAAAAAAAAAAAAAAAAAAATAGAAAAAAATATAAAAATTTTGTGGAAAATTTTCTCCGTCAGATCCAGTCATTTTCGAGATTTATCATCTTTCATGCTGAGATCTAAAATTTTCAACCCGAGATGCGAAATTGATATCTGGATTAGGATTCTCGTGGTGGTTTAAAGCATTTATCTTTTTTGAATCTTTCAGTCGCTGGATATCGTTTAGCTGATTCTAGCTAATGATAGATGATCGCTGTTCATGATCCATTTTTTTTATATATCATTTAACAAGTAATCGTCTTATCCGCAATCTCTTAAGGCACTGGTCTGCTCAATTAATCAAATCCATCGAGTGCTTTTTATATCGTATCTTGTATCTCCCAACCAACTGGTCGACAGTTGGTTTCATCATCTCAGGGACTACCCCCTTAGCCGCGGGAGACAGGCTTAAACGGAGGGATCGGGGATCAGAGTGACAGCCCCCGGTCTGAGCGTTGTCGTGTCAATTCGCGCGACAACATTTTTTGGCGCCGTTGCCGGGGATAGAGTTTTTCTGTTCCTGGATTTTCATCGACATTCATCTTCTCATCTTTCTCACTTGAGCTGGCAAATTCGACCTTTGGGGTTATCATTTGGATCTTTTTTGTCACATCATCAGTGTCTCTTCGGTGTGTTTCTTGTTTGGGTGGCGACTCCACTTTCTTATTTTTCCCAGACAAGAAGCTTCCCGCATATCTGTTTGTTGATTGCTTCTGGATCTTAGAATCAGACTCATTGTTTAAGTGGCGACTCCACTGTTTTCATCTCTTGATTTTCTTGAGCAGGTATCTAGTTCTATCATCCTTTTAATCCCTTATCATGGATTATTCATTTAAGCCATGTCGTTTTACTGAACGTCTCCATGATTTTCCGGAAGATGCCATTCCTAAGTTACCTATTTTCTCGGATGGTGATCCAATCGCTGTTAGAAGGCATATAGTCTTGTTTTCTCGCATCATGACCATATACTGTAGATCCCCTCAGTTTAATCATGAAGATATCAAAATGCGTCTATTTGTCCTTTCTTTAAAAGATGATGCTTTGAATTGGTTTAACAATTTTCCAAAGGAATCTTTCACTTCTTTAGAAGACATTGTGGATGCTTTTAAAAATAGATATGGTTATTCGGACAGCTTGCCTTCTGCCTCTAAAATTGTGCAACAGAATGAAAGTAATTTGATAGGAGGTCCAGCTGAAAGATCCCAAGACGATTCATCATGTCAGAATGTGTCATCCACCGGAAATATTGCAGATCAAGTTCATGATAGTGAAAAATCAGGGACAAATGACAATGAAAGGGAAGAGCAAAAGCAAATTTTACGAGATCTAATGATGCTGGTGAGAAATATGGAAATCAATCAAACTAATTATGTCAATGATGTGAGAACTTTATGCACCCATCTGGAAAAACGTAACAGGGAGATTGAGGTCACGCAAAGTCACCATGCTAAAGAAATTGAGGCCATAAAAACTAATTATGAAACAGAAATTAGAATCATGCAAAGCAGGTTGTCGGTCTTAGAGGAAAATATGGTGACCATGAAAGCTGATCATGATAAGGAAATTGACTCTATGCAAAACAAGTTATTAACTATGGATGAGGAAATTACTATCATGACGTTCAATCATAATAATCAAGTGGCTGACATGCAAGCGAATCATAAAGAAGAAATAAATTTTATGCAGCATTGCTTGATGGACATAAAGGAAAAGAATGTTAAAGTAATAAAAGACATGCAGGAGCACCATGCCAGACAAATCAGTGCTATAAAGGTTGAACACTCTAGTCAGATGGATGCCATTAAAATACAAGTTCAAAGGTTTCAGCAACTGGCAGAGGATAAGAGAAACCAGCAAACAGCAACAAATCAGGAGTCTTCTCATTTGCTGCACCAGGATTCATCTTATTATTGGGAGGTTGTTGATTCGATTGAAAGATGGTTGATTGAGGGTGATCCAGACAGACTTAAGAATGATAAAGATCAGATGCAAGATGAAGAAAGACATAGCACGCATATCTTACATACTTCATCTGATAGCTTTGAAACAGAAAGTACCAGGTCATCAGCAATTCAACCAGCCAGAAAGAAAAAGCGCAAGAGAAAGAAAATAAGAAGAAGATTTGACTCATCAGACGGCCGCGAGCAGCTTGATTTTCGGATAGGAAAGAGTCCTACCATATGCAAAATTGGACATGGCACATCCGACAAGCAGCCGACAGATTTGCTTGAAAGCAGGCAAATGCTCAGTATGCACTATATTGAACACATCTGATGCCGTAGGGCATCCTTTGTATCGTATTTCTAACCCTACTCCTTGTTTTTTCCGCATTTTTGTTTCTGCTTTAGATAGTTAATAAATGAAGAGCTTTTATCTTTATTGTGCTTAACGTATATGCTGATTTTTGGATGGACGCTACTTATATTTTATTGTGTGTCGCGTGGATGCAGATTCTGGATTCTCACATTCCTGCAAGCAGCAACGTGTCCCCAAGTAGAGCCAGATGTTGACCAGTACCGGTCAACTACCCATGCAGTACACCACCCTTTTCTTGGCAAAAAGGGGCAGCACCTGATCAGCGTGTCCGTGCCATCCAGCAGTCATCAGCAGCTTGATCAATCTAATTGTAAACCCAGTCTGCATGTATTAATTGTAAATAATCTTAGCAGATATGAGTCGTGTATGTGAATTGCCTAGGTGGACCTAACTTTCTAGTGGTAATCTACGTCCCGGAAGGTTTTTTGTCTCACCGATCCATGGATCGGCAGAGTTTTCCTTCAAACCTGACCCCAAAGCCGGGATGGATTTTGTCATTAGAACTTTAGGAGAATCCTAGTGTGTTGATCTGCTAGATTATAGTTGTGTCGCAGAACTGGGTGTTTTGTGAGGGTCTGTATTAAGTGGGTTTGTCCCCTTGAGATGTAAATTGTAAAAAGTCATCATGAAATGTGTCTTGAGGGTTGAAAATGTTTTAAATCCCCTCATGAGTCCTAAGTCCTAGGTCCTAGGTGATGTTTCCAAAGGCTTAGTTCGATGATCCATTTAAAAAATGAAATAAAATAATAAATAATAAAAAATTAAGAAATTTAAAAAATTTAAAAAAATAAAATAAAATAATAAATAATAAAAAATTTAAAAATTTAATAAAAAATAATAAAAAAATTTTAAAAATGAAATAAATAAAAAATAATAAAAAATTTTAAAATTTTAAAATTTTAAAAATAATAATATTTTAAGTGAATAAATCGACGGATGAGATCAAGAGATGTCTTGATCCTCATCAACGGTCGAGATCATTTCTACATGGATCATTCGAACTAGCCGTTGGGATCATTTCCTTTATATAGGGTCTTAGGTGGTCATTTCAGATCATTGGATCTGTGAGTCAGACACTGAAGAAGCTCTCTTGTAAATCTGTTTCTGGTTAATAAAAGAAGACTTTGGGGTCCATATCTTGCTGGTGTTACTCTCTTGGAATGCTGTGAGATCATTTCATTTTCTGCATATGTTATTTTCAGCCATTAATAATAGCTTTTTGTAGAGTATTGTGAGCACAGGTATCTTGTTCACTTGCTGGGGTTTGAGTGCTGTTAGGGTTTCTAAAGTAATGGCAGGTATCTCCATTACTGTTTGAGATCTAGCAGCATTTTTGCCCTCTTTGTTGACGGTTGTTTTGAGCTGTGCAGAAAACACTTTCTAAAGGAATT
Source organism: Pinus tabuliformis (assembly GCA_031772625.1). NCBI lineage: Eukaryota > Viridiplantae > Streptophyta > Pinopsida > Pinales > Pinaceae > Pinus > Pinus tabuliformis. Next base: position 952,772,310 of record CM062814.1, on the reverse strand, counting down.
TTGTGGGCGTTCGGGGAAGTTCTCGGCTGAACCAGCCAACTCCCGCAAGCATTTTTTTTGCTGAGCCCAGTCGGATTTGATCCTGGGTCTATCATTCGGTTTATTTTTTAAGTTTGCATGAGAGATTTTCTGAAGTTCTTCACAGTGACAATCTGAAATTGCTGTTCTTTAAATATTTTCTGTGCTTATTGACGAATCTGGCTGTTAAGGGGCCATATCTGTAAATTAAATTAGCTGTTCTAGGGTTTTAATTTTTTGCTTTATGCAGTTTTTATTAGGTTTTTTTGTCTTTTTTTGCAATTGCAGGACTGCCGTCAGGGTTGACACGACGACACACTGTGCACAAGCAGCAGATTTCAAAAATCAAGCCGACATTCTCTCTAGCAATCCCACCCGCCATCAGCAAAGCCGCCATTGATCACTGCGTATCAGCTATTGATTCATGCATATTCATTCACTGCTGTCTGTTATCAATACGTCACTGGGCAAGGTGATTCAGCTTCCACTTCGGCGGCTAAGGTAACGTTGTTTCCACTTCAGTCTATCAGCATGAGGGCGTAACTATAGATGGCGTGACTGCTTGACGGGTAAGAAAACTCAGTCCTCAGGTAATGTCTTTCAAGTCCGATTTGTATATGCTTCCTTGCCGTCGACTGTCATTTGCCTTGCACGCGTTAAAACTCTTTTCCTTCGAGCTGGGGTTGCGATCTTTGCATCTTGGCATCCTTGGCAGATTGTCTGGATACACGCACATTTTTTTGGAGCCCGTCACGTTATTATTCGATGTTTTATCATATGCTTTGATTATAGTTTGCAGGTGTTGATCAGATCTAACGCCGTAGGTTAGCATAGATATAGCCAAGGTTTTGTTTTGATCTGCAGCTCAGATTTATGTGGAAACAAGGTGTTATTAACCCGCAGAACTCAGTGGCTGAGCATCGTCCAAACGCATTGAAAGGGCATCTTTCAGATCCGCCATCAACGATACCCTTCAGCATAACACGCATTTAAAGATCAGGTATTGTTTCTAAAGCGTATTTCGCCCAGGTAAGTTTCAACTTGATTCGAGTCCTTCTCCATTCGACGCATTCTGTGCCTGTCGATTTTTTCTTCCACGCATATGGTATTTTTCTTGGAGCCTGGTCACGATCATATATGTGAAATGCGTAGTTTCGATAGCAAGGTTATATCTTTCGGTTTTGATTTGGGTATGCGTAGTTGTGTTAATCGTATCCATGCGTAATAGCCAGCGTAGACTTAGTTTATTTTTAAATTTTTGTAATATAAGTTTTAACGTAGGTAAGTTTTATCTTTAATTTTTTTAGTTTTGTATAGTTTTTATTTTATGTGTTAATTTTTCTTTTTTTTTAATGTTTTAGATATAGTTAGTCCTTTAGCATAGTTTTGAATTTAGAATTTTGTTAATTTTTAATTAGAATTTAATTTATTTCTTAGGATTGTTGTTTTAGGTTTATGAATGTATATATTTGCATAGTTTAATTCATAGATTTTAAGTTTAGATTAATTTTAGTTTAAATTCTTTAAGTTTTGTTTTATTTAGATTTTAAAATAGCTTTAAAATTTTTGTCATAAAAAATAAAAATAAAAAAATGTTTTTGTTAGATATTTTTTTAATTTAATTTTTAGTTTAGTTTTAAAAATTTTCATTTAAGCCTTAGATTTGTTTTTTTTTTTTAAGTTTTAGATTAATTTTTAAATTTCATTTTTTAAATTTATTTAAAAAAAAAAAAAAAAAATTCGAAAAAAAATATAAAAATTTTGTGGAAAATTTTCTCCGTCAGATCCAGTCATTTTCGAGATTTATCATCTTTCATGCTGAGATCTAAAATTTTCAAGCCGAGATGCGAAATTGATATCTGGATTAGGATTCTCGTGGTGGTTTAAAGCATTTATCTTTTTTGAATCTTTCAGTCGCTGGATATCGTTTAGCTGATTCTAGCTAATGATAGATGATCGCTGTTCATGATCCATTTTTTTTATATATCATTTAACAAGTAATCGTCTTATCCGCAATCTCTTAAGGCACTGGTCTGCTCAATTAATCAAATCCATCGAGTGCTTTTTATATCGTATCTCGTATCTCCCAACCAACTGGTCGACAGTTGGTCTCATCATCTCAGGGACTACCCCCCTTAGCCGCGGGAGACAGGCTTAAACGGAGGGATCGGGGATCAGAGTGACAGCCCCCGGTCTGAGCGTTGTCGTGTCAATTCGCGCGACAACAGGCATAATGGAGTTGTTCCATGTGCAAGTATTAAGCCTTTCGATCCTTCCCACGGGATGGATTCGCAAGAGATTATGAATTGGTACTCTATTGATGGGATGACTCTTAGGAGGATATTCTTAGCCGGGGGCATAGCATAGCATGAGCTCTTAGGCATGGACGATTATGGAGGGCAAAGGTGGTATCATAACTCACAGGTCCCAGGGCTTAGGTGGCATTGGGATCCAGGAAGCTCTATTGATGGCAGGATTGGTCAGAGGATTATTTGGGATCCAGGTGGATCTATTGGTAGCAAGGTGAGTTGGAGGTTTGTGTGGGATCCAGTTATTGAAGGATCTATTTATACCTTGGTGGCACAAAGGCATGGTGTGGCATGATGGTTTGTATGGGATATTGATATCAGTGTGTAGATGACATTGTTGTGGATAGATGCAGATTGCTTGAGGGCAAGCAATCTTGGGGCGGGAGGACTTGTAATGTCCCCATTTTCAGTTTCCTCTATAGTACAGCCAGGATGGGTTTCCAGGGTATGTGATGGGCAGGTCGTTGGAGTAGGAGTACATCATCCAAGGTCCTGTAGTGGTTTTGAGGAGTTTTATGGGATTTGATGGCGTTTGCTTGGCATATTCTATCATCAACACAACTTGCTTTTGGTTCCATTGCATTTTGATAATCCCGTAAAATGGGGTTATTATTGAGCCTGTTTAAATTAATTATGCTTAAGGTGTCATTTCAGGAGAAATATTTAATAAAATACCTTAGTGTAATAGCTCGTTGGAACCAGGACGAGACAATCTACTGGATGGGATGGTGAAAAGTGGATTACAGTGACCAAGGAAAGGATGGTGAGCAATTTACCATTTTCCTAGATTAAAAAGTGAATTTAATTGATCACTTTAGTTAATAAAAAAGGGAAAAGTGTTAAATGGAGAAAAAGGCCAAGTGACTAAAATAAAATAAAAGTCACTTAAGAAAGGGGTTAAGAGGAGAATCTTCTAGAGCAGGAAAATAAAATAATAAAATAAAGGCTTCTAGAAGGTTGGAGAGAGATCCATCAAATCTATAAAAGGAGGAGAAGCAAATCATTTGAGACATCTTGGTTTGGTTGATTATTTGTCATAAAGAGGTTTCGAACACAAAGTTCCTAGCTTCAGCAAGCCCCAGGACAAAAACCCTTGGGTTTCCATTGTGTTGGATGAAACCCCAACACTCCTTGAGGAGACTTCATCTAGAAGTTTCACAGAGCTTCATGATATTGGAGTGAGGATCATTCAAATCCTCAACTAGTGCTTCATTTCTCCTTGTTCCATCTCAGCTACTTGTTGTAATAGCATATATCATATAATAAATCTGAGTTTTCAACATTTGTTCCGTCTTCTCTAAATTTGCAGTGTTTCTCATTCCAGTTGTTTCTACAATTTTGGAAAAGTTGTCGTGGTTGTAAGTTTTCAAAATTAAAGGAATTAAAAATAAACAAAACATTTTATAATATCCCAGAATTGTTAAAGATTTATCTATTTGGGATATTACAAATGTATCGAATTATTGCTTTTAGGTCATGGTAAAATTGTGTCATAATTTGTGAAAAATTAATTGAATTGCTATCTAGATGAATATTGCATACGTTATTCATGCATAACATGTGAAGAATAGTCCTAGTGGTGAACTCATTGTAGCTCTCCCATAAAAATCCATTTTTCATTGAGTGGGTAAATGCTTGAAATTTGCTTTGCTAGGGCATCAAATTTAAGGCTCCTTGAAAACAAGTTTAGCTAATCTAAATCATCCTAGTCTCCATTCTCCTAAGGAAGAAGGCATTAGTCCAACTTGTTGATGATCAATCTCATATTTTATCCATCTTTTTTCTCTCTTAAATTTGGTTTCAAGGCTAGATAAGGGATCTAGGGCTTGGTGTGAATTTCTAGGGAGGGAGAATTTTGGTGTTTGGAGAGCCTAAACATCAAGTAGGTAGGGTTTTCCACAAAACCTATAAATTTGGTGAGCATCCTCTCCAATTTCATCCATAAATTCTCTTTCCCTAGGTGTTTTTCCTAAAAGGGAAATCCTAGATTTTCTTCCCTCAACTTAAGGACTTTATTGAAGGTTTCATGAGCCTTGGCTTAGCTAACATACATTGTAAGAAACCTTTTCGCTTTGCCTTGACCTTGAGTTACGCCAACATTTATCAAATCAATCAAACCCTAGGTCTTGAGCCCTTCTTTCTAGGTTTCTTCATAGAAAGCGAATTTCTTCCTTGCGAAGCTTTGGACCAAAATTTTGTCTTTCTTCAAGTCCTCCTAGCGAGATCATTTCATACCTTACACTTAGAATACCTATTATAAGTGATCTTTCTCCTATTGGGTCTCCCATCGGTGAAAGTACATAAAGAGCAAGGGGTTTTGGCTATGGTGACAGTGGGCCAATACACCATTGTTGCTTGTAGGTCTAGTTTACACCTTGTAGGGTTTCCTCTCCAAGACCTACTAGATTTTGCAGCAACTGGTTGGAAGTGGCGATCACCCAAATCTCCAATTTGGTCATGTTGCACACTTTTTGTCAAAGTTCCAAGGAAGCAGATTTGCCAATGGTTTTTCAAAGGATTAGATCATCAATCAACTATTTATTGAGTCTCTGTAAACCCATTCTGCAAATTTGTAACATAAATTATACTAATAAGATCATGTATGTATGTAAGAACCTAGGTAAACCTACAGTTTCATCCTAGGAGGTTTTTTGTCTCACTGATTCATTTGTGTTTCAATACACAGATGGTTGGCAGATTTTTTCCCTCCAACCTCACCCTAAAGCTAGGGTGGAATTCTTCATCAAAGTCTTAGGTAAGTCATAGTGTTTTAGTTGAGTGTTATGTAAAAGTGATTTGGGAATAATTTAAGCTAATTGGCTAAATTATTTTATTACAAATCACTTAGTCCACTAGATCATATTGTGTCGTAAAATTGGGTATGTAATTTGAGGGTCTAAGTCGAATGGGTATTCCCCCTTTGAGGGTTGAATTTGCAAAAATCTTATGTAAAAAATATTTTAGTGCATGATCCCTCATACTTAAACACCATGGTTAAAATATTAAAGGGTGGAAAAAATATTAAATCCCTTCAAGTGTCAATTAATTAAATTTTTTGGCAAAACTAAATTAAAATCTTAAGCCAAAAATTTAATTAATTAGAGTAAAAAATAAATGTCTAGAGAAATTAAATTCTCAAAGTGGAAAAATTCTGGGGTCTCAAAGGAATTAGTTTTTGGAGGTCTTCCACCAAGAGAATATTGAAAATTTCAAGAAAAATTGGACCGTTGGACTTTGGTGCATAAGACAAAGTCAATTTTTTAAGGAAATTAGCTCAAAATAATTAATTTTGAGCTAATTAAAAATGGTTTAAAAGAGAACTTCGAAAATTCCTCAAAAATAATTATTTCAACGGTGGAGTTTAAAAGATGATCAAATATTTTTCGACGATCGAGATTGCTTTGATGAGGATCAAGCCAACTAGCCATTATTTTTCTACTTGGAGGATTTATCTATATATAGAGAGTCATTTGAGTCTCAAAGCCATCTGATTTTTGGCTAAGAGAATTTTGTAGAAAAGTTGATGTAATGTTATTGTCCCACTGGGAACATTTTTTGAATCATAATAAAGACTTTGGGGTGCAGTTCATGGTGTTCAGTGTTCATTGATTTGTGGAATGTGCTGGGTACGGACTTTTCTATATTGTGCTTAATTACTTTTAAATGTTTGTTTTTCATTAGATGGGGATAAGAACATTCTATTAATAGATTTTGGGTCTATTTTAGGTTATCTGATTCGCCATATGACTAACAAGCTTTCTTGAGAAAAATATATAGTGTTTGCAGGTTCCCTAGCAGGGAAAATTTTAAGAACCACCATAAATTTATATGTATAATAAATGGGCGAATCCCCACGATACATAAGAAAAATGGGAGGCGATTTTATCACTAATATAATATATATATATATATATATATATATATATATATATATTTTTGGCGAATCTTTCACTAAATTATAAAATCTTGTAAGATCTTGGAAAATCTTTCACTGAATAATAAAACATTGTGAAGTTTTGGTGAATGTTTTGTTAAAGTATGAAACCATATATGATAATAATAAAACATATTCATTAAACTGTAATATACTAACATACATGTTTGGAAAAAAGAAACATAATTTTCACTTCCTACAAACAATGTTGCAAGTTTTAGTGGCCATGTTTGTCATGGTAGGAGAGATTAATGTTTTCTCTACCACTTTTGCCAAGCTATCAAATTTCTTTCTTATTCCATAGACTCCAACTGCAAGATAAAAAAAAAAACACATCAAGTTTGTTTACCCCAACACGCCAACAAGTAGCAAGCCCCAACTATATAATATAATGAAGTAGTAGGTATCCCAAAGGCTTGAAGGGGATCTAATGGAAAGAAGTGACCGTTGTCAGAAGCCTTCCAATCAATATATAAATATATAAATGTAGATTTATTATTATTTTAATTGGAAATCTTCAATTAAATAATAAAATTTAATCATATCTTTCCCAATCTAAATTTCTTATTAGCATAATTCACTACCTTCATACAATTTTTAACAGTGTTGTAACATGTGGATTAATTTCCTTTTTGGTGCACAATCTCCGCCTTTTAGGACAATATGGTGCAGTGACCCAATCCCTACAGATCATTACGACAAACTGAGAATAGCAGAGAAGATGAAAGGTTGTACAAACTAGCATATTTTTCAAACAACTAATCTAAGATCAGTACCTTAACTTTTTCATGAAGATATCATATTGAGAATGTTTGAAAAATGGTGGGAAATCTGGGCAGCGACTATCTCTCTTCTGCGAGGGTGATGCGGAAAGAGTTAAGATTTCATTGTTTTGAATTTTTTTTTTGTTAAATTAGAAAAACCAATATTAATGGAGATATCGATATTTTTTACTAAATTTTGTGAAGTGACTAAATGTAGCTTTAACCATTCACCTTAAGAATTTTTTTACAATATAATTTCCTAAGTCTATTTAATATCTTCATTATCATAAAAACCAACCTATATCCATCTTAACTCCACATCTACCACTCTTAGAGGGATGAAATCTATTTATCCCTCCCAGCACTTGGTAGACACGGAATTAAGATGGATCTAAGCTGATAGAATTTTCCCTTTAAATAGTCTATGCTCACATGAATACCATGGTATTACCATGGGTCAATACCATAGGTTATCATAAACCTGGAGCTTAAAAACTACTATTAGTAATTTATAAAAAATAATAAAAATAATAATTGATTTTTTTATTTTTTATTTTATTTTAACCAAGTTAAAATGTTTAAGTGACATTAAATTAGAAGATCCATTTTCACTCTTGATCTACCAAGCCCCGAGAGGGATCAAATATTTTTTCACTCGCTATTAGTTTGCATATCATGATATTTGATCCAGAGTAATGATGGATCTATGCTAGTTTAATTCCCCCCTTTAAATAGGCTGCATTCCATGTGAATACCATGGGTCAATACCATGTGCCATCTTTATTTTTATTAATACTAATATTAGGGTTTATAATGTTTTTTTGCATGGTATTAATAATAATTTGGCCCATGGTATTTGGCTCATAGGCTTCACCTAAATATAACACATTTTTTGAGTGTTCGTAAATAAGAGGTGGCTTATGGAGTAAATATAAAAAATGTTTTATTTATTTACCATACCTCTCGTTTATTTATATTTTTATTAATTTACCATACCTCTTTTATAAATATGGTATTTGGCCCATAAGATTTCAATTAAATAAAACCTCTTTTTTGAGCCTTCTTAAATAGAAAGAGGGTTATGGACTAAATATAGAGAGAGGTTTTATTTATTTACCATATCTATAGTTTATTTATATTTTTATTTATTTACCATACCTTTAAAGTATAAAAAGAGGTTTTATTTATTTACCATACCTCCACTTTATTTATATTTTTATTTATTTACACGCTTGCGTGTTCATAAATATAAGCTGACATATGGAGTAAATATAAAAAAATGTTTATTTATTTACCATACCTCTCGTTTATTTATATTTTTATTAATTTACCATACCTCTTTTATAAATATGGTATTTGGCCCATAGGATTCACTTAAATGAAACGTCGTTTTTGAGCCTTCTTAAATAGAAAGAGGGTTATGGACTAAATATAAAAAGAGGTTTTATTTATTTACCATACCTCCACTGTATTTATATTTTTATTTATAACTATCATAAATACATTTTCTTGAAAATGAGGGTGAATGGAAGATTGTAACTCCTAATTTCAAGGGCTAAATTTACTTTTTTTACCATCCCCCTTAAAGTAAGGTGGGCTAACCTCCATACCTAATTTTTTTATAAAATAAATTTGAGGCGATTTGTAACAATGTACTATGATACAAAATATTCACCCAATAAAAATATAAAACCCCTTAATTTAGCCCAAGGGCGAAAATTCGCCCTTAAAATTTTCCATGTTCCCCAGCCCTTGTGCTCCAAGTTCACAAACTATGGACATGAATTGACCTTGTTTGGAATTAAAATATTTGCTGTGGTTTATCTAACTTTGCTAAGGTTGTAGCATGCATCTAATTTCAAAAGTTTTGTTAGCCATTTATCAAAGAAAAACTCAAAAAAAAAAAAATTTCTCAAAATTTATTTTAAAACCCTTGTATATTTGTAAATTTTGTAAATAGATTTGTATAATAAATTTGTAAATTATTATTTCTAATTAGGGTTTTGAGATTTTTGTATATATTGGGGTTTTGGGTATTTGTGAATCTATTTTTGCAAGTGAGATCAAGTGAAGAAAGTTGGAATAGAGCTAGATCTAGGCCCTTGAAGGTAAGATCTAGTCTCCAAATATTTTGTAGGGCCAACCACTGAAGAATTTGCAGTAAATTTCAAATCTGAAGCAAATTAAAAAAAAATTGGTTGGGGTTTCAAGTTTCAGCCCTCCCGAACCCGGATCCAACCCCTCTAAGGACAATGTCTCCCTCCTTAGCCTCTACGTCAGCCATTTAGGCCCCTGCGTCATCTTTTTAGGCCTCCCAGAGGCCAGCGTCAACCTTTTGAGGCCTCAACCTCCTCTTTTCAGCTTTGCGCTGAGGGTTTTAGGCCTTCTAGGGCCTACTCGTGGACCCTAGGCCTTTTGGCCCCCCTCCTTGACCTTGGACGACGGCCTTAGGGTTAGTCGTGGGCTTTTCAAGCCTTTTCCCCCTCTTCCTCCTTCGTTCTCCTCTCCAACTTTCACTCTCCCTTCTTGGCTTCCTTTTGACCCCTTTTGATCCTCACTGATCCCTAAACCCTACCCGTTAGCCCTTAGAGGGCCTTCTTCCCCCAACGTCAAGCCTTCTTCGCCTTTTTCTCCTCTCTTCAGCGCTAATTTGACCTTTGTCCATTTCTGAATTTTTTGGGACTGAATACTTGGTGGATTTTGTAGAAATTTGGCTCAAAAGCTTGTGCGACAACTTCATTGCAAAATTTCGGCAAATTTGGGCAAAGTGATCTACAAGGCCTTGGGCCTAGGGTTTTCTCTCTAAACCCTCATTTTCTCATTGTTTTGCTATAGCTGTAATAACATCCTCATAACAGTGAATTAAGAGCCCTAAAAAACATATCTAATTGGTCAAAATACTTTAAAAATTGCATATTAAATTTTTCATAAATTTTGACCACTTGGGCATTGCATATCTAGCCTAGATCTACTTGTTACCTTGTTGGAATATCTCTACATTACTACGAAATCAATATGATATTTTCTTAATATCACATCTTAAAGCCCTAAAAATCTAATTTTTTTGTTTGTTTAGTGCCCAAACTGTGAAAATCTAACCAAACAATTATGAAATTCAAATGTGAAATTTGTTGAAGGTATTTGGATTGTGGTTGTTCTCACTGTGAAATTACCAAACCACCCTTTTTCCTCCCAGCCTATCTGGGGTCTACCTGTACAGTCCCTAGATCCAGAAGACAAATCTCTTGGCCCCTGTGTGCAAAATTCCAAGAACAATCAAGCTTAATCACTATGATTCTATTAGAAATTTCGGCTCAACTTCCAAAATTTTCCATAGTCAAAACCATACCCCCTTCAGTGTTGCTCAACTCCCTTATATGCCCAAATTTCACCAACTCCCCCCCTCCAGTCGTCGGTTTCTTATCTTCTAGCGTCTTCATTTTTTCAGTCGGTTCCCTTTAATGATATGATACGTAGGTGGAGTTTATTTATTTAATTTAATTAGAGTTAACATTATTTTGTTTAATTAAATTTTTAATTAATTTACTTTATTTATATTTTTAAATAAATTACCTTATTTAAAATTTAAATACATTATTTTATTTATTTTTAATCAATTAAATAAAAATTACTTCCTAATTCCTTATATTTTATATTTTCTTTTTATTAAGTATTATCATACATATATATGTATATAAGGGTGATATACATATTAAGTGTCTAATTTGATATATTCATTATATTCTGGTGAGATAGGAATTTATTTTGATAATCAATTCATTACCCTAACTTAAACATTTTACAATAAAAGTTAGTATGTATACTAGTGCAATACATGTGGTTCATGCATATGTAGCTATCATATGGATGCCTCTTATGCATGCTAATATTCGCATTCTGTTTGTAATTGTAGGTCGGTTATTACAGTTTGGTAAGCTTACTCTAAGGTTTAGGCATATTTTGGCACTTGTTAAAGCACTAATAACTCATTGTTTACACATTTACTTACTGCTGTAATAAGTGTTTCAGATCTGATATAACAGTTAATAATTCATCATAAGTGGACCAAAATTCACTAATTTACATTGGCAAGTCATTAGATTACTCATTGGTTATCTTATGATTCATATGTTTGGCAATTTCCTTGATTTGAAGTGAGATATTTATTGCTGTCCCATATTGCATCATAAGTAGCTCTTCATCATTTACTTGGTTTATAGTGGTTTATGTGTTAGGCTCTAACAATTGCTTGTCTTGTGATTGATTTTGAGAATTTGTTAACTTGGCACTAAAATCACTCACACATCTAAGTTCTAATCTTGTTAATGGTTTGAGTTACTTTGGGCATTTGAAATCTAAATTGAAGTATCTCTCTCTTATATGTGTCCAATTGGCATTATAACATTGGCATAAGATCATTGGTAATCTTGTTATAGAATCATCATTGGAATATCTTGAGTAATTGTGATTGGCATCTTGTGTTGATAACCATTGGCTAATTGATAAGTGAATAAGTGTTTTAAGTTCCTTTCATTTTTTTCATTGGTTAAATATCTTGTGGATTGATCTATTGTTGGCACAAAGTAAATTGGCACTTTCTTGGTTGTGAGATTGCATATAACTCATTAATAAGTACTCTTGTCATTAAGGATTCATCATAACTTAAAGTACTTAAAACATTAAGCTAATCTCAAAACTAAGAATTTCACTCATTATCATTGCATAAGCATTCTAGGCTTAGCTTGCATTAAAAACTTACCTCCAAACATAAGCTTGGTTGATAGACTCCTAGGAGAATCCTTTCTCATCGAGTTTGAGGGATTCAGCCCTTCTTAGTGGTTAACACAATGACCTTGCAGTCGTCAGAGCCATAGTCTCTATAGCGCCGGAGACACTCGGTGGTTGGGACATAGGGGGAGGTATCATTAATCAAGCCTTTGCTTGCTTCCTATTGGCTTCCATCCTACAACCTAATCTAAAGACTATTTTCAAAACAGTTAAGGGAAAGGTTCCATTTAGACTAGGCATATAATCTAAAACTAACCAAGATCTTTGCATCACACTTAGATTTTAGGACTTGCACTTCATATAGGTTAGTTATTCATCTAAGAAGCAATTGTCCATCCGATTACTTGACATTAATTTACAATAAGAAAGAATTATGACTCCATAAGGCACTGGTCTCATACTTAAATCTAATCTAATCATTGGTTTTTCTAAATTTAACCAAGTAGCTTGGCCACTCAACTATGTCTCCCGGACAAATTGGTTTCCAACTTGTCTCTCATCATCTCATTTCCATAGGAACTACCCCACATAGCTTACTGTTGGGACACAACTAAAATGGAGTGGGCGGGGATCAGAGTGACAGCCGACGCCCTAAGCAGTTGTTGCAGTGCCTGTACAATCTGAGCGACAACAGGGCCTTCATTTCTAGTGATGTAATGGAAGATCAAGACCTATTGTTAGCCATTTGCAGGGCTTTGTAACAGGTTCTCAGAACCCTATTTCATATAATAAGGCTGAATTTTGTTGAGTTTGCTTCCATTTCTCGTGTGTATTTTTGAGTTGTAGTATTTCATTTAATTTTTGGGTTTTCATTGCAAATTTGATTAATTTGTTGGCAATATCTATCGTGTGAATTGTGCGATTTTTATGCTATATTTTGGAATAAAAATGCATGGTATAATTTTTTTGAAGCAAATGCCCTATTAATTTTAATTAAATTAAAAAGGGATATTACAATAACCTTACTTAGAATCATGTTGTTGAAGTTTCTAATATTACTTAGTTTAGAAACCCTCCATGCACTTTATCTGATTTATTCCTACCTACTTGTTATTTTTCCTTAACAAGTTATTTACAAAATAAATACTGAAAATAAACACCAGTGCATGCTCAACATATTACAGATCAACAACTAAAAGAAACAAGAACAAACACACCATATGACACCATCTTAAAATAAACACCAGTGCATGCTCAACACATTACAGATTAACAACTAAAAAAACAAGAACAAACACACCATATGACACCATTATTTTTGGACCAATGTCCCCGGAAAAACCCAATGCGGGAAAACCGATGCAGCTATCTGAGGGTTTTTTTATTAAGTAATATCATAGTACACTCTGAGTGCCGAAATTGGCCTACCCAACAGAGAATTTCCTTAGTAGCTATACCTCACAGTTTGAGAGGAATCTCCTGGTTGAAATGTCGGAAAAACCCTTCAGGCAGCTCCTCAGCACAAAACTGCTCCTGCAATCCCAGCGTCTGCCTTAGCCCCTCTTTGTCTCATGCTGGCCCTGCGTCAGCCTTTCTAGGCCTGCGTCGGCCCCAGGAGGCCCTGCGTCAGCTCTAGGAGCCTCTGCGTCAGCTATGCTGGCCCCTTTGGTGCTCTGCACAGCACTTGGCTGCCTCTGCGTGGCCCTGCGTGAGCCCTTGCTGGCTCTGCGTCACTCTCCTTGGCTACTGCGCTGCTCTCCCGGCACAATCTCTGCCTTCTCTGTTTCTCTGTACTCAATGCCTCGCAACTGCTCTCTCGATCACTGATTCTATCTCTCTTAGAAAACCCCGCTCCAGAGAATAGAATGACTGATCCTTTGGTGTGTTCTCCAAGTGACCCTCAACCCTCCTCTTATACTTTTTCTGTTGACATCTCAACGACCAAGATTAAGTCCCTAATCAATGGTTAAGATTAGATCTGGCTTGATCCACGTCTGACTCCATTAAAAATATTAATTATTTTAATATCTCCTAATCTGTTTAGAATCTACCCAAACCCTTTCTGGGTATTGGAGATCTCATGTGCCCCAATCTCTCCACCAAATTTCGTGGCTAGAGCACATTCGATGCTACCCCAAATCAACACTCCCTTTTAGCGAGGACTCTGCTCTAGCAATACTCCTCACTGAGTATTACTCTGATCATCCAGCATCGGTACTTGTGCTGATGGTAGGCCTTCCTGCCCAACGTCCTCCGCACTACTGCCTCCTGTACTGCTGCCCATGGTTTGCCACTACCACTGTTGCATCTGTACGACATCTCCCTCTGCATCTGTGCTACTGCTAGTCCTTTCTCCCAACACTGCATCCGCACTGCATCTCCTCTCATCATGCTGCATCGTGCTGCCCACTGCTGCACTGCAATTCAGTTACTGAGAAGTAAGTAACTGATCTCCCAACTGACCTCCTTGTTGGGCTAGAGACACCCACTGATGCTAAAACTCCCTCTGCCGCTGACAAGTGCTCCCTCTCTGACCTCTGCACTGCTGCAACAACTCCCTGCATCTCGCATGTTGCCCACCTCTCTATGCCATCCTGCATTGGTGAAACACTCTTGTGGCTCTCGCACTACTATAGCCTGCTAGCTTTGCGCTGTCTTGGGACTCTTGCACTGTAGCTCTCTCTGTCGCCCCATCCGCATCCGTCTCTACCCACCCAGCCAGTCTTGCTACTCCTCGTCGGAGCTCCCGTAGCGAGGTCTAATCCAAGAGACTGGGAACGTCAAGGATCCTGCCCCTCATCGCCTTTAGTCCGTCTAACTACAGCTCGATGTCTCCCCACTTCCGCTCAAGTGGTGCGTGTGCACTAATGGCACAGTCATCGTCTGTCAAAACTTCCTTCTCTGCCCGTGTTAGTGCTGCCTTAGTCTCCGAAGACTCTCCCTTACTCTTCTTCCTTGGGCACTGGGTCGCATAATGACCCATCTCCCCACAGTGGAAACACTTGATCTTGGAGAGATCTTTTTTCTTCCGCTTTTCCTGCTTTCCCTTAGATGCTAGGGCCACATCCTCCTCCTCCTGCTTGACCTTGATCCCTTTGCTGCTGCTACCTGTCTTTGACTACCGTTTGATCTCTTCCTGGCGAAGAGCTGCCCACATCTCGTCCCAAGGTAGGAGAGTCCTTTTGCCAAGATGCTCTAGACAAACACTTCCCACTCTTCTGAGAAAGCATTCAGGGTTGTCCTCACCATAAGCTCCTGATCCAGTGTCGCTCCTATAGCAGTCAACTGATCTCTAATCTCATTCAGTCCTCCGAGGAAGGAGTCAATCGTTTTACCCTTCTTCATCTGATACGACCTCATCTGGTTCTCGAGCAACATTCTTATCTGCACAGAAGTATGCTGGTACAGGTTCTTGAGAGCCTCCCACATCTCAACTATCGTTTCCTTCTTGGCTATATGTGGTACCACATGATCCTTGACCCCATCAAGGATAATGCACTTGGCCCTCGCCATCGTCTCTTCGTACTTGTCATTATCATTTGGGTCGATTGGGATAGCTATTGTCTTCAAGGCGAAGTTCTTGACACAATTCCTGTCTAGCACTAATAAGATTTTGGCCTTCCAGACTGCGAAGTTCGATGCTCCATCCAGTCTATCCTAGTCTCTTACCCCATGAAGTGCCATGATGCTCCTCTACTTCCCTCCTGGAAGTTCTTTGTTTGACTCCTCTGAGTCTCTACTTCACGTCTGCAAGTTCTCTTCTGGACTCCCTCTGAGCCCTGATTTCCCTCCTGGAAATCCTTCTGCTGCTTGTCGAGTTGTCCCCTACTCTGATCGTCTTGTGCAACTGCACTGCTGATCCAGGTTCCTCGACTAGAAACCCTCGGTAACAACTCCTATGGCCCTGCTCTGTCAGGCACTGTTCTGACTACAATACCTCAATAGCTCCACTCTGCAATATTCCTGCAGCCTTCTAGACCCCAACAACTGCCTCTATGAACTGCGTCAGCCCCTCTCTGCCTCACGCTGGCTCTGCGTCACCCCAGACAGGTCTGCGTCAGCCCTGGGATGCCCTGCGTCAACCCTCTGGCCCTCTGCGTCAGCAACACTGGTCTCTCAGAGGCTCTGCGCAGCTCTCGGCTTCGTCTGCGTGGCTCTGGTTGGCTCTGCGTCACACTTCTTGGCTTCTGTGCTGCTAGAAATAACTTCTGTCACGTTGGGACAGCTGTTTTTTGCTGCTATTGCTCTGCTCGACTGATGTCTTTTAGTCCTCCTGTGATCTACAATCACGCTCTAATACCATGTTGAAGTTTCTAAGTTTACTTAGCTTAGAAACCCTCCAAGCACTTTATCTGATTTATTCCTAGCTACTTGTTATTTTTCCTTAACAAGTTATTTACAAAGTAAATACTGAAAATAAACACTAGTGTATGCTCAACATATTACAGATTAAAACTAAAAGAAACAAGAACAAACACCACACCATTATTTTTGGACCAATGTCCCCGGAAAAACCCAATGCGGGAAAACCAGTGCAGCTATCTAAGGGCTTTCTTATTAAGCAATATCAGAGTACAATCTGGGTGCCGAAACTGGCCTATCCAATAGAGAATTTCCTTAGCAGCTATACCTCACAGTTTGAGAGAAATCTCCTGGTTGAAACCCTGGAAAACCCTTCGGGCAGCTCCTCAGCACAAAACTGCTCCTGCAACCCCAGCGTCTGCCCAATCTGGACTACATCAGCCCCTCTTTGTCTCACGCTGGCCCTACGTCAGCCTTTCTAGGCCCGCGTCGGCCCTGCGTCAGCTCTGGGAGCCTCTATGTCAGCTGCGCTGGCCCCTCTGGTGCTCTGTGCAACACTTGGTTGCCTCTGCGTGGCCCTGTGTGAGCCCTTGCTGGCTTTGCGTCACCCTCATTGGCTGCTGTGCTGCTCTCCTGTCACAATCTCTGCCTTCTCTGTTTCTCTGTACTCAACGCCTCTCAGCTGCTCTCTCGATCACTGATTCTATCTCTCTTAGCAAACCCCGCTCTAGAGAATAGAATCACTAATCCTCTGGTGTGTTCTCCAAGTGACTCTCAACCCTCCTCTTATACTTTCCCTGTTGACATCTGAACGACCGAGATTAAATCCCTAATCAACAGCTAAGATTAGATCTAGCTTGATCCATGTCTTTTGGACCATTCTAACACAGATTCATATTAATACACATTAATATTTTATTTTCCCTAAGTTTAGACTTAGGGACTCCATTAAAAATATTAATTATTTTGATATCTCCTTATCTGTTTAGAATCTGCCCAAATCCTTTCTGGGTATTGGAGAACTCATGTGCCCCAACCTCTTCACCAAATTTCGTGGCTAGAGCACATCCGATGCTACCCCAAATCTACACATGTCTATGCTAATTAAGAATCTCTCTCATCATAGTTTTTGTTTGTTCCAGCCTAAGGAAATTTTTCTGCTGCTGCCTATTCTTCAGAGTGTGGCCCTTTGTATCTGTTATAAAACTTGGTGATACTACCACTGCAGCAGCTGCAATAGTAATTTGTTCTAATAAAACCAGAATCACTCACAATGATATAGGCTAATTGTGTGGGCTTTAGCTGCCTAGATAGGGGAGCCAACTGTCCAAGTTTATAAATTTATTATAGAAATATGATCCTGTGATTTGGTGGAAGGATGACAACCTAAAGGCCAGGTCAATGCCACTAACCAAACCATGGAACATTTAGAAGATTATATTCTTGTGAATTTTGGGGTGTAACTCCATGCTACTATGGTATTAGGCTCAGAAAATTTGCATTTGGATTTGTATTCATATTTAAATCATTATTGACCCTCTATTCATTTCATTGAGTGCAATATAATATATAATTTTCTGGTTTTCAGGTTATTTATGAAGATCTTCCATCAAATTTGTGTGCTATACGTGACCGTGTAGAAATTAAGGAGAATGCTGATATGAATCATTCAACAAGAAGTACTTATGAAAAAGGCCTATGGGCTCAAAATCAATATGGTGCTAAAGATTCAAATTTGCCAAGAAGAGATGAGACAACAAAGGGTTTGAATGTTCCTGGTGATAAACGTACCAAACAAAAGCCAAAGGTGCTAGGTCTTCAACAAGACATTGATATATTGAAATCTGAGCTTTCTAAGTTCATTGCAGAGTATGGGCAGGAAGGTTTTATGCCTATGAGAAAGCACCTTCGTCTACATGGCCGTGTAGATCTTGAGAAAGCTATTACTCGTATGGGTGGTTTTAGAAATATTGCATCTCTTATGAATCTCTCACTTGCTTATAAGGATCGGAAACCTAAAGGGTACTGGGATAGCATAGAAAATCTGAAACAGGAGGTGAGTTGGACATTCTTTTGATTTGTCAAATACTGATGTTCTGGGTATAGATTGTTATTGCAATATATAAGTCCAGATAAATATTTGTCGTTGATAACTTGATAAAGCTTTACAGACTCAATCTTTGTTGTTGATAAACAAGAGAGTCACAGACTAGTACTAAGACACCTTTATTTTCCTTTTTCTAATGCAAATCTTGTTTTCTTCCATTTATGTTTGAGATATTTATATGAACACATATTTCTTATGATTATTTATTTTGGTCTTCATCTCAGTGCATTTACTAATACTTGCTTTATTGTATTCAGGTCAGCCAATTTCAAAGAATGTGGGGTATGGATCCATCTTTAATGCCTAGCAGAAAGTCTTTTGAGAGGGCTGGTATGGTTGTATTTTTGCTTCTATGCTGACAGATGTTTCCTCCTTTTGTTGTCTCTCTCTCTAGTCTAACTGAACACCATGAAAATCCTTCCTCTCTTCCTGCAATTTTAATTGCTTTTATGAGTTAGTAAGTAGGGTAGTTTTAACTTTAAGGAATCCATTAACTTTGCCCCCGTTAATATTAATACTATATAATATTGTACAACTGGTTGACCTTATGGACATTTTAATCCCTCTCTCTCTCTCAGCCTAGTGGGTTAGCTTAATTGGTTCGAACAGACTATCAAGGTGGATTTCACTGTGAGTTCTTTGGTTCTACTCTGGCTGAGGTTCAAGTCTAGATGAGTCTGGCTGGGTTACCAACCGCTATTGTGATTGAGAGTGGGGAATCCCATGAGGTTTTCCTTGGAGAAATGATATAACATTGCTTATGTTATATAGAAAAACATATAATTAAAATTATAATTTGCTTGTCTATCTTATTGCTGGTAAGAATGCAGTGGGATCAAGGCAAGAACTAATAGAGATATTCGTAGCATCTTCTATTGACAAAAACCCTTAAACCTAACCTAGGTTGGATGGATACATGTACACAAGCAAAAACAGATATTGTATCTGAAACAAATATGGCATATTTTCAATAAATCGGGATATGATCTGGTTAGGATATGTCAAATACATAAACACATATACATCTATGTATCTATCTGTAGAGTCAATTGGGATTATCTTGAGTCTTTGGGAGGAATGACTATATATATATATATAGTCATTTAGGTTTATCTCAAGTCTTTGGGAGAAATGATTGTTATCCTCCCCACCCATGTTCAACTCCCACAAAATGACATGTTGAGTTTGTTAGTGTGCGGATTATGTTGAAATTCGTTTGCAAGCTAGAATTTCAGATCATGATAATTAATTGTGACTTATATGTGTGTGTGTGTGTGTGTTTCCTTGTTGCATTCACTTCATTTAATTATGTCATCAAGCAATTATACATTCAATTATGCAAGTATAAAGAAAGTAGAGGTCATAATGCACAAAGAGACGAGACAACCGATATTAGGCCAATGGCCAGGGTAAAACCAACGAGGGGAAAACTTAACAATCTTTTCCTTATAAAATCCTTGTCAACAAGAAAGAAATCTAAGTCATAGACAAACTAACCAATAGTACCTTCATAGCTAATCCTCCAAGTGCCAAGTCAGCCCTCCATCAAATCTCAACAACAGTCCACATGAAGTCTGCTACAAGATAGTTCATAAGTCTGTCCACAAGATGCCATCAGTCTGCCTTCAATAGGACCAAAATTCGGCCTATAGTCCAACCTCAGTCCATGGGATTTATGTGCTGCAGACAACTCGCATATAACAGAAGATTGTGCCTCATATAGCTCACATACCACAGAAGATAAGTGCCTCAGACAGATCTATTTTTGTCCGCCACAGACGAGATGCGAATTGGATTGAAATGGTGGAGTACAGGTGCCAATATATAGTGTTTTCCTTAGCTGAATAGGTACCTTTAATAACTGAGCCAACTTGTCTTTGGGAGGGCCGACTTGGTCAACTTGGGGACACAAAAAATTCACTTTTAAAATTCAATTTTTTTCTTTTGTAAATATAAATAATTTATTCTTTCTTGAGCATGTAACCCAGGCTTTTAACAAAATTATTTTGACCCAAGCATGTAAAAATATGATTGATAATAATTGTACAAATGAACAATATACTGTATACATTATGAAGATCGATACTAGTTACAATTTCAACATATTAGCAGCCTCAACAAGGTCCGGTCATGGCGCTAAGCAAAGCACACAGGAGATGTGATGTTCCTTTTTCTGGTAGCATGGTTAGGATGGACTTTCAGAGTTGGGGGTTGACAGGTCACAGGTGCAGGTTTACTTCACCAGCAGGCCCAGGGGCTTTTAAAGACATTTTATGGGGATTGGAGGAGTTCGCTTGCCATATTCCATCATCAGGATTGATTTCGCATAACTTGTTTCTCGTTCCATTCCATTTTGATAATTCCTGTAAAATGGGGTTATTATTGTGCCTAACTCTATTAATTATGCTTAAGGTGACATTCCGAGAGGAATACTTGACAGAACACCTTAGTGTAATAACTCGTTGGAACAGGAACGAGAAGATTTATATGATGGGATGTTTAGATGTGATTTTCAGTGGCTTGAGGAGGTATGGTGGCCAACTTATCATTTTCCCACATTAAAAAAGATATTTTAATTGAGAAAAATGTGCTCAATGATTAAAATAATAATAAAATAGGAGCTTCTAGAGGGGTCCATCAGATCTATAAAAAGAGGAAGAGGTGGCCATTAGAGGACATCTTGGATTTGATCTTTCTTCTTACATGAGAGGTTTGAGAATTCAGTTCTCTACTTCATTGTAGCCCCAAGACGGAAACCCTCGGGTGATTTAGTGAGATTGGGTGAGTACCCATCTCCCCTTGGTGAATTCATCCAGAATTCACAAGAGAGCTTAGAAGTGGCAGTTCATTTTAGTTTTGGAGGAGGATCAGTGCAACATTGGAGCAGATTCTTGAGGCCAGTTCTATCTCAGCTATATCAGTTGTTTCAGCATGTAAAACCCCCAGTTTATATATATTATAAATAAAGTTGAGATTATTTCTGCTCATTATGTTGTTATTTTGTTGTTCTATGTTGTTGAATTTTACATGGCAATGTTCTGTTAATGAATGGAAATTTTATATGGAGCATTTGTTGAGTTAAATTTTGAGAAGTTGCAAAAATTTGAGTTTGGGATATTACATTGGTATCAAAGTTGTGCATCCTGCTACCTTGAGGATTTATTGCAATGAAATGATATTTAAAGGTCCATGAGACTAAAAATAGTTTATGAGACCATTAGTTCCCTGTTTTTCTCTTTTTACAATTCAATCATTTTCCGATTCAAATTGTTGATGAGCTGGCCCAACCTTCCGACAATCCCCTCGCTAAAAAGACAATGCCAAGAAATTGATGCTAACATGTTCTCATAACTTTCTCTAATGTCTTTGAATGCATCACATTCCAAAATGAAATGTTTTTCTGATTCCACAGCCCCAGATGTGCAAAATGTACACACCCGTTCTTCCCAAGCTTCTTTAGGCCTTTTCCACCGTCCTGTTTCACATTGAAGTTGATGTGAGTTGGTCCTTAATTGAGCAATAAGAACATTTTCCCTCCACGAAATGCTAACTCCAATGAACTCTTTTTGTTGTAGATCACACGTAGGGTTGAATTTCTCAATGCAATATTTCTTCTTTCTACCCAACTCTTTTCCCCATACCTTTTTACGAAACTTCTCCATAACAAAATCCTTTAGCTCCTTGCTATTTGTGGGATAGGCATTGAGGTAGATATTCCATTTTTGCATCCATGTGTAGTTTTGTTTCATCCATGTTTTCTTTCTTTCTCTCATGCCTTCACTGAAGATAACATTAGGCCATCTACCTACTCTCATTTGCTCAATTCTTTTTGATATCTTATGAGTCACACCATAGCAATTGCTTCAATGGGAGTTGCTCCTGTTTCACTCAACATTATCTTAGAAGGTACTGAACTTTTTATTTTGAACTTGCTCATGATCAAGCATTTTTGGATTTTCTCAATTTGTTTGTATTTTGAGATGGGAGTGCTACTAGCCCATATATCACACCCATATAGCATCACTGGACAAACTAGGAGTCCAAAAAGCACTTTAATCATTTTCCAATTCCATAACTTTGCCTCTCTACATCTGTTTTGAAGAGCATATAATGCTTTCTACCCTCCTAAAATTCTCTTCTTTTTGCAGTCCTCCCAATTGAGTTTGTTGTTGAAATCAATCCCAAGGTACTTGTACTCATTTACTTATTCAAGAATGTTGTATTCAAAGAAGAAAGTATGCTAGCTTTGCTTCCTTTTATTAGAAAAAATCATTATTTTGGTCTTGCTAGTATTGACTTGCATTCCCACTGCTCTACAAAAATGCTCAAGGACATATAAGTGCATTTGCAATCCATGGGCCGATTTAGAAATCAATACAATATCATCAGCATATAAAAGAAGCTTTATCACGAACTCCCCCAACCGAACACCATCTCCACCTTGCAGATTTAGCCACTCTTCCAATTTATCAATATATAGACCAAAAAGAGTAGGGGATAGAGAGCAACCTTGCTTGACTCCAATGTCACTTCTAAAGCTTTTTGAAATACCTGCTGAGGTTCTAATTTTGACTTTCACTTCTTCATAAAGTCTATGGACAACGGCTCTATAATGCACAGGAATTTCAATTTCTTCCATTCTACGCCACAACTTATCCCTAGGGACTATGTCAAATGATTTTTTGAAGTCAACAAAGCAGCAAAATACTTCTTCTTTGTCCTCCCAAACCTTTTCAACAATGTGTCTCAATGTGATACCATGATCCACTGTAGAATGTTTTGGCCTAAAACCTGCTTTTCCTCTTGCCCTCTTTTCTTTTACTTCTGCCCACTTACTAATTATGTCTTCTACCATGTTGCCTTAAAGCTTTGCAAACAAAGGATTGATCATAATTGTTCTATAGTTGGATGGATTATTAATATCTCCACTTTTAAAAAGGGGTATTGCTAGGTTAGTTGTCCAGTCTCTTGGGAATCCTTGTTGAATGATGTTGTTGAATATTTCCATGATGTGCGGTGCAAGAGCGTTCATTTCCCATTTTAGATACTCTGCTTGAAGTTCAACCAAGTCCTTTGCCTTCCTTGTTTTCACGTTCTTAATTCCATTCTCCACCTCCTGTAATGTGAAGATCTTTGAATTTGTGTTGATGCTGGGGGGTGCTCCGCCTCAGATTCTTTCTCATAGAGTTTCCTTGCATATTCAAACCATTGATTGGATATAATATTATTTTCATTTTGCTTCTTCCTTAGTTGTAGTTCCTGCCAGAAAAGCTTTCGATTATTCTTGCTTAAATATATTAACTCTTCTCTCCTTGTTTGCATGCACTCATCTTTTTTCGTTTTTAGTATCTGCTTATATAAATTTACATTCATCTTCTCCTTTCCTTCCTTTTTCAAGGTTCTCCTTGCCATTTTGCATTCCTCATCAAACCAAGCATTTACAGGAAATCAATTTGATTCTGATTTCCTAATTTTTGCTCTTTTGCACTTCTCAAGTGCACTTTGAATTATATTTGTTAACTCATAACTGTTGAAGCTTTTGAAACTAGTTTTCTCCTTCCGAATTAATCTCTCTAACATTGTCTTGAAGATAGTACAATTTTCTTGTGTTAGAAGAATTTTGTCCCTTGATAGTGATTGTCAAGAGCATTGGGTTTTCCTCCTATGCTACCTTTCTTCTAACCATGATAATCCTATATAAATTGGGTTATGGTCTGATTTTAAGTTCCAAATATGCTCTCCAATACCAACTTTGTCTATCTTTTCTATCAAGCTTTGTGAACACATCACATGGTCAACGACACTTGCCCCATTGTATGTGTTGCAAGTGAAGTTCCCAGACCTTTTCCATCTATCTAGACCATTGCAAATAATTAAGTTGAAAGCCCCACACAGTGTAAGCAACTCCTCTCCAAAATGATTGCTAACTTTGTCATCTTCTGAACACCTCTCCCATTGGGGATTCACCTCTTCAGTGAGCCAAATAGGATTTTTATCATCTTTGCAACAAAGAATGCTAGCTTGATTATTTGTTGTTCTAGCATTGAAATCTCCCATTAAAAGAACTTCTCCCTGTTGAGAATACACGACAATATCTTGTTTTAAAGCTGCATACGGATCCTTGCTGTCAAGCCCCTTATTTTTGTAAGTTTTTGAGACTCGAGGGGCAAAATAGCATACTGCAATTTTTATGTGATTCTTATTCTCTGATATTTTCAACCATAAATATTGTTTATTTGCATCTTCTTTAATTAACTGAATGTGACAACCTTCTTTTTCTTTCCCTAAAACTAGTATTCTCCCATACCCTTTGCCATTTTCTGCTACCTTGTTCCAAACTGCCAACTTCAAATAACTGTCAAACACGGGAGTTTTGCAACCATCATGCTCATGAGTTTCCATGAGACAAATTATGTCTCTACCTTCCGCAATAGGCCCTAACCTAGGTCCCCTCCTCCAAGGGTAACCTCTACAATTCCAAGAAACTAAACTTAGGTAGACATGGGTAGGATTTGACTGCTACACAGTTTGGTACATAAGACTCAAATTTGAGTCTTCACTCCTTTTCATCCATGCTGGTCTTGTTGTTTTCGTCCCTATTATTGAATTCTTTTTTTTTCTTTACTGCCAGCTTGCTGCCCTGTTTTGCTTGGAGGCCCAAACACTGCAATAACGGCTTTACCATTGTACAACCATGCTCTTTTCCCTTCATTTCTTGCTGTTCTAATTTTCTCCACTTCGTCCCTTCTCTCCTCTTGTTGTTTTTTGGTTAAATCTTCATCGAGGGAGAAGTGTGAGCCTTTCAAGAGTTTCTTTTTGCCCAAAAGCTGGTGTTTGTCTTGTACGTTTTCCATGGTGAATTTTATGGGTCGAGGTCTCTCTTCACATATCCTCCCAACCCTTCTTGCTTGGCAAATTTGCCCTTTCCAATGTAGTTTCTCTTTCAAAAAGTCTCTTGTCAAATTGAGAGTACTTTCATTCTTCCCATAATCTCTTATTCCCTTGATAATAAAGTTTGTTTTCATGTCCTGTCTTTCTTTGTGTTCTATTTCCTGTGCTCTACGAGCACTTGCATCTTGTTCTTCCTCTGTCCTTATGTAACCATTAGCGTCTTCAGCTCTAGCTTTGATTTCTTTTGGACTATCTTTTCCATTGTTCCTTTTTGCCTTCTCTTTATGCTCAGAGTTTATGTTGCAAATTTGTCACACTTGTAGAAACTGCCCTGCCCTACAAAATCACTGGCAAATTGTTGTTGGTATAATAAAAGTTTGACAATTTGGTGAGCGCACGCATTCAAAAAGACCGTATCAAGTTAAGTATTTGTTTGGCAAAAAATGTGGTGTATTATTTTTTAGGGTGAATTAAAAGGGGCTGTAATCATAGTCGAAGGAGGCCGAGTCTAATTTTTCAAAGGAGGGGGCCAAAATTTAATTCAAAGGTTTATTATTTTAAAGTGGGCAAGGAATTGCTATGTTGCAAGCCGATTTAATTTTCAACCATAACCAATCTGCATGGTTGGGGGCATCTTTGAAAGGGGCGAAGCCAAATCATTACAATTTTCAAGGGCCGTGAACATCATCTTGGGAGCATCATATAATTTTGGTTAGATTATTTCCATTCAATAGGCCAAAGGCGGGAGCCAAGGATGAGTTTTTGAGAAGGGCTAAGAAAGGCGAAGTTTCATGCTATCATAGCAGTGTTGGACAAGTTTTCATGCTCATCTGTGGAAATTGACGGAAGGGTGATAGACTGAAATTGATCGAAGGAATCAAGTATACAACTGCATAGTATGCCACTATCATCTGAGCGAAGGCATATCAAGGTGATTGCAGTCATAAAAGGAAGGTCGAGTGTTGTACCAATTCGTGGAACAACGCTTACAAGGTTGCTATCGACCAGAGTTGAGAGACAACTTGCAATTTGAAGCGAGATACCATATGTAGCCGTGTTTCCCAAGTCGAAACTGCTCGGTCCTTTTCCTTAGCCAAAAATCTGCAAAAATGTGTAGAGATAACCATGGTGTTTAGATAATAAAAGAAGACTGGAGCTCACTCTTGGATAAGTTGGATGTTGATTAGGATATTGATTTTGTTAATTGATTTGAGAGCTCGTGGAGCTTCAAGGTTGGGTGCAAACTTGAGTAGAGTGTAGTCTTGGTTTTCTGAGATCCAGCGTAGTTGATCTGACCATATTGATTTTGGTGTTCCAATGATACACCCTAACCAATCGACAAAGAAGGATCACTTTAGATCTCTCAATTGTGATTTAGATCAAAGGAGGAGGGATCACACAAATCCTCTCACAAACACTTATTGGAGAAACTTATTTACAGGCTTAAGAACCA
Organism: Pinus tabuliformis; assembly: GCA_031772625.1. Classification (NCBI taxonomy): domain Eukaryota; kingdom Viridiplantae; phylum Streptophyta; class Pinopsida; order Pinales; family Pinaceae; genus Pinus; species Pinus tabuliformis. The sequence goes on along the minus strand of CM062814.1, from coordinate 952,745,804 downwards.
TGCACTGGAGTAAAATTACCAGGTGGTTGTGGGAGCTAAAGGAAAATCGTGTCATCATTGCAACAGGTCTACTCATTGAGGCCAAAGTATATTCGGTGTCGAAAATAATGTGAAGAGACCAAGCTCACAAAGAGAGGTCAAATTGTTTGGAAAGATTATTGTAGAGGTCGAAATTTTATTTAAGCCAAATTTATCTACCAAAGTCGAATTATCTCAGAGGAGGTTGAATGATCATTCCTCAAGGTCGAAATATTTGAAGGCCAAAATAATTACCAGGGCCAAATTCATCACTTATGGGGAATATAATTTATTGTGGAAGCCAAGTCGATTTCCTAGAGACCAAAATATTTGAGGGCAAGCTGAAATAATTGCTGGGTCGAATTTTTCATTCACGGAGGCTTGAAATTTCTGTGGAATTCAGGACTTATCTCTTGGAGACTGAAATAGGTAAGTCGAGCCTTTCATGACTAGAGTTTGAATCGATTATGGAGGACAAGTTTTGTGGAGGCCAAGTTTTGCACAGGCTGAGTTTCTCTTGTAGAGGTCAATTTAGTTCGTGGAGGTCAAGTTCTCTTGTAGAAGTCAATTTAGTTCATGAGGAGACAAATTTCTCTCTTGCAAAGGCCGTATTTATCTTGTGGGGCCAAGTTTCTCTTGCAAAGGTTGTATTTCTTTTTTGGGAGCTGAGTTATCTTGTAGAGGACGAGTTCCAATTCGCAGGGGGGAAAATCTCACCTTACAAAGGCCACATTTCTCTTGAGGGGGACGACTTTCTCTTGTAGAGGCAAAGTTCAGCTCGTGGAAGCCGAGTTTCTCTTTATCAGGGCCATATTTCTTTGTAAAGGTCGCTTTCTTTTGGAGAGGTCGTGTCTTTCTTTGTGGAGGTCCTATTGTTCAGCCAAACCATGCCAAATTTTGGAGGTTTAATAACAGGCAAGAAAGATTGGCATGTAATACTATATCTAAATAATCAAATTTGGCTGAGTTGTTTCTGGTTTAATTGAGTTGAATTAGGGTTGTTCCTTCATATATTGTATGTACAAATGTTTGAGAAATTACACCTGTGGTAGTCATTGGCACAAGAACTTGACAAAGTGTTGCAAACTATTTGGAAAACTGTATGCTTGCCATGTGTTTGACGAAATGTCCCTATGAAAAATTTAAGTGCTCTTGCCATATTTAGAAAAATGATATGGTATTGTTCCAAAATCCATTGAAATTTAGTCAAAGTGGACATTACAGCCAACCTCAAGGGGATGTCCCTAGTCTTTCTACCTATTATTCTAAATTGTAAATCTACAAGTAAGAACTCAAAAAATAGTGAAATAAATGTTGTTTGACCAAAAAGTTAGTGGCCAAACAAATGCGAAAATTTCTTCAGTTTAAAATGTCGAATGGTCCTTCGCAAATCAGCCTTTTATATGAAAAATATTGTAAGAAAAAAGCGTATCTAAGTGAGTGTGCTAATACAAATAGCTGAAAAACTCTTAATAATTTGCAGAAGATAACATTGAATCAAAGTTTCAAACAAACTAGAGTGAGTGGATCAAAACTGAACTTTATTCAGTGATAGCCAAAAGGTTCACTGCACCAAGATGACTATTACAGAACTTCAATACAATGACTATCCAAACACAAAGTAATAAGAGCTAGAATAGAGAGATAATAATAATGGAGAAAAGAAAGTATGGTTTGTTGTTGCTCAAGACAATTGAAAATTGAAGGTTGGCCTTCCACCTATATATATAGTTTTTTTTGCTCCTTCAATTCGTTCCCAAGAGAAGGATAGGTCAAATTTTCTATTATTGGTCATTAATGCACATGGTTGAATTCACTGAGCTCTGATTAAAGAAAATATAGTTAAGTGGCCTTTGCTTGAGTTGAACTGAAGTAATTTTGAGTTGACATGAGACAAAAATAATTGTGGGATTAATTTAGCCAATTTGACCTGAGTGATTTTTCCTTAATTAATTTGATTTGGCATAATTTTCTCCCTTAAACAATTTATAGGAATTTCAACTTGGCTTTATTCTCTTGTAATGTCCCCCATTTCTTGAGCTTGAAGCCATTAGTCTACTTGCCTAATTGTCTCCTTTAGGCTAGCAAGAAGGGAAAATTATCAAGGAGACTGTGATGTTCCTACTTAGCAAGTTTTGCTAAGTAATACATTTTTGCACAATTTTGATATTTTTGGCATGTTTTGACTTAGGTACAAGAGGGTTAGGAGGACCCCACTTGACGTTTTGATAGAGGCTCTGAACATAGGAAGAGGAGGCAAAATTAAAGAGTAAGTGGAATGTGGGGGCAACCCAAGAGGGAATTCACACCCCTTAGGAGAATTCACACTTGTGGGAAGGAAGAGAGCGAAAGGAGTTTGATTTGTCGGGGCTACATGGAGAGAGGAGGGTAGCAAGGATAAATAGAGGTAGACAACCTAATTTTGGGACTTTTGCCAATTTGAGAATTGAGCCCTTGTTTGCTTGAGCTGCTAAGCCAATTCAACGTTGTGTTGTTCAACACAAGAGATTTCCAGGCGAGAATCTCACCTCCTTTGGTGGACTTCGAGTGCCACCCTAGGGGATCCTCTTGCTACATTTCAGCATTGTTTTGGGGAGATTTAAAGGTGTATTCAGCCATCAATTGGAGCAAACTAAGCACAAAAGAAGGAGCACGCATCCTTGGGATAAATAGTTGTTGGCCATATTGGTTGTTGGGCTTTTCGAAGCATGATTGCCTTGGTATTTGCCGGAGTTTTTGGGTGTTTTGTGGGTCTGAAGTGAAGGGAGTTTGGAGGTGGATTTCTGGTGCTTCTTGGAAGTGCGCAGAGGTCACTGGCTGGGCTTGCACATGGTGTAGAGCTGCGGGATTTAGGGGGAGATACTACCAGGGTTTGGAGGAATTTGTCAGAGGAATTCACAAGGGAACTCTTCGAGGGATTTATAGAGGGGATTTTGGGCTTTCAAACATAATTCTTCATTCAGTTTTGCATACACTAGGCAGAGGGAGTGCGCATTTTTGGGGCTTTCCGGACTAGCCGGAAGTAGGCCAATCCCTTGCTGGGTTTTTGTGGGTTTGAGGTGTAAAGGTTGTGGCTAATTTCGCTGAATTTTTGTAGGAGTTTGGAGGGCTAAATCAGTAGTTTTTTTCCAGCAGTTGCAGCAGTTAAATTTGGTTGGGTGTAGTCCTTGCAGCAGAGCCATTTTCAGCACTTGGGTGCCTTCATCTCCACCTAGGTTTTTTCCTTGCTTGTTGTAGCAAGCCCAGGTTCATCTATCTCCATATATTTGTACTCCATATTGCTCTTTTAATAAAATGGCTCAGCTTGGTGCAGTTTCTGTGTTTTGTGTTGTTTATGCATGGGTTAAAATTGGTGTGTTGCATGCTAGTATATTTCCTTGTTATTTCGTATTAGGGATATTAAAGTGGTATCAAAACCTTGATCTTGGCCCAGTTGTGGAAGAAAACCCTTCTATGACCCCAAAGGACAGACAAAACATCACTTATCGAAGGCAGCAGTACAGGAGCAGGGAAAGGGAGTTAGAAATTACCCCAGATCCGAAGGTCCTTGAGCAGGGAACGAAAGAAACAAGCATGGGGAACAAAGAGGACGCAACCTTCCAGAGCCTCTTGAAGGCTTTGAATGATCTGGCAAAGGGGCAGAAAGAGATGTTGGAGGAGATTAAGCAACAAAATTGTAACAGGGACATCCATAGGGATTTCATAGGAGGAGAGAGCTCGGGTGCATCCCATCAGTTCGACCACCATTCCCCTACGAGCCACCCTCACATTTACAGTGGACCAACTAGGTCTACTATACCCACGTTCTTGGCTCCAGGTGTTAGGGAGTTGCAGGGTCAGGACGAGATGCCTATGGGGGAGTACTTTCATGAGTGGCAGTCCCAAGGGGAGGAGTTTCAAGCTGCCTTGAGCTTCAAGGATTATTTCTTGCTCAAACAAGGAAATAAGGGCAAGGGATCGAGAGGCTCATACACGCAGAGCTCAGATTTACAGCATATCGCTGGGAGGTTGTACCTCCCCACATTTGATGGCTCTACTAAGTGCACTGCTAGGGCATGGGTGGAGAAACTAGACACATACTTTCAACTTAATCAAATGACGAAGGTGGAAGCCATTAAAATGGCTACCTTGCACTTAGAGGGGGAGGCCCATGATTGGTGGTTCCATGGATTATCTACCTTAGGGCATGCCAGTGTGACCTCTTATGAGGAATTCACATGGAGGATTGTGGAGCGTTTTGACAGGAGGGATCTTGAGGCACATTTTAGAGAGTTGACCCAGCTCAAGCAGACAGGCAACCCAGAGCATTACATAGCAGAGTTTTTGAGGGTGTCAGTGATGGTGCCAGACTTGTCGGAGGCCAGGAGAGTTTTTCTGTTTGTGGAGAGCCTAGTTGAGCCCTTGCATGGGCTAGTGAGGTCGAGCAGACCTAGTACTCTCCAGAACGTAGTAAGTCGTACCCTAGATTTGCAAGATGCAATCCCCAAGACCAGAGCACCAATATCCACTCAACCCACTTTTTCAAAGAGAGGCAGAGACATCAGACTCCCATTGTAGAGGGAGATTCAGGGGTGTGGGCAGTGAGATGAGCAGACTAGGAGAGACCTCCGGAGGAGGAAGTTGTGCTTCACCTGTCAAGAGCCATGGGCACCGAGGCATCGATGCACCAAGGGCAAGGCACACTATATAGAGGTGTTCTCAGATACCAAGCTGAAGGATGATGCTAAGTAGGAGGCAGATGGAGGAGACGGTGAGTTGTAGACTATTGGAGGAGGTGGAGGAGGCCCACCACCCCCGCTTTGGGGAGACCCTTTTCAACCCACTAGAGGAGTCATTGCTTCACTGAGGGGAGTCCCCAAGTATTTGACATTGAGGATTAAAGGCACAGTGCAGGGACAACGCGTGGCAATGTTGGTGGATAGTGATGCTGCCCACAACTTTATTGGTGTGCAAATGGTGGAGCAGAGAGGCATACACATGGAGGGCTTCGAGGGTTTCTCAATTCTAGTGTCGAGAGATAGGACCATGTAGTGTACTAGATATGTCCCTAGTTCAACTGTGACTATGGGCAATTATTCAGTGACCGATCATTTCTTTGTGGTCGATGTGTCAGACACCAACGTGCTAATGGGTGTCTAGTGGCTCTATTCATTGGGGCAAATTAGTACTGTGAAGCATCAAAATTGATGGCTTGTTGACTTAATATCGTAAAATACACAAAGGTATTGTAATAATAATTTATTATATATAAAAATGTACAAGTGATGAATGTTACAATGAGGACCCACATATATATACCTAAGTAGGTGTCTTTTCGTGACTGGGCATGTCTTTTAGACATGCTTTTTCACTTAACTTAATGACTAGATAACATAATCAATATTTGATTATTTAATATTTACATTTATTTTATTTATTTACTTGTTATGAATTATATTCATAACATAACCCATTCCTTCAGAAGCTTTGTTTCCAAAGCTTATTGTCTACAGTTTCCTTCAGTTTGCATTTGTCATCTCGGTACATGTAACTCAACGCCATTGGCACCTCTGCATGTATAATTCGCTTGGTAACACTGTCTTGAATCGAGGGTCATCGATTTTTTTTAAGAACTCTAAATTTTATTTTTTTAAATAATTTAATTAATTAAAATCTATTAATTAGTTAATTATAATTACATAATATATTCGTTATATATATATATATAATCTATATATTATATAGTTTTCAATTAAATTAAATTAACATGATTTAATTTGTATTCACGCTAAATGATTACGACGCTGATCGGTCCCTGGTCATGACGGTTGACCCCTATACAAGCCACGATTGCACCTGATACCAACAACGGCTGCACCCGCTCGACGACAACGTAGTTTTTCAGCACCTGTGATGGTCGTTCCACGCCCTGAGCCACACCCCGACAGTGGGCCTTTCCCGGTGGTCGTCTGCTCCACGCATAGCCTACAGACATCACAACGATTTGTTTCCACGCTTACTGTAGCCTTTTCCTCCAACTTTCGAACGCCTTCCGCACTTAACCCAGAGATACGAGCTCTGGTAAGTGAAACTGTAGAAAGATTCGCTTCCAAAATACGAATAAGTGGCATCTATCTTCTAATTCCATTTATAAGCAACGACCACGCTTTAGCTCCATTTATAATGTTATGTAACACCTTGCTAACAGTATACATTGGAATACCTCCCACAAGAAAACATATTTTTCTGCCATAGTTACATAACCTGGAGATAGTGAAAAGGAGCTTTTTGTTACAAATAAAACACCACTTAAGCAAGGATGCCAAGCGATTTCCAAGAATTAGCAAAAATATCTGAAGTATATTCTCTTCACATGCCAGTAACACATGGTCTTCATTATCCGGATCCCGTCCCCCTACAGAAAAGAAACATTTGGCCGTCTGAAACAATATATATCGGAGACGGTATTGATGCACTGGATTGGCTTTACCGTCACCGATAACCTTAGCAATCTGCTTATCTAAATTACCATCATCATATATAAAGTTCCATTCGGTGTCTGAGATTTTAAATTCCATGCCATGATAGATTGCCAATACTCCTCGAAATGCCCTGCTTAGTGATTTTCCTTGGGTTTCTAGGGTTGTAGTTGCTGACCATCTAAGTTGAGCTTATCAACCCTATTTCAAAAGCTTGAAGAAGCCCAGCTGGCAAGTCACTCATGGTTCTGTACCACTCTTGCATGACAACCTCTACAATTTTTCTATTAGAAACCTCTTGGAAAACTATACTATCACTGGAAAAGGCATTATCAGAAATAGTAGAAATAGTTGGATCCTTTTTTATGAAACTCTCTCCTACCTCCAATCTCGGTTCAGGATTCTGTGACTTGTTATGTAAATACATTGAACCAGACTCTGAAACAGTGGAAACTGCAGAGGTTTTCAGCTCTACATTTGGAAATGTGGAAGAAATATCCCTTTCAGTGATCTCATCTACAGATGTTGAAACTCCTAATATCCTTAAGGAGGGTGTATCCACAACATTAACCATGCTTTTTGATGACTTCTTTGGCAATAGTACCTTTTCACATTTTGTGGGATTGCTAAATGAACCACAAGGATGGGCAGCAGAATCAGGCTCTGGCAATGAAGAATGCAGAACTGTTTCTATAGCTAGCGCAGAATTAGCCCCTCCATCAACAACTTTAACTGTCTTCTGTAGGGCTACCATTAAAGGAGCTGTTGAGGTAGATAATGAAGTCTAACTCAAAAATAACTCCTTCGCCTGCCTGCGAGAACTAGTAAGTTTAGATTCCTGTGCAACCACCTCTCCTTTATCAGGATTAGTCATTTTCACTTCCCTTTTATTATTAGAATCATAATCAGTAATCCTCACATCTTCAAAAACCTGTTTTTTCTCAAGAGCCACCAATTGCAGATTTTCATTGACATCTTCTTTCAACAAGGATAAATCTAATATCCTTTCATCATCAATATCTACAACAGCCTGCTCTTGCTTCGAGGTCATGGATGACGGTTTTTCATTGACAACATCTTCTTCATTGTTATGATATTGTACATCTCCTTGTTTCTCAAGATAATCCTCATCTGCATTTATATCAGCTTCATCGGAATCATCATCTTGATCATTTTCTGCAACATCTTCATCTTCAACATTATAATCATCTAATGCTTCATCTTCTTTTCCTGCTTCACCTTGTTTCATTTCTTCATTGTCGCTATTATCTTCCTTATTATCGATTTCCTTTAGACATGTTTTAATTTTGGCATATGATTTTTCTAATCGCTGAAATGCTTCTTGAATTTTACCAAACTGCTCAACGTATTCAGGACGTGAACGTAATGGCACATTGTGTAGCGAACACGTTCAAAGACTTGCATGATTATATTGTGCGTCATGGCTCTGATACCACTGAAGCATCAAAATTGATAGCTTGTTGACTTAATATAAAAATACACAAGAGGTATTTGCGATAATAATTTATTATATATAAAAATGTACAAGTGATGAATGTTACAATAAGGACCTACATATATATACCTAAGCAGGTGTCCTTTCGTGACTAGGCATGCCTTTTAGACATGCCTTTTCACTTAATTTAATGACTATTTAACATAATCAATATTTGATTATTTAATATTCACATTTATTTTATTTATTTTTTTGTTATGAATTATATTCATAACATACTGATTGGAATAAGTTGGAGAAGGAGTTCATGGGGCCAGATGGGAAGCTAGTGTTGTTGAGGGGTATGCATTTGTACCCATCGCAGACAGTGTCAGCACATCAGATGGAGGTTGACCTATGACATGGGGATATAGAGTGCGCAGTGGAGCTCAGGATCTCGGAGGCAGGGACTCAACCACAACTACCACATCCAGACATTTAGGCGATGTTAGATTGGTACCCAACAGTGTTTGAAGACATTCCTTCAAGCCCACCACCAAACAAGGGATTTGAGCATACGATTGAGCTGGAGGAGCGGGTAAATGCGATCACCACCACACCTTGCAGACATCCCAAGGCTTATCGATATGAGATTGAGAGGGCCATACAGGAGTTGTTGGCCTTGGAGCACATTAGGCCCAGTTCTAGTCCCTTCGCTTCTTCCATGGTGCTGGTGGAGAAGAAGGATGGGACCCTCTGCATGTGCATTGATTACAAGATCTTGAATAAGAAGATGTTGAAGAACTGATACGCAATTCCATGATAGATGAGTTGATGGATGAGCTTAGAGGCGCTAAATACTTTTCTAAGATAGATCTGCGCTTGGGATACCATCAAATTCGGGTGCGTGAGTAGGACATCCCGAAGGCAGCTTTCTGGTGCCACTATGGGCACTTTAAATTCTTGGTGATGCCCTTCGGGCTAACCAACGCCCCAGCTACTTTCCAGTCTTGCATGAATCATGTGTTCCGCAAGCAACTTTGCAAATTTGTGCTGATATTCTTTGACGACATCCTGATTTACAACAAGACTTGAGAGGAGCACTTGAGGCACTTGGAGTAGGTGCTATGTATTCTTGAGGAGCAATAGTTGTACGCCAAGGTGTCCAAATGCAAGTTTGAATTGACAAAGATGTTGTACCTTGGCCATGTGATCATTGAGGATGGGGTGCGTGTACACCAAGAGAAGATCAAGTCCATCCTGGATTGGCCTACACCAAGGAATGTGACAAAGCTACAGGGGTTTCTTGGCATTTGCACCTATCATAGGAAGTTCATGAGGGGATTCTCATAGTTGGTAGCACCCCTCACAGATCTGACCAAGAAGAGGGGCTTTTGAGTGGTCTATGTGGTGCAAAAAGCCTTTGAGCGCCTCAAGGGTTATGAGCAGTTGTCTGGTGTTAGCTTTGCCAGATTTCACACATACCTTTGTCTTGGAGTGTGATGCGCCTGAGGAGGGCGTTTTAGTTGTTTTGATGCAGGGAGGCCACCCTATAGATTTTGAGAGTCGGAAACTCCTTCCTCATGAGAAGTTGTATGCTATATATGACAAGGAGATGCTAGCCATTATTCACACATTGGCCAAGTTCATACAGAATTTGGTGGGCAACAAATTCAGAGTGAAGACTGACCATAACAGTTTTCAATTCTTTTTAGAGCAAAGGGAGCTCAATGAGAGGCAACAGAAGTGGGTTAGCAAGATCCAAGCCTATGACTTCGATAGAGAGTATGTCAAGGGAAAGCCGAACGTGGTAGTTGATGCTCTATCCAGGAGGCCTGCGACACTTTCCCTCATGATTATTTGCCAGGATTGGAAAGTGCAGCTACTAGTAGGGTACTCCAAGGAAAAGCAGGCTTGCGATATCTTGGATGACACTTTTGATGATGATAGGTATAGAGTGATGGATGAGGTAATCTATTACAAAGGGAGGATATACTTGGTTTCGGGCCCGCATTTGAGAGAGAAGATCATATAGGCAACATATGACTCTCCTTTAGTAGGGCATTAGGGGTTCCTCAAGACATATTGTGTTATTCAAGAGCGCTTTACTTGGAGGGGTCTCAAGGGAGATGTTTTGAGGCATGTGCAGGAGTGTGATGTTTGTTAGAGGAACAAGGGGTAGTTGACACATCCAGCAAGTCTACTCTAACCTCTACCTCTTCCTGAGGGGAAGTGGGAGAGCATATCCATGGACTTCATCATAGGGCTACCTGTGGTCTAGGGGCGCAATTGTATTTATGTACTAGTGGACAGGTTGACAAAATTCACCCACTTTTTCACCATCCCAGCCAATATTAAATATCAGAGGTGGTAGAGCTCTTCTAAAGAGAGATCTTTAGGTTCCATGGTCTCCCGAAGACCATTGTTAGTGATCGGGACAACTGGTTTATGAGGGCATTCTATCCGAAGCTTTTTCAGTTGGTGGGTACTGAGCTCACACTTAACATGAGCTATCATCCCTAGACCGATGGGCAAAACGAGATCATGAACAAATGGCTAGAAGGGTACTTGATGAACTATGTGGCAGGGCAACAACATGCGTGGGTGAAGTGGCTACACCTTGGGGAGTACTAATACAACACCACCTATCATATGTCTATTGGTATGTCTCCCTTCCGTGCTTTGTATGGTTACGATGCTTTGACTTTTGCTGACATGATTTTTGGAGACAGCAGGGCCCCAAGGGCCAAAGATTGGATTCAAGAGAGCTAAGAGATCCTTAGAGCTCTCAAGGATAACCTACAGATTATTCAAAATCAACAAAAGATGTACGCTGACAGGCACATGATTGAGAGACATTTTGAGGTTGGGGACCTTGTTTTCCTAAGGTTCCAACCCTACAGGCAATCCACTTTGAAGCAAAAGGGAGTTGAGAAGCTCAAGCCATACTTTTATGGGCCCTACAGGGTGGCTAGGCGAGCTGGAGAGGTAGCGTATGAGTTGGAACTCCCACCAGGGAGTAAAGTGCACAACATGTTTCATGTTTCTTGCTTGAAAAAGGCCTTGCGGCAATAGGTGACCACTGTCGTGGAGTTACCACCCTTAGATGATGAGGGGAATTTGGTTTTGGTATCAAAGGCCATTTTGGAGTGAGGAAGAGGAAGCTCAGGAACGGGACTATGACAATTTTATCTATTGCAGCTATTGGAGATTATTCTTCTAACTCATAAATTAATTTTGCAATTTATTTACAATGACAAGTAACAAATAAAATCACAGCTGCAATTTTCACCATAAAAATACTATGGAAAATAAAATACTGGAAACTGAGAGATTTTAGCACACACAATAAAATTGACACAGTTATTTTTGGACAATTGTCCCAGAAAAAACCCAACTTGGGAAAACCGGTGTAGCAGATGAACGTTTTATTATTAATGTTTCAACAGCAATTCTGACTACAATAATTTAGATGCCCAACTGGCAATTTGATCTGAAGAAAACACTGGAAAAAATAGTGAGAATTTTCTCTCACCCCACAACGATTTTCTGCCTCAAAAATAGCTTCCCCAACCTCTGCGCTGAGATGCCTACATCAACCTCTCTGCAGTCCCTACGTTGGCCCTTAGAAGATTTCAGCCTTCCTTCCTTCGACTCTTCTGGGAACTGAAAACTTTCTCCCAGAATGTTGCTGCTCTCCTCTTCCACCTGCTACTCACCCTCTGGCTCTATCTTCTTTGCTGAGCTGCTGCTACTGAGAAAATCAAGTTTCCTGGGCAACTGAGTATCTACACTAGATGATCTCCATCACCACATCGACTTTCTTTTATAATTCACTATTGGAGCATCAACGACCAAGATTAAAACTTAATCAATGGCTAGGATAATTTTTGGGTCGATCTGTGTTAGTTTCTAGATGATTCATGCCTTATCGCAATTAATATTGATGAATTAACCATATTGCTTAAGTTTAGACTTAGGAAATATTTAAAAATTGGTTAATAATCTAATTGAGAAACTTCTAGGCGGAATTTCCAGAAACGATTTATGGGTTTTGGAAATCTCATGTATTCTAGCCTCCACAAAATTACGTGGCTAGAACACATCTGATGCTACAAAAACTAACACTCCCTCTTAGCGAGGAATGTGTTCTAGAGTTGATGGCTCCTGTAGCAACACCTTGTCTCTGCATCATCTTCTGTCACACTGTTGATGTCTAGTTGTTGTTACCTACTAATTACTACGCAACTCTGATATGTGTTGCATCTATGTTGTTGTTGACCCTGTTGAACTGCTGTCAACATTGCATTTGCATTGCAACTCCCTCTCATCTGTTGGTGTTGCAACTACAACATCTGCAACAGCCTGTCCCTACTACTGAAACGGGTTCTCCACCATGCCCATCTGTTCTCTGAAATGGACGAACTTAGCTCTCCCTAGCGCTTTCATGGGTATATCTGCAACCTGCTCTTCTGTGGGAACATACTGTCGCTGGACTGCTCCTCCCTGTACACAATCTCTGATGAAGTGACACTGAATATCGATGTGCTTCGACCTGTCATGAAACACTAGGTTCTTAGAGAGCTTTATGCAACTCTGATTATCACATTAGACGTTGGTCGCCTCCATCCTCTGCCTGAACAAGCTTACTAGCAGCTTTCGAAGCCATATAGCTTTGCAGGTAGCTGTGCTAGCTGCCATATACTCTGCTTCTACAGAGCTCAGTGCTACTGACTTCTGCTTCTTGCTACACCAAGAATCCATCGTTGATTCAGCACTGAAGCAGTATCCTGAGGTACTTTTCCTTGTCCTACCTAATCTGCATTCGTGTACCCACAAAGTCTGACGTCATCCTCTGGTGTATATTTCAACCCATACTTGACTGTGCCTCGAATGTACCTCAGAATATGCCTCGCTGCTGCCCAATGTACCCTTTTCGATTGCACCATGAATTGACTAACCGTATTGATTGCAAAGCAAATATCTGGCCTAGTGTTGACCAGATACATGAGAGACCTAGTGGGTCGTCTATACAAGGTGGGGTCAACATCCTTGTCATTTGATGCATATATCTTCTTCCAATTGGTAATCATGGGTGTAGACATGGCTCTGCAATCCTGCAATTTGAACCTCTTCAGAATATCTGTAGCATATCTTCCTCGCCCAAGGAAGATCTCCCCATCCTTTTGCCACACCTCCAATCTTAGGAAATAGTGCATCAACCCCAAATCCTTTATGTCAAATTTTGTTGCCAGATTCCTCTTGCAATCCTCTATGAGCCCTGATGATCCTGTTAAGAATAGAGCATCCACATACAAAACTAGAATGAGGGGCTCATCCTCTACCATCAAATAGTAATGGTTGGGATCTGTGTCACTCTTGACAAATCCCATCTGCTGCAAGTAGGTGTCAATACTACCATACCATGCCCTGGGAGCCTGCTTGAGCTCGTATATAGCCTTCTTCAATTTGCACACATGCGTGCTCCTCTCCTGAGTCTCAAAGCCCTCTGGCTCTTTTATGTACACTTCCTCCTCTATCACTCTGTTTAAGAAGGTTGTCTTGATGTCCATATGGTGAATCTACCATCCCATCTGAGCTGCTAGAAATATACCTGACTGGATAGAAGTGTATTTGGTAACTGGGGTGAAAGTTTCTTCATAATCTATCCCATCCTTTTGTTCATATCCCTTTGCCACGCACCTAGCCTTGTACTTTTCCACATTGTCGTGTGCCGCATATTTGATCTTATAGATCCACCTCGAACCTACAACTTGTTGATATTGGGTAGCATCAGATGTGCTCTAGCTCTGAAATTTTGTGGAGGGGCTAGAACAAATGAGATCTCTAGAACCCATAAATAGTTTGGAGAAATTCCACCCGGATGAGGAGTTATTAAAATAATTGATATTTTTAATGGGTTCCTAAGTCTAAACTTAGGAAAATAAAAATATTAATGGGTATTAATAAGAATATGGGTGAAAAAATTCTAAGTGACGAGGATCAAGTCTATTTTAATCTTAGCCGTCAATTACAGAATTAATCTCAGTCGCTGATTCATCAACAGGAAAAAGTATAAGAGGAGGCTTGAGGGTCAGTTGGAGATACACCAAGTGATCAGTCAATTCGATTTTCTAGGGCGAGGTTTGCTGAGAAAGTCAAATAGGTGATCTGAGTTGCAGTGAGAGGGGCAGTGGCAGAGAGTTGGATCGGAAGGGAGTTCCGAGCCAACGAGTACCAGGCAGAGAGGCAACAGTAGCATCAGAGAGGCAGCGCAGAGGCCTATGCAACCTAGGAAGAGGCTCACGCATAGCTGACACAGGCCAAGAGGGTTCTTGCAGTGGCAGTGCGAGATAATCGTCGAAAGTTTGAGATTTTGCTGGGAGTTCGATGTTCCGAGCCGGGAGGGTTGAAGTCAAAGTTCTTAAGAGCAAATCGATCTAGCAGAGAAGCAACGCAGTCTCCCAGAGGCAAGATGTTGGCTCACATAGATTAGATTGTGCTAAGATTTTCGCAGTGCTTGTCAGAGTTAGCCATTCACTGGATCAGTTGTGACTTAGAGAACGAGGTAAACCCTCGTATGTATTTCTTTGTGCCGATATTTCTCTGAAAGGTTAGCCGGTGTGAGAGGCAACCTGTTGTACTCAGATTCTGCTTGCTTAATAACACAAACCCTCTAAATGTTGCACCGGTTTTTTCGGGGACATTTGTCCAAAAATAACGGTGTCCCTTGTGTGTTTGTCTCATATCTATTTCAGTGTATGATTTGTATGTTAGTGTAGTCTGCAGTAGTGCTTTTCATCACTGTTTAAATAATTAAATAACTTGTTGAATGTAAAAACAAGTAGGAGATGATAAACTAGTGATTGCAGTAGGATTTTTGATGTGTAGATTTAGAAATTTTCACATGGTATCAGAGCATTGCGGATCATAGGAGACTGAAGAAATCAGCTGGGAAATTCAAACAATTTGCTACAAAGAAGCAGTTGTCCCGAGTAACAGCGTCGTTTCGGAGGTAGAGGAGCAACTGAAGGAGTGATGCAGAGCCAGAGAAGTGATGCAGAGGCTCATGCAATGCCTGTGTTAGCATTTTGAGCCTGTAGAGCATGACACAATACTCGAGAGGAGCTCATGTAGTGACTACCTCAGCTCTCTGGGCCAGCACAGAGCTTGAGAGGCTCAAATCAGTCAGTTGACGGCGCTGGAGGAGCAGAGCAGATTCGATCAGTGGAGTTGGTGGGACGTTGTTGCTATTAATGCAGAACAATGTCTATGGAGACAAAGGCGAGGTAGAGGGAGTCATTGCCTTGAAATAATTATAGCTAAAGAAATCTAGATTCGGGTTGTAGTAGCAAAGGAGGATTGGAGAGGAGTGATTCGACATTTGGCCGGAGGATTTCTGTGAAGGAAATTAGGACTTAGAGGGAGTCTAGAGGAGCTTGTTCCTTAGAGGATTTCTAGCGCCGAAGAAATCCAAATCCAAGTTTTTTTGGGGCAGCAACGAAAGAAGGAGAAGAGAACTAGTCCTATATTTGTTGAGAAAAGATGGTTGTCAATGGATTGAGGGTTCAGGACAGATTGGATGGAGCATCCAATTTTTTCATCTGGAAGGCCAGGATC
Organism: Pinus tabuliformis; assembly: GCA_031772625.1. NCBI lineage: Eukaryota > Viridiplantae > Streptophyta > Pinopsida > Pinales > Pinaceae > Pinus > Pinus tabuliformis. The sequence goes on along the minus strand of CM062814.1, from coordinate 952,730,273 downwards.
TTGGCAGTCCTAGACAAGAATCACATCAAGGACTATTCCTTGAAGGTAGTTGTTATTCCGATCGACACTGATCCGCTGAAGAAGTACGAGGAGGCCCAGGCGAAGGTTAAATGCATGATTCTAGATGGGGTCAAAGATCATGTGGTCCCACACATTAATGAGAAGGAAACAGCAAGGGAGATGTGGGAGACATTGACCACCTTGTACCAGGGGACTTTCGTTCAACAGAAGATGTTATTGGAGAATCAGCTGAGACAGTACCAGATGCAGAAGGGAGAAGAGATCGATCCCTTCCTTCTCAAGTTGCAAGGGATTCGGGACGAGCTGACTTCCCTGAGTTCATGGTAAAGACCTCCTTGAATGCAGTCATCGAAGAGTGGGAGACATTTGTCCAAAGTAACTTGGGTAGTGTTTCCCTCGCCAGTTTGGAGGAAATGTGGGCGACTCTTCAACAGCAAGAGATCAGGAGGCTGACCAAGGCAGGAAGTAGCGGCAGAGGAGCCCAGGTCAAAAAGGAGGAGGAGGAGGATGCATCTCTTGCATCATCGAGACAGCAAGGGCAGCAGAAAAGGAAGAAAAAGAATATATACAAGGTCAGATGCTTCAGGTGTGGGGAACTAGGACATTTTGCCACTCAGTGCCCCTGGAAGAAGGGAAAGGAAGAGGCTTTTGACTCGAAGGCTGCTCCAGCGAAGGCGAGGATGACGATTGTGCCATGACTTCTCATGTGCCTCTGGAGAAGAGGTGGGGTGACATGGAGTTGTAGTCGAGAGGACGACATGATGGGGCAAGATCCTTGAGGTGCCCAAACTCTTGGATCACATATGGCCATGGGAACCCTTAACGATAGTAGCAAAATGACGGGTGTCAATGCGAGCTGTAATGGAGCAACAATGGCAGCGTTAGAGTGCCAAAGTTTGAAGCAGCACAGTAGATGTTGTAGCAGTTTGAGAGGCACAAAGTAGATTGTAGCAGAGGGTCAGCACATATTAGTAGCAGAGGTAGCTTCAGCATCACGAGGCATCCATACTGACCAGCATGTCAGCTTTTTGGGTGAAGTTTCAGTTACTTCTCAGTAACTGAGTTTCAGTGCAACAGTTAATAGTGGCAATGCTATGGGCAGCATGATGCAACATTTTGGGAGGGAGTTGTAGTACAAATGTAGCAGTGACAGTGGCAGAGTCATGGGCAGCAATACAGGATGCAACAGTGTAGTGGATGAAAGCCAGCAGGTCAAGCATCAACAGCACAGAGGACCAATGCAATGGATCAGTGTAATACTTCTATTGAGAAGTATTGCTAGAGCACATTCCTCGCTAAGAGGGAGTGTTGATTTTGGGTAGCATCAGATGTGCTCTAGCTCCGAAATTTTGTGGAGGGGCTAGAATACATGAGGTCTCCAAAACCCAGAAATCGTTTGGAGAAATTCCACCAGAATGAGGAGTTATTAAAATAATTAATATTTTTAATGGGTTCCTAAGTCTAAACTTAGGAAAATAAAAGTATTAATGGGTATTAATAAGAATATGGGTGAGAAACTTTTAAGTGACAAGGAGAAAGTCTATTTTAATCTTAGTTGTAGATTAGGGACTTGATTTCAGTTGTTGATTCATCAACAAGAAAAGTATAAGAGGAGGCTTGAGGGTTAGTTGGAGATACACCAAGTGATCAGTCAATTCGATTTTTCTAAGGCGATGTTTGCTGAGAAAGTCGAATAGGTGATCTGAATTACAATGAGAGGGGCAGTAGTAGAGAGTTGGATCAGAAGAGAGTTTTGACCCAACCAGTACCAGGCAGAGGGGTACAAATTGCCTCCATGAGGCCGACTTGATCTTTCATGTAGGTCGACTTGTTGCATGCTTGTTGACAAGGTCTTGGAGGGTCTTTGACTCTAATTTTGACTCAAATAATTTTTCTTTACAATATGTAACATGCCCAAAAGGGTCTTCCATACATGACAATGACTCAATTGACTTATAGACTCAATGACAATCTCAAGAAGCACTCAATTGGTGCTTGACCTAAAAATAAATTTCCCTTGAGCATGAAACCCATGCCTCGAGAATAACAATAATAAGTTTAATTTTCTCTTTACAAAAAATACTTAAAATCATGATTACATGTCATTATGAAGACCGAACCTAGTTACATATTTCAACACTCCCTCCTAACTAGGGAGGTATTCATAATCCATACAAGGTACTTGGACATTCTCAAATTGAAGAATTCTCATAAGAAGAGTCGGATTGGTAATCCATCTCATAAGTTACTTCCTTAGCTTATGCCGGAGCACCTCATCATACCAACTAGCATTGTCACATAGCAAGGCCTTGACTAACAGCTCTATCTCTCCACAAGGTCAGAGCACAATGCTGGCAAGACCAATGAGTGACAAGCACCATCATCGTCTCTCAAGGCGCATACCCCACCCGGGTGTTCACAAGGTATGTCCTTTAGGACAATTCCTATCTTCGAGTAACACATCTTTAAGGAATTTGTCATGTCCCTTCCTAAATTAATTTGGAACAAGACTAATTATTGCATTTTGGGGCCAATTTTGGAGATAGTGGGGCCCATTCGATTTTTATTATGAGATTAGACTTAGGATAAGTTATTTTTTTGTGGTTAAATTACACATGGGGGCCACCCACACTAGGGAAATACGCACTCCCTAGTTCGGTTTACGTGGAGGTGGTTAAGTGAGGGCCCACGATGGAGGTAAAGTTGGAGGGAAAAGTGCTCCACGAAATCTATATAAAGAAGACAACTCTCCTCATTTCATTCATCTTTGGCATATCGAATTTCTCTTTGGTTGCTCGAGTTGCTTAGCCGAGTCACTTGCTGTTTAGCAAGAGTTCTTCAAGTGAAGAGCTCACCCTTTCTTCGGGGGATTTCGAGTGCTACTCTAGGAAGGTTTTTCTTCATTTCTTCAGGAGGAGGATCTCATTGTGATTTTTAGTGATTGCATTCATCTCTAGGTGGTGCATATTACTGGAGGTCGAGAGTTTTGGAGCTGGAGGAGTGTGCTACCTTGCAGGGTGACTTTCACACTTCCTGGGCCAGTGCAGAGGCAGCAATAGGTGCTCACGTGGAGGGTAGAGCATTAGTCTTTGAGGTTGAACTTCACCGTGGAGGCTAAGGGAAATATTTGGAGAAGCGATTGCTACATTTTCGAAGCTTGGAGGAGGATTTCGTTGGTGTTCCTTGCAGGGTGTATTCCTTGAGTAGTTTGGAGGAACCTCTAATTGAAAAACTTTGATTGAGGAGCTCCGATGAGGGGGCTAGCACTATGGTCATGAACAACTCAAAGAATCGAGGGTGTAGGGCTTATTGGAGACCGAATTTGGAAGTTCAAAGTCCGGCCAAACCCTTTCTGGGTTTTTGACAATGATCCCACACATAAAGTTTAAGAATTTTCTAAGCACCGAGGTGGGGTTTTCAGTTGTATCATTGTAGCAGACAATGCATAATTGTTGGGAATTGCACAGTGCCTTTGGGTGTCAATTTGGAGGTCAAAATCGGGCCAAACCATTTATGGGTTTTGGTCAAGGAGCTTGGGGTTGAATTTGTAGCATTCTCTGAGCAGCAGAAGTGTAGTTTCTTGCAGTTCCTTTCCAGCCAACAGTGCAGTTTTCTAGGCAGCACAGAGCATTAGAGGAGCAGACATTTTCCAGTACTTAATATCATTGTGTCATCACCTAGATTCTATCATGCTTGCCATTGAGGCAAGCCCAGGTGCATTCATCCTTACTATTGCAAGCCCAGGTGCATTCATCCTTACTATTGTACTTGCTCCATTGATTAATAAAATGGCTCAGCGGGTTCTACTTTTGAAGTTTTTATGAGCATGTGTTGTTTGTTAAAATTTTCTGTGTTGATGATCTGGGTCTGGGGTGTGACAAAGGACCCTTCTAAGACCTTTTACTTCTGTGATGTGTTAAAATTGCATTTTTAAAAGAACATAAATGAATACATCTGCATGCTGTAAAGAATAAGAACATGACATGTATCAGCAACACAAAAGACATAAGTCGTTGATAACGGAGTTCGTCCAGGAGGGACTACGTCTCTAGGCCTCGGTGTCAAGATGGTTTAGGCCGCTGCATTAAGTGTTGATAAAGAGGATGAAGATGTACATGTATGTTATCGCGGTCATAAAAGAAATGCCCTCACGCAGGATTGGCTGGTAACCCCTAATACATGTTCCATAACAAGAACTGCCCTCATGCAAGAGTGGCTGGAAACCAATACATGTTCCTATCTAATGACTCAGAGAATCTCTTGTACAAGCTACATAGAGATCTCGTAATAACATAACAAAACCATAAATGTACATCTCTCGTCAACATCAGCAAACAAGATCCCGCATCAAAACATAAAGCGCAAGGATCAAATCAACACAATGCAAACTCATAATGATGATTCCGCATCACATCGAGCGAGAATCGTAACACATCTCATAAGCCATAAAAAGAAGTATAATGCAACAACACTATATATACCTCAGCACCATGGATGCGTGAATAATGGGCTGCTCTGCTACTGGCCTGTTGTACCATCAAATCTTGTAGCATCGATCACCATCAAAACGTCTGCTCGCACATTGAGTATTGACACCTGCAATAGAATATAAGAAGTGGACGAAAAATCAAGGCCTCTATTGCAGAATTTGACACTGCCATCAAGTTCGTGTCACCGAGAGGTATAAAATCGACATAAAGTTTGTCCAATTTGGACACCGAGAAAATTTGGCCCCTCTCAAAGTTGGGCTCAAGCATGGTTCCACGTGCCTCTGCTCCCGCTCATGGTTCCACTGAAAAAATTAAAAAAATTATAGTCTCGGACTGCGTGCCCGCTCCTGGCCTCTCTGACGCACTGAGCAAAAATGGTTTATTGGTTTATTTAATGTTTCGATGGGCAGACTTAATAAGGAAGTGGTTTGGTGTAATGGTAATAGTAGTAAAGTTGTTGAAGAGGGGTTGGGGGATCAAATCCCGCCCGTCCCCTTTTAACCATAACACGTTACACAGTTTGTTTTGGGGGTGGGTCCGCCGGAATTGGTGGCCTGCTCCCCCCATTTCTGTTGTGTTGTTTCATATAGTGAGGTGGAGGGGCGGCGGGGTTGACAACCCGTGCCCCCAACTATTTTTAATTGTTGTTGAGTGTGAGGGCTCTAGGGTGGCGGGGTCATGGCCGCCCACCCCTAATTAAACACTTTGGTTATGATAGTTGAGGAAGGGCCGGCAGGGGTCATGGCCTGTCAGCCCATAATTAATTTTTCTTATACGTTGGATATTGGGGGGTGGCGGGGTTGGTGGCCCGCCACCCCAAAAACTATATTTTTTTTGTTTTATAATAAAGCCATGGCTATTTTTGAAAAATCAGAAAATTGGTTGAAGGAGACAAATTAAACAGGCCACAAATTCGCCCGGAATATGGCCTAGGTTGGTTGGAATCCAGTGGCCGGATTTTGTCCAAATTGCTACCTCCTTAAACCTGCCCAGTCACCCAAGTCAACCCTGAACTTTGACTGCTCCTATTTTTCACATACAGACTCGGTTTGACGAATCGTTCACACTACCATGATCACGACGAGAAGATCTTCAACATGAACCTAGTTCGAGCACAATCCAAGCACTTTTATTTTTGACCTTTTCCCAGTCATTGGTGTTCGATGAGCCACCTGGATCAGTTGAGAATTGTTTTTTCTTTATATATCACTATTTGTTTAAGTTAGGAACATTACAGTGGTATCAGATCCTTGATCTTTGCCCAGCTGTGGGTAGGCAACAAGAGCATAGGAGATTTGGGTATGAGTGCCGAGTGACACGTGAAACTGGAGACAAACCCATGGCTCAAGGGAAATCTAGCATGCAAAAATTCTGGGGTGGAATCAATTGGGATGATGAGACATTGGCACAGTTGAGGAGGGTGACATACCAGACCAATCCTCACCCTTACAACAAAGACACTAGAGGTGAGAACATCGTGGGGGTGCATCCATCTACATCATGTGGGGAAAGTCGACAAAATCAGGGCACTAGATCTATTGAAAAGGAGGAGGCAGGAAAAGGACAATTAGAGGGTGAGCCATTTTATTACTTCTTCAAGAGCAAAATACGATAGTAAATAGAATGGTGCACTTGGGCTTGTCTGAATGGACAAGCATGACCAAACCCAGGTGAGCAATAGCTGAACTAATGGCTGCTACAACTCCTGCACCAATCTGACTGCATTGCCCAGAAAATTGCTCTTTCTGTTGACTTTGAAAGGCTGTAAACACCACTTCGCGTGCTCAGAAAATTATGAGATTCGAGCTCCTCACTCCTTGTCCTAAACCCAGAAAAACCCACGAAGGAATTTAGCTGGTTCAGACTTTTGAAATTCGACCCCCGAGGAGCCCAACTTCAGCTGAACTGCAAATCTAAGCCTGCTGGATTTTGATTGTAAAACCTCCTGGAAAGTGTCCAAAAGTGTTGGTTTGGTCCCTCCTACAAATCTCCTAACTTTCCGGATGAGTTTCCGGGTTGTAGCTCTTGCCCCCAAGACCCACAAAATTGTTGGACTGACCCTTGTCGCTGTCTCCCAGTTCTGGAATTCGAATTGTTGGGTTGCTGTCTTATTTGGCTCCAAAACTCTCAAGAAATGTTGGCCTAATGTTGTCCTTCAAATTCCTTGGCTCTCCTAGCAAATGGCTGATCTACTGTGACTCAATCTCCTTCTGCGTATTTTCCTGGTGGCCCAAAATTATGCATTTCTTGAGTGTGGTTGAATGATGTTGTTGTAGCAAACTCCTGGATCTCCTAAAAACACTGATGGAACTGCCTTCCTAGGGTGGGCACTCAAGTTCCCCCAAAGGTAAGGTTGAATCTCCCATTTGAGAGATTCGTGGCTGAACAGCCAGTTGACTCGGCTAAGCAGTTGAGCAAACAGTCAAGTAAATTCGATTTGCAAGGTGAATGAATGATGCAAATGAGAGCCTCCTCCTCCTTTTGTCTGCATGGGTATTCCTTGCCTCATGTGGGCCCTTCCATTCAGCATTTTGAATTCCCTCCAAGCCATTGAATAGTCTAGTTCGAATTCCCACGTGGGTGGCCCCCACCTTCCACTAGTAACCAAATCAAGTCGAAATTTCTCGTAAGTCCTTAAGTCGAAACTGTTGGGTCCTTTTCCTTAGCCAAAAATGTGCAAAAATGTGTAGAGACACCCTCTTACAAATGTGTTTGAGGAGGGACATGACAGTCCTCCCCTCCCAAATGTTGCTTGCCCTCAAGCAACCTCAAAGCTGGGTGCTCCAAAATGTGCTCACCCTCCCAGGTGGCACCCTCATTTGGCAAGTTCTTCCAGCGTACCAAGAACTCCCTGATGGTCCTACTCCTTAGCTTCCTCTCCCTCCTCTCCAAGATGATCTCAGACTCCAAAACCAAGTGGCCCTCATCATCCAATGGGGGTAACTCTGTTGTTGTTGTCACCTATTGCCCAACACCCTTTTAAGGTACGAGACATGAAATACATTGTGAATCCTGCTCCCCAGAGGCAGCTCCAGCTTATAGGCCACCTCCCCAACTCATCTGATTATCCGGTATGGCCCATACCAGCGGGGTTGTAGCTTCTTGGCCCCCTTCTGCTTCAATGTGGACTGCATGTACGGCTGTAGCCAGAGGTACACCAAGTCCCCCCCCCGAAATGCCTCTCTGTCCGGTATCGGTCTTGTTAAAATTGGCAACTAGGGCCAAACTCCATGTGGGTCACCTTATTCATGGCTGATAATATTTTTCCTAGATTCCTCTCGTCGAGAGGTGTAGGATTGATCTAAAGATGATCCGATTCCGATAAGTATTTATGGAGATATGAATTTATTTTGATTATGGAATAATTATCAAGCCAACAAGCAACTCATGTAGGCTTATAAGGCCAACAGACACATCTATTCATCATCAACATTTGTATATAAATACAGGAGGTCTTTTCCTCATTTGGACACTCACATCTCATCACATCTCTCTCTCTCTCCTGCGCAGAAAAGAGGCTCTTCTCCTACTGCGCAAAAAGGGACTCTTCTCTCACACGTGTGGAAGGAAGGATGCAGAATTTAGGGCTGCAACTGCAGATCAGAAGTTTGACCATCGTTGACCTTCAGACTCTCTCAGAACTGCGTTGTAGGTGGAACTGACTCTCCTCAGAAGGCCGTACATGTTGGTGAAGTAATCAAGGTAATCCGACAGTCGGTTTGCAAGATATTGTCTGCCCTAGTTTAGGGCTGATCTAGGGTTTGCTGCTGCTAATGCAAATCAGATTTTTGTACTATTTCTCTCTGCTGAATTATTGAAGATAAAAGAAGATTTGATCAAAGGGTTTCCCCATATTAGGGTTTGTCCCTGGCTTGTTTTCTGTCGATCGTTTAATGTTCTATCTGCACTTTACTTAATGTACATGTGATTGCTAATCTGTGGATAATAATAATAAAAAGAAGTAAACTACTCTAGGCATAGAACATACCATAACTTAACATGGAATCGGAGCTAAGGTGAAGACAAAGCCCGAGCAAGAGCAAGAGCAATCACGAAAGAGAAGATTGGCTAGGCTATCCTAAAAGAACTATGGGGTCCTCAACACTCTTCCCCGCCGAAGACAAGCTCCGTGAGAAGGCTGACTATCACGAATGAAAGATGTCTCTCAATCTGACTTTAGAAGATCACGGAGTGTTGGACCATGTGAGAGGCAATATTGTTGAGCCTCCATCAAATGCACCCGCTGCTGCCAGGAACAAATGGAAATCCGGAGAAGTCAAAACAAAGAAGATCATCCGGGACTCTATCAACAAGCGTTTGGTGGCCTACATCTCCGATTTGAACACCTCCAAGGAAATCTACGATAGACTGGTGAGTTTATTTAAAGTTAATGATGCAAATCAAGTTTTGTTTTTTAGAAATAAGTTGAAGTAAATTAAGGGCAAAGATGAGAGCATGCAAGCATATTTCTTAAGAATCACCGAGATCAAGAACGATCTCCTATCTATTGGAGAAATTATTACTGATAGGGAAATGGCACTCTCAACCCTTGGAGGATTACCATCCGAATGGTACGTGTTCAGGACTACTCTTCTCAACAATAACGTAATTCCTGGTTTCGAGGAATTAATGGCAAGATGCATTCAAGAAGAAACAAGGATAGAAGAGCAAGAAATGCCCATGCCTAAAGGTCCTCCTGCTGCCTTTTCTTCTCATGCTAAGAAAAGAAATAATTCCGGGACTAAATCAAAAAGAAAGGTTGGACCTAAGGGTGGAAGAAAAGGACGATGTTACATTTGTGATAAAGCAGGTCACTATGCAAGGGAATGCCCTGATAGAAGGAACTCTCACCAGGACGACGATCAAAATCCCTCTCATGGCAATCAAAGGAATGGAAAATCTAATAGTAGAGGTAAAAGGAGTGTTGGAAATCAAGGAAGAGGACAACCATTCAAGAAAGCTAGAAATTCCAGGTATGAATCTAACACTGTTGACAATAAATAGGATGAATATTATCTACTAGCTGCTCTATCTACCTCTGCCCCTCCAGACTCGCTGGGAAATTGGCTTATTGATAGTAGTGCCTCAAGGCACTTCACTAGTTACAAAGAAGTTCTCCATAATTTGATAGAGAAAGAAACTAACCTGGAAATTGTCCTTGGAGATAATATGAAATATCTCGTGAAAGGTGTAGGCAATGTCTCTCTTAAATTGAATCAAGGTAATACGATCCACTTACAAGATGTATTTTATGTACCTGACGTCAAAAATAACCTGGTGTCCATCTCGACAATGGAAGACAAAGGCTACAAGGTGACCTTCAGCGATGGCAAGGTACGTGTATGGAAAACAATGTTAAAGATGCCTTTACTCTTGGGTTTCGAGTTGATTCATTATATCAGGTCGATGGAAGTCCGCTAGGTGTCGTGACTTGTGACACATCCCTTCACTTTGAACTTTGGCATTGGAGGTTTGCCCACCTTCATTATAAAGCTCTACCCGATGTAAGACAAATGGTGATAGGGGTGCCCGAATTCCGAGTAGAGAAAGAAGGTGTATGTCCGAGATGTGCCGAAGGAAAGCTCAAAAAGGGACCATTCCCCTCAAGCCAAAGCAAGACCTCCGATATATTATAGTTGGTTCACTCAGACATATCTGAGGCTGGCATTAAGAGGGAGACTGCTACACTATATACTCCTGAACAGAATGGTGTGGCAGAAAGGAAGAACCGTACGATTGTGGAAGCTGTCCGTGCCATGCTCCATGATCAAAGACTTCCGAAGTTTCTATGGGCCGAAGTTGCAAGCACCTCCGTATATGTACAACACTGATGCCCTCATCAAGCATTGGGTTCCAAGACTCCTGAATAAATGTTCACCAGTAAGAAACCTGACGTATCTCATTTTAGAATTTTTGGAAGCCCTGTATATTTTCATGTGCTGAAAGAGAAAAGGAATAAATTGGGTGCATCTGGAAAGAAAGGAATCTTCGTGGGCTATGGTGAAAATACTAAGGGCTATAGAATCTATGTAGTCAGTCAAAGGGAAGTTGTGATTAGTCATGATGTCACCTTTGACGAAGATATGGCTCTCAGTAGGGTGAACAATCTTCCTACTTTAAGGAGCTCTCAAGAAGCTGACACCAGGGAACCAAAAGAAAAAGATGATGTAACAATGCTTGATGTGGATGAACCCATGGATCCTATTGATCCACCTGAGCCTTCCTCTTCTAGGAAGAGGCCCTCTTGGCTTAGGGGGCTACTCGATGATGCTGAAGGACACACTGCACCCCGAGGAACCTTCCGTGAAAGTAAGAAACCTAACAGGTATTAGGGATACCTGACCATCATGAGCACGATCATACAAAATGAGCCTTCATCATTCTCAGATGCCGTCAAGCATCAAGTATGGAAGGATGCTATGACCGAAGAATATGAGTCTATTATGAAGAATGATGTCTGGGAAGTAGTTCCCAGACCCCAGGACAAGATAGTTGTCACTTCTAAATGGCTTTACAAGATAAAGCATGCAGCAGATGGAAGTACGGAAAAGTATAAGGCTCGTTTTGTCGCTCGTGGCTTCTCCCAGAAGGAAGGTTATATATTTGCGCCTGTTGCCAGATATACCACCATCCTTCCCAGACCCCAGGACAAGACAATTGTCACTTCTAAATGGCTTTACAAGATAAAGCATGCAGCAGATGGAAGTACGGAAAAGTATAAGGCTGTTGCTCGTGGCTTCTCCCAGAAGGAAGGTATAGACTATGACGATATATTTGCACCTGTTGCCAGATATACCACCATCTGCTCGATCATAGCCCTTGCGGCTACACAAGGATGGAATCTACATCAGATGGATGTTAAGACCATGTTCCTGCATGGTTCGATTAAAGAAGAGGTCTACGTGGAGCAACCCGAAGGATTTGAGATTCATGATCGAAAATTTCATGTGTGCAGGTTGAAGAAGGCCCTCTATGGGTTGAAGCAAGCACCCCGAGCATGGTATGAGAGGATCAATAGCTACTTGATGAAGCTGGGATTCACTAGGAGTGAAGCCGATCCTAACCTTTACTTTAAGGTTGAAGATGACAAACCTCTCATACTGGTGTTGTATGTTGACGACCTCTTCCTAACAGGTGCAGACCCTCTCATTCACAAATGTAAGAGGGAGTTGGCTTCTGAATTTGAAATGAAGGGCCTAGGATTGATGCACTATTTCCTAGGACTTGAAGTCTGGCAGAAGCCAAGGGAAATTTTCCTATCTCAAGGAAAATATGTGGTGAAGATATCGGAAAGATTCGGTATGGTGGACTGTAAGCCTGTTACTACCTCGATGGAGTTTGACTTTAAGAAGTTAAGCGGTAGCACTGCTAGACCTCTTTTACGAAATGCCACCGAGTATCGTCAACTAGTTGGAGCATTAATGTTCTCAGTGAACTCCCGTCTAGATATATGCTTCGCAGTCAACACGTTGAGTCAACATATGGTTGAACCTCACCACATACATTGGATTGGTGCCAAGAATCTGTTGAGATATCTTCGTGGCACAATTACTTATGGGTTAAGATACACTGTCGGAGATGTGAGACTACTTGGATACACTGATGCTGATTGGGCAGGCAATGTGGTGGACTGTAAGAGCACTTCCGGGTGTTGTTTCTCCTTGGGATCTGCTTCGATATCCTGGATGAGCAGGAAGCAGAAGTCGGTGGCTTTGAGCACCACTGAGGCAAAGTATATTGTTGCTAGCATGGCCACCTGTGAGGCAGTCTGGTTACGAATTCGGTGAGCTATTTGGATTTACATTGGATACCACCGTGATCCTGTGCGATAACCAGAGTGGGATTCGTTTGTCAGAGAATCCCGTATTTCATGATCGCTCCAAGCATATCCATATCAGTTACCACTATATTCGAGATATGGTGCAACGAGGAGCGATAAGGCTCCAACATATCGGTACAGATGAACAGGTTGTCGACATTCTAACAAAGCCCCTAGGAAAGGTCAAATTTTTTACTTTCCGAGAACGACTTGGTGTCGCTTAGAAACCCTCTGATGAGGGTCTTGTATGATGTATGGAGCTCTTGGAGCTCTGAGGGGGGGGCTCTGGGGGGTGGGGGGGCGGGGTACTTCTTGGAGCGACATATGACCCTAGGGTGACTCACCATCCCCTGGTGGTGTACGTGTACAAGGTAAAAGAATCAAAACTTTCCCTGTGACACCCTGTGGTGACTATGTAATAGGATGATCAGTTCTCCTGTGAGGTCTGGATGATGTGTTCTCCATGACGATTGTGTAGCAGGATGATTAGTTCTCCTGTGAGGTCTGGATGATGTGTTCTCCATGACAATTATGTAGCAGGATGATTAGTTCTCCTGTGAGGTCTGGATGATGTGTTCTCCATGATGATTGTGTAGCAGGATGATTAGTTCTCCTGTGAGGCCTAGATGATGTGTTCTCCATGGCGATTGTGGAACAAGATGATTTGCTCTCCTATGGGCCAAGATGATTAGTTCTCCGTGGCTTCCATTGGATAGGATGATTTGCTCCCCTGTGGATAGGATGATTAGTTTTCCTGTTGAGGCATCCTACCCATGCAGTCTAGGACTCATGGGAAGTACCTCTCATCTGATCAATGAGTAGGGAAATGAGGATAGGGACCATAGTAGTACCAATGGACACATTGCTGTATCTACCGTACTCCCTATGCTAGGATGACCTTCATTGATCTGGGATCAATGATATTGGTTTGGGACTAGTGGTAGGAGTTGTACCCACTATGACATTGACTTCGGGTTGGTTGAGGACTGATCTCGGACCAGTGGTACACATTTTGAGACTGACTTTGAGTCAGTGGAGGATGGTATGATACATCCTCGATCACTTCTTATTCTTCATAATTCGAGCAGAGCAGAACAGAGCAGAGTAGAGCAATCAGCGCAAGGTAGAACATAGCAGAGCAGAGCAAGGGTCAAGCTGTACAAGGCATTGCATTTGATGGATGAATAGTAGCGACAGATAGACGAATTGTTGATGAAGTTCTCCCTAGTTGAGAGGGAGTGTTAAAATTGACAACTAGGGCCAAACTCCATGTGGGTCACCTTATTCATGGCTTATAATATTTTTCCTAGATTCCTCTCGTCGAGAGGTGTAGGATTGATCTAAAGATCATCCGATTCCGATAAGTATTTATGGAGATATGAATTTATTTTGATTATGGAATAATTATCAAGCCGACCAACAACTCATGTAGGCTCAAAAGCCCAACAGACGCATCTATTCATCATCAACATTTTTATATAAATACAGGAGGTCTTTTCCTCATTTGGACACTCACATCTCATCACATCTCTCTCTCTCTCCTGCGCAAAAAAGAGGCTCTTCTCCTACTGCGTAGAAAGGGACTCTTCTCTCACATGTGTGGAAGGAAGGACGCAGAATTTAGGGCTGCAACCGCAGATCGGAAGTTTGACCAACGTTGACCTTCAGACTCTCTCAGAACTACATTGTAGGTGGAATTGACTCTCCTCAGAAGGTCATACATTTTGGTGAAGGAATCAAGGCAATCCGACAGTCGGTTTGCAAGATATTGTCTGCCCTAGTTTAGGGCTGATCTAGAGTTTGCTGCTGCTAATGCAAATCAGAATTTTGTACTATTTCTCTCTGTTGAATTATTGAAGATAAAAGAAGATTTGATCAAAGGGTTTCCCCATATTGGGGTTTGTCCCTGGCTAGCCGCCACATCTTGTGTCTCTTGTATTGGCTTGTTTTCTATCGATCATTTAATGTTCTATCTGCACTTTACTTAATGTACATGTGATTGCTAATTTGTGGATAATAATAATAAAAAGAAGTAAACTACTCTAAGCATAGAACATACCATAACTTAACGGGTCTACGTACATCTTTTCCTAGTTTTGTGTTGTCACCAAGTTATCCTTGAGAGCCTTGAGGATGTCTTGGCTCTCTTGGATACAATCTTTGGCCTTTGTGGCCAGGCTGTCTCCAAAAATAACATAAACAAAAGATAATGCATCATATCCATACAAAGCATGGAAATAAGCCATACCAATGTGTTGATTTAGGGTAGAATCGGATGTGCTCTAGCCATGAAAATTGGGGGAGAGGCTAAAGTACATGAGATCTCCAAGACCTAGAAATGTTTTGGGCAGATTCTACCCGGTTAAGGAGATATTAAGTTAATTATTATTTTTAATGGAGTTCCTAAATCTAAACTTAGGAAAAATGAAATATTAATGGGTATTAATATAAAACTAGGTTAGAATGGTCCAAAAGTCATGGATTAAGCCAAATCTAATCTTAGTCATTGATTAGAGATTTAAGAGGAGGCTTGAGGGTCAGTGGGAGAATACACCAAGAGAGATCAAGAATTCGATTTTCTAGGGTAGGGTTTGTTGAGGAAATCAAGTGAGTGATCTGAGTTGCAGCTGAGGGGCAGTGAATACATAGCAGAGAGGCAAAGTTGGTACCAGAGAGGCAGCGCAGAGCCCAGTGAGGTTGATGCAGAGGCAGCTGGAGGCTACGCAGAGGCAGCGAAGAGCTGCGCAGAGCTAGAGAGGCCAGCGTGTGAGACACAGAGGGTCTAGGGGCTGACGCAGAGGCTCCAGAAGCTGACACAGAGGCTACCAGAGCTGACGCTGGGCCTAGAGGCAGTGCTGGGAGGATTTTCGTGGGGCAGACTGGGTGCTAGTCAGCCGGATAGGGTGATGCAATCCCTATCAGAGTGACGCAGAGCAGCAGAAGTTGCAAGTATTGTTGTGGGATCATTCATCCGGTGATTAATCAGCCAGAATATCTGTCTCTGAGGAGAGGTACTACTGCCGAGGGAATCTTTGTTGGGTGAGCCATTTCTGGCACAGAGGTTGTATTCTGAAACTGCATAATAATAAAAGCTTCTAAATAGATGCACCGGTTTTCCCGCATTGGGTTTTTCCGGGGACATTAGTCCAAAAACAACGGTGTCACTTGTGTGCTTGTTTACTTTCAGTTGATGATTTGTATGTGTTGATACTGTATTTGTATTTATTTTCAGTATTTACATGGTAAATAACTTGTTAAGTAATTGAACAAGTAGGAAGAAATAAATCAAATAGTATAGGAAGAATTTCTAACGGGTTAAACTTAGAAATTCCAACATGGTATCAAAGCGTGGTTGTAGATCACAGAAAAACTGAAGGCATCAGCCGAGCAGAGCATTTGCAGCAGATTCAGCTGTCCCAAGTGACAAAGTTGATCCTTGCAGAAGGTGACAGGGGAAGGAGTGATGCAGAGGGACTGCGTCATCATTTTGGGCTAGAGAAAGGCAGCGTAGAGGCTAAGGGAGGCAGAATCAGGCTCACGCAGAGCCACACAGAGGCCAGGAGGGCTGACACAGTTGGCTGGGGGAGCTCATTTGCCGGTGCTTGGATTGTGCAGAGCCAAGTGGCTCAATCCTTCAGTTGCTGGGGCATAGGAGACTGTGGGTAAATTGCTGAACAAAGCTGGTGGGGTACTGTGGTCAGAACAGTACCTAACAGGGCAAGACCAAGGTGGAGGGATTTGCTACCGAGGTGGATTTCTAGCCAAGTAATCCGAATCAGTGGTGCAGTTGCACAGACGATTGGAGTGGAGCAACTTGACATTGGCAGAGGGATTTCCATAAGGGAAACCGGGACTCAGAGGGAGTCTAGAATTCCAGACGGGAAGTAAAGAGACTCAGCAGGAGTCGAATCGAGAACTTCCAGACGGAAAGTGGAGAGACTCAGCAGGAGTCGAACAGAGAACTTCCAGACGGGAAGTAGACTTAGCAGGAGTCGAACAGAGAACTTCCAGGCGGGAAGTAAACTCAGCAGAAGTCGAATCGAGAACTTCTAGGTGGGAAGTGGAGAGATTCAGCAGGAGTCGAACAGAGAACTTCTAGACATGAGTAGACTCAGCAGGAGTCGAACAAAGAACTTCCAGGTGGGAAGTAGACTCAGTAGGATTCGAACAGAGAACTTCCAGATGTGAAGTGGACTTAGCAGGAGTCAAACAAAGAACTTCCAGGCGGGAAGTAGAGAGATGAGGAGGATGACGACTGTTCCATGAGTGCTCATGCACCACTTGAGAGGAAGTGGGGAGACATCGAGCTGTAGTCAAACGGACTACAGGCGATGAGGGGCAGGATCCTCAAGGTACCCAATCTCTTGGATTATACCTTGTTATGGGAGCCCCGAAGAGGAGTAGCATGATTGGCAGAGGTCGGTAGAGATGGATGCAGATGGAGTGACAAAGGGAGCTATAGTGCAGGAGTCTAAGGATAGCTTGAAGCAGCAGTGCGAGATGCACAGAGTTGTTGTAGCAGTGCAGAGGTCAGAGAAGGAGCACTTGTCAACAGCGGAGGGAGCTTCAGCATCAAGAGAGTCTCTAGCCTGCCAGGGATGTCAGAGTTGGGTGGATCAGTTACTTTCTTCTCAGTAACTGGGTTGCAGTGCAGCAGTTAGCAGTGGCAGTGCTATGGGCAGCACGATGCAGCGTGAGGAGCAGTGATGATAATATCGGCGATATATCGCTGGATATCGAAAATATCGGGATATTTTCGGCAAGCCGAAATATTGCCGAGAAAATATCGCGATATTTTTGGCTCCCGAAAATATCGTGATATTTCCGAGATATCGCCAATATCTCGGCAAAATATCGCGAGACGACATAAAATATCGCCGGGCGTGTTTTGTCGCGGCTAGAAAAAGGGAAAATCGTTTTTTTCTTCATTTTTGTTTCTGAGTGTTGGAGAAGGAAGGGGAAGAGTTTTGTGGTGGTTGTCAAGGAGGGTTTGAGGATCAAACAACGATTATCACCACCAACTAAGATTTTTTTGTGGATCAAAGATTGAAGAATAGTGAGACAAACTTCATTTCTTCCATTAACAGGTATGTTCTTAAAAACCCCTATGTTAATGATTTTTTCATAGATTTAGGGTTATGCTTGCTTGCCTCTTTGCCTACCAACATTTTGTTTCTTTGTTTTTTTCCATTTGCTATGATTTTCATGCCCATGAGCCAATGCAAGGGTTTTCTCCATATTTGGACAGCAAGCTTCATTTTTTTTCAACTTTCTTATGCACCCTCTTATTGCCATTTTTCATTCACATTGCAAAATGCAAATAATGTAGTAATTTTTTTTTAAATGAGGTGGTTATTACTTATTATTTTTTGTGTTGGGGGGTTTAATGCCAAATTTTTGTTTTTTTTGTGCCCTAGGTTTGAATTAGTTCACTACAAATGTCAAATATGCCAAAAGCCTTGGACCCATTTTGGGAGTATGGGGAGGTTGTTGGTGGGGCAAATCGGGCATATATATCATGCAAATTGTGTGGGACCAAGATGTCAGGAGGGGTTACACAATTGAAATACCATCTAGCTAGACTCTCTGCACGTGATGCAGATGTAATGCCTTGTATGGTTTCTAGTGCAGAGGTTATACAAAAAGCTCTTGAAGCAATTGCTGAACAAGACAGAAAGAAAGCTGCTAAGGAGAGGCCAATGGTCTCAGATAGATAGCTGCTAGTTTTATATTTTTTGCAACTTTTGCTACATATAAATTTATAACTCATGATGATGAAATACTTTTAAAGTTTTATATATGTGATGTTATTTTGTTTGAGCCCTTGATTGGACAATTATCAAGGATTAGCAGGATATGTGATGTTATTTTTTTTGAGTCCTTGATTGGACAATTATCAGGGATCAGCAGGATTTGGTATCGCCTTTGAAGTTTGATGTATCATTTCTATTTGACATCATATATATCAGTGCTTTCTTCATATTTATGTGCCAATGTGTTTAGTTCATGTTTTTATTGCTTTATATGTTTAGAAATTTGAAAAAAATGAATATATTATGCATTTTTTATGCTTGTCGATATTTTCGCCGATATTGCCAATAAGATGTTTTTTGGACCCTCGCCGATATTTTGCCGATATCGATATTTTCAACACTGGTGAGGAGAAGGGGATGCAGTGCAAATGCAACAGTGGCAGTGGTAGAGCCATGCACAGTAGCACAGATGCAGAGGGAGCTGTCGTACAGATGCAGCAGTGGCAGTGGCAGGGCCATGGGCAACAGTATAGGATGCAGCAGCGCAGAGGATGTGGGCGGGGAGGCCTAGCATCAACACAAATACCGGTGCTAGATAATCAGAGTAATGCTCAGTGACGAGTATTACTAGAGTACAGTCCTCGCTAAGAGGGAGTGTTGATTTGGTGTAGCATTAGATGTGCTCTAGCCATGAAAATTGGTGGAGAGAATAAAGCACATGAGATCTCCAAGACACAGAAATGGTTTGAGTAGATTCTAACTGGTTTGCGAGATATTAAAATAATTAATATTTTTAATGGAGTTCCTAAATCTAAACTTAGGAAAAATAAAATATTAATGGGTATTAATATAAAACTAGGTTAGAATAGTCCAAAAGTCATGAAAACCCAACTTGGGAAAACGGGTGCACAAGTTCTGAGGGTTTTATTATTAAGCAACTTTTCATGAGTACACTGGGTGCCAAACTAGCTCACTCAACAAAGAAATCAATCTAACAGTAATATCTCTCTTCGGAAGCAAATATTCTGAAAGTCTGCTCCACGAAACTCTCTCCAACACCTCTCTAAGGCTCTTCGTCAACCCTCCTCTCCTTTGCATCAGCCTAGAACCCCCTGCGTCAACCTACACAGGCTCTCTGTTGGCTCCTTGGCCCTCTGCGTCACCCACGCAAGCCCTTTGGCCCTCTGCGCAGTCACTCTGGCCCTCTGTGTGGTTCCTGGAGGCTTTGCGTCTACCTCTCTGCCTCTGCGCTGGTCTTCCGACACTATCTTTGTCTCTCTGCTATGCACTCACTGCCCCTCGTTGCAACTCTGATCACTGGTTTGATTTCTCTTAGCAAACCTTGCTCTAGAAAATCGAACTCACTGATCAATCTGGTGTATCTCCAACTGACCCTCAAGCCTCCTCTTATACTTTTTTTGTTGAGTCTTCAATGGCCGAGATTACATCTCTAATCAACAGCTAAGATTAGATTTGGCTTGATCCACGTCGTTTAAAACCTTCTAACCCAGTCTTATATTAATACCCATTAATATTTTATTTTTCCTAAGTTTAGACTTAGGAATTCCATTAAAAATATTAATTATTTTAATATCTACTTTACCGCGCAGAATTTACCCAAACGATTTTTGGGTCTTGGAGATCTCATATGTTTTAGCCTCTCCACCAATTTTCATGGCTAGAGCACATCTAATGCTACCCAAATTAACACTCCCTCTTAGCAAGGAATGTGCTCTAGTAATACTCCACCACTAAGCATCACCCTGATCATTTGACACTAGTACCTGTGCTGATGCTTGGCCTTCCTGCCCAACATCCTCTATACTGTTGCATCCTGTATTGCTGGCCATGGCTCGACCACTGCCACCACTACATTTGTATGGCAGCTCCTCTACATCTGTGCCACTGTTGGTCCTTCCTCCCAACACTGCATCTGCACTGCAACCCTCTCTCATCATGTTGCATCGTGCTGCCCATAGCACTACCACTGCTACTGCTGCACTGCAACTCAATTACTGAGACGATGGTAACTGATCTACCCAACTACTGACATCCTTGTCAGGCTAGAAGCCCTCCTAATGTTGAAGCTCTCTCTGTCGCTATCTCATGCTCCCTCTACTATCTTTGCGTTGTTGCAACAACTTTGTGCCTCTCGCACCATTGCAAACCCCTTTGTGCCTTCCTGCACTGCTGCAACGTCCATTGTGCCTCCTGCATTACTGCAATCCCCACTGCACTGTTATAGATCCATGCACTCTATCACTCTCTGTCGCTTCATCTGCATCCGTTTCTACCGACATCCGCCATCCTGCTACTGTTACTTCGGGGCTCCGGTAGTTGGATATGATCCAAGAGTTTGGATACCTCAAGGATCGTGCCCCTCATCTCCTGTATTCCTCCTGACTACAGCTCGATGTCACCCCATCTCTTCTCTAGAAGTACATGAGCACTCATGGCACAATCGTCATCATCCTCTACCTCCTTCTCTGCCTTAGCTTGCGCTGCCTTGGAGTCAGACGCCTCTCCCTTATTCTTCTTCTGGGGACATTGGTTTCCATAATGGCCCAGTTCCCCACAGGTGAAGCACTTAATCTTGGAGAGGTCCTTTTTCTTCCTCTTCCCCTACTGCCCCACAGATGCCAGAGTTGCATCCTCTTCCTCCTCTTTCTTGACCTGGGCTCCTTTGCTACTACTTCCCATCTTGGTTAACCGTCTGATCTCTTCTTGGCAAAGAGTTGCCCATAATTCTTCCCATCTTGGAAGATTCGCTCTACCCAAAATGCTTTGGACAAACGTTTCCCACTCCTCGGAGACTGCGTTCAGGGCAGTCCTCACCATTAACTCTTGATACGGCGTGGCCCCTATGGAAGTCAGTTGGTCTCGGATCTTCTGCAACCTGCCGAGGAAGTGATCTATCTGCTCCCCCTTCTGCATCTGGTACGACCGCGGCTAATTCTCTAGTAGCATCTTCCTCTGCATAGAAGTGCCTTGATACAATGTCTTCAAGGTATTCCACATTTCCTTTGTCGTCTCCTTCTCGACAGTATGCTGGACCACATGATCCTTAACCCCATCAAGGATTATGCATTTCGCCTTGGCCATCGCATCCTCATACTTTTCGTTATCAGCTAGGTCAACTGGGATAGCCACGGTTCTCAAGGCGAAGTCTTGATGCGATGTCTATCCAGAACGGACAGGATCTTAGCCTTTCAGATCACAAAGTTGGACGCCCCTTCCAGCCTGTCCTAATCCCTTAGTTCGTTCATGGCCATCTCTTCTCTTCTTTTCGACTCCCCTGAGTCTCTACTTCCCTCTTGGAAGTTCTTTCTTCGACTCCCTCTAAGTCTTGATTTCCCTCCTAGAAATCCTTCTACCAACAGTCGAATCGCACCTCTCTGATCTCCTATGCTCCTGCAACACTGATCTAGATTTCTTGGCTAGAAATCCACCTGGGTAGTGACTCCCTCTACCTTGGTTATGTCCGTTAGGTATTGTTTTGCCTTGACAACAACAACACCCCACCAACTTCACTCTCTGCAATTTGCCCACAACTTCGTATGCCCCAGCAACTGAAGAATTGAGCCTCTAGGCCCTGCGCAATCCCGATAAGGCTGATTTGCTCCCCTGGCCAACTGCGTCAACCCTCCTGGTCTCTGCGTGGCTCTTCGTGAGCCTCTTCTGCCTTCCTCTGCCTCTGCGCTGGCCTCTCTCTAGCTCGAACTAATGGTGTAGGTCCTCTGCGTCAACCCTTCTCTGTTGCTCTCTGCCTGGGAACAACTTTTGTCACTTGGGATAGTTGTTTCTGCTGCAAATTCTTTGATTCAGCTAGTGCCTTCAGCTCTCCTGTGATCTGCAATGCTCTGATGCCATGTTGAAATTTCTAAGTATTGCCCGTTATAAATTTTATCTGTATTCTCTGGTTTATTTCTCCTACTTGTTCAATTACTAACAAGTTATTTAACCATATAAATATTGAAATAAACACAATACAGTCTCAACCATCTATAGATTAGCAACAGAAATAAATGAACAAACACACACCGTTATTTTTGGACAATCGTCCCCGGAAAAATCCAACTTGGGAAAACCAGTGCAACAGTTCTAAGGGTTTTATTATTAAGCAGCTTTTATGAGTACATTGGGTGCCAAACTGGCTCACCCGACAAAGAAATCAATCTGGCAATAATACCTCTCTTTGGAAGCAGATATTCTAAAAGTCTGCTCCACGAAACTCTCTCCAACACCTCTCTAAGGCTCTGCGCTGGCTCCCTGGCCCTTTGCGTCACCCACGCAGGCCCTCTGGCCCTCTGCGCAGTCACTCTGGTCCTCTACGTGGCTCCTGCAGGCTCTGAGTCTGCCTCTCTACCTCTGCGCTGGTCTTTCGACACCATCTCTGCCTCTCTGTTATGCACTCACTGCCCATCGCTACAACTCTGATCACTGGTTTGATTTCTCTTAGCAAACCCCGCTCTAGAAAATCGAACTGACTGATCAATCTCGTGTATCTCCAACTGACCCTCAAGCCTCCTTTCAATTGAGTCTTCAACGGCCGAGATTACATCTCTAATCAACGGTTGAGATTAGATTTGGCTTGATCCATGTTCTTTAGAACCTTCTAACCCAGTTTTATATTAATACCCATTAATATTTTATTTTTCCTAAGTTTAGACTTAAGAACTCCATTAAAAATATTAATTCTTTTAATATCTCCTTCACTGGGCAAAATTTCACCAAACTATTTCTGGGTCTTGGAGATCTCATGTGCTTTAGCCTCTCCACCAACTTTCATGGCTAGAGCACATCCGATGCTACCCCAAATCAACATTGGGCACTAGGAAAATGCGCCCCTTGTAATAGATGACCTCATGCATCACTTGGTAGTGCTCATCTGTGTGGGTACCCTCCAGGATCTCGTATGCCCTCCTGTCCTTGGAGTACTCTACCAGTAGCTGAGCCTTCCAATCATTGCAGATGCTCATGAGTGATAGACCAGTGGGTCTCCAAGATAGAGCATCGGCCACCACATTGTGCTTTCACCGCACATACTCTATATCAAAGTCATAGGCCTGCACTTTGTTGACCCATCTTTGCTGCCTATCGTTGAGGCTCTATTGCCCCATGAAGTGACGAAGACTATTGTGATCAGTCTTCACCCGAAACCTGTTGCCTACCAAGTACTATTGGAATTTGGCCAATGCATGCATGATGGCCAACATCTCTTTGTCATATATGGACCGCTCATGTGGTAAGAGCTTCCGACTCTCTAAAGCAATGGGATGCCCATCCTATGATAGAACCGCTCCAACTCCCTCCCCGGATGCATCACACTCCACAGTGAAGGGCTAGGAAAAATCTAGAAGTGCTAAGACCGAGAAAACGCTCATCATCTCCTTGAGGCGATCAAAGGCTACCTGTGCTCCAACCTCCATCAGTCCAAGCGAAAGCCCCTCTCTTGGTCAAATCTGTCAAGGGTGCTGCCAGCTATGAAATCCCCTTGACAAACTTCATGTAGTAGGTGTAGATGCCCAAGAAAACCTTCAACGTTGTCACATCTCGGGGCACTGGCCAGTCACTGATAGCCCATATCTTATCCTCATGGACCCTCACCCCATCAGCACCGATGATATGCCCTAAGTAGAGCATCTTTGTCAAGCCAAACTCGCACTTGGATAGTTTGGCATAAAACTGTTGCTCCTCCAGAATACGTAGCACCTCCTCCAAGTGTTGGAGATGCTCCTCCCACGTCCTGCTGTAAATCAAAATATCATCGAAGAAAACCAACACAAACCTCCTCAACTATCTCCGGAAGACATGGTTCATGCATGACTGGAAGGTAGCTAGGGCGTCGGTCAGCCAAAATGGCATGATCAGGAACTCGAAGTGCCCATAGTGGCATCGAAAAGATGTCTTATGGATGTCCTGATCCCTCACCCTGATCTGGTGGTACCTCGAACGCAGATCGATCTTAGAGAAGTACTTGGCTCCTCTAAGCTCATCCATCAACTCATCTATGCGGGTACCTGTTCTTCAATGTTTTCTGATTGAGGGCCCGGTAGTCAATGCACATGCGCAAGGTTCCATCCTTTTTCTTCACCAATACTACTGAAGAAGCGAAGGGACTGGAACTTGGCCTAATATGTCGCAATGCCAACAACTCCTGAATGGCCCTCTCAATCTCATCCTTATAGGCCTTGGGATGCCTTATAGGCCTTGGGATGCCTATAAGGGGTAGTGATCACCGCCTGCACACCTGGCTCCAACTCAATAGTGTGCTCGAATCCCCTGTCTAGCAACTGCCCTAGTGGAATGTCCCCAAACACCACTGCGTATCTGTCCAGTAAGGCCTGTATGTCTAGTGTTGGTGGCTGGGCCTGTCTCCCAACCTCCAAAATGCTTAGCTCCACTTCCCATGCGATGTCCCCATGTCGCAGATTTTGCTCTATCCTGTGGGCTGAGACTGTCTGGGGTGGATAGGAATGCATGCCTCTAAGAGCTACTGGTTTGTGATCTGGCTCGGTAAACTCCATCTCTTGTTTCTTCCAGTCAATAGTGACTCGCCCAAGGGAGTACAACCACTAGACACCCATCACTATGTTGGTGTTTGGCACATCGACCACAAAGAAGTGGTTTGTCATCAAGTAGTTCCCCATAACTATTGTCAAAGCAGGCACATACCAAGTGCACTGCATGGTACGGTCACCTGGCACTAGGACTGAAAAGCCCTCAAACTCCGTCATGGTGTAAAGCAGGCACATACCGAGTGCATTGCATGGTATGGTCACCTGGCACTAGGACTGAAAAGCCCTCAAACTCCGTCATGGTGAGGCCCATCCTCTGAACCAACTAGGCATCTATGAAGTTGTGGGTAGCCCCACTGTCAACTAGGACTGACACTCATTGTCCCTATATGGTGCCTTTGATTCTCAATGTAAAGAATTTAGGGACCCCGCATAAAGAAGCAAGGACTCCCCTGGTTGGAGAAAAGGATGCCCCTCCCTGTGGAGGTGGTGATGGTGGCCCCCTGTTGTCGCACAGAGTGTCTAGGCAGCGCGACAACGCTCAGACCGGGGGCTGTCACTCTGATCCCCGATATTTCCATTTAAGCCATCTCCCTGAGCTAAGGGGGGTAGACCCTATGGGACAAAGGAAGACCAATTGCGAACCAGCTGGCTTGGGAGACACAACGAGGGAAACAAGCACTTGATTGATTTTAAAACTTGATTAGATCTTTAAATGTTTAGTACCAGTGCCTTTTCTAGATGAAGTGGAAATCGAATAATTGATTCGCTGCTTAGGAAATATAAATATGAACAAATCTTTCAACAATTGCTTGAAAATATTTACTGAAATGTCTAGCATACGATGAGCATTAAAACATTCAAGCAACCATGATCAATTTTAATAACTTAGCAAAGCTCCAGCAATTAAATTTTCAAAAGATAGAATACTTTGAATGACCACAAAATGCTAACCAATTCATAAAATGAATCACCACTTTCAGATAGCTAATCTTTAGATAAAATCTAAGCACATTTAGCTATGTCAAATACCACGAAAAATTTTTCTTTCAAAAATTTAGCCTTAGCACAAAAATACACCAAAATTATAAACGTGACAATTCCTTAGGTGAATACGCTAAGACTAAATGTGACAAAAAATATTTTCTTTTTTATTTTTTTATTTTCATTTTTATATATATATATATATATATATATATATATATATATATATATATTTAATAATTCTAAATCTAAAAAAAAAAAAATGTAAAGCAAATGAAAAGAAAGCTAAAGTCTAATTCTTTTTATTATATTTTTATATCTAAAAGAAATCAAACTATACCTTAAACTAAATGAAATCTAACCAAATTAAAATAAACATCAAACCTAACCAAAATCTAAACTTACCTATCTAACCTAAAGAAGATAAACAACAGAACTAAACTATTACCATACGTATTATGAAATCATGCCATGAAATAGAAATAACCCTAGCTAAATAAAATCGAAGTGTAGTGTTGTCTCTTCTGCAGGCTTGTGACGGCGGAAGGAAGGCGTGAGAATTCGACTGCAGGCTATGGAGCTCGACGAGGGTAATGTAGTAATGGCAGCGTGAAGAGGGTTTCGAAGGGTACGTGGAGATGAGGGAATACACAGGGATAATCTTTGCAGGTGCTGCGTGAGGGGACCTGGCAATGAAGTTTGAAGAAAACTGAGCGATGGAGGCAGCGTGGACAGCGTGGAGAAGCAGTGAGTGAAGGAGAACTGCACGCAGGGAGTTGTGGCAGTGTGAGGGGGATCAAGGTTAATAGGGAAACGATGGCAGCTAGGGAAGAGAGAAGACGGAGAAGAAAGCGGGTTGAGGTTGCAATGATGAGAGAAGAACTGCTTAAGGGCTGGCAAAGGACACTAGAAGGGAAGCTGCAGAGGCACAATGTAAGAAGCAGGAGGGTTTGACGCAGATCACGTGGATTGGCTACAGGATTCGACGGTGGGAGCTAAAGAATGGACGCAGGGATGGCAGAACGCTAGCTTTGAGGAGCAACAATGACTGCGTGAGGATTATGGGAGGATAGAACAGGACGCAGGCAGAGAGGGATGTGGGCAGTGGTTGGAGAAGAGGGAGCTGCCTTTCCTGATGCGTTTTTTGCAGTTGGAGCAGTGATTGAGGGTGGCTACAGCAGCAAAGAAAAATTCCGAAGTCTGCCAGAATGATAAAAACAATTTTGAAACCCTCAAAAATATATCCCAAATTCCAAAAAACAAATTTCACATTTGTACTTCGGATTTATCAATGAAACCCCAGGTAGCAGCAAACAGATGGCCTGGAAAACCTTGAACCTTTTCAGAAAACTTAATTTAGAGATCAACTGCTTCGAACTGAAAACCCCACGAAATTTTGCAGATCTGAAACAAATGCCCCTGCAAGAGCTGATTCTGAGGCCAGATCTTACCCTCTAGGGCCTAGATCTGGCTTCAAACTAGGATCTCCTCTTCAGATTTGCAACCTGCAATGACAAAACAAACACCCAGAAACAATATATGCAAGGATCATACTAAAAAGCCAAAAACCAACTAAATAATTACAATATTCATAGTTTGAAAGCTCTAAATAGCCAGATTTGTCAGTATGCCATAGAGATATTTTTAAAATTTTAAATTTAGTATGAGGTGCTTCAAAAAACCCTTCATGCATTTATCAAAAAAATTCTAATGATAAGCCCGGGATCAAAACCAACTGCGCTCTTTAGGAAATGCTTTTTCGGGAGTTGGCTGGTTCAGCTGAGAACTTTCCCAAACACCCAATGATCTCGAAATCAAGATTTTGCTGCACAACTTAATTCAACCATTAACATAGAGGGAGAAAACGACAAAGAAATTCAGATCTAATGGAGATACCCGCCATTATATTCAAAAATTAAGCCATCATTCAAACCCTAATGATCAAACAAGATACCTGTGTTTAAATCAATCTTCAATAAGCTAACATCAATGGCTGAAAATAAATCTTATGCAAGAAAATAAAACATCTTACAACATTTTTCCGAAAAGTGACACCAACAGAGATTAACCCCAAAGTCTTTCTTTATTTGCACATGAAAAATGATTACAAGAGAGCTTTCACTCAACACACGACTCAAAGGTCGAATGCTCTCAAGTGACAACTGACCTCCTATTTAAAGAAAAATTTCCCAACAGCTAGTTCGAGTGATCCTTGTCAAAACGATCTCGACCGTTGATGAGGATCAAAAAATCTTTTAATCTCATCCGTCGAAATTAAAATAATGAGGAAATTCGAAATTATCAATTAAATGCAATTTAATTAATTCAAAATTTTAATTTTTGAATTAATTTCCTCAAAATTTCGACTTTGACTTAACTCTAGAGACCAAGGGCATAAAATTTAGCAAAATAATCATTTAACCTTAGTCCCTGGACCCTTTAAAATTTATTTTTTTAAAGGACCATTGAATTTAGCCTTTGGAAAATTTAAAATTACCTAGGACCTAGGACTTATGAGGGGATAAATTATTTTTCTAACCCTCAAGGCATTTCGCATCATGATTTTTACATTTTTACATCTCAAAAGGGAAAACCCATTTGACATAGACCCTCATAGACTACCCAGTTCTGCGATACAAACATAATCTAGCAGATCAAGCAATTTGTAATAAAATAACCTAACCAAATAGTTAGGATTATTCCCAAATCACTTTTACATAGACTCGATTTAACACACTAGGACTTCCCTAAGATTCTAATGACAAAATCCATTCTGGCTTTGGGGTAAGCCTAAAGGAAAACTCTGCCGATCATGGATCAGTGAGACAAAAAACCTTCCGGAACGTAGATGATCACTAGAAAATTAGGTTTACCTAGGGGGTACTACTATGGATTGTTGACGCGTAGTGATAAACATCTGGCTCTACTTGGGGACACGTTGCTGCACTGTAGGAATGTGAGAATCCAGAATCTGCATCCACGCAACACACAACAAAACATAAGTAGCATCCATCCAAAAATCATCATATAACACTAAGCAC
Source organism: Pinus tabuliformis (assembly GCA_031772625.1). Classification (NCBI taxonomy): domain Eukaryota; kingdom Viridiplantae; phylum Streptophyta; class Pinopsida; order Pinales; family Pinaceae; genus Pinus; species Pinus tabuliformis. The sequence continues at coordinate 952,701,647 of CM062814.1, read as the reverse complement.
AGGAAAGATATAAGCTCTTCATTTATTAACTATCTAGTAACATGAAAAGTAAATCTAATCCTAAAACAGAAATGAAATGCTGAAAAGACAAGGTGTAGGGTTAGAAATACAGAGGATGCCCCATGGCATCAGATGCGTTCAATATAGTGTATACTGAGCATTTGCCTGCTTTTAGGCAAATTTGTCAGTTGCTTCTCAGATGTGCCATGTCCAATCCTGCATACGGTAGGACTTTTTCCTATTCGAAAATCAAGTTGCTCGCGGCCATCTGATGCATCAAATCTTTTTCTCATTCTCTTTCTCTTGCGCTTTTTCTTCGTGGCAAGCTGTATCACTGATGATGTGGAACATTCTGCTTCGAAACTCTCAGATGAAGTATGTAAGATATGCATGACATGTCTTTCTTCATTCTGCATCTGCTTTGTCAAGGATGATGGATCAGTCACACAGGTATCATGAGTTATAACTTGACCCTTTTTTATTTCTTCTTCGATCATGTCATTCTCAGTTAAATATTCGTTAATGGAGTTAGCCTCTTTCTCGGGATATTCACAACAAGACGGGACCTGTGACTTCCTCTCTTCCAGCCTTTTATGTAATGAACCCATTTCTCTGGCATGTCTTACTATTAACTTCACTTGATTGAGATCAGTTTTCACGAATCTTTCTTGCAAAGTGACATGATTAGCTTGCATAGCCTTTATTTGATTCTGAATAATGGACATCTGATTAGAATGATTAACTTCCATTATTTTTAATTTATTCTCAATGATATGTATTCCATCTGTATTTATGACACTTGGTACCTGCTTTTCTTCTATGGCCAATAATCTATTCTGAAGAGATATTTGACTAGCTTCCATATCTTTTATTACTTTGTCGTCCTTTGCCTTTATGGTCATCAAGCAATGTTGCATAGAGTTTATCTCTTTCTTATGATTTGCTTTCATGGTAGCCAACTGATTATTATAATCGAATCTCATGATGGTCATTTCATCATCCATAGTTGACAACTTGTTCTGAATAGCACTTATTTCTTCCTGATAACTTGCTTCCATGGCAGTCACTTGATTTGAATGATTGAGTTCCATGATCATCATATTTTCCTCTAGGGCTAATAATTTGTTTCGCATAGAATTAATTTCCCTGTCATGATTAGCTCTCATGGTTTCCATTTTTTTAGCATGTTGACTTTTCATGTCGGTTACGTGATCAGAGTGTTTAATTCTCATGATTTCCATTTCCTTATCACATTTTTCCAGGTGGGTGTATAAGGTTCTCATATCTTTGACATAATCAATTACAATTTTGTCTTGATTAAGCTCCATATTTTTTACCAGTTGTGTTTGATTGAACTGCATGTCTTTAACCAGTTGCTTTAGTTCTTCTATAATTTGCTTATCATTTTGCCTTTCATTGTCGACACTGTCATGGATTTGATCTGTAACGGTACAAGTGGATGGCACATTGTGACATGGAGAATTGTCTTTAAATCTTTCATCGATAGCTAGATCATTCACAAAATCACTTTCATTTTGTTGCATAATTTTAGGGGCACAAGGCGAGCTATCTTGATAAACATATCTATCTTTAGAAGCATTGATCATATGTTGTAAAGAAGCGAAAGAACCTTCAGGACAATTATTATACCAATTCAAAGCATCACCCTCCAAAGAAAAGGCAAATAAACACATTTTGACATCTTCATGATTATACTGAGGAGAACTGCAATATATGAGCATTATACGAGTAAACATACATAAATGTTTTCTAACAGCAAGTGAATCACCACCCAAGAATAAAGACAATTTATGAATGGCCACTTCCGGAATATCATGGAGAACATCAGTAAAATGACACAGGGTAAACGAATAATCCATGATGAATAATGAGGGACTAAATGGATGATAGAGAGAGACCTTTGCTCAAGAAAATCAAGAGATGAAAGAAGTGGAGTTGCCACTTGAACATGAATCTAACTCTAGGATCAAAAAGCAACGAACAACCAGATATAAGGGAGGGCTTCTTGTCTGAGAATAAATGAATGAAAAGAAATGGAGTCACCACCCAAACAAGAAATGATCTGAGAAGTCCAGTTGCTAAAGGTACAGATGAAACGATTATCGAGATGACAAAAGATAGGGTGATGAAAAGATCAAATGATGTCAGGAAATGTTGTCCGCTTGACAGGCTAATGAATGGCGGAAAAGATGAGATGTGCCAAAAAATGTTGACTTTGCCGGCCCAAATGAAAAGATGAGAAATGAGAAGAATGAATGTGAAATGTCGTTGAAACGCTGAGAATAAAATATCCCCGGCAACAGCGCCAAAAGATGTTGTCGCGCAGGGTGTCTAGGCAGCGTGACAACGCTCAGACTGGAGGCTGTCACTCTGATCCCCGATCTCTTCGTTTAAGCCGTCTCCTTGGGCTAAGGGGGGTAGACCCTATGGGACAAAGGAAAACCAACTAGGAACCAGCTGGCTTGGGAGACACAGTGAGGGAAACAAGCACTTGATTGATTTTAAAACTTGATTAGATCTTTAAATGTTTAGTACCAATGCATTTGCTAGATGAAGTGGAAATCGAATAATTGATTCGCTGCTTAGGATATATAAATATGAACAAATCTTTCAACAATTGCATGAAAATATTTACTGAAATGTCTAGCATACGATGAGCATTAAAACATTCATGCAACCACAATCAATTTTAATAACTTAGCAAAGCTCCAGCAATTAAATCTTCAAAAGATAGAATACTTTGAATGACCACAAAATGCTAACCAGTTCATAAAATGAATCACCACTTTCAGATAGCTAATCTTTAGATAAAATCTAAGAACATTTAGCTATGTCGAATACCACGAAAAACTTTTCTTTCAAAAATTTAGGCTTAGCACAAAAATACACAAAAATTATAAGCATGACAATTCCTTAGGTGAATACGCTAAGACTAAAGGTGACAAGAAATATTTGAATTTTTATATATATATATATATATATATAATTCTAAATCTAAAAAAAAAAAAGTAAAGCAAATGAAAAGAAAGCTAAAGTCTAATTCTTTTTATTATATTTTTATATCTAAAATAAATCAAACTATAACTTAAACTAAATGAAATCTAACCAAATTAAAATAAACATCAAACCTAACCAAAATCTAAACTTACCTATCTAACCTAAAGAAGATAAACAACAGAACTAAAATATTACCATACGTATTATGGAATCATGCCATGAAATAGAAATAACCCTAGCTAAATAAAATCGGAGTGTAGTGTTGTCTTTTCTGCAGGCTTGTGACGACGGAAGGAAGGCGTGAGAATTTGACTGCAGGCTATGGAGCTCGACGAGGGTATCGTAGTAATGGCAGCGTGAAGAGGGTTTCAAAGGGTGTGTGGAGATGAGGGAATACACAGGGATAATCTTGTAGGTGCTGCGTGAGGGGACCTAGCAATGAAGTTTGAAGAAAATTGAGCGACGGAGGCAGCGTGGACGGCGTGGAGAAGAAGTCAGTGAAGGAGAACTGCACGCAGGGAGTTGTGGCAGCGCGAGGGGGATCAAGGTTAATAGGGAAACGATGGAAACTAGGGAAAAGAGAAGAAAGCGGGTTGAGTTTGCAGCGATGAGAAAAGAGCTATATAAGGGCTGACAAAGGACACTAGAAGGGAAGCCACAGAGGAACAGCGTGAGGAGCATGAGGGTTTGAGGCAGATCACGTGGATTGGCTACAGGATTCGACGGTGGGAGCTGAAGAATGGACGCAGGGATGGCAGCACGCTAGCTTTGAGGAGCAACAATGACTGCGTGAGGGTTATGGGAGGATAGAACAGGACGCAGGCAGAGAGGGATGTGGGCAGCGGTTGGAGAAGAGGGAGCTGCCTTTCCTGATGTGTTTTTTGCAATTGGAGCAACGATTGAGGGTGGCTACAGCAACAAAGAAAAATTCCGAAGTCTGCCAGAATGATAAAAACAATTTTGAAACCCTCAGAAAAATATCCCAAATTCTAGAAAACGAATTTCACACTTGTACTTCGGATTTATCAATGAAACCCCAAGCAGTATCAGATAGATGGCCTGGAAAACCTTGAACCTTTTCAGAAAACTTAATTTAGAGATCAGCTGCTTCGAACTGAAAACCCCACGAAATTTTACAGATCTGAAACAAATGCCCCTGCAAGAGCTGATTCTGAGGCTAGATCTTACCCTCCAGGGCCTAGATCTGGCTTCAAATTAGGATCTCCTCTTCAGATCTGCAACCTGCAATGACAAAACAAACATCTCGAAACAATATATGCAAGGATCATACTAAAAACCCAAAAACCATCTAAGTAATTACAATATTCACAGTTTGAAAGCTCTAAATACCCTGATTTGTCAGTATGCCACAGAAATATTTTTAAAATTTTAAATTTAGTATGAGGTGCTTCAGAAAACCCTTCATGCATTCACTAGAAAAATTCTAATGATAAGCCCGGGATCAAAACCAACGGGTCTCTTTAGGAAACGTTTTTCGGGAGTTGGTTGGTTCAGCCAAGAACTTCCCCAAATACCTGATGATCTCGAAATCAAGATTTTCCTACACAACTTAATTCAACCGTTAACATAGAGGGAGAAAACGACAGAGAAATTCAAATCGAATGGAGATACCTACCATTCTATTCAAAAATTAAGCCATCATTCAAACCCTAATGATCAAACAAGATACATGTGTTTAAATCAATCTTCAATACGCTAACATCAATGGCTGAAAATAAATCTTATGCAAGAAAATAAAACATCTTACAACATTTTTCCGAAGAGTAACACCAGCAGAGATTAACCCCAAAGTCTTTCTTTATTTGCACATGAAAAACGATTACAAGAGAGCTTTCACTCAGCAAACGACTCAAAGATCGAATGCTCTCAAATGACACTGACCTCCTAGTTCAAGAAAAATTTCCCAATGGCTAGTTCAAGTGATCCTTGTCAAAGCAATCCCGACCGTTGATGAGGATCAAAAAATATTTTAATCTCATCCGTCGAAATTAAAATAATGAGGAAATTCGAAAATATCAATAAAATGCAATTTAATTAATTCAAAAATTTATTTTTTGAAATAATTTCCTCAAAATTTTGACTTTGAATTAACCCTAGGGACCAAGGCCATAAAATTTAGCAAAATAATCATTTAACCTTAGTCCCTGGACCCTTTAAAATTTAATTTTTTAAAGGACCATCGAATTTAGCCTTTGGAAAATTTAAAATTACCTAGGAGCTAGGACTAGGGACTTATGAGGGGATAAATTATTTTCTAACCCTCAAGACATTTCACATCATGATTTTTACATTTTTACATCTCAAGGGGGAAAACCCATTTGACATAAGCCCTCATAGACTACCCAGTTCTGCGATACAAACATAATCTAGCAGATCAAGCAATTTGTAATAAAATAACCTAACCAAATAGTTAGGATTATTCCCAAATCACTTTTACATAGACTCGATCTAACACACTAGGACTCCCCTAAGATTCTAATGACAATCAATTCCGGCTTTGGGGTAAGGCTGAAGGAAAACTCTGCCGATCATGGATTGGTGACACAAAAAAACCTTTCGAAACGTAGATCATCACTAGAAAATTAGGTTTACCTAGGCAATTACATGCATGACATAGATCTGCTAAGATTATTTACAATTTACACATACAGACTGGGTTTACAAAATAACATGATCAGGCTGATGATGATAGTCGGACGGCACGAACACATTGATCAAGCGCTATCCCTTTTGTGAAAAAAGGGGGGGGCACTGCTATGGGTCGTTGACACGTAGTGGTCAACACCCCCTATTTGTTGGATTCTCACCATCTCCCACCACATTCCTGCTCCAACTCGTCCTCCTGGTCACTGTCTGAAAAGACCTCAATATAGTGTGCTTTGCCAGCAGTGCACTGATGGCTTGGTGCCCAGGGCTCCCCGCATGTGAAGAACAAGTTCCTCCTCCTAAGGTCCTTTCGTGTCTCATCATCCAGTTGCCCCCGCCCCTATGTGGTCCTCTGAGGTGGAGGTCTAGTGTCATGCCCCTTCTGTGGAAAAGGGCTTCATGCAGGAAAAGGCACTCTAGTCTTGGGGATGGCACCCTGTAGATCTCTAGTGCACAAAATTGCCTCCTGCAGCGTGGAGGGTCTGCGTGACTTCACCAGTCCACGCAGGGGCTCAAGTAAGCCCTAAATGAATGTGTATACCCTCTGAGCCTCTGATAGATCCAGAACCATCATTGACACTTGCAAAAACTCTGAAATATATAGCTTTGGGTTGCCTGTCTGGCGCAGTTGGGTCAACTCCCAGATATGGGCCTATGAATCCCTCTCGTCAAAACGTTCCACCACCCTCCTGGTGAAATCCTCATAAGAAGCCACATTGGCATGCCCCAGGGTGGCCATGCCATGAAACCACCAATCATGGGCTTCCCCCTCCATGTGCAGCGTGGCCATCTTGATGGCTTCCTGTTCTATCATTCGGTTGAGCTGGAAGTAGGTGTCCATCTTCTCAACCCAAGCCCTAGCAGTGCACTTGGTAGTGCCATCGAAAGTGGGGAAGTACATCCTCCCTATGGTTCTTTGCAGCTCATAGCTCTGTGTACCTTGTCCTCCATAGCCCTTGCTCTTCTCACTCTACTTAAGCTTGTAGAAATCTCTGAAAGAGAGTGCTTCCTTGAAGTCTGCATCCATAGATTTCCACCCTTTGAAATGATCTCCCATTTGTGTGGGGTCTTCACCCCTTGCTGGTTCAATTTGTGCCACAAGTACGAAAGAGGGCAATGTGGCTCGAGTTGGCCCACTAGCTAATGGGTGTGGTGCTGCTAGTGAGGGGTGATCGAATGGCTGGGAGGCTCTAGAAGTTTCCCCAAATAGAAACCCTCTAGGAGTGGTTCTCTCTCTGTTCTGCATCTTTATCTCCTTCAGCATCTCTTTCTGTTCCTTGGCTAAGTCATTCAAGGTCCTCAGGAGGTTGTCGAAAGCCATCTCTTCCCTGCTCTTGGGTTCCACCATGTCCTCCTCTTCTACCACTGCTTTCCCCTTGTCCTCCATGTCTGGAGTAATCTCTAGCTCTCTTTCTCTGCTCTAGTACCTTTGCCTTCTGTATGTGATGTTCTATTGGTCCTCTTCTCTCATAGGAGAAAATCCCCACAACTGAGCCAAGATCTAGGCTCTGATACCACTACAATGTTCCTAAATAGGAATACAAGTGTATACAAGCATACAATCAGTTCAGCAAATATGAAAACGAAACAGATACTAAGCACCCATGGAAATGCTGGAAATAAGGAACTGTTGAGCCATTTTATTACTTCTTCAAGAGAAAAATACAATAGTAAATAAAATGGTGCACCTGGGCTTGTCTCAATGGACAAGCATGACCAAACCCAGGTGAGAAATAGCTGAACTGATGGCTGCTACAACTGCTGCACCAATCTGCACTGCACTACCTAGAAAATTGCTCTTTCTGTTGACTTTGAATGGCTAGAAACACCACTTCCTGTGCTCAAAAAATTATGAGATTCGAGCTCTTGACTCCTTGGCCTAAACCCAGAAAAACCCACAAAGGAATTTAGTTGGTTCAAACTTCTGAAATTCGACCCCCAAGGAGCCCAACTTCAGCTGCAACTGCAAAACTCGGCTTGCTGGATTCTGACTGTAAAACCTCCTGGAAAGTGTCCAAAAGTGTTGGGTTGATCCCTCCTACAAATCTCCTGACTTCCCGGATGAGTTTCCAGGTTGTAGCTCTTGCCCCCAAGACCCACGAAATTGTTGGACTGGCCCTCTGCGCTGTCTCCCAGGCCTGGAATTCGAACTGCTGGGTTGCTGGCTTCTTTGGCTCCAAAACTCTCAAGAAATGTTGGCCTAATGTTGTCCTTCAGATTCCTTGGCTCTCCCGGCAAATGGCTGATCTACTGTGGCTCAATCTCCTTCTGTGTATTCTCCTGGTGGCCCAGAAATACGCATTTCCTGAGTGTGGCTGAATGATGGTGTTGTAGCAAACTCCCGGATCTCCTGAAAACGTTGATGGAACTGCCTTCCTAGGGCAGGCACTCAAGGTCCCCCGAAGGTAAGGTTGAATCTCCCGCTTGAGAGATTCGTGGTTGAACAACCAGTTGACTCGGCTAAGCAGCTGAGCGAATAGTCAAGTAAATTTGATTTGCAAGGTGAATGAATGATGCAAATGAGAACCTCCTCCTCCTTTTGTCTTCATGGGCCTTACTTGCCTCGTGTGGGCCCATCCATTCAGCGTTTTTAATGGCCTAGTTTGAATTCCTACGTGGGTCGCCCCCACCTTCAACTAGCAACCAAATCAAGTCGAAATTTCTCCCAAGTCCCTAAGTTGAAACTGTTGGGTCCTTTTCCTTAGCCAAAAATGTGCAAAAATTTGTAGAGACACACTATTACAAATGTGTTTGAGAAGGGACATGATACAATGGTACAACTAGAGTGCACATTAGAGCATCAGAGCAACCCTCTTCAGACATACATAGATGGGGCTTGTAGCATCAATAGTTTACCTCTGCACCTTGGAGAGCGAGAGGCAGAGCCACCTCAACATATTTTATGTGTTGACCAGGCTCATGAGTAGCACAGAGTGCAACATTCGCAGGATGGAGGGTTTGTCTTATGTATGGGAGTTCATACATTCAATCCCTCTCTTGGGTTTGGATGGTGAGAGGTTCTAAGTTGGTACCCGGTGGAGTGGGCTATGTAGATGGTAGTGGACCTAGGAGAAGCTCAACAGGAGCTTCCAGGCACTAGGGATACCAGAAGCCTAGGCTAGCATTGGGATCTGGGTGGGACTACTTATCATTTCCCAGTTATGTCGGTTGACTACAACTTGGATGGTACAGTTAAGCTAGCAGTTGAGCGTGCACATTCGGTATGGGAGTCTCGATCAGCGCCTGTGGCCAACCAGTTTATGGACAGACTCCTTTGGTTGTCTTGGTATGACGTCTGTACACGGGATCATGGGGTGATCAACATACTCTGGAAGGAGTTTGTTGGAGGAGGCGTCATTGGTAGGCCACCAGACAATGCCTTGTATGGGGCTGCGGACTCTTCACTTTTGTGTTGGGCACAGAGGACGCAGAGGAGCATAACAGTGGTGGTATCAATATTGACACATAGGGAGATTCACTTCTCTGATCTCTCAAGGAGGATTTGGAGGGGAGGTCCCCTCATCGGAGAGCATGGTGATGTGATGGTGCAGGTGAGGATACCGGTTGGGTGCGGGCCAACGCATATGGACACAGATTTAAGCATCTAGCATGGAGCAGTGGTTTGCAAATCGACATGGAGACACATGCAGGTGTGTCGTAGTATGTTGGACTGCGCTATGGAGTGGGAGTGCCTCACATCGCATTGAGTGCATGCGGGGAGTGACAAGTACAGTGACACAGGTGGGACACAGGATGGTACATGATGGTACAATTGTAGCCTAGAGTATCCAGTGGTGTATCGAGACAGGTTGCAGCATACAATGGCATGTCGCGGAGTGTGGCGATACTAGGTGGTATGCAGTGGCAGATGATGCGACGTAGCAGGCACTTGGAGCGTTGCCTCCCAAGAGACTTATGGATAGAGGCATTACATGTACCATTGTATGCAGGCCACCTAGGATCGATGAGGACACTATTGAGCATCTGGGGAAACCATGTTTAGTGGAGACAGGGCTTTGAGGGGGTTATCAGCAAATTCGAGACAGAGAGGGGATCATCCATAGGATTACTGTTGAGCATTCTGGCAGACTCTTGATCATACTCTTTGGGACATACCCACCCATCATCATTCAGTATTGCTTACAGTCGCAGAGGTTTTGGTTGTTGCCCTTTGACACTCTCCATTCAGTTGGCAGGGCATGGGAGGCTCACCCTAGGCAGTTGGATGAGACACCATGTGTCATGGTCTAAGAGGAGACTCTCTTGTTTAGACACTTGGTAGGTGCACGAGTTGATGGTTACAGGCTTAGGGATGGCATGGTTGATTATCGAGGTAGCATATGTTCCACCCCTAGGCTGACACTTGGGGAGGTGACTGAGAGGGAGTTACATGGTGCTTTTTCAGCTAGATAGCTCGAGGCGTTAGGTGAGAATGAGGTACAGAGGACAATAGTCCTTATTGGCAAGATGATGCCTAGGCTTCCGGTAGTACCTGGGCACATCATCAGGAGTTGGGATAACAAATCTCCCTGTGTGATTTGTCAGGCACAGAGCAGCTGGATATTCGCGGCACAGGTTCTTGATGCTCGGTGCCTACCTATTGGATACCTACATGAAGCAAAGATGAGGCACAAAGGGGTCCCAATAGCTAGCAGCATATCACAATGACAGACAGAGAGGATTGGGGGTTTTGGACCTCTAGTATGGTTATGGGATCTAGGGATCCACTGGATTGGTGGGATACTCCACTCCTTAGTGAGCATGGTCGGGATAACAGGCAGACTGATTCATTCACAAGCGGACAAATGGGGGATCACTGAAGCCCTCACCATAGGACGAGGCATATTGTTGCTTAGGATTGGGGTTAGCCATGGGGCAATAAGTGTTGGCACTATTGAGGTGCTTTGGCAAGTTGGGCCTAACCTCAATCATCGCATAGATTGTGGCCGAGAGTTATGCGAGAGGAGGTTATGGTACGAGTGTGCTAGACAATTAGTGATGACCATGGTGTCACAGGGTCAACAGGATGGTTTCTTGCTACGCTGGGCAGGGAGGCTTAGCATCATAGTACTTAGCAATTCAGCTACCCATAGGGGTGAGTTAGTCTCTACAGGAAAGTGTCATTCATATTTTCCATAGGGTTTCCGTGATTCATTGATGGCATGGGAGACTTCATCAGCATGGCAGGATGGCCAGTTAGAGGATTTCAGGAGGAGATCATGCAAGAGAGGCTTCATTCGCATGGGGATTGAGTTGTATATTCAGGGGCCCACAATCAGAGTGCATGGGGTGGACTATTCAGTAGGGAAACTTCATGAGGATTTGGACGGAGTTTTACATCATCGGGATGCTCTACTTATTAGCAGTAGACAAAGGGGTTCTAACACCCCTATCTAGCAGGATAGTGAGTGGAGCAAGGGGTGCTCCATGTTGATCAGGTTAGCTTGGGATCCTGGTATTGAGGGACTCCTTCACTATAGGATAGTGCAGCGATCAAGGACGATCCAATTGTTGAAGGAAATGTAACTAGGTTTGGTCTTCATAAATGTACTTTTGATATTTGTATTTATTCAAGAAAAGGAATATTATTTTTATAATATATGTCAATGAGTTTCTTTTTCATTGAAATAGGTCTAGCACATGTTAAAGTGCTATCGGTGAGTCAAAAAGAATTATGTTGAAGACCTTAAGGTCATGTTACACCATGTATATACTTTCATAAAGAGTCAAAGGAAACCCCTCCAAGCAAAGTCAAGTCCTCTCCATGCAATGACATCCTTCAAGAAGCAAAAACAATGAAGAATCTTTAAGTCGGCCTGCAGTCTTCAAGTCGGCCTAAAGGAGGGACAGACCTCTATATATAGAGGTTGTCCACTCCCTCAAAAGACAACGCAATCATTTCTAAAATCAGCGAAGGTAGGAAGTCGAGAAAAGGGTGAACGAAGGACGAAGAAAGGGTCTCCAAATGCAGCGAAGAAGGAAGCAAGAACACTAAACTTTAGAGCATTGTTTCTAGGGCAAGTTGCAGACACACGTGCGAGGAAAAGGAAGGCTGCCTCCGGTCATAACAACAGAAATTCACAGTTAATATATCTTTCTATTTGGGCTAGTAAACTAGGCCTATAAGGCCTCCCACTCAAGCAAAGAAGAAGGGCACTCAAGCGAAGGAAACGAGAGCCTACAACATCAAGTAAACCACCACACGTGCGAGAATTTAGGGCTGCATGACAATCACATCAAGTCTGCACCTACGCCTTGAAGAAGGAGCTCATTTGGTCAAGAAGAAGGAAGGGATCATCACAAAGGGTCTAATCAAAGGTATCTCTTATAGAGCAAGTGCAACAAGATCTATCAACAGTTGAAAGAAGAATGAAGTGCCGGAAGGAGGACGAAGTGTCAGGGAACAAAGTGCATGAAGGAGGAAGGACTTGACTTGTGCTTGGAGGATATTCTAGTCAGGGGTCTAGGGTTTGGTATTGATCAATAAGAGAAATTCACCAAAGGGTTTTCCTCTCAAGAGAAGAGAGGTTTTGGCCCTCGCAGATATCCAACATCTTGTGTTCTTGTTCTTATGTTTTTTGGTAGCAGTTTGATGAAGTACACACACATGCATTAATAAGAAGAAGAAGAAGATTAAGCTAACAAGAAAATATAAAAAGACTCCACAAATTGTTATCAAGTCAAGAAGAATCATACTACCCCTAATTGCCCTTGATTCTTCAACATGGTATCGGACCTAAGGTGACACATCAAGGAAAGGGCATCTCAAGAACACTCATCAAGGAAGGACATCTACAAAAGTTGAAGCATCTAGCCAAGAAGTCTCAATCACTTCAAGGACAAGAAGGTCTACCATCTATCATTCATCAAAGAAGACTACAAATCAAGAAGAAGAGCCTTACATAACAACACATACAAGAAGAGCAAATCAAAGAAGGACCTACATCAAGCAACAAGTCATCAAGCAAGTCCACTTGTAGAAAGCAACTTGAAGAACATCAAGATCTAAGGAAGGCAAGCCATCAAGTCTTCAAGGAGAAAGTAAGTCCACTACATCTCAAAATCTAACAAGTATATGTCCCCTTCTGAATATACATCAATGTCTTTTTGCGAGGAAAACAATAAATTGGTAGGTACCAATAACTTTCTTGCATGGAAGAAGAGGACTGATTTACTTCTCAAGGAGAATGAACTTCTAGAACACATCAAAGGGAATATCACTATTCTTGCTAAGGAACAAACTCAAGCCTTAGCCAAGTAAAATAAGGATGAGACAAGAGCTCAAAGGATTCTAATAGAATCTATCAAGGACTCTCTCATTCCTTATGTCTCCAAACTTGAAACATCAAAAGAAATCTATGATAAACTAGTAGAGCTATTCTCGGTAAGAACAACTGGAGAAGTGATATCTCTACGAAATGAATTGTACAAAATGAAGATATCAAAGGAAGGAATAGCTCCCTACTTCATGAAGATCTTTGAGATGAGGGATCAACTTCAAGAGATAGGGGAAGTCATGTTCGACAGGGAAATGACAACTGTAGTACTCAATGCTCTACTTAAGGATTGGGGCAACTTCACATCAAGCATATATGCCAAGAAGGAAGCTACCCCACTAAGTGAAATGTGGTCTCTATGCAAGATAGAAGAAACAAGACTCAAAGCAACGGAAGATGTGGGATCAAAGGAGCAAGCTTTTGCTAACATGGCCAAGAGAAAGGGAAAATTTGGCAAATTTGGTCCACGAAGAACATACAATAGAGATATGTCCAAAATCCAATGCTTTGGATGCGAAGAATATGGACACTACAAAAGGAATTGTCCAAAACTTAAGAAGGACAACAACAACAAAAGAAAAGGGAAGAAGCTCATGTGACTCAAGAAATGAAAGAAGAAGACAAGAAGCAAAAGAAGGAAGATCCTCTGGATCTCTACTATGACTAAGTCAAACTCTTTACTTAAAGTCCTCTTTCAAAGTTTTGAGTAGTATAGGAGCTTGTAGGAATAGAATAAAATTGCATGGCTATAAACATCTTCTAGAATCTCGAAGCGTGATGTACATAGAGTTCAAAATACTCATGTAGAAGGAGCATTTATAAATAGAACAAAATATATGGTTAGAAATATCTTCTAGAATATAGGAGCATGATAGATATAGCTCAAGATATTCATGTAGAAGGATCATACCTAGTACAGGACCTCATCCACAATAAAAGAAAATTGATCATGATTAAGAATCCTAGAAGACCTCCATCATCAAAAAGAAAGAAACATTTGCAGGGTAAGGATATTCAAGATCCTTTGATGGAATGTTCAAAAGAAGATTCATAAACAAAAGCAGATGTCTCATTGGGAGTCCCATTCACGGGATTCAAGAAAAAAGATGATATGCAGGCAAGCTAAGATGAAGCGAGAAGGACCACACCATGGACAATCAATTGAAGATAAGATGATCAAAGGAGAATCAAGATGAGGTATGTATGCATCAAAGTTTAGTCATGTTATCATATGTATATTATTGAGTCATGGGAATAGTTCTATGACATGATCAAGTAGGAAAGAATTTCTTTCACCAATGACATGTTCAAAGGCATGTACTACAATGCAATGAAGATCAAGAAAAATAAATACTCACATAAGGAGTATAGGATTGCTGACTAAGAAGTAAGTGAAAAAGGAATGTTGACTAGTCCTAGAAGCAAGAAGTGCTCCCACAAGGAGCATAAGGTGGTTGATTAATCTATCAAAGAAGAAGCAAATGAAGAAAGAGATTAAGCATGAGAAGAACACCATGGTCACAAGGAATCACTATCTGACAAGATTCATTGAAGACATCTCCCGAAAGAAGGCAGAACAACTCTGACAAAGGAAGGAAAAAGATCAAAGGACCCTTGACACCTATCATGACCTTGGAGATATGAAAGGTGCAAATAATTGATTCTACTCTACAAAGATGTCATGATGAAGAAGCCATCCAGCAAAAGCACCATTTAGTGTTGAAGCAATATCAGGATGAAGTCATGAAGGGCTACTAGATCAAAGCATGGGAACAAGCAAGTACAACGAAGCATCCATGTGAAGAGTAGTCCGAAGCATAGACAAGATGACAAGTAGTAACTAGATGACAAGAGAACCTGATATATGACAAGAAAACCACTTTCCACGAAGGAAGCAATGACATGACAAACTAGGAAGGAAAGTGATTGATGGATGGTGCCCTACCAGGAAGAAGTTCGAACAAAGACTTCATGACATCAAAGGAAAGAAGGAGATCAAGCAGCTGAAGGACCCACAAAGAAGAAGTTGTTGATGAATGGACGAGTCCTTTGCTAAGAGGGAGTTATAACAAGTTCCCAATTACAAAGCACCTTGTCAGAGGATACTTGGGCATGTCTTCCTCAATTAAGAGGAAGAGATAGACACAACATTCTTATCTTCACTTGGGAAGAAAGAATGGGAGAATTGGGTAATCATCTGGCATCTGATACTCTTTGAGGATGTGTAGGGCATCTAAGACAAGAGTAGGCAAGAGGACCGATATTCTTTGAGGGTTGGGAACCCAAGACAAGAATAGTCCTAGCAAATCATACTCAATGAACACCCAGGTGTGTATGTACCTTGAGAGACAATGACTAAGGTGTCTATAAGTCATTGGTCTCGACAACATTGTGCTCTGATCTATTGAGAGATAAGAGTTGTCAGTCAAGGCCTTGTTGTGGAAACAATATTGATTACTATGATGCTATAACAGATGGATTGCCAATTCGGTTTCTCTTATGTGAATTCTTCAAGATTGAAACATACTTGTAATGTTGTATGAATACCTCCCTAGTTAAGAGGGAGTGTTGAAGGAAATGTAACTAGGTTCAATCTTCATAAATGTACTTTTGATATTTGTATTTATTCAAGAGAAGAAATATTATTTTTATAATATATGTCAATGAGTTTCTTGCTCATTGAAATAGGTCAGCACATGTTAAAGTGCTATAGGTGAGTCAAAGAGTCAAAAAGAATTAATTTTGAAGACCTTAAGGTCATTTTACACCATGTATATACTTTCATAAAGAGTCAAAGGAAACCCCTCCAAGCAAAGTCAAGTCCTCTCCATGCAACGACATCCTTCAAGAAGCAAAAACAATGAATAATCTTCAAGTCAGCCTAAAGGATGGACAAACCTCTATATATAGAGGTTGTCCACTCCCTCAAAAGACAACGCAATCATTTCTGAAATCAGCGAAGGTAGGAAGCTAAGAAAAGGGTGAACGAAGGACGAAGAAAGGGTCTCCAAGTGTAGCGAAGAAGGAAGGAAGAACACCAAATTTTAGAGGATTGTTTCTAGGGCAAGCTACAGTGACATGTGCGAGGAAAAGGAAGGTTGCCTGCGGTCATAATAGCAGAAATTCATGGTTAACATATATTTCTATTTGGGCTAGTAAACTAGGCCTATAAGGCCTCCACTCAAGCGAAGAAGAAGGGCACTCAAGCGAAGGAAAAAAGAGCCTACAACATCAAGTAAACCACCACACGTGCGAGAATTTAGGGCTGCAGGACAGTGACATCGAGTCTGCACCTGCACCTTGAAGAAGGAGCTCATTTGGTCAAGAAGAAGGAAGGGATCATCACAAAGGGTCTCATCAATGGTATCTCTTCAAGAGCAAGTGCAAAAGATCTATCAATAGTTGAAAGAAGAACAAAGTGCCAGAAGAAGGAGGACAAAGTGTCGGGGAACAAAGTGCAGGAAGGAGGAAGGACTTGACTTGTGCTTGGAGGATATTCTAGTCAGGGGTCTAGGGTTTTCCATTGATCAATAAGAAGCTTCAATAAGAGAAATTCACCAAAGGGTTTTCCTCTCAAGAGAAGAGAGGTTTTGGCTTTGGCAGAGAGCCAACATCTTGTGTTCTTGTTCTTATGTTTTTTATAGCAGTTTGATGAAGTACACACACATGCATTAATAAGAAGAAGAAGAAGATTAAGCTAACAAGAAAAAGTAAAAAGACTCCACAAATTGTTTTCAAGTCAAGAAGAATCACACTACACCTAATTGCCCTTGATTCTTCAACACCAATGGCATATTTGGGACTTTGGTGAAGTTTGCTGCGACAGTGGGAATCCACAATCAGAGAGGGCGCTTGTTCAGGCACTGCTTGAGGACAAGCAATTTTTGGTGCATTGGAGGAGCTTGCCAGATGAGGATGCTACTTAAGAGGGCGAACACATACTTGAGCATCCAACACTGAAGTTGCTTGGGGACAAGCAACATTTGGGAGGGGAGGATTGTCATGTCCCTTCCTAAATTAATTTGGAGCAAAACTAATTATTGCATTTTGGGGCCCATTCGATTTTTATTAGGAGATTAGACTTAGGATAAGTTATTTTGTTGTGGTTAAATTACACATGGGGGGCACCCACACTAGGGAAATACGCACTCCCTAGTTCGGTTTGCATGGAGGTGGTTAAGTGGGGGCCCACGATGGAGGTAAAATTGGAGGGAAAAGTGCTCCACGAAATCTATATAAGGCAGCGCTCCTCATTTCATTCATCTTTGGCATATCAAATTTCTCTTTGGTTGCTCGAGCTGCTTAGCCGAGTCACTCACTATTTAGGAAGAGTTCTTCAAGTGAAAAGCTCGCCCTTTCTTCAAGGGACTTCAAGTGCCACCCTAGGAAGGTTTTTCTTCATTTCTTCAAGAGGAGGATCTCATTGTGATTTCCAACAATTACATTCATTTCTAGGTGGTGCGTATTACTAGAGGATGCAGTGAAGAGGAGGCCGATTTTGCTTGTGGTGTCTTGCAGTGGGGTTTAGGTGAGAGATTTTCTGAAAAGGAGGCATCAAAGGATTGTTGGCATTTGGGAGAGTTTTGGAGCTGGAGGAGTGTGCTACCCTGCAAGGTGACTTTCGCACTTCCTAGGCCAGCCCAGAGGCAATGCTAGGTGCTCACGTGGAGGGTAGAGTATCAGTGTTTGAGGCTGAAATTCACCGTGGAGGTTAAAGGAAATATTTGGGGAGGTGATTGCTACATTTTTGAAGCTTGGAGGAGGATTCCGTTGGTGTTCCTTGTAGGGCGTATTCCTTTAACAGTTTGGAGGGCGTAGGGCCTATTGGAGGCCGAATTTGGAAGGTCAAAATCTGGCCAAACCATTTCTGGGTTTTTGACAAGGATCCCAGATATAAAGTTTAGGAATTTTCTAAGCACCGGAGGTGGGGTTTTCAGTCGTATCTTTGCAGTAGAGGGTGCAAAATTATTGGGGATTGCACAGTGCCTTTGGGTGTCGATTTTGGGAGGTCAAAATTGGGCCAAACCATTTATGGGTTTTTGTGGGTTTTGGTCAAGGAGCTTGGGGCTGAATTTGTAGCATTTTCCAAGCAGCGGAAGTGGACTTTATTGCAGTTCCTTTCCAACCAGCAGTGTAGTTTTCCGGGCAGCGCAAAGCATTAGAGGAGTAGACATTTTCCAGTATTTGATATCATTGTCTCATCACCTAGATTTTGTCATGTTTGCCATTGAGGCAAGCCTAGGTGCATTCATCCATACTATTGTACTTGCTCCATTGATTAATAAAATGGCTCAGCTGGTTCTACCTCTGGAGTTTTTATGAGCATGTGTTGTTTGTTAAAAAAATTTGTGTTGAGAACCGTTTTTGCTATATATATCATTGTTTTTTTAAGTCAGGAACATTACAGAATTTTCTGTTTGACTACTCTTATCTTGGATGCCCTACCTCATCCTCAAAGAGTATCAGAATCAGTGTCGATGCTTACCCAATCCTCCATTCTTTTTTCACAATATGAAGACAAGAATGATGTGTCTATCTCTCCCTCTCAACTATGGAAATTATACTCATTCCTATAAAAGGAATATACCCAAGCTCCCTCTTATCCAGGGAATTGTCCAAGCTCCCTCTTATCAAAGGACTTGTCCAATCTCCCTCTTAACTAGGGACTTGTTACCAATAACAACTATCAACACTTTGGTGGAGATCATGGAACTAGCAGCTGCTTATAGAGCTCCTTCCTTCGATGTCATGAATTTCATCTTCATCCTTATGGAGCCTTCATCTTATAGGTTTTCTTCGTAGGGCATCGGCCATTCGTCACTTTTCTTCATTAACCATATCAGTCATGTCATCCTTCTTTTCATCGGAAAGTGATCTTTAGTCCACATCTGGCTTTCCTTCATTTGGCTACCTCTTCCAAGTCATGTTACTTTCAGGATCCTTGATCCATTCCCATGAGTACTAGTCGTAGGTGGCATCTACAACTCTCTTTCGGTGGCCCTATATCAACCCAACCAGATGTTGTTCAAAAATCAAAATGAACGTTAAATCAAAGTTACCTTTTATGATGGCCTTTCATCATGACATATGTTTGCTTGCAACATCAACATCCTGCACATATATAAGCACATCTCCAAGACAGTCAATGTCAAGGGTCTCCTTTCTTTACAAATTTTATCGAAGTCTTCATACCTTCTCCATGGAGATGTCCTAGCCAATTCTTTTAGCCATCGGATGTTGATCACTTATCTTATGTGACTATAGTTGCATCTTTCATGAATTCTTCTTCCTTTCTTCACATATTGCTTCCCAAGAACTTTTGTACATAGTTCCTTCATCATGTCAACCATCTCATATTCCATATAAGGAACTAGTTCAAGGTATATACCTTCTTGCATCTTTCTAAAGGAAGATATCTTCCTTCTTCGAACATACTCATGAATTAGAGCATTCACCCATGCTATCGGCAACTATATGATGACATGACTTAATCTATCAAATATATACATACCTCTTTTCTCCTTTTGGTCATCTAGACTTCCTTCGACAACTTCCTTTCCTTGCTTGAAAGTTCTTCAACCATTTTGACATGTTTCCTTCCTTTGTCACCATACCATCATCCTTCTAAACAATGGATCCCACACAAGGTGGAATGATTAGCGACACACTTGCTTTTTCCAAGTAGAGGTGAACCTTATAATGAAGATTCCAACAGAGGATCTTGATTATCCTCATCCTACAAATGCTCCTTTCTAATGATGATGATGTATGATGATTTTTTTTTATCTTCTATCATGCTAGATGGCTCTCTCAACCATATATACTACTTGTGCTTTTAATGAGGTTACCAAGAGATACTTATTTTCTATGATAACTGCTACATCCATGTAGACTTCTACTTCAGCCATCCTTTCAAGCTTTTATAATGATGACATGAGCTCTTGCTTTAATCGTATGCTTCTAATATGATGTCATCTCCTAATATGATGCATCTTATCATACTTGCAATATTTCTACCATTATAGCTATTTTTCACAAAAACTGAAAAGAACTAAGGAGATTATCTCAGTCATAGTAGAGATTGTTCACTTCATCCTTTGATTTCTTCTTCGTAGGTTCTTCTACTTCTTCAGTGACAAGGGATCCGTTCCTTTCTCTCCTTTTCTTGTTGAGTTTCAGACAATCTTTCTTGAAATGCTCACATTCCTAACAGCCATAGTATTGGATCTTTGACATATCAATCTTCTTCTTTTTCTAAGGACCAAACTTCCCAAACTTTCCTTTTCTCTTAGCCATGGCAGCAAATGCTTGAACTTGTTCACTTGGTACTACATCGCTTTTTACCTTCAACCTGGTTTCTTCAATCTTACACAATGACCAGAGTTCACTGAATGGGGTGGCTTCCTTCTTTCCATAGATGCTTGATACAAAATTTCCCCATTCATCAGGTATTGCATTGAGCACCACAATGGTCATCTCTTTGTTGAAGATTATTTCCTCCAACTCTCGCAGTTGGTCTCGTATTTGTGACACCCTCGTAAGATATGAGGCTATCCTCAAATATATCACTTCTCCTACAGTTCTTATGAAGAACAATTCTATTAGTTTGTCATAGATGTCTTTTGACTTCTCCAATTTTGCCACATAAGGGATGAGGGAATACTTGATTGATTCTATAAGGATTCTTTGAGCCCTTATTTCCCCTTTCATATATTTTGCTAGAGCTTCAGCGTCTTTTGGTGGTTCTACAATTGAACCCTTAACATGTCCAATGACTTCCTTTTCTATGAGGATCAAATTTGTCATCTTCTTCCATGCAAGGAAATTTGATGACCCACCAAACTTATTGCTCTCCTTGCAAAATGAAGTCATTTTGATAGTAGATTTAGTTATAGATATAAGGATACTTACTTGTTAAGTGAAGATGCTCCTTTGATGGTGATATCTTCAACTTGATGCCTTCTTTATTTTGATGATGATGTTTGCTTCCTTAAAGATGACAATACTTCTTTTTCTAGAGATGTCTTTCTTCAAAAATGCTTGAGACATGATCCTTGCTTTAATGAGAGGGAGATCACCTTGATGATGATGATGACAGTGCTTCTTATTACTTCCTTAGAATGTGGAGACTTCAAGATGCCTCTAATGTGTAGTTCTTCTTTGAGTGGAAGTAGGTTCCTTGAGGTCTTTCCTTTCCTTGAGATGATGATTGTAAAATGCATGAGCTTCCCAAGAATGCTTCAAGTGTGGAACCCTTCCTTGGATAAGCTAGGGTTTTGAGGTCTTTTATGATATTCCTTAGTTCCTTCCTTAATACTCCTTAGGTTGCTTGGCCCTTATGAATCCCTACTTGATGGTTCAATGTCCTCTTTGATGCCTTGACCTTTCTTAATATTCCTTTTGATGGTCCTTCTACAAGTTGTCTTTCCTTATCTTGTCACCTTAGCTTTAATACCATGTTGAGAAATCTAGGGGCAACTAGATTAGGTGATTTCTCTTCTTTGATAACTGCTTGTGATGTATATTAGTTAAATTGATTAACTTCTTCATTCACTTGATTATAGTTAGTGTTTTTATCATCAAACAATGACCAAAACAGTAAAGAACAATGAGACAAAAGAACACAAGATGTAGGTGACCAGACAGGGCCAAAACCTCTCCTGATGAGAGGAAAACCCACAAGAACTCTTCTCTTCTTGTAGAACTTCAATTGACGAATTCCAATACCTATAACCCTTGACCAAGTTCCCTCTAAGACCAAGTCAAACTTTCTTCTTAATGAACTTTCTTCCAGCGACTTTGACCTAGCAGCGTCCAGCAACTTTGGCAACCTCCAGCTACTTCGACCTAGCAGCTTCCAATAACTTTGACCCCAGTAACTTTCCAGCACTTCGACTTGCTCAGCGACTTTCCAACACTTGGACTTGCCCAGCAACTTTCCAGCACTTTGTCTTGTCCAACGACTTTCCAGCACTTCGACTTGCCCAACAACTTTCCAGCACTTCGACTTTCCCAACAACTTTCCAGCACTTCGACTTGATCTTTCATGTAGGCCGACTTGTTGCTTGCCTGTTGACAAGGTATTGGAGGGTCTTTGACTCTAATTTTGATTCAAATAAATTTTCTTTACAATATGTAACATGCCCAAAGGGGTCTTCCATACATGACAATGACTCAATTGACTTTAGACTCAATGACAAGCCCTAGAAGCACTCAATGGGTGCTTCACCTAAAAATAAATTTCCTTTGAACATGAAACCCATGCCTCAAGAATGACAATAATAAATTTATTTTTCTCTTTACAACAAATACATAAAATCATGATTACATGTGTCATTTTGAAGACTGAACCTAGTTACATATTTCGACATGAGTAACACTTTTCCTTTTTTTTTAAGTTTTTGTTTTTTAGGTACCTGTCAACATTTGCATAGTTAGTAATCATTTTTCTCTAAAAAAATTAGATAGAAAAGTATATTATTACACATACTTCATACTATTTTTTCATAAGTTTTTCTGTTAGTATTAGTTCTCCCAACACTTATTAACCAGAAAACACTAATTTCAAAAGTTTCCCATTTTCATGTTTCCACCCCTAAAGCGTGATCTCCAGGCATTGCATATCAGTGGATGAATGAATTCATTTTCCTTCTTGTCAATTGGAGCGAGTTCCAAGTTCTGCACTAAGTTTTGCATTGTAATCATTGGAGATCATTCTCAAAAAGTTCAGATTTGCCTCATATATTGATTGATGTTATTTATCTAAGACAAAGTTTAGAGAGGTCATTTTCTTATTAGCAAGTGGTTTGGTAGTTTCGCCACACTAAGAACTTTGAGCCCTCTATTTCGAATAGGGCGACATGCTAAGTACCAACTTGCCCTCTTGTCCTCCCACTGGCAACAAACCAAGTCTGCATTAACTTTCCAAGTTGACCAAATGCTACTGAAAATGAAAGAGTGTCATCTTTTCACTGGGGAGTATGGCCTCCTTGCCCCTGATCACGTCTCAATTGTGTAGTTGTGAAGCCTTATGTCAAAGGATGTCAAAGTTGTTTTGGAGGGATGGGGGTGTGAAAATCAGTTACCCGATTCCTACTGCAGCAACTGATGTTAATTCTTCTAATTGTTAATTTGATTAAACAATTTACTTGTTGTGTGCTATGGCAAATATCGAATTAAATACACTGCAGCCTACACAGATAAAAAATTGGTGAAACTAAATACAGCATAGGAGAGAAATAATCATCACAGACATCTACACAGTTATTTTTGGATAAATGTTCCTAGAAAAACCCAATGTGGGAAAACTGGTACAACAGCTAAGGGTTTGTATTATTAAGCAATAGTAAAATTGAGCACAATTCGTTGGATGCCCAACTAGCTATCTGATACAAAGAGAAACTGGGCAAAAATAATAGTGAGATGATCTCACCCTATTGCTAGAAGAACCGACATTGATCTGCATTGGAGGTGAGCCTCTGCGTAGTTCTACATCACTCCCATGCAGTCACTGCAGTTAGGACTGCGCTGCACCTCTTTCTGACCCTCTGTTGGCTAGAAACTTTAGCTCTCAAACCTTTCGGTCTCACACCCCAGCTTCTGGCTCTGGAACTCGACTTCCTTAGCAGAATTTCGATCTCCCACTGAAGCTCTACGCTACCATAGCATAGCTCTGTGTGGCCCTGCGTCAGCCTCTCTGGATGCCTCTCTGCCCTCTCTTCCTTGTACTCTCTGGTGCATGAAAACTTCCCTCTGGATACTATCCCTGCCCTTCACTGCAAGAAATCTCCTCGATCGATTCTCTAGCAACTGTTGCGATGCCCTCTCTGAGAAATTTGATCTCTTCATCTCTCTCCAATGTGTTTTCCAAATGCCCATCAAAGTCCTTATAATCTTCCAGTTGAGTAATCGACAACCCAGATTAGATTCTAATCAATGGCTCAAATCATTTGGACTCGATCTCCGTCTTCTTCTAGAAGTTTCACCCACAGTTTGATTAATACCTTTTAATTATTTTAATTTCCTAAGTTTAGACTTAAACACCCATTAAAAATAATTAATTATTTTAATAAAACTGTCTTCGGGTGGAATTTCCCAAAACGATTTCTGGGTATTGTGGAATACATGTGTCCTAGCCTCCCTGCAAATTTTGAGGCTTGTTGACCCTGCCGCCTACACCTACCTACAAGTTAGTGAGAAAAGCCTTCAACCCCACAAGGTGTGGTCGGTGGCAAGGAACTCAGAGAAGGGGATGTCACACTAATCCCGACTCTCTCCGTTTGAGCTATCTCCTAGGTTAGCTAAGGGGGGTGGTCCCTAATGAAAAGTTAAGTTAAAAGATGTGAGTTTCTAGGAGAGTGTTATAGTGAAAATGGATTACTTTTAAAGATTTATGGGCAAATATGAAGTGAGCAACTTGAAATAACAATGTCAATCATTAATATGATTAAAAACCATAAAACCAGTTCATTATAAAGAATTTGCTCAACAATTTAAAGATATATTTTCTCAAAGTAAAATGCAATGCTCTCAAAAGAGAAAACAAAGTAACCCTGAAATGTAAATAAGAATTGTTAGCACAAGATATGTAAGATACAAAATGCTTTTGAAATAATCAACTTTATAAATCAAAACATGTGAAACATATCTTGCCAAAACCCAAAAATTAGTAATTAACTTGGAAATGTAAAAGAAAGGAAGTGCTAAACCAAGACATCAATATGCAATTAGACTTGAAACATGTAAAGAAAACACTTGTTTGAAATGATTACAATACTTGCTTTTGGAATAGACTTTGCATATGAAAACTCAAACCATCAAGAGACAAGTAAAGTAAATGTAATGGAAAGTGCTCTTGGTTAATTTTATTAATTAGCTCTACAACAAGATTACAATTTAACTCTTCAATCCTCAGACCTCACCCTCCCCCAATGATATGGATCTCATATTGACGAGTCAATAGAGGAGTAGAGGATCCCTAAGATGTCTACTTCAACCAACTTATGTTAGAGGTAAAATTTTAATGAGGCTTGGAGCCTTCCTATACTAAAATGCCTAGATGAAATGCAAATTTTGTTAATTCCCCAAATTAAAATAATGATACATGCAAATGCTTCAAAGAGATTGATTTGCAATGCTTAAAAATGAAATAGTGTTCAACATAAGTTGCAATTATAACTTCAATTGGAGGAATAAAATTAGCCTACAAGTGTTGCATGTGTTTCATCAATGAATTAAAATGATACAAGTAATTTGCTTGAAAGTAAAAGTTGTTTCAAATAGACAATGACAATAAATTGCTTCAATATTCAAGATAACAATGTAGCATAAAACTGAAGCATGTATTCAAGTGTTCATAAAACAATTTACCAAGGTAAATGGAAACGAATCAAAGTTTGTTAAAAATATAAAATGCTTGCATGTAAAGGATGAATTGCCCAAAGTAAAGTGTAAGCTTGTAGCTTCAAGCAACAATGAGATAGAGAATGCAAAGCTCAAATGAAATTGTAACAAACTTTAACTTAATGAAATGTGATAGTGAGGTTGTGTTAATTCTCAATTAAAGCATGCATGTAAGTGAATGAAGTATGAAAGCTTAAACCATGCAAATGTCAATCCACCCAAGAGAAGCCTCCCTCTAAATGGGGAGATAGGATACCATGAGAGAAATCCCAAGTTCGCACAAGCAAGTTAGATTTTTTATTAATATTACAATGAGAAAAGGGCCCTTCAAATTTCTCAACTATACTTCAAGGAGAGTCCTCACAATAATTGCTTGAAACTTAGACACTATACCTCCTTTCTTGAGAAAGTAGTGACAAGATCTCACAAAAATTATGCAAGAGAAACAAGGTGTGAGTTTCCTCCAAATGCCCAAGGCTTAAAGAGGAAAATGGGCAGCCCTCTAGTGAACTCGACTTGGCCAAAATAAACCTCAAAAGGGCTCAAAACATCCTTGGAAATCGAACCCCCAACACTTGCCAAAGGTCCAGCAAACACTTGTTAGATGTTGCAGGAAGTTGCTCTTCAAAATCTGCCACACAAGAGTTAGCAAACAATCCAAACAATGGCTGCCAAATACGTTAAGTATTAATGGAAAAATCAGCAAGATAAAATGTATATGTACAATTATAATTTACAAAAGTCTAAGCTAAAGAGTGAAAGTAAACTCTCGTCTTTGCTTAGCCATCTTCAAGCTCTTAGATAGCAAATAAAAAAAATGAAGTACAATTTTTTTTTTAAAGAGATTTAAATTTAGAATTTCTCAGCTTGTGTACAAGCTATGTGCCGAAATCCTTGCAAAACCACTTTGTAAGATAAGACTATGAAGGTTCAAAGAACAAATGAGAGCTCCTTTAAGAATATATCAAGAGTGGGTTGGTCTTTCCAAAGACTTCCCCTCACGCTTGATTCTGTAATCCCAACAAGAAGTTCCTTCTACAAAACTTCAATCAAGAATTAGTTCCATATAGATTTAGCAATAAACAATAATAAGAAACTCTAGAGATCTATTTAAAACCAACTAGAGCATTCTATACCTAGAGCATACTTCTAAATTAATTGTGAATGCAAGATAGCTATACATTAACAAATCTACAAGAGCATATGGGAGCAAATTAGATCAAAGCATGAGTAAAAGGAATTATACCAATGCTCAAGAATTCATCACACTCGAAAATGAGGAACACCTCATGAATGAAATCCCAAAGTCTTTATTGATATTTCTGAAAGTGTACAAGGCAGCAACGCTTCCGCAAGCACAATAGCTAGTAACAATATTATGCAATGTGAGAGCCCATGGCTCTATTATATAGAGAGTTGTGAGCAAATCCCAATGAAGAATGACAATGACAAATGGCATTGAAACCAATCCCAATGTAAAAGGGATTAAACAAGTGGCATGAAGTGACAATCCCAAAGAGAAATTCGAATTTGTTGAATGGAGCTCCAATGCCAAGTGTAAAAATCGAATTCTGGCAAGTGGACATCATTTTCTTCTTCCCTTATGTGCCAAATTCGAATTTTATGGTGGAATGACAAGTGTACATGGGTGGTAAACCCATATGGGGACAATTTCCCACAAAAATCTCCACCAAATATTCTTCCAAATCCTCCCAAATGTGCATTAACTTCACAAATTCGAATTTCCAAGCAGCTTTTTCATTTAATGCCAAAAATTCAATATTATTTAAGCACATGTCTTTTCCTTCATTTTAGGAGTCCACATCACCCTGGGACTTCACTTTAACTCCCCCATAATTTTCCACCTCATTTCCACAACATTTAGCATGTGTGGATATTTATTTTTCTCCATTTATTTAATTCCTGGCTTAATTAATTGCCAGATTTCCTACTAAACTTAGGAGAAGTAGATTTTGAGGGTCCAAAACACATTATTAACCCCTCAAAGTGTGTCATAGTAGAAATTTGAGGGTGAGAGGTGTAATTTTGATTACTCATACCACATACAACTTCTCTAGACTACACTTATTACAATTTAAATACAATTTTATTTGCAATTTTTGACCTGCGGGAAATCTAAAAAATTAAAAAATGACTACCTAGACCTAACCAAATTCCACGAAATTTTTTGTGTGATTTGGTATGGTAACATATATCGACTCTAGACACTAAGATGTGTCAGGGGCTCAACTTTCAAACCGCCACCCCGACTTTGAGGTAAAACGTGAGTGAAAAAATCTAGAAAATTATCTGCCTCTGAAAAAGAAGGGATAATTAACTAGATAAAAAAAACACTCCAAGGTGTACTCGTTTGTTGATCGAGTCCCAACATCCTAGGCCTATTACAGACTCAAAACTCATCATTATTAGAATTACTTATTACAATTCCCCGTAGGGTGTGGAATCTAGGTACAAAAAAGATGACAAGATAGAAGTAGAGTTAAAAATCTCTGTTGACAGACGATATCTGATGGTACAAGTGTCCTCTGGATCATCTTTGGGCATCGAGTCTTCATATAATCATCAGTTGCCACTCCAGTGGTCAACAAGGCTAAGAGCACATTCGATGCTACCAGAAATCAACACTCTCTCTTAGCGAGGAATGTGCTCTAGTAATGCGACCTGCTGAAGCATCACCCTTCTCTGTAACATCTCCCTCTGCGCTGTTGATGTCTAACATCACTGCCCACCAACTACTGCGCAAATGTTGCATCTGTACTATCGTTGACCCTGCCACTGCCAACACTGCATCTATACTGTAACCCTCATAATTTCTGCATTTGTGTTGCTGCTAGCACTGGCATTGCCAACACTACATTTGCACTGCAACCTTCTCCAATTGTTGTTGCTACTGCATCAACAACGGAAAAGCATCCAAAAATATTGAATAGGTGTTCAGCATGATGCATCTGTTGCTAGAGTTCTGACTATTGCTAGTCTCTGCGCTGACCCTCTGAAGCCTATTTGTTGCCGCTGACTTTGCATTGTACCAACTCTCCTCTGCGCTGCTCAGTCTCTAGCGCTCCTAGCCACTGCAACTACCACTCTGACACTCCTCCGCATTAATTGATCCTGGTCCATCCTGCTACTTCTGATCAGGGCTCATGTAGCAAGGTATTTGTATGGACCTGCGGTCCGAGTCACCTTCACAGTGCAAAGGACGGGCGAGGAGCTCGTGCGAAATGCGAATTGAACGAGCCACGGGCAAGTTTATACGATGTTGGGCGAGTTGAGAGGGCGGTCCCACGAGCTGGATGGGCCGACCCTCCACTCAGGCGAAGGCAACATGTTGAACGAGTCGGCTTGGGCGTTGGGCATGGGTCGGCCGGGTGACATAACTTGCCACCTGCCCGTATATATTAGTGGACGGTTTGTGGAGGCAAATCATCATTCAATCATCACGAGTTCGATCAAAGGAGTTTTGCAGTGCGTGGATGAGCCCGCACAATGGGCGGAACTCGGGTGAAAAACTCGTGCAGAAAAGTCGGGTGAGAAACTCGGGCGAAAAACTCGTGCAAGAAACTCGTGCAGCAAACTTGGGCGAAGTCGCGGGCAGAACTCGGGCGAGGTCGTTCAGGCAAGACTCGGGCGAGGTCGTTCAGGCAGAACTCGGGCGAGGTTGTCGGGCAGGAAACTCGGGCGAGGTTGTTCGGGCGAACCGGGTGAGGTTGTTCGGGCGAGCCGGGTGAGGTCATCGGGCGACCCGGGTGAAGTCGTTCGGGTGAGCCGGGTGAAGTCGTGTGGCGACCCGGGTGAGGTTGTTCGGGCGAACCGGGTGAAGTCGTGTGGCGACCCGGGTGAAGTCGTGTGGCGACTCGGGTGAAGTTGTTCGGGTGAACGAGTTTGGGTGAATGGGTGGACGTGCGGACGGGCGACCGAGCGAGGGCGCGCCGTGCACACCGAAACGAAGAATCGTGCAGACGGGCGACTTGGGTAGGGCACCGTGCACGACGAAACGGTGGAAACGGTGAAGTGTTGAGGTTGTGAACGAAGGTGTGACTCGTGCGGAGGCGCCTATGTGTGGCGACTTGGTTACGACGAGGCACGCCCAAGTTGGGCAAACAACATGATCGTGCGACGAGGTGAACGAAGGGTTGGTGAGTCGTGCGGCGACCGTGCGGAGGCGCTGACAAGCTGGGCAACTGAGTTTGCCGAAGTTGGAAATTTGGCTAAGTGTAAATTTGGGGTTTCCCAAGATTTAACTTGTACTTATAAAAGAAGATTATATATATTGATTCAGGTAGACTCATATTGCAGGGAGTTTCCCCTCTCTTTATACTGTTGTGCATTTCTCTTGTATAATGTTGTTTATGTGAAGGTTATGGGCTTTCATTTGTGTAAAGGATAAAAATAATACTTAGTAATGAAAAATAAAATAAGTATGGAATGTTAGGCGTATTCTACAATTGTAAGTATTGGTGAAAAGAAAACGGTTGGTAGTGTCGCACCTCGCTATAGTGCAGTTGGAAGAGTACCGCCAGTATAGGGGCGTGACAGGTGGTATCAAAGCTAGTGCCGGGGAGCTGGTGCTGGTGTTGAAACGTTGAAGTTGATACACACCTGCACTTCGTGACAGGTGGTATCAGAGCTGGTGAACTAAATCAAGGAGTTGATTCTACGAAGACCGAAGACTTGAAAGGGAGTTCAAGTTTTGCAGGTGACAGGTGGAATATCAGGGTGATTTAGGTGAAGGGTGAAACGGGTTTAACAGAGGTGAAGCTTTGTGCTTGGGCCAAGCTAACCGACAAGGCATGGCAGGTTTGGAAGAATGCGAAGGGAAGCTCTTGCTTACCTTATACAGGTTGAAGCGGTTGAAAGAGGAGAACCCACGGATTCGAAAGGAACTTGAAGTCTTGGAAAAGAATGTTGAAGACAAACTTCTTCAACTTGGTTGGACAATGGAGCAAGATGAAGTTGCAGATTGTGTTGACAAGGAAGAGGAAGCCGTGATGATTGAGGATGTTGCATATATGACCATGATGGAGGATGAACTTGAGGATGATCAAGTTGGACCAGGATCGTGCAATTTGCAGACATGGACGGATGGGGATACTCACATGGAGGAACCTCATAATGATGATGTAAGTACTATTGATACTTGTGTTTCATTTGAGCATTTGGTGGATGGACCGTATGCAGGGAAGGGCAAAATCAGTTTGCTGATGCAAGGGAGCATCTTACCATGGATGTCTATGATGAGACCTTGTATGGAGAAGCAAGGGTTGTTGATTGTTGCAGGACTTGTTGGGGTTGTTTGTGACCTTATGGTAGAAGATACAAAGGCCTGTGACAAGGGAGGAACATGATGATCGTTGCGGAGGATTGAGTCATGCTTTAGCCACATGGAGAATTGGCTAAGTGCCCGGCATGACTCATGGACATATTGGAGAAGGGCACACACTTGAGTTGCTTGGGTGGACTTCTCATGGCCAAGACCAAGAGGAAGCCTTGGTGGAACCTTTAGTGGGGGAGCTATGATGGAAGGGACTCATGATGATGATATGGCTGGGTAACTGAGTTCACTAGACCAAAGATTGCAGACTTGGATGAGGATGACCGATTGTTGTGATGGGTCTACTTGGTTGGACTACATGGACAACTTAGTCATGGACATCAGGTTGGAGACATGGAGCATGGCAATCTTATGCAGGGACATGATGCAGGAGCACTTGTAGAGGTGTCATTTATGGGCATCCAATGAGGAGTGCCAAGGCAGGGATGTTGTGCAGGTGGATTTGCTGGTGTGACATGGAGATGACTTATTTATGAGCCGATGGAGAGGTTGTGCACTTATGTACAACAAGGCCATGGACTTGGATGGAGTTGTGAGCAGACTATGGAGCATTCCCACTACATGGAGAGCTGAGGCATCTTGCGAGCCTCAGAAAACTCGCGGGCAGAATCGGGCGAGGTCGTGGGCAGAACTCGGGCAAGGTCGTTCAGGCAGGACTCGAGCGAGGTCGTTCAGGCAAAACTCGGGCGAGGTCGTCGGGCAGGAAACTCGGGTGAGGTCGTTCGAGCGAATCGGGTGAGGTCGTTCGAGGGAGCGGGGTGAGGTCGTCGGGCGACCCGGGTGAAGTCGTTCGGGCGAGCCGGGTGAAGTCGTGTGGTGACCCGGGTGAGGTCGTTCAGGCGAACCGGGTGAAGTCGTGTGGCGACCCGGGTGAAGTCGTGTGGCGACTCGGGTGAAGTTGTTTGGGTGAACGGGTGGACGTGCGGACGGGCGAGGGCGCGCCGTGCACGCCAAAACGAAGAATCGTGTGGACGGGCGACTTGGGTAGGGCGCGCCGTGCACGACGAAACGGTGGAAACGGTGAAGTGTTGAGGTTGTGAACGAAGGTGTGACTCGTGTGGAGGCGCCCGTGTGTGGCAACTTGGTTACAACGAGGCACGCCCAAGTTGGGAAAACAACACGATCGTGCGACGAGGTGAACGAAGGGTTGGTGAGTCATGTGGCGACCGTGTGGAGGCGCCGACGAGCTGGGCAACTGAGTTTGCCGAAGTTGGAAATTTAGCTAAGTGTAAATTTGGGGTTTCCCAAGATTTAACTTGTACTTATAAAAGAAGATTATATATATTGATTTGGGTAGACTCATATTGCAGGGAGTTGCCCCTCCCTTTATACTGTTGTGCATTTCTCTTGTATAATGCTGTTTATGTGAATGTTATGGGCTTTCACTTGTATAAAGGATAAAAATAATACTTGGTAATGAAAAATAAACTAAGTATGGAATGTTAGGCGTAGTCTACAATCGTAAGTATTGGTGAAAAGAAAACGGTTGGTAGTGCCGCACCTCGCTATAGTGCGGTTGAAAGAGTACCGCCAGTATAGGGGCGTGACAGTATTGATCCAAGAGGTGGACTCCTCAAGGATCTTGCCCATCTGCAGTTCTTTCGAACTACAGTTCTAGATCACCCCACTTCTCCCTTGGAGGTATCTGAGCAACCATGGAAAACTCCTCCTCCTCTATCTTTGCAGATGCAACCTTCGGATCATGCTTCTCGTCTTTGTCCTTCTTCTTTAGAGAACACTATGTAGCGTAGTGACCAAGTTCACCACATCAGAAGCACTTGATCTTCGAAACATCTTTCTTCTTCCGCTGCTCTTGCCGCCTCTTTGATGCAAGGGTTGCATTCTCTTCCTCCTCCTTGGGCTTCGTCCTACTGCTGCTGCTACTATCAAGTTTGCACTTGACTAAGTCTCGCCTCACCTCTTCTTGTTGAAGAGCAGCCCACATTCCTTCACAATCCAACAATCTCTCTTTGCCCAGGATACTCTAGACAAACACATTCCATTCTTCTAAGACTGAATTCAGGGCCAGCCTCACCATCTCAATATGTTGAGGTGTTGACCCCACAGCTGCCAACGAGTCTCAGATTTCCTGAAGCTTCATTAGGAATAGATCAATGTGTTCCCCCTTCTGCATCTTCTTGGATCTCATCTTTTGCTCCAAGTACATCTTCTGTTGCTCAGAAGATTCTTCGTATAGCGTGGCCAATGCTTCCCACATCTGTGGGCAGTGTCTTTGCTAGCAATGTGACACACTACGTGATCTCTCACTCCGTTGAGGATCAATCATTTGGCCTTTGCCATTTTAGCCTTGTACTTCTTGAGCGGATCCGGATCCACGGGTACATCCACCACACTATCGACATAGGTTTTGAGATCGTGCTCATCTAGAAGGCATGAGATCCTTGCCTTCCAGATCACGTAGTTGGATGCACCCTCCAACTGATCTTGATCTCGCAACCCATGAGTTGCCATCTCTGCCAGTGAAATGTCAAACTACCTCTTGTCTCCTTTCTGCTTCTGAGATCTTCTGCTCATGATCTGTGCTCTGATACCATGTGAAAAATTGGTTACCCAATTCCTACTGCAGCAATTGATGTTAATTCTTCTAATTGTTAATTCAATTAAATAATTTACTTGTTGTGTGCTATGGAAAATATCGAATTAAATACATTGCAGCCTACACAAATAAAAAACTGCGGAAACTAAATACAACACAGGAAAGAAATAATCATCACACACATCTACACAGTTATTTTTGAACAAATGTCCTCCGAAAAACCCAGTGTGGGAAAACCGATGCAGCAGCTGAGGGTTTATATTATTAAGCAATAGTAAATCTAAGTACAATTCGTTGGATGCCCAACTGGCTATGTGATACAGAGAGAAACTGGGCAAAAATAATAGTGAGATGATCTCACCCTGTCACTGGAAGAACTGGCATTGATATGCATTGGAGGTGAGCCTCTGCGTAGTTCTGCGTCACTCCCACGCAGTCATTGTGTCACTGCAGTTGGGACTGTGCTGCACTTCTTTCTAACTCTCTGCTGGCTGGAAACTTTAGCTCTCAGGCCTCCCGATCTCACACCTCGGCTTCTGGCTCTGGAACTCGACTTCCTCAGCAGAATTTCGATTTGCCTCTGAAGCTCTGCGCTGCCACAGCATAGCTCTACGTGGCCCTGTGTCAGCCTCTCTGGACGTCTCTTTGCCCTCTCTGCCTTGTACTCTCTGGTCCAAGAAAACTCCCCTCCAAATACTATCCCTGCCCCTCACTGTAAGAAATCTCCTCGATTGATTCTCTAGCAACTGTTGCGCTGCCCTATCTGAGAAATTTGATCTCTTGATCTCTCTCTGATGTGTTTTCCAAATGCCTATTGAAGTCCTTATAATCTTCCAATTGAGTAATCAACGGCCCAAATTAGATTTTAATCAATGGCTCAAATCATTTGGACTCGATCTCCATCTTTTTCTAGCAGTTTCACCCACAGTTTGATTAACACCCTTTAATTATTTTAATTTCCTAAGTTTAAACTTAGGCACCCATTAAAAATAATTAATCATTTTAATAAAACTGTCTCCGGGTGGAATTTCCTAAAACGATTTTCTGGGTATTGTGGAATACATGTATCCTAGCCTCCCTGCAAATTTTGAGGCTAAGAGCACATCCAATGCTACTAGAAATCAACAAGGGGGTGATGCTTTGGTTGCCTTCCCCTGTAGCATGACTCCCATCATTTATACTCCCTGTAGACATCTGCAATCCCCAGTCCTTGATGCTTACTGACTCCACATAAATATGAAGAATAGTTGGATTTGTCACCTTCATCATGTGTGGTCATTTTGGCTTTCCTACAAACTAAGAGTTCTTCTACTTGGTTGGTGATATATTAGGGGATTCCATCCAAGGCCAAGCTGGCCAAGAGTGCACTCTCTAATGGCCTTTGTCCTGTTTGCTAGTGCTTAGAGACAATTAAGAAAATCTTTGAGGAGTGCTAATATGTCAAGTAGTGTTGGAGTGTTCTTGACAGTCAAGTGTCATGGTTGCTTCAAGATAAGACGTTAGCTTTCTAATACCCAGCTACTAATTTAAGAAAAATTTTGTGATGAAGAAACGGAAAACTAAACTCCAAACACTTTTACTAAATATGTTGATTATTCTAACAAATAATAGCAGTGGAAAATAAATTCACGAAGACACAAGCACACAATAAACAATACACCTGAATTTACCCAAGAAACTCAAATTAGGGAAAACCAGTCAACTTGTGTGTTCGATTATTATTCTCGGCAAAAGTCTCAGAAATTGATTACATATATTGGAAAAAATTCTCCTTCAATTTGCTGATCCATAACATAGTGATTTGCACTCCTCCAACCAACTCAACCTCCTAGCATGCGCAACTGTTAAGGCTAGTGCGTAGCTGTTACAGGCTGAATCGACCTCTCTGCGCACCCTAACTCGGCCATGAAAGAGAAGCATGCTAGCTATATAAAATCTGAGGCAATTCGACCTCTCTTCTCTGCCCTAATGCGCTGATCTGGAAAAACTCCTTTCCTGAGTTGAACACACAAAACTCTAGTACATAATTTGATTAGCCAAGTCTGTGCCCTTCGCTTTTTATAAAATCTAACCGGCCCAACCTAACTCAAGTAGGATAGCTGAGGTTGATTTACATTTTGTTTTTTTTTTAACACATGGTGAATCGGTAACTGCCAAGCCTAATCTATAGGAGACCCAAGATCAATCCTCATAGCTGCCTCTATAACACCAGAAGTACATCCAACTACTGCAAGTCGGATATACTAAGATCCTATGATTTTGGCAAGAGCCGAGACTCACATAGCCGCCAAGATGATCATGGGGAATCTACTCCTTGAGCTGCCACCACATCAGGACATTGTACTCAATGAGATTTGAACTGCGGTATCTTGAGCTTCGCCCAAGTAGACTTACCGTTAAACCATACATCACTGTACGAGGTCGATTTACATTTTGTTACTATAGGAAAATTAGAATTTTCCTAAGTCAAAATTAAGAGAGAGTATAATTGTGCCTTAGCTTCACTTGTGGGTCCCTCTGCCAAATTTAGCAGAACCCTTCCATCTCTAAATCAATTAACATAAGATTCAATGGAGCTCTACATTATTTGGTGATTCTCTCGCCTATGTTCATCCTGTAATTGCAAGAATTTGGCATTACCTAAGAGTTTCTGCATTAAATTAGGTGCAAGGTTGGCTTTGCTTATGAGGTGTTTTCTTTGTCTTCCATTTGTTCTATCACCATCAACACCTGTCTAAATGAATTTTTTTTGCTAAAATTTGGATCCAGTTAAATACTCTGGTTTTATTTCACCGTTTGCTCTAACAAAGGGGTTATGATCTCCATTGTACATACCCTTTCATCTTTTGTACAGATTTTCAGAAATAAAAGATGTAATTTTTCAAAAAACATAAGCTTAAGTGCTTTGGCACAAAGGTACAAATTGAAACATTATTTTTACAGAAGTCATTACCCAAACAATGGGGAGTTTTGATGTATTACATAGTTGTCTAGTTATGTGCCTGTCTCTGAATGTTGATGTCTTACATAGTTATAGGTTCCTACTTATAGCGTCTGAAATGACCAAATCAATGTGACTGTTGAGATTGGCCACCAGTTCATCATAAGACCTGAATGTGAAATTCACTAGGGGGTGTATCTTATAATGAGTCATCGTCTTTCGCTCTTAGACAGGAAACAAAATATACCCTCTTATAGTTTGCTGCTCAGCGTTTTTGCCTTATGAACAGACTTTTCTAATATCCTGTCTTGGTTGAATGACGCTTAATCCCAACAAAGTAGAGGATACTGCTATGTAATAGTCCACCTTCTTGTCGCTGTCGCTGTGTTGAAATCACTTGATTAGAGGGTAAGAAGGTGCTAAATGAATTATAGCGTGCATTTAGAGATTGTTAGTTGACTTTGACCCTATTAGAAAATACTCACAAAAATGCTCATGAAATGGTAAAAGAATATTATCATCAAGAGCTTATCTTCATGTGCAAACATGAGGTAGCTAATATAATACAAGGCTATGACTTTGCATGAATATAAATCAGAAAAGGAATTATACAATCCATGTCATACATACAATTCTCGTCATTCATTCACCACTAATCATTTGTTGTGTTGAAAGCAGGAAGGTTTGATTTAGCTCGAGCATTTGAGAAGTGGGGAGGCATACATGAAGCCTCTCGTTTGCTAATGCTTAAGGGTCGGCATCCTACACGATCAGTTTCGGGTTCCGTTAAACACGATAGACAGGACTTCAAGTCTCGCTGTTGCACAATCTTCCAAACTCTGAATACCCAGCCATTTAAGGCACATACACCTCGGGATTCGAATAAGCGGCTTATCACGCTAGATGAATTGGATCCAAACGAGGCCCACTGAAATTTTAATAAGAATCATTATTATTCTTTATTATTGTACAGAATGATGATAACAGACAATGATATGTGTATATGCCCATGAAAAGCTATATTTATTTGATTTTATGCATTTTGTAAAATGCTTCCATTTCCCATCATCTTAATATAAAATCCTTATCACTTTAGATAAAAATTTGATGAGATGAATCCTACTATAATTGTAAACAACAAAGTCGACCGTCAATATCAACAAAGTTATACTCGAGTTTTTTATTTCAAATGAGATAAAGTTATTTAAACCATGATGGTTTTCTAATAGTGATCACTAACACTTTTTACTTTTTTTTTTCGTCTATAAATAATAAGAAGGTATTGTTGTACAACGTTCTATGTAATTTCTTTTAATCGAATTTTACCATATCAACTATATAACAATAAGTGGCTACATTGCTGTATGAAATCTGTGGTTTAATTGCTTTGTAATTGTTTGATTGGCTCAAGCCAATTACACCAAAACGCCCACACACAAAAACTCTACAAGCCGGTGAAGAACTCTAAGCTGATGACCTCTTGTTGTGTAAACTTTGCAACCTGTTTGACATAGCTTCTCAACTTCTAGAACCTTTTGCAAATCCATTTTGTTCTCCTGTAACACAATAGACCTCAACTGTCCAGATAAACGTCATAGCAGCCCATTGTCCAGTATGTTTTATCATAAAAGAAACCTAAGCTCCAGCGAAGCAACATTTTTATCAAACTAAAAGAAAAAATCGAAAATCCAAATTAGCGAAAGGAGGCCTGGAAATTTTCAATCTGTTTCATCAACTCCTAGTTCCTATTATGTAAATCATTGACCATCAATGTTTTGCCAGAGCAAACTACATTGACCTCTCTGCTTCAAAGAGGGCTGCTTCTTTGAACTTTGTAAGTCATTGCAGTTTTGAAATCTACCAAAACCAATGTGATTACCTCTTCTACTTCTTTTTCTTCCATGCGTTCTGTCAACGTCAGAACCTTGATTTCTGCCTGAGCTTCTACTAATTCACGATCCTATCTAAAAAGCAAGAAAAGTGTGGTGTATAAGTATATTGAAAGCATGCAACACAAAGAAACCTCGTCAATTTTTGCATGTAACAACAATGACATGGTCATACATAATCATTTCCCAAAAGAAACCAATTATATTGACACTGTCAGACAAAATGTTCAATTACATGTTTTCACCATTCTGTAATAAATTGTTCCAATAACACTTGTATATTGTATCGCCTTTTGCTGGTCATATATTCATGTTTCACAACTTCAACAAGATTCTCCAAAGCATGTTATCATGACAAATAACCTAACAAATATAAAATAACAATAACAACATTGTGCTTATAACAAAATAAATACAATAAAATATATAAAATTTGCAATTATATATATATATATATATATATATATATTTTGAAGGTGACAAATTCTTAGGCCTTTTTATATAATATAACTTAGTAAATTAGTGGCTTAAAAATTTGTGCCCTTTAAGAAGTTGGAGAGATGCACCGTTATCACGCAGCGTACTTTTTGGGATGGTTGTCCTCATGGTATATCAAACACCTTGCTCATCTACAATGTATTTCAATTATTATGACTATGGTTATGATGCATTCTATGTACAGGAGTTTGTTCCTAATGTTTAGGAGTTGTTGAGATCTAGATGTTTCCTAGATTAGTGTGTGACTGAGATATTCTTTCAACAAATTGATTGTGTCCAAGACAATTTCCCTATCTTGAGATAATACTTCATATATATATATATATATATATATATATATATATATATATATTTCATCAATAGAGATAGAAAAGTGTGCATTATCAAAATCTTTGTTGGTATCAGAGCCCATATGGGCCTGGGCCTTGGCCCCTCCCGGGCCGAGGGAAATAGAGTTTGGTCAGTGTTTGTTTGTTTGTTCATTCATTTTTGGTTTGTCCATTCATTCGGGTCGAGCTTAGCAAAGTGTGGACAAGTGTTTCCACAGTTTTAGAAGTTTTGTGTTGACTGTGTTGCTGTGACTTTGGAAGGGTTGTCAGCCCACTTGTTGACAAGGTTGACCAGAGAGGCATGTGACGGTGCCTCTAACCTACGCATTGTTGAAATTTCTAAGTCTAACCTGTTAGAAATTATTCCTACACTATCTAGTTTATTTCACCTACTTGTTTAATTTCTTAACAAGTTATTTAACCATATAAATACTGAAAATAAACACAAATGCAATCTCAACCATCTACATATCATCAACTGAAAGAAATAGCAAACACACAAGGGACACCGTTTTTTTTGGACAATTGTCCCTGGAGAAACCCAACTTGGGAAAACCGATGCACCAATTCTGAGGTTTTTATTATTAAGCAGCTTTTCTTGAGTACAACTTGGTGCCAAACTAGCTCACTCAACAAAGAAATCAACCTGGCAATGATACCTCTCTTCGGAAGCAGATATTTGGCAAGTCTGCTCCACGAAAAACTCTCCAACGCTTCCCTGAGGCTCAGCATCATCCCTCTTAGCCTCTGCGTCAGCCTCCTAATGCTCTACGCTGGCTCTTTGGCCCTCTGTGTCACTCACGCAGGCCTTGGTAGCCTCTACGCAATCCCTCTGGTCCTCTGCGTGGCTCCTATTGGCTCTGCGTAGCCTTCTCTGCCTCTGTGTTGGTCTTTCGGCACTATGTCTACCTCTCTGCTATGCACTCACTGCCCCTCACTGCAACTTTGATCACTTATTCGATTTCTCTCAACAAACCTCGCTCCAGAAAATCGAACTGACTAATCAATCTTGGTGTATCTCCAACTAGCCCTCAAGCCTCCTCTTATAGTTTTCTGTTGAGTCTTCAACGACCGAGATTAAATCTGTAATCAACGGCTAAGATTAGATTTGGCTTGATCCATGTCATTTAGAACCTTCTCACCCAGTTTTATATTAATACCCACTAATATTTTAATTTTCCTAAGTTTAGACTTAGAAACTCCATTAAAATATTAATTATTTTAATATCTCTCTAACTGGGTGGAATTTCCCCAAACCATTTCTGGGTCTTGGAGATCTCATGCGCTTTAGCCTCTCCACCAATTTTCATGGTTAGAGCACATCTGATGCTACCCCAAATCAACATGCACCTGGAGAAGAGATGAGTGCTATGGAGAAGGACTGACAATGCCTCCAACCTGCGCATCTGGAGAAGAGTTGTGTGCTTTAGAGAAGGATTGATGGTGCCTCTAGATCGATTTGTGTTTGTTGGATGAGGTGTGTTGACGTTGTAGACCCGTGGAAGGAGAGTTGGGAGAGTTGCTTCATCTGAGACCGCGATCTGGACCTTGATCTTGTGTAGAGCAACTGGTTGAAGTTTGGTGCTGCTATCGACTTGTGAGTAGAGTTTTCTGCGTGGAGGTTGGGCACTAGAGCCGACTGGTGGAACGGTTGAATTTTTCTTCAAAGGTCCAAAGGACAGTGTTTGGTCTTTAGTCGTGGATCATAGTGCTTGCAGTGTTTGGAGAAGTCGTTGGTGCTGTGAGAAATAACCATTGTGCTACTTGTGAAAGCTCAATCACGAATATCTAGATATATTTCAAAATCTAGGTTGTGCGTGTGAAGTGGTGATCAGTGATGTCATTGCTTGTAGCATAAAGTATTTTGTAGCGATTCATATTTGATATCCACTTGTTGAGATCATGAAAATATATGCCCAACCATGTATAATGTTTGTAGATTTGGGTGTTCTTGGAGAACAACATCGCCATTATTATCTGAACAAGTATAGGAGGAGGTTCAAAAAGATGCAGAGCCTAACTAGACATGCAATTCATCTTCTCAGAGGTCAACACTTCACGCCTCAGCACGATTCAATTTTGGATCATTCACAAGTTCAAGGAATCCACATCGAACCAAGAGCTCGGGAGAATGTCACACAATATAGTATTAGGCAAATGCACAGAGCTAGAGACATTCTCATAAGTGGTTTCGTCGATTTGCGTCTTCAATTGGATTGCTATTGGAAATTATCACTTTAACAGTGATCAAGTCCAATTCATCTTGCATTGGAGGAGGGGTTGAGTCAGATTCTTCTTACTCTCCTCCTCTGGAAAATGTTGAATTTGAGGAGAAAAACGACAGTAATGGTGTTCAAGTGACTGTTGATAACAATGAGACCAATCAACCATATGGGAACGCTACAGAAGTCCCTACTGGCAGCGGCGACAAAATCAACATTCACGTTTTGGAGTTTGCACCTGGTGGCAATGTTATGAGTGCCTTATCTAGTTTCTATCAAAGGCTTCAAGTCAAAGGGTTGTGCCTGCTGAGCGCCATAGGAATTGTGGCTAATGTGACCATCTGGCGGGTTGGTCCAGCATCAAACTTCCCTGTAACTTTGTTAATGAACTCGAGAAAAGGTAGTCTACATGAAAGTCGTTGCCTTTGGATTAGGAACGCCAAAGTGACTTGGAATATAATAAAGAATTTACATCACCAATAAATCTATTGCAAGTCATGAGATCTATTGCAATGAAATGATAGTGTGGAACAGGCTAGTGTTTAGCGATGCAACATTAATCGCTAGATGAGATAGAAATTTGGTTGTTTATGGTTGCTTGTTTCTAAGCATCATTGTTTGTGCATGTTTGTGGTAAATGATAATTTTTATGGTGAATTAATCTTGGGATTAAAATCAATATATATATATATATATATATATATATATATATATATATATATATATATACATATTGAGATTAGCCACCTCAATATGAAGTTATTTTTATTAGAATTGGCTACTCTAACAAATGACAGGAAAGTATGGAGATCCAAGATTACTATTAATAATGTGGATGAACAGTTTCATGACATAGCGAAGAGCTCTTTGAAATTTTGTCCAAGGATAGCAGGTGACAGGTTGTGGCACAAACAATGTTTTTGGAAGCAATATGTAAGCAAAGTGTATTGGTTATGGCAGCAAAGATGTTGAA
This sequence comes from Pinus tabuliformis, assembly GCA_031772625.1. Lineage (NCBI taxonomy): Eukaryota > Viridiplantae > Streptophyta > Pinopsida > Pinales > Pinaceae > Pinus > Pinus tabuliformis. Next base: position 952,659,521 of record CM062814.1, on the reverse strand, counting down.
TAGGGATGGACAACAAAGCTAAAATTGTGTGGAAGAATAAAGCAGACTCAATATTATGTTGTAATGTGAATCACACGTGTTAGTAAGCAAGTATGATGTTTTGTAGTGGCCTTTGAAAAGTATGTATCTGGTAACTCCGTGAGTTGGAATGTGTAATGTAAGCCTAATTAGGCATGTGTACCCCCATAAAGTTCATTGTAATCCTAAAATCAGTGTTGAAAATATTGGTATCGGCAAAATATCGGCGATGGTCTAGAAAACATCTTATCGGCGATATTGGCAAAATATCGGCAAACATAAAAATGCATAATATATTCATTTTTCATATTTTTAAACTTATAAAGCAATAACAACATGAAATAAACACATTGGCACATAAATATGAAGAAAGCATGAATATATATGATGTAGTGGATGTAAAATAAAAATGATGAATGAAAGGTGATACCAAACCCTGTTGATCCCTAGTAATTGTCCAATCAAGGACTCAAATGTGGAGAACCAATACAAAATAACATCACATATATAAAAGTATCTCATCATCATGAATTATAAACTTATATGTAACAAAACAAATAAAACTATCAGCGATCTATTTGGGATCACTGCCCTTTCCCTAGTAGCTATATTTTTGTCTTTTATCAATTGTTTCAAGAGCTTTTTGTATAACCTCCACACTAGAAACCATACAAGGCATTACATCATGTTCAGAGAGTTTAGCCAGATGGTATTTCAATCGCGTAATCCCTCCTTCCATCTTGCTCCCACACAATTTGCATGATAGATATGTCTGATTTGTCCCACCATCAAGCTCCCCATACTCCCAAAATTGGTCCAAGGCTTTTGGCATATTTTTAGTGAACTAATTAAAACCCAGGGCACCAAAAAAACAAAAAATTGGCATTAAACAGCCTTTCACAAAAAATAATAATTAATAAGTAATAAGTTAATAACCATCTCATTTAAAAAAAAAAAAAATTACTACATTATTTGCAATGTGAATGAAAAACGACAATAAGAGGATGCATAAGAAAGTTAAAAAAAATGAAACTTATTGTCCAAATATGGAGAAAACCCTTGCATTGGCTCATGGGCATGAAAATCATAGCAAATGGAAAAAAAAACAAAGCAAAATGTTGGTAGGCAAAGAGGCAAGCAAGCATAATCCTAAATCTATAAAAACAATCATTAACATATGGGTTTTTAAGAACATGCATGTTAATGGAAGAAATGAATTTTGGCTCACTGGTTCTTCAATCTTTGATCCACAAAAAATTCTTAGTTGGTGATGATAATGGTTGTTTGATCCTCAGTCCCTCCTTGAAAACCACCACAAAGCTCTTCCCCTTCCTTCTCCAAGACTCAGAAATGAAAATGAGCAAATGAAATGACCAAATTCCCTTTCTAGCCGCAACCCAGCCTACCCGGCAATTTTTTATATCATCGCGCGATATTTTGTCGAGATATCGGTGATATTTCAGAAATATTGCGATATTTTCTCAACGATATTTCGGCTCACCGAAAATATCGCGATATTTCCAAAAACTGCCAATATCTCAACGATATTATCAACACTGCTTAAAACCACTTTGGAAGTGCAGGTTTGTGGTAAGTCGGAAACCACTTTGCAGTATAGGTTTGTGGTAAGCGAGAAACCACGTGTGAGAGTGAAGTGGACAAGGATTCTTGTAGGCATGGTTTAGGGTCAGCGGGAAAAACCCCAGGCATGGTTTAGGGTCAGTGGGAAAAACCCTGGGCATGGTTTAGGGTCAGCCAGAAAAACCCCGGGCATGGTTTAGGGTCAGCCGATAAAACCCAGAGCATGGTTATGTGTAATTCGAAAAAACCCATGATGACGATGATGGAGGGGGGTTTACAGATATAGGTACATGTATGCAGATAATGGTTGACAGAACCATATATGTGAAGGGCATCCTAGTAGACTGACAGTTGCAGCGGTTGGGCACCCGTGCATTTTGGTAGATGATTGTTCCTTTATATGGAAATCAACATATTTTTTTAATCATATTTGTAAGCACCAGGACCACAACTAAACTTTTTTGATTGAGATTGAGACAAGCAGTCATTAAGGAGGCGACTTGGAAATATAATTCCTACTTGTCTTAGTTGTGATGCATTCTATGTACAAGAGTTTGTTCCTAATGTTTAGGAGTTGTTAAGATCTAGATGTTTCCTAGATTAGTGTGTGGTTGAGATATTCTCTCAACAAACCGATTGTGTGCAAGACATTTCCCTATCTCGAGACAACATTTCATATATATATATATATATATATATATATATATATATATATATATAATATTTCATCAATAGAGATAGAATAGTGCATTTTCAAAATCTTTGTCAAAATTATTATGACTATGATTCTGTCAAGATCAAGATATAGATAATTTTTTTAAGAGTTCTTTTACTTAGCATGAAGCAATGTCGCTTCAAAGAAGTGTACTTTTTCATTGTTCCAAGTCCAGAAACGATTCCAACTACTTGGTCATTATTAAAATATGACATGTTATTATCCCATCGAAGAGGTGATATGTTGAATCATATCCACCAATTTATAATAAAAAAATAAATATCTATTATTTGAAAGTTATATCATAATTGCCACACCATGTACTCTGCATGTAGACGAAGGACCGATACTTGTTTACGACACAGTCAACCAATCCTGACTGTATAGCAATGAGCACCAAAGAAAAAAACATATGGCAAGCAAAATCATGGGTCTCTTGTCAGTAAATCCCACAGGAAAATACCCTATTAAAGATGTTCTGTAGCACAACTGTTATTGAAAAAATCCCAATGAGTTCAATGAGATGGTGAAGCAACAATAAGCATATCTTAGATTCTTTTTTGTGTTCAAGTTTTTTATAAAAAAATTATAAGTCTCTCAATCATCTATCGACAATGATGAATCAATCGCATTTTGTTATTTTATGCATCGACGTTTCGAACCATCCTTTGTGGTACATCATCAGGATTTAGATTTGTGAAGAAGTCAGAGACAGATGAAGATAAATAAATAAAGGTTAAGGTGGGTAGTATAAGGAGTCGACAAGTTTTGATGAAGGTAAGGTTTTTTTTTTTTTTTTTTTTTGCAATGAAGAAGTCAGACCTTACCTTTCTCAAATGTTGTAGAGACGCCTCCATTATTCCTCCATTTGCCTGCATTAAGCACAACCTGAAAAACTACAGAAACAACCACATTTTCACCAAAGCCAGCCATTCACTCATTTGCTCAGAGATTAGCAAATTGCGGTCAGAACTGAATCTATTAAATGAGAAAGCTCTTAAACTACACATGAAATTATCTAACCTCATTGAACCAACACTATGGTCCAGAATAGACTCATGCGTAGCTCTTAAATCCATTAAATCTGAAGAATGTAAAAAACAAAAACAAGCCCTGAAATTTGAAAGATTAGAAAAGAAATCAGGCGCTAGTACAAACCCCTCCGTAGCTGCCATACCTCACACAGGTTCCAGAATCGTACCTACGCAGATATCATTTCTTAATTCCCTAATCTCGAATAATGAAACACACTGTAGCACTGGGAATGAAACAACGTCTAAATCCATCTCTGGAGGCATTAAGATGGAAGATCACAAAGAATCCAACAATTACATCGCTGAAGATAACGCACATCCAATGGAGAACGCACATCTGCTAAAGAACGAAACGCTGAACAACATGGAAAACAGTGGATTCACGCAAACAGATGTGGTTTATGCATTATCGTATCAAGAAAACGATGCCAGTGAGGAATCAGAAGATAATACGTTGTATCCACATTCGATTCTCACAAAAACAGCCAACAGAAACGGAACCATCACAAACGATACTGTTACTGGTTGTAAGATGCTGGAGAGCGCTTATCCGATAGAAAATACAGCATTGCAAATACCGAATAGCATGGAAAACGAGGGAACCCTGTCACAAAAACTGCAGGTAAATAACAGTACCGTGCTACTAGATGTGTTTAATATTGAGTCATCGAATCTAGGGGATGATAAGATTGGGGGAATCAAGCTTCCTCATTCTTTGAACAGCCATATCTGGACCGATACATCACATGACAGCGAGATCAGCAGGAACAGAAGCAGCAATATAAATAATGAAACAGTGAACAACAATTTCGATATTAGCCCCAACGAAGATTATAATAAGTCCCCTCATGAAGACATTAATCTCATGTTGGATGACATGAGTAAGGACAGATTAAAATCTCAGCAAATTAAAATAAACGGTCAGACAAAAACATCCGATGAAAAAGTAAGTATAATAAATCTCTCAAACACCCACATTGACGAAATTACTATAGGTTTGCTAGAAAAAGGCTTGAATTTTGCTATTTCTCCTCGCACCATCCCCAAAGAAGATATTTTGTGCAGCATAGAATATGGGATCAAGGACATGCCTGACAACATCAAAGAAATCATAAGACAGGATTGTTCCATAATCCTCAGAAAAGCTAAACCACCCAGAAGCAACATCTCAAAACAAGAATACCTAGCTCTCAAAACTTTAAACCAAAACCCTGACATTGTGGTCCTAAAGGTGGACAAAGGGGGTGCGACGGTTATAATGAACACAAAAGACTACAATGAGAAAATGCTAGACCACTTGACCAATAGTGGTTGCTACATCAAATTAAAAAAGAATCCCATAAGGAAGATATCCAAGAATGTCAATAACTTAGTAAAATTAAGCAATGAACACAATATGAAGAATCTTATTGAAACCAACCCCTACACCCCCAGGATATATGGAGCCCCTAAAATTCACAAAGAAGGTATACCTATTAGACCCATTGTCAACACGATTGGAGGCCCTACTTACCACCTTGCGAAACATCTTGCTAAAAAGCTCAAACCCTTGGTGGGTAACACTAGCTCCTTTGTCAAAGATTCCAATCATTTCATCAATGAAATCAAGCAGATAAAACTAGACCAAGATGACATCTTAGTGAGCTTTGATGTAAAAGCCCTCTATACCAACATTCCTATAGATGAAGCCATGGATGTTGTTCACAAAATCACTAACCCTAACACAACTAAATTGGTGGAAATCTTGGTTGTCTTCCCTTTCTTGATATCCTTATCAAAAGAAACCAGGATGGCACAATATCTCACCAGGTCTATCGTAAGAAAACACACACTGAACATTACCTGCATGCTAACTCTCACCATCATCCGGCTCAGAAACTTGGGGTGCTAAACACTCTAGCCACAAGGGCAATCCGTATTTCAGATCATGATAATTTTGAGCAGGAAAAGAACCACCTCTTGGATGTTTTCAAAAAGAATGGATACAAAAGACACCAAGGTATTAAGGTTTTCAAGAAAGTTGAGAATCCCATAAACAAACAACACAAGGATGATTATGCTGGTACAATTCACCTTCACTACATTCTAGGCACCACTGATAAGATTTCACACATCTTAAGAAAGAACAACATAAAAACCACTTTCAAACCTATGAAAACAATTAACAGATGTCTCAAATCTGTAAAAGATCCTATTGACCCTAAACACCACAAAGGGGTCTATTTGGTCCCTTGTTCATGTGGCAAAACATACATTGGTGAAACTGGCCGGTCTATATTAACCAGGATTCAAGAACATGCTGCTGACATCAACCATAACCGCACCAAAACCTCGGCTTTGGCTGAACACTCTAGTAAAACCAATCATCACATTTGCATCGAAAACTCCTATGTTATGGCCAAAATAGAGCATTACCACCACAGAAAATTTAGAGAAGCTATCGAAATAAGAAAACACCCCAATAACCTTAATCGTGATGACGGTTGGAAAATAAGTGATAACTGGATTCCCACGCTAACAGGGGGGTCCACCACATCCTAAACAAATCCCGATCCTTTGCTTCGTGGTCCTCTTGCTCCAATCCTTAAAAATCTTTAGTTAAATTAAACTCGCTCATCTTCATAATTTAATTACATTAAAACTAAATCAAATCCAAATTAAAACATAATTTAATTAATTTAATTAAAATTATAACAAACCTAATTAAAAAAAAATCATGATTAATAATAATAATAATTAATTAATTAATTTAATTTAATCTATTTCAAAATAAAAAATTTATATACATATATATATATATAATTGGAATTAAATCAAATTAAAATTAAAACAAATTATATTATAATTAAAATAAATTAAAAATTAAAATTAAATTAAAATTAAATTAAATAAAAATACATTACATTATATCAAAATTAAATAAAAATACGTTACATTATATCAAAAATTAGATAAAAATACATTACATTATATCAAAATTAAATTAGATTAAAACCAAATAAATATAAACGGAATTAAATCATAATAAAAATTTTATTTAAATTAAAATTAAAATAAATTATATTATATTATATTATATTATATTAAATTATTAGAAAATTATATTAAATCCAAATTAAATTAAATTAAAACTGATTAAATTAAAACAAAGATCATAATTAAATTAAAAAAAAAAAAAAAAAAAAAACCTCACCTTCATCAAAACTTGTCGGCTCCTTATACTACCCACCTTAACCTTTATTTATTTATCTTCATCTGTCTCTGACTTCTTCACAAATCTAAATCCTGATGATGAACCACAGAGGATGGTTCGAAACGTCGATGCATAAAATAACAAAATGCGATGGATCCGGAAGATATAACCACTCATAATGCAGATTGCAGAAGTCTCAAATCCATTATTAATGATGAATCAAATTAATTATTCTTAAAGATAAATATATAAATTAGTTAACAATGTTATTTGAAAAAGAGAAGACTTTTCTTTCTTTGACCCATTTTATAGAACACAAACTCTGAACAGGGGGGGACTACTTGCAAATCAATTCCAAACACCAAAACTCCAGAGGCTGGAGTTGGTGATGTTATTTGCAAATTAAAGTAATGAACGAAACTAAAATTTGTCAACCGAAATGGGGTTTCTTAGTTTGTAGGAGCTTCGGATATAATTAGTCTTTAAATAGATTTTGACTTTTATTATTTTTGTGAGTTAATAACAGTATTTTTTTAAACAATTTACTTATTTTGTGAAATAAAAAATAATCTTAAAAATGATCATCAAACAAAGAACCATTTACAACCAACCATAGTACTTGAAGTTCATTACACCAATATGAAGATGTCATATGTTCTCCATTTGATTTTCCTAATATGTATGTTAAAAATGTGTGTATGTGAAGGATGAATTCATAGTTACAACTTAGAAATGTATACATACCCATGGTTAAGTTGCTATGTGTGACAACCATCTAGTCATCTTGCATAAGCTACTATGCTAAGCATGATAACCATCCAATCATCTTGCATAAGTTTCTAATCTACAAAATCATTAGAATTGACTGCCCCCATCAGTTGCACCAGTGCTTCATCAACTGCTATAAGGTAAGTTGGGACGACGATTACCATAAGGTAAGTTGGGACGAGGAGGTGAGTTGGGATGAGAAGGGCTTTGGCAACTTTCATGGGATTCAATTTTGCATATGAAATTGGCAATTAGAGAGGGAAGAATAACATAGAAAGATTATGCATATGAATTAGAAGATAGAGGGAAAAACATCCACAGATTAGGTCTTCGGAGAAAGGAAAAGATGGTTGGCATAGCAAGGAAAAACTTAGGTAGTGAAGGACTGCTTAAAGGACCAAGCAGTGGCTTCATGCAACTATCAAGTGGAAGGCCCTTCCATAGTTGCACAGAAGTAATAATTAAATTTTGCAGTGCCTGCAACCTTTAGGTAGCTCCAGACATAATTATATTGATCAATGGCTCCAACATTTAGGCAACTCCAAGCATCAACTTTGTGTTAACATTTTAACAAACATTGACTGTTGCTTTGTATTAATTGCCTTAAATAGGAAACGTGAGGCATCAACTGTTTTGTTAACAGGTTAACAAACATCAATTGATACAGTTAAATTTGCTCATTGACAAGAATCATGATTAAACTTATGTAATAGAGTTGATCTATAAATAACTTCTTCCACGAGAGAAAAAAATGAGGTTTTGATCTATCGTGAAGTGAGAAATTCATCTTGCATAAGATACTCTAATAGGGATGACAACCATCTAGTCGTCTTGCATAAGTTGCTAGTTTACATGGTCATCAGAACTAACTGCTCCATTCCCTGCATTAGTACTTCATTGATTGCTATAAGGTAAGCTAGGACGACAAGGAGGTGAGTCGAGATGAAAAGGGCTTTGGAAACTTTCACGACAACTCTACAATTGAAATTGGTAGTTATAGAGGGAAGAATAGCATAGAAATATTTTGCACGTGAAATCAGTAGATAGAGGGAAAAACATCCAATAGAAAGGAAAAAGGGTTGGCATAGCAAGGAAAACTTACGCAATGAAGAACTACTTAAAGGACCAAGTGGTGGCTTCATGTAGCTATCGAGTGGAGGCCCTTCCACAATTGCACAAAATTAATAATTAATTTTAGCAGTGGCTCCAACCTTTAGGCGACTTTAGGCATAATTATATTGATCAATGACTCCAACTTTTAGGCAACTCCAGGCACCAAATGTTGCTCTGTGTTAGAAGCTTTTAGGAAACTTCAGGCATCGATTGTTGTTTTAACATGTTAATTGGCATCAACTATTATGTTTTGTATTAATGGTTAACAAACTTCAATTGCTATGTTTTGTATTAATGAACTGGCCATTTATCCAATGAAATAAATTAAGTTTTGTTTTTTTTTTTCAACAATTTAATTTTCTGATAATTTACGGGAAAAAGATAACCCTTCACCAAAGGGTATTTAGTCCCATCAATCATATTAAACCAATCAAAAAAGACAATTTTTTTCAAATTTTATCAAATGTTTTGTAATGACCAAAAGTTGTATACACAATAGAAATATTTAAAATAATTCTTAGACAAAAACATCCATTGTAGGACAGTGATTGTAAATTGTGTATTGTATAAATAATTGATGTAGTATTATACAAATGAGAATGAGGATCCTGTATATATAACTAGGTAAGTACCCTTTCACGAAGAGTCATGTCTGTAGAGACATGCCTCTTTGTTTAACTAATTATTATTTAATTATATATTGTTATGATTATTATTTCTTATATATATTTATTACTTTTACATAATTTATGTTTATAACATTGCCTTCCCCTTCAAAAAGTTGAATCCTCAAAGGTTATTGATGAAGGATCAGATCTCTTCCGTCGTTCGGAATATCTTCTTGTTTCTAAGACTTCATCCTTCTTGATACAAGACGATGGGATGTGCTGAGCAATAGACAAAATTGTCATACTGAAAATGGATCGGACCATCCTAGATTAACTTTTTGTGGAATCTTTTGATCTCTGGGATTTGGTGATGAATTGTTACCATAGGGTTGGGTCTGCAAACTTCAGTATTTTTTGGAACATAAATCTATTGTTTGTGCTCTGAATAATATTGATACTTAGATTGATTGGAAATTCTGCTCTTGTGATTCGGATGTTGATAAAAAACTCGTTTGGTTGGACTTTCCCTTATCATGTTAGTGGTAGTTTCCTGATTTCCTTCAGGCATTGTTGTTGTTGAATTGATTATTGAATCCCCATTTGGGGTGTCCATCGTTTGAATGGCAACCTTTGAGTACATCTTTACTTAAGTTGGATTTGGATTTCCCTGAATTGTGAAATTAGTGGAATCGATGTTTGTTTCTTCAGCTTGGACAACTACATCTAGAGATTTTGATACGTCCTTTGTGACAAGTTCTTCGAATCTATTCCTCAATGGTATTTTATTAGTCTTAAGTTTTTTAATCTGGTTAAGTAGATTTTGGTTATGATTTTTTAGACGTAAAAGTTATTCTTTTTCTGAATTATTGACTTTGTCGTTAGTATCCTTCTCTTTATCTTTTAAATTTTTAATTTGCTCTAATAATCTTTGATTCAGGGTCTTTAAACCTAAATTTTATTCGTCCTTCTTCGACAGATTCTCGTTAAATTTCTCCTTAGAACTTTCATTTTCTTGTTTTAATTTTTGTTTCTTAACCTTGGACATTATAATCTGTGAAAGTAATTTCTCATTATGGTTCCTTAGATGCCAAATTTCTTCATTGCATTCTGTTGATTTTGCATGAAACCGATCTACGAGATCTTTATATTTCTTCTCTGAGGCTTCACTCTTTTGTTGAAGTTTTTCGATCTCTTCATTTAATTTTTTAATTTGTTTTTGGGTGCTATCTTAATATTCTTCTAAAGTAAATAATCTTCGACATTTGGGACAAGGTATTGTGCAATTTTTAAAAATCGATAAATACTGATCTTCTGCTCCACAAAATAGACATCTGATCCAAAATGTAGAGTTATGTATGGAATCCATAGTTTCTCTATTCATCTTCAAATTAGACTCTATCTTTCTTCAGTGAAGAACTTTTTTTTGTGTTTGTCACTAAGCTTAGGGTTTAGAGGTAACCCTTTTAATTTTTTTACTTTCTTAATATCCTTTGTATAAATATACAAAGTGTAAAAAGCCTTCCTCAATAGCCTTTACACTTCCTTGGTAATACCTATTCTTTTGAATAATTTGAATGTGAGAGGTGTCTTTTGTATTATTTTATTATAATACTCTCTTCCTTTTCCCCTTTTTTTTAAATCTCCCCCCGAAACTTTATTTCCTTCTTCCTTTCAAGATATAATAAAATTCCTTTTATTTGGAATCACTTCCCCCTCCCTTTTTTTGAAAAGGAACAAAGATATCACAGTTTACAGTTCATTATAAAAATAAATTAAAAAGAGGATCTTCCGCTATGAGATCAACCTTCCGCTACGACATCAACAATGCCATAAGCTTGGGCTTCTGTTGCTGACATAGAAACATCTATGTTCAGGTCCTGTTGAATTACCCCTCCGGGTTGGCCCGTTCTTTCTATATAACATTTGGTTATGTAATCGCAAAGCATCGTTACATGTTTCGATTCGTTATGAAAATCTGCAGCGGATCCGTCATAATAGGAACTAGCAGGTTGGTGGATCATAAACCTAGTGTGAGGTAATGCTATACGTTTAGGCATTTCTCCCCCGATTAGGATGAAAGATCCCATTGAAGCAGCTACCCCATGCATATTGTATGTACATCTGGTACTATTGCTTGCATCATATCGAAAAGACCTACCCCTGGTATTACTGATCCACCGAGACAATTGATAAATGAGAAAATATCTTTATTTTCAAATATAATAAAATTCCTTTTATTTGGACCTTAAACCCTTATAAATATATATTTTTTCCTTGTATAAAAATACTCTCCACACCTTTTTAATTATGAACTTTTCTTTTTATAATTAAACTATTACTTCTTCATAATCTCTCTTTTCTTAAACTTGATAAACTAATATTAATTAATAGCTTATAAAGTAACCATACATATCTTTTAATAATATCACCTTAAGATTAAGTTTCTTTTTGGCGTAACCCTTTTTAAGAGAATATAAAAAAGGTTAACTTTAATACCAAGAATTATCCTTTAATTATTTCTTTAAAAGGCAGAAAAGTTGTTATGAAAAAGCGTGACTATACAATCGAATCCCACCAGAAATCAATAGAAAAACAGATTGTACAACTTTAGCGATTCAATTGTATAATGGATTTAATTTATATAACCCAATTTTACGGACAGACTGATTTATGTAAGATCTCAGGTATGTCTCACTGTTTTCGTACCAGCTAGGTAATTATCCGTACGAACAGAACACCTTGTTTCGCAGTGTATGCTTAGCTACGAATGATGGTTTTATTTTATTTTTTTACTTTGGGGGTGTTCGTGACTTGAGAATATAGATGTAGTTGTATGGATAGGACAACACAATGATATGGAGACAACCGTGTATGACCGAACACAAGGAACAACAATGCGGAAGGAAAAATGGGACTGCAAGAGTAGAGGACCGGAGAAGGGAACGACAGTCTGCGGATGGGGGCGTACGCCAGGAAGGAAAAATGGCGGCGACGAGTTTGGCAGTTCGCATGAAACTGTGGTTGATGGCTTCAGTCGTGACAGCCGCTGAGCTGCTGTAAAAAGTGGTTGTCGGCTAGCGGCGGAAGGAACTGGCGCGTCACGACCTTTGTGTGAGGTTTGGTTTCATGAGGTTTGTTTGTTTTTTTTTTTTTTTTTTTAAATATAACTTAATTTATATATATATATATTAATATATTCTTTTATATAATTGTTTTTTTTTTTTTTTTTTAATAGCGAAAGGCCTAGTAGAAAAACTGACAGAATGGAGAACCTCCCACTTCATAGTGAAACGCTTGAGTCTTGACGAAAACAATGTTGACAGAGTTTGATTGCTAAAAGTCAGGATCATACGTGGCTCTGACCAAAAGTCATATATGCAGCGGAAATATTTAGAATACTCCGTAGACAAAGACATCCATAGTAGGACAGTGATTGTAAATTGTATATCGTATAAAAAATTGATGTAGGATGATACAAATGAGAATGAGGGTCATGTATATATAGCTAGGTAAGTACCATTTCACGAAAAGTCATGTCTGTAGAGGCATGCCTTTTTGTTTAACCAATTATTATTTAATTATATATTATTATGATTATTATTTATTATCTATATTTATTACTTTTACATAATTTATGTTCATAATATGTTTACAACAATTTTTAAAAAGCTGTGAAAAACAATGTTCCGACAAACTTAGGATATGACACACTTATCGCATGAATTAATATAAGGTCAAATGGATTTGACTAATAAGTGAAAAATATAATCTCTCACTAGAGTAGGGACTAACAAGAAAGTTTTGTTGCACAAATCACCTTGTAGCTAATTATTAATGGCCATCCAAATCGTCCTTATTATCATCAATATGAATAAGTTACTATGTAGCTAATTATTAATTTCCATCGAAATTGTCCTTATTATCATGAATATGTTACTATATACATTTTGAAGTTGACAATATCATGAAAAACGCCTTAATCATGTATGTAATATGTGTTGTTTTGTTTGGTTTCATTTTCAACAGTGTAAACTTTGAAACGGGAACTATAAACTTAAAACGGGAACTCTGGCCCAAAAACCCCGAAAAAACATGAAAAACAGTGCTAAAAACGAAAAGTGTGTATACTGGAATGATGATTTTTTTTTTAAGGGTCAATTTTGAACATGTTTTAAAAAAGGCAATGAAAACAATTTTTTTGTGGAAAAAATGTGCAAAAAACACCCTGAAAATGAAAAGTGTTGATACTGGAATAATGGCTTTTTTTAAGAGTCAATTTTCAACATTTTAAAAAAATGCGAGTAAAACAGAATTTAAAATTTAAAATTTCAATTTAATTTTTTTTAAGATTGTTAAAAAAATAATTAAAAAAAAAAAACTTACACTACCCTACAAAAATATAAATATAATTTTCATTCAAATTAAAAAATTAAAATTAATTTTTTTTGTTTTCTATAACGCTCATAACATATTTCATTAAAAATACTTAAAAATATTAACATTATGTGTATATTTTTTAAAATTGAATGCTTTAGTTTATATCCATACATCATACCCACATCTATATATATATATCTATATATATATATATATATATATATATTCACTCTTTAACCACTTTATTTTTAATAGATGAAGAAACAATATAAAAACATAAATATAATTTTAATTTAAACTTAAAAAAATTAATTTTAAATTATTTTGTTTTAAATTTAAATTTAAAATATTTTATTTCAAATTTATTATAATATAATAATAAGTTTTATAAATTGTTATTATAATCAATATAATTATTTTCATAAATATAATATAGTAATCATAATATTTTATAAAATCATAATTAAATTTATAATATTATTTTTATATATATATGAGAATTTTGATTCCGGTAGTGATATGTTATTTTTTTATGGAAAATATAATACGTATCATTTTAAATTAATTTACCATTTAAATTTATTTTGTTAAATTATTAAAATCATTATACTTTTATACTTATAAAGTTTTTTATTAATAATATTTAAAAATATTAATTTTTTTTCTAAATTAGATATTTTAAATTATACTAATACATCATATAATTATTTTTATATGATTAATACATAATTAAAAACAAATATATTTTAAAATATATATAATATTACTTTAAAAAATTCAATTATGTATTTACAATTTGAAAAAACAACTTTAAAATTAAGCAAGTAAAATAGAAAAATTAATAAAAACCTTTAAAAAATCTAAAATAAAAACAAATTCGATTTAAAAAAATAATTAAAATTTAACAAAAATAAATTAAAAACTACTAAAATAAAGATTTAAAAAAAAAAAAACAACAAAAACAAAAATATAAAAGAACCCAAAAACATTTAAAATTAAAAAAAATATATATATATATATACGTATTTTCAAAAAAAAAATTAAAAAAATTATTTAAAAAAAAAACATTTTAAAATATATTAAAAAATTTTAAATTATATATTAAAAAATTTTAAATTTTAAATTTGCATTTGAACGCATGGGGCGCGGCCCAAGAGAGACTACATATTCATAGATGCTAAGCTTCAATTATGTGAGCTCAGGTCGGCATTCAAGCCTTACAACGTCTCCTTATTTAATAACTAAAATCTCATCGATACCAACGTTATCTCGTTGTATTGATACTAACGTTATCTCGTTGATCTGATTAACCGATTACCTCGATGTATTGATACCAACGTTACTATGTTAAGCTTCAATAACTCACCACATGATTGCTCGGAGGTGGAGGTGCCTTCATACTTCAGCTTATGAGAGACCCCGTAACTGTATGATCGAGAAAGAAGGGCGGCGGTGGGGCGATTCCGGGAATCGCTTGGCCACTGACCCGCTGCCTGTGGGCTAGCGGTGCTGCTCACCCGCCGCCCGTGGGCCAGGCGATTCCTGGAATCGCCCCACCGCTGCCTTGCTTTCTCGATCATATAGTTACAGGTCTCTCATAAGTTGAACTATGAAGGCACCTCCACCTCCGAACAATCATGTGGTGAGTTATTGAAGCTTAACATAGTAACGTTGGTATCAATACAGCGAGATAACCAGTTAATCAGATCAGCGAGATAACGTTGGTATCAATACAGCGAGATAACGTTGGTATCGATGAGATTTCAGTTATTAAATAAGGAGACGTTGTAACGCTTGAATGCCGACCTGAGCTCACATAATTGAAGCTTAGCATCTATGAATATGTAGTCTCTCTTGCTGCACAATTGTAAATGTCAACGCACTCGCTCTCTCAAGGTTAGGTTTTACAGTCAACTGTCAGGCGGTCGATTCCTGTCGTCTACAATTCCACTGTACGAACATTCCAATTAGCAGACTCTTTCAGCTTTCAACGCAAACACTAATGGTGGTAATATTTTGATCCAGTCCGTAAGCGACTGTAACCACACATATAGAGACTATTGACTTTTGAAAATCTAGAAAGATGGAAACAATGGAAAAGTCATCATTAAAAGCCCATCGTATCACAGTGCAGTGTTTAAAACGATTAAAGGGCCGAGAGCATTAATCAACCAAAGAACATACGTAAATTTAAATTCAAAGGAGTCGTTTTTGCTCACGTGGGTAGCTTTTTTGGTTTAGAGCACGAAAAATTTATGAAAGGTCACGTTGTTTATTAAAAGATCAAATTCACGTAGTCTTTTTTTTTAATACGTGAGGTTCATAATTTGTTTTTTTTTAAGGTGGGGTGAAAAGTTTTTATCAATGTTTTTCCAAGGGCTTTTTTAAGAGCTTCGACTAAATCTCTATTTATGAGCAGGAGAGAAAGCAAAAGACTGATTTAATAGTCAATCTTTGTATGTCCACGTTTATCTACTGGTATACTAAGATATTTGTCCCCTGAAAAGTAAGTTAAATGTGGAAAATTCAACATTCTAGTGTTCATGCATTTTAATTTTGATTTAATAGATTTATTTCAAGTTGTACTTTTATTCCATTGCTACGAATTTTGAAGGTTACCTATATCAGTTGGTATACTACTTTATGGATTAGAAAGTAGTGGGATTTTTTTGGAATTTGTTTTTAATGTAAAATTAATTGGATCTTTGAGTTTTAATTTTATGCAGTAGTTTTATTGTTTAATTGTTTTATTTTTTTAATATATTTTTGTATTTTTTTCTTTTCTTTAAATTTTGATAAAATTTTGTTGGAATTATTAGTTTAATTTGTAATTGTTTCATTGTTGTGGCGTGTTATTTTCATAATTTGTCTTTCCATTTTGTAAAATCAAATCCTATTAAATAAGGAAGGTCACTTCAAACTAGATAATTCTCGCACATTCCAAATCGTAGTGCGAAGCTACATTAAATTTCTATGCTACTTTTTCGCAAATAAAAAATATTACAAAACTAACTACTTAACATAATCCAGTTTGAGATTTTTTCGTACCAATCCTCCGACAGCGAGGCCAGAGCGAGGACAGTGGGGGTGCACCCCTCATGGTTCTCTTGCTTCAGGGATGGAAAACATTTAGTGAAACATTTTCCACATTTTCCTTGGAACATTTCAGGGATGGAAAACAATGAAGAAACATTTTTCTTCCCTATTTTTTTAATGCATAGGGAAACATTTCTCAAACTTTTTCTTTTTTCTTTGGGGAAAATTTTGAGAAAAATCACAAGGAAAATCATTTTCACCTTTTATTTTGAAGAAAAGTTGAGAAAAAGTATGGGAAATATTTTGTATAAATTTAAGTTGTTTAATCTGCAAAGTTTGAGTGTTTTATTATTTTTCAGGTGTTGAATCTATGTATACTGACATGGAATGTTTGGAAAGACATACATTGGGAGATTTGCAGACATCAAAGATCCATTAGAAGAGGAAAATGAGCAAAAGGAAACAGAAAATATTGTGGAAAAAGACAATGATGAAACTCTAAAGGACGAAGAGTTTGGATTACGTGACATTGTTGATTAAATTTAAGTTATGCTTGTAAATCAAGCTTTGCAATGTTTTGACTTTGACATTTTATGAGGAATAAACACTCAATTAGGGTTGTTACACGTTCAATATTTGTAATATGTGATTTTCGCATTGATTTTTAAGTTAATCATTATTTTTTGAAAAAAAAAATGATTATTATTATTTTTTTG
This sequence comes from Pinus tabuliformis, assembly GCA_031772625.1. Classification (NCBI taxonomy): domain Eukaryota; kingdom Viridiplantae; phylum Streptophyta; class Pinopsida; order Pinales; family Pinaceae; genus Pinus; species Pinus tabuliformis. The sequence goes on along the minus strand of CM062814.1, from coordinate 952,642,362 downwards.
ACATAAAATTCATAAAAAAAAAAACCCATTATTTAACCATTTTTAGTTAAATTTTTCGTATAAAAATTTTGATTTTAACATGTCAATTCTATCAAAAAATTATCAAAACGTGTAGTTTTTTAGTTATATTTATGTTAAAAATGGTTGTTTTTATGTCCATTGTTAAAAATATTGTTTTTTACAAACAACTATTTCATGTGGATTGAAAAATTAATTAAGGATGTATAAATATGTAGAACATCAAAAATTCTAAATATCGACCTTCTAATTTAAAAATGCAAAACAATAAAAACCTCACTAAAAAAAATTAAAATTAAAATAAAAAACAAGAAAATATGAAGAAAACGACCACTTCAAAAATGATCAAATTTACAAAATAATTATTTATATTTTATACATTAGAAAATTTAAAGCCAAAAAACAAGTTTTTTTTAAAAAATGGTGTGATGCAGAATACTCACTTTTTTAAATCAGCATGAAAATCACTACCATTCTAAAACGTAATGTACATAAAAAAATTAAAATGCCAAAAACTATGCTCTAAAAAAAACATGTGTGTTCTGCATCACCCCTTTTCAAAATCAGGTCACTTTTTTGCTATCTCTACGAAACGGGTAACAATATCAGTTCCTGTTTCAAAGTTTACATTGTTTTTCTTTTTAATTAATAAAATGGTCATATTTATATTAGATAAATTGGTGCCATTATACTAATCAACATACTATTGCATCTTAAATACATAGTCCTTAAAGAAAGTTTAAGCAAATTACAAATTGTAGCTTTCATATCTATAGTTCTACATACTAGTGAAAAATATAGTTCTTTCTTACCTCTATATGGTAAATCTTAACATATATACTTAATAGACAACATATTTGAAACACATAGGAAAACACTAAATAACTAATTGTGTCAATAAAGCTTGAGACCAATGCCAAAAGGAGTCCAACAAACATGATCTTAGTCCATATTAAAAAGGCATTGTTGGATAGTTTATCCTTCCTTCATGTTTGTCCCAATTGAGAGGTGTGCCATTGATTGTCCCATGTTTTGATAATTCATTAATCCAATGCTATGTGCCTAAGCAGGGCATTAATATTTCAACTCCACAACCTCCTAGTTTTGGTGATGCACCATTTCCATTAGGATAGTTATCTCATTGCCCATGTCTTCTCCATGAGCCTATGATTGAGTTTCCATTTTTGCAATGGAAAATTTGTTTTCAAAAAAAAAAATGTTTGAATCTTAGTGATCTTTTAATTTCTAAGCCCACTCGCACAGGGCAATGCCCTTAGTTCTTATGGGGCCAATTCATGCTTAATTGGTGCTTCAAAAACCATCTAAGAACATCCCACACTCTCCCAACATAAACTCTACAAACTGAGATAACATAGACAAGACTCACCCAATACCAATTATGATGCCTTTAGATACATTGAGTGCATCGATTGTGACCTGTTTCACTCAATTGACATATATATACATATACATGTAATATTGTTTCCCTTCAGGACTAATTATAACCCCTTTTGCACCTACCAGTTGTAAATAGTGAGGAGGGGTGAATCAATATTTCTTATCCATTAGTAACTTATTAATCCTTTCATAGCATTAACTAATCTTCAACAGTATTTCAAAAACATAAATAAGCAGTAGATAGTGAACACAAGAATTTTAGGTGGAAAACCCCCTCCGGGTCAAAAACCACTAAACGATTTTCTAATAAGTTTTTTTAATACTTAGCTCCAATCAAAAAGAAAACCTCAACTTCCTAGAACTCTACAAAAGCATTCATTCTCCATCTCCCACCGAAAGGAGGCCCCAACGCCATGGTTTTATCAAAAAATAGTTGAAAGGATGCTCCAACACCCCAGAAAGCTCCAACTTTCCCTAACACCACCCTACCACCCTGAAGTGTTTTTGGGCTCCAACCTAAAGGTGGCTTCAACCACCTCCCTAGCACCACCCTACCATCGTGAAAACGACAAAAAATTAATTCAAAACTGTGAACTCCCATACTAAGGACAATGGTCTGTTAAATTGTAGCAAGAAAAGGCTTCATTTGACTTGTGTATTAGTCAAATGGAGAAATTTGATTTTCCACATTAGTGGGATGACTTGAGTTGCAGTTAGCAGGAGTGACATGGCCAAATCACTTAGTTAAATCAGTCAATTTGAGTTTGTAGGCTAGAAGTAGAGTTGTGCATGAGTTGATTGCTAAAATCTAGCAATATAGTGGAGTTATAGTTAGTTAAACTCAGTTACCTGATCTCTAGTTTAGAATAGAGTCAGTAGGAGTTCAATTGAGTAGTAGTAATTGTTGTTAACTCACTGATATCTTAGTTAACTGATCAATTTACTAAAAATAGCCCTATTCATGCATGGAATTCGAATTTCCTAGTTGAGGTGGAGGAAAAAGCACATTGTAATTGTCAATTGTATACTAGTTGAGCGTACAAATTTTTCATTGCAGCAGGTGACTAATTCCTTCAATATTTGTGCAAGGAAATAAGAGATTTCCATATATTTTAGGAGCTAATTTCCTCAAGGATTGCACAAGGAAATAGGAGGAAGGTTGAGGCCTATTTTGGCTAAGTGTTGTTTAGAGCAGGTCAGAGAGAAGGAGATCGGTATTACAGTGTAGGTGTAGCTTGAATGATTGAAGTAGTCATTATAATAGCTACATATTCTCATTCGATTTAATACAAAAAAGAGGAGGGGTTTTTCCCAGTTGGGTTCCCGAGGAAAAATATTGTGTTCCCGAGGAAAAATATTGTGTTCATTGTGACTTAATGATTGCATGTGATTGCACGTGTTTGTATTGTATGTTTTCCTTTTCGCAGATTGAGTAGAAGAAATTTGTGTCTATTTTCTTCATTTTGAATTCATTAGCATCTGCGCATTTTGAGTTATTTCTACATGGTATCAAAGCTATTAAAGACTACATAGAAACCCAGTTCCATATCTTCTCTCAGAAAAATTTTGGTTTGCTAAGATTTTTGGTGCAGATCTTCTTCAGTGCAAGAACAATGTCTTTCAATGGATTGAGGCTTGAGTATGCATTAGAGGGCACCTCGAATTTTTTTGCTTAGAAAGATAGGGTGGAAGTTGTCCTAGATGACAATGGAGTATGGGAATATACACAAATTGATATTCCAAAACCAACAACATTAGATGCACAAGCACTTGCTCAGTGGAAGAAAGACATCGCAAAATCCAGGAGGAATATTCTGGAGGTTGTCAGAGATCATGTAGTTTTGAACTTGCATGGACAAGAGAATCCTTTTGCAATGTGGAAAAATCTCACAGATCTATCCCAGAGCGGTAGTGATGCCAAGAAATTGGCATTGAGATATAAACTCAGGAGCATTCGAATGCAGAAAAATGAAACCATTCCTCAGTATCTATCTAGATTCACTTAGGTTCCAGATGAAATTGGAGGAGGAGGAGAAAATGTGCCATCATCTGAACTTGTGAGCTTAACACTCCTTGGCCTTCCAAAGTCTTGGCACAACTATCATGATTCAGTTAATGGAAGAGATAAGCTACCAGATTGGGAGAGACTTTGGTTTGATTTGGTGCAGGAGGAGATCAAAAGAAACACTAGAGATGGTGTCACATCCAAATCTGAGGAGGAAGAAAACTTTTCTCTAGCAAGAAAAGGAAAGAAGGCCAAGGGAAAGAAGGCCCAAGGCAAGGTAGAATCTAGCCAAAACCATGGCAAGAAGAAATACTTCAGTAAAAAATGTTTTCACTACCACAATATGGACATTATGCAACCAAGTGTATGCACAAGAAATCCTAGAAGAAGCTTACAGGAGCAATAAGAGGTGATGCTCTCACATCACAATTCGAGTTGGATTTCACCCTCATTGCATGCATGGAAAGTATTGTACGAGGTAGTGTATGGTACTTAGATTTTGGTGCTTCATTTCATATGACAGGAAGTAAGGAGTTCTTCAGCAGCCTGGAGGAGAAGGACCTACAATTACACATAGAACTTGGAGATGATGGGAGGTATAGTACCAAAGGGATTGGCACTGTCACCTTTAATAGGGAGTTAGGCTTCCATATTCAGCTAAAGAAGGTAATGTATGTGCCTAGTGTGAAGAAAAATTTAGTTTTTGTAGTTGTACTTGAAGACAGTGGATATGATGTGGTGTTCAGTAAGGGGAAAGCTTATATAAAGCATGTTGTTACTAGACAAGTAAAACAAATTGGTGTGTGGGTTACAAATCTCTACAAGCTAGAGGTGGATGCATGTGTTGCATTGAGCAACAAAACAGAACATGTTCAAGGCTGAGACATTGGAGAGCTCAGGCATAGGCGCATGGGACACCTACACCATGGAGCTTTGAAAATATTGTAGCGGATCACCAGTGGACTTTCAAAATTCACCCTTGATCAACATGATGTTTGTAAAGGATGAACTCTAGATAAATATGCCAAATCTTCCTTCCAAGGTCGAGATAGTAGATCCTTCCAAGGTCGAGATAGTAGAGCTGGAGCCATATTGGAGTGATTTCACTCAAATGTGTGTGGACCATTTTCTACAATCTCAGTTGCAAATCATAGGTATTATGTGCTTTTTGTAGATGATTTTTATCGTAAATTTTTGATCTATTTCATCAAGAAGAAAGATGAGGTTTATTCAAAGTTTGTTGAATTTAAAGCCTTAGTTGAAAATGAGATTGGAAAGAAAATTAAATCCCTAAGAAGTGATAATGGAGGAGAGTATGTTTCTAATGCTTTCAAAGAATTATGTTCCAAGGAGGGTATTAGAAGGAGGTTGACTAAACCTCACAACCCACAAAAAAATGGGGTGGCATAGAGGAAAAATAGAAGCATTGTTGGGGTTGTAAGAGCAATGTTGTATGATTAGGGACTTCCACTCAAGGAAAATTTTAAGGATGGAAAATTTTCTTGAAGTTTAAAAACATTGGCGAATCTCACTAATCCCTAATATGAAAACTATAAAATGTTTATTGATATATTTGTAAAATTATTCAAATTGATAATGATTTTATATATAGTCTCTATATAATGTTGGCGATTTTTAAGGTAAAATAATTTTATATTCTAAAATTTGGGCGAATCATCTTTTATAAAAATTGGAAATTGGCGAATATTTTTTGTGGAAAAATCATGGAAAATTAGCCCACTAGGCAAACATTAGCCCCTAAAATTTTCCATGCTTCCACTGTACCTGTGTGCAGAAGCATGCAATACAATTGTTTATTTGCAGAACAGGATCCCCCACAAAATTCTTGGAATGATCACACCTGAAGAGGATTTCTCTGGGAGGAAGCCAGATGTATCCCAATTTCGCATTTTTTGATCCATGGTTTATTATCATGTCTCCAAAGATAGCAGGAAAAAGTTGGAACCTACCGCAAAGAAAAGGATCTTTGTAGGTGTTTTAGTGGCCGTAACACCCTCCAAAATTTTGGCCTGCATCAAATTTAGGAGCCTTCCTTGGGTTTTTCCTTGATGTTTGCAAACACTCGGGCTCATCTCGTGAACTCATGTTGAGTCTTTGCACCGTCCTCGCTTGACTGTTTATTGGACATCTTTTTGCATGTTTGTCGTAATGTCATGCTTGCAGCCATGTTTTGGCTATGCACAAGGTCCCTCTTCATGTGTACAAGTTATATTATCTATGTAAGCATCTGTCGCACTCACATCATTCAACGATCTATCACAAGTGTCATGCTTGTTTCTCGCACCATCGGTCAGTCACACTAAGTGTAAGTTGTCTTGATGGTTAGAGGTGTCTTGTCGTCAAGTCATGTTAAGTGTGTGTTCGCAAGGTCATGCATGTACGAAATCACTCATTCACACACTTGGTCATTTTGTTGAAACTCTGTCGACAGGACCATCCTCCAACAATCGGACCTCTGCTGAGCTGCACTAGGTAGTTTCAGCTCTCAGTGATCATGTACTCCTGCCCAAAATTGTGCAAAGATTGAGGTTGCCTCCCAAACAGTTTTCACTGCGCAATCCTGGATTCGATTCGACTGACTGTCACCCTGGACAACGCAGACATTTTCCAGCAAGCCATCTCAATCTGTGCTGCCCTCCAACAAATCAACCAAGCCTCTAGCTGGTCAACCAGAGAGTTTGACCGAGCAGTGACCTCGGGCCTCACTCCTCCAAAAAATTGTGCAAAAGCTACCAAGCATTCCCGCTTCCGATGACTGAAGAAATTGTGCAAACATGCCGGATGGACACCCCCAGCTTGTCATTACACTGCTCTCAAAAATTACGCAGTTTTTCCAGCCAGTCATGTTGTCAGCCAACCTGTTGCTCTTCCTCAAAACTGCGCAGTTTTCATGAGAAGTCTCCCAGCTTCCTAGCATCCCGCTTACCTGAGAAACTGCGCGGGGATGTTCAGCATTCCATCCTCCCAGCTCTGCGCAATTTTTTCCAGCAGCCTCCTGTAGCCCGCTGCTAGATCCCCAGAAAAATTCACGCAGTTTTCACTGCCAGTCTCCTTGTGTTTCCTGCACTATCTCCCTGAAAAAATCACGCAAATCTACCCTCCAGCCAGGCCAGATCCTGAGGAAATCACTGCTGATCCGGATTTCCCATCTCAGCCTCCCATTAACCTATGCGCAATTTTCCCCAACAGTGCCCGGAGCCTGCATCCTGGCTCGAAATGTGCTCTGCGCAATTTCAAAGCCTTTTCCTCTCTCCAGGCCACCTACATCCAAAAGCGAAAGATAATACATCATGGTAGACTAGGAGATTTATGGATCTGATTTCGTCTTGTCATGAGCGATTGCAGATACAAGTACGTGGATGAGACATGACATGAAAACGAATGGGATGAACAAGGATCACATGTAAGGAGATTGGTTCGCAAACAGACGAACAAGGAACACGTTCAAGGAGATTGGTTCGTGAACGGACGAACAAGGAACGCATGCAAGGATATTTGTTTGTGAACGGACGAACACATGAAGCATGCCAAAGTACAAGCGATGGAGCAACGTGCACATGCAACATCAAGCGAACACCAAGACCATCGAAGAATCCACACACCTTTCCATGCGGAGGTGAATCTATGATACACCAAGAGCACATCCATCACTCAGCAGCACTACAGCTTGACATGGGCACCACCAGCAGCATGAACATACCAGCACTGTCTTGTCGAGTCGTGTCATGAGTCATCTCGGCCACATCACTACTGTGGGCCATACTGTTGTAATCAATGTAATGTAACATGGAATTCTAAAAGACCCACATGTAAATCTAAAGAGCCATGTAAAGTTGAAGAGTCATGTAAGTCAAACAGTCATGAGGGAAGTCGAACAGTCACAAGGGCCAGTTTCACCTATAAATACCCCTCATTTGTACATGCAAAGGACTTTTAATCTTGGCTCCTCCCACATAGCCTTGAGAGTCTGTAATCTTTTCTTTGGGGAACGAGCAGTGGCTCTAACGCCCCGCTATCGGGGTCAGTGATGTAATGGTGTACATATGTGTCTTGTAAATTTCACTTAATTCAGAAGCCTGTTAACAGCCAACACATTTTCACACATGTATTGTATTAGTTTGTAATACTATTCTTTGGACGCTTGTAATACATGTTGCTTTAACCTGTATTAAGATAGTTGAACTATTTTAGTTGTTTTAGTACATATTCTAATGGAAACGTGTTGTATCAGTTGTTAACTTTGCCTCACCCATGTGGGCTATCCCGCCGGACACTCAACATATTCATTCTTGTAAACTTGTTATAACATTTGTCGCACTCATGTGGACTATATTGCTGGGTGTTGTACATGTTATCTGTTCACCTTGTGTTTGTGACTGCTGCATCCGTGTGGACTACTCCACCGGAAGTTGCGCATGTCCTATTGTGTTGTGTGTGTCTCGCAGATTTGGGACTATTCCCTTTCAACTTGAGACTCACTTCCACCCTCTCCCTCTGCAATGAAAGAACTTTGACACAAGCGATAGTAAGCACTCACCAGGCACACGAACCTTGTTGTTCGAAGACAAAGAAAGCCACTCTCACGTGCTAACAAACAAGATCTAAGGCATATCTTTAATATAATGGAAACTGGGCCATCGTACCAGATGTGACTCCTACACCAAATGGTGTGAGGTCTAGTTGGGACTTCATACCGGGGAGATCCCCTAAATGTTGGCAGGTCTAGCACCGTCAACTTTTCTGGTGCTAGAAGGAGGGCTAGATGACAAGTTGAGCCAGTTACATCTGGTTTGAATCTCTTATCAAATGGATAATACACAATTCGTTCTCCCGGGGTGTTTCTCTCATTTCTCCCTTAATCAACTGTTAATCCCCGATGAGCTTCTCGATCACTTGTCCTTGTTAAAGTTTGATAGTGAGGACAAAATGTTCGTAACCAAGCACATTTCTTGTTTTCTTCAGTTCTGCGAATCTCATGAAATCGATAATGAAGAGCTTGTTTGCATTCTTTTATTCCTCACCCTTGAAGGTCGTGCTAATCAGTGGTGTCATACCCTACCACCTGCTTCCGTCCATTCCCTTATCACTCTCCTCAAGGATCTCCATCAAGCCTTCGATAAGTGTAACCATCAAGATGTCTATAAAAGAATCTCTTGTTTAAGAATGAAGCCTTGCAAATCAGTTGAGGACTTTGCTACCCGCTTCCTTCACATCTATCACGAAATCCATGAATGGTTTGTGGACCTTAACTTCATGAGCCAAGAGTTCAAATTCTTGTCTCATGTTTCCGAACACTGTGAACCCCCTGATTTCCCTTCTCCCTCGACTCTTGCAGATCATGAGGCCCCTCAGTTTGCAAAGGAGGAGCCCAACACCCCGTTTGTTCCGTGTCCTCCCCCCTTTCTAGTCTCAAAGAAGGTTCCCCCTTGTATTGGTCGCAAAGATAATAAATCTATGCAGTGGGTACCCCCTCGTAGTGGTCGCAAAGCTAAGAAATCTGCACAGCATGTTCCCAACTCATCTTCTCAATCGTCTCCTGCTCCCATGGAGGAAATTCTAGAATGGCTTAGAAATCCTATCGCAAAGATTCATTCCTCTATTCCGCAAGAGGACATCACTATTCATAACCCAAGTCTTGAGTCTAATCTACGTCTCTGCTATCCTCCATCATCTACAAGCCATGACTCCTTATACCATGACTCGCTTGATCAATCCGCTTCACAAGCTAGTTGTGCGCATCCTCTTGATTCTCAAGTTGCGGTCATGTGCAAGGCAGTCTCATTATACAGGTGGAGGAGCAGGAAGGTGAAGACACAATCATATCCTCTTCTATGTTTCAAAATAGTTCACATCAAAACATTGAGCTTCCATTCTTGATCGATTCTCAATCCGTGAATCTTGGTGAAACATCATGCACAATTACTTATTTCGATCAACCTCCAGTATTGGGTCATCATCACTCCGATGATTTTGTATATTGTGATGAACACCCAAGAATCTCATGTGATCTGTTGTGCTTTCATGTACACTCTAATTCAGATCTAGAATGCGCAATGGTCAAAGCAGACATCCATATCGAAACTTCCTTTGCACCTCACTTGCATGTGTGTCCTACCATTCACAGTGCATCTACATGGAACGGAGATACTCCCTGTTCTCTTGCTTCTTCATTTGATGAGTTATCTCCTCGACCGGTACCAAACAATGAGGATGTCCATGATGAAAACAGTCTCAATGCACACGACTCTTCCCACTCGTCATCATCTTGTGTGTTGCATGAAGAAATTAGCATTGAGAGATAAACTCAGTAGCATTCGAATGCAGAAAAATGAAACCATTCTTCACTATCTATCTAGATTCACTTAGGTTCGAGATGAACTTGGAGGAGGAGGAGAAAATGTGCCATCATCTGAACTTGTGAGATTAACACTCCTTGTCCTTCCGAAGTCTTGGCACAAGTATCATGATTCAGTTAATGGAATAGATAAGCTACCAAATTCGGAGAGACTTTGGTTTGATTTGGTGCAGGAGGAGATCAGAAGACACACTAGAGATGGTGTCACATCCAAATCTGGGGAAGAAGAAAATTTTTATCTAGAAAGCAAAGGAAAGAAGGCCAAGAGCAAGAAGGCCCAAGGCAAGGCAAAATCTAACCAAAACCATGGCAAGAAGAAATACCTCAGTAAAATTAAATGTTTTCACTACCACGAATATGGACATTATGCAACAAAGTGTACGCACAAGAAATCTTGGAAGAATCTTGCAGGAACAATAAGAGGTGATGCTCTCACATCACAATTCAAGTTGGATTTCACCCTCATTGCATGCATGGAAAGTATTGTATGAGACAGTGTATGGTACTTAGATTCTGGTGCTTCATTTCATATGATAGGAAATAAGGAGTTCTTCAGCAGCCTAGAGGAGAAGGATCTACAATTACACATAGAACTTGGAGATGATGGGAGGTATAGTACAAAAGGGATTGCAACTGTCACCTTTAAGAGGGAGTCAGGCTTCCATATTCACCTAAAGAATGTAATGTATGTGCCTGGTGTGAAGAAAAATTTAGTTTATGTAGCTATAATTGAAGACCGTGGGTATGATGTGGTTTTTAGTAAGGGGAAAGCTTATCTGAAGCATGTTTTTACTAGAAAAGTAAAACAAATTGGTGTGTGGGTTAAAAATCTCTACAATCTAGAGGTGGATGAGTGTGTTGCATTGATAAACAAAGCAGAACATGTTTAGGGTTGAGAAGTTGGAGAGCTCTGGCATAGGCGCATGGGACAACTACACCATGGAGATTTGAAAATATTGTAGCAAATCACCACTGGACTTTCAAAATTCACCCTTGATCAACATGATGTTTGTAAAGGATGAACTCTTGAAAAATATGCCAAATCCTCCTTCTAGGGCCAAGATAGTAGAGTTGGAGCCATCTTGGATTGATTTCACTCAGATGCATGTGGACCATTTTCTACAGTCTCAGTTGCAAAGCATAGGTATTATGTTCTTTTTGAAGATGATTTTTCCGGCAAATGTTGGATCTATATCATGAAGAAGAAAGATGAGATCTATTCAAAGTTTGTTGAATTCAAAGCCTTGGTTGAAAATGATATTGGAAAGAAAATTAAATCCTTGAGAAGTGATAATGGAGGAGAGTATGTTTCTAATGCTTTCAAAGAATTATGTTCCAAGGACGGTATTATAAGGAGGTTGATATCACCTCATAGGCCAAAGAAAAATGGTGTGGAAGAGAGGAAAAATAGAAGCATTGTTGGGGTTGCAAGAGCAATGTTACATGATCAGGAACTTCCACTATACTTGTGCACAGAAGCATGTAATACAATTGTTTATTTGCATAACAAGATTCCTCACAAAATTCTTGGAATGATCACACTTGACGAGGATTTCTCTAGTAGGAATCTAGATGTATCACACTTTCACATTTTTGGATCCATGGTTTATTATCATGTCTCCAAAGATAGCAGGAAAAAGTTGGAACCTACCACAAAGAAGGGGATCTTTGTAGGTGTTGTAGTGACTGTAACACCCTCCAAAATTTTTGCTTGCATCAAATTTCAGAGCCTTCCTTGGGTTTTTCCTTGATATTTGCAAACACTCGGGCTCATCTCATGAGCTCGTGTTGAGTCTTTACGCCCTCCCCTCTTAACCGTTCATCAAACATATTTTTGCATGTTGGTTTCAATGTCATGCTTGCAGCCATGTTTTGGCTATGCAAAAGGTCCCTCTTCGTGTGTACAAGTTGTATTCCCTATTTAACCATATGTCGCACTCACACATGAAGTTGTATGCTTTATCGCGCAAGCGTCGTTGTGGTCATTCAACGATCTATCACAAGTGTCGTGCTTGTCGATCACACCGTCGGCAGATCACACTGAGTGTAAGTTGTGTTGATTATTCGAGGTGTCTTGTCATGAAGCCATGTTGAGTGTGTGTACGCAAGGTCATGCATGTACGAAATCACTCGTTCACACACTTGGTCATTTGTTGAAACTCTGTCGACCAGACCACCCTCCAATCGTCAGACCTCTGCTGAGATGCATTGTGCAATTTCAGTTTTCAATGATCATGTACTGCTGCCCAAAATTGCAAAGAGCTTGGAGCTGCCTCCCAGGCAGTTGACACTGTGCAATCTTGGAATCAAATCCACTGACTGTCACCCAGAACAATGCAAAAGTTTCCAAGCAAGCCATCTCAATCTGTGTTGCCCACAAGAAAATAAACCAAGCATCCAGCTAGTCAACCGGAGAGTTTGACCGAGCAGTGACCCTGGGCCTCATTCCTCTAAAAAATTACACAAACATGCCGAATGGACACCCACTTCCTTTCACTTCATTGCCTTAAAAAATTGTGCAGTTTTTCCAGCCTGTCACACTGTCAGTCGACCTACTGCGCATCCTGAAAATTGCGCAATTTTCATGAGAAATCTCCTAGCTTCCCAACATTCCGCTCAGCTAAGAAATTACATGGGGATGTCCAGCAGGCCAGCCTCCTAGCTCTGCTCAGTTTTTTCAGCAGCCTCCCGCAGCCCGCTACCATATCCCTAGAAAAATTGTGCGGTTTTCGTTGCTAGTCTCCTTGTGGTGCCTACACTGTCTCCCTAGAAACATTGTACAAATCTGCCCTCCAACCGAGATAGATCCTGTGGAAAGTCACTGTTGATCTGGATTTACCATCTTAGCCTCCAAGTAACCTATGCGTAATTTCACCGAGATTTCTCAGAGCCCGCATCCTGGCTCAAAATGTGCTCTGTGCAGTTTCAAAGCCTTGTCCTCTCTCCTGGTCACCTGCATCCGAAATTGAAAGATAGTGCATCATGGTATACTAGGAGATTTCTGGATTTGATGTCGTCTCATCATGAGTGATTGTAGATACTGGTACGAGGAAAAGACATGACGCAACGACGAACGTAATGAACAAGGAGTGCATGGAGGAGATTGGTTCATGAACGGACAAATAAGGAACGCATGCAAGGAGATTGCTTTGTGAACGAATGAACAAGGAACACATGCAAGGAGATTTTTTCACAAACGGACAAACACATGAAGCATGCCAAAGTACAGGCGAAGGAGCGACGTGCACATGCAACATCAAGAAAACACTAAGACCATCGAAGACTCCACATACCTCGCCATGCTAAGGTGAAGATATTATACACCAAGAGCACATCCATCACTCAGTGGCACTGCAACTTGACATGGACACCACCACCAGCATGAACATACCAACATTGTTTTGTCGAGTCATGTCATGAGTCATCTCTGCCACATGATACATCACTACTATGGGCCATACTGTTGTAATCAATGTAATGTAACGTAGAAGTCCAAGAGACCCACATGTAAATATGAAGAGTCATGTAAGTCAAACAGTTAAGAGGGAAGTTGAACAGTCACAAGGGCCAGTTTCACCCTTGGCTATAAATACCCCTCATTTATACAGGCAAAGGAATTTTCACCTTGGCTCCTCCCACATAGCCTTGCGATTCTGTAATCTTTTCTTTGAGGAACGAGCAGTGGCTCCAACACCCCACTATCAGGGTTAGTGATGTAATGTTATACGGATGTGTCTTGGAAATTTCGCTTAATTCAGAATCCTGTTAACAGGCCAACACGTTTTCACACATGTATTGTATTCGTTTGTAAGACTATTCTTTGGACACTTGTAGTGCATGTTGCTTTAACCTGTATGAAGACAATTGAAATATTTCAGTTGTTTTAGTACATATGTTATTGTAAATGTGTTGTATCAATTGTTAGCATTGTCTCATCCATGTGGGCCATCTCATCGGACACTCGACGGATTCATTCTTGTAAACATGTTATAATGCCCGTCGCACTCGTGTGGACTATTCAGTTAGGTGTTGTATGTTCTATTTGTTCACCTTGTGTTTGTGACTACCACATCCGTGTGGACTACTCCGTTGGAAGATGCGCATGTCCTATTTTGTTGTGTGTCTCTAGCAGAGTTGTGACTATTCCCTTTCAAACTAAGACACACTTCCACCCTGTCCCTCTACAGTGAAAGAACTTTGACACAAGCGACACTAAGCACTCACTAGGCACGCGAATCTCATTGTTCGAAGAAAAAGAAAACCACTCTCACATGCTAACAGTCAAGAGATAAGGCATATCTTTAAGATAATGGCAACCGAGCCATCATACTGGATGGGACTCCTACACCAAACGGTGTGAGATCTAGTTGGGACTTCATACTGAGGAGATCCCCTGAATGTTGTCGGGTCCAACACCATCAGCAGTAGGATACACAGAGACACCTCAAATTTAATGGGTGTACATGCCTTCACTCGAGATGACTATGATGGGGAGAGATGTCATATTCGATGAGGATAAATCCATGAGAAGCTCTCTAGAGCGAGGGTTGAGCATTCCACCAGAGGAGCAGTTTTTGGCTCCAAATGAGGAGCCCTAGTGAGATCCACAAGATGTTGTGGAGCAGACACATGTAGAGTACCAGAGAGGAGGTGGAGTGGAGGAACCCACTCACATAAAGCCTTCCAGAGAAGGGAGGTAGAGAAACAAGGAGACAGACAGATTGGTACAGGATGCTCAAGAGCATGTTGGAGCTCTTAGCTCCTTTTGCGAATAGAGGAGATTAGGAGACAGATATACTGAATCTCTGGCACTCATGACATAATTGATTGATTCTGAGCCTTCTTCATTTGATGAGGCATTTTCCTAGCAGGTGTGGGTAGATTCCATGGTGGAGGAATATGGCTATATCATGAAGAATGATGCTTGGGAGGTTGTTCCTTGACCTGAGGGAAAATTTTTTATTGGCTCCAGGTGGCTGTATAAGGTGAAACATGCAGCTGATGGCAATGTTGAGAAGTACTGAGAAGTACAAGGCCAGATTTGTGGCCAAAGGCTTCTCACAGGTAGAGGGAGTTGACTATAAGGATATATTTTCCCCTATGGCAAGATATTCTTCTATCAAAAGGATACTAGCATTGGTAGCACTGATGAGGTGGAAAATCCACCAAATGGATGTTAAAATTTCCTTCCTCAATGGAGTGGTTGAGGAAGAGATCTACATTGAGCAGGCAAAGGGATTTGAGACATTTGCGGGGCGACACATGTGTGTAGAATTAGGAGAGATCTTTATGGTCTCAAGCAAACACCTTGTTCTTGGTACACTCGCATAGATTCCTATATCAGTGGATTGGGCTTCACTAAGAGTGAAGTAGATGCCAATATCTACTACATTTTGGTAGATGGCAGTATGCTCATCTTAGTCTTGTATGTAAATGATTTGATACTAACAAGAGATGAGAGGTTGATCCAATCTTGTAAGGAGGACCTTGCAAGAGAGTTTGAGATGAAGGATATGGGCTTGATGCACTACTTCCTTGGTTTGGAGGTGTGGCAAGGAGATGGAGAGCTATTTGTTGGTTAGGGGAAGTACACCTCTGAAATCCTTCAGAGATTCCATATGCAAGATTGCAAGCCCATGGACACTCCTCTAGCTACTAACTCGAGGAAGGATGATTTTGTATCTACAGGAGAAGCAGTAGATGGCACTATATACAGACAGTTAGTGGGGTCCTTGATGTACATGTGAACAAAAGGTCTAATATTTGTTTTGCAGTTAATCAGCTTAGTCAGTTTATGGTGGAGCCTACCAAGCTTCACTGGAAAGCAACAAAACATGTTCTCAAATACCTCAGAGGCATAGTAGATTTTGGTTTATGGTACAAGAGGACTGATGGAGTGAAGCTCCAAGGCTTCACTGATGCAAATTGGGAAGGGAGTCCATCAGATAGGAAGAGCACATTGGGAGATATCTTCAGTGTTGGTTTAGAAACAGTTTCTTAGTTACATAGCAATAAACAGAGATCTGTAATACTCAACTTAGTAGAGGCTGAGTATATGGATGCTAGTCAAGCAATATGCAAGGCTATTTGGATGAGGAAGATCTTGGTTGGCCTCTTCAGTCAAGGAATGGAACCTACATTGATCCACTGTGATAATTAGAGTTGTATCAAACTCTCTGAAAATCCAGTTTTTCATGATAGGTCCAAGCATATAAACATCAGGTACCATCACCTAAAAGATCATGTACAAAGGAGGATCATCATGTTATAGTACATTCCTACAGAGGAGCAGGATGCAGACATTTTGACAAAGGCTTTTTCAAGAAGAAAGTTCAAGTTCCATAGGAGCAGGATTGGGGTGGTCAAGAACCCTTTTTTTGCTAAGAGCGAGTGTTAAATTGTAGCAATAAAATGCTTCATTTGACTTGTGCATTAGGCAAATGGAGAAATTCGATTTTCCACATCAACAGCATGACATGAGTTATAGTTAGCAGGAATGACATGGCCAATCACTTATTTAAATCAGTCAATTTGAGTTTGTAGGCTATAAGTAGAGTTGTGCATCAGTTGATTGCTAAACTATAGCAATCTAGTGGATTATAGTTAGTTAAACTCAATTATTTGAGCTCTAGTCTAGAATAGAGTCAGTCAGAGTTCAGTTGAGTAGTAGTAATTTTTGTTAACTCACTGATATCTCAACTAACTGATCAATTTACTAAAAATATCCCTAGTCATGCATGGAATTCGAATTGCCTAGTTGAAGTGGAGGAAAAGGCACATTGTAATTGTAAATTGTATACTAGCTAAGTGTACAGGTTTTGTATTGGAGCAGGTGACCAATTCCTTCAGGATTTGCGCAAGTAAATAAGATATTTCCCTATATTTTAGGAGCTAATTTCCTCAAGGATTGCACAAAGAAATAGGAGGAAGGTTGAGGCCTATTTTGGCTAAGTGTTGGTCGGAGCGGGTTAAAGAATAGGAGATCAATATTGCAATGCGGGTGTAGCTTCAATGATTGAAGTAGTCATTCTAATAGATCCATATTCTCATATGATTTAATACAAAATAGAGGAGGGGTATTTTCCAGTTAGGTTCCGTAGAAAAAATATTGTGTTCATTATGATTTAATGATTGCATGTGATTAAATGTGTTTCTATTGTATGTTTTCCTTTTCACGGATTGAAAAGAAGAAATTCGTGTCTTTTGTTTTCAGTGTGAATTCATTAGTAGGTGAAAATTTTGAGTTATTTCTACATGGTCTACTTACAATGATGTACAATGATTTTCTTCAATTGACCAAAACTTTAAGACTTAAACCCTTGTCTCAATAACAAACTCTAAGACCAAATTATTCCCACAATTATTTGTACAATAAAGCCTTTACAAGACTCTTGAATTTACATAATGCAACTTTACAATGAAAATGTCTTTGAAAATGTTGCTAATGATGAAACCTGGAAGTAACCTTCACTGCTGCACAATGATGAAGTATTTGCAAGTACTTCTAATGAAGAAATTTATGTAGCCTCTGTAAAACCTTTACTGCTAACTATTGAAATCCTTGTTGTAAGATTGACATGTAGCTTGAATGTAGATTTCAAACCGTTCCTTATTTATGGAAAAAAGAGAAATTGTTGTCACAATGAAATGATGCATAGTGACTTTCATGTTATAATTATGATTGTACCTTGTTGCTGTGATGGAAGAAACCATTAATGAATTTTCCAGGAATGCTTATGCCCTAATTGACTTCAAAAACAACACACAAAGGTCTGCTCACTTAATTCAGCTTCACTGATTCTTAGGACCATAGATCACAAACATACTTCTCATGTTATATAAGTAACCACCACGGAGTTCAAGCCCACATATGTTTCAACATTATTCAAGTTACAATTGTGAGTATATTTTCCACTGAAATAATATTAAACACTTGTTTGATGGGCACTTGGAGAACACACCGAGATAGTGATATCTAGAGATCGAATTTCTCAATAATAGCAACGTTGAGTTGCTGGAGAAAGATCGAGTGATATTCTTGCAGTGAGGGGAAAGGATAGTAGACTGGAGGGGATTTTTCCAGTTCTACAAAGTGCAAGGAAGAGAAGGCAATGAGAGGTTCAGAGAGGCAGTTGTGGAGTAGGTAAATCTCCTTTGCTGACAGAGGTGATCCCTCTAGCCCTAGAGTGGGTCTAGCTGCAAACAGAACAACCTAATGAAAACTTCCTTAAACTAGAATCGAATAAGAGGGCCTACCTCTTAGAATGCTACTCCGCTTGATGATGACCTCGCTTCTTTGCTCTAGCTTCCTTTGAGTTCTTCTCCTTCAAATACCTAAAACAAATACACAAGAGACAATGACAAACGTAATAGCATACAATTGTATTCAATTTACTTAAAAAGTCAAGGAATCTTAAGCCATTAGATGTGATATGGCACTCAATATAGGAAATAAATCATTAGTTTTATTGATATAAAGCTCGGAAAGAGATACAACCTATGTTACTTGGGAGCGGGAGCGGGAGAAAAAATGGGAGCAGGAGCGACCATTTTCAAAAGCTCTTGGTTTGGGAGCGAATCCCAGAGCGATTTTTTAAAAATATATATATTTTTTATATTTTTTAATTTTTGATACATATATGTCAACAAAAACATGTAGAATGATGAATTAGATATAAAAAACATAGAAAAACATAGATTGAACCATATAACAACAATCATCTAGAAGTTATAATCTTCATCAACCACGTCCGCAAGTTAGTAACATAGTAACATACAACATATTGAGTCTCATGATTCATCAATCTTAAAGTTTCAAGCTTTCAAAATTCAATATAGAACATTTATCATCGTTGATCACCAAAGTTGTACTTGTAAGCTAAGTGTAACCATTACAACAAATAATATCTAACATGAAATGAAATGTTATAAAATGAAATGAAACAACTTTCAACTTTCATGAAGCATCATATTCATAATTCATTACTAATGAGTTATAGTTGCCAACTTCAAACTTAAATTGTCATATATTGTTTAAATAAATATCATAATAAATATGAAAGAGTCAATAGTTATAAAAGCTACTAGAAACTACAAAAGAGAAGTAAATCTATTATCTATTTCTTATGCTTGGGCCTCTTGCCACCACGAGAAATGTCTAATTTTTTAGTCTTGTTGCAAAATCAGGATCTTTGTCATTAATATCACCCTCCAAGCATTAATATCTAGAGGTATCTTTGTCATTACCTTTGTATCTGTATAGGGATCTTTGTCATTAATATCACCCTCTAAGCATTAACATAAGATAGAAAAAGCATAGCATGTCAAGTCAAGATTTTGTTTGAGTGATGCGTACATTTTAGGAGGGTCATGATAGAGGAGTTCGATAACCAATGTCACTAACATCAAGGTACATAGAGGGATTGGTGCTCTTGATTAAATACGAGTTCCATACCCTAATACATGACAAAATTCAATGGAAACATTGCAATCCCCCTATCCTGAAATCCTGAAAAACTAATAAGTCTGCTGGATTTTGAATGAAATCTAAAATTCTACTTTCTCCATATGAAATCCAATGAGGACGAAACCACTCTCAAACATCCTGAGTCATTTCATGGTAATGTTAAAAATTTAAGTAAAAGGATGAAAATGAATATTAAGGATAATGTCACTTTTACTAGGACCTAGACTTGATCATTAAGCTGCCCCACTCTAAAAGTATTTGTTTCTTTCAAAAAAAATTGCATTTCGAACATTACTACAAAAAAAAATGCAAAAAAGGCAAAACGCTCCTGAAAACTCTCCCGAAAAGGCAGGGAGCGAAATTTTTTTTAGGGAGCGCGCTCTCGAAATCGTTCCCTTTTTAGGAGCGATTTCGGGAGGGTGCTCCCGACCCGCTCCCGAGTCGCTCCCGCCTGGAGCACAGATTAGGAGTGGGAGCGGGCGGGGGGGGCGCTCCCTTGCATCATAGGATACAACCAAAGCCTTGACATTGCATGTCTCCTCTGACGTATCCAAGTTCCAACACCACTTCTAACATCTCATGGTTAGCCTTAACAATGGGAGTTTAAGGCTTATTCCCTTTAGTTCCAAATCAAACCAAACACACTATTCTCCCTTTACACACATGAACTAGAAAGCATAAAGCTATAGATATCTTGTTGGTTACTTAAGCTCCAAAAAAGACTAGTTCATCTTGGAAAAGGAGTAGTTTATATAGCTTTGATGGAGGAGATATGGTTCCTCTTATTATGGGAGAGGCCTTATCTCTTGGGTTTGTTCCATATTAAGAAGGGAAAGGAGCCCAAACTGAATTCCTCAGCTCTATCCAGCCCAACCATTTACCAGACTTTTGTTACGAAGCTTTTAGACCTAGAAGCTTCGACCCCATATTTAAAAAACTTGCCAAAAGAGGATTGGTGCGAGTGATGAAGGGCTCACTTGTGCCATACAACACTAGGCCTGGTTTTAAACCCTACAAATCGACGCGAGGAAGGAATTGAGCACTAGCGTCGGTCTTGTAAAATGGGATAAAAGGAATATTCTTGGGAAATGATGCAAAAGGGAAATGTTCTGCCCATGAAGAGGGACATAAGGGTAGTTTCTTCGTGATGGGAAAGCATGTAAGATTCATTGTAGAAGTCCTCCAAGATCAAGGAATGGGGAGTACAGGGACAGTGACAAAATGTTGTGTAACAAATTCCCCATAAAGCGTGAAGGCTGAACTAGAGTGAGGGGTGAAATTATTTACAAGTAGGTGCGTGGAACTAGAGACTGTCGTTGGATAACCTGCAAGCAAGCATAGATACAGATACATCACTGAAATCTTTGATAAATGATACATGAATCGTGGTATAGATGTAACCACCCAAAGAATGATCATGTAAATGGATCCAAGGCATGGGCGTAGCCATCGTGTAAGGAGGATCATATCGAAACCAAGGTATGGTCGCAACCATCCAATAATGAGAAGGATCACATATAACAACTCATGGTATGGTTGCAGCCATCCATCTGAAAGAGACATGTATATCAGCATGGTCATGTCACATTGCCTTGCAACCTGGACTTTTGTAATATGAGCTTAGGGTCTTGCGCTCCAACACGACCCAATCAAAGTACAAATTCTAACATGTGAATAAGTGTTTTGAAGTCGAACATGCTAGAAAGTCGCTTGATTACTGATAAATGATGCGAATCGTTAACAAGTGCTAGAGAAACCACCAATAATAACAACGGCTCTCAAGGTACTAGAAGCATAATTCATGAAATGTGAATAAAAGAACTGAAGTCAAACACCCATGAAATCACCCGATCAAAAGCCAATGATGTGAACTTGTCATCCAGTGCGAAGAACTTTCCATTAGGGCATGCAAGCTCTAAGGTACTGGAAGGGATTATCTCGGCCAACTTCCCAGATAATGAGGTGAAGTCGACAGGAAGTGGCCTTGTCTATGGAGGGCCATTATGTATCCCACATCATCAACGTGAGGCAAAGGGATGTAATGATTTTGGATGATACATAGAATCAAGAATGAGTGTAACTGCATAAGGATAACTCTTGAACATATTGGTGACACGACTCCGGAGTTTGGCAGCTTTTGGATCCATAGGATCAAAGGTCATGATGAGGTGGCAGAGATCAAATGGAAAGGCAAAAAATGAACAAACCAACCCAAGAAAGTCAACGATGAAGTGAGGATATCCCAACCTGACACGAAGGAGAAAGTGTCATGTTCAAGAGTGAGTCGCCGACACAACTAATGGAATTTCTAATTTTCCCCCACCATTTCTGGAAGGTGCCCCAATTATTTTTTATCGCGAGCTTGAAGGGGATAGCATGTGCTTGCACTATAAGTCCATCCTTCGGATGAATCCAACCTAGTAATATTAATGAGCCCTATGAAGGAGAAGCTCATGTTCGTCATGGTGACAAATCCAATGTCATTTAAGTTTAATGAGTCCGACTGTTATAGACATTTTTGTGCCTAACAGCATGAAGCATGAAATGTCAATAATCTGAGGGATCCAAAGTCCCTAAACATGTTGTTCCTACCCCTAGAGGAACAAGGTCAACAAACCACAGCACTAAAAATCAGTTCTCCACCTGAAAACACTCAAAAACAAGCTAATTCTGGATCATGTCAACTGCTCCACTGAGCATCTGCGCTGAATGTCAACTGCTCCACTCTGTACCTGCGCTGAAGTCAACTCTAATGAAGGCTACCTGCGCTGGGCGAGATTGGCCAAGTGGCACAGCCATTCTGCAAGGTGTCAAATGCCCAGGAAGCTTCCAAAATGACACTTGGATCAGGGAATTCGCCTTGTGATGAGTAAGAGGATCTAGGTCTCCAAGTGGAAGCAAGAACCTCCAAGTGGACTCAAGAACTGAAGAATAACTGAAGTGGGAGAGGACACTAGTCAGCTCCATGCCAAGCTCAAGCTGACTCATCCTTTCTCCAAATCTCCTATATATAGAGCTCTCTCATGAGGTCTAGGGAGGCTGGAATCTTGTGAATGTAAGGAAGTGCTGTTGGTTTGAGTATAGAACTATTGGGTGATTTGCTTGAAGGAGGTGAAGAGGAGATTTCTTTCTGCTGGGAGGTGTTGCTGGGTTGGGCCTCTTATGGTTGTAACACTCTCAGAACTTTACTTCTTCCATTAATAAAGCATTTGAGGTTTTTCTATATGCATGTGTCTCAATGGTGTACTGATGCTTGTATATTTGATTTACTCTAATCCTTGAATCAGTTATGGATGTATGCTTCTTGTAGTTTCCCTTTCTTGTGCTTTTACAGGATCTTTGTGTAGCTGGGCCAGTGAAAGAGCAAGGAGCTGGGAGCAAGCAGCAAAGAGGGAAGATTGGATCAATCATTAGCGGAAGATAACGGTTAGTGGATCCCTTTCTCCTCTCTCTTACATCTCATAAAGAAGTAATCTTGAATAGCTTTGCATTCGGTTGTTGCTGAGGTACTATCACCCTTAGAGTGGGATAGGGTCATTCCGTATTGGATACTTTTCCCAACAACAAATTGGCGACTCCGCTGGGGATCGTATCTTGTTGGTTGTTTGTGTTTTTGCTATTCATTTCATAAACACAGGGAGTACCGAATCGAACTGCATTTGGATCTTTCAAATGCAAAGTAGAGGGCAACTACTCTAGCTCAGTTTCTGGGCAAGTTTATGATTTGAAGAGCTGATTCACAAGGACTCTAATAAGCTCTTAGTGATAGCTTTTCATCCTCCTTTTCATCCCTTAGTGTGTACTTGACTGATAGCTTCTGATTTGGCCAAAAACTGTGAATTTTTTAGCAATATGTGACCCGGAAACCAAGAGAAACGAAAGTTTCGTTCTTCAGTGCAGGCTGTGTGAAGGCTGTCTGCATTTCAGCGCAGTTCCCGAAGGGGCTACCTGCGCTGAAGGTCAAACTGCCTGTGTACCACCTGCGCTGAACCAGTCTTGCCTAGTGCTACTGGGGTTTCCTGCTGTTTATTGCCCTGTTTTCACCCTTGTTTTTGCTGCCTGTTACCAGTCAATGTACCTATCTGAAACCAACTTTCCTTGTCACTATTCCGCCTCGGTTGTATAAAGAAACTGTGTTTGTTCTTTGTGTATTTCTTGTATCATTTGCAGTTTCCCATAACGAAAGTGAACTAGTCTTGCTGTGGCCTCTTAGATCTAGACCTGTATTAAAGTGTCGTTTTGATCTTAAGAGTTAGTTTGTTTGTTGTTCATAGCTGATTGAGCTTTTTCTTTCGTCATATGGTTTGAATTTATATATTTCTAGTGTTGAAACAAGTAAATATTAAGGTGTCTTCTGATTTTGGACAAGCTTGTTTGCTTTCACTTGAAATTGAATTCAAAATTATACAACAGCTTTCTTTTTGTATCGCACAAACATTAAGAAAGAGAAAAGAAATACCTGCATTGTGCATGTACATTTTGACAGTTTGCATGTTGATTTAGGAAAAAGTGCATTAGTGTGTGCTCTATGATCTGTGTGAAAAGATGTTGTCTTTCTTTTCCCTCAGTAGTTAAGATTTTCAAAGTTGAAAGATTGAAAAGCTTGCTTATCATCTTAGGCTGCATTTAGGAGTGTTATCATACATCTCGTGGTGATCCATAAAGGCAAACTGCTAAACAAGATCAACCTTAAAATAAATTGAATTTACATAACAACGCATTGAAACATAACGCAAACACATAGAGGTCTAAGCTAGAGACGTGTTCCGGTGTCGTTAAATGTGATATCTTAGCGTTGAGTGGTTGGGTGATTCCTCCACGGTGAAGCGATAAGTATCAATACGGACTTCTGCTCCCACGTACCGTTGCGTATATATTGGGAGACCCCTATAGGAACAAAGCCTTTATCCATAAGAAACCATGTCGGCCGCCCTACTGATCACAATGCAGTGAACACAGCATTCACGAAGATCGACCACTCGTACCGTAAAACGTATTCTGTGGTTTTGCGAAAAGTTTGGCACACCCTCTGCCTAGAACTCCAGAGCAGTTTCTTTTGGCCTTTTTCAAACTCTATAACTGAAAAAGTCCATCCGAGCATTTGTCACTTCGGGCTCGTTAAAACATCGAAGGAGACTAGAGTCATCTTTAGCTTTTTCTCGACTCTTAAAAAGTGAGAAAGCAAGTTGTGTCTAAAGCGTCGTTATAAAATTTATTTTAAACGGAACATAATCACCTCCTATTCCCGCGTTGATCTTAGGTTGAGAACATGGAACGCCCCAACCAAGGAATTCCACAGGATGGAAATCCTAGTCCTTTCTCCTCTTGGGGATAAGTTGGTGCGCCCCACATGGCCACATTGTCGCTTCCAGGACTGACAATTGGCCTGCCAATTTGGCTATTCTCAACCAATGTAGTTCAGAACACCATGGTTCCTGAACAGTCGAGTCAACAGTTAGATCAGTCTAGAGCTGCCCACCAACCTTCTACTTCCTATAACTCTTCCTCTAATCCTTCATCTTCGCAAGGTAGAGCCGGCAAAAGCCAAGCTCCCATGGAGAAGAAGGAGAAGAAGAAGAAGGAGAAGAAGAAGAAGAAGAAGGAGCCTAAGGCGCCTGGGGGCAAGCAAAAGACATCTGACAAAAATCCACACACAGCACAGACCGAGCCTAAATCGCCATGTGTCATATGTAGAGGAGACCACTTCCATAGAGATTGTCCCTGTATTCCCCGGATACTAAGGGACTGGTCCCCTCGGTTGCACAATTCGGGAGCATCAACCTCTGATAGCCATGTTGAATGCTTACCGTCAACCAGCAAAAGTGAAGGTTCAAGACAAAGAGGGGGAGCAAGATCCCCCTGCAAACTGTGTAAAGGCGATCACGCCATCCACCATTGTCCCTTCTTAGACGAAGCGAAGAGAGTTTTGGAAGATCGTCCGGTTTCACCGTTGAGACTTCCTCCTGGATACAAAAAACGCGTGCCAAGTCCTTCGTTGGTTGAAAATACAGCTGGCCCACTCAAGTGGTCAGCTGAAGCGTCAGTCATTGAAAATGAACCTACTGAATCCAGACCAGACGAAAGTCTAAAGGTCGATACGGCAGTTGACCCGGTTCTTCCTTCAGAGGTTTCATCCTCAAATGACACCGTCACTGAAGATTCATCTTCAAATGACACCCTCACTGAAGAGAATAAGGATGACACCATCCAGATTCTTTTCATCAACATAGACTCTGATGAGAATCAGGGAAATGCGCCCATTCCTTTATCGCAGGAAGGAACATCGTCAGGGTCATATCCGGCCGTGTATTCGGTCCCACCACCAAGAAACCTGGTTGTATCCTTTGATGGGAACCAACTAGGCAGACCCCAGTTACCAGCCAGTATACCATTCAGAATCATGGTCCAAATCTACAGAATGGTAATGGATGGAACTATCATTGATGAAGGGGCATCTGTGAGTATCCTTTCCTCTATTGCTTGGAAAGCACTGGGTTCCCCGGAGCTTTTGCCTGAGATAAGAAATCTCTCGGGTTTTGATAAAGGAACCAGTCGACCATTAGGGATCCTCCCCAATGTGCCTGTTACATTGAAAGGGAAGACCGTTCAAATGAACGTGATGGTTGTTCAAGGACCCTTGGATTATAACGTACTCCTTGGACGAGACTATATATATTGCATGGGAGCTATAGTCTCCTCACTCTTTAGAGTAATGTGTTTTCCACACGAAGGAAGAATGGTCAAACTCGTAGACCAACTTTCATTTCCGGGATCTCGCATCGCAAATAGTCACATACCAACCCTCAATGGTCTATTTACTCAAGAAATGTCTCCCCCCCCAGTCCTCCTTCCCGATGAGTGTGAGTGATTCGGAAAGATGGGACTGGAACCCAGGGGGCATGCATCCTGGTCTGCTTCGGGCAGAGGAAACCTTGGGTATAAGGTAGAATTTCCGCGAGGGAATATGACTAGTCCGTACCCCGTCCGTGGAAGGAAGAGGGGTTGTTCTGGAAAAGGATTCTTTTGATAAGGTTACTTGTTTGACAAAGGTCATTCACCATTGTCTACTTCGGTAGACAGTGCCGAGGAAGTGTTTTCGTTTGATGGTGTTAACAAAACAATCTTTGGGTAACCAGAAAGAGGCAAGCCTCACCCTTTAAAACAAATGTTTTATCGGATAAGTAGGGGCAGCCTTGAAATTGTACTTTATACCTGGGGGCATGCAAACCTTTTGGAGTGCAAGCTAGGAGCGGTTATTTATCTATTTTTGGGATTAGCCGTTTCCGAACTTGCATAAAGAAAGGATGAGAGGGAGCATAGCTTATGTGAGGCGCAAGCTCTATAAAAATTGGAGTCTCACAGGAGACATTTCTTATCTTATGACTGGTATACCGAGCAGTTTTACCGCGGAATTTATGCTCGTTAAAAAATAGAAAAGCGAAATTCGAGCAGTTTTACCGTGGAATTTATGCTCGTTAAAAAATAGAAAAGCGTGAGCAATAGTTTCTTCCAGAGTTTAAGCTCATTAAAAAATGAACCTATTTCGGTAAATAGCCATTGTGATCGTAAATTTATTAGCCATAAAAAGCCTTGGTCGTGTTTGCACCTGCCACCTCCATTCCATTTGGCCAATCATTCACCTCCATATGATTGTTTACCCTTTTTGAGGAACAGCTGCGAAGAGTGATTTCACTTAGCCATCCTTGTGACACTGCCGTGATTGGAAAATTCCAACCTGTACCTGGAATCTGCTGCTATCCCTGTTTATCACTCGTTCCTCAAAAGATGAGTCTTCTTTGAGCTCTTTTCTCCTGACTCGTAAAATATGAAAAGTTTGTCGAGTTTTGGCCTTCCAGCTCGTTAAATTGATCGGAAGAGCTATCCCTCCTCTAGATTTTAATCTTTTTGGACCTGAGGGATTATTGCACAAAAAGGTCGAGCGCTTGTTTTATTCGGCTCGTTAAAGTTATCGAAAACTCATCCCTTCTGTATTGTTTTATACTTTTTCGGACTTAAGGGATTAGATGACGAAAAATGAATTTTGGAGTTAACTTTCTGTACCTTTTCAGACTCTCTAAAAATGAAAAGGACCGAGTTTTCCTTGTCGTTAGACTCGTTAAAATGATTAAATAGCGACAAACTTGTCTTTAGACGAGAACGAGTTTCCCTATCGCTAGGCTCGTTAAAACATAGCGATGGGCTTGCCCGAAGGGCAGGTTATAGAACAAGCATATGTTATCCTCCTCAAGCTTGACAAAAATAAAGAGGTACTGGTCAGAAATGACTGGGGAAAAATTGGGAGAACCTCAAAGCTTTAATGGTAGCAAGTCGCTCTTGAACATGACACTTTGTCCTCCGTATCACATCGGGTTGGGTTGTTTCATTCACCGGTCTCATCACCATGGTCCTCGCCAAACCATCCACACTTGGGGTAATGCTACCAATCCATCACATCAGTGTCGTTATATGTTCAAGAGATGTTGTTCAGAAAGAGTCAACCGTGTCCCATCCACTGCCATACATTATCCTTCATCCACCCATGATCGCCACCCTGAATCATATTTCACAGATTGTTTTCACCTCCACTAAAATCATTAGCTCCGTTCCGTGTCACTGATGTGGGATTCATTAAGGCCCTCCTTTGACGGATCGCTTATTGTCGACTTCAGCTCATTATCCAAGAAGTTGATCTAGGAACACCCCCCCCAGTACTTTGAAGCTTGCATGCCTCAATGGCAAGTTTCTCACTTCCGGCGACAGGTATACATCAATGACCTTCGACCAGAAGATTTTGAGTGGTGTTCGACGCCAAGTCCTTTATTCACACCATGTGAATTGTACTGTAGTACCTTGAGGGTCATTATCATTATCGGTGATTCCTCTCGCGCTTGTTAAAGGTTTACATTATTGACCGGTAATCAAGCGATGTCTTTCCATGTTCGAATTCAGCGCAATTCTCACATGGATCGACTTGTACTTAGAGTGAAGATCGAACGAGTTTGAAGACCCCAGATCTAGTTTCATCCATCTGGGTTGCGATATATATTCAGGATATAAAAACATTTGATATGTACATCATTGCAGCAGATGATCATCCTACTCAAAGGATGATAATTTCAGCAGAGAATTATCAGTCTACCATCAGACGATCGTCTGTTCTATGTACCAAAATGAATTTATAAAGCTGAGCATGGGAATGCCCGCCTCAGCTAGATCATGAAAGCAGAATGAAAAATAATGTATTGTATTGTATTTTATTACAGGTCACCTCTCAGCAATTGAATGAACTTCGGATCCTCCTGATAAAGCATTTCACCCGATAAACGACCTCATACTTTAGGGGGCAACTGTTATAGACATTTTTGTGCCTAACAACATGAAGCATGAAATGTCAATAATCTGAGGGATCCAAAGTCCCTAAACATGTTGTTCCTACCCCTAGAGGAACAAGGTCAGCAAACCACAGCACTAAAAATCAGTTCTCCACCTGAAAACACTCAAAAACAAGCTAATTCTGGATCATGTCAACTGCTCCACTGAGCATCTGCGCTGAATGTCAACTGCTCCACTCTGTACCTGCGCTGAATGTCAACTCTAATGAAGGCTACCTGCGCTGGGCGAGATTGGCCAAGTGGCACAGTCATTCTGCAAGGTGTCAAATGCCCAGGAAGCTTCCAAAATGACACTTGGATCAGGGAATTCGCCTTGTGATGAGTAAGAGGATCTAGGTCTCCAAGTGGAAGCAAGAACCTCCAAGTGGACTCAAGAATTGAAGAATAACTGAAGTGGGAGAGGACACTAGTCAGATCCATGCCAAGCTCAAGCTGACTCATCCTTTCTCCAAATCTCCTATATATAGAGCTCTCTCATGAGGTCTAGGGAGGCTGGAATCTTGTGAATGTAAGGAAGTGCTGTTGGTTTGAGTATAGAACTATTGGGTGATTTGCTTGAAGGAGGTGAAGAGGAGATTTCTTTCTGCTGGGAGGTGTTGCTGGGTTGGGCCTCTTATGGTTGTAACACTCTCAGAACTTTACTTCTTCCATTAATAAAGCATTTGAGGTTTTTCTATATGCATGTGTCTCAATGGTGTACTGATGCTTGTATATTTGATTTACTCTAATCCTTGAATCAGTTATGGATGTATGCTTCTTGTAGTTTCCCTTTCTTGTGCTTTTACAGGATCTTTGTGTAGCTGGGCCAGCGAAAGAGCAAGGAGCTGGGAGCAAGCAGCAAAGAGGGAAGATTGGATCAATCATTAGCGGAAGATAACAGTTAGTGGATCCCTTTCTCCTCTCTCTTACATCTCATAAAGAGTAATCTTGAATAGCTTTGCATTCGATTGTTGCTGAGGTACTATCACCCTTAGAGTGGGATAGGGTCATTCCGTATTGGATACTTTTCCCAACAACACCGACAAAGGTGTAACTTGGTATCCTTTTCATGTCTAGAGAGTTTGAAAAAGACACAGACAAGAAAACTCCAAAAGGTCCCTTTTCGTATATTTTTGTCTCTCGAGCCCGAAAAGGTAGAAAATAATACTTAAGAGAACCGCTTGACCATGTCAGTCAAGAAGTATCTTTTTCGTAAATAGTTTATCCCAACCCGAAAAAGGGGTAAACGTATATTGGGTAAATGACGTTTCATAGCCTTTAATGAGTTCAAAACGACAAGAGCTCGACAATATTTTCGTGTTTAAAGAGTCAGAAAAGAGCTTGAAAGCAGACCCCCTGTTTTTATTCTCTTTAACGAGTCAAAAAGGGAAAAATACTTGGCGATATTTTCATTTGAGTTTTTACGAGTCGAGAAAAGAGCTTAAAGACGACTCCAGCACCATCATCAGTAATCTGTCACTTGTCGTTGCACAAGAGGTAAATGTATTATCGAATTTATGAGGTAAAAAAAGAGGAAAAATGCTATTAAAACCCTAAAATATCATGAAAAATGAATAGAAAGGGGAAAAATTAAATTATTTTTACCATTTTACCCTTTTACCTTGGTGGAGCAATTTTTTACCCATTTGTGCCCAAGATTTTTAGGAGCAGATTGCAGCAGATCCAGGAGGCCGATCGAAGATCTGTCAGTTGCAGGTAGGAGTTGAGACAGTTAGCTTTATTTTTATGCTTGTTTTTCCTATTTTTAACCGTTTTTTTATTTCTAGATGATATCTTAGAAAACAATTCGCCCTCGGTTGGCGCGAGATCCACGCTCGGGATCACGACGATCGAGGGTCATTAACACAACCACTTGCACCATCGGCACTATTGTTTTTAAAACAGTCACTCCAGCACTGAGAGTAAGAAAAAATCATCTTTTTTCTTGATTTCTCTGCTTTGAATCCAAATTTCTTCAGTCAAGGATGAATGTTGACTTGATTCTATGGTTTTTGCAAGCAAAATACAATAAAAAATGGTCGATTGGAAAGAATGTGAGCATGAGGCAATCGATTCACAGGCATTGGCAGACCCAAACTACTTAAATTCCTTGAGGAATTGTGGGCTCCTCAAATTTTTCCTCACACTGGGTCTTCAAGCTCAACCTGAGCTACTGCAATATTTGATCAGTCTTTGGGACATTAATCGGGAAGTTTTTGTGATTCGGGATCAAGAACTGGAATTAGAAACTTCAGACATCTATTTCATCACCAGACTATCCCGAAGAGGGGAACTAGTGAATCTATATGGGGCTAGGCCTATTGGGGCAAGTGTGAACATGTTTCTTGTAGAACATTGTCCAGAAGCGCTGAAATCAAAGAGTGGCAAGGTTGACATCATGAGTGTCAATGACCTTGTGCTGAAAGTGCTGCTCTTGACCATAAACATAGTGGATGGGGCTTAGGCAATGCATGAGTCCAACAAGTCCAAGTCTCGGTATGCTATAGACTGTATGGCACCCACTATCTTCAACTGGGCGGAATCCATGAAGGTAAACATGAAGCACCAGTTATCCAAATCCAGAGCAGGGAACTTGAGGCAGTTCAAATATGGTTTCGTTCTAGTGACCTTCTTTTTGGAGTGGATCCTGCTATTTCACTATTAGCTTGCAGAGGTGAATCCCCCATTACCATGAGATCCACGAATGGTCCGTTGGAGTGAACTGATGCCCAGAACTGCTGGGGACCAACATATGTCATACAAGCCCACCTTCTTTTTGTGGCTGAGGTGTCAGCTAATCATGGTCGAGGATTGGCCTTATAGCGATACAAACTTCTGCAACGATCCTGATATGCCACTCCCAGAGGGAGAAGATTATGATGATGGAGGTAAGAAAAATAATTTTAATTTTATGATTTTTTATTTCTTTTTGAAATATATGCATTCGTGACATTTTGATTTTGTAAATGCAGATGTGGGACCAGAGCGACCAGCCGAGATGTCCCCAATTGCCAGGCATGTTGCTCGACAATTTGATATTGCTCCTTATCAGGAAGGAGTTGATAACGAGGAGGAGATCGCATGGAACCTTGAGGGATTGACCAGGGGTATCCCAGAGTATGCCCAGGTGGGTGACATCCCACACCAGTATCAGTGGCACACAGTGGGGGTGTCTGACCGGATCCACCGTTTACTAACTTGAGTAGTACGAGAAGTAACATGCTATCATGATCATCATGCTGAGTAGTCCATAGTTTAGCATTTACAGTTTTGAGGCTTGCGAGCCACAAATGTACTGAACACATATATTATTTTTTGGGTGTTTTATGTATGATTCTCAAACATTATCGACATATAGATATATATATATATATATTTTTCTTGCTTACTATGATACAAATGTTTTGTTTTTTCACATGTTGTGTAAATATCTATCTAACACATAATTAGCTAATGCATCTGTCAATGTATTCATATGCCTAGGAATGTGATGATATGTGATGTAATCAAAATTTCTTTCCAATAGACGAATACGCAAATACATTCTCAATATGTGAGGGTTTCTCATGGAATATTGCCTAATGAGCTCAAGAAAAACAAGTTGTGAATCGAGGTTAACAACCATTTCCCGAATGTCAAGAGCAATGGCTTCTGACAAGAGTTCGATGACTACACTATACTCAACGATGTTATTAGTTGTTTGACCCAAACAAATAACTTGAAGATCAATCAACTCACCATTAGGGGCATAGATAGCCCATGTCGCAGAAGATAGATTCTGGGTACTACGACAAGTACCATCAACGAAATCGGCCGTAAGGAGTCACAGACATCTGCAAAGCAGGTGAAGACATAATAAGTAGGAAAGCTGCTTGAAAAAACACACCAAACCAAACCAAATTGCACAAAAATGAATAACACACTTATGTACAAAAGTAGCCATGCGAGATGACTCAGGCATAGTACTTCTTGAGATATAGCCCATTACGGGGCTTGTCTAAGGGGTTGCCCTCATAATCAATTAGCTCATAGGCCCCTTTTTGTAACATGCATTTGAGAATATAGGGTCCATGCCACATAGGTTCGAATTTACCTACCCCCAGCTTATCATTTTCTTGGTCATATGGCAGGACCAAATCGCCCTCACAAAAAGCACGAGGAGAAACCGACTGATCAAAATGGGATTTAATTCGCTTTTTTTGTGCTTCAATGGCTAAAGCAGCAAGACTGCAAGTTTCAATCGGTGATTCTAAACATAAGAGGCACTCTTCTTGAGGCGAGGTTTCGGGGAGTAGTTCGACAGCTAGATTGAGTGAGGTAATTTCACACTCAATCGGTAAAGTTGCTTCCAGACCATAGACGAGTTGGAAAGGTGTGAATCCAGTTGCGTCTTTGGTCGAGGTTTGGTAAGCCCACAGAGCTGAAAAAAGCATGAGATGACAATTTGACTTGTGCATCCCAATGGTGAACTGAAGCATCGTGACTAAGACCTTGTTTACAGCTTCAACTGGGTCTTTGGCCTGAGGGTAATACGGGGTTGAGCCATCATGACGCAAGCCCAACGTATAAGTCAGCTCAGCCATCATGTAATCGCGAAAATGGGAGCCATGGTCGGTGACAATGGCTTGAGGCACTCCAAACCCAGAAATAACGTTATTGAATAGAAATTGCGTCGTTATTTTACCATCAGCTGAATATGTAGGCATTGCTTCGGCCCATTCGGTGAAATAATCCATAACAACAATAATATAACCATGCCCCTCGGACGAACGAGGGTTACATGTCATATAGTCGATGCCCCATTTGGCAAAGGGACCAATGGTAATAACGTGGTGAAGGAGAGTGGGTGGGACACACATTTTGCACTGATAAATTTGGCACTCATGGCATTTTCAAACAGCAAGGATTCCATCCTTAAAGATGGAGGGCCAGAGGTAACCAGCATGAAGTATCTTTTGAGCAGTGGCATAACTAGACAGATGACCGCCACATGCGCCAGAATGACAATCATTCAAGACTCTTTCAGCTTCCTTGAGAGTCAAACATCGGCAAAGAATTGAATCAACACCAACGTAGTATAAAGTATCTCCAATGATGCGGTAAGGTTGGGATTGATGTCGAATGCATCGGCGATCATCCTTGGTCAACGCAGATGGAAGGTAGAGGTTTGGAGATACACGATGATATCACCGTACCAAGGGTCGAGGGTGCTTATCAGAAAAAGAGTCTCGTCCAAGAGTTGTTCATCAGCACCAGCAGGAAGAGAAGCAGAGGGAAGAGATCAAATCAACTCGAAAAATACAAGTGATTTCTAGTAGTGAACACCAAATCAAATTATTGAAGGATGATAATCCACTTAGAATACTTTCCCCCTAGTAACTGACAAGTCATAATGTAAGTCATGGGGTTACACTCAAAAATCACTGTTATAGTGCGAAGGAGAATATAATGCCGAAAGCATTGAACAACCTAAACGACAGCCAAAGCCAACTTCTCGACATGAGCATAATGTGTCCTGGGATCAAGGAGATTACAACTAAGGTAGTAAATAACATGTTCATGGCCTTCGTCATTGTCTTGTATCAACACCATAGCAATGGTGCTAGAGGCTGCAACTAGATAGAGAAAATAATCATGATGGTAGTTCGGAGGATGCACAAAAGAGCATTAATGAGGACCGCTTTTAGGTCATCGAAATATTTTTGGGTAGCCTCATCCCAAACGAATGGAGTCCCTTTCTTAAGTAACCAGATGAATCCTGAAGCTAGCTCAGCATAGTTAGCACGAAATGATGAAGGAAATTTGCTTTCCCTTGCAGACTCTGTAGTTGATGCAATGAAGAGGGAGGGGGTAGATTGGCAATAGCCTCGACTTTCAGAGGATCAAGTCGAATCCCATCTTTTGAAACAATAAAACCGAGCAGGCACATGGATTCAATGCCAAAGAGACATTTGTGCAGATTCAACCGAATATTGTAGTGTCTACAACAAAGAAAAAATTGTTGAAGATGGTCAGGATGGTCATGGCGCTTACGTGAATGAGTGGGAAGATCATCCAAATAAGGCTGAACAAAGTTTTTAATGTTATGGAAATCATATGACATCGCTCTTTGAAAAGTTTCCCCAGCATTCTTAAGGCCAAAAGGGATATTTTTATATGCAAAAGTCCCCCACGGACAGATAAAGGCAGTCTTATCTTGATAAACCGATGCAATGTTTATTTGGTTGTAACCAAAAAAACCGTCCATAAAGGAAAAGATTTCACTCCTAGCACATTCATTGATGACGTGGTCTATAAAAGGAGTGGGGTAGTTATCCTTTGGACAGGCACTATTGAGGTCATGGTAATCAACACAGACTCGAATGGTGCCCTGCTTCTTTGTTACCAGTATGATATTTGATACCCAATCTGTCAAAGGGATTGGATAAATATATCCAACTTTAAGAAGTTTTTCAACTTCCCCCTTAATGGTAGCCGCTTTTCTAGGTTGCAATGGACGAAGTCATTGTCAAACGAGCTTCGTGTTAGGATAAGTTGGTATCTCGTGCACAACTATACCTGGGCCAATGTCGGGCATTTCTTCATATGACCATGCAAAAACGTCTCGAAATTCTTGAAAAAGACGAGTGTAGAGCTTAATCGCATCAAGAGAACAAGTCACCCCAATATGAACGCTTTCAATGACACTAGGCTTGATAGAAATATCAATAGGCATAGTTTGGGTAATATTACCCATGTTCCCTTCTGACCAAACTTCATGACTCATGAACGGCATGTGAAGTGGTTGGGTCCAAAACTGAGAAGAGAACTTCTCAAGACAAGTAGACATGATTTTCGGGCCAGGAAAGAACGAGGAATGATGATGAGTATCATTCCATGGTGCTTCCTCCAGAGACATTATTTCCATGATACTCTCGTTAGAGGGAAAAGTCTCGGTAAATGGAACGGGGGAATCCGAAGTACTAAGCCATGGGTATTGAGAATACATGTCAAGAGAGACACTCGAAACAGTATTATCAGTAGGTACCGAAGCTGAAGCAGAAACAATCTCCACATAAGTGATCGCGACAGGGCTTAACGGCATGACATCACCCCATGTATCAACAATATCAGGAAAAGGGATGACCCAAGGATCAGAATTAAACGAGATAATGTTGACTGAGGCAACATGTGGAGGTGGGAGAGGAAAAATACCCATCAAGGCAGAATCTTTAAAAATTCCAACCCCCACACTCTCATAAGGCGCACCGGTATGCTTCACATAGGGAACATTGCCATCCGAGGAAGAAGAAGTGAAGAAAGACAACTAATCGATTGTGACAATCTTCCATTGGTGGGAAAAGTAGACCACGCGTAATAGAGAAGAGGCCACAACATGCATAGCATGGATCCAACTCCATCCAAGTAGAAGATTATAATTAAGATTTGCATCCATAATTTCTACTTTGACATGTACCGTCTTGCCTTCCAAGGTAATGGCAAGGTTCGGAAGGACACCGAATGGTCGAGAATCACGCCCATCGAAGGCTTCCAAAGTGTTAGGTGATTAGTTCAAGGTAGGAGAACCAATTTCCTTCCAACAAGAGACAAACATGATGCATGTGGAAGCACCTTCATCAATGATGATCCTGTGAATTCTCTTCTCATTAATGATCACCTAGATGAGAAAGGAAATCTGATGAGGTAAGCATGGAACGTGGTTTTCCAAATAAAAACAAATAAGATTAGAGTCAGATGGATCAATACCTCCAATAGACGACAGCAACGCTTTCTGCTGAGACGGACAGCTTTGAAGGACCTCGAGAGCAAACATAGTTGATGGCGCTTGAGCCAAATCCTCAACAATGTTATAATGTTGAGCGGCTCGAGCATTTGGATTATACGAGGACTTTCGTAGCACACCCCAAGAGGGTGGTCAAATAGCGAAATCTGGATTAGGTCGCTCTATATGGAGAGGACCAAAGGAAGATGGGATAGAAGAGGAAGGGGCGCCTTCTTTCTCTTTCCCTACTGTCGAGGTAGGTGTTTGATAATATTTTGATCTGGTGGCCACATTTACTGGTGAACTCATCATAAACACTTGGGAACCTGAGGAAGCAGATGACTGAGGTTGGTCTACCATTTGAGTTTGCTAGGATGGAAAAGGCTCTTTCAGGATAGCGGGGGTCCCTTTGAGCAAACGACTAACTTCAAACCGTCGAGGACAATATTTAGTATAGTGATCCTCCTCACAGATGAGGAATGGATACTTGGGCTTTCATTGAGAAGCATCACCAACAGATGACTTAGGAGGGCCATGTTTCGGGGCATCGGCTTTACCCTTGCCTTTACCCTTCTTTTTACCTTTAGAGGATTTTTCCGCTGTGGTAGACTGGATAGCGTGAACCTCTGAGGTTTTACCAGGACCAGGTGAATTTCGGGAGGAATCATTGTAAGCAGTGTTTGAGATCGACTTCTGCTTGGAAGAATACTTTGTGGGGGTCTGGGACACTAAACCAATTACTCCATCAACAAGAGGTGTAGCCGAAGACTTCGACATTGCCAGATCAGAAGATGGTCTGGGCGCATTGGGTAACATATCATATAACATGCCAGATTGCGAGTAGATGAGGTCTAGATACTGGGCATGCACGATGGCTTGTTCTTCAGTGACACATCCACCCATGGCTATCTCCTCAGCAATTTTGCTGACGAATGACTTGGTAAACCATTCGGTCAACAACTGCTCAGCAATTTCAAACTTGATCAGGTGACGTCGACGCCTCCATTCATGGATGTGATCAGAGATATGGGTCACAATGTCTTTCTTAAGGGATGTAAGCAGGTGGGTGCCAGTTTCATAGTGAACTGGCAGCTAAAAATGTGTGAGGAAAGCCATAGCGAGAGTGTTAAAGTCATTGTAGGTACCTTGAGGCAATTTGATGTACCACTTAGTTGCAGCACCTGTGAGGGTTCGCTGAAAAAGTCGAAGACGAATGGAATCATCAACATATGAATTAGAGGAGCACCAGAGGCGATATGTCATCACGTGGGCTTGTGGATGATCTTTCGCTTTTCCCTCAAACTTCAGACAAGCGCTAGGAATCTTGGATGGAACTGGAGGCCAGTATGGTGAATGAAGAATGGGATCTTTCGTGAGTATAGAAACATCTGGCAGCTCCAATGTGGCCAAGAAAGGAAATTTCATATTAAAAGGCATTTAGGGCCTCTGCGTGGGCCCAGATTGTAGAACCCATCCTTGTTGATAAGGATTTTATCCCCATAGTGGAGGATTTTGTCCATATGGCATTTGATTTTGCCCCCATTGTAAGTTACCTTATCCGTATGGATGATTCTAACCTGGGTAGCCTTGATACTGTCTAGCCATAGGCTATTGATAAGCAACATACGGGTTAAAAGGTTGTTGAGCCTGTTGGCCTTGGACAAACGGATTTTTCACCTCCTGCCCCTAGACATAAGGGTTTTGAACCTACTGCCCTTGGACATAAGGATTTTGCACCTACTTCCCTTGGACATAAGGATTCTGAACCTGTTGCCCTTGGACATAGGGATTTTGAGCCTGCTGTTGTAGGACTTGACCTTGGCCTTGCAAAGGTTGACCCTGTTGATATGAGTACAAGGGTTCCTGTTGCCCGGGTTGACCTTGTTGCTGCAAGGGCTGGCCTTGCTGCTATAAAGGTTGTCCCTGCGACTGCAAAGGTTGACCTTGTGAAGGCATAGGTTGGGAAGCTTGGTGAACAAACTGTGCCTGCGCCTACAAAGTTGGTTGTGGTTGTTGCAAAGGGTTGCCCCTACGGTTGCTATAGTTGTCCTTGCTGCTACAGTGTCTGCCCTTGCTATTGCAAAGGTGGCCCTTGTAGCTGTGAAGGTTTCCCTTGCTGCTGCAAGGGTTTCCCTTGCTATGGCAAGGGTACTTGAATAGTTCCTGGAGCAATACCTTGAAAATTCCTGAATTGGATCTAGCCATATCCACCAAGCACGGCGGATGGACCAGGCTGAACATAGGGTCCAACTTGAGGGATGTAAGGTGAATTTACCATCGCTTGTGAACAATATGGAACATAAGGAGGTTGGAATGGACCCTGAGCCACATATGGATGTTGGTATTGGATGTTACTTGACCCAGACGGACCAGCAGGGTTTGGAATAGCACCAAAAGAGAGTTGATTCATCCCAACCATATGATTTTGTGAGCCACTCACATTGGTTGCACCAGAAATCATAGAAATATTTGGGTTTTGTCCCCCAGGCAATGGGATAGCATGCCCACTTACTGGAGGGGTTGAAGAACTTACAGAGACTTGACTCGAAACCGTCGATTGAACTAGAAGAGTAACTTGAAATGACGAAACGAGTGGATTCGGAACGGTGGGTTGCACCGAAACTGATGTGAATGAAGAATGCACAATCAGCTGAGAGGTCGGGTTCTGAATGAATGGACCTGAGGTAGGCATAGCGCCAAATGACTAGATAGGGTTGTGATACAATGATGAAGCACTAGGATTTCCCGCCACCAACTGAGCCAGAGAGGTATAGCCATGCGGCAATGAAGGTTCGCTATGCTCAGGGTAAATGCTAGTCAAAATGCTTCCCGTGTAAGGGAAACCTTCAAGAGGGAATTGATATCCCTGTTCATCAACAATTTCAGTAGTATGTGTAGCAGAAACCTCTGAGTGACCCAGAGAGGAGACTGGAATATCGCCTTCTGATTCCATGGGTGGAAACAAATGATGACGAACAACCAAAGATGTTCGAGGGGATAATTCCAAAGGAATACCCAGTTGATCGTATGAACTGTACGGATGCTGCAGTGATATCACAACAGGATTGAACAAAGGATTCGGAGGGAAAACAACCAGTCCTTGCTGACCTTCAGGGGTCGACGGACTCTCAGGAGTCTGGATAGGATTATCTGGATATTTCGGCCCAGAATCATAATGTGACCCGGTATCTGATGGGGGAGGATGAGATGACAAAGGTTGAATACTCAGAACAATTCCAAGTTCAACACCTTGATCCTCGAGTGACTATGGGAGTTCGGGAAGAGGCTCCTCAGATGATCTTTCAGATGGAGGAGAGGAAGAGGAACTGGGTGAACTTGATGGTTCAGCCACGATGACTTTGTCTCAAATAACAAAAAGAGAGAGATTAATTTCAGGGCTTCTTCAACATGTATTAAACTTATACTCACAATGTGGTCTAAAATAATACTATGAGGAATGTTATGTGATCGTGGGCAACAATTGTTTAAGATGTTGAAACAGACTGGTTCTTTTTCATGTTTTAAGAGTCGAGAAAAAGGCAAAGATGACTCTATCTCTTTCGGTTTGAAACAAGCTCGAAAGGACAAGCATTCACTGATATTTTAAATTTAAGGCTTCAAAAAGATCAAATGACCACTCAAGATAATCTAGGAAAAAAAGGATTACCAAACCATGAACTGCATAATACCTCTCGGCGAACCAAGAAGTACAGGTAGGCAATCTCCCCGAATGTTGTGTTCGGTGTATCACATTTACAAGGCGGCAGACTTGGCTTCTTGTGGATAAAGGATTGCAAACCTAGTGGGGTCTCCCTTTATATACCCAACAGTACAGGGAGAACAAGACCGTACCAGCATTGTCTAGTGTTGAAGCGAATGACAACTACTAAGTTTAAAGGCACTGGAACACGTCTCTAGCCTAGACCTCTAAAATGTGAGTGTTAGGTTTCAAATGTGCCTTAGGTTAATTGAATACATTTTAAAGTTTATCTTGAAATTATATCTCAGTTTTCAGGCCCTATCAATGTGACTCAAAAAAAACTCCTATATGCAGCTAAATGAGACAAAACCCTTTCAATTCGATGAATGTTTACACTAATGAGAGTAGAGAAACCAATCAATGCAACAAACAAGCAACTGAAAACAAGATGAGCTTTTCACTACTTCGCTTTTGAAAACAAAATAATGAAATTTCTTTCCTCTTCTTATCTTTCCTATCAAATGCACTTCAAATAGTCCCTTCAACAGTTAAGATAATTCATTTCTTTTCGAATGCAAATGATGAGGTAACTCTAGTTTTCAATGATGCTAGCTAATGTAACATATTGATTTAGCAAACTAGAATGGTATACTTTTCAATGGAATGATAAAATGACTTTTCACACAAACACTTCAATGAAAATTTTTCAAAATAATCAACATCAATCAAATGCCAAGCACAAAGAGAGAATGCTTTCTAAACCAATGATGCAAAGACTCAACCAAAACAAGACGAGCAATGTAATCTATGCCTGAAAAGAGATGCTTAATCAAGAGAAGAACAAATGATGCTTTTCAAACTTGTTCAATTGAAATCAAAGCAATAAAGGGACTAAAACGAAATGCATGGAGAAACTAACCAACAACTTGACTTACTGAGCACACAAACAGCTGAATGGACAATGACCTAGATGCCCTAGGGTCACAAACCATCCAAAGACTCAAAAATCAAGTAGGGAAATCTCAAACCAAACAAGCACACAAACCAAGCTAATGAAGCTTTCCAGTCAGGGAGAACACAAGAAAAACAGGCTAAGAGGTAGAAATTAAGAGGGCAAGACACATTGGTTATGATTTAGGAGAAACCTTGATCTTCACCTACAGGAATCAGCACGATTGCCTAATTGACAACAAGCGCCACAAGGGGGAATGGTGAGATTGTTTAAGAGAAATTCGTGTTGATCGTCACGACTGTCAGAAAATTAAACGCGTTGATGGAGGATTTCAAGAAAAAAATAAAAAATTTCAAAGGCCAAAACTAGACCTACCACTGTAAATTTCAGACTCAGAGCAGTAAACCAAGCAAAGCACAGAAAACCAAAGGGAAAAGGTGATACAACAAAAATTCACACAAACCATGAAATGAAAATCAATCAAAAGAGAGGGATGGCTACCTAATATGGTTGCCAATTTTTGGAGTAGGTAAGTCTCCTCTGCGAACAGAGGTGATCCCTATAGCCCTAGAGTGGGTCTAGCCACAAACAAAACAACCTAATGAAAACTTCCTTAAACTAGAATCGAATAAGAGGGCCTACCTCTTAGAATGCTACTCCACTTGATGATGACTTCACTCCTTTGCTCCAGCTTCCTTTGAGTTCTTCTCCTTCAAATACCTGAAACAACTACACAAGAGACAATGGAAAACGTAATAGCATACAATCGTATTCAATTTACTTAAAAATTCAAGGAATCTTAATCCATTAGATGTAATATGATACTCAATGTAGGAAATAAATCATTAGTTGTATTGATATAAAGCTCAGAAAGAGATACAACCAAAGCCTTGACGTTGCAGGTCTCCTCCGATGTATCCAGGTTCCAACACCACTTCTAACATCTCATGGTTAGCCTCAACAATGGGAGTTTAAGGCTTCTTCCCTTTGGTTCCAAATAAAACCAAACACAGTATTCTCCCTTTACACACTTGAACTAGAAAGCAAAAAGCTATAGATATCTTGTTGGTTACTCAAGCTCCAAAAAAGACTAGTTCAGCTTGGAAAAGGAGGACTTTATATAGCTTTAATGGAGGAGAGATGGTTCCTCTTATTATGGGAGAAGCCTTATCTCTTGGGTTTGTTCCTTCTTAAGAGTGGAAAGGAGCCCAAACTGAATTCCTCGGCTCTATCCAACCCAGCCATTTACCATACTTCCATTACGAAGCTTCTAGACCAGGGAAAAATTTAAGAACCACCATAAATTTATATGTATAATAAATGGGCGAATCCCCATGACACATAGGAAAAATGGGAGGCGATTTTATCACTAATATAATATGTGTATATATATATATATATATATATATGGCGAATCTCTCACCATATTATATTATCTTGTAAAGTAATGGCGTATGTTTCACAAAATTATAAAATCTTGTAAGATCTTGGAAAATCTTTCACTGAATAATAAAACATTGTGAAGTCTTGGCGAATGTTTTGTTAAAGTATGAAACCATATATGATAATAATAAAACATATTCATTAAACTGTAATATACTAACATACATGTTTGGAAAAAAGAAACATAATTTTCACTTCCTACAAACAATGTTGCAAGTTTTAGTGGCCATGTTTGTCATGGTAGGAGAGATTAATGTTTTCTCTACCACTTTTTTCAAGCTACCACTCCTGCCAAGCTATCAAATATATTTCTTATTCCATAGATTCCAACTGCGAGATAAAAAAACACATCAAGTTTGTTTACCCCAACACACCAACAAGTAGCAAGCCCAACTATATAATATAATGAAGTAGTAGGTATCCCAAAGGCCTGAAGGCGATCTAATGGAAAGAAGTGACTTTGTCAGAAGCCTTCCAATCAATATATAAATATATAAATATATAAATGTAGATTTATTATTATTTTAATTGGAAATCTTCAATTAAATTATAAAATTTAATTACGTCTCTCCCAATCTAAATTTCTTATTAGCATAATTCACTACCTTCATACCATTTTTAACAGCGTTGTAACATGTGGATTAATTTCCTTTTTGGTGCACAATCTCCGCCTTTTAGACAATATGGTGCAGTGACCCAACCCCTACAAATCATTACGACAAACTAAGAATAGCAGAGAAGATGAAAGGTTGTACAAACCAACATATTTTTCAAATAACTAATCCAAGATCAGTCATGAAGATATCATATTGAGAATGTTTGAAAAATGGTGGGAAATCTAGGTAGAAACTATCTCTCTCCTGCGAGGGTGATGCGGAAAGAGTTAAGATTTCATTGTTTTGAATTTTTTTTGTTAAATCAGGAAAACCAATATTAATGGAGATATCGGTATTTTT
The DNA here is from genome assembly GCA_031772625.1 of Pinus tabuliformis. Classification (NCBI taxonomy): domain Eukaryota; kingdom Viridiplantae; phylum Streptophyta; class Pinopsida; order Pinales; family Pinaceae; genus Pinus; species Pinus tabuliformis. The sequence continues at coordinate 952,598,915 of CM062814.1, read as the reverse complement.
TACTAAATTTTGTGAAGTTACTAAATGTAGCTTTAACCATTCACCTTAAGATTTTTTTTTACAATATAATTTCCTAAGTCTATTTAATATCTTAATTATCATAAAAACCAACCTATATCCATCTTAACTCCACGTCTACCACTCTTAGAGTGATGAAATCTATTTGTCCCTCTAGCACTTGGTAGACACGAAATTAAGATGGATCTAAGCTGATAGAATTCCCCCTTTAAATAGTCTATGCTCACATGAATACCATGGTATTACCATGGGTTATCATAAACCTGGAGCTTAAAAACTACTATTAGTAATTTATAAAAATTAATAAAATTAATAATTGATTTTTTTTTTTTTTCTTATTTTAACCAAGTTAAAATGTTTAAGTGACATTAAAATACAATATCCATTTTTACTTTTGATCTACCAAGCCCCGAGAGGGATCAAATATTTTTTCACTCTATGTTAGTTTGCATATCACGATATTTGATCCAGAGTAAAGATGAATCTATGCTAGTTTAATTCCTCCCATTAAATAGGCTGCATTCCATGTGAATACCATGGGTCAATACCATGTGTCATCTTTATTTTTATTAATACTAATATTAGAGTTAATAATGCTTTTTTGCATGGTATTAATAATAATTTGGCCCATGGTATTTGGCCCATAGGCTTCACCTAAATATAACACTTTTTTTTAGTGTTCATAAATATAAGGTGGCTTATGGAGTAAATATAAAAAATGTTTTATTTATTTACCATACCTCTCATTTATTTATATTTTTATTAATTTACCATACCTCTTCTATAAATATGGTATTTGGCCCATAGGATTCAATTAAATAAAACATCTTCTTTGAGCCTTCTTAAATAGAAAGAGGGTTATGGACTAAATATAGAAAGAGGTTTTATTTATTTACCATACCTATAGTTTATTTATATTTTTATTTATTTACCATACCTTTGAAGTATAAAAACAGGTTTTATTTATTTACCATACCTCCACTTTATTTATATTTTTATTTATTTACACACTTGTGTGTTCATAAATATAAGCTGACATATAGAGTAAATATAAAAAAAATGTTTTATTTATTTACCATACCTCTCGCTTATTTATATTTTTATTAATTTACCATACCTCTTTTATGAATATGGTATTTGGCCCATAGGATTCACTTAAATGAAACCTTGTTTTTGAGCCTTCTTAAATAGAAAGAGGGTTATGGACTAAATATAAAAATAGGTTTTATTTATTTTCCATACCTCTAGTTTATTTGTATTTTTATTTATTTACCATACCTTTGGGGTAAGTATAAAAAGAGGTTTTATTTATTTACCATACCTCCATTGTATTTATATTTATATTTATAACTATCATAAATACATTTTCTTGAAAATGAGGGCGAATGGAAGATTGTAACTCCTAATTTCAAGGGCTAAATTTACTTTTTTTACCCTCTCCCTTAAAATAAAGTGGGCTAACCTCCATACCTAAGTTATAAAATAAATTTGAGGCGATTTGTAACAATGTACTATGATACAAATATTCGCCCAATAAAAATATTAAACCCCTTTATTTAGCCCAAGGGCGAAAATTTGCCCCTAAATTTTCCATGTTCTAGACCTAGAAGCTTTGACTCCATATTTAAAAAACTTGCCAAAAGAGAATCGGCGCGAGTGATGAAGGGCTCACTTGTACTGTACAGCACTAGTCCTGGTTTTAAATCTTGAAAATTGGCACGAGGAAGGAATTGAGCACTAGTGCCGGTCTTATAAACTGGGATAAAAGGAAGATTCTTGGGAAATGATGCAAAAGGGAAATGTTTTGCCCATGAAGAGGGACATAAGAGCAATCTCTTCATGATGGGAAAGCATGTAAGGTTAACTATAGAGGTCCTCCAAGATCAAGGAACGGGGAGTACAGGGACAGTGACAAAATGTTGTGTAACAACACCGTAGTTCCACAGAGACGCAGCGCAGAGCTCCAGAGGGAGTCTGTAATTTTGCTGTGAGAGTCGAGATCCAGTGCGGAAAGTCGGGGTGTGAGACCAGATGGCTAGAGGGTTGAAGTTCCAATCATCAGAAGATCGGAGGAGGAGGTGACACAATTCCTAGAGGTTGTGATGCAGATCTGTGAAGGTTGACGCAAAGACTGTGTAGAGGCAACGTGGCGCTAGCCATCCTAAGCCTGATCACTGTCGGATCACCTGTGATAGTGTGAGAATATCTCTCACTAACTATTTTCCAGTTTATTCTCTGTATCAAATTGCTAGCTTGGGCATTTAATGATTTTTACTCATATTACTACTGCATAATAATAAAACCCTCAGCTGCTCCACCGGTTTTCCCAAGTTGGGTTTTTCCAAGGACATTGAACCAAAAACAACGGTGTAATTGTGTGTGTGTTTATTTCTCTCCTGTGCAATATTTTGTTTCAGCGGTATTTCATATCATGAAGGCTGCAGTAGATTTTATTTCGATGTTTACTGCGTAACACTATCAATAACTTGATTCATAAATTAACAAGTAGGAAAAATTTAATCAGTTGATGCAGTAGGAATTCGGATCACCGAATTTTCACACGGTATCATAGCACATATCGTAAGCCAAAGAGCTTAGCGTAGAAGGAAGGAGGCAGTTTGAATTTCTATGTAGGATGCAAATCGAAACCCTTAAGGGAAGCATATTTCCTTGGCCGGAGGGGTCAGTTTTACGAGTGAATTTTACTTCTCTGAGTGAGTCGAAAGAGAATAAAATTTTCCAAATCGAAGAGTACTAGAGGCAGAGGGAGTAGCATCAGTTTCCTTGCAGAGAAAATATTTAGCTGAGACGCAGATTTTGTAGCAGTTTACTAGTGAAAATAGCATTAGAAGGAAGGAAGAGCACATAATGAGGGAATTCTTTCCTCAGGGGACTTCTAGCCAAAAAGTTTGAATTTTCCTAGCAGAGCAGCAGTAGTTGTGTGCAAGATTTCTCACTTTAGAAGGGAGTGCGAATAGCTGGGTAGCAGTTGCACAGAGGAGAAGAGGAGGAGTTTGACATATTTCTCAGAGAGATGGTATCAGCTGGGTTGAGAGATCAAGATCGGTTGGACAGAGCCTTCAACTATGTGATCTAGAAGGCTAGAATTTCCTGCCTTCTAAATGAGCGTGATCTCAAAACTTATGTCGATAGTGTGGTAGTTGTACCCATCGATGCATATCCGCTTAAGAAGTACAAGAAGGGGATGGAAAAATCAAAGCAGTTGATTCTCGATGGAGTTCGAGATCACATAGTTGGAAAAGATACTTCCCAACAGATGTGGGAAGACCTTGCTATGCTATACCAAGGATCTTCCGAATAGCGAAGGATGTATCTTTAGGAGATGCACGAGAATGCAGAAAGGGGAATGTATACCCTTCCTTACTAGGCTTTAGGATGTCGGGGATCATCTAGCTTCAGTAGGATTAGCACCCCAGCCTACAGAGTTTGTACGATTAGCATTGAACAACATTTCTGAAGAATGGCAAGTTTTCATCCAGAGTATCCTGGGCAGAGAAAACTGACAGATTGAGAACATCTTTGGGCTGATCTGTAGCAGGAGGAGATGAGGCAAGATCTGGTGAAAGCCACCATTAGTGGCAGCAGCAGTGGTGGGATGAAGCAAGTAAGGTAGGAGGAAGACATGGCCCTCGCATCAAAGGGGCAACAGGAGCAGTGCAGGAGGAAGAAGGACATTTCCAAGATTAAGTGCTTTAGGTGTGGTGAGCTTGGCCACTACAACACTCAATGTCCACTTAGAAAGAAGGACAAGGAGGAGAACAAGGATTAGCATGCTACATCTGCTAGTTGTCCTCCAGATTGGAGGAAGAGTTTGCCATGATCACCGGGTTACCTCTAGGGGTGAGGTGGGGCGATTTGGAGGTATAGCCATAGAGAGTTATAGGATGGACATGATTCTTGAGCAGGTCCACCTCATGAGTCAATACCTTGCTACAGGAGCCCATAACATGTAGTAGCAGGATGGATCAGTGGAAGTGCAGTGAGGTGCTAGAGTGACAATTTCAGTAGCTAGCAGCAGGTCAGATACTGGGCAACGCAGTTCAGATTTGGCAGCAGTGCAGTTGGCATAGAGCAGAGTTAGCAGCAGCACAAAGGCTTTAGTGACAGCATAGAGTCTAGCAGCAGTCAGGACTCAGGTGACAGATGCATCATACTAACCACAGTTGGTTCAATAATCTTGGATTCTTTTCCATTGTAGTTGTTGCAATTGCAACAGCAACAGATGGAGAGGGAGTTGCAGTGCAGATGCAGTGTTGGCAACAGTTTAGCAAGGCCAGCAGCAGCACGGATGCAATGTTTATCAGAGTTGCACAGTAGTTGATGGGCAGTAGAGCCACACATTAGTAGCGCAACAAGAGATGGTGCAGAGATAAAGTGATGTTTTAGTGGGTTGCAACACTAGAGCACATTCATCGCTAAGAGGGAGTGTTGATATATGTAGCATCGGATGTGCTCTAGCCTCGAGATTTTGCAGAGAGGCTAAGATACATGCATTCTCCAATACCCAAAAATCATTTGGGAAAATTCAACCTAGAGATGGTTTAATTAAAATAATTAATAATTTTTAATGTATTCTTGGGTCTAAACTTAAGAAATGTGATTAGTTAAAGGGTATTAATTAAATTTGGTGTGAATCTTCTAGAAGAAGATGAGGATCAACTCCCAATTAATCTTAGCCTTTGATTATGTTTTAATCTTGGTCGTTGGTGCTCTAATGAGAGATTATAAGAAGGAGCTTGATGGGCGCTTGGATAACACATCGAGATAGTGAGATCGAAAGATCGAATTTCTCAAGAGTAGTAGCACTAAGTTGTTGGAGAAAGATCGAGTGATCTTCTTGCAATGAAGGGCAAGGATAGTAGACCGAAGGGGATTTTTCTAGTTCCAGAGAGTGCAAGGAAGAGAAGGCAATGAGAGGTTTAGAGAGGCAATGCAGAGCTTCAAAGGGAGTCTGTAATTTTTCTCGGAGAGTCAAGACCCAGTGCCAGAAACCAGGGTGTGAGACCAGAGGGCCATAAGGTCGAAGTTCCAGTCAGCGAAATATCAGAGGAGGAGGTGACACAATTCCTAGAGGCTGTGACACAGATTTGCATAGGTTGACATAGAGACTGCATAGAGGCAGTGTGGGGCTAGCCATCTAGAGCCTGATTAGTGTCGAATCACCACTGACAGTGTGAGAATATTTCTCACTACCTCTTTCCCAGCTTATTCTCTGTATCAAATTTCCAGTTCGAGCATCTAATGATTTGTACTCAGATTGCTACTGCATAATAATAAAACCCTCGGCTGCTGCACCAGTTTTCCCAAGTTGGGTTTTTCTGGGGACTTTGGTCCAAAAATAATGATGTAATTGTGTGTGTGTTTATTTATATCCTGTGCAGTATTTTGTTTCCGTAGTAATTTATATTCTGAAGGCTGCAATAGATTTTATTTTGATGTTTGCTGTGTAACACTGTAAACAACTTGATTCAGAAATTAATAAGCAAGAGAAATTTAATCAGTTGGTGCAATAGGAATTCAGATCACTGAATTTTCATATAATGAGGGTCAAACAGTGGAACATTGAGCTTTCAAACAATAAAAATGGTAATGTATGAACAAGTTCTTCACTAGACTTGTTATAAAACTTTCACTACAGATCTTATGTACCCTATAGGGTCGAGACCGACAATAAAAATTGCCTTGTTGTCTCAGTGAAAAGGTGTCCTAATGAGGGCTGAGAGATACAAGAAAAATGGCCTTGCTACCTCATTGAAAAGGCACCCTAATAAGGGTCGAGAGCTACACCTCCAATCAAAATAATTCCCAAGTGAATCCCAACACCCAAAGAAAAATTACAATAAAAACCCTTGTTCTGAAACATTTACACAGGATTGAAATTATCATCAAGTTTTTGCAACATTGTTATTCTTTTGAAGATAAGCCTCTCTTTCAGACCTTCTATTTTCCTCTTGCAAGGTAACTTCCAAAAATGAACCTCCAAATTAAAAAGAAACATAATCAAACCCTATCCCTCAACAGATTTTTGCATTGACTCCTCAAGGGTCTAAAAGTTCAAAGTGATATATCTATTGATTTTTCATTTAAGTTCATACCTTTCGAGGGAGATAAAAGCCTCTTTTTATGGATGAGGGCCTTGAATTGAAGGGGGTTCAAATAGTTGACTATTGGAAGACTTTTAGGAGTAAAATTTTGAATTTTCCATCCCATGTATCCTAAGCAAGGAAGTTTGTTTCCATTTTTGTGAATAAATTTAGCCTTTAATGTATGAAGGAGATTTCTTATTGGTGCAAAACACTTGTAATTCCCTCCTCAAGATGATTGCTCCAAAAAACATGATAAATAACCCTTATAATTAATGTCTAATGACAAAAAACCAATGAAAGAGTACCATGTCACCACCCCTTCGAGTTTTTACCCACTCATTGGGGTCTTTAACTTCAAATTGGAATATCTCTCAAACCACGAGGCCTCTCAGAATGTGCCACATACCACCATAATCATCTTGACGAGGAGAATCCATCTAGGGTGGTATTGATTCAAGAATCACTAATTTTCCATGTCATATTGGTCAACAAAAGTTTTGGCATCTCCTAGTGTTGCTTGGGTTGACATCAATGACAACCACTTATCAACAATATCCCCCTTTAGAATTTATGGCAACACACATACTCCCCCTGTGATCACTACTCCCTTGACATCATGCCTCTAATTTTCCGAACTTGCTTTCTCTCCACCTTTGACATCAATGGAAAAGGGCGATTCCCCTTGGCAATTCGCCTACTGCTGTGAACTTGTAACCTGCCTCCACTCACCTTGTCTACTTGGATGAATATAAAGCATCTCAATGTGAACTTTGAAGAATCCCAACTTTTTGACGAAGGTACTCAAATGTCTCATGCGGTAAAGGTTTGGTGAAGATGTTAGTGATTTTCTCCTTTGTCCCAATATATTCCAACTTTATGTTTTTCTCTATAACCTGTTCTCTAACAAAGTGAAATTTGATCAGAATGTGTTTGTTTTTTAACGCATGACAATATTCTTGGAGATGCTAATGGCATCGATGTTATCATAGCACATTGGAATGAGATCATCAAATTTCACTTGAATATTCAACAAAGTTTGTTTCATCCAGAGGACCTGAGTACAAGTTGTTGTCGATATATATTCTGCTTTCATTGTGGATAAGGATACTAACGACTGCTTGTTTCTCAACCATGATACAAGACAACCACCTAGGTAGAAAGCTACTCCACTTGTTCCTTTACAATCATCAACACTTCCTACCCAATCTGCATATGTATAGGTTGTGATGGTTAAGTCATTTCCTTTTGGATACCATATCCAAAATCTATTGTTCCCTTAAGATATCAAAATATTCTCTTCACTGCAAAGGCATGGGATTCTTTTGGTGTTGCTTGGAAACATGCTACCTGCCCAACTACTTGCAACACATCAGGCCTGGAAACTATCAAATATAGAAGACTGTCAATCATATATCTATACATCCTTAGATAAGTCATCCATGCTCAATTTGCAACCTGTCACCATTGGGGTGTTGAATGGCTTGCAATCTTCAATCTGAAACCTTTTCAACATTTCCTTGATATATTTGTTTTGATAAATGAATTCCCTTGTCTTCTTGAGATATTTGAAGTCCCGAGAAGAATGTCAACTCACCAAGTAATGCCATCTCAAACTCACTTTGCATATCTGCTATAAACTTCTTGCTTAACCTATTGTCATCGTTGCCAAAATTTATGTCATCCACATATACTTCAATTATGGTCAAACTATTGTGCTCAATCTTTACATAAAGGTGCGGCTATCGACATTTCCTCTCTTGAATCCCTAATTCTGCAAGTACCTGTGAAGACGAGCATACTAAGCTCTAGGATCTTGTTTGAGACCATATAATGCCTTATTTAACCTGCAAACATAAAAAAAAAAAAGAGTCAGTAAGCAAAAATCCTTCAGGTTGTTCTATGTATACCTCTTCTTCTAATTCTCCATTCAGAAAAGCTTATTTTACGTCCATCTGATAAAATTTAATCTTCCTCGAACATGCATAGGCCAAGAACATTCTAATGGATTCCATCTTGGTGACAAGTGCAAATGTTTCTTCGAAATCTATTCCTGCATACCCTTTGCAGACCAATATTTCCTTGTTCCTGGTAACATGTCCATCTTCATTCAACTTGTTTATGAAAATCCACTTTTTCCAATGACATTTTTGTCCTTTAGTCGTGGAACCGACTCCCATGTGCCATTCTTTTAAATTTCATCCAACTCTTGATTCATAGTTGTTATCCAATGTTCATTGTGACTATCTTCTTGAAAATTGTTAGGCTTGAATGTGGCCAAGAGTGCAATATGTGCTTGTTCTGACGATTTTCGTTGTCGATTTCTTCGGGTACCTATGCCTTCATTGATATGCCCAATAGTTTGATATGAAGGATGGTCCTTTTGATACCATTTATTAGGATTCTTCGAAGGTGCCTAATGTTCATATCTTGTCTCTTTTTGGTTGGTTGTCATTTCTTCATTATATTTCACTTTCTCTAGGGCTTCCTCTTTGACCCATTCTAATTATGTCTTTTGTGCCTTTGTTTACCTAAACACAAGATTCCTTGTTCAACTTTCGGACCAAGAGCATCATCAAACGTTACATTGATGCTTTCAATTATCTGATTGAGTCTCTGATTATAACATTTTTATCATTTCCTTTTGCATGAATAACCAACAAAGATGCCATCATCTACCCAAGAATTAAATTTTCCTGTTTTCTGGTGTTCCCTTTTAATGTAGCATTTACTTCCAAATACTCGAAAATGTTTTACATTTTTTGGTCTTCCCCTCCATAGTTCATATGGAGTCTTAACACAGTTTTTTCTAAGAAATCCTTTATTTAAGATGTACACAGTTGTGTCAACTACTCGAACCCAAAATTTATTGTCCAATTTTGAATCATTAAGCATTGTTTTGGCCATCTCTTCCACAATTCCATTTTTCCTTTCATCAAATCCATTTTGTTTTGATGTCCTAGATGGTGAGAACTATCTCTTTATTACATGTTTCTCACAATAGTGCATAAATTCTTTGTATCTGCATTCTCCACTGTTATTCGATCTCAAACATTTAATCTTCAAATCAATTTCATTTTCAACCATTTCCTTGTAGATTCTGAAACATTCAAATTCTTCGTACTTTTTCTTCAAAAATTTGAATGTTGTCATCCTAGTATAATCATCAGTCAATAACATGAAGTAGTCCTTTAGTCTTCATCAGTCCACATAGATTAGTGTGTATCAATTCCAATGTTTTTGATGTGGAATGTTATTTCATCTTTAATTGAACCCTTGTCTTTTTTCCATGCTTGCAATGTTTAAATGTAGCGCTAGTAGGTTTCAAAATCAAGGACATTTCTCTTACAAATTACTTTTTTCCAATTCTTACGAGATTTTCAAAATTTATGTGTCCCATCCATCCGTGCTAAAGCCAACTTTTGTCTTCTTTTTCCAAGAAACAACCTTTAATAGTCTCATCCAGAATGTATATGTCATTTTGATTTCTAGTTGCAGTAGCTGCTAGTTGGTTGGATTTCTCTCTTCTTATTTCACATTTATTTGAGTCAAAGAGCAACGTGTTTCCTTGATCACACAATTGACTTATACTTAGCACACTGTGATTCATATTTTCAATGAGAAGCACATCCTGTGTTGTGGCATCCTTGCTTCCAATCTTGATTGTACCTATTCCTATAACATTTTCAAATCCGTCATTTCCAAAAGAGATACTTATCCATCCTTTCCTTCTTTCAAAGATATGAATTTATTTTTTTCTCCAGTCATATGCATTGAGAAACCACTATCAACATACCATACATTCTTCTTGCTTTTAGCTTTTACTTCAAGAGCTCATCCTTCAGTGTTCTTCTTCCATACCTGAGCATTTTGATTCTATTGTGATTCCTTGGGGGAATGATTAACCTGCAATCTTTAGCCAAATGTCCAAAAATTTTGCACTTATAACACTCTACTTCATTGCTTAAATAACCAATCCTGTTGTAATTTTTCCCATAATCCTCTGGTGAGTTTTTGGGATAATTATTCATGAATGACCTTCCAAGGTTTTTTTTGTTCCTACCATAGGCCTGACAATTTACAACTTTATGTCCAAAATTTCCACATGAATAACAAACACCAAGAAATATATTTTGATACCTGAGAGGTGGAGACCTTCTTCGTGATATTTTTCACCATGATCCTTTTTTTTTATCTTGAACCTTTTGTTCTATTGGGGATCCTCTTTCCTTCTCAATAGATTATCTAGCATTTGTTGCATAAGTTTTTTTCCCATCTTCCTTTTCTGTTGTGGAAGAGTTTGACCCTTTGATGAATGCTTCCTTGTAGCCAAATCATGTCTTGTCATTGTGTGGCCTTTGATTATTGATGAGCTCATCTAATGCTTTGGATCTGTTTTCCAATTTTTGATTAACATTTCTTCTTTTATCTGCTTCCTTTCATAGATAGACTATCTCTACTTCTAAATCTTCCCTTGCCTTGTTGTTTTCCTCAAGTTATCTTTTGAGAGAATCTTCAATTTTTTTGGATTCTTCCAATTGTAATTGAAGGTTGAAAATGGCTTCTTTTGATTCTTAATTCTTCTTATTGAGGCTTCTGGAATGTTCTTTTGCTAACTTCAATTCATCTTCGAGAGATTTGACATTTTCTTTTTCAATCTTAAGATCCTTTATAACTTTGACAATCTCATTTTGAAATTTAATTTTGTCCATCTCTTCTTATTCTTCTTTAGGTGCTTCCTTCTTATTGTCTCTAGCCATGAAAAGTACTATTCCCATGTCATTTTCTTCGTCACTGTCACTTTCTTCTTCAGATGATGAGTTGTCTTCTTTAGAGAAATTTTTTTTCTTAAAGCCTTTCTTTTTACCTTGCTTGTTGAATATTCTTTTACCCTTCTTCCCTTTCCTAGATGTTTCTTGATTCTTATGAGGAAATTTAGCTACAAAGTGACCAATCTTACAACAATTGAAACATACTAGTGGAATTTTACCTTTGAACTTACATGTTTCTCTGTTCAACTTTCTCACAAAGTTAGAAATTTCTTCATCTGTGTATTCTTCTTCTTCATAGAAAATGGAGTTTGGTTTTGATACTTGTTTATCCTTTCAGGTCTTCTTATATGTTGTGAATGTTTCTTCTTGGTTAAATGGACCATATTGCTATTCAATCCTCATTTCATAAGTTGTAAGAATCACGTGTAGCTCGTCCAAGCTAAGGTTGTTCAAATATGATCTATCTTCTAAGACAAAAAATTAAGGATTAAATCTTTCTGGAAGAGATCTCAGGACCTTTCATACAATAACCTTTTTATAAGTTGGTTCTCTCAGTCCTTCCAAGGCATTTGTTTTTCATCTAATTGTTGAAAGAAAGTTGCAGTGTTCTCATCTTCCTTCATCTTCAGTTGTTCAAACTAAGCTCTTCAAATTTGAAGTTTTGCTTCTTTGACCTTTGAGTCTCCTTCATATATGTTTTGAAGCTTTCCCCATATTTCCATAATTTGTTTACAACCCAACACCTTAAAATAGATAGATTGAGTGAGCCCACTCATAATGGCATTCTTGGATTTGGCATCATATTTGGCAAGTTTCCTACCCTTTCCATCTGTTGGAGGAGAGATTTTTGCATCATAGCCATGTTTGACTATTTACCAAATAGCATATCCTTGTGCAAGTATATATACATGCACCCTTCAATTCCATAGTGCATAGTTTTTCCCATCAAACAAATGAACTCCATTCTTGATGTAACTCCATGATCTCCCTTCAGCGGTTAGACTGATTTTACAGGGACCAACTCTGATACCAATTGTTGGAAATACTAAGATAGAATCTGTATTTCTTAGGAATTAGTAACTTATTAATCCTTTCATAGCATTAAATAATCTTCAATAGTATTTCATAAACATATGTTGGAAATACTGAGAGGGGGGTGAATCCATGTTTCTTAGCAATTAGTAACTTATTAATCCTTTCAGAGCATTATATAATCTTCAACAATATTTCAGAAACATAAACAAGCAGTAGACAGTGAACACAAGAATTTTAGGTGGAAAATCCCCTCCCGGTAAAAAACAACCAAACATTTCTTAATCTTCAGATCCAACAGAGAAAAAATCCCTAACTTCCTAGAACTCTAGAAAAGCATTCATTCTCCAGTTCCCACTAGAAGGATGCTCCAAAGCCCTGGTTTTATCATAAGTCAACTTAAAACATGCTCCAACACCCTATAAAGTTCCAAATTTCCCTAGCACTACCCTACCACCTTGAAGTTTTTTCAGGCTCCAACATGAAGGTGACTTCAATGACCTCCCTAGCACCACCCTACCACCTTGAAAATAAAATAAAATTTAGAGGGAGTTTGTAATTTTGCTGGGAGAGTTGAGACCCAGTGCCAAGAAATAGGTTGTGAGATCGGAGGGCCATAGGGTCGAAGTTCCAGTCAGAAAAATATCAGAGGACGAGGTGACGTAGTTCCTAGAGGTTGTGACGCAGATTTGCGTAGGTTGACACAGAGACTACATAGAGGCAGCGTGGGGCTAGCCATCTAGAGCTTGATCAGTGTCGGATCGCCACTGACAGTGTGAGAATATTTCTCACTACCTCTTTCCTAGTTTATTCTCTGTATCAGATTTCCAGTTTGGGCATCTAATGATTTGTACTCATATTACTATTGCACAATAATAAAACCCTCAATTGTTGCACCAATTTCCCAAGTTGGGTTTTTCTGGGGACATTGGTCCAAAAACAACAATGTAATTGTGTGTGTGTGTTCTCCTGTGCAGTATTTTTTTTTCGTGGTATTTTATATTGTGAAGGCTGTAGTATATTTTATTTTTATGTTTACTAAGTAACAATGTAAATAACTTGATTCGGAAATTAACAAGTAGGATAAATTTAATCAGCTAATGCAATAGGAATTCGGATCACCGAATTTTCACATAATGAGGGTCGAACAGTGGAACACAAAGCTTTCAAACAAAAAAAATGGTAATGTATGAATAGGTTCTTCACTAGACTTGTTATAAAACTTTCACTACAGATCATATGTACCCTAGAGGGTCGAGACCGACAATAAAAATTGCCTTGTTGTCTCAGTGAAAAGGTTCCCTAATGAGGGACGAGAGATACAAGAAAAATGGCCTTGCTACCTCATTGAAAAGGTGCCCTAATGAGGGTCGAGAGCTACACCTACAATCAAAATAATTCCCAAGTGAATCCCAACACCCAAAGAAAAATTACAATAAAAAACCTTGTTCTAAAACTCTTACACAGGATTGAAATTATCATCAAGTTTCTGCAACATCGTTATTCTTTTGAAGATAAACCTCTCATTCAGACCTTCTCTCTTCCTCTTCCAAGGTGACTTCCAAAAATGAAACTCCAAACTAAAAATAAAAATAACCAAACCCTATCCCTCAACTTATTTCTGCATTGACTCCTCAAGTTCGAAAAGTTCAAAGTGATATATCTATTGATTTTTCGTTTAGTTCACACTTTCAAGGGAGATAAAGATCTCTTTTTATAGGTTGGGGCCTTGAATTGAAGGGGGTTCAAATAGTTGACTATTGGAGGATTTTTAGGAGTAAATTTTGAATTTCCATGCCTTGTATCCTAAGCAAGGAAGTTTGTTTCCATTTTTGTGAATGAATTTAGCCTTTAATGTATGAAGGAGGCTTCTTATGGGCGAAAAACACTTGTAATTCCTCCTAAAGATGATTTCTTCACAAAACATGATAAAGAACCCTTATGCTTAATGTCTAATGACAAAAAACCAATGAAAGAGTACCATGTCACCACTCCTTGGGGTTTTTACCCACTCATTGGGGTATTTAACTTCAAATTGGAATATATCTCAAACCACGAGGCTTCTTGGAGTGTGCCACATACCACCATAATCATCTTGATGAGGAGAATCCATATAGGGTGGCATTCATGCAAGAATCACTTATTTTTTATGGAATATTGGTCAACAAAAGGTAGGCATCTCTAAGTGTTGCTTGGGTTGACATCAATGACAACCACTTATCAAAAATCTCCCCCTTTAGCATTGATGGCAACACACGTACTCCCCCTATGATCACTGCTCCCTTGACATCATGCCTCTGATTTTCGAAACCTACTTTCTCTTCCTCTTTGACATCAATGGTAAGGGGAGACTCCCCTTGAAAATTTTCCTACTCCTGTGAACCTGTAACCTGCCTCTACTCGCCCTACCTTCTTGGATGAATGTAAGGCATATCAATGTGAACTTGGGAGAATCCCAACTTTTTGTCAAAGATACTCAAATGTCTCACGCGATAAAGATTTGGTGAAGATGTTAGTGATTTTCTCCTTTGTCCCAATATATTCCACCTTTATGTTTTTCTTTGTAACCCATTCTCTAACAAAGTGAAAGTTGATGAAAATGTGTTTTGTTTTTTAATGCATGACAATATTCTTGGAGATGCTAATGGCACTAATGTTATCACAACACATTGAAATGGGCTCATCAAATTTCACTTGAAGATTCAACAAAGTTTGTTTCATCAAGAGGACCTGAGTAAAACAAGTTGTCGTTTCTATATATTCAACTTCTGTTGTGGATAAGGATACAAATGACTTCTTCTTGCTCAACCATGATACAAAACAACCACGTAGGTAGAAAGCTACTCCACTGGTGCTTTTACGATCATCAAAACTTCCTGCCCAATCTACAAATATATAGGTTGTGATCGTTAAGTCGATTCCTTTTGGATACCACAAGCCAAAATCTGTTGTTCCGTTAAGATATCAAAAAATTCTCTTTACTGCAATGACATAGGATTCTTTTGGTGTTGCTTGGAAACATGCTACCTATCCAGCTATTTGCATCACAACAGGCCTAGAAGCTATGAAATATAGAAGATTTTCAATCATATATCTATACATCCTTTGATTTACATCCTTAGATAAGTCATCCATTCTCAATTTGCAACTTGTCCCCATTGGGGTGTTGACAGGTTTGCAATATTCAATTTGAAACGTTTTCAACATTTCCTTGATATATTTGATTTGATAAATGAATATGCCCTTGCCTTCTTGAGATATTTGATGTCCCAAGAAGAATGTCAACTCACAAAGTAATGACATCTCAAACTCACTTTGCATATCTTCTACAAACTTCTTGCTTAACTTGTTGTCATCGTTGCCAAAAATGATGTCATCCACATATACTTCAATGATGGTCAAACTATCATGCTCAATCTTTACATAAAGTTGAGGCTATCGACATTTCCTCTCTTGATTCACTAATTTTGCAATTACCTGTCAAGACGAGCATACTAAGCTCTAAGAGCTTGTTTCAGACCATATAATTCCTTCTTTAACCCGTAAACATAATATTTCTTGTTAGTAAGAAAAATTCCTTCAGGTTGTTCTATGTATTCTTCAAATTCTCCATTCAGAAAAACTTATTTTATGTCCATTTGATAAAAAATAATCTTCCTCGAATGTGCATAGGCCAAGAACATTCTAATGGATTCCATCTTGGTGATGGGTGCAAATTTTTCTTCGAAATCTATTCCATTAGCCTGTGCATAACCTTTGTAGACCAATCTTTCCTTGTTCCAGGTAACCTGTCCATCTTCATCCAACTTGTGTCTGAAAATCCACTTTGTGCCAATGACATTTTTGTCCTTTGGTCATGGAACTGATTCCCATGTGCCATTATTTTCAATTTGATCCAACTCTTCATTCATAGTTGTTATCCAATATTCATTGTGACTAGCTTCTTCAAAATTGTTAGGCTTGAATGTGGCCAAGAGTGCAATATGTGCTTGTTCGAAATTTTTAGCTTCCGGTTTCTTCAGGTACCTATCCCTTCATTGATATACCCAATAATTTGATCTAAAGTATGGTTCTTTTGATACCATTTCTTTGGATTCTTCGAATATTCCTGATGTTCATATCTTGTATCTTTCTAGTTGATTGTTCTTCCTCATTATATTTCACTTTCTCTAGGGCTTCCTCTTTGACCCGTTCTAATTATGTCTTTTGTGCTTTTTTTACCTAAACTTAAGCTTCCTTGTTCAACTTTCGGACCAACACCTTCATCGAGAGTTACATTGATGCTTTCAATTATCTGATTGAGTCTTTGATTATAACATTTTTATGCTTTCCTTTTGCATTAATAACCAACAAAGATGCCATCATCTACCTAAGAGTTAAATTTTGTTGTTTTTTGGTCTTCCCTTTTAATGTAGTATTTGCTTCCAAAGACTTGAAAATGTTTGACATTTGTTGGTCTTCCCCTCCATAGTTCATATGGATTATTAGCATAGTTGTTTATAAGAAATCCTTTATTTAATATGTACACAGTTGTATCAACTTCCTGAACCTAAAATTTATTGTCCAATTTTGAATCATTAAGCATTGTTTTGGCCATCTCTTCCACAATTCCATTTTTCATTTCGACAAATCCATTTTGTTGCGATGTCCTAGATGTTGATAACTATCTCTTTATTCCATGTTCCTCACAATAGTGCATAGCTTCTTTGTATGTGAATTCTCCACTATTATCCGATCTCAAACATTTGATCTTCAAATCAATTTCATTTTCAACCATTTCCTTGTAGATTCTGAAACATTCAAATTCTTCATACTTTTTCTTCATAAAATTTAATGTTGTCATCCTAATGTAATCATCAATCATTCAGATGAAGTAGTCCTTTAGTCTTCATCAGTCCACATAGATCAGTGAGTATCAATTCCAATGGTTTTAATATGGAATGTTATTTCATCTTGAATTAAACCCTTGTCTGTTTTCCATGCTTGCAATGTTTACATGTAGCGCTAGTAGGTTTCAAAATCAACGACATTTCTCTTACAAATTCCTTTTTTCCAATTTTGACGATATTTTCAAAGTTCATGTGTCCCATATATCTGTGCTAAAGCCAACTTTTGTCTTTTTTTTCCAAGAAACAACATTTAGCAGTCTCATCCAAAATGTATATGCCATTTCGAGTTCTAGTTGTAGTAGCTCCTAGTTGGTTGGATTTCTCTCTTCTTATTTCACATTTCTTTTAGTCAAAGAGTAGAGTGTGTTATTGATCACATAATTGACTTATGCTTAGCAGACTGTGATTCGTATTTTCAATGAGAAGCACATCCTCTGTTGTGGCATCCTTGCTTCCAAGCTTGATTGTGCCTATTCCTATAACATTTTCAAATCCTTCATTTCCAAAAGAGATACTTATCCATCCTTTACTTCTTTCAGAGATATGAATTTATTTTTGTCTCCAATCATATTAACTAAAAAACCACTGACAACATAGCATACATTATTCTTTCTTTGAGCTTTTAAGTGAAGAGCTCATCCTTCAATTTTCTTCTTCCATACCTGAGCATTTTGATTCTATTGTGATTCTCTTGGGGGAACGATTAACCTGCAATCTTTAGTCAAATGTCCAAAATTGTTGCACTTATAACACTCTACTTCATTGCTTAAATAACCAAGCCTATTGTAATTTTTCCTATAATCCTCCTACGAATTTTTGGGATAATTATTCCTCAATGACCTTCAAAGTTTTTTTTGTTCCTACCATAGGCCTAACAATTTACAACTTAATGTCCAAACTTCCCACATGAATAACAAACACCAAGAAATATATTTTGATACCTGAGAGGTGGAGACCTTCCTCGTGATATTTTTCACCATGATCCTTTTTTTATCCTAAACCTTTTGTTATGTTGGGGATCCTCTTTCCTTCTCAATAGATTCTCTAGCATTTGTTGCATAAGTTTTTTTCCATATTCCTTTTCGGTCGTGGAAGAGTTTGACCTTTGATGAATGTTGCCTTGTAGCCCAATCATGGCTTGTAATTGTGAGGCATTTGATTGTTGATGAGCTCATCTAATGCTTTGGAGTTGTTTGAAAAGTTTTGCTAAACATTTCTTCTTTTCTCTGCTTCCTTTCATAGATAGACTATCTCTACTTATAAATATTCCCTTGCCTTGTTGGTTTCCTTAAGTTCTCTTTTGAGAGAGTCTTCAATTTTTTTGGATTCTTCTGATTGTAATTTAAGGTTGAGAATGGCCTCTTTTGATTCTTCATTCTTCTTATTGAGGCTTCTGGCATGTTCTTTTTCTAACTTCAATTTGGCTTCGAGAGATTTGACATTTTCTTTTTCAACCTTAAGATCCTTTATAACTCTGACAATCTCATTTTGAAATTTAATTTCGTCCATCTCTTCTTATTCTTCTTTAGGTGCTTCCTTCCTATTGTTTCTATCCATGAATAGTACTCTTCCCATGTCAATTTCTTCATCATTGTCACTTTCTTCTTCAGATGATGAGTTGTCTTCTTTAGAGAAAATCCTTTTCTTAAAGCCTTTCTTTTTACCTTGCTTGTTGAATCTTCTTTGACCCTTCTTCCCTTTCCTGGATGTTTCTTCATTCTTATGAGGAAATTTAGCTACAAAGTGACCAATCTCACCACAATTGAAACATATTAGTGGAATTTTACCTTTGAACTTACCTGTTTCTATGTTCAACTTTCTCACGAAGTTAGAAATTTCTTCATCTATGTATTCTTCTTCTTCGTAGCAAATGGAGCTTGGTTTTGATACTTGTTTATCCTTTCAGGTATTCTTAGCTGTTGTGAATGCTTCTTCTTGGTTAGATGGACCATATCCCTATTCAATCCTCATTTCATAAGCTATAAGAATCATGTATAGCTTGTCCATGCTAAGGTTGTTCAAATATGATCTATCTTCTAAGACAAAAACTTAAGGATTAAATATTTATGGAAGAGATCTCAGGACCTTTCATACAATGATATTTTTATAAGTTGGTTCTCCCAGTCCTTCCAAGGCATTTTTTTCTTCATATACTTGTTAAAAGAGAGCTGCAAGGTTCTCGTCTTCCTTCATCTTCATTTGTTCAAACTGAGCTCTGCAAATTTGACGTTTTGCTTCTTTGACCTTTGAGTCTCTTTCATATATGTTTTGAAGATTTCCCCATATTTCCATAATTGTTTTAAAACCCAACACCTTAACATAGATAGATTGAGTGAGTCCACTCATAATAGCATTCTTGGATTTGGCACATATTCAGAAAGTTTCTTACCCTTTTCATCCGTTGGAGGAGATACTTTTGCATCATAGCCCTATTTGACTATTTCCCAAATATCATATCCTTGTGCAAGTATCTATGTCTACATCCTTCAATACCATAGTTCATAATTTTCCCATCAAGCAAATGAACTCCATTCTTGGTGTAACTCCATGATCTCCCTTCAGCAGTTAGACTGATTTTATAGGGACCAACTCTGATACCAATTTTTGGAAATACCGAGATGGGGGTTAATCTGTATTTCCTAGCAATTAGTAGCTTATTAATCCTTTCAGAGAATTAAATAATATTCAACAATATTTTAAAAACATAATTTGGAAATACTGAGAGGGGGTTTAATCCATATTTCTTAGCAATTAGTAACTTATTAATCCTCTCATAGCATTAAATAATCTTCAACAATATTTCAGAAACATAAATAAGCAGTAGACAGTGAACACAATAATTTTAGGTGGAAAACCCCCTCCCAGTCAAAAACCACCAAACATTTTTCTAATAAGTTTTCTTAATCTTCAGATCCAACTAAGAAAAAAGCCCCAACTTCCTAAAACTTTAGAAAAGCATTCATTCTCGAGCTCCCACTAGAAGGATGCCCCAAGGCCCTGGTTTATCATAAGTCAACTAAAAGGTTGCTCAAACACCCTAGCAAGTTCCAAATTTCCCTAGAACCACCCTACCACCCTAAAGTGTTTTCAGGCTCCAACATGAAGGTGAATTCAACAACCTCCCTAGCACCACCCTACCACCCCGAAAATAACAAAAAAATAATACAAAATTGTGGACTCCCATACCAAGGAAAAAGGTCCACTTACAATGATATAGAATGATTTTCTTCCAATGACCTGTTGACAGTGTTGGACCTGCCAACATGTCAAGGGGATATCCTTGGCAAGAAGTCCCAATTAGACCTCAAACCGTTTGGTGTAGGAGTCCCAGCAGTGGGTCATAAGGTAATTCCTTGACCAAGATGTCGTGCAGAGGCAAGTAAGATAACTCTGTCAGTAGAAAGGGTGTGACCGCTACAGTGAGTCAGCGAAGGTGAATGAGAGGTTCTAACACATGGGGGGTGAGATGAGAGTGCACCTTAACAAATTGTAGCAATACTCAGCTGAGAAAGGAACACACAAGCAAAGATGCATCACAAGTTGGAAAGAAAATCAGTGAACAATCCAAAGTGATGGTTAAAGCAACAGAACATTTGCAACAAGATTCATATAATTGCATAGAAAGAAATTCATACACAAATACGTAAGTTAAACAACATATATTGCTAAGAAACCAAAGCAGTCCAACTACAAGAACAACATATGCATGAAAATTTCTTGGATCTTATTATATAAAGAAGTGTAAGTCCCAATCATACAATACATTCATGTAAACCTGCTAGCCCCAACAGTGAAGTGTTACAACCACATCCGCCTACTCCTCCAAAGAGATGAACTAGCGCCATGCAGTGGAGAAGCCAAGGCACGTTACAATACTATCCAAGCTTTTTTCAAGATAGCCTTATCAAAAGCTTGGCTGACCAAAAGCCTATACAATGAGTTATGAGGGACTATTTATAGCAAAGGGTGGGGTGGCCCTTGACATTCCCCTTTGTGACTATTCAACCATCCTCATGACTCTTTGCCTACTCTATGATTGTTACATTCACTATTGGCACTTGACTTACACTTGACATGGCTCAACATTACAATGCACATGTGCCCATGTGAACACAATTGTTTGAGCAAGCCAAACTAGACATCACTCTGACTTAGACAACTATAGAAGTCCAACTAATCAACATCCTCATGTTGATCAACACTAACATATTGATGTCAAGCTCTATAGTCTTGGATAGTGTCCGTGTGTTCCGTGGTGACATCTGTCTGAAACCTGACCTTCGCCTCCATAGCATCCAGGTACACTGCTCAGGCTCCTCTGTCCAACTCGTCTGAAAGCATGCGCATTTTTGTACCTTAAGAAACCAATTTCCTAGCTATATAGAAATTGTGCTTAAGACATTAATGTTTATAATTATTGTCACTTGTTTGTCACTTAATTGTATGTTGTATTCTCAAATGAAGGACCTGAAAGACTTGGTTTTTAACCCTTAATAATTAGGTGACATGAAAATATCAGAATGCCATTTGATTGTTGAATATAAATGATGAATGAAGAAACCTTGAATAAGTCAGAGACAATATGTTGTTTTACACAGAATCTACTATCTGTGACACTTAGAGAAGCTAAAGATAATATGTTGTCTTACACATAAACTACTATCTGTAACTTAGGAGAATTGCAGAGGTGAGAACTTCAAATATAGGAGCACTCTTTAATGGATTTTAACTTCATTTACATAAGCAAATAAAGACCTGCAACTTCATTACCATACTTAAAGGAAGAAAACATTTAATGACACATAATAGAGAAGTCACAAAATCATACCCAACAATGTGTGGAAAAATCCTGATTCTTTCATTAATCAATGGTTGTATCAGGAATACAATGGCCTAGTCTCCAGGTTCTCCAAAGTTCAAACCTCCTCTCTGTAAACTTTCCTCTTTTTATACATTATGAGACAGTTGGTAATCACCAAAACTGTCAAACTACCTAACTATCCTCTAACTTCTTTGAAGGAAAGATCATTACAAAATATTGCATTTGAGGGTAAAGACACCTCATTCATTTCAAGAAAATAAGAATTAATAGAAATCAAAGAATGATGGAAGATTGCTGCTCGCTGTTAGAATCTATAGCTTGAGCCTGTGGTTCTGTTGATGTATCTTTATGTTGCTCTTTCATCCATTAATGGAATAGTGAAGGAAGTGGTGGGGTATGGTGAGTGACGTGGGAAATTAACAGATGAAAGCAGTGGAAGATGTGGAATGAGCAATGTGGGGCAGAAAGTTTTGGGAGCTCACCGCAGAGGTAAATAATGTACGGGAGCTTCAATGAGGTCGAACCCCTACAGTAATTTCAGGCCACACTTTTCAGTCAACCATGCTAACGTCACGGTCAATTGCGGGGGTTTAGCTTTAATTAATCTTTGTGCTCATTTCTCCCCCATAGCACACCTCAATGTACTCCTTAAGTTATCGCTTGATTGCGCCTCTTGAACCTACATGACCTTTAGCATATGAGAAACCTTTGGTTACCATGGAACTCAAAAGAATTAACACTCTGGTTCATAAACCTGTCACGTCCTCTTTTTCAACGCCCCTTTCACTCCCATACAGACCCGATAAGAAATAAAAATTGCCATTTAATGATTTATCGGGTCCTATTTTAAAGACAAAACCCGATTACTTTCCAAACCGATATCTGTTGGCATCATACGGACCTAATAGGAAATAAAAAATTTCAGTTAATGATTTATTAGGTTCGATTTAAAAGATAGAACCTAATTACTTTCCGACCCAATATTCTGACCCGATATTTGGCCCGGACTTCAGTGAATTAAACTGTATTTGATACACCATCACATCCGATCTCCAAAATAAACCCCATTCTAGTTAACTATGCTATTATCGTTGGATCTGTGGCCTGTTGATCGGACGACTCAGATCTTCTCGCGGGTTTATCACTTTCAAAAGACATTAATAATATAAAATCAACCATTTCTTTCATATTTTTTATTTTTCTTTCGTTTTGTGATAAAACTGAAAATAAAACTTAAATAACAATGGATTCTACACATCTCGCTCCACCTGGGGATAGTGCTTTTACCACCGAAGCACTGAGAACCGCAGATCAATGACTTCACCTCAGGCATGGAGTAATATATTTCTTAACCAATTCAAATTCTATGGCAGTATCCTTAGTTGGGCATGGAATCCAAAATTCTAAAAAGCCTGAAATTTGAAAGACTAAAACCTGACATTCTTGAAATCTGAAACCTCTGCAAACCGGTTTCCAACTGGGACAGTCACCCTTATTTATCAGCTAAAATTAAACTGAAGAACTGCAACTAGAAACCAAATGCTCAACACCTGAGCTTATTTATGTACAGGTTCCTACCTATGTACATGACTGATCTCAATCAAGTGAAGTCAATCTTCCAATGGTACCAGGTTAGCATTTGAGTGCCTAATCTAGAACCATTCTGCCAGTGAATTTTGAAAATACAATTCATCCTGAACAGAAAATAAACTATGCATAAGGGCAGCTCACAACAAAAATTAGGAATATATCCACAAAATGGTATGTGTAGGCTGCTAATAAATTTCTCCATGTAATCTGCCATAGGATCTTCAAAAGTATAAGAAAAAATATGGTCCTGATCAGCCCCAAAAGAAAAAATCTCTATGTATGAAGGTTCTTGCTCGAATAAACCTTCTATTGGGATAATATGCTCAATAGAACAATCAGCAACATCTTTAAGAAAATGATCTATGTCACTTTTATGTCTCCACTTTTCATCTTTGAGCTTTGATTGAAAATAATTTGTAATTATGACCTTAGGAAATAAAAGAAAAATTTTCACATCACTATATGACATATGGCCAACTTCAAATAGATTGTTTACCTCTGATCCATGGGCATCATTGTGTTCTTCAATGTAATGATAAACAATCTCTTTATCAGATTTCTTTTTACATAAGATAGCCTCTTTTGCTATGATAAATGGATGAACATATTGTTGTCCAACATTTCCCACTTGCTGGTTTTCTTCTCTATGTCCAACACCCAACTAATGAACTTGAATACCTTCATCTCGTGAAAGGAAACCATCACCTGTTCTTTATTTAAAATAGGCTCCATCAAAGAAGAACTTCCACACCCCTTCTGTTTGTAGCTCTGTATTTACACAGGCTGAAGTAAGTTGCCTCTAGTTATCTTTAGCCAATTCTGCATTGTCATGTAGCATGAAGCAAGAAAAGTCATATTTTTCCTGACTATCTACAGGTGAATTACTTGCTTTGTCATTTGTGATTGTTCTAATAAATCTTTTTTCTCTGTACAGCCTCCTTTCTTCCCCACCAAAAACTGGTATGACAGCATAAGAAAAATCTAGTTTCAAAACACCACCCAATTTAGCCCCCCATGACCTAGATAATAACATTCCAAACCTAGCAGGGATATCTGCTACCACTACATCCACTGCCAAACTTTTGGCTAGAATCTAGGCTAGTGACACCACCACATCTTTAATGACCCCCGGACACTTGACTTTATGTGAATCAAAATAATACAAGTCTCTGTAAGGTTTAGTAACTTGTAGGTTTAGTTGTTTCATCACTAATAATGGCATAAGGTTATGTGAGGCTCCTGAATCAAACATACAATTGTGAAAGAGTAAATCATGAACCAATAAAGAAATGTAGAAATGAGGTGTTGAAGAATCTACCTCCTCCACATGTGAACCAAAAACCACTACTGGTTTATCTTCTTGCAAATTCACAATGTCGTTTATATTCACATTCTGAGATAGATTGATAAACTTTGTAATTTATCTTTTATAAGATGGCGTTTTAACCAACTCTGTGAGGGGCACCTGAATTCTGGTCTTTTTTAACTCTTTGGTGAAACCAAACACATGACTCTATTTAGTATTCCTTTCATTATCATCTTCACTTTTATTCATGATTGAAATCTCTTGTGGAATGGAAACAAGTTTCTCTAAAGGAATTTTTTCACTTTTGTCTTGAGAGGACTCACCTTGAAGCATTTGAGTCTTGCTACTTGTATTCTGTTGCTGCTTTCCTTTATTCAATTGTTTTGCAGGCTATGGTTCTTGTTCTTGTGGAGTCGCCTTTTTTAAGGGAGCTGGAACTTGCTGCTCACCTTCATCTTCTTGACTTCTAGATCTTTTCCTTGATCTCAAGTCATATTTCTTATGTAGTTCTGCCTGCATAAAATCAGAAAACTGCTTCCAACATTCATCAATTTCATTATCATCATAGATGACATATGTTTCACTATATTCTCCTCCCTCAACACCTAGTTCATCTTCATCTACTACATACAATGTGAAAATATGGTCATCATGATTCTTGGAATGCTCTGGTACTCCATCAAGATCTGCCTCTATATACAGTCATGCTTGAATCTGATCTTGATCTTTTCTCTCCCTTTGTAAAATTTGCAGAGGTTGTCTTCTATATTGAGGATTAAAATTTCTATTTTGTTGTACTTGTCTCTGATAATTCTTACTCTCTAGTTCCAATTTAATCAATTTATTAGACAAATTTCTAATTACATTACTCACATCCTCTAATGTTTTATCTTGAGAGGATTCTACTTTAGCCTTTCCCTTATCTTGGATAGGCTATGTATCTGGTGTTTTACCTGCAGCCACCATATTTTCTTCTATCTCTAATGCATATGTTTGGATCTGATCAAGGGTTGGGGATCTCCTCTCCCTCAATGTAAATCCAAAATTTGACTCAAAAGCCCCTGCAAAAGTTATTTTTGCACCAGCAAGAGGGGGCTTAATCTCCACTGGAAGACTATTGTACAATCTATTAAATCTTCTGATGAATTCAGCAACATTTTCATCAGATTTCTTCTTTATAGCATTAAACTCTGTGAGTGAATACCCATGGTCTCTTTTCTCTCCCCATCTCTGGGTGAACAAGCGCTCCATCTCTTCCCATGTTGTAATAGAGTTATTAGGAAGCCCTTTAAACCAATTTACTGCTTCTCCATCCAAGGATTGGACAAAAAGTATTAGAAAAACACCCAGATGTTCAACATGTAGGTTTTCTAAAAAATTACAAAATATTGATACATGATTCTCTGTTGTTTGTTCATCCTCCCCTGTGAAACGAGGAAGAATATTCAAGTATTCTTGTGGCATTTGATTCAACTATTGTGGCAATTGAATAGGTGCATACCTATTCATCAAAAATGCAGATGTTGCCATGTTTGCTCCTGAATTTAATGAACCTTGATTACCAGCAGATGTGGAACCTAACTGAGGAGTAAATGGAGTGTGCAAAGGCGGTAATGTAGTTATAGGTTCAGGCTGAATAACTATAGCAAATACTGAAAAATTAACAGACTCTAAACATTGTTCCTAACAATTGGGTTCTTGGAATGAATTGGATGTAGAAGGTGACTCTTTGTCAATAAAGGATGAATGTGAAAGATGTGATGAACTGCTGCTTGGTGCAAACAGTGTAGGACTTGATGTAAGTGGAGTTTTAGGCCTTTCAACCTTCTTGGAAATTAGCCTCTCAGGATCTGAAAGGGCTTGAACTTTCTGTTGTGAGGTGTCTGACCTTGTATGCGGTCTCTTTGGAGCCAGAGTTATTTCTTTCGTTCAAAACAGCCAAATATTTTCTCCTCATTGAACAACCAGAGGAAAATATTGAAAACCCAAGGAAATGTGTTCTTGTCTTCTTTCCCTGGCAACAACGCCAATTAATGTTGTACCTTAAGAAACCAATTTCCTAGTAGTATAGAAATTGTGCTTAAGACATTAATGTTTATAATTATTGTCACTTGTTTGTCACTTAATTGTATGTTGTGTTCTCAAATGAAGGACCTGAAAGACTTGGTTTTTAACCCTTAGTACTTAGGTGACATGAAAATATCAGAATTCCATTTGATTGTTGAATATAAATGATGAATGAAGAAAGCTTGAAGAAGTCAAAGACAATATGTTGTTTTACACAGAATCTACTATCTGTGACACTTGGAAAAATTAAAGATAATATGTTGTCTTACACAAAAACTACTATCTGTAACTTAAGAGAATTGCAGAGGTGAGAACTTCAAGTGTAGGAGCACTCTTTTAAGGGATTTTAAATTCATTTACATAAGAAAATAAAGACCTGAAGCTTCATGACCATACTTAAAGGAAGACAACATTTAATGACACATGACAAAGAAGTCACAAAATCATACCCAACAATGTGTGGAAAACTCTTGATTCTTTCATTAATCAACAATTGTATGGGGAATACAATGGCCTAGTCTCTAGGTTCTCCAAAGTTCGAACCTCCTCTCTGTAAAAATTCCTCTTTTTATACATTATGAGACAGTTGGTAATCACCAAAACTTTCAAACTACCTAACAATCCTCTAACTGCTTTGAAGTAAAGATCATTACAAAATATTACATTTGAGGGTAAAGACACATCATTCATTTCAAGAAAACAAGATAATAAGAATTAATAGAAATCAAAGAATGACGGAAGATTGTTACTCGCTGTTAGAATCTATAGCTTGAGCCCGTGGTTCTGCTGATGTATATTTGTGTTGCTCTGTCATCCATTAATGGAGTAGTGAAGGAAGTGGCGGGGTATGGTGAGTGACGTGGGCAATTAGCAGATGAAAGCGGTGGAAGATGTGGAATGAGCGACGTGGGGCATAAAGCTTTGGGAGCTCACCACAGGGGTAAAGAGTGTACGGGAACTTCAACGAGGTCGAACCCCCGAAGTAATTTCAAGCCACACATTTCGGTCAACCATGCTAACATCACAGTCCACTGCGAGGGTTGAGGTTTAATTAATCTTTGTGCTCATTGCTCCCTCGCAGCACACCTCAATGTACTCATCAAGCTATCGCCTGATCGCGCCTCTTGAACTTGCATGACCTTTAACATATGACAAACCTTTGGTTACCACGAAACTCAAAAGAATTAACACTCTGGTTCATAAACTTGTCGTGTACACTTTTTCAATGCCCCTTTGACTCCCATATGGACCCGATAGGAAATAAAATCCTCCATTTAATGATTTATCGGGTCCGATTTTAAAGACAAAACCCAATTACTTTCCGAACCAATATCCGTCGGCGTCATATGGACCCGATAGGAAATAAAAACTGTCGTTAATGATTTATCGGGTCTGATTTAAAATATAGAACCTGATTACTTTCCGACCCAATATTTGGCCCGGACTTCAGTGAATTAAACTATATTTGATACAACATCGCGTCTGATCTCTGAAATAAACCCCATTCTAGTTAACTACGTGATTGTCGTCGGATCTGCAGCCTGTTGATCGGACGGCCCATATCTTCTCGTGGGTTTATCACTCTCAAAAGCCATTAATAATATAAAATCAACCATTTCTTTCATATTTTTTATTTTTCTTTCATTTTGTGATAAAACTAAAAATAAAACTTAAATAACAATGGATGCTACAACATGCGTCATTGTCATCAATGTGGCCAGACCAACAACATACTTGTTCATGATGTCTACACTAATAGGCAAGTCTAGGCTAGTGGCGATGCGCATCAACTCGTCGAAGTATGATTCAAGCTCTAGTCGGACCTACTTCTTGGTCTTCGCATGGGTGAGATTCCCAAGTGATGGGATCGCATGTGTGCACACCACAACATCCATGCTCTTGAATACTCATGCATGGGAAGCCTGTATGCCTATGATGAGTTGCAGGAGGTCCTCATAGTCCTTGATCTGACTCTAGATACGTGCTTTCAGCTCAACCGTATTTGGCCTCATCATCTTTGGCAAGTGAAGTGGGGCTCCCTTATACTTCATCATCCATGTTTTCATGTCATCAACAGCAACATGTATGTTCATCAATATGCGTGCTCTCCTAGCACATCGTTGTTGCCATCTATTGAGATGGACGATCGTCTTCTACATGGTACCAAACTTGGAGTACAATGATTGCATAAATGTGTCAAGGGACAATACTTCATCTAGTATTGCCTTCTTCAATTTAGCTCAGACAGACATTGTCACCAAGTCTCCTCCTTTCTTGGCCACATGTAGTTCCTTTGCCATTCTCTCATTCTCAGCTATAATAAAATGAACACTTGAGATAGTGGCTTCAACATACACTCTGGTTGCATCGGCCAAAGTAGCTGGATGCTTGCGCACATCAGTATCGAACACTCATTCTTCAACTTGTGCAGGGGATGTTTGATCCTCCGGAGTTGACACTCTGCGAGACTGCACAACCCTATGTTGGTATTCATCAAATGAGATGTTATGCATCTCTTCTTCCAGCTGATCACCAAGGATCTCAGTCCCTCCTTGGTCATCTGAGACTTGCTCTTCTTCTAGATGCATTGAATCGGTTGAGTCGACCTCTTTGCGGTGAGGCATGAGGTAAGTGTCCTGTTCCAACTCTTGCTGCTCCATGTCTGCATCCAAATATTGAAGTGCATGTTCTATCTCTGCTCCATGTCTGCTCCATGTCCCCTACGATGGTTCACCCTATTCGCCTGATGCTAGCTGTTCAGATGAATCAACTACTTGTACGGGCGTTGCTTCATCTATTTGCACATGATGTGCCCCCTGCTGTATCTGTTGTTGTTGTGTTTCCCTCTCCTGTTTGTGCAGCTTTTGTTCCTTTCTAAGTTGCTCTCTCAGCTCATGCAACTCCTTCTCTACTTCTTCCATTCTCTTCTTATCCTTCACGCAATTCGCTTGTTGCGTTGCTGCCTCTTTGCCTCTATAGCCATAGCTTCTTTCTCTACAAATGGATCTACTCGAAACTTGCATCTTTTCTCCTCCTCCATGCGATCAACAATCTTCCTCTTCCCTTTGTAGCGCACTGGTATGCTTGGCTCTGCTGCTACTATTGGTGCTCTCCGTGAGGCTGCTTCAGCGACATTTCTAACCACTCAATAATGAATCCGATCGATTTATTGGGTCTAGAGAAATTGTAACAGTATCTCCATGGGTCCTCCTCGGCCCAATGAAATGCCCCATAGATCCAGTTGAACTGAACTCTCATGTAGTGATCCTTCACAATGTAATGTGGGTTATATGAATTGAAGCTTCAGAGTTCGAATGGATACTTCTTCATCAGTTCTGCTTAGAAATCTACTTTATTGATACTCCAAATCTCATATAACCCAATATGCAATGGAAGAGTGGGCCAAGGTGCCTTCTTCTTCCCCTACAATCTAGCTGTCAATCCTACCGAGATGTGATAGGCTGCTTCCTGCATGACAAGTACGTCCAAGGAAAACTTTGGCAAAACACGCGGGGGCTTCTCCACATTAAACATTCGGATGAAAGTGTCGGATGGTGAGGCATACCAATCTGCAATACATATCAATGCCTACATTGCTTCCTTTGAAATGCAAGGTGGATCTTGTTCGAATATCATCTTGTACAAAGGGACGAAAAAATGATCGGATAGCCATGTGATTACTCCTTTGAAGCTGCATTCAGAAAAAAAACTTGAAATATGTGTTCACAGTAGTCTCCATTAGTGACCATGCCCACTTCAAGCCTGGGAACTTGTGTCAGGCACAAACTGCATCTAGGATGTAGGTGGACATGTAAATCTCTACATGCATACCTCCGGGTGACTGTCGAACCTTCGTTACTTGCTCCTTTAGTTGATGAGCCAGTATGCTGGACCAATTACATGGTTTTCCTTCTCTAGCCACTTGGTCCAGTGCAACCACCCAACTCTGTGGGAAGGTTTCCATGCTTGCTTGGCCATACAGTCGACAAGAAAATATGATCAAGTATTGGTACGCCTTCCTCAGTATCTTTGTCTTGTAGACCTGGTTGGGTGTCATCCTGAAATGAGCTGGCTCCTTTACCCAATCCTTCAGAATGTCTCTGGAGTTAGCACTGTTGTTGGGTAAGATGAATGGAGTCTCCATGATAGTCACAGGATTTGACATCTGATACATCTCATCATAATCCTGTTCCCAGAAGGTCACAAGCTTCGTCCCACTGACACTGCTCAAGGTCATCGTCTCGGGATCAGTGTGAGAGATGATCTAGTGTATCATGTCCGCGCATGGGAATATAGGATATATGCATGCAATTCGGTACAAGTCGGACTTGTGAATGTTCACATACACCTGACGGTCTTTGAGGTGTTCCCTGAAAGTGTCTGCAAATGTTTCATTGACTTTTTTCTTCTTCAGTTTGATGTCCTTGTCTAGATACAGTTTTGCATCTTCATAGATCGACTGCATTTCCGTCAGTGTCCTGAGATCCTATTCTCTTGGAAGCCATTGAGACATATCAACACCTGAAATATCTGGAGACAAGCAACATGCATGGCAAGAAATCTCTCAACGAAAGCAAACAAAATTCTGGGAATGACACAGCACATACCTAGGAAACTAATGAGCAAGATTGCACAACTTCTTCTGGGAAGCTGTGTGACTAGCTGCTAGAACTGCGCAAAAGGTAGTCTGGGTTGCCTAGGAGGCAAGACTAGCTGCTGGATCTGCGCAATGCGCAATCCAGACTGGCTGCTGGCTGCTGGGATTGTGCAATGTGCAATTCCACTGGGAAGGACTGCAGGCCCAGGGACTGATTTGCGCAATTTCCTGGGCCAGTAGTCACTATCTTCCATAAATGTGAAAAATAGTCCTGGAGGGCAGTGCTATGAAAAAATGTGCATTTCTGGAGAGGAAGGCAGAGCCTTCCTTCCCCATATTACGCAATGCAGTCTTAATGAGGCAGAGTCCATGCCAAGGTTTGCCCAACTCGCCAACAGACAATTGAAAGAAAATAAAATAGTGAATTCATGGCAACACTAAGTGATTGCATAAGTGATTGAAAATGCATGCAAAACATGAATGAAAGATTCAGCAAACAGATCAACATGCATGTGGGTGAAGCGATTCGCTGGTTGGGCGAACGTTCGTGCAAAAATATTTCATGCATGCGACAGCAATGAGATAGCAATGAAAACTGAAATAGAGATAGGAAAAGCTAGTATACATGTAAACGACAGCAAGCGTTCAAAGAAATCAAGCAAATACACAAAAAGCAACAAAAATGCTGAAAAAGACAAGTTGAGGCCACTTACTCCTCAATAGTTAAGCCGGATGTGTCGAAGAGTCTTGGATGTGTTGTGGGATTTTTAGCTCTAATATCAATGTAAAAGAATGAGCTTTGATGCATCAAATAAATAATTTTTGGCTCATGACGTGAATGCCACATATCTAGGAAAAAGCGACACTTTGAGGGAAACTTCTAAAATAACTTTGAATGTAACCCCTGACTGCTAAAAATAGTTCCCTAAATCATAGGATGCCTTTTTCATGTTTCCTTTTCTATTCCGAGAACAACAAGTCATGCATGCATGCAAGTCAAGTTTCCTTGGTCCTGGGTGGAACTGGTCAACCGGACTGCTCATGCATGCAGCTGCTCAACTGCTTCAAAAAAATGTGCATTTCTGGCTGGGAGCTGGGTTGACTGCCCAGGAGGTTTGTGTAATTTCTGGGCAGAGAAGTTGACTGCTGCCCAGATTTGCGCAAATTCTTGTCTGAGAAGCCCTACTGGGGAAATTTGCGTAATTTCTATTAGGAGTGTTGGCTGGCAAAATTGCACAATTTTGGAGCCCAGCAGGCTGCCAGAAAGAATTGCACAATTTTTGGAGGAAAGGCTGGTTTCCCTCCAGAAATGCACAATTTTCTTGGGGAAGCTGCTCAGCCTGCAACTGGACCAAGTCCGGGTGAACAGCTTGTGAGGGAAGTGGGTCAAGTTGTGCTCGACATGGTACCTTTGTGCGTGAAAAACACTTAAGCTTGTGTACTTGACGAATCAAGACAAAGTGTTGTGAAAGGTTGGTAGGGAGGCTCCAAAATGGGCGAAGGCAAAATTTTGGAGGATGGTTGTAGCCGCTACAACACTTGGCAACACACAGGTAGAACTCCAGCTCTCTAAATGGACCTTGTTCGTGAAAAGAAAGTCTAACGCCTCCAGAAGTATTGTTCATTTCTCATCTCATCTTGGTTTCACATTGGATTTTTTGTAAGATGTAGCATCTGCCAAGCTCTTGGTCGATTGACACACATTCCAAGCCAAGGAAACACAATTGTTTCAATTGGGGTTGAAGGGTATATAGATGCACAAGCAGTGTAATCGTCAGAGTCTTAGTTTAGTCTCTAGTGTTTCTCCACTACCAGCAGGCCTGGATAGTACCCCGGTGGAGTCACACAGGAACATAAGCATGGCTCCACTACCAGTGAGCCTAGTCAGTACCTTGGTGGATTTACTTGCATCACCTCCCTATCCAAGAAGTCTTTCTCTTCTTTCACCTTATTCATTTTTCATTTCGAAATTTTTTGACTTTTCATTTTTTATTTTTTCCATTTTTTCAACTGTGCATAGCACTTATTCATTTTAGAGGCGGAAGAGGCTCGACTTATTGAGAGCAGAAGAGGTTGTTCCAGCAGAGAAGTAATTTGTTGTATCTTTGATGTGCCTGTTAAGGTTTTCCCCCTCACCTTACTCTATTTAACTAAGCTGACAAGGGTTAACCCAAAAATAACCTACTAGAGAAGGTGAGACTAGTTAGTGAGCAAGCATTGTGTTTTCACCAAGGTTCACTTTGAACAGTACATATTTTCCTTCGACGTATCATGGACTGAAAGTAACAAGCTCTTCATGCAGAGGCAATATGACAGATAACCAAGTAGAAATAATTGTACAAGCCCTCTTGTACTTCACCCGGCTTGTATCAAGAGTCATACATGATTTCATGCAAAACTAACCTATGAATGAAACAAACGAACTAACAAACATCAAAGAAAATCAAAAGTGAAAGAAAAGGAAGTAAGAAAACAAGAAAGCAGACAAACAAGCAAACAAAGCAAATAAGCAAACTGACTGAAAGAAAACACTACTCCTACTCCTACAATAATGATGCATGGGCCTGATCACGTGAAGTGATATTTCCAATGCAGCCACCGGCGCATTGGTAGACCCATGTTGGTGAAGGCTTGGTCCGCGAGCAACCTAGTTGTACGAATCAGCAAGTAAGAAAGATATAACAATGAAGACAACCACACTTCATGTCTGATAGTGCCCACAGGACATAAGTGAGTGCAAGCACATGGCAAGCAGTCACTGGAATTATCATGGTGTTTTGTGACACTGCGTGCAACTTTCAAGCACAAGCACATTCTTCACTGAGACATGCAAGAAAATGAAAGAAACAAAGATAAATTTCATCGTACACGTGTGCTTGCAATGTAAGATTCCTCCAATTCATGAGCGATGGGATCGTGCAGTTCAAGTGGAGGATATGTGATCTGTGTGTGAGATGGATCTTCAATACATACAGATGAGTGATGAGGAGCTTTGGGTGATTGAACAGTTTCCTGATCGGAAGTGAGACTAACCCTAAGAGAACAAAGACCTGACATAACCATCAACTCGGGCTGAAGTGCCTCGACAATCTTGGGTGTTTCAACTTCATCATAAGGTAGATCATCATAAACCGGTGGCTTCAAAAGATAAACTGTGATAGAATCATGATCGTGATCAAATATGGAAGCAAATGGATCACGACCTCCATGATCAGAAAAATCAATGATTTCGTTGGCATCCTCATGATCAGATGAATCAAACAAAGGGGTAGATGAAAAGTGAACAAACTCATCCTCTGTGTTTCCAGAAAGGACATATTAAAGGTCAAGTGGATTTTCAATGAATAGCTTATCCTCTTCGTTGTCGAACGATGGGCCAACATCCGGTGAGTCCTGTGAGTGACCAACACTGGGTGCATCCATGGATGAAGAAACACATGAAAAATCATGGATGGCGGGTTCACCAAAGATGTTAGGAAAGAATGGAGGGGGCTTGGATGGAAGGGATTCATCCTTCGCCAAGTGTTGATTCTCAAGCTCCCACTCATACTCTTCATGAATGACAATGCATGTTGGTTGTGCAACACCAACTTCGCCAATGGGTTGTTCCTCGTTCACAACAAGTGAAGAGTTCAAGATGGACGAACACAAGACAACATCATCTGGAGGAACACCCAAGTGCGAAGACAGAGGTCGCAGAATAGAATGCATATGAAAAATTGAAGTACTCACGACCAAATTTGTGCAAAAATTGAGTGAAGTGATGTTGGGAGAATGTGAAAGATGAACTGGTGTGTGAGTATGATCTTCAACATCACTTGGCAGTGGTGGAGCTGTTGAATGAGAGGAAGGCGGATAGCCAGTCGAGACAGTGACCGTAACTCCATGAATCCACATGAGATTTCGCAACTCCATGAATGAAGAATGTTGAGCAAGGCTTGACCTCAAGCTTCTTCTTGGAATGGGAAGATTTCTTAAGGAAATACTTGAACCAGTCCCAAAGATAAGAAATTTCATCTAGCTCCTCGGAGCTTGAAACTTCAAGTCACAGAAGCGCTTCCAAAAATCAATCACTGATTCATGAGTAGCCTTCCATTGTTGTAACATTTTTTGGTCAAGATAGTTTGGCTCAAAATGATAGAAAGTGTCTTCAATAATATCACAGAAGTGCTCAAGTGAGTGCACGCTGTCAGCTGGTAAGCTGAGCAACCATCTACGTGGAGATTCACGAAGTGTGTATGTAAGTATCAAGTTGGCCTGTTCATCTGAACACCCATCTTCCTCATGAAGCATGGAAAGAAAGTCATGTAAGTACTCAAGCCATGCCACTTCGCCTTCACCATCATACATGAAAGTGGACAAGAGATCGAAAAACTCCCCCGTGATGGAGACATCTTCACAATTCGAAAAACACCATGAGGGAGAAGAGTGCAAGAATCCATGAAAGGTATGTAGAGGTTCGAAATTGGATGAGAGGACACATCTTGTCATCTGGCCCTCCTTCTAGCACCAGAAATGTTGATGGTGTTGGACCCGCCAACATGTCAAGGGGATCTCCTCGGTAAGAAGTCCCAATTAGACCTCAAACTGTTTGTTGTATGAGTCCCAACAGTAGGTTGTAAGGTAATTCCTTGACCATGATGTCAAACAGAGGCAATTAAGATAACTCTATCAGTAGCAAGGGTGTGACTGTTGCAGTGAGTCAAGGAAGGTGAATGAGAGGTTCTAACACATGGGGGATGAGATGAGTGCGCCCCTTAGCAACCTATAGCAATACTCAGCTGAGAAGGGAACACACGAGCGAAGATGCATCACAAGTTGGAAAGTAGATCAATCGACAATCCAAAGTGATGGTTAAACCAACAGGACATCTACAACAAGATTCATATAATTGCATACGAAGTAGTTCATTCACAAATATGTAAGTTAAACAACATATATTACTAAGCAACTGGAGCAGTCCAACTAAAAGAAAAACATATGCATGAAATTTTTTTGGCTCTTATTATATAAAGAAGTGTAAGTCCTAATGATACAATACATCCATGTAAACCTGCTAGCCCCAACAGTGA
The DNA here is from genome assembly GCA_031772625.1 of Pinus tabuliformis. Lineage (NCBI taxonomy): Eukaryota > Viridiplantae > Streptophyta > Pinopsida > Pinales > Pinaceae > Pinus > Pinus tabuliformis. The sequence continues at coordinate 952,562,646 of CM062814.1, read as the reverse complement.
AGCATTATAGCCACATCCACCTACTCCTCCAAAGAGATGAACTAGCTCCATGTAGTGGCTTCAAGAGAGCCTTATCAGAAGCTTGGCTGACCAAAAGCCTATACAATGAGTTATGAGGGACTATTTATATCGAAGGGTGGGGTGGCCCTTGACATTCCCCTTTGTGACCGTTCAACTACCCTCATGACTCTTTTCCTACTCTATGACTATTACATTCACTATTAACACTTGACTTACACTTGACATGACTCAACATTACAATGCACATGTACCCATGTGAACACAATGGCTTTAGCAAGCCAAACTAGACATCACTCTGACTTAGGTAGCTATAGAAATCCAACTTCTCAACATCCTCATGCTGATCAACAGTAACATATTGATGCCAAGCTCTGTAGTCTCTGATAGTCTTTCTGTGTCCCGCAGTGACATCTATCTGAAACCTGACCTTCGCCTCCATGGCATCTGGGTACACTGCTCGAGCTCCTCTATCTAACTCATCTGAAATCATTTGCATCATTGTCTTCAATGTGGCCAGACCAAGAACATACTTATGCATGATGTCTGCACTGATAGGCAAGTCTGGGCTAGTGGTGATGCGCATCAACTTGTCGAAGTACGATTCAAGCTCTAGTTGGACCTGATTCTTGTTATTCACCTAGGTGAGAGTCCCAAGTGATGGGATTGCACGTGTGTGCACCACAACATCCATGTTCTTGAATACTCATGCATGAGAATCCTATATGCTAGTGATGAGTTTCGGGAGGTCCTCATAGTTTCGGATCTGACTTCGGATACGTGCTTTTAGCTCGACTACATTTGGCCTCATCATCTTTGGCAAGTGAAGTGTGGCTCCCTTATACTTCATCGTCCATGTTTGCATGTCATCAACAACAGCATGTATGTTCATCAAGATGTGTGTTCTCCTAGCACATTGTTGTTGCCATTTGTTGAGATGGACGACCGCCTTGTGCACGGTACCAAACTTGGAGTACAATGCTCGCATAACTGTGTCAAGGGACAATACTTCATCTAGTATTGCCTTCTTCAATTCATCTCGAGCAGACATTGTCACCAAGTCTCATCCTTGCTTGGACGCCTGTAGTTCCTTCGCCAATCGCTCATTCTCAGCTATAAGAAAATGAACACTTGTGCTAGTGGCTTTGACATACACTCTAGTTGCATCGGCCAAAGCAACTGGATGCTTGCGCACACCAATAATGATCACTCGTTCTTCAACTTGCGCAGGGAATGTTTGATCCTCCGGAGCTGACACTATGCAAGACTGCACAACTCTATGTTGGGATTCATCAAACGACATGTTGTGCATCTCTTCTTCCGGCTGATCACCAAGGATCTTAGTGCCTCCTTGGTCATCCAATACTTTCTCTTATTCTAGATGCATTGAATCGGGTGTGTCGACCTCTTTGTGGTGAGGCATGAGGTCGGTGTCCTGTTCCAACTCCTATTGCTCCATGTGTGCATCCAACTGTTGAAGTGCATGTTCTATCTCAAGAGCAAAGTCTTTCCCCTACGATGGTTCACCATGTTCGTCTGATGCCAATTGTTCAGATGAATCAACTACTTGTATGATCGTTTCTTCGTTTGTTTTCACATGATGCGCCCCCTGTGTATCTATTGTTGCTGCGCTTCCCTCTCCTATTTGCGCAGCTCTTGTTCCTTTCATAGTTGCTCTCTCAGCTCATGCAACTCCTTCTCTGCTTCTTCCGTTCTCTTCTTATCCTTCTTCCATCGTGCGATTCACTTGTCACGTTGCTACCTCTTTGCCTCTATAACCATAGTTTCTTTCTCTACAAGTGGATATGCACGTAATTTTCAGCTTTGCTCCTCCTCCATGCGATTGACAATCTTCCTCTTCCCTTTGTCGCGCACTGGTATGCTTGGCTCTACTACCACTGTTGGTGCTCTCCGTGATGCTGCTTCACGTTGCCTTTGTAACCACTCCACAGCGAATCCAACCGGTTCATTGGGTCGGGAGAAACTGTAACAATATCTCCATGGGTCCTCCTCGGCCCAATGAAATGCCCTGTAGATCCATCTGAACTAAAATCTCATGCAGTGATCCTTCACAATGTAATGTGGGTCATACAGATTGAATATTCGGAGGTCGAATACTTCTTCATCAGTTCTATTTCGACATATGCTTGCTCGACACTCTAGATCTCATATAACCCAATCCACAACAGAAGAGTGGTCCAAGGTGCCTTCTTCTTCCACTGCAGTCTAGCTGTCAATCCTGTCGAGATATGATAGGCTACTTCCTCCATGACAAGTACGTCCAAGGAAAACTTTGGCAAAACATGCGGAGGCTTCTCCGCACTAAACATTCGAATGAAAGTGCCAGATGGTGAGGCATACCAATCTGCAATACCTATCATTGCCTCCATTGCTTCCTTTGACATGTAGGGTGGATCTTGTTCGAATATCATATTGTACAAAGGAGCAACAAAATGATCAGAAAGTCGTGTCATTACTCCTTTGAAGCTACATTCGGACAACAACTTGAAATATGTGTTCACAGTAGTCTTCACAGGTGACTATGCCCACTCCAAGCCTGGGAACTCGTGTCAGGTACAGACTGCATCTAGGATGTAGGCGAACATGTAAATCTCTGCATGCATAACTCCAGGTGATTGCTAAACCTTCGTTACTTGCTCCTTAAGCTGATGAGCCAGTATGCCAGACTAGTTACATGGTTTTCCTTCTCTAGGCACTTGGTCCAGTGCAACCACCCAACTCTATGGGAATGTTTCTGTGCTTTCTTGGCCATAAAGTCGACAATAAAATATGATCCAGTATTAGTACGCCTTCCTCAATATCTTTGTCTTGTAGACCTGGTTGGGTGTCATCCTAAAACGAGTTGGCTCCTTTACCCAATCCTTCATAATGTCTCTGGAGTTAGCATTGCTATTGGGTAAGCTGAATGAAGTCTCTATCATAGTCACGGCCTTTGACATCTGATATATCTCATCATAATCTGATTTCCAAAAGGTCGCAAGCTTCGTCCCACTGACACTGCTCAAGGTCATCGTCTCGGGATCAGTGTGAGAAGATCCAGTGTATCATGTCTGCGCATTGGAATATGGGACATCTGCATGCAATCCGATACAAGTGGGACTTGTGAATTTTCACGTACACTTGATGATCTTCGAGGTGTTCCCCAAAAGTTCTTGCAAATGTTTCATTGACTTCTTGCCAATTTAGTTTGATGTCCTTGTCTAGATACAACTTTGTATCGTCATAGATCTGCATACTAGAGGACATTTTCTCAGCTCCTGCTCCAGTTGCATTTCCATCAGAGTCCTGAGATCCTATTCTCTTGGAATCCATTGAGACAGATGAACACCTGAAAGATTTGGAGACAAGCAACATGCATGGCAAGAAATTTGTCAGCGAAAACAAAGGAAATTCCGGGAATGACACAACACATGCCTGGGAAACTGATGAGCAAGATTGCATAATTTCTTCTAGGAGGCTAGGTGACTGGCTGCCAAAACTGTGCAAGAGGCAATCTGGGCTCTCTAGGAGGCAGGACTGGCTACTAGATCCACGCAATGCATAATCCAGACTGGCTATTGGCTGCTAGGATTGCGCAATGCGCAATCCCAGCTGGGAAGGACTGCAGGCCCATGGACTAATTTGCGCAATTTCCTGGCCCAACAGTCACTATCTTCCAGAAATACACAAAACATTCCTGGAGGCTAGTGCTAGGAAAAAATGTGTATTTCTGGAGAGGAAGGCAGAGCCTTCCTTCCCCAGATTGCGCAATGCAGTCTCAATGAGGCAGAGTTCGGGCCAAGGTTGGCCCAACTCGATGATGGGGAAAGCAAATAAAACATTGAATGCATGGCGACACTAAGTAATAGCAAAAGTGATTGACAGTGCATGAAAAACATGAATGAAAGATTCGGGAAAGAGATCAACATGCATGTGGGTGAAGCGATTCGCTGGTTGGGCGAACATTCGTGCAAAACAGTTTCATGCATGCAACAGCAGTGAGATAGCAACGAAAACTGAAACAGAGCTAGGACAAGCTAGTATACATGTAAATGATAGCAAGTGTTCAAATAAATCAAGCAAACAACAATCATACAAGGGAATACATAAAATCGATAGAAATGCTAAAAAAGACAAGTTGAGGCCACTTACACGTGAATAGCCGAGCACGATGTGTCGAAGAGTCCTGGATGTGTTGTGGGATGTCAGAGCTCCAAGATCGATGTAAAATAATGAGCTCTGATACATCGAATAAATAAATTTTGGCTCATGACTCACATGCCACAAATCTAAGAAAAAGTGACACTTGGAGGGAAACTTCTAGAACAACTTTGCATGTAAATAGCTCCCTAAATCATGGGATGCCTTTTGCATGTTTCCTTTTTCTATTCTGGGAAGAACAAGTCATGCATGCATGCAAGTCAAGTTTCCTTGGTCCCGGGTGGAACTGGTCAACCAGACTGCTCATGCATGCAGCTACTCAACTGCTTGAGAAAACTGTGTATTTCTGGCTGGGAGCTGGGCTGACTGCCCAGGCAGTTTGCACAATTTCTGGGCAGAGCAGCTGAATGTTGCCCAAATTTGCACAAAATTTGGGCTGAGCAGCCCTGTTGGGGGAAATTTACGTAATTTCTGTTGGGAGTGTTGGCTGGTAGAATTGCGCAATTCTGGAGGGAAGGTTGGTTGCCCTCTAGAAATGCGGAATTTTCTTGGGGAAGCTGCTCAGCCTGCAGCTAGACCAAGTCTAAGTGAACAACCTATGAGGGAAGTGGGTCAATATGTGCTCGACAGGCTGCCTTTGTGCATGAAAAACACTGAATCTTGTGTACTTGACGAAGCAAGACAAATTGTTGAGAAAGGTTGGTAGGGAGGCTCCAAAACGAGCTAAGGAAAACTTTTGGAGGGTGGTTGTAGCCACTACAACATGACCAAAACCCTAAGACCTAAACCTTTGTTTCAATAACAAACCCTAAGAACAAATTATTCCCACTTTTCCTTGTACAATAAATCCTTTACAAGACTCTTGAATTTACATAACACAACTATACAATGAAAATGTCTTTGAAGATGTTGTCGATGATGAAACATGGAAGTAACTTTCATTGTTTCACAATGATGAAGTATTTGCAATTATTGCTAATGAAGAGATTTGTGTACCCTTTGTAGAGCCTTTATTGCTAACTTTGGAAACCCTTGCTGTAAAATTGACAACTTGTAGCTTGAATGTAGATTCGAGACACTTCCTTACTTATGCAAAAGAGAAACTGTTGTAACAATGAAATGATGCATAGTGCTCTGCCTGTTATAATGATGACTGGACCTTTGTGCTATGATGGAAGAAACCTTGATGAATTTGTCAGGAATTCTTATGCCCTAATTGACTTTAACAGTAACATACAAAGGTCTGCTCACTTAAGTCAGCTTCCTTGATTGTTAGGACCGCAGACCACAACCATACTTGTTATCGGGAAAACTAGTGTCCATTCAGAGCTGCTAGTCCCACTAAGATGGGTAGCTATCTTAGAAACAAATAGATTAAAGTTACTTTTGTTTTCCTTTATGAGAGATAGATGAGAGGGAAGCAGAGAACACCAACTTCAGTCTTTCACTAATCTCCTTGCTTGTTTCCTCTCTCCTTTGATAGAGCTTTCACCACTCCTTTCTCGCTTATCCCGCTTCAAAGAACACCTGTAGAGTCAAGGAAATAGAATACCATCAAAGCATAGAGATCTATAACCATAAATAATGTAGGATCAAATGTACATTAACCATCTAAATGCATACACAAACAAGATTCAGAGATATACAAGCATATGGAGGAAAACTCAAATAGCTTTATTGATAGAAGTAGTAGAAGAGAGGATTACAACCAAGCTGTCTGATCCAGCATCATCCTCCCAGCATGAAAGCCCTCTTCACCTCATACAAAGCAAGATCACCCAACAATGTCTTCAAATAGAAACCAACAACACTTCCTTGCAAATTACAAAATTCCAGCCTTTGGATCTCTTGGATGAGGGATCCATATATAGATGTTTACAGGTGAGTCAGTCAGCTTCTGGGATTTTGATTAGTGTCATTTCATTGATAGTTCTTGGTTCCACTTGGAGATTTCAGATCTCTTACTCATCCCTGGGCAAATTCAGAGAGGAAAGTGTCATATGAGCAGTTTCTAGAAGATTCTCTGGGTTTCCACCTAGCAAACTGCTTCTGCCGTTTGTTTGCTCTCACTCATCGCACCCTACAGAAGGGCTTTCCAGTATGCATCGCACCCCCATGTGTAATAGGTGAGATGCATCGCACCCTATGCATGGAGCAGTCTGTATGGTCCTGTTTTGACCAGTTCTGAGTAGTTTTTCATGTAGAACTTCTGGGAGATGATGTAATCAGCTGACCTTGTTCCTTTAGGGTATGAAACAACACTTTTACGAGTTTAGAAGCCCTTGGTTTATGGACATATGTGATTGGGGTTGCAGTGCCCAAATATGTCTATAACAGTTGCCCCCTAAAGCATGACGTCATAAATCTTTTGATGTCGGTGAAATGCTTTATAATGAGGATCCGAGGTTTTTTGAACTGGAAGGTGACCTGTAATAAGATACAACACAATAAGTTATCTTCACAATATTTTCATGATCTAGCTGAGGCGGGCATTCCCATGCTCAGCTTTATAAATTCATATTCATGTACATAAGACAAACAATCATCTGTGTGGCAGACTGATGATTCTAGTAGAGCCATCATCCTTTAGTTTGGATGATTATCTGTGTAGCTATGATGTACATTTGATGTCTTTATTTTCCTGAATATATCGCAGCCCGAATGGATGAAACTAGATCCGGGGTCTTCAAACTCGTTCAATCTTCGCCCGAAGTACAAGTCGATCCATGTGAAAAGATGTTCTAATGTCGAACATGGAAAGACATCGCCTGATTACCAGCCAATGATGTAAGCTGTTAACAGGCACGAGAGGAATCACCAATAATGATGATGACCCTCAAGGTACTACAATACAATTCACGTGGTGTGAATACATGAGTTGATGTCGAACACCACGTAAAATATTTCGGTTGAAGGCCATTGATGTAAACCTGTCACCGGAAGTGAGAAACTTGCCATTGAGGCATGCAAGCTTCAAAGTACTGAAAGGGTTGTTCCTAAGTCAACTTCTTGGATAATGAGCTGATGTCGACAAGAAGTGACCCATCGTAGGAGGGCCTTAATGAATCTCACATCTACGACACGGAATGGAGCAAATGATTTTGTGGAGGTGAAAACAATCTGATGATACAAGGTTCAGGGTGGCGGTCATGAAAAATGGAAAGTGAAGGTATTGCAGCGGATGACACATTAGCTAGGTTGGTGAATTCTCTGAGTGACTTCTCTTGAACATACCGATGACACTGAAATAGATTGGTAGCGTTAACCCTAAGGTGGATGGTACGGTGGACCAATGGTGATATGACCAGTGAAGGGAATAACCCAACCCGACTCAAATATGGTGATGGAGTGAAAGTGACATGTTCAAGAGCGACTTGCTACCAATGAAGCTATTCAACTTTTCTTCCCTTTTTCCTCAGTCATCGATGACCGATACCTCTTTATTTTTGTCAAGTTTGAGGAGGATAACATATTCTTGTTCTATAATTTTCCCTTCGAGCAAACTTGTTGCTATGTTTTAACGAGCCTAGCGATAGTGAAACTCGCTCTTGTTTGCATGTACAAGTCTGTCGCTATTGTTTTAACGAGTTTAACGACAAAGATAACTCGGTCCTTTTCAATTTTAGAGAGTCTGAAAGGGACGGAAAGGCAAATCCAGTGGTCCTTTTTCGTAATGTAATCCCTTAAGTCTGAAAAAGTGTAAAATAATACGAAAGGGATGACTTTTCAAATGTTTTAATGAGCCAAACAAGACAAGCGCTCGATATTTTTGTGTAATAATCACTCAGGTTCAAAAAGATTAAAATCTAGAGGAGGGATGGCACTTCCGATCGCTTTAACGAGCTGGAGAGGCCAATTGCTTGGCAATCTTTTCATATTTTACGAGTCAGATGAAAAAAGCTTAAAGGAGACTCATTTTTGAGGAACGAGTGATGTTTTTGGATAGCAACTGCTTCCAAGTAAGGTTTGGAACTTTTAAATCATGACAATGTAAAGAAGGTGGCTAATAGAATCACTTGCCGCAATTGTTCCTCAAAATGGTAAACAATCAAATGGAGGCGTATGATTGGCTAAAAAAGAGTGGACGTGATGGTAAGAACACGGCCAAGGTTCAAAAGTTGATAATTATGCGATCGCAATGGTTATTTACCGAAAGTGGGGTTCATTTTTTAATGAGCTTAAACTCTATGGGAACATTTGCTCATTGCTAGGTTTATTTTTTAACGAGCTTGAACTTCGCGTAAAACTTCTCATGGCGAGGTTTATTTTTTAACAAGCTTGAACTTTGCGTAAAACTGCTCGTGCCAGTCGTATAATAAGGATGTCTCATCATTAGGTTCATTTTTTAGGGAGCATGCCCCTTGTGCAACTTTGCTCTGAAGCCTTTTGTTATGCAAGCTAGGACGACCAACCTACGAGTTTAAAGGGTTAAGAGCCTACAAACCAAGAAAATAAATGGTCACTTTTCACTTGCATGCAAAAAGGTTTGCATGCCCCCAGGTATAAAGTAGAGTTTCCAGGTCACCATATGGAAGTTTTGCATTAGCAAGATTATTCCATCCGCGTCGCAAACAAAACACTTCCTCGGCGATGTCCACCAAAATGGACAAAGGTGACTGTTGTTAGTCCCAATCACATAACCTTTGACGAGGGAATCTTTTTGAACCCAAATCTATTTTCCTAAATGGACAGGGGTATCAGACTAGTCATATTCCTACGCGAAAACCTACCTTATATCTGGGGTTTTCCTGCCGAAGCAGACCAGGGCGCATGCCTCCTGGGTTTCAATCACAATCATCGAATCACTCGCGATCATCAGGTGGACAGATTGGAGATTGATTAGATATTCCTTGCGCAAAAAGACCAGACAGTGATGGCATTTGACTAATAGTTGTGTTTGAACCAAGGAATGAAAGCTGGTCAACTAGGTGGACCACCCTACCTTCATGTGGAAAACACATCACTCGAAAGAGTGAGGAAACAATAGCTCCCATGCTATAAATGTAGTCACGTCCAAGGAGTAGATTGTAATGTAATGGCCCTTGGACTACCATCGCATTCAGATAAACGGTTTTCCTTCTCAAATTTATAGGCAAATTTGGAAGGATCCCTAATGGTCGACTGGTTCCTTTGTTGAAGCCTGACAGATTTCGAATCTCAGGCAGAAGCGATGGCGAACCAAGCGCTTTCCAAGCAGTGGAGGAAAGGATACTCACGGAAGCCACTTCATCTATGATAGTACCAACCATGATCATTTTGTAAGCTTGTACTATGATTCAGAATCGTACATTAGATGGTAGGCGGGGTCTCCCTAGTAGATTCCAATCGAAGGAAATGACTAGATTGCTTGGAGGTGGGACCAAATAAACAGCCGGATAAATCTCTGACGAACTTCCTTCCTGCGGTAAAGGAATGGGTAGATTTCCCCCATGTTCATCGGAGTCTGTGTTTACGAAGAGAATTTGAACAATGTCGTTCTCATTCTCTTTGGTGACAGTATCATCTGAAGGTGGGTTCTTTGAAGACAAGATTGGGTCGACTGTTGTCTCGACCTGTTGACTTTGGTCTGGTGTGGACTCAGAGGGTTTATCTTCAATGGTAGGTGCTTCGACCGACAACAACGGTGTGTCAGTCAGATTTTCAACTAGCGATGGACTCGGCAAGAGTTTCTTATATCCAGGAGGAAGTCGCTGCGGTGATGCAGGACGATTATCCAAGACTCTTTTAGCTTCGTCTAGGAAGGGACAATGGTGGAGGGCATGATCGCCTTGACTTCGTTTTCACTAGTTGACGGTGTACTTTCAACATGATTGTCAGAGGTTGAGGACACCAAATTGTGCAAGCGGGGAGACCAGTGCCTTAAGATCCGTGGGATGCAAGGACAATCTCGATGATAGTGGTCTCCTTTGCAAATGACACACAGAGATTTAGGCTTGGAAGGTGCTGTGTGTGGATTTTCGCCAGATGATGCACGGTTTCCCCCTTTCGTGGTTGGATTCTCCTTCTTCTTCTCCTTCCCTTTCTTCTTCTTCTCAGTTACTTGGTTTTTAGTGTTACTAGCTTCACCAAGTGAAGAGGAAGAAGGAGAGGGAGAAACAAACGAAGTAGAAGGTGGGGGAGCAACTTCATCTGGTTGCTGATTTGATTGCTGAGGAATTGCAGTGTTTTGAACGATAGAGGTCAAGAAAAGCCATACTAGCAAGCCAATCGTGAGTCCTGGGAGGGACAATGTAGCCATGTGTGGAGCACCAACATCTCCCCATGAGGAGAAGGGACTAGGATTTCCCCCAAGGGGAAATCCTTGATTGGTAGACTCCATTTCTCAACCTAAAGACCAACGAGGGAAAAGTGACGTTATTCCGATTAAAATAAATTTTATGACGCTTTGACACAACTTGCTTTTTTATTTTTAAGAGTCAAGAAAAAGCTAAAGATGACTCTAGTCGCCTTCGATTTTTAATGAGCCTGAAGTGATAAGTGCTCAGATGGACCTTTTCTTGTAAGGAGTCTAAAAAGGAACGAAAGTGACTACTCTGAAAATCTAGACAAAGGGATTACGAAACCAATCGCAAAACTGCAGAATACTTTTTACGGTACGGCAGTCAATCTTCCCAAATGCTGTGTTCAGTGCATTGCGATCGATAGGGCGGAAAACACGGCTTCCTAAGGATAAAGGATGTAGCCTATTGTGGTCTCCCAATATATACTCGACGGTACGTGGGAGCACAAGTCCGTACTGGCACTTTTCATCTCAAAGAGGAGGAATCACCCAACCTACGATGAAAGCGATAGTTACCAGGCTTTACAACGCCAGAATACATCTCTAGCCTAGACTTCTAAATGTTGTGTGTTAGGTTCCAAAGAGTTTTTATGTTCATTGAGGTTTATTTTATAGTTGATCTTTCTTAAGAAGTTTTCCTTTAAGGTTCACCGGGTGATGTAGATATACAATTCCTAAATATGCAATCTAAGATGATAAACAGTCGTTTACTTCTTTTTGCAATGAAAATCCTAGCTACTAAGGAAAGAGAAATGAAATTCTTTCAACATAGGGCAGAGAGCACACACTAGATGCACTTTTCCTAAATCAACTTCAACATGCAGTCTTAATGCAAATGCACATGCATGTATTTTTTCAGTTTCCTTAATGTGAGAATGACAAAAAGAAAACAAAGTATAGATCTGAACTATTCTCTTTCACAGTGACAATACTAACAATTTTCTTTTCAAAAAACGAAAGGTCAAGACGACACTTTGCAATTTTGAATTTAAACTGCTTTCGACACTTGAAATACTAATGATTAAAATAAAATACGATGGCAAAAGTGTAATCGACTATCTAAAAGAGGAATTCTTTGTGACACTCTTTTCTTGATTGAAAACGACACTTGCGACACTTTCAAATCAAAATATGACAGTTCGATTAAGCTACTATTTGCAAAGAAGAACCGTAAATGATGAAAAATACATAAAAAAACATTCACAATTCCTTCTGATGGAGGCTAAAGAATGTAAAGGAAGATGGTTTCAACAAAGATATACTGATCACAGATAGAAAAACTACTGAATAAAGCTGAAGACAATGAAGAAAAAACCAAAATCTGGAGGCAAAAACAGTCTTAGTCAATCATCTCACCTGTAACACAGAGAAACAAGGATGCATCTCATCTGCAACACAAGGGAGGTGTGCTGCATCCAGGTTACCAAGAAGAGACAGTGCGATGGTCCAGGGACGCGACTGTGCTTGGTTTTCACTCACAGTTTGCAGCTAAGTTCAAGGATTTAGGCTGAGCTAATGATTGTCAGTAAACACAAAGTATAGGGGCTGATATAATGAGGTTATTTGAGCTACCACCAAGGCACTTAAGATGTTTGCAAGCTAGATGTTCAGTTCATAAACCAACCCAGAGATTGATTGAACCAGTGTTGATCTACTTTGAAGTTGCATAGAAAAAGCAGTTCGAAGGCTAGTTGGCTTAACTTCAGGCTCCGTGTGTGGTTTATAAAGCAAACAACAGTAACAAAACAAACAAACTATTCGCTCCCCAACGGAGTCGCCATTTTGTTATCGGGAAAACTAGTGTCCATTCAAAGCTGCTAGTCCCACTAAGACAGGTAGATATCTTAGAAACAAATAGATTAAAGTTACTTATGTTTTCCTTTATGAGAGATAGATGAGAGAGAAGCAGAGAGCACCAACCTCAGTCTTTCGCTAGTCTCTTTGCTTGTTTCCTCTCTCCTCTGATAGAGCTTTCGCCACTCCTTTCTTGCTTGTCTCACTTCAAAGAACACCTATAGAGTCAAGGCAGCAGAATACCATCAAAGCATAGAGATATATAACCATAAATAATGTAGGATCAGATGTACATTAACCATATAAATGCATACACAAACAAGAGTCAGAGATATACAAGCATATGGAGGAAAACTCAAATAGCTTTATTGATAGAACTAGTAGAAGAGAGGATTACAACCAGGATGTCTGATCCAGCATCATCCTCCCAACATGAAAGTCCTATTCACCTCATACAAAGCAAGATCACCCAACAATGTCTTCAAAGAGAAACCAACAACACTTCCTTGCAAACTACAAAATTCCAGCCTCTGGATCTCTTGGATGAGGGATCCATATATAGATGTTTACAGGAGAGTGAGTCAGCTTCTGGGACTTTGATTAATGTCATTTCACTGATAGTTCTTGGTTCCACTTGTAGATTTCAGATCTCTTACTCATCCCTGGGCGAATTCAGAGAGGCAAGTGTCATATGAGCAGTTTCTAGAAGATTCTCTGGGTTTCCACCTAGCAAACTGCTTCTGCCATTTGTCTACTCTCCCTCATCACACCTCACAGAAGGGATTTCCACTATGCATCACACCCCCATGTGTAATAGGTGAGATGCATCGCACCCTATGCATGGAGCAGTCTGTATGGTCCTGTTTTGACCAGTTCTGAGTAGTTTTTCATGGAAAACTTCTAGGAGATGACGTAATCAGCTGACCTTGTTCCTTTAGGGTATGAAACAACACTTTTAGGGGTTTAGAAGCCCTTGGTTTATGGACGCATGTGATTGGGGTTGCAGTGACCAAATATGTCTATAACAATACTTCTCATGTTATATAACTAATCACCATGCAGTTCAAGCCCGCATATGTTTCTGTGAAAATTTCTAATCCGAAATTCTACTACAGCAACTGATTTATTTCACCTACTTATTCTTCACAATAAGTTATTTACGAAATCCCTTCAAAAAAAATTTAAATAAATTCTACTGCAGTCATCACATAATTACACAGAGAAAAATACATGCACAAGAACCAATCACATCAACATAGTTATTTTTGGACAATTGTCCCCAGAAAAACCCAATGTGGGAAAACCGGTGCAACAGATGAGGGTTTTATTAATCTTTAGCAATAATTGATTTAAAAGGAATGATTTTACAGAGAAAATGAGAGAAAACACATGATATTTCCCCCTGGAAACTTTCTGACACCCTAGAGACCCTTCTCCCACTTCATTGTCACCTCTGCGTCACTCTGTGTGGTTTTGCGTCCTTTTGCGTCAGCCTACATGAGATTCACATCTCCCCTGGACTACATCTCCCTTTGCGTTGTCTCTAAATAACCCTGCATCACCTCCTCATCAGTCACTCACTGCTACTGATGCCCTCCTCTTCCTCCACCCTGAAACTCTCCCTCTAAAATCGATCTCCTTCTCTTTGAGAATCCATTTTCCTTGGGATACTGAGTATCTATCGGTGTGTCTCCAAGTGATCCTCAAGTGTTCTCTTATACTTTCCCTGTTGATGAATCAACAACTAAGATTAAATCTCTAATCAACGACTAATATTAAAACAAACTTAATCCTCGTCTCTTAGAATATTCTCGCCCTTATCTTTATTAATACCCATTAATATTTTTATTTTCCTAAGTTTAGACTTAGGAACCTATTAAAAATATTAATTATTTTAATAACACCTCATCCGGGTGGAATTTCTCCAAACGATTTCTGGGTCTTGGAGATCTCATGTGTCTTAGCCTCTCCACCAAAATTCAAGGCTAGATCACATACTATGCTAACCAAAATCAACACTCCCTCTTAGCGAGGAATGTGTTCTAGCAATGCTTCACCATAGAAGCATCACACTAATCCTCCGCATCGGTCCTCTGTGCTGATGCTTGGCCTGGTGCCCCACATCCACTGTATCTTTTCTTCCTATACTACTTCCCATGACACTGCCACTTCCATTGGTACATCTGTATTTCAACTCCCTTTGCATCATGATGCCCACAACACTACCACTGCTAACTGCTGCACTGCACCTCCTGACGCTTATCCATTTCTAATACTGAAGTGAATTCTTCACAATCCCCATCTTCTCCCTGAAATAAACAAACTTTGTTCTTCCTAAAACCTTGGTGAGGATGGCTGCCATCTGTTCTCCTGTAGGAGTGTACCTCAACTGTACTACGCCTCGTTGGATAGAGTCTCTGACAAAGTGACACTTGATATCAATGTGCTTCGACCAATCATGAAATACTAAATTCTCAGAGAGCTTGATGCAACTCTGATTATCACACAAAATCCTGGTCGCTTCCATCCTTCTCCTGAATAGATTCACAAACAATTTCCTAAGCCATATGGCTTCACATGAATTTGTGCTAGCTGCCATATATTCTGCTTCAGCTGAGCTCAAAGCCACGCATTTCTATTTCCTACTACACCAGGAGGTCATTCCTGATCCAATGTTGAAATAACACCCAATTGTACATTTCCGTTCTACTAAACTTCCAACCTAATCTACGTCAGTGAACCCACTCAGCTTGATGTCATTGCCCTAGGTGTACAATAGTCCATGCTCGACTGTTCCTTGTATATACCTGAGAACATGTTTTTTTGTCACGCAGTGCACCCTCTTGGGTTCCACCATGAACTAACTAAGGGTGTTGACAGTGTAACAAATGTCTAGCCTAGTATTGACCAGATACATCAAGGACCCTATAAGCTACATGTACAAGTTGGGATCAACGTCTTTATCTCATGATGAATCAATCTTCTTCCAGTTGGTGACCGTTGGAGTATCCATAAGTCTACAATCCTGCATCCTGAATCTCTTGAAGATCTATGTAGCATATCTCCCTTGTCCAAGGAAGATCTCACCCTTCTGCTGCCAAACTTCCAACCCCAACAAATAATGCATCTGTCCCAAATCCTTCATGTTGAATTTTGTGGCTAGGTTCTTCTTTCAGTTTTTGATGAGCCTAGATGATACTGTCAGGAAACGATCATCCACATATAACACCAAGATTAGAGGCTCATTCTCTACGACAAGATAGTAGAGATTAGGATCTATGTCACTCTTGACGGACCCCATCTTCTACAAGTAGCCATCAATTCAACTGTACCATGCTATAGGTGCTTTTTTTAGCCCATAAAGTCTTTCTTTAATCTACATACATGAGATTTCTTCTCATGAGTCTCAAAACCCTTTGGCTGTTCAATGTATATTTCTTCTTCTATCACCCCATTCAAGAATTTCATCTTGACATCCATCTGGTGAATCTCCCACCCCATATGTGTTGCAAGGGATATTACGGTTCTAATAGAAGTATACCTCGCTACTGGGGCAAAGGTTTCTTCGTAGTCTATCCCTTCCTTCTGAGCACACCCCTTTTTATACAATAAATTCTTTCCGATACAGCAGGCATTGAACCAGATTCCGATACAATACGCTACGCTCGGCCCGAGGATGCGTAAGCAGGCTCGACTGTTAAGGATGCGTAAGCAGGCTCGACCATAGGGAGAGGATAGCCAAAAACTTGGCTTTGTATTTCTCCACACTGTTGGCTGCAACATATTTGACTTTGTAGATCCATTTCGAACCTACCACTGACATGCCCTGAGGCCTAGGTACCACTTCCCAGACATAATTGACCATTATAGAATTGTATTCCTCCACCATAGCATCTACCCATACTTGATTTTGAACGGCCTCCTGAAAACTAGAGGGTTCCCCAACCTGAGCTACTAGGGCCTGATATCTGCCTGGCTGTCTTCGCTCCCTTTTATCATTCCTAGGTGCACCAATGAAGTCCTCCACATCCCGTAGAACCTTTCAGAGTTCCCGACTCGTTCTTCCACTGGTAATGGGTACATCTATCAAATATTCCTCTTCCTAAGTTTCCTCCTGTTCTGAAGCTTTTCCTTTAGGAGAATTGTTGGTACTAGTTTCTGCTAGTCGAAGTGGTTGGACCAATGGATCATATTTTAACTGCTCCTCGAAAGGCATTTCTCTTGATTTTCTAAAAGCTTTTTCCTCCATAAAATTTACATCCCACTAAACTACTACCTTCCTACTCCCTAGAAGATAGACTCTATATGCCTTAGCATTCTCGCTATATCCCACAATATATCCTTTCTCAATAGTTTGATCTAATTTCTTTCTCTTTTCTTTGGGTATACGAAAATACGTCAACCTCCCAAATATCCTGAAATGACTGACTTCATGTGTCTTCGCGATGAAGACCCTTTCCGGAGTGATTTTGCCCAATGCCCTATGTGGAGTCTTGTTTTGGACATAAACTGTCGTGCTGCATGCTTCTACCCACAAGAATTGTTGATTTTGGGGTAGCATTGGATGTGCTCTAGCCATGAAAATTGGTGGAGCGGCTAAGCACATGAGATCTCCAAAACCCAGAAATCATTTTGGAAAATTCCATCTGGATGAGGAGTTATTAAAATAATTAATATTTTTAATGGGTTCCTAAGTCTAAACTTAGGAAAATAAAAATATTAATGGTTATTAATAAGGATAAGGATGAGAAGCTTCTAAGAGTCGAGGATCAAGTCTATTTTAATCTTAGTCGTTGATTAAGGACTTAATCTCAACCATTGATTCATCAACAGGAAAATTATAAGAGAAGACTTGAGGGTCATTTGGAGACACACCGACAGATACTCAGTATCCCAAGGAAAATCAATTTTCTCAGAGAGGAAGAAAAATCGATTTCAGAGGGAGAGTTGCAGGGTGGAGGAAGAGGGGGTGACTAGCAGCAGTCAGGGAACTCAGAAAGGGTGATGCATGATCTCTAAGAGACAGTGCAGAGGGAGACGCAAATCAGGGACATAGTGGATGCCGCAGTGAAGGATGGAATAGCACAAAGCCAAGCAGGATGACGTAGGGTTGACGCAGTTAATGAAGCAAGTCCTACAGGGTGTTAGAAAGTCTCTCAGAAAGGTCTTAGGTGTTTTCTCCCAGTATCTGTGTAAAATCTTTCTGTAAAAGAGATTGTTGCTGAAGATTAATAAAAACCCTCCTTTGTTGCACCAGTTTTCCTGCATTGGGTTTTTCCGGGGACAATTGTCCAAAAATAACTTTGTTAATGTATCTAATTCTTGTGCATATGTTTGTTTCTGTATAATTGTGTGATATCTGCAATAGAAATTATTTTAATATTTACTGAAGGGATTTCATAAATAACTTATTGAGAAAAAAGTAGGTAAAATAAATCAGTTGTTGCAATAATAGAATTTCTGTTTAGAAATTTTCACATGGTATCAGAGCAAAGATACGGAGACAGGAAGGGGAAATCAATGATGGGTACATCAAGAGACTCGTACAAATTTTCAAAAGAATGCACAAGAAATATAAATTTCGATTTCTCTATGCTGGCTCCCAGATTGGAAGAAGAAGTTGCTTGCGTAGCAATCTCAACATCATCAGGGGTATGGTATATAGACAGTCGAGCCTCCTGTCATTGACAGGGATCTGGGAATGTTTCTTAGATTATAAGGAGGAAAGAATGAATTTTCAGATCACCATGGGGAATAAGGCAAAGTGTACTCCAATAGGGAAGGGTACTATAGTTTTTCAAACAAAAACAGGAGAGCGGTTCCGAGCTACCAATGTGCTGCATGTGCCATGACTGGGGATGAACTTACTTTCCATATCTCAACTTCAAAGAAAGGGCCATGACGTTTTCTTCATTAAGGAGAAAGTATATGTCAAACATTTGAGTTGGAAAAAGAAGGTGCAGATCGGAATCAAAAGTAATAGGTTGTATAATTTGCAGCTAGAATCACCAACGGCACTGATAGGCAGTAATGGAGATAAGGATTTGAATGAACTATGGCACAAAAGGATGGGATATTTGCACCATGGGGCTTTGAGAATTCTCAAGAAAACTATAATAGGAGTTCTAGATCTTAGTACAGAATGAGATGATGTATGAAAAGGGTGTGCTATGGGCAAGTATGCCAAATCAGTGTTTCCTAGAAGTAGCAATAAGGCCAAGAGTGTACTAGGGTTGATACACTCATATATCTACGGATCGATGTCCATAAAAGCTCTTAGTGGTGCCAAATACTTCGTCACCTTCATCGATGGCCAATCCAGGAAGACTTGGATTTATTTTCTGAAAACCAAGGATGAGGTTTTTAGTCGATTCAAAGAGTTCAGGGCTCTAGTGGAGAATATAACAGGAAAGAGAATAAAATTGTTGTGCTCAAATAATGGTGGAGAATATGTTGACAAGGACTTCACCGATTTTTGCACTATGGAGGGCATCAGAAGAAAGTGGACAACTCCCTACAATCCGAAGCAGAATGGAGTAGCAGAAAGGAAGAACAAGACTGTTGTGGAAGCAACTAGGGCTATGATGTATGATCAGGATATGCCAAAATTCCTGTGGGAAAAAGCATGTAACACGACAGTCTATGTCTAGAATAGAACTCCTCATAGGGCATTGGGCAAGATTACTCCAAAGCTGTTCTTCACCAGGAAGACACCTGAAGTCAGACATTTTAGGATATTTGGGAGTTTAGCATATTGTCGTATACCCGAGGAGAAGAGGAAGAAGTTAGATCAAACTGCAAAGAAAGGATATCTTGTGGGATATAGCGAGAATACTAAGGAAAATAGAATCTATCTTCCAGGGAGAAGGAAGGTAGTAGTTCGACGAGATGTGAAGTTCATGGAGGATAGGACCTTCAAAAAATATTGAGAAATGCCTTCTGATGAGTAAACAAAAGATGAGTCGTTGGTCAAACCACTTCAACCAATGGAAGCCAGTACCAGAAATTCCCCCCTTAGAATAGGAGGAATCATAGGAAGAAGAAGAGATAACAGATAAACCGACTACTAGAGGAAGAACGAGTTGGGAACTCTGACAGGTTCTACGGGATGCAGAAGATTTCATTGCTGCACCCAGGAACAAAAAAAGGGAGCGATGACAGCCAGACAAATATCAGGTCTTAGTAGCTCAAGTTGGAGAACCTTCTAGTTTTCAAGATGTCATTCAGCATCAAGTTTGGATGGATGCGATGGTAGAATAATACAACTCTATACTGGTAAATGATGTCTGGGAAGTTGCACCTAGGCCTCAGAATAGATCAGTGGTAGGTTTGAGATGGATTTACAAGATCAAATATGCTGCAGACAACAATGTGGAAAAATACAAAGCCAAGTTTGTGGCTAAGGGGTATTCTTAGAAGGAAGGAATAGACTACGAAGAGACATTCGCCCTAGTAGCCAGGTATACATCTATTAGAACCGTGATATCTCTTGCAGCATGGATGGAGTGGGAGATTCATCAAATGGATGTCAAAACGACATTCTTGAACAGGGTGATAGAAGAGGAAGTATGCATTGAACAACCAGAAGGATTTGATACACATGAGAAGAAATCTCATGTACGCAGATTGAAGAAAGCCTTGTATGGGCTCAAACAGGCACCTAGAGCATGGTATGGTTGAACTGATGGCTACTTGCAGAAGATGGGGTTCGTCAAGAGTGATGCAGATCCCAATCTCTGCTATCTGGTTGTAGAGAATGAGCCTCTAGTCCTAGTATTATATGTGGATGATCTCTTTCTGACAGGATCATCCAGGCTCATCGAGGACTACAAGAAGAATCTAGCCATAGAATTCGACATGAAAGATTTGGGGCAGATGCATTATTTCCTGGGGTGGGAAGTTTGGCAGCAGAAGGGTGAGATCTTCCTTGGACAAGGGAGATATGCTACAGAGATCCTGTAGAGATTTAGGATGCAGGACTGTAGACCTATGACTACTCCAATGATCATAAACTGGAAGAAAATTGATGCATCAGAAGACAAATATGTTGATCCCACCTTATACAAGAAGCTCATAGGGTCCCTGATGTGTCTGGTCAATACTAGGTCAGACATTTGTTACGCTATCAATACCCTCAACCAGTTCATGGTGGAACTGAAGAGGGCGCATTGGGAAGCAACCAAACATGTGCTCAGATATATACAGGGAACAGTCGAGTATGGACTCGTGTACACCAGAAGTAATGATATCAGACTAAGTGGGTTTACTGATGCATATTGATCTGGAAGTTCAGTAGATCATAAAAGTACATTTGGATACTGTTTCAACATTGGACCAGGGATGACCTCACGGTGCAGTAGGAAATAGAAATCCGTATCTCTGAGCTCAGCTGAAGAAAAATATATGGCCACTAGCACAGCTTTGTGCGAAGCCATATGGTTTAGAAAATTTCTTGTGAACCTATTCAGAAGAAGGATGGAGGCGACCAGGATCATGTGTGATAATCAGAGTTGCATCAAGCTCTCTGAGAATCTAGTATTTCATGATCAGTCAAAGCATATTGATATTCGGTGTCATTTTGTCAGATACTATGTCCAACAAGGAGTCGTACAGTTGAGCTACACTCCTACAGGAGAACAAGTGGCAAACATCCTTACCAAGGCCCTTGAAGAAGCAAGTTCATTTATTTCCAGGAGAATATGGGGATGATAAAGAATCCATTTCAGTAGCAAAAATGGATAAGTGTCAAGTGTTGCAGTGCAGCAGTTAGCGGTGCTATGGGCAGCATGATGCAACATTTGAGAGAGAGTTGCAATGCAGATACAGTGTCAGGAGGAAGGACCAACAACAACACGGATGCAGAGAGAGATGCAATACAGATGTAGCAGTGGCAGTGGTAAAAGCCATGGGCAGCAGTACAGGAGGCAGCAGTGCAGAGGATGTTGGGAAGCAGGCCAAGCATCAACACAGGTACCAGTGTCAGATGATCAGGGTGATGTTTAGTGGTGGAGCATTACTAGGGCACATTCCTCGCTAAGAGGGAGTGTTTATTTGGGGTAGCATCGGATCTGCTCTAGCCATGAAAATTGGTGGAGAGGCTAAAGCACATGAGATCTCCAAAACCCAAAACTCGTTTTGGAAAATTCTATCCGAATGAGGATTTATTAAAATAATTAATATTTTTAATGGGTTCCTAAGTCTAAACTTAGGAAAATAATATTAATGAGTATTAATAAGGATAAAGATGAGAAGCTTGTAAGAGTCGAGGATCAAGTCTATTTTAGCCGTTGATTAGGGACTTAATCTCAGTCGTTGATTCATCAACAGGAAAAGTATAAGAGAAGACTTGAGGGTCTTTTGGAGACACACCAACAGATACTCAGTATCCCAAGGCAAATTGATTTTCTCAAAGAGGAAGAAAAATCGATTTCACGGGGAGAGTTGTAGGGTGGAGGAAGAGGGGGTGACTAGCAGCAGTCAGGAAGCTTAGAAAGGGTGATGCAAGAGCTCTAAGATACAGCGCAAAGAGAGGCACAAATCAGGGACACATTGGATGGCGCAACGAAGGATGGAGTAGCGCAGAGCCAAGCAAGATGACACAGGGTTGACGCAGTTAAGGAAGCAAGTCCTCTAAGGTGTCAGAAATTCTCTTAGAAAGGTCTCAGGTGTTTTCTCCCAGTATCTATGTAAAATCTTTCTTTAAAAGAGATTATTGCTGAAGATTAATAAAAACCCTCCTTTGTTGCACTGATTTTCCCGCATTGGGTTTTTTTGGGGACAATTGTCCATAAATAACTGTGTTAATGTGTTTGATTCTTGTGCATATGCTTGTTTCTGTATAATGGTGTGATATCTGCAGTGGAATTTATTTTAATATTTACTGAAGGGATTTCATAAATAACTTATTGAGAAATAAGTAGGTAAAATAAATCAGTTGTTGCAATAATAGAATTTCTATTTAGAAATTTTCACAGGAATTTGGGCATATCCTGATCATACTGCATTGCCCTAGCTACTTCCACAATAGTCTTGTTTTCCTTTCTGCTACTCCATTCTGCTTTGGATTGTAGGGAGTTGGACACTCTCTTCTGATGCCTTCCCTAGCACAAAAATCAGTGAAGTCCTTGTCAATGTATTCTCCACCATTGTCTGAGCGCAACACTTTTATCTTCTTTCCTGTCAGATTCTCTACTAGAGCCTTGAAGTCTTTGAATCAACCAAAAACCTCATCCTTGGTTTTCAGAAAGTAGATCCAAGTCTTCCTGGAATGGTCATCGATGAAGGTGACGAAGTATTTGGCACCACTAAGAGATTTTGTGGACATATGTCTGTAGATGTCTGAGTGTATCAATCTTAGAACACTCTAAGCTTTATTGTTACTTCTGGAAAATGTTGCTTTGACGTACTTTCCTAGAGCGCACCCTCCGCATACATCATCTCGTTCAGTACTTAATTCTGGAACTCCTGATACTATTTTCCTGAGAATTCTCAGAACCCCATGGTGTAAGTGTCCCATCCTCTTGTGCCATAGTTCATTCAAATAATTATATCCATTGTTGCCTATCAGTGCCATTAGAGATTCTAGCTGTAATCTATACAGCATGTTACTTCTGATTCCAATTTGGACCTTCCTTTTCCAACTCGGGTGTTTGACATATACTTTCTCCTTAATGAAGAAAAAGTCATAGCTCATGTTTTGAAGTTGAGATATGGAGAGTAAGTTCATCCCCAATCCTGGCACATGCAGCACATTAGTTGCTCGAAGCCGCTCTCCTACTTCGGTTGAAAGGCTACAATACCTCTTCCTATGGGGGTACACTTTGCCTTATTTCCCATGGTGATCTGAAAATTCATTCTTTCTTCCTGATAATCTAAAAAAAATTCTCGATTTCCTTTCATATGCCAAGAAGCTCCACTATCTATATACCAAACCTCATAGGAGGCAGAGCTTGCTAGGAAAGTGACTTCTTCTTCCAGTCTGGAAGCTAACATAGAATAATCATGATCCATTTCCCTCATGCTTTCTTCAAGAAATTTGCGTGAGTCCCTTTGAGTTGATGCCTCTGCCTCATGCTTTTGACCCATAGTCGATTCTTCTCTCCTGTTGCCAGAACTTGGTTCTGATACCATGTGAAAATTGCTAACCCGAAATTCTACTGCAGCAACTGATTTATTTCACCTACTTATTCTTCACAATAAGTTATTTACAAAATCCCTTCAGAAAACATTAAAATAAATTCTACTGTAGTTATCACGTAATTACACAGAGAAAAATACATGCATAAGAACCAATCACATCAACACAGTTGTTTTTGGACAATTGTCCCCGGAAAAACCCAACGTGGGAAAACCGATGCAGCAGATGAGGGTTTTATTAATATTCAGCAACAATTGCTTTAGAAGGAATGATTTTACAAAGAAACTGAAAGAAAACACCTGAGACTTTCTCCTGGAAACTTTCTGACACCATGGAGACCCTTCTCCCACTTCAACGTCACCTCTGCGTCACTCTGCGTGGTTCTACGTCCCTCTGCGTTAGCCTGCATGAGAGTTGCGTCTCCCTTGGACTGCTTCTCCCTCTGTGTTGTCTTTCAATAACCCTACGTCACCTCTTCCTCAGTCACTGACTACTACTGATGCCCTACTCTTCCTCTGCCCTCCAACTCTCTCTCTAAAATCGATCTCCTTCTCTTTGAGAATCGATTTTCCTTGGGATACTGAGTATCTGTCGGTGTGTCTCCAAGTGATCCTCAAGTCTTCTCTTATACTTTCTCTGTTGATGAATCAACGGCCGAAATTAAAACTCTAATCAACGGCTAAGACTAAAACATACTTGATCCTCGTCTCTTAGAAGCTTCTCATCCTTATCTTTATTAATACCCATTAATAGTTTTATTTTCCTAAGTTTAGACTTAGGAACCTATTAAAAATATTAATTATTTTAATAACTCCTCATCCCGGTGGAATTTCTCCAAACGATTCCTGGGTCTTGGAGATCTCATGTGCCTTAGCCTCTCCACCAAATTTCAAGGCTAGATCACATCCGATGCTACCCAAAATCAATAGTTTCAATGTTATTCAAGTTGCAATTGTGGGTGTATCTTCCATTGAAACAATATTAAACACTTGCTACAATATTTTCCATTCATAAGAGGTCTGCCAACTAGTTATACATCAAACTTGGAAAGGATGGTTTGGAATTAGAGGTGCTCATTTTGTTGGACAAGAGACAGATGGGAATAGTCCTTAAACTGGGCTCAGGTCTTTTTAATCTTTGACGGTCATGTAGCATATACACAGAACAAGTGACCTTCATTTCCTTAGGATGTTGCATGTATTGTTCAAGGAAATTCCTTAAGGAGGGCCAGACTGCTTCAAAATTTCCTTATTCCTTCGATCTGTAAAGATGTCGTAATAAGGGTTGAACAATGGAACACAAAGCTTTCAAACAAAAAAATGGAAATTTATGAACATGTTCTTCACTAGACTTGTTATAAAACTTTCATCGCGGGTCTTGTGTGCCATAGAAGGCTGAGAGCTAAAAGAAAAATTGCCTCACTATCTCAATGAAAAGGTTCCCTAAAGAGGGCCAAGAGCTACAAGAAAAATTGCCTCGCTGCCTCAGTGAAAAGATGTCTCAATGAGGGCCAAGAGCTACACCTGCAATGAAAATAATGCCCAAGTGAATCCCAACACCCAAAGAAAAATTACAATAAAAACCCTTGTTCTGAAACTCTTACACAGGACCGAAATTATCATCAAGTTTCTGCAATAGAACTTCGTTATTCTTTTGGAGATAAGGCTCTCTTTCAAACCTTTGTTATTCCTCTTGCAAGGTGAATTCCAAAAATGAACCTTAAAACTAAAAGGAAAAATAACCAAACCCTATCTGTTACACTAAAAAATGTCACCATGACCACTTACAGTTAGTATGGCTCAAATCAACAGTCATGCTACCCTCTTAGGCAAGTCTTATGCCTCTGCTATCCATCTCAAACTCAAAGAAGAGAGAAAGTCTTGTCAAAAATATGTTTATCTCTGGGGTCGCAGGTTCTCTCTAGCCTTACCTGCGGGGACGCTCACAATGTTCACAAAAGTTGCGTCCTTGGACGCCCTGTATGTTAAGGGACAGGTGCGTCCTTCTGTAAAAGGCAAAATGCACGAGTTTCATCTTAAAAAAGTTACTTGTGGTTACTTCTAGAACTTTCTAGAGGTCGGTTTGATGAAATGGATGCGCCTCCAGTTGGTTCATGTATCCCTATTAAGGAGGAACTTATCCCATCAATAAGGGAGCTATCCTACCCAAAGAGGGGGATTATCCCATTGATGGTGGACCTGAATAACCTCTTTACAGCACTATAAATAAAGACATTGAGCCAGAGGGAGGAGAGGTTGGAGCTATACATTTTCTTTGGGTAAATGCTGCAGGAATTAGGACTCCCATTTAGAACCTTGTGAGGAGAGATTGTCTTTGCTTGATTCTACTTGGAAGTGGGTGAGCTTTGTCAAAGTAGAGGAAAACCCTTGATGGACCCTGGAAGGAACTTGCACAACACCAAGGCCAGGTTGTAAGAGTTTCTTTGTTTCGTTATTAATACAAACTGGTTTATTTTTCTCAATAGCTTGTGTTAATGAGTTATTTCATGTGTTCCTTGGTCTGCATGTTGAATATATGTTTTATTATATGAAATGCAAGTGCTTGGTAATTGTTTGATTGTTTGTGGTTGCAGGAATTGACTTGAAGGAGGAGCTCATCCGGATCGGCAAGGACGGACTACAACAACCGCGTTTTGGAATAAGGTAAGCCTAAACACTTGTAGTTTTCATGTTTTAAAAGGTATATTTAGAGAAAGATCACTCCATTTTGTCTTGTTTGTCGCTAGAGAGTTTAGACTCCTAGGGAGGTCAGTTGTGTCCGCACAAACGACTTTTTCCGCCACGACACTATCCCTCAACAAATTTCTAAGTTGACTCCTCAAGGGTCAAAAAGTTTAGAGTGATATCTCTATTGATTTTTCATTTAAGTCCATACCTTTTGAGGGAGATAAAGACCTCTTTTTATAGATGATCCCTTGAATAAAAGGAGCTTCAAATAGTTGACTATTGGAGGACTTTTAGAAGTAAAATTTTGAATTTTCCATGCCTTGTATCCTATGCAAGGAAGGTCGTTGCCCTTTTTGTGAATGAATCTAGTCTTTAATGTATGAAGGAGATTTCTTATGGGTGAAAAATACTTGTGATGCCCTGCTCAAGATGATTGCTCCACAAAACATGATAAATAAGCTTTATGCTTGATGTCTAATGACAAACAACCAATGAAAGAGTGTCATGTCACCACCCCTTGGAGTTTTTTCCCACTCATTGAGGTATTTAACTTCAAACTAGAATATCTCTCAAACCCTGAGGCCTCTCGGGTTGTGCCACATCCCAACAGAATTAACTTGACGAGGAGAATCCACTAGGGTGGTATTGATGCAAGAATCATTTATTTGCAATGTCATATTAGTCAACAAAATATGTGGTATCTCCTAGTGCTACTTGGGTTGACGTCAATGACAACTAGTTATCAACACTACCACCCTTGGGTTTCCTTTTGATGCACCTTTAAAAAATAACATGCACTTATTATGTTCTTGTCCTTATTTTAAAAATTCTTCCTCTTCTAAATGCATCCTCCATTTTCCCTCTTTTCAAATGAGATTTACCGATGCCCTCATTGCTACACTTTGATAATTAAGCATGTTGTTAACCCAATATCATTGTTCGTGTTCCATCAAAGACAAAGATATCCCTTTTAAACCTTTGATTTAAATTGGTTCTAGAAATAAGTTACAATCCTTTTTAGTTGCTTTTGTTGAAGGAGGAAGGGATTGTTAGGAGATGGTCTTATTTCATGAGAGCCATATCTCCCAAAATATAAATTTAGGAGTAGCCATCTACAAACATTTCAAAACATGCTTGTTCTTGAACGATATTGCAATATTCTTTTACACCCAAGATTCATTTCATACCATGAATTTAGAAAAGAATCCTTTTCCAGAATATTTTTGAAAAATGTACCTCCAAATTTTCTATGAGTATCGACATTGAAAAATGAGTGAAAAATTCATTCCTTTGTAGGATAGCACAATACATACTAGAGGGGCCCTATATTCCTTCTTTTCGTAAATGATTAGCAATTAGCAATATCCCATGTACCATAATCCAAGAAAAGGCATTTATTTTTGGAAGTAAGTCACCCTACCATATGTATTGCCACAATATGGAGCAAGGAGGATTGGTGTGATTAGGCAAAAGACTCTTGTATCCTTTTTATCTGAATAGAATGACTCACAAGATATTTGAAAAAACGTTCTAAATGAAATGATATTTTAATGTCCATGAGACTAAAAATAGTCTATGGGACCATCAGTTCCCTGTTTTTCGCCTTTTGCAATTCAATCATTTTCTTATTCAAATTGATGATGAGTTGGCCCAACCTTCCAACAATCCCCTCGCTGAAAAGGCAATGCTAAGAAACCGATGCTAACATATTCCCATAACTTTATCTAATGTCTTTGAATGCATCGCATTCCAAAATGAAATGTTTTTCCGATTCCATTACCCCAGACGTGCAAAATGTACACACTCATTCTTCCCAATCTTCTTTAGGCCTTTTCCACCATCCTGTTTCACACCGAAGTTGATGCGAGTTGGTTCTTAATTGAGCAATAAGAATCTTTTCCTTAACGGAATGCTAGCTCCAATGAACTTTTTTATTGTAGACCACACGTAGGGTTGAATTCCTTAGTGCAGTACTTCTTCTAAGTTGGGGGATAATTTTTTTGGTGGGGAGAAATATATTCAACCCATTTGTTGTATCTATATCTTGAAGACGGTTTTTGGCTTGAAATTGTGCCAACAAATCAACTCAACCTACTTTAGGCTCAAGATAGCCCTTGAACCAGAGGAGGCTCCCTCAAATGTTATGAGGCTAATTGATTGTTCATGGCAGTGAAGGGTAGCCTTTTAAGCACAATGACGAGATTTAGGGAAACTGGACGTTTGTTGAGAGGTGGTTGCCGATGAGTTAGACTGGCTGCTTCGGCTGTGAAAAACAATTCCCCCAGAAGTCCAAACAAAAGACCTACTCTCAACCCTAACAGATACCAGTTGATGTAAATAATGAAGGAAGACTACAAGAATACAACAAACTAACTTCTTACCCAAATTGAGTATTCAATTGTCTGTTGCAGAAAGAAAGCGCACATAATGACATTCAACGACTCAACAATAGTACAAATTGGAACTATACAAATCTTCAAATGCGGAGAAACTAACATAAATAGACAATTTGTTTAATTGTTCAACAAAAAATATAACTTTGTTGGGAAAACTAAAAGAGGTTGATAGTCAACCTAACCTCTCCTTAGGATCTATACAACCTCAAATGCACAAAAGAAAGAAATATGAAAAACACTAGAAAGCACTGACATATGAAACAAATATGCCAAATGTTGAGGCAAGAATCTTCTAATTAAAACTCCTGAAAAGAAAATGCCTCCATAATAGAAATTACAAATCTTGGCCTCAAAATCCAACCCCTATTACATACCAGTAAAAGAATACATAGAGAAATATGATCCTTAAGCTGTTACAAACTTTGCGGGATCAAATCCTGACAATACACTACAAATTAAACAATTTCTAATTTGTTAGAAAAATCTAGAAATGGTAGAAAATCTTCTGCCATCAAATCTGGAACTGATTTGTTTGACTACCACCTTTCCTAACAATTATCCTTTAGTTCTATCTTAAGTAATATATCTTTGGCCACCTGTTCCAAAAGTCCACACAACCCTTACCCGCGGCAATGCCTCTTGTGTCTCATTTCCTAGAGTTCCCCTTGTTCAGGTTTCCTTCTAACACACTCAGCTTGTATTAGGTCCAAAAGATGCTTGGATGTTCGATCATCTAATTCGCAAATTACTAACCGGCTAACTGCTAGAATGTCATGAAATTCATCACCAAGTCCTGTACCAACTTGTCTGCCATTAGCAACAAGAAACTGACTTCGAGTGAACCCAGATTTGTTGCCTTTGAACATAGTTTAATTGCATCCTTAATTCTTTCCATTCGTGTGCTTTTCCATAGTCGCAAGGTTGAGTAACAAGTTCTTTTTCATCATGTAGACATAGTTATGTTCCCATAAACAACATGTTCTGAGTAGAAGTAATGATTTTTGTTTTTGTGGATGATACAGGAAGTTGTCCATGCATAGTAGAAAGAAGTGTAAGAGCTGCCACACACCATGTTATAGACAATTTTGTGCCTTACAGCAATAAGCATGAATTGTCAATAATCCAAGGGATCCAAAGTTCCCTAAACATGATGTTCCTACCCCTAGAGGGACAAGGTCAGCAAACCAACAGCTCTCAGATCAGTTCTCCACTTGAAAACACTCAAAAACAAGCAATCCTGAAATCAAAGCAGGTGCTCCACTAGGCTTCTGCGCTGAAACACAACTGCTCCATGGTGTACCTGCGTTGCAAAGCAGGTAGAACAAAGCCCACCTGCGTTGGGCGAGTTTGGACATGTGGCACAGTGAGTCATTGCTTTGGAATCTTCCAAAAATGACACTTGGGTCAGGTATTTCGCCTTGTGATGAGTCAGAGGCTTTGTTTCTCCAAGTGGAAGCAAGGTTCACCAAGTGGACTCAAGAACTGAAGATCAACTGAAGATTAACTAAAGAGAGAGAGGACACAAGGCATCTACACATCAGTTGCAAGCTGACTCATCCTTTCTCAATTCATCTATATATTGAGCTCTCTCCTATGAGCTCAAGAGGCTGGAATTTTGGGCAAAGTAATGATATGCTGTTGGTTTCATTCTTGAGTTATTGGGTGATTGTTTGAGAGAGGTGAAGAAGAGAAATTCTTTCTGCTGGGAGGTGTTGCTGGGTTGGAGCCTACAATGGTTGTAATCCTCTCGGAACCTTTATTTCTTCATTAATAAAAGCTATTGAGGTTCTTCTATGTGCTCTTGTTTCAATTATGTATTGTGATGATTGCATGTTTGGTTTACACTAATCCATGAACCAATTATGATTGCATGCCTCTTGTAGTTTCCTTCTTTGTCATTGTGCAGGATCTCATTGCAGCTGGGCGAGCAGAAGGACAGAGAGCTAGGAGCAAGCGGCCAAAGAGGAGAGTTTGGATTCGACATTAAGCGCAAGGCAACGGTTAGTGCTTTCTCCATCCTCTTTTGCTTTCATAAAGAAGTAAACCTTCAGTAGTTTGTTTTACAGTTGTTGCTAAGGAACTGTCACCCTTAGAGTGGGTTAGGGTCATCCGAGTCGGATACTTTTCCCTACAACAAACTGGCGACTCCGCTGGGGATCGTATCCGTTTGATTGTGTTTGTAGTATTTTTGCTATTCATTTCCTGAACAAAAGAGTACCAAATCGAAAAGCTTTTGACTATATCAAAAGCGAAGTAGAGGGCAGCTACTCTTGCTCATTTTCTGAGCAGATTCATGATTTGAAGAGCTGATCTACAAAGATCCTTGTAAGCTCTTAGTGATAGCTTTGCACCTTCTAAATCATCCATTTGATTGTGCTTGACTGAATGCTTCTGATTTGAGCAAAAACCGTGCATTTTTGAGAAAATTATGACCCGGAAACTGTGAAAACGCAACTCTCGTTTTCCAAAGCAGGTAGTACACAGGCTACCTGCTTTGCAACGCAGGTCCCGAACTAGCTACCTGCGCTGAGAGCCAGTTTGACTGTGCAGAGCCTGCGTTGACCCAAATTTGCTTAGTGCATTTGGGGTTTCCTCCTTTCTCTTGCCTGTTTTCACTTAGTTTTGTTGCTAGGTGTCAGTCTTGTGCCTGTTTTGAAACCAATATTACTTGCCATCATTCTGCCTCTGTTATATAACGAAATTGTACTTGTTCTTTGTATTTCTTACTCATTTACAATTTCCCATAACGAAAAGTAAACTAGTCATGATTTTGGCCTCTTAGATCTGAACCTGTGTTAGGCGTTTTGTTGGTCTAAAGAGTTAGCTTGTTTGTTGTCCATAGCTGGTTAGTCATTTTATTTTCGTTCGTATGGTTTGATTTCATGTATTTCCAGTGATTAAGCAAGTGAATCTTAAGGTGTCTTTTGATTTTGGACAAGCTTGTTTACTTTCGCTTTAAATCGAAATCAAAGTTATATAACCACTTTCTTTTTGTATCCATCCACATTAAGAAAGGGAAAAGAAAATACATGCATTGTGCATTTTGCATTTGACTGTGTGCTTGACGATTTAGAAAAATTTGCATTTTAGTGTGTGCTCTATGATCTGTGTGAAAAGATTTGCCTTTCTTTTCCCTCAGTAGTTAAGGTTTTCAAAGTTGAAAGATTGAAAAGTTTGCTTCTCATCTTAGACTGCATTCAGGAATTTGTTATATACATCTCGTGGTGATCCTTAAAGGCAAACTGATAAGCAAGATCAACATTAAAATAAATCCAATTTACATAACAACGCTTTGTAACATAACGCAAACATCTAGAGGTCTAGGTAGAGACGTGTTCCGGCGTCGTTAAACATAGTGACTGTCGATCTCTACGAAGGTGGGTGATTCCTCCTGAGAGTCGGTGGCACTAATACGGACTTGTGCTCCCACGTACCGTCGAGTATATATTGGGAGACCCCTATAGGCAATTATCCTTTATCCATAGGAAGCCGTGTCGGCCGCCCTACTGATCGCGATGCAGTGAACACAGCATTCACGAAGATCGACCACCCGTACCGTAAAACGTATTCTGTGGTTTCGCGAAAAGTTTGGCACACCCTCTGCCTAGAACTCCAGAGCAGTTTCTTTTGGCCTTTTTCAAACTCTGTAACTGAAAAAGTCCAGCCGAGCATTTGTCACTTCGGGCTCGTTAAAACATCGAAGGCGACTAGAGTCATCTTTAGCTTTTTCTCGACTCTTAAAACATGAAAAAGCAAGTTTGTGTCTAAAAGCGTCGTTAATAAAATTTATTTTAAGCGGAACAAAATCACCTGTTATTCCCACGTTGATCTTTCAGTTGAAAAGTATGGAGCCCACCAACCAAGGAGGCAACCTTGGCGGAAGTCCAAATCCCTTCTCCTCTTGGGGAGATGTTGGTGCGCCTCATATGGCAACATTGTCACTTCCAGGATTGACAATTGGCCTACCTGTATGGCTCTTTTCAACTAATGTAGTCCAGATCGCCACTAATCCTGAGCAGTCGAATCAACAGTCAGACTAGTCTAGGACTACCCACCAGCCTTCCACTTCTTACAATACTTCCTCTGATCCTTCATCTTCGCAAGGTAGAGCTGGCAAAAGTCAGCCTCCCAAGGAGAAGAAGGAAAGGAAGAAGAGAGAAAAGAAGCAGAAGGAGCCTATGGCGAAGGCGACTGGGGGCAAGCAAAAGACAGCTGACAAAAACCCACACACTGCACCGACCGGGCCTAAATCGCCGTGTGTCATTTGCGAAGGGGCCCACTTCCATCGTGATTGTCCTTGTATTCCCCGGATACTAAGGGACTGGTCCCCAAGATTGCACAATCCGGTAGCATCAACCTCTGGCAGTCATGTTGATTGCAGTCCGTCAACTAGCGAGAGTGAAGGACGAAGAGGGAGACCAAGATCACCCTGTATATTGTGTGAAGGCGAGCATGCCATCCACAGATGTCCATTCTTAGATGAGGCAAAGAGAGTTTTGGAAGATCGTCCGGTTTCGCCGTTACGACTTCCTCCTGGATACCAAAAACTCGCGCCTAATCCCTCGATAGTTGAAAATCCAGCTGACCCGCCCAAGTGGTCAGCTGAAGTGTCGGTCATTGAGAATGAACCTACTGAATCCAGACCAGACGAAAGTCTAAAGGTCGAAACGGCAGTTGACCCGGTTCTTCCTTCAGAGGTTTCATCGTCCAATGACTCCGTCATTGAAGACCCATCTTCAAATGACACCCTCACTGAAGAGGATAAGGATGACACCGTCCATATTCTTTTCATCAACACAGACTCTGATGAGCATCAGGGCAATGCGCCCATTCCTTTATCGCAGGAAGGAACATCGTCAGGGTCGTATCCGGTCGTATATTCGGTCCCACCACCAAGCAACCTAGTTGTATCCTTTGATTGGAATCAACTAGGCAGACCTCGGTTACCAGCCAGTATCCCATTCAGAATCATAGTCCAAATCTACAGAATGGTGATGGCTGGAACTATCATTGATGAAGGGGCATCTGTGAGTATCCTTTCCTCTGTTGCTTGGAAAGCACTGGGTTGCCCGGTGCTTTTACCTGAGATGAGAAATCTATCAGGTTTTGATAAAGGAACCAGTCACCCGTTAGGGATTCTCCCCAATGTTCCGGTTACATTGAAAGGGAAAACAGTTCGCATGAACATCATGGTCGTCCAGAGACCCTTGGCATATAACTTACTCCTTGGACGAGACTATATATATTGCATGGAGGCAATAGTGTCCTCACTCTTTAGAGTCATGTGTTTTCCGCACGAAGGAAGAATGGTCCAGCTAGTAGACCAACTTTCATTTCCAGGATCACGCATTGCAAATAGTCAAATACCATCCCTTAACGGTTTATTCGCTCAAGGAATGCCACCGCCCCCGGTTCTACTTCCCGATGAATGCGAGTAATTCGGAAAGAAAGAACTGGGACCCAGGGGGCATGCACCCTGGCCTGCCTCGGGCAGAGAAAACCTTAGGTATAAAGTTAATTTCCGCAGAAGGATGGACTAGTCCGTACCCCGTCCGGCAGAGGAAGAGTGGGTTGTTCTAGGATAAAATTCTTTTGTCAAAGTTATGTGAGCGAAGCAATCGCTCCCTTTGTCTAAAGAAGTGGGCTCTCCTAAGGAGGGGGTCTATTTGTGGCAGCAAGAAGCCACCATCTTTGAATGTCAAGCCTCACCCATTAAAACAAGCTGTTTTGAAGGATAAGTAGGGGCAGTCTTCAAAGAAAGAGATGAAATTGCTGCAACAAGTAGTCACCATCCTTAGCAACCTAATGATAGACATCGCCGAAAAGAGAGTTTAGTTTGCGGCAGTAAACAAAACCATTTTTCGGATAATAAGTAAGAGATGGCAGAATCTCGAAATTATACTTTATACCTGGGGGCATGCAAACCTTTTGGAGTGCAAGCACGGGACGACTATTTATTTTTTAAATTTTTAGGTCCTCCCTTTAAACCTGTAGGTCTAACCCGTTAAACTCGTAGGATTAGCCGTTTCTAGCTTGCATAAAGAAAGGATGAAGGGCAAAAGTTAAAACCTGCCAATTTGGAGTAATTAGTGAGGTATCGCTCCTTAAATAAGATTACCTCACCTAAAGCATTCCTTGTATTAAGACTGGTATAATTCGAGCAGTTTTAGCAATGTTCATGCTCGTTAAAAAATAAAAGCAATCATCGAGCAGTTTTTGTGCAGAAGTTCATGCTCGTTAAAAAATAAACGTAAATTGTGAGCAATCTTTCCCTAGCAGTTCAAGCTCATCCAGAAAAATGAACCGGTAAACAACCTCGAGAAATGTAACCTTTGAAAGCCATATTAAAAGCCCTTGGTCGTGTTTATATGCCATCACCTCCATCTGTTCATTTGGCCAATCGTTCACCTCCATATGTTTGTTTACCCATTTTGAGGAACAGCTGCGAAGAGTGATGTCACTTAGCCATCCTTGTGACACTGCCGTGATTGGAGAATTCCAACCTGTACCTGGAATCTGCTGCTATCCCTGTTCATCACTCGTTCCTCAAAAGACGAGTCTTCTTTGAGCTCTTTTCACTGACTCGTAAAATATGAAAAGTTTGCCGAGTTTTGGCCTTCCAGCTCGTTAAAGCGACCGGAAATCTATCCCTCCTCTAGATTTTAATCTTTTTGGACCTGAGGGATTATTACACAAAAAGATCGAGCGCTTGTTTGTTCGGCTCGTTAAAGCAACCGAAAATTCATCCCTTCTGTATTGTTTTAAACTTTTTCGGACTTAAGGGATTAGATGACGAAAAAGGAATTTTGGAGTTAACTTTTCGTACCTTTTCAGACTCTCTAAAAATGAAAAGGACCGAGTTTTCCTTGTCGTTAGACTCGTTAAAATGATTAAATAGCGACAAACTTGTCTTTAGACGAGAACGAGTTTCCCTATCGCTAGGCTCGTTAAAACATAGCGATGGGCTTGCCCGAAGGGCAGGTTATAGAACAAGCATATGTTATCCTCCTCAAGCTTGACAAAAATAAAGAGGTACTGGTCAGCAATGACTGGGGAAAAATTGGGAGAACCTCACAGCATTAATGGTAGCAAGTCGCTCTTGAACATGACACTTTGTCCTCCGTAGCACATCGGGTTGGGTTGTTTCTTTCACCGGTCGCAGAATCATGGTCCTCGCCACACCATCCACCATTGGGGTAATGCTACCAATCCATCACATCAGTGTCGTTATATGTTCAAGAGATGTGGTTCTGTAAAGAGTCAACTGTGTTCCACCCACTGCCATACATTATCCTTCATCCACTTCATGACCACCACCCTGAATCATACATCACAGTTTGTTTTCACCTCATCATAATCACTAGCTCCGTTCCGGGTCACTGATGTGGGATTCATTAAGGCCCTCCTTTGACGGATCACTCCTTGTCGACATCAGCTCATTATCCAAGGAGTTGATCTAGGAACACCCCCCTCAGTACTTTGAAGCTTGCATGCCTCAATGGCAAGTTTCTCACTTCCGGCGACAGGTATACATCAATGACCTTCGACCAGAAGATTTTGCATGGTGGTCGACGCCAAGTCCTTTATTCCCACCATGTAGATTGTACTGCCGTACCTTGAGGGTCATCATCCTTATCGGTGATTCCTCTCGCGCTTGTTAACGGTTTACATCATTGACCGGTAATCAAGCGATGTCTTTCCATGTTCGACTTCAAGAAATTCTCACATGGATCGACTTGTACATCGAGTGAAGATCGGAAGAGACTGAAGACCCCGGATCTAGTTTCATCCATCCGGGCTGCGATATATATTCAGGACATAAAGACATTTGATATGTACATCATTGCAACAGATGATCATCCTTTTCAAAGGATGATAAATTCGGCAGAGAATTATCAGTCTAGCGTCAGACGATCGTCTGTTCTATGTACCAAAATGTATTTATAAAGCTGAGCATGGGAATGCCCGCCTCAGCTAGATCATGAAAAATGTATGAAAAATAATGTATTGTATTGTATTTTATTACAGGACACTTCTCAGCAGATTGAATGAACTTCGGATCCTCTCAATAAAGCATTTCACCCGATAAACGACCTCATACTTTAGGGGACATCTGTTATAGACAACTTTGTGCCTTACAGCAATAAGCATGAATTGTCAATAATCCAAGGGATCCAAAGTTCCCTAAACATGATGTTCCTACCCCTAGAGGGACAAGGTCAGCAAACCAACAGCTCTCAGATCAGTTCTCCACTTGAAAACACTCAAAAACAAGCAATCCTGAAATCAAAGCAGGTGCTCCACTAGGCTTCTGCGCTGAAACACAACTGCTCCATGGTGTACCTGCGTTGCAAAGTAGGTAGAACAAAGCCCACCTGCGTTGGGCGAGTTTGGACATGTGGCACAGTGAGTCATTGCTTTGGAATCTTCCAAAAATGACACTTGGGTAAGGTATTTCGCCTTGTGATGAGTCAGAGGCTTTGTTTCTCCAAGTGGAAGCAAGGTTCACCAAGTGGACTCAAGAACTGAAGATCAACTGAAGATTAACTAAAGAGAGAGAGGACACAAGGCAGCTACACATCAGTTGCAAGCTGACTCATCCTTTCTCAATTCATCTATATATTGAGCTCTCTCCTATGAGCTCAAGAGGCTGGAATTTTGGGCAAAGTAATGATATGCTGTTGGTTTCATTCTTGAGTTATTGGGTGATTGTTTGAGAGAGGTGAAGAAGAGCAATTCTTTCTGCTGGGAGGTGTTGTTGGGTTGGAGCCTGCAATGGTTGTAATCCTCTCAGAACCTTTATTTCTTCATTAATAAAATCTATTGAGGTTCTTCTATGTGCTCTTGTTTCAATTATGTATTGTGATGATTGCATGTTTGGTTTACACTAATCCATGAACCAGTTATGATTGCATGCCTCTTGTAGTTTCCTTCTTTGTCATTGTGCAGGATCTCATTGCAGCTGGGCGAGCAGAAGGACAGAGAGCTAGGAGCAAGCGGCCAAAGAGGAGAGTTTGGATTCGACATTAAGCGCAAGGCAACGGTTAGTGCTTTCTCCATCCTCTTTTGCTTTCATAAAGAAGTAAACCTTCAGTAGTTTGTTTTATAGTTGTTGCTAAGGAACTGTCACCCTTAGAGTGGGTTAGGGTCATCCAAGTCGGATACTTTTCCCTACAACACACCAGTAGTCCATCCCAATGTTTAAGTTGGTCAAAGGACCTATAATAGTGCAAGATGTACTTGGTAGATACATTGCCACAACGACCATGGTTGGGCTTGAATTAATAGGTGTCACTTGTGCTTCGGATGCACTGATTGTGTTTGCACGTTGTCCATTGTGAGATGTCAAAATAACCACTGCTCTTTGCTTTATTGAACCAACATTGTGTGCTTGTTTTGAAACTAGTGTATTTGCAACTACAATGTACCATAATTTTATGTCTTAGCAAATGGAGCCTTGAACTTGTATGCCAAAATGTCTGTAACAGTGGTCACACTCCATCACGAAATCTGGGTATATACCCTCGAGAAAACCAACAAAATCTCCTAAATTATTGATGATTTTGCAAAAAATTCCATGCATCACCCAATTGGGGCCATTCTACAAAAAAAAAAAAAAAAAACGTCAGATTTTTGAAATTCACCTTCATTTACCCAGAAACCGTGCCCGAAGTTTACTATGTTAAAATAGCCACGAAATTTTGACCAACAGTTTCGTGAAGGAATTAAAAATGAAGTAGGCACAAAAATATGAATCTTCTTTATTTGCTGCTTCAGGAATTTTCTTCAAATAATTTCCCAAAGTTTCATTTTCTAGATTCAAGCAAGTTTGAACAAAAATCCATAGTGAAGCTCCAATCTAGCGTAATCAGAACTGATAAGGAACTAATGAAATGAATGCCATGCAGAAATTGGAACACAAGGAAATATTTGTGTTGAACCTCTACCTTCCCAATAAAATTATTGCAATAAAAACCAAAGATAACGCGTAGATTAGCCCTTCAAAATAATTCAATTAAAGTTCAAAACCTTGGGTAAAACAACAACAGATATTAGAACAATGGTCTACCCCTTGCATCTTGCTCATATACTGAAATATCAAACTGTTGAGCCATAATAAAAGTCGTTGATTCCTCCATTTTTCAAATATTTCTCTTCGATGAATAATTTAATTATTAAGTTTGATTTTCTTCGTGATGGCTTCGCCAATGTATTGACTCAAGGTGGTGGAGAAAATACGCCTGCATGACCATTTGAATCCCACTGAACTGAATTCCAGGCCCTTGTTCTTGTGACCATACATCACTTTGTAACCTTCACAAAGAAACGTGCTCCCATTCATTTGGGCACTGACAGACTTTACAAAATGAGGGAAAATGTAGTTACTCTTCACAACCCGGACTTTAGGTATTAATCCTTTTTGCGTTTAGATCATTTGCAAGGCCAACAACCTCTCGAGTGTTTTCACTCTGTTTGTCTCTTCACTTCACTGTCGGAATAACTTTCAATGTCATCCCAATGCGATGCTACAATATAATATTTTGACATTAGACAATCATTTTCAATTGGACATGAAGACTTTCTCTTCCTCAAACAATTTCCCTTCAGCATCTGGCTGCGACAACTTGTATGAGAGTCACAACTGCTTCCACAAGAACTCTCTCCAACATCGGAAGGAATTTTTTTTAAGAAGTTATGATAAAGGAATATGAGACTCACAAATCCTGGCCAAAACTGTGTCATGCAAACCACCATAACCAAGAAAATCATAACATCGGAAGGAATTACCATGACACGGATGAGTAGAAAAAATTGCACATAGTTACCCACTAAACGAAAATTTTCTTCTGTCATCACTTTTCACACAACTATAGCTTATTAAGCTTGAACAGAGCAACCTCTCATAGCAATGCCATGGGGCCTTAATATTTCCCTTGTTTTAGTGGTGGCTCCTCTTGCTACCACGCCATAATTGATGGCACAACCATAGGAACAGACTTCACTGCTTTCTTCTCCTTTGAATTGGCGCGAGGATCATTATCTATGAGGTCTGAAACCATCATATCAATTACCATACGCCTTCTCGTACTGGCTGGTTGCTAAGTTGAATCACCACAAGCATGAAACCTATTGAATCTTGGGAACCATAAACAGAACAACGGAGGGGTCCCTGTTTGTATCCGTTTTAAAGCAAAGGGGGTCCGTTATTAACCACGTGCTGCCACGTAGCCAAAATTGTTTTGATAAACCAACAAATAGAACGAGTATTATGATGTATCGCTGATCAAAAGGCAAAGCGAAGCCCATATAATTTATCAGACGTCGCTGCAATTATTTCTACCATAAATCAGGTGCCCACGATTGTCAACCGTGGCATGCGGAAGGCATGAATTGGCAAACAACACTAGAAGAGATCACAGGTGATATTTCTACCATAAATCAGTGCCCACGATTGTCAACAGTTGCATATAGAAGACATGAATTGGCAAACAACACTAAAAGCGCTCACAAGTGCAGATCACTAGGAGCTCCTACAAGCAAATACGCCGCTTAGGCTTCACATTAAACTTCCATAATAAATAGATACACTTAGTTAGGAATAGTAAATCAAATCCCTGAATGATAGAAACTGAATGTCCAAGAAAAGCACAATCATAACTACGTAACAATAATTACCTAATCTCCATTAATTCTAACACCCCCCCTTAATGGAGAAAGGGTTCTTAAACACACCTAATATGTCCCTAAACAAATCAAACTTCAGTCTTCCCAAAGACTTAGTAAATATATCAGCCATATTATCACAAGAATTACAATATTCAACACAAATCTCTTTTGATTGCACCTTCTCCCTGACAAAATGAAATTGAGTGTCTATGTGCTTAGTGTTTTTAGGAAACACGGGATTATAGGCCAGTTTGATGGAACTTTGATTATTGCAATTGATAACCGTAGCTTTTGTATGTTTTTCTCCTGCATCTTGGAGAAGTCTGCGCAACCAAACTGCCTCACATGCTGCTGCACACATAGCTTGATATTCTGCTTCTGCTGAGGATAAGGCAATAGTATGCTACTTCTTGCTGCACCAAGAGATGACCCCGGACCCAATGCTGAAGGCATAACCTGTAATTGATCTTCTATCATCTAAATTTCATGCCCAATCAGAGTCTGTATAACCTGCCAAACTAACATCAAATGAGTCAGAATACAAAATACCAAACTCTGAAGTTCCTTACAGATACCTCAACACTCCTTTCGCTGCAATACAATGGTTCTTGTGAGGTCAAGTCATGAACTGACTCAAAACACTCACTGCATAGGCTAGATTTGGTCCCGTTGTAGTCAAATAGATAAAACTACCAATCAACTGTCTGTACAATGTTGCATCTGCATATTTTGAACCATCATCCACCTGAAGTTTGTTGTTCTGCTGTAAAGGCACAAATGCAACCTTGCACTCATCCATTTTGAATTTAGCAACAAACTCTTAGCATACTTACCCTGGGACAAGAAAGTTTGGTTTGAACCTCTCCAAACTTCTAGATCCAAACAATAATGCATTTCTCCAAGGTGCCTTCGTCTCAAATTTCTGTGATAACCGCTGCTTGATTTCTTCAATGAGATTGTTTGCATTCCCTGTCATGATCAGATCATCTATATATAAAAAAATCAACACTATCTGTCCCTCATCATTAAACACAGTATACAAATTAGGATCATTTTTGCTCTGTTTATAACCATGCATGAGGAAAAATGAGTCAATTTTTTCGTACTAGGATCTAGGAGCCTATTTAAACCATATAAAGCTTTATTTAATCTACATACTAAGTGCTCTTCTCCCTTCTTAACAAACTCCTCAGGCTGCACTAAGTATACTTCTTCTTTTAAATCACCATTTAAGAAAGCAAATTTAACATCTAATTGATGTATTTTCCAATAATGCTTAGTGGCTAAAGCATTAATTAGTCTAACGGTATTTAGTTTTGCAACAGGGGCAAATGTTTCCTCAAAATCAATACCTTCTTTCTGGGAATACGCCTTTGCCACCAACCTTGCTTTATGCTCATCAATAAAGCCATCTGCTTTAAATTTCAACTTAAATAACCATCTGCAACCTATGGGTTGTTTATCATTAGGAAGCTTTACTAGATCCCAAGTATTGTTCTTAATAATATATTCATATTCCTCTTTCATTGCTTCCTTCCATTCAGAACTCTTACTGGCTTCGTAAAAATTAGAAGGTTCTGCAATGTTTAACATACCAGTGATAAGCGCACAATCCCTATATCGAGTTGGTCACTGTTTCGGCCTGCTAGATCTCCTGAGCGACGGGGGTTCAATTATTCCACTGTGTTCTTCTCTTTGTGTACTTAACTGGATTTCTTCCTCTTTATCCTGCTGCTGTTGCTGTTGTTCCTACTGTTGTTGTTGTTGTTGTTGTTGCTAACTGATCCCTGTTTCACTATCCTCATCTGAAAGTAAGGGTACATGCCATTCTTCATTGTTTTGAACAGGATTTCCATCATCAACCTGTTCATGGAATACTACGTCTCTACTAACAAACACCTTGTGAGTAGAAGGATCAAACATTTTATAAGCCTTATACTCACTACAGTATCTAATGAAGGTACATTTAATGGCCTTTGAATCTAACTTCTTCCTGTTCTCTTTGGGAACATGCACAAAAGCTTTACAACCAAATACTCTAAAGTAACTTACTACAGGCTTGAAGCCAAACAATGCTTCAAAAGGAGTTTTATAATCAAGATTTTTATTAGGACTCCTATTCTTCAAATATACTACAGTATTGACAGCTTTTGCCCAAAAACCATTAGTTAGATTCTTACCTTTCAACATACTGTAAGCACACTCCACCAATGTTCTGTTTTTCCTCTCAGCTACTCCATTCTGCTGAGGAGTGTAAGGTGTTGTAAATTGCTGTTGTATCCCATGCTCGTTGCAGTATTTGATGAAAACCCCTTTCTTGAATTCTCCACCTTGATCTGATCGAAGAATCCTGATGAAATTTCATGTTTGCTTCTCAATCATATTTCTAAATTGCTTGAAATACTCAAAAGCATGACTCTTCTGTTTAAGAAAATATACCCATGTGAATCTTGTACAATCATCAACAAAGATTAAAAAGTAATAGGCCCCACCTAACAATCTTGTCTGCATCGGGCCACATAAGTTAGTGTGTACAAGTTCGAGTATATCCCTCTGTTTCCTATCTTTAATAGCAGGAAATTCATCTCTA
Organism: Pinus tabuliformis; assembly: GCA_031772625.1. Classification (NCBI taxonomy): domain Eukaryota; kingdom Viridiplantae; phylum Streptophyta; class Pinopsida; order Pinales; family Pinaceae; genus Pinus; species Pinus tabuliformis. The sequence goes on along the minus strand of CM062814.1, from coordinate 952,519,916 downwards.
TGTTGTTTATCGAATGCACATGCTTCACAATCAATATGCAACTTTTTTAAAACAAGAAAACCATCTACCATACCTTTGTTCTGCAACAAAAGGAGGTCATTGAAATTGATATGCCCAAGTTGTTGATGCCACAAATTTTTAGCAGACTTATCCGATGACATCAAGGCTTGTTGTGGCGTACTCTTCACATCCAATTTGTAGAGTCCTCCTATGTGAATACCTGTAGCAATAGGCTTCATCTGGTCCAACAAGTCTTTAATAATACAATGAGATTTAAAGAATTCTACCTTGAGATCCTGATCTATAATCTTTGACACAGAAATCAGGTTCTTCTTAATACCAGGAATATACCACACATCAGATATATTCCTGATCTTTCCATTAGGCAAAGTAACAAGGACATCTCCATGTCCCTTGATCTCGTACCCTCTATTATCTCCAAGGTATACTTTTACTCCAGTGTTGGATTCTCTAAAATTTCTGAACCATTGCTTTTTACCTGTCATATGTGAGGAGGCTCTAGAATCTATGAACCAAATATTTGATTCATCCTCCTCGGTAGCTAAAGCAGTCTCAGCCTCAGCCATAAACAATCTGACATCCTGATTCTGATCTGCATCTGCATCATCCAAATGACCTGCATGTCTTCTCTGCTTGTACCTCTCCTCATCTGCCTCTTTCTTATGGCAAAATTTAGCAATATGGCCTATCTTACCACAATAAAAGCATTTAGGAGCAAAGTCATGTTTATGTGAGGTCATACCTCGTGGTGTCATTTTTCTTGATGCGTTGCCTCTCCTGTGATCAGCCACTGCTTTCCCTTTTGGCTTGAACATTGTCATCAATGCAAGATATGGATTTTGAGGTTTGAGAGACAACCTCCTTTCCTCTTCCTGTAGCAAAATCCCAGTGAGCTCTTCAAAGCCTGGAGGCTTTTCTCTTGCATTCAATCCAGTTATAAACATTTGATAATCATCTGTCATGCTGTTCATGGTAATTGTCACTAGATCATCATTTGCCACGGTCTAACTGATATCAGTTAGTTTATCTTTAACTTCCTTTATCCAGGATATGAATGAAGAAACAGACTCATTCTCCTCCATCTTGAATGAAAGAATATTTTTCCTGAGGTACAAGGTTCGATTGGTGTTCTTGATCTCATACATCTCTTTGAGAATTGTCCAAATGTCATTCGTTGTCTTGCAATCTCAAATGTGAGGGATGATGCAATCTTTGACTGATAACTTAAGTAGCACCTTTGCCTTCATCTCCCTTTTCTCCCAGTCTTGAATTGTTGTATTCGATCCACCAGTTGCAGTAGTTAGCTTGACTTCATCACTGGTGGCAATGCTATAGGCATTCTGTCCCTCAAGCAGAGTCTGAAGCTTAAATTTCCAATTTGTGTAATTGGAACCATCAAGCTTATTACTCTCATTGAGATAAGCTTCGGCAATTTGATTATTCATCTTGAATGAATAAAATCTTCAACAATTTGAGCAAACCTCAGATGTTAAAAAAAATACCCTGTTCACTGTAAATTTCCTTCACAAAAAATATTGGCCTCCTCCAATTTCACTTAAAAGAATTCCAGATCCTCTTTTTCTTTTTAAAAAAAAATCACTCCAAAAATACACACCCCTTTTTTTAAAATAAGGATTCCTTCAAAAAATAATGAAATTCCTTTTTGTTTTTAATTAAAGAATTAAAATCTTTAATTAAAAAAACTTCCCAAATTCAGAAATCCACGTGAAGCTTTAATGTAAAAAAGGGTGGCTTTAAAAAAAATCCACTTGAAGCTTTAAAGTAAAGAGTGGCTTTAAAAAAGATGCATAAATACTTTACAATTTAAAAAAAACTTCACGTGTGGCAATGTGCTGCGAAAAGACAACCACCGTTAATCTCCTTCAAACGCAGCCACAAATTTAATCTCCTCTCCTCAAATTTAATCTGTTTCCAAACGCAACAAACAAACGCAGTCTTTAACCACTGCAGCCACTGCTTTTCCACGCTTAGATAACACAATCTTCGCGATTGTTCACCTCTTTTTCGTGACTAGTCGCAGGTGTACACCAGAAACCTGCGACGATGTCGAAATATAAAAAATTGCGTAGTCTTGAAGAGTATCGTCGCGATTACTCTTCATTCAACCTACGACGATGTCACGATTTTATATTCCCCAACTCAGCTTATAGACCTCTCCTTCCTGCAACTCTGATACCATGTCAACAGTTGCATATGGAAGAAATGAATTGGCAAACAGCACTAGAGGAGCTCACAGGTGTGGATCACTAGGGGCTCCTACAAGCAAATACGTCGCTTAGGCTTCACATTAAACTCCCATAATAAATAGATACACTTAGTTAGGGATAGTAAATCAAATCCCTGAATGATAAGAACTGAATGTTCAAGAAAAGCACAATCATAACTACGTAACAATAATTACCTAATCTCCATTAATTCTAACAACGATCAAATCCCGGCGAGTGATACAAATGGGCTTTAGATAAGATCATTGTTGTAGTGTTGGACTTGCTCGAATGTCTCATAAATAACTATTATGTTTGAGTGATACGAATGAGCTCTAGATAACTTGGAATGGGAAAGGTTTCTTTTCCGGGTTTTAGAAAATGAGGATTTGTCAAAAGGAGGCACTGTTTGAAGCTGGATGGAGGAAGTAGGAGTTCGACACTGCAAGAGTGAAGGGGTTGGAGCTTAACATATATCATTGTTGTAGGTTACTTACATACATTTTTTAACATTTTCGGAGATATTTGATGAAAAGACAGTGCATCAAAAATGCATTCAAACATGACAACTGGGCAAGAAATTTCAGAACATGTGGAAACAAATGATCTAGGACACGTGAAAATTGTCTCATCACTCAAAACTGGGAAGTGGGTTTAGGTCAATGCCAAACAGTGTGGGGGCATTTTAAAACAAAGACTAGCCCGTCTAAAATGGGAGCAGACAAGGAAAAAATGGTCTCAAAGGGAAAGTACTTGGGCCCTTTGCAATAAGAAATATTCAAACAAGTCCCCTTTGCAAGCATGTGGCAACAACAGGCCCAGAGGAAAAGTCATTGATGATTTTGCCTTCTATAGTCCCACATCCACACCTCTCACTTGGTCATATGATATTTATGTGAAAGAATTGTTAAGTGCAAAAAAGAGGTTGGAGGTTTTAGAAGCTAAAGAGCAGAAAATAGATCATACAATTCATGTAATAACAACTAAAAACCAGACTTTAATAGAAAGCAATAAAGTTTTGAAGGAGCAAGTGGCATTGCTATAGGAAGCTCTCTTGATAGGGAGAACATAATGGAAACGCATGAAGGTGGATGTGCAAAACATGAATAAATTTGCAGTGGAGAGTACATAGGTGGTGAATGCAAAACCATCCTAGGATAAAAGAAAAGTGGGTGCCAAAATAGGAAACCATGAAGAGACAACAAGAGAATAAAGGAAAGGAGGTTCCACAAAAGTTTCCAAAACTTGGGCTCAAGTTATTAGCAATTCTTCTAATAGGGAAGGAGAAGCAAACATTTGAGTTGGCAGCATGCAAGATAGAGAAATCAAGGAAAGGCAAGATAGAGCAATAAACATAATTATTAAGGGGGTTAAAGACTATGGGAAAAATGAATGTACTCTTGACCTTGCAAGGGACTTCTTGAAAGACAAGTTGCTATGGCAAGGACAAATATGCCAAGCATGGAGGGTAGGTAAGTTTAACAGTGAAAGAGTCAGGCCCATAAAAGTCATCATGCCTAGCTTGCGTGATAAATATATCATTCTAAGCAAGAATCGTCTCTTGAGGGGTTCCCATTTTTTCTAGAAGAAGATTTAACTGTAAGACAACAAGAGGAAAGGAGGGAGGAAATGTCAAAGGTTAGGGCAGCAAGAGATGAGGGCAAGAGAGCATGGATTTATAAAGGTAAAGTTGTGATAGCGCGATTTGGACCTCCTTCCAAAACAGGGTAGCAAGATGATAATAAAGAAGAGGCAACAAACTCTTTAGCAGGAAATCAGGAAGCAAGGTCAGTATGGGAAAGTAGGGACAAAGACTCAACTGTGAGTCTTGCATGTCAAAACAAATAGCAGTTAAGTCATACCCAAGTTTCCTTAAGATTAGTTTTTTGGAACTACAGAGGTTACCCATGCAGATGAGGACCTGGGTTAGGACCTATTGCAGAAGATAGAGACATAATTTGCCTCATAGAAACACATGAGCATGAAGGGTGCAAGACACCTTTGTTTGAAGGGTACTGGAAGATGGCAGTGTGGAACAAGGAAGTAGGGAATGGAAAAGGACACGGGGGTATCATGGTATTAGTGAGAGAAAAAGAAGGTCGTTTCATTCGGCTAGAAAAAAAAAATTCAAATAAGCAATTCGTTTGGTTTAAAATATCAGAAAATGGAAATCACATCAGAATTGCAAGATGCTATTTTGCGCCTCAAGTTTAAAAAATCTACAAAACTAGAGGGCTTGACAACAAAGATCCCTTTGCAGCCTTAAAAGCAGATATTGCAACATATTCTCAGTTAGGTAAAGTCCTTATAGTGGGTGATTTCAATGGTAGGACTACAAGTGAGCAAGCTAGCATTATTTGTTGTAAAGAAGACTGTGACCCTGTCTGGCTTACACAAGAGAGTAATCATCAGTGGGAAAGAATTTCAAAGGAAAAGGGTTGCAATCTCTTTGGTGAACAATTGCTTACTCTATGTGGGGCTTTCGATTTCGTTATTTGTAATGGTTTGTCTAGATGGGAAAAGTCTAGTAATTTCATGTGCAATACTTACAATGGAGCAAGTGTAGTAGATTATGTAATTTGCTCGCATAGTTTGTGTGAGAAAATGGAGAAATTTTTTATTGGAGATTAACTTTGGGACTTAAAATCAAATCACAAGCCAATTTCTTTAAATTTCTCTTGGACTGGAAAGAAGTAGTTAGGGTCAAAAACTCAGTGTGTTCAACAAAATCTCCTAAAGGGAAGAATTATTTTCTCCAGAAAATTGTAATACCATCAAATTAATGCTAGAGAGGCTCTTCAAGAAGGATTAAATCTCATTTCACGACCTTCATAGTCACGAATTAACACATTTAATTCAAAGCACACTTGCGGAGTGCAAAAGAGAAAAAATTAAGAAGTCTGAAACAAATTTCTTTCTGGTTAATGTTTGGTTTGACAGGGAATGCAAAAAGTCTAGGAGAATGTGGAAAGAGTCAAATAAGAATAACATAAAGCTCAAATTTTACAAGCAGATATTAATAAAGAAAAAGGTTGATTTCATGGTTTCAAGGAGAGAAGAACTAATCTTTCGTGGGAAAAATAACCCCAAATTATTTTGAAGGAGCTGCAACCAAGAAATATGCAAACTGGAAACAGTATTACGGCTTCTAAATGGTTTGACTATGCAAGGTAACTTTATTAGCAAGATCCCAAGGTTTACCCTCCTCCCTTGGCCAACACTGATACAAAACTCTTCACGGTGAAAGAGATAGAGATGGGTATCAAGAAGTTGGGTGTTGGAAAAGAAAAAGACCTAGTTGAACTCCAAGCAGAGTATCAAAAGTGGGGATTAAAATTTCTCGCACCTCACATTACAAAAAAAATTCAATAACATCAAAAGGGGTTCCCCACAGATTGGACAACTAGTCTCGCAATACCTCTTTTCAAGAGTGGTGACGTCAATAATCCCTCCAATTATAGGGACATAATGATAAACCCCTTATTTGCAAAGTTATTTGGAAGCATATTAGAAAATAAAATCAACAAGTAGGCAGAAGAAAGAGATAAACGTGCTAAAGGGAAAGTAGGTTTTAGACCTAAACATTCCATAGTTGATCATGGTATAACTTTAAGGCACATAATTGAAAAAGTTTGGGAGAAAAAGGAAAATTCATTTTGTTGCTTTGTTGATTTCAGAAAAACCTTTGACACGGTTGTTGGGCTCCAAAAATGTCATACAAATATCACTCATTACCATAAATTTTTCACCTATGCTTCCATTATATCACTCACTATTCACCACCTTGTCACTCCATTTTCCCTACTATTCACCATTAATGGGTCTCATTTATATTTTCCAAATATTGTTTATTTTTAAGCATTTTTGAGAGAAATTCTTGATTAAATATTAGAAAATAATATATTTTACTTTATATATGGAAAGTGGGTTGTTTTTGTGACATGTGTAGGTTCCAAGGAAGCTTCCAATACACCTTTATGTGGCCTTGAAGGATCAAATTCGAATTTGAGAAGATAAACCTCATGGAGAAGATCATGATCTCATGGAGAAGATCAAAGACAAAAGGGGGTTATGTGTCTAGATGGTTGAGAAATGTATGGAACTAAAGAGAGATTAGTGGATCATCATTATGAGTTTGTTATCTCATCCCATTGTATAAATAGGAGTACCTCCTCCATTCCAAAGGGAGGACTCTTGGAGCATGTATCCAACTTATGATGGAATAGAATAAAAGCTTCATTTTACATATATTTCCATTATATAGTTTTAGATATAAGTTGTCTTAGTGTAGTAAATGGAATAATTTGTCACTTTGTTCTTAAGAGAATTGAGCTCACTCTAAAAGGATGAAAGAAACATTTTATTTCATAATAGATCTTATTTCATTTAATTGCTTAGATGTTTGAGGATTTGTTTGTGATTGATGAATGAGTTTTAAATTAAAAGCTTATCAGCATATGAGGGGATAACCAAGGGTCTAAGTTAGGTTCTCTCTCCATTTGATTTGCATGATAATTGAAATTCATTCTTTTGCTTTTATGTTTCAAGTATTTCATTTCTTATGCTTATGAATGAATCTTAGTTTAGTTTGGATTAGTATATGAGAGGACAATCAAGGGACTAAGTTAGTCTTTCTCTCTATTTGAATCTGAACAATAATTAAAGTTCGTTCTCTTGTCTTTATTTCAAGTTTCTGGTTTTATGTAATCAATGATTTCTCTATGATACTGTAGGGAAGGACAACCATGACCTCCTTAATTAGGAGCCTCTTCCCTTGCATATTATATTGAATCGTAAATAATTTAGTTAGACATAGAGTTAGTTGCCTACTCCTGCATATATTTTGCTGGCACCATCACAAACTTACGAGTTTCCCTGGTTGATAATTTAATGAAAGCAATTTAAGCAATTAAATTGCCCAACAACGGTTCCTAGGGATAAGCTTTGGCACAGAATGGAGGAACTTGGGGTTCCCAAGAATTTGAGAGCATCTGTGCATAGGCTATATGAAGAGGTGAAAGTCAAAATTGTAGGAATTTATAGGGTAAGTTCCTTAGATAGAACACCAAAGGACACCGCTTACAAACAAATCACATATTAGTACACTAGTATTCTTGACGTAGTTAAAACCCTCAAAGAGGGAAACATTCCACAACCTGAGCCAACACAACCACTTTAGACAATTTATTAATGTAAAATAAATAAAATTTACATAAGCTTCTCTCATGAATGGTCACCTAACAAATGACCCTCCATGCTCTTTAAATAGAGATCATGGACCAATCGGGTGTTAAGCTACGGATCAAGTGTTGGTAATACTAAGGAGAGAATGAATCATCAGATCACTTCATGTCTAGAACATATCGTGACCATCATATTGTAAGTTACAAAAAGTACATACTAAAGAAACACATTTTACCTAACTATACACTAGACCAAGTTGTACTTAATTATTTCCTATGTGTCAAAATATCTTAACATCCCCCCTTAAGAACAATTTGGGATAGGATTGAAGGATGTACAAATACTACACAATAGGAGAAGGAAGGATGCATTAGACCTTATCCCCCCTTAGTGACAACTTCCTAAACTCCAACTATAAGTCGAAGTTTAGTAAACTTCGCCTCTGTGAGAGCCTTTGTAAAGATGTCTGCAACTTGATCATCAGTTGAACAATATTGCACTTCAAGAACATGGTCATGAATGAGATTTCTGATGAAGTGCATGAGTAGTTCAATGTGTTTGTTGCAGTGATGTTGGATTGGATCTTTGCATAGTTGAATGGAACTTTGATTATCACACCAAGGTGTAGTTGGATGCTGTTGCTGAAAACCAAACTCTAGCAAGATTTGACAAAGCCGCAGGGCTTCCTTACTAGCTTCAACGTCACCACGATACTCTATTTTTGTTGAAGAAAGAGAAATGACACTTTGTTTCTTGCAAGCCCATGTAATAGGTCCAAAACCAAGAGTGAATACAATAACATGAAGTATACTTCCAATCATCAGGGTCACCAGCCCAATCAGAATCAGTGAAACCAACCAATAGAGGAGATGCTTCTGCATTGTAATAAATCCCAAACTGCACTGTACCTTGAGCATAAAGAAGTATTATTTTAGTTGCTTTCCAATGACTTTCAGGTGGGTTTTTCATAAACCAAGAAACAAGGCCAACAAAAAAGGAAAGGTCAGGACGAGTATGGGTCAGATATAAAAGTTTTCCAACAAGCCGACAGTATAAGGTAGCATCAACTTCAGGGGAAGTACAAGTGACTGAAAGTTTGGCTCCAAACTGAAAGGGAGAAGGGGTTGGCTTACAGTATTCCATGTGAAAGTGGCATAGAAGATCACATGCATACTTGGACTGGGAAAGGGAAATACCTTCTTTGGATTGCTAGACTTGAAGACCAAGAAAATAATGCAAGTGCCCTATGTCTGTCATTTCAAACTTCTTTTTAAGGCTAGACTTCACATGGTTTATAAGGTTGGGATCACTACTAGTAATGCTAAGATCATCAACATAAAGGACAAGAATGATAAGAGACTTACCCACTTTCTTGGTGTAGACAGTATTGTCAGAATGACACCTAGAAAAGCCAGTATCTAAAAGAAAGCTATCCATTTTGGCATACCAAGCATACCAAGCCCGAGGGGCTTTCTTGAGACCATAAAGGGATTTCTTAAGCCGACATACAAGGATGGAGTCTGTTTGTAGAAAGCCAGGAGGTTGTTCCATATAAATTTCTTCATGCAAGTCCCCATGCAAGAAGGTGGATTTAACATCCATCTGATGGACTTCCCATTTTAAAGAGGCAACAATGGAAAGAACAAGGCAGATAGAGTTCATTTTGGCAATAGGGGAGAAGGTTTCAGTATAGTCAATGCTTTCAACTTGTGAAAAACCCTTAGCAACAAGATGATATTTATGTTTATCAACTTTTCCATCTGGTCCAAACTTGGTTCTGTAAACCCATTTGCATCTAACAAGTTTTCATCCCTTTGGAAGAGGAACAAGGTCCCATGTATCATTTTCTAATAGTGAACGATATTCTTCATTCATAGTTGCATCCCAATCTGGATGACCTGGAGCTTCTGCAAAAGTGTCAGCATCATAATTCGTTGAAGCTTCAGCCAGTAAAGAAGAGGATCTATTGAATTGAGAATGTGTATGATGTTTATATGTAGGATCACCCGCAAGAGAACCTACTGCATCTTGAGTAGCACGGACCCATTTTAGAAGTTGACGAGCTGAAGGAGGATCCCGAGAAGGTGGGGGAGGATTTCCATCCTCATTGTCATCATCTGAAGAAGGAATATTTTTAGAAGTAAAAGGGATAGAGAGAGGTGGCACATTCGTCGAACTATGCTCGTAGGCTGATATATTTTCAGAAAACTTTACATCTCTTCTAATGATAACATTTTTGGATTTAGGTTGAAGTCTATATCCTTTGACATCTTTAGAATATTGAACAAAAATACATTTTTCACTCTTAGGTTCTAATGCTTTATGTTTCTCATCTGGAATATGAGCCCATGCTTCACTTCCAAAAACACAAAAGTGACTTACATCTGGTTTAATTGAGCTCCATGCTTCTTCTGGAGTGATATTCTTTAAAACCTTATTAGGAGTTTGATTTACTATGTAATTTTCACCGTTAATTGCTTCTGTCCAAAAATTAAGACCAAGTCCTTTATATTGAAGCATACAATTAGCAATTTCCTTTAAGGTGTGATTCTTCCTTTCAGCTACACTATTTTGTTGTGGAGTATATGGAACAACATGTTGCAATTGAATCCCATGCTCAGTGCAAAAATTGATGAATTTGTTGTTAACATATTCTCTGCCATTATCAGATCTTAGCTTAAGAATTTGATGTCCAGATTGTTTCTCAACAAAGGTATTAAATGCCAAGAACATCGTTAAAGACTTCACTCTTGAGTTTTAAGAAGTATACCCAAGTGCGTCTGGAGAAATCATTAATGAAAGTTAAGAAATACTTATATCCAGAAAATGAAACAACGGGAAGTACTGGACCACATAAATCACTATGCACAAGCTGTAAAGGGGTTGAGGCATGCCAAGAGGCACATTTTTCAAAACTATCTCGATGATGTTTTCCGAGTACACATCTGGAACAAACACCATATTTGCAAGATACCATAGGAAGACCTGTCACCATATTTTCTTTACATAGATTTTGAAGGGAGCGATAGTTTAAGTGACCAAATCGTTCATGCCAAAGTTTGTTCACTTCATCATTATGAGCAACAAATACTGAGGGAAGAGTTGATGACCCAAAGTTGTTAAATTTATACAACCTTGTAGAATCATCAGCAATGCCAGTAGCTAAAATATGTCTAGGATTTCTTAGGTCCTTAATTACAACATCATGAGTTGAAAATTCAAAGATTTTACCTTCACCTGAATGAGTTATCTGATATACAGATAGAAGGTTGCAGGATAAGGTAGGAACACATAATACATCATTAAATTAACCATTTTCTAGATGAATAGTTCCAGTCCCTACAACACTAAGAGATCTATCATCACCAACACATATATTTTTTGTTACAATCATTTAAAGAAGAAAACATGGCTTTGTTTTTGGCCATGTGATAAGAAGCTCTAGAATAAATGAGCCACTCATGAGAATGAGAAGAAGAAGATACATTTAATGCATAATCAGATCGAGATGCTTGACAACCACATGCAAAAAGTGTTATTCCTGAAAATGAACTTGAAGTTGAAGAGTGCTCCAAATGGATGTTATGCTTCTTCATGCTGCTTCTAAGACTTCCATCTTCTTAAAGCATATGGATTCTAATTGGCCATCACGATTACAAAAGTTGCAATGTTTATCAGTCTTCTTTCCTTTGTTTTTATTTGTCTTATCATTTTGTTGAATTGATTTTTCATTTTGAGACTGAAATTGCTTAAGACCCTTGTTTGGTTTAGGATCATTCTTTTTAGGATGTTGCTTCTTAGGATTCTTTGAATTTGATTGTTGCTAAGTTGCTAAGGCTTTCTTAGAAGAGTTTTCAGTATTAAGAAGACCAAGATGTAAGAGTTTTTCTTATTCTCTTATTAAAGAATCACAAAATACATCAAAAGAGGGGGACTTGTAGGCTTGTCCTTGATAAATAAAGGCTTCTCTAGTAGAATGAAAGGTGGAAACAAACACAGAGTAGGCTGGTCTTAACTTAGTAAGAATGGAATAGATAAGGTTGACATCTTCTTTCTTAACCTTAACACCTTCCAAGATAAGTTTAAGGGTCTTGAACTTGGACAAAAAAAATTCAATAGAAGAAAAATTTTTGGGGTCCAACGTAAGCAACTCATTTTCGAGTTGATGGGCTCTAATTTCATTTTTAATTCCAAAAACTTTATTGAGTTGTTTCATTGCTTCATCGAGAGTATCAATTTCTGCAATATGGAATCTAAGGCCTAGAGAAATAGACATCCCTATCAACCCACATGCTTGATCTTGTTTATTTTCCCATTGTCTTGTTTATCTTCATCTTTAGGTTTAGACCCTTGGCCTAACGCTATTATATAAAGACATTTACTTTTAAGTAAATCCACAATGTAAGATAGCCATTGGAAGTAGTTGGTGTTGTCAAGAATAACTAGGCATGGAATTTCCATTTTAAAAGAAACTGAAGCTGAAAATGCTGAAACTAAGTGTTCCAATGGAAATATCTCGAAAAATTAGGCCGATTAAAAAAAAATGGCTCTAAAAACGGATTTTGGATGAAAAGGTTATGGTTTTTTTAAGAAAAGTTGTTGAAGAGGCCGACAAACCATGTGAATGTTGGGAAATGAATGATAATGTTATATTTGAAAATAAAGCCCCTCATTCCCAAACTTAATCTAATTAGCTCACATTTAAAAAAAAAATACTTTATGTGACTCACGTTTATAAATAAATGAAAGTCACTTTTACAATGGTACTTTATGAACTATCCACTAAATTGTAACTTAAATAAAAGATAAAGTGACGTGATTCACTTTTATAAATAAATGAAAGTCACTTTTACAATGGTACTTTATGAACTATCCACTAAATTGTAACTTAAATAAAAGATAAAGTGATTTTAGAATTATAAGTGACTCACTTTTTATAATGGGTGAAAACACTTTTACATAAAGTAACTTTAAAATATAAGTTACATGTGCTTTTTGAAAATTAACTCAACAAAAAAAGGACTTGAACCCAAGACCTCTATTCTCATAAAGTAACTTTGGACCAACTGAATTGGTGTAAAGAGTTAGTGAATTTTGGAAAGGAAGAATGAGTTTTTTTTTTTGGCCCACTGAAGTTTTGGAGTGCGTGCTTACTTGAAAAACCTATTTTTTGCCTACAAAACAAAAAAAACAACCACACAACCCAAAATGAACAAGAAAAGTTAATCCAAGTCTTACCGCTTAAAGTTAGATTTTGCCAGAAACTAAGTATTTTCCTCAATGTTTTTGATTTTCCGAGATCACATTAAAGCGCAACAGACAAGAGCATACACATGAGAAAATCTTTTATTTTTGTTTTTGGTTTTCCCAAATCGCACAAAGTCGCGGAGCAAAGAGCATACACAGAAATAAAAGATATAGATCCAATAATAATTTTTTTTTTTAGAGGACTATAAACCAAAATACACAGAGAGATACATAACTATAAGTACAAATAAATGTTGTATACCTCCAGATCTTAAAAATGACGCAGCTAGGGATACTAGAAAACTTTTCGCATGAAATGAAAGGGGTTCCTCACTGGAACAGAATATCCTAACACAATAGAGCAGTACTCTCTGCCTGAAAGCAATCAGAAACAATAGATCTAGGAAACGACAATCGGATGCAGTTGTACCAGCTTCGGATTTGGATCACCAACGGATGGGACCCTCGAATAGCTCCAATACCATGTAGGAATTTACAAGGTAAGTTCCTTAGATCGAACACCAAAGGACAAACAAATCACAGATCAGTACACCCGTGTTCTTGACGTGGTTAAAACCCTCAAAGAGGGAAACAATCCACGGTCTGAGCCAACGCGGCCACTACAGGCAATTTATTAATGTAAAAGAAAGAAACTTTACATAAGCTTCTCTCATAAACAACCACCTAACAAATGACCCTACATGCTATTTAAATAGAGATCATGGACCAATCGGGTGTTAAGCCACGGATCAAGTGTTGGTAATACCGAGGAGAGAATGAATCGTCGGATCACTTCATGTCTAGAACATATCATGACCGTTGGATTGTAAGGTACAAAAAATACATACTAAAGAAACACACTTTACCTAACTATACAGTAGACTAAGTTGTATTTAATTATTTCTTATGTGTCAGAATATCCTAACAAAAATTAGAACTTCAACAAGCATTTCTGAAAGTTTTAGAAACGATATCGGGGTCAAGAAAGGTTGCCCATTGTCTCCTACCTTATTTGTTTTATATATCGACAAGCTTGAAGAGTGCCTAAATTCGCAAGGGGTGACAGTGTCCATTTGGACAAGTTTGTTATAAGGCTTCTTTTGTATGCAAATGACCTTATTTTGATTGCTAAATCTACTATGGGTTTGCAAGAGCACTTACTTTCCCTTGAGCATTTTTGTATAAGGGTGGGGATGCAAGTCAATATTAGAAAAACGAAAGTAATATGTTTCTCTAACAAGAAAAAACATAACCAGCATAAGTTCTACTTTGAAGGAAACATTCTGGAAGAAGTTTCAGATTACAAATACCTCGGAATTGACTTCAACAGAAATGTAAGTTGGGATGGTTATAGAAAGAAAAGAACTTGGGGGGTTTGGAAAGCATTTTATGCTTTTCAAAATAGGTGTAGAGAGGCATAGTTACGGGACTGGAAAACCACTCTAGCTCTTTTTGAGCTTTTAGTGATTATGGTGATTCTCTATGGTTGTGAACTGTGGGTCAGCAGTAGATCTAACAATCAGTGGAAACCAATTGAGAAAATTCAAAAGTGTTTGATTACAAACAAATTCAAAATTAAAAGTGTGATTCCTTATGCTATCTTGTTAAGTGAAACAGAGGTTGCTCCTATTAAAACAATTTCTATGGTGTGAGTCATAAGGTATTTAAAACAAATTGAGCAAATGGAAGAGGGAAAATGGCCTAAGGTTGTGTTTAATGACATATTATGCAAAAGAAAGAAGACTTGGTTGCGGATAAATAACAAATGGTTTAGTAAATGAGGTATTTGCTTGAGCATGCATCCCACAAATAGTAAAGACATAAAAGCTTTTGTTATGGATAAGTTCCACAAATGTACTTGGGAGGAGGAGCTAGGGAGAAATAAAAAGTACTATATTGAAGAGTTTAATCCCACTCATAATCATCAACAAAAAGAGTGCATAGGGACCAATATTTTTTGAAGAGCCAACATTCTTATTGCTCAACTAAGGACTAATTCTCATCAACTCCGTTGTGAAACAAGGCATTCGAGGCCAAAAGAAGTGTGGGAAGAAAGAGTATGTATTTTTTACCCTTCCGAAAAAGTGGAAACAGAAAATAATTTCATTTTAGAATGTGAGGCCTTCAAAGACAATAGGAAAAGTTATGCAGATATTCTGGCAACTAGCTCTTGGAATAATCTATTCAGTGAGGGGTTTGTCGAGAAGTTGGAAGCATTTATTGTGAGACTTCACAGGAAAAGGGCCAAATACAAGAGCCAGATGGAGAAGCAATTTGTTACATAGGCTATCTTTAGCCTCATGGACATTAAAATAATTTCTTTCTTCTTTCTTCCTTTTGCTAAACTTCAGATAAGCGGGGGGTCTGCTTTTTGCTCTAAGGCTTTCAATTCTGAGCAAGGTTGTTAGTTGTTGAAAGCCGCAAGTGCTTTATTCCATGTGCACTTCCATTGTTGATCATATATTATGGTCAAATTTCTTTTCATCTTACAGTTTCTACCAGAAAATCTTAATAAGTTCATGATCTTTCCGCCCAGGTTTGAAATAATCTTTGATCTTGCAAAAAAATTTGATGTGAGCTTTGTGAAAGATGAAAATTCATCTTCAAGAAGTGTAGCTGGGGAGTTGTACTAAATAATTTTTTCTTCATTAAGTACCAACACCTTATCATTGTTTATTATTGTGGAAATTTTGTAAGCTATAGTGATCATTGTACATCCTTGAGACTCTGCTTCCGTTTTTTTCATAGACATGATTAAAATAGCTTCAACATAATTCAATGAAAGGAATCACAATTATCACTGCTTTCCATATATTCAACAAATTTTCTAATTGATATGGAGACATTTTTACAATTCCCATTGAAATATTGTGTCCAAATATAAAGCTCAGACAAATCTTAGGTTCCAATTCAAAAACACATCATATCAGTGCTTATGTTTTAGAATTTTCTCTGAGGCTGAAGCTTATCTGAGATACATCCATGGAAATTGATTCCCATTAACACATCCCCCATGATAAATCCATTACAAACCCCTATCACACGTGATAAACACATTAGGCATCGTGACGAGAGAGATGAGAATACCCAAGA
The DNA here is from genome assembly GCA_031772625.1 of Pinus tabuliformis. Taxonomy (NCBI): domain Eukaryota; kingdom Viridiplantae; phylum Streptophyta; class Pinopsida; order Pinales; family Pinaceae; genus Pinus; species Pinus tabuliformis. Next base: position 952,504,146 of record CM062814.1, on the reverse strand, counting down.
AAGCTACCAAATTCTTGGCAAAACTTAAAAATTTTAGTGGGTCAATTTACCAGGAAAATATTACAACATAGGCTCCAACTAGGGATTGCTTTCCCCTTGGGCATGGAGTCATACCAATCCCATCAATGATTTATGTCTTTACCATGTATCCTGCAAACTGTGAATTGAAACCTACACTCTTTTTTTCTTAATCTAAAACCATTCTTGTTCATCACCAAACCAGACTACAAACAACCACCTAGTGCAAATGAAAATAAACCATAGTGGTGCCTAATCCACTGGGCTATGGAGTCTTATTAATATCCATCAATGAATTCTGCCATTTTCAAATATCTTGTAACCTATTCTATTCAAAGTATACAATCCACACAGTGCAAACTAAAGCAACTGCAATTTATTTGTATGTTGAAGAAAATCAAAAAACTAATTGTTCTACTGCACACTGAATGCTTATAAAACAAACTTATTTATTCACACACCTTTACCTTATTGACTAGAAATTTGTCTTGTTAAGTGTAATCTAACTTCCAGTCCAACTAGGTGAGGAGTGGATTATCTAATAGACCACCTTGTACATAGATGAAAATATGAAAAGAATATACAAGATGAAAATGGAATTCCATGAGTAGCTTATACTTAGAAATGCAAATAAGTATACTGTTGAAATATAAAACATTGAAAAACTTTGAAAACTCTATCCTCAGTAGATATCTGAAATTTTTTATCACTACTGAGAGGAAGAAAAATATCATGTTGAATGTCTTCTTTACTCTGATTAACAATATTGATCTTCGAACTAACACAACAATAAATGCATCTGATATCTCAAACTAGTGGAATTTTCAACCCATAGAATTGCCAAATAGAAACAAAGTGGAGCCGCCAGTGAAATAAATGCAACCAATGACCAATGTGTAATCTTTGTTCACCATCAAAGAATACATCTACACTATTATTGTTCTTCCAGGGAAATATCTTGGTTACTTTCTTCCTCGACAACAGTGCCAAATGTTGTATCTATTTCTTGAAGATAGTTTTTGGTTGGAAACTGTGCCAAGAAATCAACTCAACCTACTTTAGGCTTAAGTTGGCCCTTGAACCAGAGGGGCTTCCCTCAAATGTTACAAAGCTAATGATTGTTCATGGAAATGAACAATAGTCTTTTAAGCACAATGTCAAGATTAGGGAAACTAGGGGTTTGTTGAGAGGTAGTTGTTGATGAGTTAGAATGACTGCTTTGGATATGAAAAACAAATCCCCCAAAAGTCCAAACAAAAGGCCTACTCTCAACCTCGACAGATACCTATTGTTGTAAATAATGAAGGAAGACTACAAGAATATAACAAACTAACTTCTTACCCAAAATGAGTATATCAATAGCCTGTTGTAGAAAGAAAGAGAAAAAAATGACATTCAATGGCTCAACGTAGTCTTTTGTAGAAAGAAAGCACACAAAATGACATTCAATGGCTCAACAATAATACAAATTGGAATTATACAGAAGGAAAAAATCTTCAAATGCAGAGGAACTAACATAACATACAATTTATTTAGTTGTTCAGTAAAGAATATAACTCTGCCAGAAGAACTAAGGGAGGCTGATACTCAGCCTAGCCTCTCCTTTGGATCTATACAACCTCAAATGAATGAAAGAAAGAGATACAAAAAGCGCTAAATAGTACTCACATATGAAACAAATCTACCAAATGTTGAGGCAAAATCTTTTGATTAAAACTCCTGAAAGGAAAATGCCTCCACAATACACATTACAAATCTTGGCCTCAAAAGCCAACCCCTATTAAATACATGATAAAAGTAAAAGAATATATAGAGTAATATGATCAAGCTTTCCGGGATCAAATCCTTAAAAAAAACAATTTCTAATTTGTTACAAGGAATTTGGAAATGAATCTGCCATCAAATATGGAAATTGATTCTTTGACCGTTGATATCCTGCCTTAAAATCCGAAACTATATGATGATATTGTTCCTTCAAATCTGGTATTGATTTGTTTGTTTGTCACCTTTCCTAACAATTATCCTTTAATTCTATCTTAAGGAATATATCTTTGACCACCTGTTCCAAAAGTTCGCACAACTCTTCCCAGCAACAATGCATCTTGTGTCTCATCTTCCAGAGTTCCCCTTTTTCAGGTTTCCTTCTAACATAGTTAGCTTGTATTAGGTCCAAAACATGCTTGCATGTTGGATCATTTGATTCACAAATTGCTAAGTAGAAAATTGCTAGAATGTCATAAAATTCATCACCAAGTCCTGTACCAACTTGTCTGCCATTAACAACAAGAAACTGACTTCTAGTGAACCCAGATTCACTGCCTTTGAACATAGTTTAACTACATCCTTGAATTATTTCCATTCATATGCTTTTACATAGCCGCAAGATTAAGCAACAGGTTCTTTTTCATCATGTAGACATAGCTATATTCCCATAGCTGACATGTTCTAAGCAGAAGGAATGATTGTTGTTGTGGACGATACAGGAAGCTGTCCACACATAGTAGAAAGAAGTGTAAGAGCTGCCACACACCAATAGTCCATCCCAATGTTTAGTTGGTCAAAGGACCTGTAATAGTGCTAGATGTACCTGGTAGATACATTGCCACAGTTGTCATGGTTGGGCTTGAATTAATAGTGGTTGTTTTTGCGCCGAATGCACTGCTTGTGTTTGCACTTTTTCCATTGTGATATGTTAGAATGACCACTGCTCTTTGTTTTGTTGAACCAACATTGTGTGCTCGTTTTGAAACTAGTGTATTTGCAAATACAAAGACCCAATCCCAAGATCCATTAATCTTGTACCATAAGTTTTTGTCTTAGCAAATGGAGCCTTGAACTTGTATGCCAAAATGTTTGTAATATTGTTCACACTCCATCTCGAAATTTGGGTTGTACCATCCTGAATGTTGACACCTAATCCTTGTGATTAGGTAAATATATGTAAATAAATAAATGAGAAATATGAACAGTCATCGGGAAATGAACTGAACAATCTCTCCCTCATGTATATAATAGACCTACCTGATGGAATAATAAAACACGAATCAATTTTTTCTTTGTGGAGTTACTGCCTGGCCTGACATGGTATCAGAGCCAGCTCCTTTTTTTAGCCTTTATGTCTTTGTAACCCCTGGTCTACTCCACTGCTCCCCATATAATTCAGTGATTGAGTGTTTGTATGCCTGTTTCCTGCTTTCTATCTGCCATACCTACGCTCTCTGTCCATAAACGTTCATAAATTCGCTGCCCATATAATTGTTGGTGTCAGTTGTCAGTTGTCTGACCTTTTCTGTCAAGCCTACTACTGTTACGCTGCTCGCCTTGAATGCTGCTACCTTTCTCCTAAACAAACCCTATCAGACAGCGCAGCGGTATCGGTGTAGAGGAATTCATTCTAAATATCCATTAGCCGTAAATAATCGAAATTTTTTGTGGACTGAGGCAGCAGTTCCATCTGTGTCAAGTGAAATTCGATTTCAAACCATGGTGATTTGCTGTATTTTGGGTGAATTTTTTTGATAGTCAGATGTGATGTTGTGTGTTTCGGGAGAAAAAATCGAGTCTGTTGTAAGTTTTAGCCTAAATTACAAAAGCGGAGAGGTATTCTCTTCGAAAATATGCACTCGAACTTCAGTTTGACATGCAGTTGAGTATATGTTTGAAGTTGTTAAATATGGTTAAAGCTTTCGTTGCAGCAAGTCTCGAAACTTAGGCGGCGTGAGATCAGCAGGCTTCTTCAACAACTTGCCCACACACCATTTGCCGAGTCTCAGTTTTGATCGCTGGACGCTTCTGTTGTTGTGGTGTTGCAGCAGCTAGCAAACTGCTCCACCCCTCTGTCGCTTGATTTCTTGCTACTCCAGAACTTGCTCCAGCAACAGATGCAGATCCATTCATTGCTGTGGATGCCAAGGACGCTGCTGATTTCCAGCTATATTTTTGTATGTAGCTGGGGCCAAAGTCTGTTCTTACAATGGTGCCATATAGTTGAACGCTGGCCTGAGGACACATCCAATAATTCCAAGATAATTTTCTTAGCAAGCATTTTTTAATTGTAGAAGTAGCATAATTGTTTTATTGAACTCTGACAATACGCAATGCCAGTGGCAATATATAGTTCGCAATCAAAGCAGAGAAGGTCTTAACATTGTGAAAGCAAAACAACATTCAATAACATTTTATTATATAATCCTATATTGATATGGCAGAATGTTTGGTGGAGGCAGAACGTCCATGATGCGTTGAGCTCTTTTAAAAGGAGGCCGTATGGTATGAAGAATTGGACTTGTGTGCTGCGTATGCATTGATTTTTTATTGGTAGCTGTGTACGTTTTGAAGGTCATTTTTTCTCTGTGTATTGAAGTTGTGATGGCCGTGATTCAATGGGTACATGAAAACCTTGTGTTAGAAGTTTTAGTGGACGATAATGCCCTTTGAGAATGCCCTTTTGAGTAAATTTTTACTGTATATTGGCAGAAGTATTTTTTTCTATTAGCAAAAGTTTTTTTTTACAGAATGCATTCAATCATATCCATGGTAGGAATAGTTCTCACTGGCAAGGAGAACTATCCTGAATGGTCCCGGATGATAAAACACACCCTCATTTTCAATGAGTTGTGGAAAGGAGTGTGTATCGAAGAAGGAGACAATGACCCAGTACAGCCTACCTCAGACAAAGAGCTCGTTATTTGGGAAAACAAGAACATCAAAGCTTATGCATTAATCACAACATCTGTAAATGAAGAGGTGAGTCGCCATATTTCGTCATATTAAATTGCCTTTGAAGCCGTACAAAAGCTAAAAGAACTTTATGACTCACATTCTGCACTTGAAGTTGTTCAACTCATGATTAAACTCTTCACTCTTGAACTGCAAAATAATGATCCTCTTGCTCTTGCATCTGAAGTAAAGTCTATAATGCATGATATCAAATCCACTAAGGTTGAATTGGATATTCCTCGTATTGCTTTTCTCAAGGCACTTTATCCTACTTACTCAAATTATCTTGAGTCATTGCAAGCAAATGGAAATCTCAAAGATATAACCTTTGACTCTCTTGTGAAAAAGTTTGTTGAAAGAGTGAAAGCTTTTGGAAAGAAGACAACCCCTGAATCTTCTGAAGAGATTGTGTGCCTTGCTCATAAAGAAAAGCATCCTGTTCAAGATTCTACAAGAGGAAGAGGTGGACGAAGAGGAAGAGGAAGATATTTTAGAGGCAGGGGGGGCAGACATTCTCAAGGAGAAAAGGTAGATTTGCACTGCATTTTCTACAAAAGAAATGGATCACATGATGCCTCTACATGCAAGATACCATGGGACAAAATTGAGTAGAAAAAAAATAAAAAATAAAAAGATAAAACTGATGATACAGACAAAGGTAAAGCACCTGAATCCGCTCACTATGTTGAGGCACAATGTAACATTGGAGTAAATGAAGATTTGTTTAATGCTTCACTTGCTTCTTGGAAAAATGATTGGTTGCTTAATTCAGGAGCAACCTGTCACATGACTCATAGAAAATATTTTTTTGAAGATTTTACTAACAATGTTGATGGAGCAGTATACTTTGCAGATCAATCAAAAATCAAGCCATCAAGGCTTGGCACAATCAGGCTTAAACTGCCTGGTCTTCCAGACTTTATTCTAGATCATGTTCTATATCTCCCACAGCTCAAGAGAAACTTGTTGTCCTTGGTCCACATCCGCCAGCAAGGTCACTCCATTCATATGTTTGATGGCAAGCTTGAGGTAAGAAAATCATCTAACCACTCACTTTTCATGAGGGGAATAGAAGAAGAAAGGCTTCTCAAACTACAACGAACCTCTGCTCATGCACAACATTTCTCATACAATTCTCATCATGAAGAAGGTACACTTCCATCAAGTTTATTATGGCATGCTAGATTTGGACATTTGAACTATGACAGTCTCCGCTTGTTGAAGAAAAATGGTGTTGTTGGTTTGCCTACGATTCCTAGGAAACTTAAGCAATGTAATGCTTGCATTCTAGGAAAGCATAGCAAACAATCTTTTCAGGATTCACATTCAAGAGCACATAGGAAACTTGAACTCGTCATTCAAATTTATGTGGTCCAATGCCTGTTCCTTCTGCAAATGGAAATAAATATATCATGACATTTATTGATGACTACACTAGAATGTGTTGGGTTTATTTATTGAAGAACAAATCTGATGCTTTTCAAACATTCAAGAATTTTCATAAATGGATTGAAAATGATGCACAATCTCATATTGAGTCTATTCGCACTGATAATGGAAAAGAATACACATCAAATGAATTTGAAAACTATTTTCGCCAACATGGGATCAAACATCAAACAACTGTGCCTTATAATCCCCAACGGAATGGTGTAGCTGAAACAATGAATAGGACAATCTTAAATATGGTACGATCCATGCTCTTCTTCAAAAATGTAAAGATAATGTTTTGGGTTGATGTTGTTCTATGTGCTGCATATATAAATAATAGATGTCCATCTAATGCTATAAGAAACAAGACTCCTTATGAAATGTGGTATGCACATGTTCCTTCGGTAAAACATCTCAGGGTCTTTGGTTCCACCTATTATGCTTTGATACCAAAGGTACATAGAAACAAACTTGGTGCTAGAGATGTGATTTTTCTTGAATCATCCAAAACTGACAATATTGTTGAGCGTCAACTTGATCGCTTGGATAAATTCGCAAAAACAAAATCATTTCAAGAATTTGATAATCAGATTCCACATCTCGAAGGGGGGATTCCTATACTAGATCAACATGTGGAATCTTCTTCTGAAGAACACTCTCCCCCGCATGAAACTCCAATAACAGATGATGCTTTAAGTGATGTAATTGATAGAATTGGGAGACTCAATCTTGATTCAGTCCCAACTCAATCAACAGAGCAGCCTGGACCATCTCAGAAAGGTCCCCCAAAGTGGCTGACAAAGACACTTGAAAGTGTTCATCCTGATGAAGTTGGAAAGACAGGAACCAGAAATTCAAACCAGCAAAATGGAGGTGATGTAGATGACTCTAATTCACCTGTTGATATGGATGTTTCTTATGATTGTGAATTGAACTTGTCTACAGATTTTGAACCAACTTCTTTCAAAGAAGCTGCTTCTCATGATGAATGGAAAGAAGCGATGCAAAAGGAGTATGATGCCCTCATAAAGAACAGCACTTGGAAGCTGATTGATCCTCCATTAGGAACCAAACCAATTGGCTGCAAGTGGGTCTACAAGAACAAGTATAAAGCTGATGGCTCACTTGACAAGCACAAAACTAGGCTTGTGGCAAAAGGTTTTGCACATAAGGAAGGGGTCGATTATGAGGAGACTTTTTCCCCCACAGCAAAATGGGCTACCATCCAGACACTCTTTGCACTAGCAGCTCAGAACAGTTGGAAAGTCCAACAAATCGATGTAAAAACTGCTTTCTTTAAAGGAGATCTAAAAGAGAATATTTTTATGTCCCGGCCTAAAGGATTTGCTGTGAAAAGACATGAACATAAAGTATGCAAACTTGTGAAGTCCTTGTATGGCCTCAAACAAGCACCGCGAGCCTGGTATGAAAAACTAACTGAGCATCTTCTGAAACTCAATTTCAATCATTTTGATCTTGATGATGCAACTTTATTTGTCACGAAAGTTGGCAAAACAGTTGTATATCTTGTGGTATATGTAGATGATCTTTTAATGACAAGGAACAATGAAAGCTACATTGCATCCATAAAGAAGGAATTGGGGAAAAGTTTTGAAATGACTGATTTGGGCTATGTTCATTACTATCTTGGCATTGAAGTAACTCAACATCCAAAGTCCATATTTCTTTCTCAAAAGAAATACATTGGAGATTTGTTGAACAGGTTTGGCATGACAGAGTGCAATCCTCTTACTACTACAATGGAACAAAACTTAAAGCTCACATCGATTGAAAGAAAAGAATTTGAAGATGCAACAAAGTATAGACAGCTTGTAGGAAGTCTCAACTACCTAACTACTACCAGACCAAACATTTCGTTTGTTGTTGGAATCCTTTCCGGGTTTATGCAAAAGCCTTGTGAGGGACATTGGTCTGCTGCAAAAAAGGTTCTAAGGTACTTGAAGGGAACTCAAGACTTTGGAATCAAGTATACATAGGTAGACGACTTCAGCTTGATTGGATACTCTGATTCAGACTTCGATGGAGACAAGGAAACTGGAGTATCAACTTCAGGATATGCTATGAGTCTTGGATCAGGAGCTGTCTCCTGGAGATCACGCAAACAATCAGTTCTAGCAAATTCCACAACATAAGCAGAATACATGGCAGCAGCTGAAGCAACAAAAGAAATTGTGTGGCTTAGGAAAATTCTTGAAGATTTGCAGGTAAAACAAGTACAATCAACTCCACTCATGATTGACAATACCTCTGCAATAAAGTTGGCTAAGAACCCAAAGTTCCATGATCGAACGAAGCACATCAATACTAAATATCATCTGATTCGACATCATGTTGAGGCCAAAACAATCCATCTTCGTCATTGTTCCACAAATGAGCAAATTGCAGACATCTTCACCAAAGCGCTTGGAAGAGAAAAGCTTGAATGATTCAGAACGATGCTTGGACTCACCAACATCCCTTCAGATTAAGGGGGGGAATGTTGACACCTAATCCTTGTGATTGGGTAAATATATGTAAATAAATAAATGAGAAATATGAACAATCATCGGGAGATGAACTGAACAGTCTCTTCCTCATGTATATAATAGACCTACCTGATGGAATAATAAAACACAAATCAATTTTTGCTTTGTGGAGTTACTGCCTGGCCTGACACCGAAAACAAACAAAATCTCCTAAATTGTTGATTTTGCAAAAATTCCCACACATCATCCAATTGGCGTTATTCAGCGAAAAACTTATTTGTCAGGTTTTTGAATTTTTTTTTCACTTACCCACAAATTGTGTTGAAGTTTACTAGCATAGCTCCGTTTAAGTAGGGATCTAACATTAGCTTAGAGAACTTAGAGGAATCAAGTTTCTTCACGTGCAAACTTTTTTAAAGTGCAAAATACAATGTGTAATTTTTCATTGTTTAAATTATATTTTTGAATACTATGTATAGTATATATAAGATCAAATAAACTTTTTAACCATAAAAACTAATTTTTTTCATAATAAATATATATAAAAAAAAATTAATGATATATATATGATTGCCATTAAAATATTTTACATGAAACATTTTGTTAACTCAAATTAAAATATTAATATATTTTTAAGTATATGTCAATATTAATTCATATTAAAATATTTTATTGATAATCCATACTAAATATTTTTTTATATGCAACATTAAAATATTTTATTTTAACAATTATATATATATATATATATCACATTAATTAGTTAACACAAATCTTCAAATAATATAAGATTTAAACATCTTTCTCACACATTTTTGTTGCATATTTTTTTTATTATAGCCAATATTATTTATTTTTCTATTTAGAACATAATTTATTTTTATTTTAAAGAGACGGATATCAACTTGGCCACAAAATTTTGACCATCAATTTCATGGAGGAATTAAAAATAAAATGGGCACAAAAGTTAAAATTTTCTTGATTTGCTGCTTCAGGAATTTTCTTCAAATAATTTACCAAAGTTTCATTATCCGAATTCAAACAGATTTGAACAAAAATCCATAGCGAGGCTGCAATCTAGCGTAATCAGAATTGATAAAGAACCAATGAAATGAGTCCCCTGCAGAAATTGTAAGGCGAGGAAATATATGTGCCCCTGAACCTCCGCCTTCCGAATAAAAATATTGCAATATAAACCAAAGATAACGAATGATGTACCAGAACACTCTATTATCCTTAAGATTAGCCCGCCCTTGAAAATAATTCAATGAAAGTGCAAAATCTTGGGTAAAACAACAAAAGATATGAGAACAATGATCTACCCTTTGCATCTTGCTCGTATATACTGAAATATCAATCTGTTGAGCCATAATAAAGGCCGCGATTACTCCATTATTCACGCATTGCACTTCGATTCATAATTTAGTTATTAAGTTTGATTTTCTTCGGGATGGCTTCGCCAATGTATTGACTCACGGTGGTGGAGAAAATATGGCTGCCATGGCCATTTGAATCCCGCTGAACTGAATTCTAGGCCCTTGTACATCACTTTGCAACCTTCACAAAGAAGAACATGCTCCCAGTCAATTTGGCATTGACATACTTTACAAAATGAGGGAAAATGTAGTTACTCTTCAGGCTTCAGGCCCCAGACTTTAGGTGTTAATCTTTTTGGCAGAGACTGCTGGCAACCCTTATCCCGATTGCAGATTCGTTCAGCTTGCTGACATGTCTGTTCGGACCCACTTGTTTATCTCCGTTTAAATTGACGGACGTTAATGTTTATGACGAATGTATTTCTCACCGGAAAATGGTGCAGCCAGAACCCCGTTCCTTACAGCTGGTAATGTCCTTCCCTTTACGCATCTTATCACTGGTAGTCTGGTATGGTCCTTCTGCCCTTGAGCGAGGAATTCGAGGCATAAAGGTTACAACCTAATTAATTGCACTCTCCGTGGATGAACTACACAAATCGAAATTAGATAGATAGAGCGGTTGTATATAATGAGATTTTTTGGAAGTTTTTTCGGTGGGTTTTTCCGGTAAAAATTTGGCAGCAATTTATTGGAATCCCAAGTTTGATAGCTAGTTTTTGCACAATCAAAGCGTCCCAGGGGTTTTTTAGGGTGCTGAATCCAAATATGCAGTTAAAAAACCATTTTAACTGCAACAAATCAAGATTTACCATTTTAACTGCAACAAATCAAGATTTAACCTCAATTTCTTCTCTTCCGCCGGATTCCGTCACCGGAATCTCCAAAAAGTCGCATTATAGACAACTCCTATATATATATATATAATCAGTATATAATTTTTCCTTTTACAAAATATAATAATAATAACAGGCATTTTTTAAAGTATATATAATGGTTATTAAATAATTTATAAATATTTAAACATAATTAAATGCCAACAAATATTAAATAATTATTATTGGATTTTATCTTATTTTAAGTTTTTTTACTAATTTTCTCTTTATTATATGTATAAGATATAGTTTATCAGAAAAATAATGCTTATTAAAATTAGAAATTGAAATTTTAAAATTACAAATTTATTAACTTTTAAAATTACAAATTTATGGGCTTTTAATTTTTCAAGTGAAAGCATTATTTAGGACTAAATTTTACAAAGAGGATTTTTTCACATTTTTTTGTTTACAAATGTTTCTATTATTTATGTCATGTTACTGTTTTGTCTTTATTGTCTTTCTAAAGTTCAAAATGAAAAAATCTAATAATTTCTTTTTTCCTCACTACAAAAATAAGATCATATGGTTGTCAATTTTTATGTTTAAAAGATTATTCTTTTTCTTTTTTTACAGAATGATTTATCACATTAAGATATATTTCTTATAGGTGGTGACCTATTTAACGATAATGATAGTCTTAATTATTAAAAATGCATTTTCATTATCCAAATATTAAATTTATTTAAAATTTTTATGTTTCAACATCACTTAGTTTGGAAGACATTTACAAAAGTCAATATTGACAATTGCATGCATACATGAACTATTCATAATGAATCATTTACATCATACTTTAAAAAAGATTGCCAAGGTGTTTTTAATGTCATTAAACATGGAGATAATAAAAAAAAAGAATTGTATTAGAGATCTTGAATCAAACTAACATTTTGGATACAATCCTCAAATATTCTATGGTAACCATCATGAATATAAAATTGTACAAGAAAAAAAAAATATAGCTCAAAGGGATCTCATGGTTCTTAATATAGTTAAAATATATCTATTTATGTAAAATTACCAATCATGGCCAAAATCTACTAAACCTACATATTACTACCTCAAATTTAAGTAATAAAATGAATTCATTTACCTTCCACTACTTGACCTTCAAAGTTGGAATTTCATCCAATTTCTTAGCAAAGGGATTATCGTTGATGGAAGAAGACATAACCCAAAACCGCCCTCCCAACCCTATAATCACAAAGCTAAACAAATGATAGAGACCTTATGGACTCCATAATCATATAATGCGATGAGGTCCTCAAACTACTTACCCTCATATTGTAGGCATTGAGATGTTAAGATAACCACTTTGGCTTGGTGTTTTCTCACAAATATTTGATAACCCTACTTGTAATAATGAATTAAATTAAAAGGTGTGGGATTTCCCACTTAAGCTCTGGAATATCCTTGTTCAATCACATAGAGAGATTTAGATCTTCCCAAAAGTAGTCAAATCTAACCATATTTGGTTAAATCAATTCAATAAAACATGAAGTTGTACTAGATTACACACATCTGTGAGAATCTACTTACTTCACATAAAACATATCTTGATAACAAACTAACTACACACTTCGATCTCTGTAGATTGGAATACATCAGTCGTGGTTACTTGTATTATACACTGAAAGATGGGATATAAAGAATACCAAATATTTCATTTCTATATCATATGGGGAATTTAGAAATGCAAGAATATGTGTGTTTTTTAGAATTATTCATTAGACATCAATCAAACCAATATTAATATATGTTCATACTTCAATGAGACTTGTCCTTGGGTATCCAGGGGATTGAATAGATGCATCAAACAAGTGGATATTTGGTGTCAATATCTAGTGGGGTTTTTTGACAGGGTTGCAAATAAGAACATTTGTGGGAGTGAGGCATATATAGTTATTAAGCTTGGACAATAATATAATTTCTATTGGTTCAATGGGATGGGAACCAACTCGAGGGTGGAGATCATTACACTATGGGGTATATTATATTGTGCAAAATGGTTATCCATAGAGGTAATGGATGTATTTGGTGACGTAATGCAGTTATTGAGTGGGTTGCAGACAAGACTTCCTTTGATCCTCCCATACTTGATTAAAAATATGTTCGGACTATTTGATGGGATGACTTTTACTCATATATTCTGGGAACAAAATAGGATTGCAGATGCATTATCAAAATTTGGTCATCAATATCTTCCTGGAGAGATAATCTACAATGCATATAACAATCACTATTATCTTGGGCCAAGGATAATCTTCTATACATGATATAGCATGGGATTTTTTTTGTTTATTGTCATCAATGTTTCTAGCAATAATATACTTGTTGCGGTCATATGTAGATATGATATGATATTTAAAAGATGTAGTTGTTTTTGGATGATTTTTTATAGATGCCATATGGGATACATTGGGCATATTATTAAATAGGGTATCTTCGGTGATTAATGCAAGAACGATAATAAATATTAATATATGTAAACAATCTTATTAAGAGAAAGTATGTTGATTTTTTCCTTCTGAATAAGAAGAAGAAGAAGCAACAAACTACACACTTCAAAATGAAGGCTCTCTACTCATTCTTAACAAAAATTACAAAATACTTCAATAACATGAAAGTGAAATTTTTCCAAAATAATAATTGAAACACTTATACCCAAGTCTTCACCTATAAATCCTTGATCACTAAGTGCACATAAAATGAAAATAGAAATGTGTATCCCTCTTCAATTTTTCTAATAATATCACCCTAAGATTTGAATAATGTAACAATAAAATTTCCCTTTTCCCATCTCTATAATGTAGTAACACATTAAGAGCAAGGCACTTGAGTTCTATATAGAAAAATATCATTGTAATGTTGTAAAACTTTTACACCTTACCCATGACAAAATCCTTCCTCAAGACACCTACACTTTATCACAATTTATTTTAATAGTTACTTTTTCTATGAGAAGAATATATATATGAATGATTTTATTTAATAACACAAATATTTTAATGAATAGATACACAGATTCATTATTTTATGTTTTATTTTTTGGGTATATATATTGTATTAAGTTTTTTTAATTTATTAGGAATCTATTAGAATTGCAAATATGAGTCATATAGTTTGCATAATCTAAGTGTCTTACATTTTTTAAGGTACTAATCAATTTATACATTCAAAAATACAATTTGAATAATTAAAAATTACAATCTCATTAAAAATATATATTAATAAATTGTAAAGGAAAAAATTAAAATGTAAAATAATTGAACTATACCAAAAACACAATAAAATAAATTTTAAATTATATTTCTTTTAATGTTAAACAATACCTTTTATAATTTATATATATATATTTAAAAAAATATTATAAAAAATAAGTCTATTTTTTATTTATATATATAATAATAATAAATACATTAACATTTATATTAATTTCATACATTTTCAAACCTAAATACTTTTAATTACAACAATTTTAAATTACATAAACATATATTCAAATCTATCATATTCACATTTAGATTCAAAAGCTTAAACAAAATTCTAAACAAAAAATGACTTTACAAATAACAAAAAATTAGGCAATAACAACCCTCAGCCTTCCAGCAACATGATGCATCTAAACCAACCTAGATCCATCTTACCCCAAGATCTATCAAGCGCCAAGAAGGATCAAATATCTCGAGGTGAAAACCTCTTTTTTAGTGCATAATTTGAGGAAAGGTTTGCACCTCAAGAGATTTGATCCATCTTGACTCTTGATATATTCGGGGTTAAGATGGATCTAGGTTAGTTTCAGTTGTGTGTGATCACAACAATTTTGATTTTATCTCTTTCTTTAATGTTATTTTGAATGAAAAGTGACAATGTAATAATATTGAATGATAGAAAATGTGAATAATAAAAATGTAGTCAACTTATTTCCTTCTACTATTGTTATTGCCACACCTATTAGTTTTGCCATTTGTTCATATTGATCATATAAAAAGGGTGGTTGAAAGCGTAGACCATTCAAATTTTTAACTCAATCTATTGTAGTAAACATCATACCTTGTCTCTCTTGCTCTCCAGTATTAATGGTAGCTTTCTGCAAAGTCAATCATTGTGACTTATGGAGTGTTAAATCTTAAGTAATTTTCAATGGTAGTCGTTTTCTATTAGCTCATTTGAATGCAAAGTGACTAACAATGTTGAACGGTAGAAAATGAGAATAATAAGAATGTAGTCAATTATGAATAGTTTACAGTTACACAAAGCAAACATTTCAAGTAAGATGAAAATTCAAGTATTTATTTGTGGTTGAATTATTGTAACATAGATGTTAATGCAAGTCATCAATATTTTTTTGTGCTTACATTGAAATCATTGCATCTATTTAAATGAAAAACCAAAATATTCATAAGATGGAAGAGTTTGTCTCTCTTCCTCTCTCTATCTCTCTCTCCCCCCGCCGTCTATATCTATATCTCCCTCCATATTCTTTTATGTCTCTCTATCTCACTCACCAAACATATGTGCTCTCTCTCTCTCTCTCTCCATATCTATCTATCTCTCCCTCTCTCCCTCTCCTTGTCTCTCTCTTCTTCCCTCTCTCCACCCTCCATATATATCTCTATCTCCCTTTGTCTATCCTTCTTTGTCTCTCTATACCATCCCCCAAACATACACATTCTCTCTCCATATATATTTATCTTTATCTCCCTCCTCTCCATCTCTCTCTCTTCCCCTTCACTCAATCTCTCTCCTTTTCTCTCTCTCTCTCTTGCCTCCAACTCTCCTCTCTCCCTCACTTTCTCTCCATCTCTCCCTTGTAACTCTCTCTCTCTCCACCTTTCTCTCTCTATGTATTTCTTCTTCCCTCCATCTTCCTCTCCCTCTCTTCCCCTTCTCTATGTCTCTCTCTCTTCCCTCCCACTCTCCTCTCCCTCACTCTCTCTCCATCTCTCCCATGTAACTCCCTCTCTCTCCACCTTTCTCTCTATGTATTTCTTCTTCTTTCCCCTTTCTCCCCCTCCCTCTTTCCTTTTCTCTCTTTAGTAAACTTCATATTCATACCTTATATTATATTAAAAATCTTTATCCTAATATATTAATATATAATATACATAAATCTTAAATTTATCCTAAATTATTGATATTTTATAATATATCAAATTTAATATTAAATTAAAATTAACTAAATCATATTACAAATTACTAAGATACTATTTCGCTTATATAGCTGACAAAAATACCTCTTTACAATTATAAATATTTCGCTTACATTAAAATAGTAATAACCTGAAGTTAAATAATATTAATAACCTGAAGTATATAAGTAATGATTAAGATCATTATAAAAACAAATATATTCATTCAAAATGGGTCTTCTCCAACAAAGATATTTAAGTAATGATTAAAATCATTATAGAAACAAATATATTCATTCAAAATGGGTTTTCTCCCGCAAAGATAAAACAACATATGTATAATGAGTAATTATAGGCTATATAAATAATATAAAGCATCAATATATATAATGATATAAATGGTATATATATCGTGATTTATATGAGTGCCTTGTACATAAATCAATATAAACAAGATGGGCTGCTAAGCAGCAAGTCCCTGCCCATGTCTGCAATTGGGAACATAACTCCACTTGGACTACTAGGGGCCTTGATGGCCCCTCATGCATCGTTAAGTAGGATGGCGTCCCACCTTGAGCCTTGAGTCTTTAACTAACCGACACACTTTCTGTTCTTGACCAGCAACCTTGAATCCTGGAGGCTGCGTCATGTAGACTTCTTCTTGGAGATCACCATTTAGGAAAGCACTCTTTACATCCATCTGATGAACTTTCCAATTGAACTGAGCTGCTAGGGCAAGCATAAGCCTTATGGTACTCATCTTGGCTGTAGGAGCAAAAGTCTCCTCATAGTCAATGCCTTCCTTTTGTGAGAACCCTCGAGCCACAAGACGAGCTTTATACTTGTCTATGGTTCCATCAGCTTTGTATTTCACTTTATACACCCATTTGCAGCCTATGGGTTTTTTCTCTGCAGGAAGATCAGAAAGTGTCCATGTATGATTCTTCTGAAGACTTTGGAATTCGGCTTCCATAGCCTGTTCCCACTCAGATGTACCCTTAGCCTCTGAATAGGTTTGAGGCTCGAAAATACTGTGTATGTTAGCCATAAGAGCAAAATTGACTGTAGATTGTTGTCTGTTCTTATGTCTAGAAGTTCTACCTTCAAGGAGCTCATCATCCCGGAGATCACCTATGGTTTTAGCCCACCATTTAGGCCGAAGAGAAGAAGAACCAATATTAGGAGCAGAGGAACCAAAACTAGAAGGAGGTGGAGAAGGCTCAAGATCAATAGGGACAGCAGGAGGAGGGTTAGCTTCTGGAGGAAGCTCAGATAGAGTATTATCTAATACTGATGCTACATCATCCCTCCCATCAGGTGGACCGACTGGAAGAAGAACACTGTGAGGCTGATCCTCAGAACATTGCTGAAAGAATCCTCTGTCCTCATCAAAGACTACATCCCGACTGAAGCTAAGACGACCAGTAGCTATATCTATCAGCCTATAGGCTTTGTGATGATCACTGTACCCTGTCATCATGAGTTTCTGGCTTTTGGAATCCAACTTAGAGCGCTTAGCAGCTGGAATCCAAACATATGCAACTGAGCCAAATACTTTGAGATGACTGATCTTAGGCTTACGGCCAGACCAAACCTCTTCAGGAGTCTTCCCTGTAACAGCCTGAGTGGGTGATCTGTTAAGAAGGTAAACAGCAGTAAATACTGCTTCAGCCCAGAATCTGTTTGGAACACTCCTGTGTTGTAACATGGAACGAGCCATTTCAACAACCGTGCGGTTGCGGCGCTCGACAACACTGTTCTGCTGAGGAGTGTAGGGTGCGGTTAACTGATGTTTGATGCCATGAATATCACAGAAATTGGCAAAAGCTGAAGAACAAAATTCCCCCCCATTGTCGGTCCTAAGAGTCATGATGTTACAGCCAGACTCTTTTTCAACTAAGGTTTTAAACTTCTGAAAGGTACTAAGTGCATCAGATTTATTTTTTAGAAAATACACCCACATCTTTCTACTGAAATCATCTACAATAAGTAAAAAATATTTGCAAGCAGTGATAGAAGTTGTATTCATAGGACCACAAATATCAGCGTGAAGTAACTGGAGTACCTTAGATGCATGCCAAGATTCTCCATTCTTGAATGAAGACCGATGTTGCTTTCCTGCTTGACAGGCGCCGCATACCCCTAACTGCTGAGTCTGAATATCAGGTAATCCTGACACAAGTCCCTCCCGGGAGAGCTGAGAGAGATACTGCATATTTAGATGCCCATATCGCTGATGCCAAAGAGTACTGATGGGAGAGACACGTGCTGCTAGAGCCACTTCTGGAGAGTCACCGGTGTCAAGTAGCCTATATAGACCATGGTCCTCTAAGCCAACAGCAACTGTTAGACTAGTCTCTCTGTCAATAATAGAGCACTTGTGTGCACTGAACACAACATCAAGCTGAGGAGAATTCCTCATAATCTGGCTGACAGACAGCAGATTAATTTCCATACCAGGAACATAGTATACATTCAGAAATATGAGTGTGCGCCCACCAGACTGAATTTGAACTGTACCTCTGCCAGCTACTGTGTACTTTTCACCTCCGCCAAATACCACGGAATCACTGAAAGGTGAGAAGTCAATAAACCAGTCACGCCTGTGAGAGAAATGGCGTGATGCACCAGAATCAATGTACCATGCAGAAGAAGGAACATGATCTGAAGACCTTTTAGCCATAAAGGCGTAAAAGGCTTGATTTCCTTCTAACATCAGATTGGTGAGCGTGGCCATTTTCTCAAATAAAATACAGAAGACTGATACACAAAAAGACTGTGGCTGCCTGTTTATCCTGATGTAAATCAAAACAGATTTTGCTCTGGAAAAAATTACCCAGCAAAAAAAATTTCTCCCTGTCTAAAAATTAGCAATACGGCTGTAGCTGCACCTTTCTTTAGGCAAATACCACAAGACAGAACTTTAATGGATGTAACAGGTTCAAATCATAAGCTAAAGTTTGAGATTCCAGTTCTGAGATTTGTTCTGAGATAAGCACAAGTCTGACTGCTGCAATGTCCAGGCAATAAAAAGATAATTTTTCTTTAAATCTGAGTTGTAATGAAGGCTGTCAGGATCACTATGAAGAAGAAATTCGTTGACTGGAAAACAACTGCCGGCAGACAAAATTAAATACGCAGATTGAACCAAGGAAACTGACCCACGGCTTCTTCACAGCTTAACGTCTTCAGTTCTACGGTATATCGGTAATGATTTTAAGGTTTCACGGTTTACAAAACGACAATAAATATGGGCCCACGTCTTCACGTCTCAGACCCACGTCTTCACTTCTTCACGTCTTCACGGTTTAGATTTTCACGGCTCATAACAAACGATGAACCCACGTCTCAGCTCTGATTTAAATTGTGTTATGGCTTCACGTCCACAGTGACGCGGAATATAAACTCGATAAGCGATTTCTTCTAAATCGAAGATCGAACAGCATATATATATGAAGTTTATATTTACGGAATATTCATCCACGTATTTTTAAGATTGTTTGACCATGATATTGGATGGGTTTTGAGCATACCAAGGCGAGATTTGAAGCACGCAGAGATAACCCGCAGGTGTATCCACAGGTTCCACGACTTTGACGAAGATAACCGGAATTGAAGCACGCAGAGATAATAGCAAACGCTGGATCCACAGGTGTATAACCCGCACGACTTTGAAGAAGATAACCGGATTCGCCAGCAAAAACAAAATCCCGCTCCCACGAAAAAATACCCGGATATGTGTGCGATTCCAGATATCGTGACAGAAGAACACTTTGAACCAGATTCACCGTGAAAACGCTGGTACTAGACTAGGGTTGAATACTGAGATTTCACTCCACAAAGTTAGTTCCTCATAATACAGAAGAATCCCTTTCTGTATCGAGATTGACGACTGTAAGCTTTTATCACAATGAGCAAAGCCGAAGCTAAGACTCAGTGAAGGCTACCTGGCTTACAGAGGGCTCGACCTTAGAAAGAAATGAAGAGGATAGCTGATCAAGAAATCTACAGACCCTGAGAGCAGTTTCGAAATGAACTCCTGAATTTTTCAAACTATGAAAAATTATTTCGAAAAAAAATCCCTGTGCTCTGATACCATAAAAGAATGTTGAATGAATTGATTAACCTGGAGCAAACAGCTCAATGATAATACAAAGATATTTACAATAATAGAAACATCAGGTTTCTATGTAGAATATAGAACAAACAGTTTCATCTAAGAAACTGCTAAAAGAAAAAATAGAAACAGCTAAAAGACTGAGCATTACTAAATAGAGATATATTCTAATACCTTGATGGCCCCTCATGCATCGTTAAGTAGGATGGCGTCCCACCTTGAGCCTTGAGTCTTCAGCCCACATTGATAAAATCGAACTAATATGTGACACCTATTCTTTTGAGTATCTGGGACTTGAACTGGAATTGCTTCTTCGTTTGGTTCAAAATCAACAACTAGATCATCCGCTAGTGGCTTAGCAATTGCTACTGGATATGGATTCTAAACTTCTGATGCTGGTGCTTCTTGCTTTGTTGCTACTGACTTGGATGCCTTTACACCTGCCTTTACCTCTGTTTGTCGGTGAAACCCCGGGGAGAAGACATCGAGTTCGGGGAGAAAGACAGGGGTTTAAGCCGTAGCTCCATACAACCCCAATTCTAGTTACAGATCGAGAGCTTATTTCAGACTATAATAACTAAACACAGTTCTAGTTGATTCAGTTAATCTAGTTGATCCAGCAGAAACTATGTAGCATGGATAAGTTTTCACCTCTGATATTTGCCTATCTATGTCTGCTAGTGGATCCCTGGTTGCTAGATCCATCTCGATGGTGAATGTTAATAACTAACTATTAAGACCCATGAAGAAATAAATAAAGCGATGTTGCACAGTGAGGAACTCATTCGACTGATCAATATAGCTCTTTGCCTTGGGTCGTGGATAGCTATAGGCGTGGTTTGGGTAGGGATCCAACTTTGTGGAGTCGGGCGGAGGGATCGCCCGCTTCGTCCGACCCCTCATGTAAAGCAACTTCCTTCTGGTCTTGACTTCGATGATGACACGATATTTATTATCAAATTCTTTGGTGACACAATCTGTGCGAACTGGTGCCTGTAAAGCTGTCTATTGTCCCAGTTAGTTGTTTTCTATTGAGCTGATGCAAGGGTTCTATGTATCTGAAGAGCTATTGTGACGAAATAGAGTTTAGATGCCCCGGTCCAACCTTCAAAGCATTCAAAGTGGCTCCTGAGCGCATTTTCGTGCCCCAATAAAGCATAGTTAAGCCTCTCTGACATTAGACCAACCATCAGGTTGAGGATCATCTGTACAAGGAACACCTCTACATTGTCAGGTGGGCTAGTGTGCAATCTTTAGGAAAATAGGAACTCTATGACTATCAAAAGGAGCTCTCTCAAATGGGCTAGTTTTGATTTGCAAATTTATATTGATGTTAATTGGTTGATAGTGTCCTTATCTGACGGGTGTCTAATTAAATATTTTCTTAAGCTTATTAATTTCTTCCTGTCATCCTTCTTTTTTCTTTTTTCTTTTTTTTCTTTTTTCTATAAATTTATAATGTTTATTATTGAAAATTGCAAATGGTTTTCTTTGATCTGTTTTTCTTTGCGAACATATTGATTATAATGGTAAATTGCAAATGGTTTTCTTGATCTGTTTTTCTTTGCGAACATATTTATTATAATGGTGTTGATTTTTATTCTCTGTCACAAGTATTCTCCAGGGCACGACAAGACTAAGAGCAGCAGTGCTGCTACTTGAGTGGCAAACTTCAAATCTTGGCTTCTATGTTTCTGTTTGTCATTCTAGAGGTGAGATTCGAGAACCATTCAAGGATCTTTTCATATTACAAAGCAATTGAATAAACAGTTCATTGAAATTACTGCATGACTAGGTCACTTGTTTTTTTTTTCTTTGGACATACAGTCCATTGTTTTGTGTGAATGAAAAACTTGCATATTGTAAGCACGGATTTGGTCATCAAGTAATACGAGGAGCAGAAATACCCTCATCTTGAATGGGATAAATGTGTTGTTGTGTCAATTTGTGTTTACAGAAACTAAATGACTTGTTTTTTTGGACCTAAAGGAAATGCAGAAATAGATTTGACTACAGATTAAGCTTCTTGGCTTATTGGTGCTAGTTTTGTTTATGCTATAGGATTATATTTTGTTTCTTCATTTTGTAGGGTGCATGCGCCCAGGAAACCCCTATCTGGGAGCTCCTCAAGGTGGGCAGACATATGTTGGAAGCCCAACTTATCATCAATCTGTACCATTTCCCTATCAGTAAAGCTTTGCATATCCTCCAAATGGGTGGGTTGAAATTCTTTTCTAATACTCTTGCTCCCTAATTTCTATTTTGTTGAAGTGAGGATGATTTGAAAATCTCTTACAATTTACTTCAACGTTGTCTGGTATGAGAGATATGCAACATATGCATCGGAGTAGGCTTACAGCGGTAACCACTGGCGGCCACAATAGAGCTTCAACCCATGGACTAAAACTTAACTGTACTATAAGAAATAATCAATCTATTATAGGGGAATAGACTATAAGAACTAACTAATGGGGAATAATCCATTGGAAATGGAGCTAGCTCTAAATGACAACTTCCAATCATAGTTGATAGTCTATAGTTTCCCACCAAGTGGTATGGGATGGGAATAAAATAGATTAATTAGCATGTTAACAAGACTACAGACTAATAATCGCTTTTATTGAGTATATAGAGAACCTGTTAGCATGATACTTTTCTATTTTATATATATTAGTTACCTTAAACCTATCCTCTCAACATTTCAATATTCTAGATCTGGCGAGACCCCTTCATAATAAGTAAGACCTGACCCGACGGAGTTCCTTGCCTATAGAAAATGGTATTGATTAACGTTCGTTTTTTCATTGCCATCCAGAAAAGATAGTTGGACACAATGCATGGTCGCCACTTGTGGATTCTTGGAGTTACTTTCAACTATTGCTTCTACAATTTTCTAACAAATAGCTTGAAGCTGGCATGTTCCTGTATTTCATATTGCCGACAATTTTCTAACAAAGAGCTTGAAGCTAGCATGTTCCTATATTTCATATTGCCGAAAATCTTACAGTGACATGGTCACTGAAAATATTGCAGTGACATGGTTGCATTGGTTGTTGAATGAGTTGGTGGAAACATCATTTCAAAACCTCCCCTTCTTAGGATCTCTGTAACAAGGGAGGATGTTGCTTCGCTCCAGGAGGCATGCGTTGAGGAAACAAAGAACCAATTCAAAGAAAGGGCAGGATGACTTAGTACCACAGGAAAGGGCATGGAGAGCCTGCGCCCGCTGTGTGAGTGTTTCTCTGCAAATTTTCCCAATATATAAGAAAATCTAAATCTAAATGAGCTTTTTGGCTCTCTTGAGAGCCTTCAGAAAAATTTAGATTTACCTATTCTAATTCATTTGCATTATCGAAGTCAGGAATTGCAAGCTCAACATCAGCTCTGCAAAGCGTGTTTCTTCCCAGATAACACTTCTCAGACACAGCCAAAGCCTTAACCTGAACAACGTTGTCATGTTAGCCCAATTAGTAGCGGCTGGAAAAGATAATGCATTCAATGTTTCCGACCCAACTCACTGATTCATGGTTTACCACCTGATAAGGTGCAGCGGAGGGAGGGAACAATTGAATGGTTTAGTTGAGTAGCAGCGGAGTGAACAATAGGGATTACTTCCTACTCATGGGGTTGCGGAGGAAAAAGCAATTACCTTTTCTTCTATCTTTGATTAGAGCAACTTAGGCTTGTTCCAGGCAGCAGGGGAAAGAGCAGGGGAGGACCCAACCAACAACAACTACTACATTGGGGTTTTCTCTTTCTCTCTTCCTAATTCTACAATGAAAGACTCTATTCCTCCTTTTCCCTCTCAACGCGGCTTCCTTCTCTTGTTGTAGTTAAGGTAAGGAGCTACCGTCCCTTTTCTAAAGCTATGATAAAAGAGATAACCCTATAGTTTTTGTCTAAGAGGATATAATTCCATCTGTTCTAAAATGAATAAATAAAGAAAGAGGAAACTCCATAATATCTAATAGAGAGTTTAGGTTTGAGTATCTTAAAGTGTTAGAGCTAAGTTATAAAAGTTATAAGCTATAGTGAGAGCTATATCTTGATTCTAGTTCCTAGGGGTCTTTCTCTGTTAATAAGTAAATACTAATCTCTTTCCTTTCAATAGAGGACAAAGGATTAAAAGAAATCCTAGAGACTGGCTTTCCTAGAGAGATAGAGAGGTTGGCTCGTTCAACAGAACTCAGTCACGAGAATACCAAGTTCTTTGGACACGGGTATGTAACCACTGCTGAGTAAGGAACAACTATTAGTGGGGCGTAAGGAACTAAGTTTTGATAACTGACCTTTCTTCTCAAGAAAATCGCCCTTCAGAAGAAAACTAGACTCTTCCAGACTTGCACTTCTAATTTCTGTCAGATGGTCAAGCGCATCCATAAAGGACTCGTCCATGCTCATATTCATGTTCTTGTCACCTTTGAAATGATGTAGGACATCAACATGAGAAGGCTGTGAATTGCAATTTTTAAAAAATGCAACAGGTCTATCCTCACTACACTGTCCAACTCCTTGTAGCTCTCCATGTTCATCATTTTTCAAGTCCATCACTAGACACCCGACTTCCTGCAAAACCCCAACCAAAACAAGGTGAGCTTATAAATGAAGAAAGACATCCTTAATGCCCAATATATAAAATCAAAACAACAAACGAGTTTATTTCATCCACTGCAGCAACTTTGTCCTCCAAATGAGATTTTTGCCTGTCTTGAGAGCCTTCAGAAAAAATTAGATTTACCTGTTCATTTGCATTATCGAGGTCAGGAATTGCAAGTCAACATCAGTGCTCTCCAGAGCATGTTTTTGCCCATATTACACATCGTCCCCACACTTCTCAGACACAGCCAAAGCCTCTGCATCGTCTCCTCCCTGATGTTTCTTCTGACTTTCCTCGCATTGCTGCGCAAAGACATAAGATTAGAGGACAAAGGATCAAAAGAAATCCTAGAGACTGGCTTTCCTAGAGAGATAGAGAGGTTGACCCGCAGCTGAAATGACACTCTCTATTATGCATAACATAAAACCACTGAAATTTATTAAGCAACCCATTTAAGATATATTCTAGTACTATGTACAACTCAGAAATAATGCCCAACATATATATGTTTTCTCTCTAACTTCTGTAATTATAAAATGATAGATTTATAACACAGACAATAGAAATGCAACCTGGAACATTTCAAGCTTTGTTCAGAAATGATCAGCTCTTAGTGACAGCGTCTTTGCTGTCATATAGTGCAGAGAAATCATGGGTATTCCTGGAAAATATAAATACACAGCCACATATTATATTAATCCTTTTTCGTGGAAGGAACTAAGTTTTGATAACTGACCTTCCTTCTTAAGAAAATCTCCATTCAAAAGAAAACTAGACTCTTCTAGACTTGCACTTTTACTTTCTATCAGATGGTCAAGCGCATCCACAAAGGACTCGTCCATGCTCATATTCCTGTTCTTGTCACCTTTGAAATGATGTAGGACCATCAACATAAATGGCAAAACCAACAATTTGAGTTGCAATTTTTCTTTGTGCAATGGAGCACACAACACAGTGGACAAAAGCAGAGGTAGTGCTTTTTATAAGCCATACTTCCTATTTCCATTGCAGTATTCGTGGCACCACCATGCAACGTGTAGTTGTAGTGTTTGTGTCACCGTCATGAAAGGTGTAGGTGGCAGTTACAAGGTGGTGGCAGTGGAAACCAGGATGAAGGTTTAGGAATAACATTTTGTAGCATTTAATAACTTTAAACTAATGCTAGCATTAGTTAAGATTTGAAATATGTCTTCTGAAATATGAAGGACACAAGTCTAAAAAGATGAATATAACAACGACACAAGTCTTAAAAGATGAATATAGCCTATGGTTACCTCCTCCCTGCCTCAGGAAGAGGCTAAATAAGACCGTGAAAGCGATATGAGCCTAAAACTTTAGCAATGAATAATGAGTGACCAACTTATTCGGAACGATAACCAGCTCAAACTAATGTTAACCCACATTTTTCAATTACTATAGTCCCGGCCATTGCCAGATGGCAGGGACTAATAAGTACTTAAAAACCTCTTCATGATTTCGGGAAAGGTTGTCTCATCTTCATCATGGAAAAGCTTTAGTCATTAATCTGACCAACATTATGGATTGTGGATTTCATTGTTGTTCCTCTAGTGACATGTATTAATTTTGACGGCGGTCTTCATTTACGCAGAACATCACTAGCTACTGATTTTGAGAGTATCTTTATGGACAAGAGCATGAAGAAGCTTTGAAAATCGTGTGAGTGCGAAGAAGTTCAGCGAAGCGAATTCGAGTAGAACGAATTTAGTTAATTTAAATATGAATGGTAATGGTTATATGAATTGATTTTTATATTATTTATTTATATTGTTATTTTCATTTTTATTTAAGTGGATATTTATTTGTATTAAGTAAATATTTTATTTTAGTGGACACGTGTTAATTTTACATTGAGTACTCCACATTCAGTGAGAACAAAATTACACATCGCCTTCATATTAGGTTGTCAAATGCATCTCTTGACTCAATAATGAGCCATACATTTATTAACATTTATATTAATTTCATAATTTTTTAACTTAAATATTTTTAATTACAAAAGTTCTAAAAACAATTTTAAATTACTTAAATAAATATTTGTATCTTCCATATTCACACTTCAAATTCAAAATTTTAAACATAAAATGACTCTATAAATAACAAAAAGCTAAATCACAATATCCCTTATCCCTTATCCCTTAGCCTTCCTGCAATATAATGCCTTTAAATAATGATTCATACATTTAATTAATGATTTTTTTCCACTTATATTTGAAGTTAATATAGGGGTAAATGATTTCATATAAATTTTGTCCTAATGTTTCACCATCATATATTAATTGCAATAATTACAATGAGAACATAATTACAATTAAAACATTGTTACAAATCAGTGTAGCTTTTGTTATTGAAGTTGAGAATTCCTTTATTTTATTAATTTATAAGAGAATTTTTTAAAATTATATATAAATAATAACTCATTCCCTCAAATTAAAAGAGAGTGCTATATTGAAATTACTCTTCATTTTAATATTTTCAAATTTTACTTAAATGGAGAGTACATGCTATAATATTATGATAAAAAGAAAAAGAAGGTTAGACAACATGTTCTTTTAGATCAGCCATGAACCACTAGGTACATGTTCTTTTGGATCCGCCATGAACCACTAGGTGCTCTGAGTTGCGGTATATGCCATTACTCCATATCTTCCATTCAAATTTACGTTAGCTATTGTTTGAATATTCCCGTACAACCCAATGCTAATTAATATTTAAATCAATATCTGTTTGAATATCCCCTGCAACCCAATTCTAATAGCCTGGGAAACAAAAAATAGTTTAGTTGCGTACATGTAAAGAGTGACCGATATTAGCAACAAATGATTCAGGAATGGGCTCGGTACCTTCCTTTGTTTGGATCTGGAGGCCACCCACATCATCTTGGTAAAGAATGATAAGACAGCCTAGATCCGTATGAGCTTGTAGGAAATTTCCTCAGCAAAACCTGTTTTGGCATTTGGGTTACAGTACCAATTCATGTGTAGAAACTTGTCAAAAGGCGCCAATCTGTAGTGCTTACCCACGTCCACACCCAAACTGTACATAATGTGTTTCAACATTCTATGTGACAGATCCATCATCTCAGACATGTATTTCTGGATCGTCTCTCTGCAAGACATGATAAAAACTATCAAATACTTGTTCTGGATATGGGTGACTTCATAAGTAGAGATTTTAATTTTTCATAACCATCTTGAGAAAAAACATAAACATACCGAGATTTATGGCCAAAACTTGGAAGATGATGTGGCTAGACTCCATGGTTGATAATATGGAAGAAGCCCAATTCGCTGCAAGCGTCTCTCAGTTTCTCAAAGCTCCAACTATTCATTGTTGCTTCTTCCATATCACTCACTGCATAGGGTTGCACGCCTTGGCTTTGAACAAAGGATACCCACAAGAATTGAAAAATTTCCCCCGAAAATAGATGATTTGAATTCATTTAGGGGGTAGTTGAAGTTGGAAAGGGACCGGCCACAACCAGCATTAACTTGAAAATTAATTCGACGTGCACCAGCATCTACCCAACTCGCGAAAATTTTTAAAACTTTTCGGGCACAACATTGGATGGATTATCAACAGAGACCGTCACAGAGATGGGGGAGGTTGGAGGGGATTTTGCCACGTAGAGGCGGTCGGGCTACTAGCAATCGAGATAAGCGCGGCAGAGTTTGCTCGTCCACAAAAATTTGCAGCGTATCTCTGTCTTCCGGAGAGTGCTTGGCATTGGCTGTGCTATGGCGTAAGAATTTTTTTTTTAAATTTGCAATCGTGGCACTGAAATCGTGGACCTGCAAGGTGGAGGCTGCTGTCCGAGCGGAGGGGGCAGGGGTTAAATTTGACGGGTGACCCTATCCGTCAAGGAATTTTTTTATGACGTTTTTATTTTTAAACTGCCCATCATATGACTTTTAAAATTTATTTGTACAAGTTTCATCTAATTTCAAATTGTACAATAAAAGAACAATAGTTGTGAAATAATTTTCAAACCAAAAACATAATGCGCATGATTTCTCGGTTAGATACAACGACCTTTTTGGTGGCTCCCAGCCTTTCCCAACAACCAACTTTGCAGACAAAAAGTTGTGTTCAACCTCATTTCGGACAAAACCCAACAGTCTAATGCTATTTACTGCGCAAACCGCTATTGAAAGTGCAATCCAATTTTTTACAACAAATACAAAACAAAGCTCAATTTTTTACATAACCCACTGCTCAGAATTCAGCTGGTTTAATATCCCAAAACATATCTTGAAGATCTAATGTCAACACAGAAAGAAACCGGGACTCCAGGTAATCCGTCTCGAATTCGTTTACCGTTTAGTTTTATTAGATACGTTAGTACATCTAACATCTCTTGTCGTTGTAGACTGTAGTATAGTGATGACTCACTGAGTATTCCCGCCTATCACGCGGCCCGCGGGTGACCCGGGTTCGATCCCCGGCAACGGCGAGTTTTGATTTCCAATTTCTTCGCGGAAATCAATTGCAAACGGCGTGTTTTGTTTTCCAATTTGCCCGCGGTAATCAATTGCAAAATAACTAATATTT
This sequence comes from Pinus tabuliformis, assembly GCA_031772625.1. Classification (NCBI taxonomy): domain Eukaryota; kingdom Viridiplantae; phylum Streptophyta; class Pinopsida; order Pinales; family Pinaceae; genus Pinus; species Pinus tabuliformis. The sequence goes on along the minus strand of CM062814.1, from coordinate 952,474,829 downwards.
AGTATTTGGTTTTCCAATTTCAAAATTAATTATTCAGTTTTTACCACATTTTCTTGCTTCAACTTACATCACCCAATATTAATATGGTGTTGTAAGACTTAATAGAAGGCATTCGAAATCAAACGAGTCCAAAACCGCAACAGACATGATCTTGATCGAATATGGAAGCAACATGTCGAGTCAATAATCTTCATGGGAATCAGCCCAGAAAATAAGCCCATCACGGATTTTGCCATCATTGTGATTTTAACTAATTCAGAAATGGAGGAAGGCAGCATTGCTAAAACCATTGCAATTCAAAAATGAAAGAAATATACTAGCAAAACGAAAGTAATCTTATAGGGATATTTGTAATAATAGTTAAAAAATATTCTATACATTAAAGTTAAATTCAACTATGTAAAACAGTGCTGCTCATATTTTCACAAAAAATCTGAACATCAAATAGATATTTTGGGAACATCAAATGATAATGGGTAGGAACTAGGAAGCAGTGAAAGAGGGACTCTGCGAAACAGTGAGCCAAAGTAATAAACCATCCTTAGAATTACTGCGTACCTTTTGGCTGTTGAAGAGCGTCTTCAAAAGAAGAGTTTTTCCGGATCCACCCTTGCCAACAATGCCAATGCTCTTCGCCTTGGGTTCATCGATTACCAGCTTTTCGAGAATTGAAAATGCTTTTTGCTGTCCCACTATAAGGGGTTCGTCGATCAATTTCATCATTGCAGACCTCGTTGGAGCCAGAACACCATGGTATGTACTTGCAAAAGTGCTTGAAGAAGTCAAGGTTACGATCTGCCCTAGTTCCTCTTGGAGCTTTTGAGTTTGACCCTCTAGTAGCTCTGGAATTTGGGCCAACGCAACCAGAGGGGACAATTCGATATGTTCATTGATCTCTGAAATCAAACCCCTGATCCTCCGGCTGGTTTGATAACGAGATATAATGTTACACATAGGTATTGTGGAAGTTTGCACCATTTTAGATGCCTGCTGGAGAAGGGCGTCCAACTCTTTAAGCCATCCGTTTACAGCTGAAGCCTTATTTTTTTCCTTCCTGTTTATTGCTGGCCGGTATTTTTGGATCTCCTTAACGATAGGCTTGATTTTCACTACCAGATCTTTCAGAGATGCCATTTCCTTCTGGCAGCGAACCGCAATGTTTATGTGATCAAGAATGTGCTGGATAGTTTTGTCAATACCAACCCCAATAAATCCAGAGCATTGAATACCCACCAGAGCATTGAATACAACTACTTTTGATGCAGAGATTTCAGGGTATAAAAACCAAACGCTATGCGAATGCGATACATATCAAAAGCCGAATGTGAATTGAATGCTAATTTGATAACTGGTAAGTGGTAAACCCGAAGGGCCGAATGTGAATTAAATGTTAATTGAATGCAAAATCTGCATCCTGATCCGATCACTGTCACACGCGGTACACCATATTAAAAATGCCATAGGTTAAATATATATAAAAAAAAATTATAAAAGAAAAATTAAAACTTTTAATTTTTATACATGCCCGTCAATATGACGGTTTTGAAAATGAATGGCAAGTTCCGCATGACGTGGAGGTTCAAAAATAACCCGTATTTTACGAGTAAAAATGCAAAATACGTCCATACGGGCGTCAAATTTAACCCCTGGCTGCGGGCCGAGCGGTGACACAAAGGAGGACCGTTTGGGTCTGCGGTGTGTTGAGACTGCGCGTGGAGGTTGGGTCTACCACGAATCTGGATCAGTGACTCAGAGTCGTGAGACCGTTGCTTCAACTGCGGATCGTGGTGGCAGCTCGGATTGGTTGGTGATCTCGGATGGTGGTGGCAACTCGGGTTGGTCGGCACGCTGGAGCTGCGCGTGGTGAAATTTGTTGGGTGGTAGATCACAAAACCAAACATACATCTGTGTGTTGGATCTTTAGTTTACCAGAGCCTCCATACGAATACAACACTGTCGGTGGTGCCTTTGTCGTGTACAAGGTGTAAGGCTTAACTGCCACCGTCGTGAGGAGGAGGATGCGATGTGTTCACCGTGTTGGAGCATAAAGAGTGGTATGGAGGAGGCAGCGGTTAACCAGCCTGCCCCGGGCATTAAATGTCCGGGGAGATCCAGGCTGGATAGCCCGATAACACGCGAGTCGGCCATTTTTTATTTAATGCCCAGTCTCCCCGCTCGCGTGTTATCAGGTTATCCAGCCTGCATCTCCCCGGGCATTTAATGCCCTATGGCAGGCTGGTTAGCCGCTGCGGTATGGAGGATGCTTATAGTCTTTGAATAGTTTTTTTAAAGAGAATTATAATATGGTCTATCTAACTTGCCATATACTATAACATTCGTTGTTAAAAAAAATAGTGGGTGGGTGCATTTTGAAAAAAAAGATTCTTTTTAAAAGAAAAAGGGGAACTTTGAATTAAATTAAATTGGGGCATATTAGCTTTTGCAATGAAGATTAAACATTTTGAGAAGGTGCTTTGAGATCGTTTGTTGTGGATATGGGATAAATCTGTCTTTTTCAAATGGCTAGAGGTCAATTCTTTATTTCTTGAGGGAGATTTATTAAGATGAACAACCAGATGGCAGAGGCTTATCTGAATGAGAGAAATAAGCTCGATAGTTCCAATTATTCCAATTGGAAATTTAAGTTGTAGACTCTCTTGGAGGGGCAAAACGCATGGGAGATTGCAACCAGTGATGAGTTGAAGCTGACCCTAGCTATAGGAGGAACAACAACAACAATCCAGGACTGGGAAAAAAGGGAGAACAAAGAAAAAGTGATGCTTAAATTGTCTGTGAAAGATTGCATTATTCCTCATATCCGCGAATGTAAATCTGCAACAGACATCTGGACAATGCTCAAGGACCTATACGAGATCAAGAACACAAATCGCCTGTTGTTTCTAAAGAGCAAGATTCTCTCCATTAAAATGGAGGAGAATGAATCAGTAGCAACGTTCATCTCTCGTATCAAGGAGCTTAAGAATAAGCTGGGCGACATTGGCGAAACAATGTCAGACACTGATCTGGTCACAATTACCATGAATGGTATGATTGACGACTATCAGATGTTCATCACTGGGTTGAATGTGAGAGAAAAAGCTCCCAAGTTTGAAGAATTGACAGGGATCCTAATGCAGAAGGAGGAAGGGTGGATGGCCCTGAAACCACAGAACTCAGATCTTGCCCTAATGGCAAAGAAGAAGCCCTTCAGAGGAAAGGCAAATGCAACACACAAAAGCGAAGGAACCCCACAAAGAAAGCCACCTCCATCTCAAGGTATGTCTTCAAACAGAAGTGATTCAGGACAATTTTTTTTTTTATTGCGGTAGAGTTGGTCATATAGCTAAACATTGTTGGAAGAAGAAGTTTGATGAAGGTCAACAAAGACACAAGAAGCATGCAGGTCATTTTGTTGATGAAGAACAAAATCAGAATCTCAGACTGTTCATATCTGATTGTGTTTTCTGCTGAGGATGATGAAGCAGAAACTTGGTTTGTGGACTTAGGAGCTTCCACCCACATGACAAGAAATAGGCATTGGTTTGAAAATTTCAAAGAGACCAGCAGTGGAGCAAACATCTATCTTGGCGATGATAGAGGGTACCAAATCAAAGGATATGGTAATGTTCCTGTCGTTTTTCCTGATGGAAATATTAGGCATATTCAAAATGTAATGTATGTACCCAGAATAAAAAAGAATCTGATCTTTGTTTCTATGATAACAGATCAGAATCTTAAGGTAGAGTTTTTTAAATCTTATTGTGTTATTAAAGATTTGTTGGATCATATGAAGCCAATTGCATCAGAGTTCTGACTTGTAGTTTGTCTCTTGTATTGGGGAAGCAAAGTATTTATGGTCTAACTATGCCAAGAGAATTTGAATATTTCTTTCTGGAGAGCCCAGGGAGAAATGGGCAACGCCATAGCCAGATTTTTTGATTGAATAGTCTCATGTGGGCTTAAGGAAGTTCACATATTGATGCTTGGTTTAAATGGAGCAGGAAAGACAACAATTCTCTACAAATTCAAACTGGGGGAGTACGTGAGAATAGTGCCCACTATAGGGACTATAATGTTTAAGAATCTGAGCTTCACCATTTGGGACATAGGGGGCCAAGATAAAATCCTCCATCTGTGGAGACAGTATATGGTCAATGCCCAGGGGTTGATATTTGTTCTGGACAACTGTGACAAGGAGAGGATGAAGGCAACAAAGCAAGAGTTGGATAAGTTGATGATTGATCCAACACTAGAAGATGTAAAGTTGTTGGTTCTGGCCAACAAACATGACATCTCATCTGCAATTCCAGTGAGTGAGACAATGGAAATGGTGGGTCTGAATAACCTCAAGCACATAAAATGGAACATACATAAATGTAGTGGCAAGATTGGAGAAGGTCTCAGGGATGGCTTAGATTGGCTTGCTAACACTATCAAGAAAATGATGGACGCGCAAACTGGAACTAGGGTTTTTCATGGCGGAAAATTTTTATGGGGAGCAGCTAACTGGCCTTGTACGCAAGGGGTGTCGGTGGGTGATCCAAGGACTACGGGCTGCATTTGCCTCTTATGGTTCCGCCCCCATGTGACTAGAACTGCGTGGTTGGTTCATTTGGGAGGGTCACAGGGGGTGCCGGGGTGCTCTGTACAATGGATGAGTGCGGAAATCCTCCGGCGGGAGGTGGAACCTTGTCTGCCCATGCATTGACCCTTAACTGTTTACAACGATGGACATGGGGAACCAGAGCTAGCCTCTACACGGAGTATGACTCCGACAATGGCTGAGTTTTTTCCAAGTGCCTCCAAAATGGACCCTTTTTGGGCCGTGAGAACAGGGGCGGATGCGGATAAACCGGTACAACTCCTCCATACTTTCTTGCTTTCGGGCCACGTATTCAATTTTCTGAGCTGCTTCTTGTGTTCTTCCTTGGCTCAGCCGTCCCGTGAGCCGTTTTTCATCTAGGCTACGACAGTCTTACCGCCATGTCCAACCTCCATGCACGCCATCCGTCTCCCAGGGACATTCTGAGCCCCCAACGAAGTGTGGACTCCGGACTTTCTGGGGGAGTATGGCTCCAGGCACCTATCATTGCCCACCTAGATCCAAATTTTTATTAAACTTCCTGTTGGGCATTCACTTTCAACATGGGTAAATCTTGGAGATAATGTGTTGTAGCTGAAATTTAACATTATGCAACAGGCTGGTTATCCTGTTCAAATGTAGAACCTGATTTTCGAAGGCAGAGCGTTACAGGATATTCGGTCTATGCAAGAATATCGTATTCAACTCGCATCCTCCATAATCCTAAATATGAGATTAAGCGGGGGTGTGGGATCTACCGTAAAAAACTTAAAGGCTGGAAATGGCTTTGGAGGCAGTTCTTCGAAAAACATAGAAGCTAATCAGAAGCAACGAAACGGAAGTCCCTCTTTCAAGAACATCCTGCAAGGGAACAGAACAGCAGTAGAACCAAAAAAATAGGTTGGTACTTCCCCTAGCCCATACATAGTGGAGCTTCTGAACTCTATTCCAGAACTTACCATCGAAAATTCAGAAACAGCTGAGCACTGTGCTGCTTTTGAATCTCAAGCAATTATTTGTCGTTTTAACTGTTTTTGGCCAAAACCTATAGAGTTATTTCATTGGATATTGGCCAACTGGTCACTAGATTGTGAAATACACCTCTGTTCAAATGGATTTTTCATTGTAAAATTCCCATCAACAGAATCCAGGAACAATATTATTCAGGAAGGCCCATGGTTCTAGGGTTTAACGGGCCTTTTAATCACACAATGTTTCCCTGCTTTCAATGCAAATACCATGGTTTTTTCTAGATTTCTGGTGTGGATCTGCCTGCAAAATCTCCCACTCCATTTCTAGGAGGAGCGAGTACTCACAGGAATCAGGAACATCATTGGGAAATGTATCAAAACGGATACCCAAAGACTAGAAGAAAGGATCTACACACATGCCCCGATATGTGTAGAAGTAGTTCTTAGCAAAGGATTATTGGATTGCATACAACTCATCCATAAGTAGATGAACTAGACATAGACACTAGACTATGAGAACACAACCTTCAGATGTCGAATCTGCAAACAAACAGGGCATCTACAAAATATGTGCTCGGAAGGCAAGAAAGACATCGACAGGAAGAAGAGAAATGGGAAACAACCCAAGGGATGGAATTTCCCTCCACTCGGCCAAGACGAGGAGGAAGAGGAAGTTGTGGAGGAAACTATACAAATCGAGCACAACTAGACAACACAGGTACCAAAAAATCAAGGGGAAGTCTCCCAGGACCTCAATGGAATGCAAGATAATTCGGAAAAAACAAAAATAACGCAGAAGATATGGAAACTAATGGGTATAATCATACCCACTCAACAGACAACTTGGACTCAGATAAGGACAAGGCAAGGCCTGAACCTGGTTTTTAACTTGCACTTGTCTCTGATACGCCATCTCAAGGAGAATGGCGCAAGGTGGAAAAAAAGAAGGGGAGAAAAGCCTAGCTTTTATCCTTATTGTATATTAGTTTTTTTTTTGCATATCTCTGTTTAACATCAAGTCCTGACTCGATGTTGCTTGGTTCACTGTGAAACGTAACATGTAATTTTGTTTTAACTAATAAAATTATGCCTTTTTCCTTGGAAAAAAAGAAGCTAGTTGTATCAAGTGTTCGTGTGGGAGGTCTATACAAACTGAATGTGAGGAGTGCGCCACACCAAGCCTTGACCTCATCAGTTATGACTGCAGAAGATTTATGGCATCAAAGATTCAGCCATATTAATTTCAATGACCTGCATCTACTTCAAAAACGAGGTATGGTCAATGGTCTCCCTGTTTTAAAGAATGTTCATGTTGATTGTGAAGCATGTGCTCTTGGGAAGATGCACATAGATGAGTTTCCTGTAAATGTAGATAGAAAGAAGAGAGATATACTAGAGCTAGTGCACACTGATTTATGTGGGCCAATGCAGACAAGGTCATTGGGAGGTGCCTATTATTTCTTACTATTTGTTGATGAATGTACGAGATTCACTTGGGTATATTTTCTTAGAAAAAGAGTCATACTTTTGAATACTTTAAAGAGTTCAGAAGCATGATTGAGAAGCAAACAGGAAAATTCATCAAGATTCTCCACTCGGACCAAGGGGGAGAATACAAGAAGGTTGGTTTCATCAAATACTGTAAATACCATGGGATATTGCAATAGTTCACAATACCCCACACTCCTCAACAGAATGAGGTTGAAGAGAGGAAAAACATAACCCTTGTGGAGTGTGCTTGCAACATGCTAAAAGGTAAGAATATGTCTAATGGATTTTGGGCTGAAGCAATAAAAACTGCAGTGTATTTGAAGAATATGAGTCCAACAAAAAGTCTTTATTTTAAAACTCCTTTCGAAGATTTACTAGTTTTTAAGCCTGCAGTTAATCATTTATAAGTTTTTGGCTCCAAAGACTTTGCTTATGTTCCAAAGGAGGATAGGAAGAAACTGGATTCAAGGCCATTACATGCATTTTGTTGGGTATTGTACATAGTTTAAGGCTTATAAATTGTTTAATCCCTCTACTGGTAAAGTATTTTCAAGTAGAGATGTAGTATTTCATGAGCAGGTTAATGATGGAAACCATGAGAGTGCCAATGAAGAGTGGCACATGCCTTTGCTGATGGAAGAAGGGAGTGATGAAACAGGAGACAACCATGAGCAGCAACAGCAACATCAAAAAAAGGAAGTGGATGGTACAGATGCAATTTCCAAGCCAAACCCACCAAGGGATGATCAGAACAAGTTTGAAGCCACTCCACCACTCAAGAGATCAGGTAGGCAAACTTAGTTGCCAACAAGATATAGGGAGAATTCTTTTATAACTAGTATGTTAAATGTTGTTGAACCCTCTAGTTATAAAGAAGCTAGTCAATATAGTGAATGGAGGGCAGCCATGGAAGAGGAATATGAATCAATACTTAAAAACAAAACCTGGGATCTAGTTGAATTACCTAAAGGCAAACAACCCATAGGTTGCAAATGGCTATACAAGCCTAAATTTAAAGCAGATGGGAGTATAGACAAATATAAAGCTAGGCTGGTTGCAAAGGGGTACTTGCAGAAAGAAGGTATAGACTATGAGGAAACCTTCGCCCCTGTAGCTAAATTAAACACAATCAGAATGTTAATTTCTTTAGCTACCAAACATCATTGGACGATACACCAGCTAGATGTGAAATCTACATTCTTAAATGGTGAATTAAAAGAAGAAGTGTATTTAGTGCAACCTGAGGGGTTTTTTAAATAGGGGGAAGAACATTTAGTCTGTAGATTGAAGAAAGCATTGTATGGACTAAAACAGGCACCCAAGTCATGGTATGATAAAATTGATTCATTTTTCCTACAACATAGTTATAAAAGAAGCAAGAATGACCCTAATCTGTATACCGTGTTTGACAAAGAGGGGCAAATTGTTTTGATTTCTTTATATGTAGATGATCTTATCATTACAGGAAATGTAGATGAACTCATTAAAGAAATCAAAGAGCAAATGTCACAGGTTTTTGAGATGAAAGACCTTGGAGAGCTACACTATTGTTTGGGTCTGGAAGTCTGGAGGGATTCTGGCTAGACTTTTCTGTCATAGGGTAAGTATGTTAGGAGTTTACTGAAAAAGTTCAGAATGGATCAGTGCAAAGCTGCAGCAGTGCCTTTACAATCAGTGTTCCACGGGGACTCGCCCCCTCCCCCTAGGGGTCTAGTTTCCTCGCTCCCCCGCGCTTCGGGGACTTGGGTACGAGTAGGGGACGTTTCCCCACGCTCCCAAAATGGAGGAAACTCAGGGGGACGTGCCAGGGAAACGTTTCCCTTCCCTGAGGGGGTGTTTCCAAAAAGGGGGACGTGGGGGGGTGTGGGGGGACGAGAGGGGACGAGGGAGGGCGAGAGGGGACGTGGGGAGACGAGGGAGGACGTGGCACACCTTTAATGCATTGAAAACCATTTTAATTAACTAAACGTTGAACTTAATCTTTAATTAAGAGTTAATTAACGTTTAGGGTTTTGGAAAATCGTTGTTTCATGTTATAAAAATGGCACCCTGAACCATGAACAACACACTCACAACCTTTTAAAGTTCGCTGAGCGCTCCACTCACAACGTTGGATTTCACTGTTCAGATTTTAATAAACAGTGCCTGTATCATTATTGGTTGTATTAGGAATTGTATACAAAAGGTAAATTACCTAAAAAAAGTCAGTGAATTAATACAATTTGTTGAAAGTGCAAGCTAGGAAAACCAAGACCTTGAATCGATTCAATATGGGCTCTCCCCATTCATGGTGATAGTAGGTTTAGGAAAAGAGCCTACTGTCACATGTTCTGAAAAGTGGATTTGACTATTTTATTTCCAGGAACCAATTAACCACAAGTATGGGTGAAAAATCCGACTTGTAAAAACTTAAAAGACTACCTCCTTGACTACCATGCGTTGTGTTGATGAGACCTGACTGAAATATAATATTGTTGATATAATAAGACCTGATTAAAATACAGAATGTTAATATTCCACCAGCCACCCAACTACTTTCCTATATGATTTCTCAAAATTCTGCCCTGACATCTAATTTTGATCCCATGAGAACTTAAAGGGTTCAAAATATACATTCACTCAAAGAAAGAAACCAGTAGGATCTATAAAATGGAAACTAACTAAGCAGTCAAACAACATGAAAAGAAGAAAGTAACTTCCACTTACGTGTCTATCATTTTTTGCATGAGATTGCCGATGGAAAAATCTATGGCACAAGGTTATGGTTGTCGCAATAGTTACCTGGGAACTGAATAAACAATAGACAGTCAGCCTATTACTATATTAGGCCTATGGTCTTTACCCGTGGAAAAAGCATCCAGGTTCCATTTAGTCCAAGTTCCAAAAATGATTTCTTTTAGACTTTTTCTCTAGGTTAGCAGTATCTAAAACAGAATTGTGAAGGTATATCAGACCTATGGGCTAGTCCTATGGAAGCATTGCCAAATAGGCTATTCATATATTAATATTATCAGTTGAAAATCTACGGCCTGCCTAACTAATATGTCAAGAACTTAGAAGTCGAGTTTCTCAAAATCATTATACATAATCCACTATAGTTCTGAGTTCTCTCTATGTTTAAATTTTCTTCTAAGAAGGACAGTTCTCTCTTTGTTTAAGTTTTCTTCTAAGAAGGATTGTGTAAATTTTCAAATTCATTGCTTTCTTGCTCTAGGAATTCATATCAATGATCATGCTTTGCAGCTTTTCAATTCAAACCAAATTGTCATAGTGGACTCAATTAATAAATTATATTTTATATTTATAAATTTTTAAGACCCTGACGCTCCCCCACGTTTCCTAAAAAATGGTAGGGAGCTTTTGCATAGGCCGCTCCTGCGCCCCCTCGCTCCCTCGCCCCCTTGTCCCGGAACCTTGGTGGAACATTGTTTACAATAGAATACCAAACTTTAGAATGATGATGGTTCTAGGAGGCAGATGCAACATTGTATAGACAACTAGTTGAGAGTCTAATCTACTTGACTATAATTAGGCCTGATTTGGCTTATGCAATCAGTGTATCGAGCCAATTCACATCAAAGCCTCTTGAGAGTCATTGGGTTGCAGCGAAAGGCGTCTTAAGGTATCTTCAAGGAACCTTAGACTATGGTATTAAATATATTGATTCGTGTGATGTTAAATTGACAGGTTACTCAGACTTTGACTGGGCCGGAAATCTAGATGACCAACAATCCATAACGGCTTATGCATTTAGCATTGGGTCCGGGGTCATTGCATGGAGTAGCAAAAAGCAGAACACAGTATCCTTGTCTTCAGCAGAAGTTGAGTATCAAGCGATGTGTGCAACAACTTGTGAAGTAGTTTGGTTGAGGAGACTTCTCCATGATGTTGGAGAAGAACAAAAGGTTGCAACAGTTATCAAATGCGACAACCAGAGCTCTATCAAACTTGCAAATAATCTAGTATTTCATAAAAACACAAAGCACATTGATACACAGTTTCATTTTGTCAGGGAGAAAGTTCAGTCAAAGGAAATCCATATTGAATATTGTAATACATGTGACAATGTTGTTGATATTTTCACTAAGCCTCTCGGTAGAATCAAGTTTGAATTGTTTAGGGAAATGTTAGGAATACTTGTGAACCCCTTTCTCCATTAAGGGGGAGTGTTGAAGATAATGGAGAAATGTAATTTAGGAGAGAGTCAGTTCACTAGAGCCTTAGATTAGGAATTAGTTCCTATTTCTTAGGTATATGTTCTAACTTCCCTATTTGCGTGTTTATTATATATTAATGATTTGTAATGTGATTGAAGGAGAGCATTTTGCTAAGGAAGTCTCCAAGTGAAGCTCCTCACCTGTGAGCTTCCTAGTTTGATTAATAAAGTTGGTTCTTCAATTCTTAACAACATTGCACTTCGATTAATAATTTAGTTATTAAGTTTGATTTTGTTCAGGATGGCTTCACCAATGTATTGACTCACGGTGGTGGAGAAAATATGCCTACCATGGCCATTTAATCTCACTGAATTGAATTCCAGGCCCTTGTTCTTGTGACCATACATCACATTGTAACCTTCAAAAAGAAGAACATGCTCCCATTCAATTTGGCATTGACATACTTTACAAAATGAGGGAAAATGTAGTTACTCTTCACGGCCCAGACTTTAGGTATTAATCTTTTTGCATTCAGATAATTTGCAAGGCCAACAACCTTTCGAGCTTGCTTTCTCACTTTGTTTGTCTCTTCACTGTTGCAACAACTTTCAATGTCAACCCAATGCGATGGTACAATATTCAGACATTAGAAAATCATCTTCAATTGGAGATGAAGACTTTCTCTTCCTCAAACAATTTCCCTTCAGCATCTGGCTACGACAACTTTTATGAGAGTCACAACTACTTCCGCCAAAACTCTTTCCAACATTGGAAGGAAACACCATGACACAAATGAGAAGAAAAAGTTGCACATAGTTACACCCATTAAAAAAATGGAATTGGCTGGTGTATGAAAATTTTCTTCTGTCATCACTTTTCATACAATTGCACATAATGTTGTTTAGCAACATCTCATAGTAATGCCATAGGGCCTCAACATTTCCCTGGTTTTAGTGGTAGATCCTCTTGTTAACACACCATAATTGATGGCACAACCATAGGAATAGACTTCACTACTTTATTCTCAATGGATGAGCAAATGGAGAATTAATTTGCAAGATTGTCCTAGTTCTAAAGAAGAGATAAAAAATTGGGTGTTTGAAAAATTCAAGACTGCCATGTGGGAAAACCAGGCTGGTAGAAAAAAAATGATGTATGTCAAAAACTTCAACCCATCATAATCGCATGAAGAAAAGACTTATTTGAGTGCCCCAATCAAGGGTAAGGCAATAATTTTAATAGGCTGTTGAGGACCGAATCTCACCATCTTAGGTGTGAAATAGGTAGATGGATAATCCCCAAGGAAGAGTGGGAAGCAAGAATTTCATCTTTTGCAGGACAAGAGTGGTTGAAACCAAGTGGCACTTCAACATGGAATGTCCGGCTTATGAGGAAATTAGTAATCAATTTGAAAGTGGTCTAAAGGTGGAGAGTTTGAGCATGATGTTTGAGGAAGCAAGGCTTCACAAAACTGTGAATTTCTTGATCAAAATTCATGGCAAAAGGGTCGTTCTAGAGGGAAACTTGAGAGTGTGATGTCTTGTCTGATGTGGAGTTTGGGTCCCTTAGACCGTTGGGACCCGTGGATTTCATTAACATATATCTAATCTAATCTAATCTAATCTCCTTTAAATTGACACGAAATTCATGGCAAAAAGGTTGTTCTAGAGGGAAACTTGAGAGTGTGGTGTCTTCTCTTATGTGTTGTTTGGGTCCCTTAGACAGTTAGTTCTCGTGAACGTCATTAAAATATATCTAATCTAATCTCCTTCAAATTGGCACGAGGATCATTATCTATGAGGTTTGAAACCATCATATCCAATTACCATATGCCTTCATTGCTAAGTCGAATAATAACAAGCATGAATCCTGTTGAATCTTGGAAACCATAAACAAAATAGTGAAGGGGTCCCTGGCTGTATCTGATTTAATGCAAAGGGAGTTCGCTATTAACCAAGTGCTGCCAAGTAGCCAAAGCCATTTTGATAAACTAATTTACACAAACCAACAAATTGCAGAACTTCGGATAAGAATGGGGTTTGCTTTTTGATCGGAGTCGTCCAATTCTAAGCGAGGCAGCTAGTCGTTGAAATATGGTCAAATTTCTTTTCATCTTACCTTTTCATAATTCAATGAAAGGAATCACAATTGTAACTACTTGCCATATATTCAACAATTTGTCAGAATTGATATGGAGACATTTTTACAATGACCATTGAAATATTGTGTATGAATATAAAACTCAGACAACTCTTGTGTTCCAATTTAAAACACATCATATCAGTGCTTATGTTCTAGAATTTTCTTTGAGTTTGAAGCTTATCTGAGATACATCCATCGATATTGATTTCCATTAACACACACCCCATGGTAAATCCATTACAAATCCCTATCACACGTGATAAACACATTAGGCATCATAACGAGAGAGATGAGAATACCCAAGAAAGCTACCAAATTCTTGGAAAAACTTAAAAAATTTAGTGGGCCAGTTTACCAAGAAAATGTTGCAACATAGGCTCCAACTGGGGATTTCTTCCCCCTGTGGGATGTAGAGAAAAAGAGACTATGTGCCTTGAATCCTTTGGGCATGGAGTCATACCAATCCCATCAATGATTTATGTCTTTACCATGTATCCTACAAACTGTGAACTGAAACCTACACTCTTTTTTTCTTAATCTGACATTAGGGGAATTTTGAGGTCTAAAATGGGCTTCCTAAGGAAATTATAAAATAATAGTGGAAATAATAAAATAAGATTATATTACATCATCAAATTTTGGAGAGAAAAGAGAAGAAAACTAATTTTTCAACTCGTATTTTCAACCTATCTCCCTATAGGTTTACTCAAATTTTGAAAGGAAATACTCGTTGGATGAAAAATTTGATTCCTCATCCAAAGGTTACCCATGTTGTATACTTTCGATAGACCCTACTAAATGAAAAATGAGAAATACATGAAAAACGTGATTGCAATAACGTTTTTCATATATTTCTCATTTTTCGTGTAGTAGGGTCCATCGAAAGTATGCAACATGGGTACTCCTTGGATGAAGAATTAAATTTTGCATCCAATGAGTACTCCCACTTGAAATTTGAATAAAACCTTAGGGAGATAAGTTTAAAATACGAATTGAAAAATTAGTTTTATTATTTTTTAATCTTTTTACTTTTTACTCCAAAAATTGTGAATCATCCCCCATGGTTGACATCATCATCTTGAATCCTATTGGTTCTTATAAAATTTATTTTGGTTGTACATTTTTCTTAAGAGGCCCATTTTAGACCTCAAAATTCTCCTAATGAACCATTCTTGTTCATCACCAAATGATACTGCAAACATCCACCAGTGTAAATGAAAATAAACCACAGTGGTGCCTAATCCATTGGGCTATGGAGTCTTATTAATGTCCATCAATGAATTTTCCATTTTCAAATATCTTGTAACCTATTCTATTCAAACTATACAATCCACACAGTGCAAACTGAAGCAACTACAATTTATTTGTATGTTGAAGCAAGTCAAAAACCAATTGTTCTACTACACACTGAATGCTTATAAAACAAACTTATTTAATCACACACCTTTATCTTATTGAACTGGAAATTTGTCTTGTTAAGTGTAATCAAACTTCCAGTCCAACCAAGTGAGGAGTGGATTATCTAACAAACCACCTTGTACATAGATGAAAATATGAAAAGAATATACAAGATGAAAATGGAATTCCATGAGTAGTTTATACTTACAGATGCATATAAGTATACTGCTCAAACATGAAACATTGGAAAACTTTGAAAACTCTATCCTTTGTAGATATCGGAAATTTTTTATCACTGCTGAGAGGAAGAAACATATCATGTTGAATGTCTTCTTTACTCTGATTAACAATACTGATCTTCAAACTAACACAACAATAAATGCATCTGACATCTCGAACTAGTGGAATTTTCAACCCATGGAATTGCCAAATAGAAACAAATTGGAGCTGCCAAGTGAAATGAATGTAGCCAACGACCAATGTGTAATCCTTATTCACTATCAAAGAATAGATCTAGATTATTATCATTCTTCCAGGGAAATATCTTGGTTACTTTCTTTCTCGACAACGACGCCAAATGTTGTATCTATTTCTTGAAGACAATTTTTGGTTGGAAATTGTGCCAAGAAATCAACTCAACCTACTTTAGGTTCAAGTTGGCCCTTGAACCAGAGGGGCTTCCCTCGAATGTTACAAAACTAATGATTGTTCATGGCAATCAACAATAGTCTTTTAAGCACAGTGGCCAGATTATGGAAACTAGGGGTTTGTTGAGAGGTAGTTGTTGATGAGTTAGAATGACTGTTTTGGATATATAAACCAAATCCCCCAGAAGTTCGAACAACAGGGTTATTCTCAACCTTGACAGATACCTATTGTTGTAAATAATGAAGGAAGACTACAAGAATATAACAAACTAACTTCTTACCCAAACTAAGTATATAAGTAGTCTATTGTAGAAAGAAAGCGCACAAAATGACATTCAATGGCTCAACAATAATACAAATTGGAATTATACAGAAGGAAACAATCTTCAAATGCAGAGGAACTAACATAACATACAATTTATTTAGTTGTTCAGTAAATAATATAACTCAGTCAGGAGAACTAAGGAAGGCTGATACTCAGCCTAGCCTCTCCTTTGGATCTATACAACCTCAAATGAACGAAAGAAAGAGATGAAAAGCACTAGATAGTACTAACATATGAAACAAATCTACCAAATGTTGAGACAAAATCTTTTGATTAAAAATCCTAAAAAGAAAATGCCTCCACAATACAAATTACAAATCTTGGTCTCAAAAGCCAACCCCTATTAAATACATGATAAAAGTAAAAGAATATATAGAGAAATATGATCCTTCAATTGTTACAAGCTTTCCAGATCAAATCCTAACAATAGACTTAAAAAAAACAATTTCTAATTTGTTACAAGGAATCTGGAAATGAATCTGCCATCAAATCAGGAAATTGATTCTTTGACGGTTGATATCCTGCCTTAAAAGCTGAAGTTATAGGAGTCGTCTAACTAGGTGGAGGAATAACTAGGTGGAGGAATTGCGCGGACGGCCAAAAGTGGCCCGAATTCGGGTAAAAAAATTTCAAAAAACGTTGTAGAGGCAGTGTTTGAATCGTGTTTTTGATGGTGGAAATGGATTCAGCACCATCAAAAAAGTCCAGGGCACCTAAAATTTTGAAGTTTAACAACTATAATTTGGATTTACAAAAATATTTGCGGGATTTTCTCCAAATATGACCGGAATTTCCATAACTTTCCGGACAACTCCTCTGCGTTTAGACTACATGGAAGCTATATGCTGATCTTGTTCCTTCGAATCTGGAATTGATTTGTTTGACTGCCACCTTTCCTAACAATTATCCTTTAATTCTATCTTAAGGAATATATCTTTGTCCACCTGCTCCAAAAGTTCGCACAACGCTTACCAGCGACAATGCCTCTCATCTTCCAGAGTTCCCCTTTTTCAGGTTTCCTTCTAACACAGCTTGTATTACGTCCAAAACATGCTTGCATCACAAATTGCTAAGTGGAAAATTGCTAGAATGTCATGAAATTCATCACCAAGTCCTGTACCAACTTGTCTGCCATTAGCAGCAAGAAACTGACTTCCAGTGAACCCAGATTCGCTGCCTTTGTACATAGTTTAACAACATCCTTGAATTCTTTCCATTCGTATGCTTTTACATAGCCGCAAGGTTAAGCAACAATTCTTTTTCGTCATGTAGACATAGCTCTATTCCCATAGCCGACATGTCCTGAGCAGAAGGAATGATTGTTGTTGTGGTAGATGATACAGGAAGCTGTCCACTCCTGAGCAGAAGGAATGATTGTTGTTGTGGTGGATGATACAGGAAGCTGTCCACACATAGTAGAAAGAAGTGTAAGAGCGGGCACACACCAATAGTCCATCCCAATTTTTATTTTAAAGGGGCAGATGTCAACTTCGTCATACTGGATTGTAGAATTAGCTCAAATAAAATGGGCACAGAAATTTAAATCTTCTTTATTGGCTGCTTCAGGAATTTTCTTCAAATAATTTACCAAAGTTTCATTATCCGAATTCAAACAGATTTGAACAAAAATCCATAGCGAGGCTGCAATCTAGCGTAATCAGAATTGATAAAGAACCAATGAAATGAGTCCCCTGCAGAAATTGTAAGACGAGGAAACATATGTGCGCCTGAACCTCCGCCTTCCCAATAAAATTATTGCAATAAAAACCAAAGATAACGCATGATGTACCAGAACACTCTATTATCCTTAAGATTAGCCCTTCAAAATAATTCAATGAAAGTGCAAAATCTTGGGTAAAACAACAAAAGATATGAGAACAATGATCTACCCTTTGTATCTTGCTCGTATATACTGAAATATCAATCTGTTGAGCCATAATAAAGGCCGCCGATTACTCCATTATTCAAACATTGCACTTCGATTAATAATTTAGTTATTAAGTTTGAGCTTCTTCAGGATGGCTTCGCCAATGTATTGACTCACGGTGGTGGAGAAAATATGGCTGCCATGGCCATTTGAATCCCACTGAACTGAATTCCAGGCCCTTGTTCTTGTGACCATACATCACTTTGTAACCTTCACAAAGAAGAACCTACTTTACAAAATGAGGGAAAATGTAGTTACTCTTCACGGCCCAGACTTTAGGTATTAATGTTTTTGCATTCAGATAATTTGCAAGGCCACCAACCTCTCGAGCTTGCTTTCTCACTCTGTTTGTCTCTTCACTGTTGCAACGACATTCATTGTCAATCCAATGCGATGGTACAATATTCGGACATTAGACAATCATATTCAATTGGACATGAAGACTTTCTCTTCCTCAAACAATTTCCCTTCAGCATCTGGCTACGACAACTTGTATGAGAGTCACAAGTACTTTCCCCAGAACTCTGGCTACGACAACTTGTATGAGAGTCATAACTACTTCCCCCCGAACTCTTTCCGACATTGGAAGGAAACACCATGACACAGATGAAAAGAAAAAGTTACACATAGTTACCCATTGAAAAAAATAGAATTGGCTGGTGTATGAAAATTTTCTTCTGTCACAGATGAGAAGAAAAAGTTGCACATAGTTACCCATTAAAAAAAATAGAATTGGCTGGTGTATGAAAATTTTCTTCTGTCATCACTTTTCACACGCTCGCACATAATTTTGTCTAGCAACCTCTCATAGCAATGCCATGGGGTCTCAGTATTTCCCTGGTTTTAGTGGTGGCTCCTCTAGTTACCGTACCATAATTGATGGCACAACCATATGAATAGAATTCACTACTTTCTTTTTAATGCATGAGCAAATGGAAAATTAATTGGCAAGATTGTCTTAGTTCTAAAGAGGAGATAAAAAGTTGGGTGTTTGAAAAATTTAGAGAAAATTAGGTGGGTAGAAAAAAAACGACCTATGTCAAAAAGTTCAACTTTTCACAATGGCATGAAGAAAAGACTTTATTTGAGTGCTCCAATTAAGAGTAAGGCCAAAATTTTAATAGCGCAGCTGAGGACCCGATGTCACCATCTTAGGTGTGAAACAAGTAGATGGATAATCCTCAAGGAAGCGTGGGAAAAAAGAATTTGTATCTTTTGCAGGACAGGAGTGGTTGAAACTGAGTGGCACTTCATCATGGAATGTCGGGCTTACGAGGACACTAGTAATCAGTTTGAAAGTGGTCTAAAGTGGACAATTTGAGCATGTTGTTTGAGGAAACAAGGCTTCACAAAACTACGAATTTCTTACAAAATTCACGGCAAAAAAGCTGTTCTAGAGAGAAACTTGAAAATGTGATGTCTTGTCTGATGTGGAGTTTGGGTCCCTTAAACGGTTGAGCTCCATAGATGTCATTAATCTAATCTAATCTAATTATGCCGTAAGGCGTTCCCTCTAAAATTAACTCCCTTCTTTGCCCACCTGTCATTTTTATGTGCTATCGGATGATATGTTAGAGGATTGCCAAAATTTCAGTTGTTCGATCAAAGTGGTTGTTAGAGGATTGCCAAAATTTCAGTTGTTCGATCAAAGTGGTTACAATTCGTTGCCGAAACGGTTTGGGGACTTGTTTTTGAACGGTTTTTAGGTCCGTCTGCAATAAGCACAAAAGCTTAACTAGTCATCTTGATTCCGGGTCCGTCTGCAATAAGCACAAAAGCTGGGAGATAATGGAGGATACAAGTGGAAGTGAAAGTGAGGAGACAATTCTGCGTGAAGCAATAGAGGATTCAAGTGAGGAGGAGACTGTTAATGCAACATGTAATCTACCGTGATGCACTAGCCTGCGAAGGATTGGTTTGAATGGAAGCAGTTGTTGTTTCCTATTGATATTATTTATTATTTGTTGCAGTGCTATTCTTTTTCATATTGTTTGGTCCATCAAGCACTTGAAAGAGGTCGCTCTGACAGATGGTATAGCAGCGGTTTATATATCTATATCAATGGATAAAGAAACATATATGCATGATTATGCTCTCTTTTTTTTCAGAAGAAAAAACATTATATTATATTGAGGGAATATATACATGATAGATCAGAACCATGGATGATCATCTGAACAAAGAGACAGTCATAGAAGATCTATTGATCTGAAGGATTTGAGCATGGATCGCCTGTGAAAAAGCTGATGATCAAAATGTAAAGTGACTGAGAATGAGGGGGGGAACCCAAAAGGGGCTGCAAGCAAAGGCAGCCATGATATGGACAAAAAACCCGCAGCGAAACAGCATCAGCGGACAGGGGAAAAGAGAGCGGAGAAAAGAGACAGGACATATAAAGAGGAGAGGGAGGAATCTTCAAATTTTTTTTTGTTCCTCCATTTCCAGAGGCTCCATAGAGCGATGGGAAGGATAGGACGAAGGGAGGCAATCTGTCTTCCCCACCAGGCAAAAGCTGCCTCAACTGAAATGAAACAGAGGGGCGGGAAAGAGAAGAGCAGAGCAAGATCTGACCAGATTTGTTGAGAAACAGGACATTTGAAAAACAGGTGAAAATTGGATTCCTCGTCCATCTTGCAGAGGGCGCATCTACTAGGCCCATGCCAAGAGCGCTTTCGCAAGGACTCCCAAGTCAGATTTTTGTTTGAGAACACCAACCACGCGAATAAGGTCACTTTGAGAGGGCAGCGAAAATTCCACCAGAGAGCAGGAAAACGCTTGCTGATCATTCTGTTTGATGTTGTAAGATCCATGTAAATCTCCTTGACAATTGCATGAGAGGAGGAAGGAGATAATGACCAGACCAAATGGTCATCATCTGCTGAACGCACCAAGCCGCCCTGGAGGAGAGAGGATTTTAAAAGGTTCCAATGAGGAAAAAGATCCAAAGGAATGTCGACATCGGGAGCGTCCAAGAGCACTGGAGAAGAGCCATTCCAGTGATTTATAACTCGGTCCCATGAAAACATTCCGGCCCTGTGAAGATGAAAAAGGATTGAAGAAGGAACAGCTGAAGAACCCCTGAAACCTGCAAAAGAATCAATGCCCAGCAGAATCTTTCGGCCTGTGTGGATTTGCCATTTGAGGTTGCTGAGGAAGTAAAGCTGGAGCCTTTTGAAACTGAGCCATATTGCGGACCCGCGCTGCAAACCAATTGATTGAAGCCTGAACCAATACTCAATGCCGCGACCAAGAAGGTATTTCTGACGGACGATATCGCTCCAGGGGGAGATGCCGAAGATGCCTCGCCAGAGGGATTTGCAAAGGAGAGCAGCCCCAAAGATTTTTAAATCTAACAGGCCCCAACCGCCCTGAATTTTTGGCCGAGCTAAGAGGTCCAGCCTGACGAGATGCAGTTTACGCCTTTCTGCATTGGCTCCCCAGATGAAGTTTGCTGTGATACGGTTCATGGCCTGGATGATGCAGGCCGGAAGGAGGTAGAGGTGGCCCCAGTAAATTGAAAGCTGTGATAAAACTGATTTAACCAAAACAACTCTGCCGCCTAAAGAGAGAGTTCTGTTTTCCCAAAGAGCGATCTTGGCGAAGAAACGGTCAACTAGCCAGCGCCAGTCGGAAGACCTGTAGGCCTTTGCTTTAAGGCGAAAACCAAGGTATTTGAAACCATCAGACAGAGGTCTGGATGCAATTCCAAGAAGCTGTGAAATCCAGGCTATCAGCGCGTCATCCAAGCCGTTATGGAGGAGAAACGATTTTGCTTTATTGATGGCCAGGCCCGAGGCTTTTTTGAAGCGATCCAAGATGGAGTTAATGCACAGCCATGTAGTCCTGGACAACATAGCGAAAAAAAGGATGTCGTCTGCAAAGAGATTATGGGAGATATGGATGTGTTTACATACCCTGACCGGAGAAAAGTCTTTTACCTCCACAGCATGGTTGATATGGAGACTTAATGCATCGATGGCCAGAATGAAAAGGAGGGGCGACAGCGGGCAGCCCTGCCGGAGGCCCCTTTCAGCCTGAAAGAATTGAGAAGGCTGGCCGTTGATCAAAATGGCGTAATTCACTGTTTCAACACAGCCCATAACCCATCGAATGGCAGCTGGATTCATCCCAATTTTAGCTAGAAGGCAGCGAAGGTATCCCCAATCTAGGACGTCAAAGGCCCTCTGCAGATCGATTTTCAGAATGGCCGCCCTGGAATTGTGCATTGACATTGAATGCAGGCATTCTTGTGCACAAGCCACTGCATCGTGGATGTTTCGGCCTTTCAGAAAGGCGTGTTGATTTGAAGAGAGGTGAGTGGCCAGAGTATTTTTGATCCTTGCCGCGATGATTTTAGAGATGATCTTGAAGGAGATATTGCAGAGGGAGATCGGGCGGAAATCCTTGAAGGATTCAGGCTCGTCCTGCTTGGGGATAAGGGCGATCAAAGTGGACGAAAGGTGACTGTGAATGTTGCCCGAAAGGCGGGAGCCTTCCACCATACTCAGCAAGTCAGCTTTGAAAAGGTCGTAGAAGTGGATAAGAAAATCAATGGACCATCCATCGGGCCCCGGGGCCTTGTCCTTTTTGAAGGATTTCATGGCCGAGAGCAGCTCCTTTTCATCGACAGGGCGGAGAAAATCCTCATTTTTTTGTTGGTCAAACATTACTGGCATGAGATCGATGCCCCATCGAATGTCACTGAAACAGCTTTCGTTGGATCTGCTATATTGATTTTTGAAAAATCTTACAGCGAGTTCCGAGATGTCTTCTTGGGAGGTTGCATAGTCCCCATGATCATCCTTGATTCTCCAGATAAAATTCCTTTCCCTCCTTGCGCTGGCGAAATTGTGGAAAAATTTCATATTTTTATCACCCTCCTGCAACCAAAGGGCGCGGCTTTTAAGCCTCCATTTCAATTCTTCTTTTTTCAGAAGGCAGAACCTCTTGTTTTCGAGCTCTCTGATGCGGCATTTTGTTTCAAAGGAGCACGTGTTGGGATCAGAGAAGTCGAGCAACTGGTCCAGATCCCGTTGAACCCGAAGAAGATCTTCTTTATCCTACTGATGTTTCCGAAACTGCCATTTTTTAACCAAATCTCTGATCTCGGCCAGTTTTTCCCTGAAGGTTGAAAAGATGAATTGCTTGTCTCGGCCTTTGATTTCTTGCCACGCATTCTGAATGAAAGAGTTAAAAGCGGGATCCAGGAGGAGACTGCTGTCGAATTTAAAGGAATATCCTTTCCTGAAGATTTTCGCCGGCCATGAGATAAGGATAGGAAGGTGGTCCGAAATGGAGACATTTTCCACCGACAGCTTTGGCATACCGAATTTGTCAACAAGACTGAGATGAAGAAACATTCTGTCAAGCCGTTTAGCAATATAGGCATTCCCAATCCTGCTATTTGACCAGGTCGGCTTTCTTTTGGCTGGAATAATATCGACCATGTTCTTTTTTAACATCTCAGAGTTGA
Source organism: Pinus tabuliformis (assembly GCA_031772625.1). Lineage (NCBI taxonomy): Eukaryota > Viridiplantae > Streptophyta > Pinopsida > Pinales > Pinaceae > Pinus > Pinus tabuliformis. The sequence goes on along the minus strand of CM062814.1, from coordinate 952,451,716 downwards.
TGAGGTCCGCCAAGAAATTATCCATCTTCCCCTGACCCCAGACGTCATTTGAGGACAAAGCTACATTAGAGTCACCTGCAATAAGAAGATTGTTCATGTTGAAAATCTCAGAAGCGAAAAGCTTGATCCAGAAGGGGGTTCGAGCTTTATATGGAGCGTAGAGGTTGAGAATGTTGACCAGGCCAGCCACTCCTCTGACAGAAGCCGAAATTAGAATTCCTGCAAAACACCTGTATGCCTTGGCTTTGACCATGGAGGGATTCCATAAGGTAATCATGCCGCCTGATAGGCCATTTGCTTCTGTAGCCGCCATGTGCCATGTAGGCATCATTTTTCTGAAATACCGCAAGGAGTCCTCCTTCGAATGCATGGTTTCCTGGATAAGAATGATAGAAGCCTTGGAATGAAAGAAGAAACTTTTTAGCGTGATGAATTTTGGGTCCACGCCGAGGCCCCGGATGTTGAAAGATATGATGGGGATCATTTGGAAGGAGATGCAGCCTGGCTCGCTCTAAGGGGCTGAGAATTGGAAGCATCGATAATGGGGATGTCAACCAAAGACATATTCCTGATGCCCTCATTTGACATATAGGATCTGCCTCTGAAGTGTCGGCTGCTACCCCTTCCTTTCTTGCGGACAGTGATGTTTTTGGCCGATTCTGGGCTGATAACAGGCGAGGCAGGGCGAGGCTTATGAATCGAGAGAGGAACCAGTTCAAGGGAGTCACGGCTAAGCAGAAGGTCAAGGTCACTGTCGATGAGATTTGCAGGGGAAGAAGCGGGGGAGTTTGGAGGGGTCGGAAGGGTGCATTGTTTCCCTTTCCTGTCTAAGTGAGGGGGATGCGGGGATGATGACGATATGGGGATAGGGATGGAGCCAACAGAGAAATCTTTTCTGTTTGAGGGCCCAGGAAGAGAGTCATGGATGAAGTCCTTCTGTTGCATGGGGGCCGGAGAAGGAACAGGGGGGGGCTCTGAAGGCTCAGAGAAAGGGGATACGCGGCAGCCAGAGTCAATGCAGTTCTGGCAATTTGGGGGAGGAGGGCTGCATTGAGAGGAAATTTTTAACGGAGGGGGAGGGGGATTGTGGAGTGGAGAGGGAGAGGAGGGCGATGATTGGCTGCCACTGAGAAAAGATTTCTTATTACGCCTCCTTTGCTCAAAAAGTTTAGCACTGGGGCAATTCTTGACCAAATGCCCAGTTCTTTTACAGGCTGCACATCGAAACGGAATCCCCCAGAAGTCTAATCGCTGGTTGATGACCTGGTCCCTCCAACTGATCTCAATATGATCGGGGTAGCCGCCCTTGAATGGTTTCTGAATTAGGATCCACGCAATGCGTTTGTCGCGCTCACCCAGGCACCAGGGGTCTACATAAACGAAACGCCCGATGGCATTCCCTATCATTTCGAGGGATTCATTTGACCAGAGTTCTAGAGGGAGGTTGGGACATTTAAGCCATATAAGATTGTTTACCGGGGTATTCTTCAGAGGGTTGAATCCCAAGTACCACTTGTATAAGGCGAGAAAGCTTCTCTTAAACACCCAAGGTCGGCTGCGAATAGTTTCCGCATCTTCAGAGCATAGGAAATGAAAACAATACCAGTCTCGCATGAGACTGGAAATCACTGGAACATAGCCTATGATCGGTTTCCAGAATTTAGCTAACCAGTTCCTCATGTCCTCGTCAGGCATCTCAGGGAAGTGCCATTTCCCGATAAGTGCATTCTGCTGAAGACTGTCAATCCTTTCTTCCAGTTGGGCGATTTCAATGCGGAGTGCCCGAGGGGGGAGCGAAGTATTGGCAGGTTTATGCTGCTTTTTTGTAGAGCCACCTGTGCCTTTTGATGATGATGGCTTGACAAAAGGACCGTCGAGGGATGCCAGGGCGGCAGCTGACCAGGCATTTTCCGCACTGACAGCCACGTTGACAAGTTCTTCAGGTGTGATGGAGCCATAAACTCCCTCCATGCACCGCCAAAAGGGGAAATAATGAGGATAAGTACAGGGCGGTTGGATGAAAGTTATGAGAGGGATAGGTAGAAAAGACCAGATTAAAAGAGACAAGGGAGGAAGGTGAGATCGGGTACGGGATATCTGATTCTAAGACCAGAAAGGTATGATCCAATGTGCTTCAAAATCCCAAGAAGGATGTATTCGTACTTGTGGATTTATTGGAACATAATGCCTGGGGGAGAAAGCGATAGCCTGAGAATTTGAATTGATCGGGAAGTGACGTAGCTCCGGCCAAGCTACCGGAAAGGTTTTGGAGGTTCAGATGGATTTTCCCTGGCTCGATGTTGGAATCTCTGAGAAAGAAGAGGATTAAGCTAGGGGTTCACCACAGGGGGTGCAACAACAATAAACCTTTACTACACACCACCATCCTCCAAGATTAAACCTGACATCTTTGCAAGGCTTGTAAAATACAAAGAGGTTCCTGAGTTTGTTGACAAAGGTTGAGAACATCCTGAGAGTAGCTGTGAGTGGCGCTCTTCACAGCCAGATAGAGCACAGAAAACTTGAAACATTTAAAACAAGTAAGATTAGAAGGAAAGGAGATACTGAGGGGGGAGAGACTAGCGAAGTACAGCATGCAGGGTAGGAGGGGGTGAAGAAACTGCAGAGATAGATGAAGATGCAGGAGTCATGGTAGAAAGGTGGCAAAAGAAGTTCTAGTGGGGCGACTGCAAATATGAAGGAAAAACAGGGTAGGGACTTACGAGATATGTCGGAGACCCATCTTAGTCAGTGGTTGGCTGAGCTTGTGGCTTGCAGGCGATGGAAAATCATGGAGATGACGCGTCGAGGCCATGGTTCCGCTCCAGCCGCTCATGTCTCATGATCCACAATCCATGCATGATTATGCTCTCACCATGACTAAATTTCATATTTTTTTAATCAACGGAGTAAAGATTGAAGTATCGATCAGGACTTCATTCTTTAACTGTTTTCTGCTTTCAGAACAACCTTTCATTTCTTTCATTCTTCTGGGTTGGGTTTTGGATCCCTCTTGTCTAGAAACTAAGTTATAGTATTCCATAGTTAAAAAATATGGGTTATATATTTTCGACAAATCCTCAGGAGATGATTTTGTATTTTAAAATTATTGTTGCTTGAGGAATGTAGAAACCAAACTTCCACTTCACATTCATGCTCGTTCCGTCCAACATGTTCTCCATCCCCATTTCCAATCTTCTAACTTATTCGTCCTATGCCTAGGAAACATCTCTACTAATCACACCTTTTTGTGTTTTCGTGTTGAACTTTCGTGTGGATTTCTCTCTCCCCATTGTTCAATAATGACATTGCAGTAGCAGGGGCAGCGTTCTCTCCTCCTGTTGCCATGACATACCTGACATACCTTAGTTATAAGAGCGTGTTGTTTTTTTTTCTTAAAAGATGGATTTTTTTTGCTTTTCAATTATATTAGTAAATAACTATAATTAATACTAATAATTAGTTTTCCAATGACATTAAATAGATAATGATATTCATTTAATACCAACAGGAATTCATTCATGTAATCTTATAAGCATGCAGTTCATTATTATAGTAACAAGTGTTCATTGCTTGGTTATAATGTTTGAGTTTTCACTAATATATTGAACTGTGATTTTAACTTTTAAAGGCTTGCTGGGGTAGATGAGGAGACCCAACTTTCATTTTTGTAGAGTTGGATAAAGAGCCACCTTGAAAATGGAAGCAGGATATTGCCATCTTGAAGATGGAAGAAGGATATTGCCATCTTGAAGATGGAAGCAGGATATTGAAAAACCCAGTTCTGTTAGTTTGGGAAATCTTACAAAGACCCATGATTTCACACGAGTGAGAGAGACAATTTACTTGATGTGGTTTATAAACATGTATATGCATCTCCTAAATGGGGAGGAGCAGGTCGAGGAGGGAGACAATTTACTTGATGTGGTTTATAAACATGTATATGCACCTCCTAAATGGGGAGGAGCAGGAGGAGATGCATCTCCTAATTGGCAAATGATGGCAAGGGCCATGTTTTGGCAGATGATGACAGAAGGAATGAGTTCATATGGAGATGGGTATGAGATTGTTTTGTTTGAGAATCCATCCACAACAACGCTGGTTTCTGCAAAGTCTCATAAGTTGGTCATTTATTTACCAGGATGTATGAGTATAAGAATAGGAGGCAGGTCCATGCACATCGCCCATGAAATCTATTAGAGGTTGATATTGATGGCCAAATTGTGTAAATATTTGTTTGAATGACATTTTGTTTAGTAATTTGAATAGGAGGCAGGTCCATGCACATCGCCCATGAAATCTATTAGAGGTTGATATTGATGGCCAAATTGTGTAAATATTTGTTTGAATGGCATTTTGTTTAGTAATTTTTATATTGAATGATTTTCTATATGTCACGATTCTTCTATAATTTATGCCTTAAGGCGTTTCTTTTGCAACATTTGGTGCAAATGCTAGTCTAATATAATCTAATCTTATCTCCTTTAAATTGACGTGAAATTCACGAAAAAAACTGTTTCAAAAGAAAATATATCTAATCTCTAATATCCTTTAAATTGGCACGAGGATCATTATCTCCTTTAAATTGGCGTGAAATTCAAGCAAAAAAACCTGTTATAAAGGAAAACACCCCTTGAGAATGTGATGTCTTCTCTGATGTGGAGTTTGGGTCCCTCATACAGTTAAGTCTCGTGGACGTCATTAAAATATATCTAATCTAATCTGCTTTAAATTGGCCCGAGGATCATTCTCTCTGAGGTTTGAAACCATCATATTCAATTACCATAAGCCTTCTCGTACCAGCTGGTTGCTAAGTCGAATCACAACAAGCATGAAACCCGTTGAATCTTGGAAACAATAAACAAAATAGTGGAGGGGTCCCTGGCTGTATCCGGTTTAATGCAAAGGGGATCCCCTCTTAACCAAGTGCTGCCAAGTAGCCAAAGCTGTTTTTATAAACCAACAAATCGCCGAACTTCGGATAAGCAGGGGTTTGCTTTTTGATCTGAGCCGTCCAACTCTAAGCGAGGCTGCTAGTCGTTGAAAGCCAGTCAAATATCTTTTCATCTTACCTTTTCTACAGGAAAATCTTAATAAGTTCATGATCTGTGCGCTCATGTTTGAAGTAATATTTGATCTTGTAAAACATTCTGATACGAGGTTTGCGGAAGATGAAAATTCATCTTCAAGAAAATTAGCTGGAGGGTCATCCTAAACAATTTTTTCTTCATTAAGTACCAGCACCTTATCATTGTCTATTATTGTGGGAATTCTGTAAGCTATAGTGATCACTATACATCCTTGAGACTCTACTACCCTTGCTTTCATAGACATGATTAAGATAGTTTCAACATAATTCGATGAAAGGAATCACAATTGTAACTGCTTGTCATATGTTTAACAAATTGTCGGTCAGAATTGATATAGAGACATTTTTATTGTGCCTAATGAAACAAGTGAAACAAGAGTGTCTGAATATAAAACCTGGACAACTTTTGAGTTGAGCCACATCATATCAATGCTCATGTTCTAGAATTTGCTTTGAGTCTGAAGCTTATTTGAGATACATCCATGGAAATTGCTTTCCATTAACACACACCTTGTGATAAATCCATTACAAACCCTGTCACACATGATAAACACATCCAACATCACCCTGATATGGATGAGAATACCCGAGAAATCTAGCAAATTCTTGGTAAAATTTAAAAAATTTAGTGGACCAATTTGCGAAGAAAATGTTACAACAGCATACATATTGCTTTTTCATTAAGAGTTTGACATATCCATTTACCAAAACCCAATCTTTTAAGTTAGATAGTTTTGTTATTGTTTCCAATGGAGGATTTCCAAAAATACTATTAAAAAAATATTAATTGAATTTTCATTCCCTAAGACCCAAATCGATTTATACAAAGTATGTGACATGTTACTAATTGAAATATAACAATCCCAGTAATAATATGTTTTTAACTATAAAGTAAAATAAATAAAAGCATGTTGGTTGAATGGTAAGTAGGAGATGCTTGCTATAAAGAGACTTAGGTCATAGAGTAGATTCTTGATTCAGTGCATCAACCTATGCCATGAGATGTTAAAGTCTTTAGTTTAACTATAATCATATATCAAAGTGTAGCGTGAAGAAGACAATCAATCTGGGTCATGGGTCATAATTAGCATGCCTTAGTTTCATTATTGCTAGCCAAGGACATATATTATGATGATGAGAAGCACAATTAGCATATGCAAGTAAGTGTCTAGATAAATTCATTGTTGCCTTAATCTTTTTATCTATCTACTCTAATGTGTGAAATTGCAAAATAAAGTTTCATGCAGTCATGGATAGAGTAAAATAAATAATTAACTTTATTACTAACATTCTCATAATATATCTCTCACCAAGACATTATGTCTTACTTTACACATTAATAATATTCCTAGGTGGTTAAACTAGTTTAACCACTTGCCTCCAGGGGGGCACCTCAATTGGCAAGCCCGTGAAAATGAAAGTGTTATGATTGAAGTGATCGAGGTTCAACCCCCTTTGTTTTGACTTGTGTTTTGTTGAATGAGGCATTTCATCGGCACATAGGGGTTATAGTGGTAGCACTTTAAATTGACAATGTGTCATGCAAGTATGAAACTGGTCCAATTGCCAATTCCCCTAGTCACAAAAAAAATGAAAAACTTGTTTAATTGCCTTACTCTTAGCCTCAAAAGTTAAATCTTATGTATATTTATACGTTTAAGCTGACATGTGTATTAATGATTCATAAAATTTATTGGGTGTTACAACATTAAATTTACAACTTTTTTGAAATTTACAAAGAGGGCTACTAAATTGTTGGCGACATGAGTCTACCAACATTCAACAAGGAACTTGGGTAACTAGTTTTGGTGCTTCATTGTTCTCTCATTGTGACTTAGTTATATGTCAATGTTTGTTTCTCTTCATCTACATATACTATGACTTCATTGATGCTATAAAATTGTCTACTCTCTCATTTTAGGGGTACTCCTTGAAATCTACCTAAGCAGTCTTTCAACATTATTTGATTGCAATCTCCAAATCCACCTTAGCAATCTTTCAACACCATTTGGTTGCCATCCAACTTCTATACCCTTTGTTTCACCCTTTGTGCTAAATTACAACTTTCTAAACCTTCACTTGAAACCTTTTAGACATAAGAAAACAAGTAACTCTCTATCAATTTCATCACGTGGGGTTAAATAAGAAAAGTCTTTAACAAATCTTACAAAATAGTTTTTGGTGTTCTGGATTTAATGGACACTTTTGTGTTTTGACCATGGAAATGCGAGATTTAAAGAGATTTCAATTTTAAGTGATCAAAACTAGTATCTTCTTTTACACTTACATATTACAATAGATATATGATTTGTAGGAAATTATAAATAGCAATTTACATTTTTTTGAAAAAGAAAATTAGCATTTAATATGAGAACTTTAGTTTTATTACTAGTATATCTTTTAAAAATATGGGAAATAATAATCAATGATCTATGTGATGAAAATTGTTTTCAATGATAAATACTCAACTTTGACCCCAAAAAAGCAGTGGGACAATCTACACATATTTACATATTATAGTTTACATTTTTTATTTTTTAATTTATTTATTTTTTTAAAATTGTTATTTTTATAAATAAACACAAGTTCTATGTTTAGATAAAATCTAATTATTATAGACAAAACTAAACATATGATGATGATGATGATGATCTAATTTTAATGTCATGGCAAATACACTCTTTGGAAAGCAACATGATTATAATGACTCATTTGACATAACAAAACTCACTTCCTTTCATGCCAAGATAGACAAATTGTCAGCCTTATTTGATGCAATTTTGGAGATTTTGCTAGCACAAAGGAGCCAAATTCATGGTTTGGGTGAGGATATTCTTGAGTTTAATTTCCAACTAGCCTCAATTAAAGCGGCTCAACGAGGAGCTTAGTTCATAGCCTTTGCAACTAACTCACCACAATCAGTGGCACTTTTTGCTCCAGACTTGACTCGAATAGCACCAATAGAAGATATTATAGTTGTAGATGACTAATTTTATCTTTAGCTTTCAATTTTAAGAATGAGAGCCAAACGTTGTAAATTCTTGGAATCTATAATAGATATTATACATATAGAACCTTATAAATATATATAAGATAAACCTGATATAGAAGAACAAAGAGCTTCAGACTCTTTATGGACAATTTAGATATGAATAACTCTTGCAATTTTGGATGTAATTTGTTGTGCCTAGAGCATAGATTTTGCTAATACAAATTATTGCAGTTACTATTAAAGTAATAAATAAATAAATAAGATTATGGCCAAGCTAGAGACCAAATTGGTGTATGAGGCCTCCTTGTTTATGGGACAAGGGAGCCCCCTCTGAGTGTGAAAAATCCTAATCCTCAAGGAACCCCTACTGCAACAAATTTGAATCTACTTCACCTATTTGATGTTAATATACATTATCTCAATAATGATGAAAATTACTTCTGGAACCTACACTACTTTAATATTTGATTACATGAAACATAAAACTGAGCAAAGGGCAAGATACCCAGGATACTGTTATTTTTGGACAAAATAGTCCCCCAAAAAACCCAATGCGGGAAAACTAGTGCAACCACTCTGAGGATTTTCTATTATGCATGAGAATATTATGAAAACAAATCTAGGATGCTCAACTATCAATCCTTTACAGAGAAAATATTGGACAAAATACTGGTGAAATGATCCCACCTTGTCATTGGAGAATCAATCACTGATCCTTCAGATCTAAAGGCTCTGTGTCACCCTAGGCAGCATCTGCGTTTCCCCTCCTGGGTATTATGTTGCCTCTTTGCTATGGATCCTCTGATGGCTGAGAAATCAAATTTCTTGCCTCCCAATCTCACACATTGGCTTCCAATAATTGAACTTCGAATTCCTCAATAGAAACTCGACTTCCCTTCACTGAGTATGTTGCCTCTACGTCAGCACTGCATAGGCCAGCATCAACCTTCCTCTAGACGTCTTCTTTCCTCTCTCTGCCTTGTACTCTCTGGAAATTCCTACTCCCGGATTCTCATTGCCCCTCTGCTACAAGATCTCCCCAATCGATTTTCCTCTTGAGAACTTCTCACCTCAGAAAATCGATTTCCTCAATCTCTCTGTGTGTCTCTAAATGAACCCCAAGCCTCCTATACTTTTCTCATTGAGACTTCAATCGGCAAGATTAAGTCTCTAATCAATGAATAATATTAAAACTTGACTTGATCCACCTTCATACTTTAATTTTCCTAAGTTTAGACTTAGGAACCCCATTAAAAATATTAATTATTTTAATAAAATACAATCCGGGTGGAATTTCACCAAACGGTTTCTAGGTTCTTTAGAACTCATGTGCCTTAGCCTCTCTACCAATTTTGAAGGCTAGAGCACTTCCAATGCTACTAAAAACTAACACTACCTCTTAGCGATGAAAGTGCTCTACCAACAATGTCCACCTGCATGTTGCTCTATCTCTGAAGTGTCTCTTTTCTGCATTGTTGTTTCCACCAACGCTGTGCTGCTGCTGCTACTGTATTGCTTCCCATGACACTGCCACTGCCACTGTTGCATCTGTACTACAACTCCCTCTCAAATGTTGCATCTGCTATGCTGCTAGCACTACCACTGCTAACACTGCATTCGTATTGCAACTCAGTTGCTGAGAGAAGCAACTGAAAAACATCCAAAATTAACTGAACTTCACTGTGTTCAACATAATACCATGAATTTTTGAATTTGACTGCTCTAGTCTCTGGACCTCTAAATATTCTGCGATGCTGCTGACTTTTGTTCTATGCCATATGCACTATTGCCAACCTTGCTCTACGTTGATCAGCTCCTTGGTCTCAGGCTACTGCATCTATCTCTCCAAACAATCCACTAGATCATCTGACACTAATTCCATCTCGCAATTGCTGATTCTCAGGCTCTCGTAGCAAGGAATTGATCCAAGAGGTGGACTCCTCAAGGATCCTGCCCACATGTAGTCCTCCCAACTACAACTCAATATCGCCCATTTCCCTCCTGGAGATGCATGGGCACTCATGGAAAACTCATCTTCGTCAATTTTTGCTGGAGTAGCCTTAGGATCATGTTTCTCATCGTTATCCTTTTGATTCAAAGGAAACTAGGATGCAAAGTGGCCCATCTCGCCACATCTAAAACATTTCACCTTCGAAATGTCCTTCTTCCGCTTCTACTTCCACTCTCCCTTTGATGCTAGAGCCTTGTTCTCCTCCTCCTCCTTGGTCTTCATGCCACTCCCACTGCTACCATTGAGGTTGAACTTTACCAGGTCCCTTCATAATTCCTCCTGTTAAAGAGATGACCACATCTCCTCCCATGAAGGTAGTCTTTCCCTACCCAATATACTTTGGACGAAGACTTATAATTCATCCAAGACTCCATTCAGGGTGGTCCTCACCATCGTGGTAGACTGAGGAGTAGACCCCACTGCAGCAAGTTGGTCTCTGGTGTCCTGAAGACATTGAAGATATGAGTTAACTCCTTCCCCCTTCTGCATCAATGTCCGTTGCAACTTCTTCTTTTGATCGTTGTCAGCGGGAACAACCACAACACTCTTGACGTAAGCTTTGAGATCATATTCTTCCAGAACAACTAAGATTATTTTCTTCCATATGACATAGTTGGAAGCTCCTTCCAATCTATCCTGATCTCTGAGCCCATGCGATGCCATATACACCAAACTGTCGAATTGGCTCCTCTAGTCACTGCTCAACACTCTTGCCCGACAAGTGAGAAATTCGAACTTTTGGTGAGAAAAATTCTCTGAGGAGAAAATTCCCCTTCTATGTATCTTCGTTCTCTTTCGAAGGATTTCTTCCTCGAAAGAAACAACGCCCTTCAAGCACTGTGCTGAGGCTCTGTGTCACTCCCTTTGCCTTTGCAAACTCATGAACTGGAAATCGTACATCTCTGTCGACTCTCTCAAAGAGAGATTTCCTCGGAATCTCTGCTTCCTCACAAGGATTGTGCAATCCCTTCAAGGGGATTCGAATTGCTGCCAAATGCAGCTTTGGGTCTCTCTTCTCAGTGTTAGATATGCTCTTCCTATTTCAAAATCTATGCTCTGATACCATGTGAAAATTCCTAATCCTCAAGGAACCCCTACTGTAGCAAATCTAAATCTACTTCACCTACTTGATGTTAATATACATTATCTGAATACTGAAGTAAATTACTTTTGTAGCCTACACTAATTTAATATTTGATTACATGAAACAAAAAATTGAGCAAAGAACAAGATACGTAGGACATAGTTATTTTTGGATAAAATAGTCCCCGGAAAAACCCAATGTGGGAAAACCGATTCAGCAGCTTTGAGGGTTTTCTATTATGAAAGAGAAAATTCTGAATACAAATCTAGGATGCTCAATTAGCAATCATTTACAGAGAAAATACTGGACAAAATACTGGTGAAATGATCTCACCCTATCATCAGAGAATCAGTGACTGATCCTTCAACTCCAAAGGCTCTGTGTCACCCTTTGCGTGGCCTTTACGCACAACTGCGTCACCCTGGGCAGTTTCTGTGTCACCCCTCTTGGTTATTACTCTATATCTCTGCTCTGTGTTAAAAACACACTTGGCAAAGACAAATAGGAAAGATAAAACATGAGAGTACATTTTTATTAACAAATGATATACATTTATAGTACATGGTTTGACCATTGGGTTTCACATCCTAAGGTCTCTTGGACTTCCTTTTGTCTATTCGGCTTCCACACTAACCCATTGAGGATCAGGTGTCCAACATTCCCCCCCTTAATCTGAAGGGTTATGTTTGAGTCCAAGAAGAGAGCTGTAATACAAAATGTGTAAAAATGCATGGCAGCACTAGGCTGAATGTGCTCTCTGAAATGTTGGTATAAGGGCGGTGGTTTAAGGATGACCACCAACACTAGAACGTTTAGTGCATTTCCCAGAACTCTTCCAAAACTGGCAAGAAGCTGAAGTCTTCTGTTAGAGGAAGTGCTCCTATTGTTTTGAAGAGGGAAACCTTCAACCATAAAAGGGAGGTATCACCCCACAGAAAAGGGAGAACTTCAACCTAAAAAGGGAAGTCTCAACCTGTGATGGTTTAAGGATGACCAACAACTCTGGAATGCTTAATGCAATTCCTGGAACTCTTCCGAAACTAGCAAGAACTTGAAGTCTTATGCTAAAGGAAGTGTCCCCAATTTTGTTCTTGGAATTCTTCCGAAACTGGCAAGAAGCTGAAGTCTTCTGTTAGAGAAAGTGTCCCAGATTACCAAGTGAAGGCATGCTCAGGGGCATCTTTGTTTTTGGCTACAACTCTGAAACTGGTGTGGTAGGTTGTGGCTCAGGATCGCTTGATGTGGCTTTGAAGCTTGTAGATGACCATCATTTCTCCCCTGTCAGATACAAGGTGAGATGATGGAGAAAACTCAATTGCAAGACTATTTAATACTCTAGAACAAGTTCTGACATGCGATTGGAATATCTTCTTGGCAGTTGATGCCCATTGCCAAGAAGCGATCCATCCAAGATGAATCTTTGTTCTTGCAGGACGTTTGTTTCTGAAGCATTTGTGTGAAGAATGGGTGGTTTTATGATAGTGCTTACATGGATGAAGATCAAAACAGTGATCTTTCAAATGGCCAACTCGGTCATAGTGTTGGCATTTCACAATCTGTTGTTGTTGTTGTTGTTGTTCCTATGGAAGAGGGGCAGAATCTGGAACAACTAAAGGTGAATTGTCATGAAGGAATCCAACACTTTGAAACTGAATGGGCTTTGAGTAGTCTGGAATATGAAAGGACACATCCTTGTCATATCCAAGACCAGTTCTGTGCTTGTTGTGGACAAGCTGTTCCCAAGGTTTGATGATGGGCTTGGGAAGTGCAGATTGAGTTTCTGCATCTGCATGTACAACTGCTGCTTTATTGGGCACTGGATCTGAATGAAATTCAACAATATTGTCTTGCTATTTATGGGAGTCTGTTTCATTGTTCTGAACAGAAACAGGTTCAGAATGACTCCTCTGTTTTAATTCTTCTTGCTGTCGCTGAGATTTAAGCTGCAAAAAATTAATTTTCTCTTGTGCATTTTGTAGATAGACCTGAATGTCTGTGAGAGAAACTTTGCTAACTTTTAATGTATCATGAGTAGTAGACAATATGAGAGTTTTGAGGAACTCTAATATTTCATTGATTCTGGTCATTTTTCTTCAATGTCAGAATTACACCTTAAAAACTGATCACAACTACTACTCAATGCAGAAAAGTAATACCCACTCACAGTACACAACAATATCCTTTATAAATGTGCAACAAATGATCAGTGTGCAACCAGCAAGCACCAATTACAATCCATTACATGAAAATAAGAGTTTAATCATGACCAACACTATGTTCTGACAATACAACTGACTAGACTTTTCTTCACAAAATATTACTTTTATTTGTCAAAACAATCATTGCCTTTATACAGCCCACCAAACTCTTATGCAGCAGTCGAATCAAGGAATCAATGCATATATATGTAGACAAAAAACTAGAATGATTTTTAAATACAATGCCACACTGGGGCAAGAATAACTGCAAACTTGCTTGGATCCTTCAAATACTCCTTCACTTTCTCGGCCAGTGGAAAAGAATAGTCAAGTTCAATAGTGACTGCTAATACATTCTTGTAACCATTGATGATAACATGTGGAACAACTGCAATTGTGGGATTACAGATCGCCAGAGAAAGAGTTGTACATAATCTCATAAACTGCAAATTGCTTGCTGTGGTGTGCCAAAGCTGAACAACATATATATGTCAAAACAACAGTTATGAAAACAACGTATCAAAATTTTTGAATGTTGAAGCAATTCATATATAATATATGAATCAACGCATGAGGGTGGCCATAGAAAATTAAATGCACAAAGAATTCACCATACATGGTCTTCCAGAACTATTCATGGTCTTCCAGAACTATTCAAACACACGCATATGCCCAATAATTAATTCATATATGATACTCGGTCTTCAAAATACAAAAACCAAATATAGCCCGATGGTATTCACAAATTTCACTTGCTTTGCATGCCCTCTTCTTTCATTACTCACAAGACATGACATGACTGACAAGCAGGCAGGAGGGTAGGACTGATCACACTCCACTCCGCTCCGCGCAATCACAATTCATTAAATTATGGTTGCATGGAGACTATTATATAACGGATTTCTCATACCTGCCATGGCCTAGAGGCTAGAGCCTAGCACATATTCATTCGATTCCTAAATCTATTATGACCCCATAGCTATGAAAAATACCACTTTCCCACCTTTATTTTCCATCTCTTTTATTTAGTCTATTCAACACATGCCATCTCCAACCCAATAAATTCCAACTCATGTATGAACTACGGCTATTCAAAACTTTAATGCATGTATGGACACAAGAGCATCGTTTTTAAGGGAAATCAATGCATGGTTAATGGAACCATACCAAAACAACCAACGCACAGTATATGGAGCCACACCAAAATGACCAATGCACAGTATATCAATTCACATGGAAATAACTTGAATAGTGCCAAAACTAACTTCGCATAAATCACCAAGTTGTATTCTCGACATATCTTCAATGTTCTATCATGAATGGTTCAATGCACCTTCTTCACCAATACACGGTCATGCGCGGGAGTCTTCGAACATCGTTTCAACACCACATTTTTTTTATGGGACTCAATGCATACCATATATTGAATATGTATCACTGCTAGTCATATATACCATAGCATTTTACCATGACCTTAAAAAATATTCAGCTCGAAATTAAATTCACCAACGGATCAACCAGTTCAAGCGCATAGTTCAACCAAGATTGTGGGTAATATGCTTTCAACGCACCACATAACCAAATACAATGCTCACAAACAACTCCTAGGGATTTGAATTGAAATAATATTGCAACACACTGCCTTCAAAATCTCAACGTATGGAAGTGCTTGGCATGCACAATGATGTTGGAGATTCTTCAACGCAGAAACACAAATCACGCTCCAGTATTCAATCGCAGAGATAGTGGAAGAGTATGCCAAGCTTGAGGGTGGCAAAGGTTCTTCAAGGCTCCGTGTCTTTCTATTTTCCACAGCTGATTATGATCTCAGCCATTTTGATGCAATGAATGATAAGTGGAACGCCAAGCAACGAATACCAGTATTCTGAGCTAAACTAGATCAGCGTTCAAGAAATATATATGATACCAACACAGCAAACCCACCATAGTTTGAATGCACCCATTTTACCAATGCAACCAAATGAAGTACTCAACTAAAACACTACACCAAACTGTCGTGCTAGCCAAGTTCATTAATCATAGCTATGTAAAGGAAGACAAGCTTTAGGAAGCACAAGAAACGGCACTTGCCTACGCATTGTGAGATCGAAGGCTTCTGCATATATCATATAGATTATACGCCACGGACCATGGATACCATAGACGATATCTATCCATGGGATGTCCAGTTCCTGGAAATCGATTATGAAACCCTCTCTGAAATTGCAATGGCCACCCACTTTCTTGATATCCCGAGTCTTTCATGCCTGGTTTGTCGAAAAATTGCCGAGATAATTAAGATTTGTGAAACACTCGAAAGAGTCCGTCAGACACTTGGCATTCCAAATGATCTTTCTCCGGAAGTTGAGGAGCAGGACAGATAATAATGGTAGTGGAGTTACGATGCAGAAACCTAAATTTGAAACCTGCGCTCTAGCTGTCAGTGATGTCAGTTTCTGCAATATGGGAAAAACAGGCAAACCATATCAGGGCAACGCATTATATAAAACAATGGATTATATCATGTCAGGGCAACGCATTATATATGCATCAGGATTATATGTCAGGGCAACGCAATGTTATATGCAGGTAATTATAAAAAACCGGTCAGAGAAGAGCAGAGGGGCAACGCTCTATATGCAAGGCAGAAAAGAGCCAGAATAGGGAGTTACAAAGCAGAGGGAGGCCAAACATGGCACTGGAGAAATGACGGAGGTGGCAGCTAGAATTTAGCTGAGAAAATATTCATAAGTGATGGCAGAAATGACCTGCACATAAAGACCTGTTATCACCACAAGAAACTCTCCTAGGTTGTATATCAGAGATGCTCGGGAACATTACAAACTCAACAAAAATGTTGGAGAAATGACGGAGGTGGTAGCTAGAATTAGCTGAGAAAATATTCATAAGTGATGGCAGAAATGACCTGCACATAAAGACCTATTATCACCCCAAGAAACTCTCCTAGGTTGTATATCAGAGATGCTCAGGAACATTACAAACTCAACAAAAATGTTGGAAAATGGTGGATGAATGAAAGAAATGCTACATATTCAAGCCAGATAACCACTTCTACTGTGCTTTACCCCAGACATGGGTGAACACCCCCAGACTACAAGGCTTTAGACCACCAATTACTCACAGTTTGAGGATAAGGTGATAATGGAGAAGACTGAACACACCAGCAGATGCACAGGATCCTGTGATGGCTGGATGCAACCAGTTAAAATGTTTGTAAATATGTTTTCTAATACACAGACAGGATGGCAGCTCTCTGGCACTAAAAGAACAAAAACTTGCATACAAATTCAATGATACATGCTAAATCCTAACACAGAGGTGGGATGACAGCCCCTCTAATGCTAACATTAATAGCACATGAATAAATGCAAGACATGCACAACCTGGAACAAGAAGGAGAAGTGGACAGTGAGCAATTAACAACAAAAGAAGCTTGCATTAGCTGAAAATGAAGACCAGATGCTGCAATTATCACAACAGTTACAATCTCTAGAAGTTGAACCTGACAGCAAAATAACACTCATCAACCTATTACATTGTGTTTTTGGATATATATAAAATCTGTTTACAAAATTGCTCTGCTAAGCTATGCGTGGAGGTCTCTTAATGGACCACCAACCACATTTACATTTAGATATGGGCTCTGATACAATTTGCTGATTTTAATGGGAAAAATCGACCTTTTCTGATATTCTAAAGTCCTTCTCTGGCATCTTGGGTGAATTATGGATTAATTTCCATGCTTGATAAATTCTCCTCACTGCTCGAGGTTGTCATGTTTGTCCTTCGGGCCCTGCTGTTGATTAATTGTAGTTGTTGGAGCTTTATTGTGCAGGGTACAGGTAGCAGATGACTTCGTCCTTCGTCGGGCAGCAAAGAGCAGTCGGAGGTGATACAGGTAGAATGGTGGGAGCAGGCTGAGCAGAAAAATCAATCTCAACCGTTGGATCGCGAAAACAAACGGCAGAGATCGCAACGGGAGGCTATTGGGAGATATCGCGGGCGGGAGGAGTAACTATAAACCATCAGATCAAATAAATGGACGGCCTGGATTAAATTATGGAGTCTATCAGGAGATGGATGATCGGGGTTAACGAGGGCCGTTGGATCACCGTCGGGTAGATCCAACGGCCATCGCACGAAGAAGATGCGCGAAGTTTAAACAGTGGGAGAGCGGTTTTTGGGGGCGGGCGGTATTCCCCGCACCGCCTATCGACCTCGGTGGTATTCGTACAGGGTGGGCGCAATCCAACAGATTCATGACACATGGCAGCCCAAAACCACCACCCCCGCGGGTTATTGCGTGTGCAGGTCGCGCGATCGAGGGATGCGTCAGCTGTCAGATCGGCGATGGACGGTGAGATGGGAGGAAACATGCAAGAGGTTTAATCATGTAGGCTGGGGCAATGAGGATCGTTAGATCAGGCGATCAACGACAGAGATTTAAAACAAGACAGAGGGCTAACTTAGCGCGGGCTCATGGTGTAAACGCCCAGGAATTAAAACAAACGGATTTATACGGGATTTAAAGAACAAAACATAAATGAAGGGATTATGAGAAAAATAAAAAGAATACAGGGGAAAGAAGAAATGGAGGCAGTGGGAGTTATAAGGGAACGAGACTTTATATTGATTTTTAGGGTAAAGCAAGGCTAACAGGTTTTAAGGGATTAAGCAGGAGTTGAGAGAATATGAGGAGAATGCGGGGAAGAAGGAAGGAAGAGAAAAACTGCTCCAAGCATCTTTTCGGCACAAACCAACCATCAGACCTTGATTTGACCTTTAAACGCTACAACTTATAGCAGAGCTAACAAGACCATAAAACAAATGGCTCAAAGTAATTATGCAGGGCAGGAATACGCTTGCTCTGATACCATGTTAAACACACACATGGCAAAGACAAATAGGAAAGATAAAACATGAGAGTACATTTTTATTAACAAATGATATACATTTATAGTACATGGTTTGACCGTTGGGTTTCACATCCCAAGGTCTCTTGGACTTCCTTTTGTCTATTCGGCTTCCACACTAACCCATTGAGGATTAGGTGTCCAACGCTCTGGATCCTTTGCTGGCTGAGAAGTCGACTTTCCTACCTCCCAGTCTCACACCCTGGATTCCGACAACTGAACTTCAAATTCCCTTAGCAGAAACTCGACATCCCATCACTAACTACATTGCCTTTGCGTAGGCCAACGTCAACCTTCCTTTGGACGTATTATGTCCTCTCTTTGCCTTGTACTCTCAAGAAATTCCTTCTCCCAGATTCTCACTTCCCCTCTGCTGCAATATCTCCCCATTCGATTTTCCTCCTGAGAACTTCTCACCTCAGAAAATCGATTTCCTCAATCTCTCTGTGTGTCTCTAAATGAACTCGAAGCCTCCTTCTTATAATTTTCTCGTTGAGACTTCAACGACCAAGATTAAGTCTCTAATCAATGGATAATATTAAAACTTGACTTGATTTCCTTCTAGATCATTCTCACCCATATTTTGATTAATACCCATTAATACTTTAATTTTCCTAAATTTAAATTTAGGAACTTTAATAAAATGCAATCCAGGTGGAATTTCACCAAACGGTTTCTGGGTTCTTTAGAACTCATGCACCTTAGCCTTTCTACCAATTTTCAAGGCTAGAGCACTTCCTATGCTACCAAAACCTAACACTACGTAGCAATATGATTGTTAAAATCTACAAAGGTGTGCATACTCTACCCCCTTCTAGATTTGAACTTATGGCCTCATATGAGGAAATACATGTTCTTAATTATACCGCTCACCCAAGCTATATTTGAATCATAATAATAATAATAATAATAGATTTCTAGAAACTAATGATTCCTTTTTTTCAATTTTCATAGTATTATAAAGTTTTTTTTCTAGTGAAATTACCATCTTAAGAAGCGTAACTCACTTTGCCTACATTTAATCTCAAGTTGTATCCATTTCAAGCTTTCTCCTTTGGTGGAGGCTCAGCTTTTATATTTGAAGTTAATATTTTTCAAGATATCAAGTTTTCTTTTGAGTAATTTTTAAGGGGAATATAAAATTAATTCATAGGTTTCAAGGAAAATAAAATAAATAGAAAATAATAACAAAAATGGAAGGAAAACACTCATATAAACACAATTTTATGATGAATCTAATGTTTTCTATGTTTGACACTAAATATGCAAGAATTGTAAGGGTTGGACCTTTGTTAAATGAAATTGCATGAAAAAAAAGTAAAAAAAAAGTAAAAAAAAGTCAAGAAAAAAAAACTTAGTCAAGAAATTTTGATAACCATTTTCCTTGATCAATTTTTTTTTCAAATTGACTCCAATTTGTTGTGACAATAATTTATTGGCAAACAATTTTAAAGTATGTTTGATGGGGAGTTTTGAAAATTCTCAACAAATAAATTAGTGAAACCAACCTCCCTTGCAAAAATGGTGAACATTTCATGCAATAAAAGATCAACTCGAGCTTTCTTTCCTATCAGAGCTTCCATGGATTGGGCTCGCAAAAAGTGAAACAACTTAAATTGAAATGCAAAAAAATGGAAAAGTGGACCATGCCTTTTATTTAGTTTTGGTTTATAGATTTTCTGTTGAACAAATTGAAGAATAAAAGTAGAAAAAGGAGATTGTGCATTGAGGGGTGAGTTAAAATTCTAAATTGTGGTATTGGTAAGGGTAAACATCAAAGAATATATTTATATTCAAAAAGATGATAACGATAATTGAAAATGTAACAAGGACTACGTGCAAAGTTATGAGAAAAGCAAAGGAACTTAGAGATAAGGGAGCACATGACCATGAGGAGCAAAGGGGTTTTAGCTATGATGAGAAGCAACATAGTAGTTTGAAGCAAAGAAATGAACTCTAATGATTGGGAACATCTTAAGAGATGGGGAATTTCATGGTTGTGACATGCATGGCCAATCAATAGTTAAAAATATTTCAAAAATAGGTGAGTTTTCTTAATAAGTGGATGTTGATATTAAGACCCATCTTCATGATGACACATTTGTTAGTCTTAATAGGAAAAAAAAAGGAGAAAATATAGGAAAGTTATGTAACATTGTTTAGGTTTTTAATAGATTGAATATGTGGAATACAATTTATTTGCATTAAATTTGGTTAATTTTCATCAACGTTATCATAACCCAATTAAACAAGGCAAGTATCAAACCAAACCAGACTCAGGATCAACTTGAAATTGATATTGGAGAACTGGTAAGAATAGGAATGAGAACTAGTCAATAGCCATAATATTGATTCAAGCTTGAGAATAATACTTGATGATGGATTTCTTTAGGAAGTTTAAGGGACAAATTAATAAATATACCCATAGAGTAAGTTGGCAAGATTTACAGTTAAAACAATATTTTTTGAAATGATCGGAGAATCCACAGTAGAATTATTTTCGAACCAACGTTTCGAATCCCAAGTGGGATCCATCATCAGGGTAGAAGAATGATGATAAAAGAAGAGCAAACAGGAAGAATAAATACTAAGGAGGAAAAATTTCAAATGGAAGAACAACAGTCGGCTAGAACCCTAAATTTTATGAAAAATTAATTTTTATTTCATATTAAATGTTATATATTATTAATAATTATCATTTAAAATAAAATAAATTAATATAATAATAACTTAAACATTAATTAATATAATGTTAATAGGATAATGATCAGCTATTTTAATTTATAAATAAACCAAATTAATAAATATTTGATTTTATTGACATTATTGACAATGAAATATAATTACTTATTAATATATTCATTTATATCTTAATAAAATGGCTAATATATAAATCAAAATAACTATTATTGATTTATATATTAGCCATTTTATTAAGATATAAATGAATATATTAATAAGTAATTATATTTCATTGTAAATAATGTCAATAAAATCAAATATTTATTAATTTGGTTTATTTATAAATTAAAATAGCTGATCATTATCCTATTAACATTATATTAATTAATGTTTAAGTTATTATTATATTAATTTATTTTATTTTAAATGATAATTATTAATAATATATAACATTTAATATGAAATAAAATTTAATTTTTCATAAAATTTAGGGTTCTAGCCGACTGTTGTTCTTCCATTTGAAATTTTTCCTCCTTAGTATTTATTCTTCCTGATTGCTCTTCTTTTATCATCATTCTTCTACCCTGATGATGGATCCCACTTGGGATTCAAAACGTTGGTTCGAAAATAATTCTACTGTGGATTCTCCGATCATTTCAAAAGATAAAAACCACAGATCTCTAAAATCTAAAACAATATTGCTTAGTATTTCCATAGGATGGGATATTGTTGATGGTTGATTTGTAGAGAAATACACACTCCATACGCAAAGGAAGATATAAAGTGAGTGTTATCATTTAGGTCAAGGCTTTATACTTGTGCATGTTTTGTACAAACATGCACAACACAAAATTGATGGTAAGGCTAGCATTGCAAAACCAATTTTTTTTACCCTAGAGGAACCCAGTAGCCCACCTGACATGTAGCTACTAGTAAACTTTTGGGGGTTTAGGACCCGTCCTCTCCATAAACCAGGTCACAACCGAGGGGATTTGAACCTTGGATCTCTCATCTTTCACAAATTTCACATTACTTCGATCACCAATTGAGCTACCCCTTGGAATTTAAGGAGCACCATTTTTATATCAACGAACATGGCATTATTTATTTAGCAATGTTTTGATTTAATTCTTAAATTATTGAGTGAATGGGTGAGGTAATGGTATCAACCACTATTGGCAATACCCCTTTGAAGGTTATCATAAAATCAACATCCATAATTATGAGATGCATTTTTTAGTGTGAGCATTGAAAGGTATGGTGAGGTCGATATCGAGGAAATAAAGTTGTGGGATTTGATCAAAGTGGTGTATATAAATGGAGAAAAAATAAAAGAAAGTGTGAAAGACTTGAAAATTTGAGCTATATCTTTCAGATACATCACATAGAGATTTATTGTTCCAACATTTCGAACCAACCAGTGTGGTTCATCATTAGGACATAATGACAAGGAATGTTTGATCAAGTTGAATAATAAATAAGGGAGGAACCTAAGAAGACAAGGTCAAAAAATCAAAATAATCGTTGAGACAAAATCTAAATAATATGAAACTAAGGGAGGATCCCTAAACTCAAGAAGACTAGGTCCAAAAAAGAAAAATAATAGATAAAAAATAATATAAAAAAGTAAAAATTCTAAGAGGAAAGCATGTACTAGGGGGCAAACAACATTAAAATTTAATAATTTAATTATTAAATAATATATAATATCACCTCCCCGATCGGGATGCGTGCCAGTTCACTGTCCCACTTGGGACTCTCATTAACGGTGATTAGATGGAAGATAATGCAGAAGGGCGGCTCGAGCAATCGCAGAGTATGTGTGATCGGAATGATGCGATGGGAGGAGGTGTGGGAGGAATTAAGAAAGGTGTTAATTGCCACCGAGAGATAGCCCTCCAGGTGGTAAATTATTTTCCCTCACTTCATGTAGTTGAGTTGTGGTATAGCAAGGTCTCGAGAGTCGCGAGGAGGCATTTTGGTTCCCTTCTGGTGGTAAGCTTGGCATGGAGGCTGTGTCTATGGGAGGTCATCCAGGTCAGCTTCATGGCGTTGGTAATAGGGTATGTCTCGTTTATTTTCATTTATACCTACCCGCGACAAATTTTTATTGTAAATGTTTCCTGTAAGATTTTTGCCCCCTCCTTTTAATGGGTGATCATGCGACTTGGTAATGTTTGTCATGCATTTGTTGCTCAATTTTATCTTGAAATAGTTGTTTCCAAGTCGATATGCATTTCTTATGGTATCTTACTGCTCTGAATGGGAATGTATGGTTTAATTTGGGCTCCTTGTTTGTGTGGGAAGAATTTACCGCCTGGTTGGAATGGTTGTTTCTATATTTGGTTAAAATGGCTTGTGATTATACTCTGCATGTCGTCATTGTTGGTTTTATAATGTGTTGATGTATTTGTATATGGGAAGTGGCTTGACAAGTCGGTGGGTAGATTTTCCCTTTGGTGGAGACATAACCTCTCTAGATTGTATCTATCTCATGGGATGCCTGAGCACAAGGTGCTGGTAATGGGAAGAAAGATCCAATGGAGTTTTGTCATCACAACCTGCTTTGCTTTCACTTGGCTTGGTTTTAATGTAATTTTTTTCCTGCTCTTGTTATCTATAAATGCATCAAATTTTATTAATTGGAGAGACTGCCCAGTTTACGATCTGAGGGTATCTGTTTGTTCAACGGTCTGGTTAGACAAGTATATTTCAACTCAATAGAGGTTGACAGAAATGGTTAGGCCATCCATAGGTGCAGGCTCGTCAGGCACTAGAGGTCATGGGCGAAGTCAAAAGAGTGGGTCTTGGGGAGGATGGGGAGCATCCGCGTCGAATTCGCCGAGGAGAAGTGGATGAAAACTAGATGCTCAACATATCACTGCCATGGCCTAAGCATATACAACTGGTACTCTTGAGCAAGTAAGGAAGATGATTGCAGGTTGCGAAGTCGACCTCAACCAATGGGTGTAACATGAGATAGAAATGGAGGACTGCGTTTGTTGGTCCATGATCTAGGCCACAACTGTGGTCGGATCACCCAGTACAAGTAGAAAAATATCTATTAGATCATGAAGAGCATAGTAGCCAGAGCTATTATGAATGCAACAGGTTCCATCAAATATGATCTTGGGTTTCAGGAAATTTAGAAGGAATTCCAACTTGTTCAATTTTAAATTCAGCAACAGAATGTCCGTCTAGGTCATATTGAGAAGCACATTCTGTGCCTTCCTCAATCATAATTACCAGGTTCCAGGGCAAAGGACCGGGCTCTGTTGGAGTCCTTAGATGACTAGTTTTTCGTAGTTTCCTTTTTGTCAAATTTTGATTATGTGTATGTCGATTAGTAGTACTTTTGTTATCATGTTAAGGGTGAACTAGTTTCTAGAAATTCAGGCCCACAAGACTGAGCATGACAGACGTAATAACCTCAAATTTGGGATGGCTTATAATGCATTCCGATGGCCAACAGACCTGGTTTCCCAATGGGCGGGTTGAGGCCACATAATGTCTTTATGGATGTAACCTGCTTTGAATATGAATGAATGAAAGGTCCTACTAAGCTTATAAGCTTATATATATATATATATATATATATATATATATATATATATATCACCTAGTATATCATTAAGTATTAATTATTATTAATAAATATTATTGTTATTATAAAAACTTACTAGTAATATTAATAAAACTTAAAAATAGACCCAAGGGGTTTAAGAAGTAATAATAATTATTAATAATAGATAATAATAATAATACTAGTCATTATCAATATAAATAAAAACCTATGAATTAATAATAATAACTATATACTTGTTGTTGTTGTTGTTGTTTTTTCTTTTTAGACTAACCTAAGTACCCACGGGGGATTCGAACCGGTGACCTATCGCAAGGAGTGCCTTAACAACGCACCCATTCATCGTCAATCCAAAGCCTCGTGGGCAATAACTATATACTTGTTAAGAATATATAAGCAATAATATTTAATTAATAATAGATGTTAGTGATAATAATAATACTATTTATTATCAATCTTATTAATAACCTAAAAATTATTAATAATAACTATATACTAAATAATAGAATACTATCAAAGGAGAATAATGAAATCCTATATAGTGGTAATTAATAAAAAGGAAATTGCAACCAAGGTCTAAAGAAAGTTAAAGACCAAATTGCAAACATAGATTATTATAAGGGTTTAAAAACAACGATAAGGAAAGAGTTAAAGGAGAAAAAAAATTTACACTAAGAAGAGATCAGAGAGAAAGAATGTGGGAGGATGAATGGCGGCAAAGAGAATCAAGAAGAAATAAACCTAAGGGACAATGCAGGAATCCAATTTTGCATATTTTCCACCCATCATCTATATTTAGATTATTGGGTCATTTCTCAATTTCATTAGCTTCCCTGAACTTTTTGTTATGATAATGATCAATTTTTGTGAGGACACTAGAATATTCAAGATAGATGTGGTGCTTAGTATTCATATAATGTTCAACAAGAGTGATTGCGCCTAATGTTGACAAAGTGTTCTTGAAATATAAGCTTAATGGAACAACCAATTTAACCAACATAAGGTTTTTAATGGGAGCAAGGGATCATGTAAACACCTTTGACATTAGAAGGGTCAATGGGGTCTTTAACTGACTTGAGGGAGGATCATAAAGTGTTGAGGTGTTTGAAGTAGGAAGATATGTTATTCTTTCTTAAAATGTGAGCAAGCTTGGCAATCGTTCCCTGAATGAGTGGAAAATGAACATTAGCACTAATATTGTTGGAGTCTTCCTTTTTCTTGGGTCCTTTAATGGCTCTTTGGAATGCATTGAGGCCTTGGTGATTCTTGTAACCATTGTTCTCAAATACATTCAATAGGTGAGCTTTCCTGGAATTAAAGTGATTATTATCATAAATTCCTAAGGCTCTAGTGCCTAGGGTGGTGTTTAAAACGATGAATTTATGGGAAGGATGATGATGAGAACTGGCATGGAGATATTGTTCAATGTGTGTCTTCTTATGAAAGACTTGATGGAATATGGATCCATCATTATTCTTGGTAATTAAGATGTCAAGGAAGGGAAGGATACCATTGGCCTTGACTTCCATAGTGAATTTGATGAAATCAGATTTACTATTAAGATGTTGCTTAAAAATTTCAATTTTATCAGGGATGTGGGACCAAATGATGGAGTCATCAACATACCTCTTCCAATATTTTAGGCAGAAAGGGGAAGAGATTAGGGCCTTAGATTCAAAATATTCCATGAAAAGGTTGGACACAATTGGGGAGAGAGGGGAGCCCATAGAAACTCCACAAGTATCGCCATGCCAAATGTCATCGTCATCTTTCCCATAACTTGGACGTTTTAAACACCCTAGCCACTAGAGTCTTAAGAATTTTTTATAATAATCACTTTAATTCCAAGAAATCTCACCTCTTGAATGTATTTGAGAAAATTGGTTATAAGAAACACCAAGGCCTCATAGGTTTCCAAAGAGCTATTAAAGGACCCAAAACAAAGGCATACTCCAACAATCATAGTGCTAAAGTTCATCTCCCATTCTTTCAGGAAATGACTGAAATGATCGCTTGCATTTTAAGAAAGAATAACATCTCTTCCTCCTTCAAACCCTTAACACTTTACAATCCTCCCTCAAGTCAATTAAATACCCCATTGACTCTTATAATGCCAAAGGTGTTTACATGATCGCTTGCTCGAGTGAAAATACCTTATGTAGGTGAAAGGGGTTGTTTCTGTTGGAATATGTTATATTCCTTGGAAGGTAACAATGTATTTGTATGATGTCGGAAGTTGTCCACAATCTTATGTAAAAGAGTAATACATTACATCCCATATATATTATGGTATAGTATACTCATGTATCCATTTATTATATAAAGAGGTGTTATTTTGGAGAATTATATTATCCCATGTTTAATATGTGAGAGTAATTCCTCCACATCTCTGGGTAGGGTCAAGGGAGCCTCTTAAGGATATACCATTTTGTGATACCATCACATCTTATCCGTGCTCACGACATACTGCCATTTGTATCAGGTTATTTGTAGTTGCTCTCTTTGTAAGATTGTAGGAGATTTCTGGAGATAATAGAAGACAACCTTCCCATGGACGTAGCCCCATTGGGTGAACCACATATATCTGTTGTATTCTTTTTCCTTGTTCTCTTTATGTTCTTATCTATATGTTAATATATTGCTAGTTTCTTAGATATATAGCTAATTTAGTAGATCTAATATCCTAACATGGTATTAGAGCCATGGCTACTATGATCAAGCATCTTCTTTGAATTTAAACATCAACGTGTATCTTCATTTTTTGTTACCTGGGCACTCATTATTTTTTTTAGATTTTCTTTCTATCTGGTCGCCATTAGGCTTCTCTTCAGATCTGGGCATGATTCTACATATTTGAGTTTTTTTTCTTATAACCCTCACTTTGTTATGTAGATTTTTGCATATTTTCTTTTTCAAGGGGCCCTTGATTATTTTTTTGTAATATCTATATGGTTTTTGGATTCTCCTCAAGGAGATCTATCTTCCAGTTGTAAGATCTGTGATTTTCGTCCAATTTTTTTTGGTCCTTTTTTTGCAGAGCGGAAGATTGGCGGACCAAGGGTTCAGATTAGAATTTTGGTTGCATAAGTGGATGTAGAGTGGTTGCGCCATTTCCAAAAAATGGTTATAATGAGAATTTGGAGCATTAATGAGTGTTTTTTTGTTTTGACACCCGATGTTTTTTATTAGATCTATTACCTTATGTGCAGAATTTCCCAGAACAGAGTAGATATTTGGGTTCCTCTCACCGAGCTACCCAATTTCAAAAAACAAAATCAGCTCAAACAGAGTACCGGAAGAAAAATTATTGCTGATTTAAGATTGACAATTTTTTCAGGTTTTCTAGTGACGGCAGAATGAACTGCAAAAATTTACAATTTTCTATCCACTTTTTCTCTTGTCATTTCTTGCATTTGGGTTTATATTTCTTGTCAAAATTTCTATCATTATGACTTCAGAAGTAGCTTTTGTTCCTGAACTTGTCGGTTCTAACTATCTTGCATGGAAAAGGAAAATGATTGATGTTCTCAGGAGTAAGAATCTATGGAGGTTGGTTAATGGTAAACAAAACAAACCTACAGATGCTCAAGCCTTGATTAAATGGGAAGAAAAGTGTGATCAAGAAAGAGGGCTCATTGGTCAAACAATTTCAGATATTCTTCAAGTGATTATTGAGGCAGAAGACAACCCGGTTGAGGTATGGATAATTCTTGCTTCTTTATTTCATAAATATGATGATGTTTCTACTTATTATCTTGAAAAGAAGATTCATGAGCTAGATCCTTCTAATTTTGATAGAGTAGAATTATATCTTGTTGAATTGAAAACCTTAAATGAAAAGTTAAATAATTATGGTAAAGATTACAAGAAGACATACACTGCTCTTATCATTCTTGTAGAAAAAAATTTTTCATATTGTTTTGACATGTTCATCCAAACTAGGAATAAGGCTCTTGAATTGTCTCAAAATACCACGAAACCTACTTTTGATGATTTCTATAAAGGGTTGATAAATGAGCAGGAAATGTTGATTGCTTCAGGACAAGTCTCACCTAACAAATCTCTTTTGGCACATAATAAGAATGCTAAGAAAAGTTTTAATAATGCTAAAGATTCTTATTCACACACTTCTAATCATACTAATAATAATGGTCATGCTTCTCATGCACATCATGAAACTAGTAAGAGAAAGAAAGTGTATGATCCTTGTAAGCATTGTGGTAAAACTAACCATCCTAAAAAGAATTGCTTTAAAGTGAAACATTTAATGGCTCAAGATAACAAGAAAAATTCTAATGAATCTCAAGTGCATTTGTTGTTTCGTCTAGTAATTCTTCTTCCAATGTGGAATGGATAATGGATTTTGGTGCTTCTAAACATATGACTAGTGATGCTTCTTTGTTTACATCTTATGACACTAATAATCACTCATCTCAGAAAGTTTCTATTGGTGATGGTAAAAAATTTTCCGTAATTGGTTCTGTTAATATTAATGATGGTAATGGTCAATTGGAAGATGTTTTTCATGTTCAAAACATGCCCATCAACTTACTTTCTATTTATCGTGCATGTCAGAAAGGTTTTAAATTTGAAGTTTGGCCTGATAAATATATTCTTAAAGATATCAACCGAAATTAAAAAGTAGTCTCTTTTGGTCCCGTTGATCATACAACTGGTTTATATAAATTTGTTGGTTTTAATTCAACTAAGAGACAACCCTTTTATTCCTATGTTTCTCATGCTGATAAACTAAGTCAATTATGGCATGAAAGATTGGGTCACTTGAATTATGGTAAAATGCAAATGCTAACTAAAATGGTTCATTGTTTGTCTAATATTTCTTCTACTACTGGTGTTTGTGAAGGATGTGTTCTTGGCAAACATCATATAGAAATGTTTGTCAAATATAAAGTCCAGTGTGCTAAAGTACCTTTGCAATTATTCATAGTGATATCCGTGGTCCTCTTGAAGTTCCTTCAATATATCATGCAATTTATTTTCTTACCTTTATTTATGACTTTAGTAAAAGTATTGGGTTTATTTTTTGAAAAATAAAAGTGAAACATTTGTAAAATTTGAAGAATTTAAATCCACAGTTGAAAATGCATATGGTAAGATTATCAAAACCTCGTGATTTGATAATGGGGGGAAATTTGTTAAGCAAGAATTTGATGCATATTTATCTAAACATGGTATGCAACATCAAAATACTATTCCTTACACACCTCAACAAAATGGTGTTGCTAAAAGGAAAAACAAAACTTTAGTTGAAATGGCTAGATGTATGCTTTATTCTAAAGGACTGCATAAGAAATTTTAAGTTGAAGCCATCTGTTGTGCTAATTTTATTGTAAATAGAGTTCCTACTAAAGCTGTTAAGCATGTTATCCCCGAGGAAAAATGGAATGGACGTAAACCATATATTAGTAATTTTAAGTTGTTTGGTTGTGAATGTTGGGCTCATATTCTTGATGAAAAGCGGAAAAAGTTAGAACCGAAATCTCACAAGTGTATCTTCATTGGTTATGATGATAATTCCAAGGCTTATAAGTTGTTTGATCCTTCTAATCAAAGTGTCATAATCATAAGGGATGTTTAATTTCATGAAGTCTCTTCCCCACTCGAGTCTATAGAATCTCATGTTGCCCTGAATTTACCAATACCACATGTTATTCCTATTCCTGTTACTCCTTCTTCCAGTTATGTGCCTCTTATTGATCTTGATTCTTCCTCTCCCTCAAGTATTCCACACAAAACTCATGAAGCTCCTGAAGTGACTCCTGTTCCTTCTATTCTTCCTGTTTGGGCTTGGAAAACTCTTGAATTTGCAGGTTGTGAGGTCGGAAATCCTTCCGACACTCGTTAAACTAGATCTAGCTTTTCTCTTATGACCAAAGTTTCAGCCACAAATGATCCTACTACTTATGCTCAAGCTAAGGGCAAGCTTCATTGTGAATAATCTATGTCTGTTGAATATGAATCTCTTTTGAGAAACAAGACTTGGTCTCTTGTTCCTCTTCCTTTAGGAAAGAATTTAGTTGGTTGTAAATGGGTTTATAAAATTAAGTTCACTACACAAGGATAGATCGAAAATCATAAAGTTAGATTAGTTGCAAAAGGTTTTAATCAACTCGAAGGTATTGATTATAATGAAACCTTTTCTCTTGTTTCTAAAATGAACACAATTAGAACCATTTTATAAGTTGCTACATCTTATAAGTGGGAAATTCATCAAATGGATGTTAAAAGTGCGTTTTTAAATGGTGATCTTACTGAAGAAATTTATATGCAACAACCTCCTGGTTTTATTTCTACCGAATCCTCAAGTTTAGTATGAAAATTACACAAATCTTTATATTTTCTCAAACAAGCATCTAGGGCTTGGTATGATAAAATTGATGCATATTTCTTGAATAATGGTTTTAAGCGTTGTATATCTGATCCAAATATGTATGTTAAGGACTTTGGTGATAATGTCCTAATTATTGTTTTATATGTGGATGATCTAATTATCACTGGAAGCCAACTTGCATTAATTCAAGATATGAAAATTGCTCTTCAGAAGAAGTTTGAGATGACAGATCTTGGTACATTGCACTATTTCTTGGGTCTTTAGATCTAGCATATGGCCGATGGTATTTTTCTCTCTCAGCCTAAGTATGCGACAGATTTATTGGCTCATTTCCATATGGGTGATTGTAAACCTACTCCTACACCATTTTAATCTGGTGTAAATTTAATTGTTGAGTGTACCACTCCACTGGTTGATGCTACTATTTATCGTCAGCTCATTGGCAGTTTGATATATTTAACTCACAGCAGACCAGATCTCTCTTTTGCGGTCAGTATGGTTTCTCGATTCATGCAGCAACCTTGTGAAAGTCATTGGCAGGCAGCCAAGAGAATTTTGCGATATTTACAGGGGACATTGCATTATGGTGTATTTTATTTGAGCAATGCCATAGTTTTACTCTCTAGTTATACAGATTTTGATTGGGCAGGGGACAGTTTTGATCAATGGTCAACTGCTAGTTACATATTTCAACTTGGTTAAGGTCCAATCTCTTGTTCTAGCAAGAAGATAAAGACTCTTTCTTTATATTCATGTGAAGAAGAGTATAGAGCAGCCAAAGAAGCAGCTAAAAAAGTTGTTTGGTTATGAAATGTTCTTACCGAGCTTGGTCTGGTTCCAAAATCGTCCACTGTGTTGAAATGTGACAATCAGGGTGCAATTCAACTTGCCTAAAATTCGGTATATCACACCAAGACGAAGCATCTCGACCTTGATGCTCATTATATTCGAGGTCTTTTCATCGATGGTATTCTTTCTCTAGAGTATTGTCCTACCGAGCAATAGGCAGTCGATATCTTCACCAAATCCTTGACAGAAGCAAAGTATGTGCATCTTCGTTCTTTTCTTGGGATGAGGGAAGTTGTCATCAAGGGGGAGCAGTAATGACTCCTTCCTTCCTTAGTGTTAGGATGGGCCCTTCTCCCAACCATTATTAAGGGGGAGTGTTGGAATATATTATATTCCTTGGAAGGTAATAATGTCTTTGTTTATATCAGAAGTTGTCCACAATCTTATGTAAAAGAGTAGTACATTATGTACCATATTTATTATGGCATAGTATACTCTTGTATCCATTTATTATATAAAGATGTGTTATTTTGGAGAATTATATTATCCCACATTTAATATGTGAGAGTAATTCCTCCACATCTCTGGGTAGGGTCAAGGGAGCCTCTTAAGGATATACCATTTTGTGACACCATCACATCTTATCCTGTGCTCACGGCATAATGCCATTTGTATTGGGTTATTTGTAGTTCCTCTCTTTGTAAGATTGTAGGAGATTTCTGGAGATAATAGAAGACAACCTTCCCGTGGACGTAGCCTAATTGGATGAACCATGTATATGTGTTGTGTTATTTTTCCTTCTTCTCTTTCTGTTCTTATTTATATGTTGATATATTGTTGGTTTCTTAGATATATAGCTAGTTTAGTAGATCTAATAATCTAACAGTTTCATTAAGCTTAGAATTCATGAACACTTTGTTGACATTAGGTACAATTTCTCTTATTGCTCGGCAAGATTGTTGAGCATTCTGTGAAGACTAAGCACCATAGTTTTCTTGAAGATTCTAGTGCCCTCGCAAAAATTGATCATTATCATCACAAAATGTTCACGGAATCCATTGAAAATGAGAAATGAGATAATAATATAAACATGGATGATGGGTGGAAAATTGACAAAAATTGGATTCATGCATTGTCCTTTAGGTTTATTTCTTCTTCATTCTTTTCCCCCATTCTTTAGACTTTGGTTGCAATTTTTGTATTATTTATTGCCATTATATAGGATTTCATTATTCCCCCTTGATTGTCTTCTATGATTTAGTATATATTTATTATTAATAATTCTTAAGTTATTAATAATATTGATAATAACTAGTATTATTATTATCGCTAACATATATTATTAATTAAGTATTATTGCTTATATATTATTAACAAGTAGGATGAAGGAGAGGAAAATGACTAGGGTTTTCCCCTGCAAAAGTTTTTCCGCCATAGTCGATGATCTCTAGCTACTCGCTATGGCCCAGTGCTCAGTGTAGAAGCACGAATGTGTGGAATCCTAGATCAATTTTTCCGACTGTTGTAACTTTTTTCGACGACTGGAAAATTACAAATTTTTAGATTTTAGCGAATTTAATTTTCAGCGAAATATTTGGGTATATAAGATTTCATGCAAACATGGTTGCTCGGCTATTTTGAATAATTTCATATATTTTTAAATACTTAATTTTATTAAAAATATAAAGTTATATTTTTATTAAAATTATTTTTATTTAAAATATTCAATTATTTAAAAAAGAAAAATGTTGGGTCTATCACCCCATCTTTAAGTTTGACATCAAAGTTAAGCCAATCAAATGAAAACCAAGTAGTCAACGACACTACTCAAAGTTAAGCCAATCAAATGCAAACCAAAAGTCAACGACACTACTCAAAGCACCGGAGCAGCCCACAGGGGCATGTATTTCATTCAATCATGCCTTTATAAATATTGAAATATAATAGGACACAGGATAAATATGGAGCAAGTTTTAATGGTCAATATTAGCTCTTATAGATCAACGGTTTTCATTTCACTTCGAACCCCACAAGGTCATCCAAGATTTAACGGCTAGGGGGGTCTGAAGTCGTGTTTTGATAAAATCCACTTGTGATAATATGGCATCATCTGGTGAATTTCGATCCCTCCAGGTCTAAAACCATTTACCAAGCAGCACCCTCTCCGAAATCAGTTTATCATTTCAGTACAACAGGGTTCTATGCTTTGCCTTGTTTGTGATTGGACTGGTGATGTTCACCATACTGGCAGCCACATATCAGCTGGAGGATCCATTTTCTCTAGCCATCAAAAAGCATCACAGCATACTTGACTTCCACTTCCAATGCCACTTTTACTGAGGATGAATCGGTGGTCCGCACAGGCGAGGATTTCATTTTCAAAGCACAGAAGGTTTTCATTGACTGCAGAAGTTTTTGGAAGACTAGAATGTAAGGTGCCACCTACAGCAGGGGATTCAGCTGGGCTCTAGGGAATTTTGCAGCTGGAGTTATGGCTCTGTGTGTCGCACAGGTGGTCTTATATACTGGGACAGTTTCACAACCTATCGTCATTGGTTTCAATGTCTTCCTAGTTGGTTCAGTGACTTCCTTCATGAAGTTATGGCAGTCTCTGAAATAATATGAATACAGTTTCAGAGTTATTCTATACACTTTCTCCCTCATTGCAGTTTCAACTTACACGGTGGGAAATCCCGCACATACAATGATGGACCGACTCTATTCGATATCTATAGGAGGTGTTGTCACCATGGTAGTGTAGTCGACAATATTTCCCTGTTGGACAAGAGACCAACTTCACAAGAAAATTATGAAGAACTTTGATTGCGTTTCCGATTCCCTTGAAGAATGTGTGAAGCAATACTTGGAAGGTAGTACTATTGCGCATGATTTTCCAAAAACGCGGGCACCCATGGGCGAGTATGAGGGAGAACCAAAATTCAATAGATATAAGTCATCATTAGATTATTTAGCAATAAAAGAAGTGATGGCTAAATCTTCCAAGTGAGAACCCCCTAATGGGAAATTTAGGCATTTCTTCTATCCATGGTCGCATTATGTGAAGGTGGGTGCAGTACTCCTCCATTGTGCATACGAAGTTATAACCCTCCATGGTTGCTTCCACTCTGAGATACAGGCGCCCTACAGTTTAAGGAAGGCTTTTGATAGCGAACATAGAGAGGAAAGCATGGAGGCCACAACACTGGTTCGAGAATTGGGTAGGAGTATTAATCACATGCAGCAATGTAGCCTATCCAAATAGTTTTCGGAGAATGTGCTCATAGTCGTAGTACGACTGCAAAGAAAAGTTGACCAACACTCATATCTCTTGCTAGATCATATGCCCATAACTATAATTTCTCCATAACTCAGCCACAACTCGACCCTCAATAGTCCTTGATCATCATCATTCCAAAAAAATGATGCAGACTTGTACTATGAAAAGCTTCATTCATTTCCAGTTCCAAAGGTATTTGATCATCCAGATCAGGAACAAAATGATGGAGGAGGAGGAGAAGGGGGCCTATCATGTATTGTTGAAGTACCAATGCCTGGTAATATGACAGAAAGGGT
The DNA here is from genome assembly GCA_031772625.1 of Pinus tabuliformis. NCBI lineage: Eukaryota > Viridiplantae > Streptophyta > Pinopsida > Pinales > Pinaceae > Pinus > Pinus tabuliformis. The sequence continues at coordinate 952,416,429 of CM062814.1, read as the reverse complement.
CTCAAGACTCTGTGATTACAACCTTACGTTTGAATTCAAGCATGCAAGAGATGATGCAAAGCATGGCGCCATCATCACCAATGGAATATATTGAACAAAAACACAAGTGCTTAAGTATTAAGGAGAAATTTATGAATTTAGGTGTTTACTTCTTTGTAACATTGGGGTTTGCTATCGTTTTCATTTAAGGAGCGCTCTTCGAAATGTACAGTTAGTGGATTTGTAAGGTTCTAGATAAACTACGAATGGAGGCAGAGAATTCACGGAGCAACACTTGTTTTAAGATTTTGAAACATCATTTTCCAAATGATTGAAACCACCAGAGCAAATCCAAGTATCAAAAAGAATTTGGAGGACACAGTGCTTTCAACGTTAAAGTATCAAATTATTGTTTGATTAAATTATGATATTGTGTATTTGTTCTTAGCATGCCCTTTACTCAACGAGTTTGCAGTGCTCACTGTCAGAAGGGAAAATAAAAATAGTTACAAGAGTCCATATTTCAAGGGATTAGCTCCAACATTTGGTGGGGGTATATTTCAGTCTTTCGAGCATTCAAATTACCTAGTAGTAGATTGGATTAGGACTTGCCTTGGCAGATTCAGAAGATACAAATCAAAGGCAAGAAGGTCAAAAAATTTGCATTGCAATTAAGGTAAGATAGAAGTATGTTTGGTGGTTCTTATGGTGGACTGAGATGCCACATGTGCTTACGCTCTGACACCCTTAAAAGTGATTGAGTGCTTAGTTAAATATGGTGTCCGGTGACTGAAGTAATAAAGGTATCTTCTCTTTGAGTAAAAAAAAAAAATATGGGCTAGTTTCAGATATTATTCTTTGAATTAGGATGATCAACATGTATTTTTATTTTTTCCTATCAAAAGTGTTTGGGAGGCTGATGTTAGTGTCATCTACTAAAAATAGAACTGACCTTGTTGTATAGCATCCAGGTTCTGCCCTTCATCTTAAATTTTATGTTGATAAATATGTTCAGAAGGGAGCATATTGCAAAATCACAATCAGGTTTCAGGGATGCAGTAGCTTGTATGCAGTGATGCCTGGATGCTTTGTGCTTGTTCTCATGGTTTCACACAACAATTGGAAATGGTGTACAAAGTTTCAACAAATATATCATTCAATCAAAGTCAGTAAATAGAATATTATTCCAAATTTGGAGATAGAGTTTGAGGACTTGAGGATTAGTCAACCAAGGATTAGATTCCATCTAGTCATCAAATCCACAAGAAAGAGACACCTTGCAACAAATTATCAACCAAAACAATTTGTTGTAGCACAATTTGGACATCTAAGAGCATGCACTTGGCAGCAGAGATCCCATATTCTATGGCACAAACTAGTAGATAAAGGACAATTCCAGATTTACAGGGCATAGTTGGCAATTGGAAAACAAATGAGCAGATTATGGCATGAAATCAATAGTAAAGGATCATTTTGTAGATTTCCAGTAGGTAGTGAACCAATTCTAGATTTCAATGCATAATACTTGCAAAATAGTTCAATGTTTCCAACAGATGTTATTTTATTTTTAGTTATTATTCAGGTTTTATTCCAAAATTATTGTAACAGTTTAGGAGAGATTTAGTCTATATATTGTTTCATTTGTAATAAACAAGGGTTGGCTTTTGATGCCAAAACCTTTCAACTTTGTAAAACTTTTATTTCAGAAATCCTAATTGAAGCCTTCCAAGCTCCAATTAATGACAAAAATTGTGTTTCATGTTGTTTTACCAGTACTTTCATACTCTCTTCCTGCACATGTTCAAGTTTGGATATAAGATTCTGGGTAGGAATAGATTATCAATCTTTCTGAAATCCCCTGCAAAATTATAATCATTTAAAGAGATCAATTTATTGGACTATTTGTCTAAGATAGCTCCTCTACATATTTACTAATTATTTCCTTCTGTCATCCTCTGCAATGTGTTTTGTTGGGCTGTAGAAGTTTTCTACATGCATCCAAATCTGCCTGATTGATTAAGTATTCAGTTTGATTGCTTAATTATCAGGAATATCCTTATATTCTTCTGTCAAATTATTTATAAATCATGTTATTCTGTCAGGCTGGAAGCTGACACTTTGAGGAAGGACTCTGTAAGAGGGGTATTTATTTATGAACAAGGATTGTGCAATCATAAAGAACCACCCAGACTAAATTATAAATATGGCCATTGTGCTTCATAGGTTGTTGTTCAGTGAGTGAACAACGTTAAACAAGGCTTTGTAATAATTGAGGGAGCCCCCTCTGGTTCAAGGGATAGCTTGAACCTAAAGGCTGGTTGAGTTGGTTTCTCGGTGTAGTTTTTGCAGCCAAGAACTACCTACGAGAAACAGGTACAACACTGACCATGATGGATTTAGGGCTAATGTTAGGCCCCTATACTACTAGTGTAACCCCTTATTGTTATTAGTACAACCCCCTTATTATATTGATGTACCCATGTAGTGCCCATATTGTTACTCTTGTGCCCCATAGAAGCCCACTATTGTTATTATTGTGCCCTTACATTATTATTGTTATGTCGGCTCTGATTATGTTAAGCCCCCTTAGACTCTTATATATAGAAAGGAGGTACTTTCATTTGTATGATCCAAGAATTGTTCATTTATGTAATGTAAAGGAGGTTTCCCCCTCGAAGAGGCTGAATTCTAAGGCGTTGATCTATCTTTTCTATCTTTTCTTGAGCTGGTTTCATAACATTTGGTATCAGAGCTTTGGATTCTAGGGTTTCGCTGCTCCAAACAGGTCCTCGTGGCATTTTCGCTATAACGTTTTTTTTGTGATGTTTCAGAAGTTTCAAAAACAACCCATTTGAGAAGAAATCGTGTTGAACCTTGGGTCCGAATTTCAGAGCTTTTCGCGCGATATTTGCGGAGATATGATATGAGGAAGTTGGTCTTTTTGCAGATTCTTGAATTACATTCAAAACAGGTGACCTGGGGAAAATCATCATAACTTTCTCTCTAAGCATCAGATTGAAATTTTGTAAGAAGGTATAGAAAGAGGACGGAATGTAGTTTCTTTTATATCTTTTTCAGAACCAAAGGTCGAAAAATTGACACGTGGCACTTCATACAAGTTCGCTCTTCTAGAAAGGTCTATAATCAGGTCATCTTGGGAGATTGTGCATAACTCTTTCTTGGAGAATCCAATTTGGATAAGACTGGTGGCATTGGAAAGAGGACACAGAGGGCTACTATAGGTAGCAATTTCAGAACTTAAATATCCGAAATTACAGAGTTATAGTCGTTGCAAGATCGAGATCCTAAAATCAAGAAAAATCAAGATGAGGAAGTTTGATGGCAAGGATCCGGTAAATTGGATACTTCAGATGGAGCAATATTTTGATCTACATGGTGTACCACTGTTACAAAAGGTATGTATTGCATCTTCATATTTAGAACCAGATCAAATTTTATGGTATAAAGGGCTTTGTTCTCGTAAACGACTTGTTACGTGGTCAACTCTCACGGAGGAAATGATAACACATTATGAGGATACAAAGAGCAGCACCTTCTTTAGAGCAACACCACAACAATTGGAAAGAGTAAAAGGGCTTTGTGACATATTGGAAAGTAAAATTAGGGCAACGAGGAAGTCTACCCCTCACAACTATAAATATGGAAGTGTTGTTTCTCCAAGCCTTCCAGAACCTACAAGGGTTACACCACAACAATTGGAAGAAAAAAGAGAAAAAGGGCTTTGTTACAATTGTGATAGCAAATGCACTAAAGGTCATAAGTGTGCTGAGAAGAAATTATTTTACATAGAGTATGAAGAGGAGGAAGAAAAGGATCAAGAAACATCAAAAGAAGAGGATATATGCCAGGACTCAACCCCAGAGAAAGAAGAAAAGAATCAGACCATATCTTGTAAACTATTAGCAAGAAAGACCACTCCTCAAACTCTCAAGATAGAAGGACATATCAAGAAGAAAAAGGTGAAAGAAGTGAAAGATCACGTCAAGAAAGAAGAAATGAATCCAACCATATCTTGTAATTCATTGGTCGGAATTACCACTCCTCAAACTATCAAGCTAGAAGGACATATCAAGAAGAAAAATGTTCAAGAAGTGAAAGATCACATCAAGCATCAAGAAATGAATCCGACCATATCTTGTAAAGGATTGGAAGAAATTACCACTCCTCAAACTCTAAAGATAGAAGGACATATCAAGAAGAAAAAGGTTCAAGCAGTGAAAGATCACATCGAGCATCAACGACAAGTTCTCCAACTTTTAAAGGATAACGCCACTTTGGTGCAAAATCAAATGAAACAACAGGTAGATCAACATCATAGTGAAAAATGTTTTGATGTAGGTGATTGGGTATTTTTGCTGCTACATATAAATAAAACTATTTATGAGAAGGAAATGTGGGCAATACTACATGCACTTAACAAATGGCGACCTTACCGAATGGGAAGACTCTTCAAGGATGAGGATGTGGAAGCATTGTTTTGTGCTATTTCTATTATCCAACCAGATTGGATAAACGAAGCAAGGGATGAATGGAAGAAGTACAAAGAAGTATGGCCACTTATTCAAAAGTTTAAAAAGATTCTAATGCAAACAATATTTCCAGAAATTGAAGAGGAAGGAAAAATCATATTGGAACCTGGAGTAGTCACAGAAACAATAACCTGACAGCTACAAAATCGATCAATTTCAGAGTATCTCATCAAGTGGAAGAACTTACCTGTTGAAGATTCCACATGGGAGGAAAATAATTTTATACAGAAGCATCAAGAACTACTCAAGCGTTGAGGACAACGCTTTTTGAAGGAGAGGGGCATGTTAGGCCCCTATACTACTAGTGTAACCCCTTATTGTTATTAGTACAACCCCCTTATTATATTGATGTACCCATGTAGTGCCCATATTGTTACTCTTGTGCCCCATAGAAGCCCACTATTGTTATTATTGTGCCCTTACATTATTATTGTTATGTCGGCTCTGATTATGTTAAGCCCCCTTAGACTCCTATATATAGAAAGGAGGTATTTTCATTTGTATGATCCAAGAATTGTTCATTTATGTAATGTAAAGGAGGTTGCCCCCTCGAAGAGGCTGAATTCTAAGGCGTTGATCTATCTTTTCTATCTTTTCTTGAGCTGGTTTCATAACAGCTAACGCGAGGACGAGTTCAAAGTATAATTCTTTAAACAACACCATTTTGGATCTCCTCCTCCCCAAGGGAAATGATCTCTGGAGATCTATTGTTGTTTATATAGATTGAGGTTATGGGGTTCAAGGGCAGGTGTTTCTACATATATTCCTAATAGATCTGGTATCGGAAAGGAAAATTTCAAGAGATCTCTTGGTAGGAGCTCTCAATCTATTTCCTGCATGGTTTCTACCCTTCTTAAACATGGATCAAGCCATGAGAAGGCTTGTTGAATCCCCAATAGTTACAGATCTTCCTTATATACCCTCAGATCTGACAGAGAGGTGTAAGAATAATAGTCTTGCAACAATGTTGGAAGAAGAAGCTTCCTTTCAAATTTTTGCAAAGACTCCAGATGGTAGATCACTTCTTATAGGGGTTCGAAAGGACTTTTCGGTGTGGGATATGAAACAGGAGATCTATAAAAGAACATATATTCCAATGGAGATGCAAATTTTGATCTGTGCAGGCAGATCTATGCAAGATGAAATGTTTCTACCAAACCAAGGAGTTGAATGAAACTCCTCAATATTTATCAATTTGAGGTTGAGGGGGGGTTTTCCTGGATCTATTTTCCCCAAAGGATCAGAGTCGAATAAGGGACAAGTAAATGGAGGTACTTCATTCAAAGACATCCTTAAAGGGAAGTTTGTTGCCTCAGCCAAAACAGATCAAACTCTCAATATACCCAGCCCCTATATTGTGGAGAAACTGAATCAAGTCCCAACAATGGCAGTAGATCTATCAGAGACAAATGATCTATGTATAATATTTGAATCCCAGGCAATCATATGCAGATTCAATGGTTTCTGGCCAAAACTAGTGGATCTATTTCAGTGGATTTTCACAACATGGACAATTAATTATGAGATTCCTGATCCGGACTTAAATAGGAACGCAACAAATTACAGAGATAACCATAAACACAGATATGCAGCGGAAATAATACTTCATTTCATTAATGTAAAATACTGAAATATGCTTACAAACAGTAATGGAAATAAACTAGCGAAGGCGATGGTAGCTTATCTCTGAGAAGAGATGTGGTGGCTATATGCCTCTGAACTATTCTGAACTGTTTTACAATGAGGCTCGAAGGCCTATTTATAATTGAGAAACAATGGAAAACCCTTCACATCCAAAAACCTAACCCTAGAAGATGAAACGCCAAATTGTGGGCCCCGTTTTGGGGTGAGTTGCACAGGTAACTTCCCGGGGTCGCAAATTGGTCATATTATCTCTGTTTGACATGCATGATAGCCCATTGGAAAGATCTCTCCGAGGACTACGACAGAAAAGACGATTTTTTAATAGAAAAATTGATAGCGGTAGATTTCCCAAAAAACGTCGTTTAGGGCCTCAAAACGGCTCCGGAAGTTTAGGACTCGAAAAACTGCTAAAAATAGTAAACTGTGCTATAATTAAGGAAACTGAAAAACTGAAAGAACAGTTGTGGGGGTACAAATGGGATAGGTGGGTGGCCACCAACATCCACCTGGATCATTCACCTATGCTTCAGGGGTTTCTTCATAGTGAAGTTTGAATCATCATAAGAAAAAGAGTATATCTTACGAGAGGGCCCATGGTTTTGGGGTAATGAAATACTTTTTCTCACCCCATTGTTCCTTGAATTTGATGCCAATATAATGGTGGTTTCCAGAATGTCAGTCTGGGTTAGATTGCAAAATCTCCCTCTTCATTTCTGGTACAATAAAATGCTAGAAGGAATTGGGAATCTATTAGGGAGGTACATAAATACATATACAAAAATAACCGAAGAATAAATCTACACTTTCGTGAGAATTTGTGTGGATGTGGACCTCAGAAAGGATTGTTGAATCACATCCTCTTGACACATAACAGGCAGTGTTGGACACAGTTTCTAGACTTTTAAAACACAACATTTAGTTATTGAATATGTCGAAAAACATGGCATCTACAAGTGAAGAAACCCAAGGGATGGAAATTTCCAGAGCAACAATTTGAAGATGAAGAGGATGATGAGGAAATGGGTCTCCCTATCAATGAAGAAACCCAAAATCCACAAGAAAGTGTAGAAAATGGAGGAGCTAATCATGAAGCATCAGGAACCCTAGTCCCAACAATGCAACATGATAATATCCCTAAACAAAAGGAGACAACAAGTTTCAAATTCCATCATGTTTCTAATTTCAGATTCAGATAAGGAAAATCCAAGGATGAATGAAGAGAACCAGCTAGCACTTGTAATGACCACTCCAAATCAAGGAGGATGGAAGAAGGTAGAAAAGAAGAAAGGAAGAAAAGGGTAACCAATTTCTTCCATATAGGAGTAGTTTATTTTATTTGTTTTTATTTTGTACTATCTCTGTGAGCACCAGTTTCGACTGGTTTGACTGAATGCTCTACGAGCATCTACAACATGTAATTTTGTTTTCATTAATAAAATTATGATTTTTCCTTGGGGAAAAAAATATTAACAAGTATATAGTTATTATTATTAATTCATAGGTTGCTATTAAGATTGATAATAACTAGTATTATTATTATCTATTAATAAGTATTATTAATTCTTAAACTCCTTAGATCTATTATTAAGTTTTATTAATATTACAAGTAGGTTTTATAAAAACAATATTATTTATTATTAATAATTAATACTTGATGATGTACTAGGTTATATTATATAATATTTAATAACTAATAATTATTAAATTATATTGTTGTTTTCCCTCTAGTACTTGTTTTCCTCTTAAAAATTTTACTTTATGATTTTTGATCTATTATTTTTCTTTTTTTGGACCTAATCTTCCTGAGTTTAGGGATCCTCCCTTATTTTCATATTATTTACATTTTGTCTCAACAATTATTTTTGAATTTTTGATCTTGTGTTATTAGGTTTCATCCCTTATTTATTCTTTGGCTTAATTATACATTCCTTGTCATTTTATCTCGATGATGAACCACAATAGTTGGTTCGAATTTTGACACAATGAATCTCTATGTGATGTATCTGAAAGATATAACTCAAATGAATTTGAATCACATAAGCCTAAACTCTAAAAGAATTGAAAATTCGTCGAGAGGCTTGAGGAAATAGTGGATTAGTTCAACATTGTACACCTCAACATCCTTAGGTGGGACTCATAATGTCTATAGTCATAGCCTCAAAACTATAAGGTTCGAGGCTTGAATTTATGCATTAACATTTGACAAGAAGGATAAGGGTCCCACCTACCTTACGACTATGAAACCTTGAAAGTGGGACTATGAAACTTCAAGATAAAACACTATCCCATTTGGTGTTGGGTATTGAAGGGAATGGAGACCTTGGAGCTTTTCTACCATCTCTTATACCTTGTTTGATTGTTCTAACACCTAACAGAGCCCACCTTGAGACCTTAGGACATTGAAATGGATAGAAAACATGAGCAGTGGAAGGAAGGAGTTGTATTTATCAAGTAAGAACATGCCATGAAGAGGATAAAGCAATAAGGAATCCAACACTAGGAGAAGTTAAAACACCATTATTATTACATCATGTTGTTGAATAATTGGGCTAAGAAGTTGTTTTCACTGCTACAACACCCTCCAAAACTTCATATCACTCAAATTTTGGAGCCTATCTAACTGTCGTATCAAGTATCACTTTGGTCGTCAAGTGTCTCTTCAAGTCATTTCACATGTTTTAAGTTCTCTTTATCATTCCTAAGATTCGTCACATTGTGTAAAACATATCTAGTGCACTTAGTGGTTATAATACCTTTATTTGTTGTAAAACGACACTTTTGGTTGCAGTTGCACATGCTTAGTATTTTATACTTGGAGAGTGTTTGTAAACTAGAATTTTGATGTGTATTTCTCATTATTTTATCCTGTCTAAGTTTTAATAATGATTTGGTATGTGTCACACTTGATTTTAGGTCTAAACTCATTGTGTTCCCCCCTTGTCTTATCTTTCAGACATAGACAAATTTTAGTTGCACAAGTTATCCCACTAAGGCTAGGAGGGTGCATGGCGTACTCTTAATCCTTAGTTGATACCCCTTCCATATTTAGAATGTGCCCTCCAAGAGTGAATAGCACACTCCCAAGCATCATCCTCTCCTTCCCTTTTCGAACTATGCCCTTAAAGTAAACCTTCCCCCTTGTTGAGCGCATGGTGCATCATTAAGAAACATCATGATTGCTTCAACCTTCATATTTTCACCCTGCTCCCTCCTTGGCTTCTCTTGAGAACACAGTGCACTTGGGAAGGCCCAAGCCTAACCCCTTCAACCTTCACCTTTTCCCCCTGCGCCCTCCTTGGCTTCCTTGAGTGCATAGGGCACTTCCAAACCTCAGTGGCCTTCCTTCACCCTTTAGACTTGCGCCTTACACCCTCCCCTGAGCTTCATTTCTCCCATTTAAGCACACAACACATACTTAAGCCTCAAGCACTTAGTCCTTCCTCCTTGGCAGTGCACCCTGTGCCCAAAATTTTCCCTTGTTCTTCCCAAGCACACTAATAATCATGAATAGAAAGTTTACATGAAACATGTTAGAATATGAGATTTTTCAAACTCATGTTTTCATTCCCTGAGTAATTTTAGTTGTAGGTATTCCATAATAACATGGAAAATATGCATGAAGAGATAGGACAAAGAGGGTAGTCAAAGGAAGCATTCAAGAATGAAGAACATGTGATGTGACAAAATGAAGAACATTGAAATCATGATGATTGAAGTAGCCCAAAAGACTCCATGTGATCAAAGACCCTTTGGAGGGTAACGACATCAACAACATGGAAGACAGATGCAAGGTTAAAGCATTCTTTCAAGAAAGTCCATGTCATCAGTAACTATGAGTCCAAGTCATCAATATTAGTGACATTTTTATGTTCTCACCACATGATGATGTGGAAATCATGATGTAATTATGTAATGATTGTAAAAGACAAAGAAGTGGATGTCCAAGAGTCACATATGGAGAAAAGAGCCATATGAATAATTCCAAAAGACATGTAATTCCAAGAGTCATGTGTAATTCCAAACGTCATTTGGAAGTCCAAGAGTTATATAGAAGTCCAAAGGTCATTAGAATTTGAAAAGTCATATGATAAACTCAAGAGTCATGAGGATATGAAAGTTCATGCCTCAAGTTATAAAAGAAGCCTCATTACTCGAGCAAAGGAATTTTCACCTTGACTTCTCCCACAAGGCATTAGAGAGATACTTTTAAGGAGCAAGTAATGGACCTAACAATCCACTATTGGAGCTAGTGATGTTCATTGTCCTCATGTATCTTCAAACTTTTGCTTAATACTTGAAGCCATTCAACCAACAAATTTTCATGCATGGATCATGGATGTTTTGATACTATTCTTGCGATATTTGTGGTTTATGTGGGCTCTCATATGTACTAAAGTAATTGAACTATTTCGGTGACTTTGGTGCTCAACTTGTTGGAAATGTGTTGTGATGATTTTAACGATCGTTGCATCTATGTGAACTATTTTTCTTGATGTCTAACACTTATTCCTTGTTTATGTGTGTAAATATTCACTAGATTAGTACTATTACTTTTATTTTAGAGACTCACTTTTCTTCCTTGTAGTGAAAGAACCTTGATACACCTACAACTGAAAATTCCACAAGGCACACTCTCTTACTCATTCAAAAGCACAAACACGCTACTCTCTCATGCTAATTGCTTAAGCCAAGGAAAATATCTACGTTAATGGAATTCTGGCCATATTTCCATATGGGAATCCTACACCAAATGGTGTGAGGTCTGTTAGAGTTAGTATTTGCATAATGCCATCAGTGATCAAAACTCCTCTTTTATATCATATTAGTGTCCCACTTGAAATTTTTATCATTCAACCAAGGTCATCATGTAAAAATTTACTCACAGATGGTAGCCCAAAATCAAAAATCACATTGCCCTCTCAAAAAAATTGTATTTGCTGGCCCACCTGCATGTGTCTTGCTGAGCATCCATTAACTATAAAGGCTCATTTCATCATGTTTTATGTTAGTCAAGTCCACCTGAAGTCCAGTCATTCAAGGTTCCATTAGGTCACCTAGGTTTCATTTTCCCAAGGTCCAATAAAGCACCCTCTCACTGCATAACGAAAACAAAGTATGAGAGTAAAGTAAATAATATCCCTTTTTCAGTCAAATAAGGGTTTACAAGTATGTAACCATGGTTGCTGAAGTTCCAAAGTTGATTTTAAGCAAGAATTTCGTTCCAGTTTGTAACTTTATTTCAAAAGAGAAATGTAATATTTTTTATTTTATTTATGTAATTTTATGTTATCATATGTAATAATTCACCATTTTAGTTGTTTACTCAATTCCATTTCCAAAAGCTCAGCATCATCCACCTGTCAAATGAAAAAGTTAGCAGTCAAAGAGCATTAGTGTGAAAATTTGAAAAGTGACATGAAACATTAGAAACTGGGTTTTCAAAGCATAAATTAAATCCATTCAAATATAAAAGCCCTAAAGGACATCCAATCAACATTCATTTTCACTCGTACAGTCTCAAAGCATCCTTAGCAAAAGGGTCTTTTCAAGAAATCGGGCAAAACAGGGGTAGAGGGTGCGTTTTGAAACTGGAGGGCGCATTATGAACTAGTGCTGCGTGTTTGCCTTAAAACATGGAGTATTTTCTAAGGGCATTGCGTTCCTGTTAAGAGAGGGCACGCTTGACCAGATTGCTGCTTGTTGGCCCAAAAATGTCCAGAGATTGCCTAAAGAGCACTACATCTTCTCTAAGCTTCAAAATGTGCCACCATCATGCTCCAATAAACAAGTAGGTTAAATCATATCACTCCTCTCTTCCACAGTTGAATTATATGGTGGTTCATTGTGTTTTGGTGTCCTACTAAATTCAAAACCCTAGTAACATAATCCAATTCCTAAATTTCATTTTCTAGAATCCCACTACCATGCCTACATTTCAAAACTACCCCCTGTTACCTCCCTCATATCACACATCCCCATTTTTCATCTCCTCAATTTCCTCACACCATTCCATACTCTCTACACCTACATTCCATTTCATCATCTCCTTGACTCCAATAAATCATGGCAGAAGAAGAGAACATAAGTCATAGTGAGGAAGAAAGACAGGAGAGGAGGCTATCTAAGAAAGGAGGGAGAATCATTAGACATGAGCCAAACAATACCAAAGAACTCATGGCATCTCCCATCACTATGGTAGGCTTTAAGCATGTGGGATGTTTTGAGTTTTGTGAGAAAGTACAAAGGATCTAGCATCATCCTATGTTGACCAGATTATTCATCAACAACCTCCATGACAACCAAGTAACCATTGTTGGTGTCACCTTCATTGTATCTCATGCTATCATATCAGCTGCCTCTGGGATCCCAAATGTTGGGGAAAAATGGTTTAAACAAGGAGAATTGGATCATTTTTATTATGAGCCATATCTTAAACCAAGGTACAATAATGAGAGAAAGAGGATTTTTCCTTTCTTTTACCTCCTAGATAGATATGTTCCCATAATGCAAATCGTCATGAAGTACTTCACTTGTGAGGGTAGGTTTTCTAGGCTTTATTCCTATCATATCCGGCTACTCATGCATTTCACAAGAGTCAAAATTATCAATATGCCCTACTATCTTTACTGGAGCATTGAAAAGATGTCATTCATTGCCAAAAATAAAGATTATGATCATCAAATGCAAAGTATCTTTCACCACTCCCTCGTCAATATGATATTCCTCCATTACCTTGATCAGCTTAACATTGCATAGGACACCTTTATATCCAATGAGATTTTCATTGTCCCACCTATTCAGCATGTCTAAGGAGCATCTTCATCATCTCATCCACCCACCCCCATTCCTCTACCTCAACCCATACACCATTCATCTTCATCTAATGAGTCAGCCACACCATCACCTCCATCATCACCATTTCATGAGCCTATTCATTCACCTGGCAGAGATGAAGGTAGTGAGCAAGAACACATTGAGCATGGTGAGAGCAACAAGCCTAAAAGGGTTGGTTTAGGTACCTTGACACATACCTATCAGAGAGGGCATAGGAAAGTGTTTTCCCCACAGATTGTGGGAGGGGCCTTGCCTTCTTCATCAGCAAAGCAGGTACAAAAGGGTAAGGAAAAGGTGACAAAGGCAGAGATTCAGCAGCAGGAGGAGGACCTCCATGAGATAGAGAAATATTCTCACTTAGTTGACCTAAGTGAAAATGATGACAGTGAGAACATAACCATTGTCATCAAGGAGAAGAATGCACTCATAGGAGAGCTCCAGGTCAACTTGCAAAGAGCCAAATACATTATTTCATACTATGAGCAGGAGAATAGGTAGTTTGAGGTCAAACATGAGCTCATGGAGATTCAACTCATCAAAGAAAAGAGAGAGGTTGAAAAGGCTAAGGCCTTACTTGATGAGGCATATGGAGAATACAATGACCAACTGGAGGAACAAGTGCCAAGAAGAAGGCCAAGGACTAGAGGCCTAAAGAGAGCTTTGGAGCTAGAAAAGAAAAGGGAGGCAGAACTAGCTAATGAGCTCACCCTAAATGAGAAATTTTCCAAAATGGTAAATGAGAATCGAGAACATTGGCTCAAGAGGGTAAATGCTCATCTTAAGAAACTCCTAGTCAAGGCCAAAAATGACAATGATATTTAGAGAAGGATGGGAAAGTATTATGCCATGAGAAACAAAATTGCAAGATCCAAGCTCAAAAGAGCCCATGCAAATATTGAAGCCTTGAACAAGCAAGGGGAGAAAAGGAGGCTAGAAATTCTTGCCGAGGCCTCACTCCATGCCTCAAACACATGATTAGCCATTATCCCACCAATTTTGACAAGTTTTGAGCAAAGTTTTGCAAATTGTGAATACTGTGTTTTTTGAGGCATTTTAAGCATAGTGAAAAGGGTCAAATGCGCAACACCTAGGGTGTTGCGCTCTCTTTTGGGGCATCTAATGAGACAAATGTCAACATCATTGGATTCAAAGTGATGAGGACATGCACCCTGTGCATTTTCTATGCATTTGGAGATATACAGGTCAGCCAAAAAGGTCAAAAACGACCAAAAAACCACCTTTCTACCTCATTTCTGGCTTGGGCGCTGTGCATTTACCAGTGTTGGGAGATTGAGTTTTTGAAAAGGAAAATGAGCTCCAAATTGAAAACTGAAGACATGCCTAGAAAGTAGACTTGAAGGGATTTCCAACAAGCCATCTTGGAGCACATTTGGACACCGGGAAGGCACCCAAAATCAGCCTTGAACTTGGAGGGAACATTTGACAGTGTTCTCCAATTTTCTGAGTTTCTATCCTGTTTTGATTTTCACCTTGGCAAATGATGATTTTACTTATGTAAATGATCAAATTGGATGTAATTATTATGTTTTTACTATTACCTAGGGTAAATTCATTAGGTAAATCAAGCAGATGAGGTGTAATGAATCAATTTATTTAAGATAGGAATGAGTCACTTGGACCATCCTACAAGTTAGCTATCAGTTTAGATTTTTGTGTAATATCTTCCTCACCTCATGGATTTGACCCTTGAGGATGAGGGGAACTGGTTTTCATGTCTATTTAGTCCCTTTCTTCACCATAGAGAAGGGTTGGACTCAATTGGATGTTTGGCTATTGATTAGAGACACTAGTGTAATCAGTATTTGGTATAATTTAATGAATGAGTTGCAACTATTTTGATGGAATACCTGTGGTATGGAATTTTGACTTATTTTCTTCTTATGTTGCATATGTTTGAATGTTTTGTACTCCCATATTTCACTTCACTTCTATGATATGTTGATTTTCAAGTTGATGAGCAGAATACATCTTATATGCTCTGCTTTGGGGAAATATTCATAGTTTGTCCAGTTTCTTCAGTTTAGAAAGAATACATGCTTGTCTTGCTCTTTCTAGCACCTCACCAGTCTTATCCATCTCACTTCAGAACCTTAAAGTGTTTGAGTGCCTACCTACCTTGCTCCATTAGATGTTTGTAATCATACCCTCATTTTCCCTGACCTAGTATTTTTGACCTAATATTCTTCCAGCAACCCCACCAAATCAAATCAAACAACCTCTGCACATCATACCTAGCCTAAAACCCTAATCCATCCAGCCCTTTTGGCTTTGATCCTTTGGAGAAAGCCCTCTCCAGCTTGGTAGGGCTAGCTACCAAGTCAAAAGGTTGGTCTGTGGTTACCTCAGTTGGACTCTTCCTCAACCTTGGAGATCCGGAGGAGTGATAACAATGTCTAATTGGGACCTTATATATGGGAGATCCATTGTATGTTGGTGGTATCCAACACTGTCAACATTTTGGTGCTAGAAGGAGGGAAACCACATTTTATGGTTGATAACTCATCACATCCCAATCATTCATCTTCTGGACAATGAAGTAATATCTCGAGTACCACCCTAACCCCTATTCTTGAGCTAGGAGGGTCTTCTCAACCTGGTTCAGAGTTAGCCTATGAAGTTACCTACGATCAACTCTAGGAAATTCGGTGTATTACCCTTGGTTTGTGAAAGCTATCAGTTTAATCCAAATTTCTCATAATCTTCCTCATCATCTCAAAAAAGAAAAAACAACTCATATTGGTGTATTGGTTACATTGGTGGAAGATTTGGTTTTTGCCACTCTTGAGGAATTAGCAGAGTCTTCAGAAGAAATAGTTCAGCAAGAGAACCTTCCACCTATTAACAAAGAGTATGAGAAATATCTTGTTCTTTCTGATGGAGAACAACCAACAACTGATTTTGAGTTTAACAAAGACTTGAATGGTGAAGGAGAAGGCTCATTAGATTCAGGAAAAGGAGGAGGAACAAGAAAACAAAGACATGGGTGATCAAGACTTGGATTGGATGGCCCAAGATAACTCACTCTTCGAGGAATATTCATAGAATTCCTAAACATCCGTAGAAGTTGTTATCAAAGTATGATCCTGACAAGAAGACCAAGGCAGAGGACCATCTAGATGATTTCTACATGCATCTACAAATACTAGAGGTACAATATGATGATGTTGCTTGTAGGTTCTTTCCTTTCACTTTAGAAGGTAGAGCAGCAACATGGTATCATAGTCTGCCTATTAATTCAATCCATGGTTGGAGGGAGTTTAAGAAAAAAAATGGATAAATTCACCGATGATAAAACTCCCTCCATTTTGTTAAAAGAGCTCGGAAATATTAATATGGGGGAAAATGAGAAACTCAAAGATTTCAATCAAAAGTTTAATTGTATATTGAACAAGTTCCCTCTGAACACGCAGGCTCATGATTATATATGTAGCTATGTTAACAACAAACATTTATGTTTTCGTTATTTGGGCTACAAACAAGACATTGGCTTTAAAATTTGCATAAGAAATCACCATGGAGAAATACTTACATGCCATTGGATCTATTACTGATGATGAAGAATATAAAGAGTCCAACGAGACTGGCAAGAGGTCTCAATCATCTTCAAGTGAGGCTAAAGAAAAGGATTATGTTGATATTGATGTAACGATGCCTCCCCTCATATCTACCCACTTTCACCAACTTACCGGGGGAAAACATGAGACGAGGGGTTACTATGACAAGAATCGACCTCCTAAGTCACCTTAAGGAAGTGGAATCAATAGAAACCCACAACATAGACCTTTTATATCTACTACATGTTGCACAAAATATTGTCACCATGACATTCTGCAATCTGTGTGAGTCTATCACCACTCATACTTTCCTCCTTTGCAAGTCTTAAACCTTAGTTCTTCATGTCAAGCCTTGAAAATAAGAGAAAGCCCTTAAAAGTCTCTAAAACTCTGGTTCCACACTTTCTCTTAGCATTACCTGTGGTCCCGCACCTACTGGTCATGTCCCCTGCGTACCTGACTGCTCTGTCTCTGTGTAATGGGTGCGGACCCCTGTAAAATTCAAAAAGGCGCAAGTACATTCTTAAAAACTCACTTTGAGTCATTTCTGGAAGCTTCTAGAAGGAATCTTGAGGTGGCAAGTTCGCTCCTTTAAGGTTCATGCATCCCATACCTTAAGGAGCTAACCCCTTGATGTGAGGAGCTTATCCCTTTGAAGGAGGACTCTATCCCTTCATAGGTGGACCTGTAACCTCCTTCCTTTGCACTATAAAATGAAGCATTGGGATGGTTACTGAAGAGGTTGAAAGCTGAAGATTTTTGAGGTGAAATGCTGCTGGAACTTAGTCTTCCTAATTGAGCTTTTGTGAGGAAAGATTACATACCTTGTTGATCTCATTAGGAAGAGTGTGAGGCTTGTCAAAGTAGAGGAGATTCCTGTTTTGAACCTTGGGAGGAGCTTGTACAACATCAAGGCACCAAAGGTTGTAAAGTTCTTCTATTTTCAAAGTTAATACAATCAAGTTTATTTTTCTCAATAAGCTGTGTTTTATGATTTATTTCATGGATTCATTCATCACCATGATGAATATGATTTATTATATCAGCTATGCAGGTGTTATTTGATGTGTGCTTGTTTGTGATTGCAGGTCCTTAAAAGGAAACTCTTTCAGACGGTCGAAGCGTGGCTGCCATAAACTAGCGTTGGACTTAAGGTAGGGTCTAAAAAACCTCTTTAGTTTTTATTAATGAATCACAATATATTTAGAGAAAGGTATATTTGCTTGTCCTGCTTGTTGCTAGATATTTGTTGATACTAGGGAGATCGGTCTTGTCCGCAAGAATGATTTATCTGGCCGACACTACATGACTCCCAAAAGCCTTCCTAGTCATCCCCATGGCCAGTCCCTCGTCCACCTGAGTTTTTAGTGAATTAAACCTCTGGATGCTCCATTGATATGGACAAGGGTGTGTCTAGGAGGATCCAGACGCTCCCACAACAAGGCATGGGTGCATCGAGGGACTTTTCTCCTCATATCCGTGTCTGCGACTCTGATATTTGTGCCACGTTTCAAGGCCAGAATCCAAGTCACTACCTAGAAACCCCTGTAGATTTCAAAATCCATAATTTACATGACAAAAAGAGTTGCAAGCCAAAAAATGGCTCAAGGACTAGGCCTGACCATCCCCAATGAGGACTGGCATTATGTCGAACACTTGCATCAATGCAATCTACAAGACATGAATACAAGACAAAGCATAAATGACTGATAACTCATATGAGACTTGACAATAAGAATCACTACCCTCTTTCCTCAACTGTCTTGACATCAATTAGGTCTTGCATCCATTATCCTTTCAGTTACAAGTAAATACATGAAATAACCATGCTTATTACCAACATTAAACCATGTAAATAACAATGAGATAACAACCATTAAGGCCACATAATAAAAAGTACAAAAGAAAGAGAACTTAGCTTTTATTAAACATAGGCAAGAGCCAACCAGGTTTGGGACTTCCACGTACCACTCAACCGTAGACATGGTTGAACCAAATCTTTCTTTTAGCCAGTCACCCCTGTGCCATATTCCAAGCATGAATGTGGTATCTCATGAATAAACCAATCCAAAAACAACCAAGGGAATCCAGAGGTTAAACCACCTCCACCCTCACCAAACCATGATCTCACCAAAACTGGCACCGAGATTACAAAACCAAACCAAGCTTGGAATGCCTCTAGGCTCCATCACTATCCTTGAGGAATTTTTCGTCTCCTTGTATCTCAGGATTTACTACAATCTACACCATATCACTAGGCCTTAAACCGAGACTCCACCCTCAGAATTTACCGTGTATCCTTCCAAAATCAGTCAAGGGATTCCTAGGCCTTTGGGAATTTTCCCGAGACCACCTCCGCCCCAGATTTCGAAACCATCTGGCATTCCAAAGCTCAAAATCGAGAACAATCCCATCACATCATGGTTATATGGAAAAAGGAAAGGCGAGGTTGAAAACCACTGTCATAACCTAACAATACCATGTCATCAACAACCAGAGAACCAAATACCAACATGCAAATCCATGCATGTCAAAACCAGCTAGGAAATCACACATGCAATAGGTTACCTACAATTATTCCTATTGAAGCTTCTTGATCCTGCTCTTCCTTGCTTTCTCTTTGATTTCCTTTCTTTTCCTTGTCCTTCCTTTGCTTTATTTTCCCTTCCTTTCTCCAAATCTAGTATGCTCCAAGAAAACTCTAAGTTTCCAAGAGTGTGTGAGAGATAATAATGAGAGAGCTACAAAAATGAACTGACAAAAGGTTATACTAACCAAGCCTGAGCAAAAATCTGCCAACTAATCCTCATAAGACCTTTTATCAATGAGGCTTCTATTTTCTTCAATTTCCATTATTTTTCTTCATTTTCTTCCTCACATGCAACATGTGACCTTTCACCTTCCCTTTCTCCTAATTTCCATTATTTTCATAAATAAATGTGCCAAAAATTCCAGTTGCCTTTTCAAATCCTTTGCTATTGCCTTTACTAAATTCCCATAGCCATAATAACCGAAATGAAAACCCATTAGGATGTTTTTCCCATCATTAAACTTGGAATATGCGTCCCATGACCTTGGTCTTTTGTTTACATGAATTTTTTAACTAGGGCTATTATAGAACCCTCCCCCTTGGGGGAACACCATCCTCAGTGTTCAATGACACCTATAAACCAACAAACCAATGAAAACAAAACATACTGCCTACAAAGATTTATAACTTAGCTCAACTGTAGTATTTACAATGACCACTACTGAAACATGACAAACATATCGTTTATTGGAGCTTTATAGCATAACTCATTACGGTATTTACAATAACCACATATACACATATGCACATTTTCTAAACTAGCAAATAAAAGGATATGATGCCTGCATCAACAACAAGGGAAGCCATAGGCTTACACCTCCACCCTTAAAATTAATGTCGGGCTTCACTTCCATCCCAGGAAGTCCAAAATCCACTGCCAAAGTCAAAGCTACATCCAATGTCCAACGCTACAATCCTACGCCACTTGTCTGCTCAACGAACAATTATCGGCTCATTGTTCTAGGGTGCACTCCCAATGTGCATATGACTCCATCTGGAAATGCTAATGCCCATAAAAAATCCATCCATGACCTTCCCTTCTCTTCTTCACAGTTCCTCAGGAAATATGATCACCCCATTCCGTGCAGACACTCACCTTCCAAGTTCCCCAACATCCCCTATCTCGGGTGATCCATCCCTTGGCAAGGCTACCTCACATCGGAAGGTCAATAAAAAAGGCATATACTTGCCTTAAAACCATCATATTGGTCATATCATTCTCATGGAAATCAATGAACACTATTGGGCACTAGTGTCCCACAATGGCCCTACTCCTGAAGTGCTTTACCAACATACTTCTACCTGTTCCAATTTCCTTCATTGTTGTTGCTAATTATTGTAGTCGAATTCAACCACCCAACCCGGGAATTTTTGTGCTTCCTGTACCAAGCACGTAACTTCCATTAGATTTAAAATAAATTGAAATAAATTCACATCATACCCCATTAGTAGATCGTTAATAATGTACATTTGCAATCTTGTTTACTTCCTATCACAACAAGTCAAACTAGCATCTTTGATTAAATCATTATGTATAAACATATCACATCTGGTTAGCTCAAAACATAACCATCATAAATCAAAATCATGAATCACATGCAATCATCATAAACTAGAATCATAGATCACATATAACCATCATAAATCAGGATCATAGGTCATATGTATAATAAAACTGAAATAAAATACTAATACTTATCCTTCATCGATCTTTACTTTTGCCTTTGTCTTTATTCCGTACGCACCTGGGATCGGTTGCCACACCCGACAAATACCCAATTCCTTCTCTTCAACCATGTACAGATACACATAGTGTATATCACACACATATAACTGCACACGACATACAACGCCATGCAATACATGAACCTACGCCTGACATACAACACATACACCTAATCCAATGTACAACACAACACAATACATACTCTTACATCCTGTATAGAACACAACTCAATATACACAGAGTATAACACAACGAATACACATGTCATGATACCACGACTACACAATGCACATACATAGCACCGTATGCCCACAACACAACATGTATGGCATGCACATAATACCACATGTACACCAGTACCACATGTACAACATGTACACAATACCACCTATACACAGCACAACTTGCACAACGTGTACACAATTCTACATGTACACCACACCACCTATACAATGTGTACACAATACCACATGTACACAACACCAAATGCACTACATGTACACGACACCACATGTACACAACACCACACACACGACATGTACACAACACCACATACAGAAAACACCACACGTATAACATGTACACAACACCATATGCACACGACACCACATGTACAATCATGCACACAACACCATATGTACATAGCACCACATGTACAATATGCACACTGTTATCACTGAAAATTCTAATGCCAAAATTTCTCATATATTGTCATCAAACGAGGCAGCGAATCAAGCAGCCATCAGGTGAGGTAGCAATTCAAGCAAGTACAGGAGGTACCACCAAGGGAAAGGATCTTCATAAAGAAATCTCACTTCAAGAAAGGATATGCTTCAAAGTTTTGCAGTTTTGCAGCGCGCCGCGAAACCCCTGTAGCAGCCTGTTTCAGCATAAAAAAACTCTGCTTTCTGCGTTTACTAGTAAACTTCCAGGAGGTCTCTAAAGCAACTGAAAGCCTATTTTGGGAAATGGAAAGAGGTTTTTATTCCTAACAGACTGAAATAAAAAAACCTCCTTCAGTTTCCTCAAATCCGTTACGAGCTGAGAGAAATTAATGACCAAAGTTGCGCTACGAAACTGCTGTAGGTGCAGTTTTTCATCTTCTGTTTTACACCTCTTTTTCAAAGATAGATTCTGGGCAGCTGGAGTAGTGTTTTAAAAAACCAAGAGAGATTTTTGTTAAGCACGGATTGGTTCACGAAAACCTCCTTCAGTTTTTCCAAATATGTTTTCTGCAAGAAGTTATAAGCTATGTCCCAAGACCTATTTTTCAGCCAGAACATAAGCTTATATTTCATGTCATCTTCACTTACCATTATATCAGCAATAAGCAACATGAAGATTATTAAGTTACAGGCCTAGCATGAATGGTTTCATAGGAAAGTATATCAATACGACTCCTCCTGAAGGTCTGACAATACCGAAACATACATTGTTATTTGCTGAAGGATATCACAGATGTGCTTTTCTCACTGCTAAATATAAACAGTCCAGAAAGTATTTTAGTCCTCAATTCAAAAAGGTTAATGTCAGTTCCCTTCGGTCTGAGTTCAAGAAGCTGTCCAAGGACTATGATCTTGATTTCACTCAGCTCAGTAATGAAGAGCTTTGGTCAGCCTATTATTGAGAAGCTTTTGAACACAGAAAGAGATTTCATTGATAACTCATGATTCTGTTGGCTCGGGTGGGTTTAAAAATGAAAATACCCTGAATGTGGAGCTAGATATAGGCTCATTTATCAGTCTTGAAGATGGTTCACTTTCGTGCAGTCAGGCTTCCAGCTCCAGCCAGATTGTAACTGTTGATACATTGGAAGATTTTGTTACTGAGGAGTTTTTTCAACTATCTAAAGGAGAAAGCTGGTTTGCTAAAGTAAATGGTGGTTGTGTTAAACATCCTGGATCAAAAGCTTTCGATTTGAACAGCAGATCACTTCCAGATTTTGAGCTTGGATTAAACAGAGACATAATTGCAATTGCTTTGGCAAATCTAAAAAGGCAAGCTGTTTAAAACAGTTTCGCAGTTTCGCAGCGCGCTACGAAACTGCGAAACTGCTGTAGGTGTTGTTTTTAAAACGCAGGCAAACAGTTTGATGGGAGAATCAGAAATTTGCAAAGGGAACACCTCAGTGACATGAAAGGGATCAAAGGAAGCTGCTACAGCCATTCAACATTTGCCAGGTGTACCTTTAACAAAAGGTGAAATCTTTTAACCTAAGTTTAAGATTTTTGGTTATAAAGCCACTTTATTCTCGGTGATTAGGGTTTGGAGAAGAGCTGCATACGAAAAGTTTTGGTTGGCACACCTGTCTACCAAGGAAGCCTCCAGCATATCAGGAGCATGGTGTTACCCTATTCTCTCGGGTTATTAAAGAATTAAAGTATCCACTGCTGCATACTCGGTGATGGGGGACCAGAACCGAAAATTTAGGGATATTTTCAGCCAATACAGAACAGATCAAAGCCTTCGGTATTCAAAGCCAGCATGGGACATTAATTGCCCATCTTATGCCATCTCATGCCATCTCAGCTGAACGAAGAGAAATCCAGGTGTCAAAGCTGCAAGGAGGAATCAATTTATGAAGAAGATAGAGTTAGAGTTATGGTTGGTTTAGGACTCTTAAACACTACAGTTAGTTCCTTATTGAATTTATGAGTTTGTTAAAAGCAAATAGGTGTCGTTAGTGGCAGTCATCGAGCTCCCCTCATGCTAGAGGAGGAAGCTCCAAGTAGTTAGAATTATGTTTCTATATATAGCTGGAAGATCTATGTAATCAGGGTTGGATGTTTTTGGAGAAGACTGTTTTGGTTTATGTATAGCAGATTTCAGTAATGCAAATGACTGTTGTTTCTTCTCAGGATTCACAATAGATCTTATTGTTCAAATGTATGATGGTTTATTCTCTTTAATGTTCTTTTACAGTTTGGTTAATGCATAATCACTCAGAACTCATGAATCATGCTCTGACTTCCTGTATGCCTAGGCAAACTGTGTTTCATGTAAGTTATGTTTGAACATTAGATGTAAAGTGCCCTGATTTCTATGAAAGGATAGTGTTATTGTTTACTGAGATATTAGTGACTCCATAAGCCCAATGGGAAGCAATTTTGTCCAGCCAGTACATTTTTCATGTGTCTTGTAAGATTTAGCCATCTTGTTCAATATCAATAACCTATGAGAGAGCCCTCTCAGACTAAGGAGGCTAAGCCTTAGTTAAAAGCCTGGTTTGAAACAGTTACACAGAGTCTTGCTGATTAGCAGCCTTCAGTACCTGATTTTGTGATAACACACACAACACCATATGTACATAGCACTGCATATACAACATGTACATACCATCATATGTACACAACACCACATATCCAACATGCACACAACACTGCATATCCAACATGTGCACAGTACGATATGTACACAACATCGCATATCCAACATGTACATAGCACCATCTATACCCATTGCTACATATGTAATATACACACAACACCATATATATAACATACATACAACATCATATGTACACAATACTACATATACAACATTGCACATCACCATAGGTACAATCACTAAATATAAAACATGCACAACAATAGCATTGCACATCCAAAACCATACAACCTCTACCAAGCAATCTTGCTTCCAGTGTATCTTCACCATCCATACTTATCCTAGCATGTCGCAAAGGACATTGTTTTCATTCCACTGATGTATCCTTCAACGTCATAACATAAACATAGGCATAATACAAGCATACAATATCAATTCATGTCCACATGATACTGGCCTCATACGTTTGTCATGACTACTCTTCCCACTCGATTCCTCATAAAATAGGAACCTCTTCATGCCATTCACCTGCATAAGAAATCATTACTCCACAAGAATGATCCTTGGTGACCCTATTAGAAAACGACATACATACATACATGTATACATATAAACATCAACATAAAACAATCATGATCCCTAATGACCCTGTTAGATAACAACGTACATACATACATATATGCATATAAACATTAGAATAAAGCAATCATGATTGCAACATAATTACTAGATATCATAAGGCCAAGGTTAAGAGAACTTCCTTTATTCATGCACAACAGGCACAACATTGAGAACAACAATTCCCAACATAGCCAAGGCATATGAAACCTCAAATCCATTTACTTTACCCTTTCTGTTACCTTTCTCAGGATTGTCCTATCACCATCCATTTACCTCAATGGACCCAACCAATCCAACTAGTTGTCATACGCTTGCCTTCAACTACCCTTACACATGTACTAAGCTTCATCCAGGCCTTACATCACCTATTAGGTACTACACAACTCTCCCTGAAATCCATTAAATTTCCTCTTTCCCAAACCAATTCCCAAGACTCAAAACATAAAAGGCAAGAAAAAAAACAAACAAGAAGAAAACCAATAACGATATGACCCCGCAAACAAAGTGGCAAGGGCTTACATCATACATAACAAAGGTGAAATCAAACACAACCAAATCACAAATACCAAAAGCACAAAACTAGCAAGAGACACCATGACTCCATCCCCATGGATTTCCAATTCTTCCAAGTGAAATCTCAACCCAAGCCTTCTTAAAATTTCATGGCAATCTCTTTTGCCATGCAATCCTCTGCATCATATTGTCATAAACACATAATTGTCAGTGCATAAGTAAACATAACAACATACTAGTTACATTACCTTGTCATACTAATGCCAAGCATGTTACGCTACAACTGCTCACACATGTCAACCACATGTTACAAATATCAAGATAATAATGTCTATCAATTTGAAATCAACCTTTACCAACACTAACAATCATGTCATAATACATAGTCAACTCATAGTCATTAGACATAATGCTACAACTGTCACCTTTTACACTCAAGCAGATGTCAGCTATCTCAACACATATGTGTGAGTAAAACCATCTTAAAACAAGATCATTTCTTGATGCAATCTTATAGACACATACTCATATCATGCAATTAATCAAAATTTCAAACAAACTATAAAGTACCATGTTAGATAAATCAACTAGACGACATAATAGACACCAAACACTTAAACAACAAATAGACGACATAATCAAATAGTCAAGCACCAAATATATGATATAAGAAAACTCATACCTTAATGGATCTCAGGGGAGGCTATCTTGTCTACACAATCAAGCTAGATTAACACGATATAACTTCACCACATATCAACTCAACCATAAATAAGTTCATGATATCCATAATAGTAACTAGCTAACATGTTCACATCATAAACTCATAAAGAATTTTCATTCATGCATAAAAATCACTTATGCATCGTTAGTCTAGATTAGTATGACATAATATCACAATATATTAACTCATACTAGAATTTCATAACCATGATCATCTGCATAGGTCAATCCAAATTAGCACAAAACATAATAACATCAAGACCTCACCTGCAATGACCCTAATCATCAAGTTAACTAACATATAACAAAAACAAGTTAACATATAACATATTCATCAACAATATATAACATAATCATCAAGTTAACTATCATATAACAATCAACAAGTTAACATATAACATAATCATCAAGTTAACTAACATAAAACAACAACAACAATGCATATAACAAGAAGTTACTATCATTCATGACTATATGACCACACTGATTCACTAGCATCTACCATGCATGTAACCATGCCAACAATAAAATGACAAACATGTATATAACCCTAATGCATATAACAATCATTAACTAAAATATCTGCATGCCAAACATACAATACCTGTATGACGATCTTCTCTTACCCCAAAGTCTAGTGTTGCAACCTCACTTTGATGGTTTGCATCTCCTGCTTCAACCCAGTCAACACATTAGAAACATAACATACCAACAACAACATGATGACCTAAAATGCCTACAATGACCTCATGCATGGCAACCATGATCATAATAATGAATGCATAACAACATATAGACACTGACATGCATAAAGATTGCATATACAACCATACACTCATGACGACACAACCCACAACAAGGCATGAAAACCATGATCAACACCATGCAAATGCAACAAGCACATGGACTACAAGCATAAGGAACACATATGTAACCGACATGAATGCATGACCAACACACCGCCCATCCAGTCCGAGGGGTGAACCATGCTTTGATACCACTATGTGGTATCAGATATCACCCAAAAAGAACAGAAACCAGACACCACCCAAAGAGAATGAACCCCACTCTGATACCACCCTATAATGATGCCTCCCCTCATATCTACCCACTTTCACCAACTTACCCTAATCAAACATGAGATGATGGGTTACTATGACAATACTTGACATCCTAAGTCACATTAAGGAAGTGGAATCAATGGAAACCCACAACACATACCTTCTATACCTGCTACATGACTCATAGAAGCCTTCCCAGTCATCCCCATTACTAGTTCTTGGTTCCACTGAGTTATTAGTGCATTAAACCCCTGGACGCTCCCTTGATATGGACAAGGGTGTGTCTGGGAGGCTCCAGACGCTCCCATAACAAGGCATGGGTTCGTCTGGGGACTTTTCTCCTTGGACCTGTGCATATGACTCTAGGATTTTTGCCACTTTTCAATCCCAAAATCCAGGTCACTACCTAGAAACCCGTGTAGCTTTCAAAATCCATAATTTACATGACAACAAGACTTGCAAGCCAAAACTTGCTCCAGGACTAGGCCTAACCATCCCCAACCAGGATTGACATTATGTCAAACACTTGGCATCAATGCAATCTATAGGACATGAATACAAGACAAATAATAAATGAATGATAACTCATATGAGAATTGACAAGAAGGATCACCACCCTCTTTCCTTAACTGTTTTAACATCAATTAGGTCTTGCATCCATTATCCTTTCAATTACAAGTAAAAACATGAAATAACCATGACTATAACCAGTCATATAACCATTCTTATAACTAGCATTAAACCTTGTAAATAACAATGAGATAACAACCATTAAGGCCACATAATAACAATTTCAAAATGAAGAGAACTTAGCTTTTATTAAACATATGTAAGATCCAACCAGGTTCAGGATTTCCACATACGACCCAACCATAGACATGGTTGAACCAAATATTTCTTTTAGCTAGTCACCCCTGTGCCATATTCCAAGCATGTATGTGGGGTTTCATGGATAAACCAACCCAAAAACAACCAAGGGAATCCAAAGGTTAAACCACCTCCACCCTCACCAAATTGTGATCTCATCAAAACCAACACCAAGATCACAAAACCAAACATTAGGGGAATTTTGAGGTCTAAAATGGGCCTCCTAAGAAAAATGTACAACCAAAATAAAATTTATAAGAACCAATAGGATTCAAGATGATAATGTTAACCATGGGGGATGATTCACCATTTTTGGAGTAAACAAGTAAAAATAATAAAATAATAAAACTACTTTTTCAACTCATATTTTCAACTTATCTCCCTAAGTTTTTACTCAAATTCTGAGCGAGAGTACTTGTTGGATGCAAACTTTAATTACTCATCCAAGAAGTACCCATGTTGCATACTTTTGATGGACCCTGCTACACGAAAAATGAGAAATACATGAAAAATGTGACTGCAATCATGTTTTTCATGTATTTCTCATTTTTTGTGTAGCAAGGTCCATCGAAAGTATGAAACATGGGTACTCCTTGAATGATGAATCAAATTTTGCATCCAACAAGTGTTGTCGCTCAAAATTTGAGTAAACCCATAGGGAGATAAGTTGAAAAAATACTTTTTTCTTTTTTCCCTTTAAAAATTGATGATGTAATCTAATCTTATTTTATTATTTCCACTATTATTTTATAATTTCCTTAGGAGGCCCTTTTTAGACCTCAAAATTACCTTAATGACAAGATTGGAATGCCTTTGGACTCCATCACTATCCTTGAGAAAATTTTCATTTCTTTGTCTCTCAAGCTTTACCGCAATCCACATTGGTCAAGGGATTCCTAGGCCTTTGGGAATTTTCCTAGGACCACCTTCGCCCCGGATTCCGAAATGATCCGACAATTCCAAAGATCAAAACAGATAACAATCCCATCACACCATGGCTATCCAGAAAAAGGAAAGGTAAGGCTAAAAATCACTCTCATAACTTGGCAAGACCATGCCACCGACAACCAGAGAACCAAATACCAACAAGAAAAGCCATGCATGTCAAAACCAGCTAGGAAATCACAGATGCAATATGTTACCTGCAAGTATTCCTAATGAAGCTACTTGATCCTGCTCTTCCTTACTTTCTCTTTACTTTCCTTTCTTTTCCTTATCCTTCCTTTGCTTTCTTTTCCCTCCTTGCTCCAAAGCTAGAAAGCTCCAAGAAAACTCTAAGTGTCCAAGAGTGTGTGAGAGAGAGAATAATGAGAGAGCTCCAAAAATGAACTGACAAAAGGTTAAACTAACCAAGCTTGAGAAAAAAAACTACCAACTGATCCTCATAAGCCTTTTTATTAATGAGGCCTCTATTTTCTTCAATTTCCATTATTTTCCTTCATTTTCTTCCTCACATGCAACTTGTGACCTTTCACTTTCCTTTTCTCCTAATTTCCATTATTTTCATAAATAAATGTGCCAAAATGCCATTTGCCTTTTCAAAGCCTTTGCCATTGCCTTTTCCAAATTCCCTTCGCCATAATAACTGCAATGAAAATCCACTAAGATGTTTTTCCCACCATTCAGCTTGGAATATGTGTCCCATGACCTTGGTCTTATATTTTTTACATGAATTTTTTAAATAGGGATGTTACAATTGAAAGCTTGACTAATGAAGTCATTGAATTGAAGAGAAAGTCAAGAGAGGCCTCTACCAGTAGCAAGCCTCCTAAGTATTTTTTATTCAGAAGGAACAATTATAAACAACTAACTAAATATGCCTAGAGCTCAAATGTTTTGTTGAATGCTAAAAGTATAGGCATGGATAACTACTTCTCCTTCCATTAAGAATGGCATTAAAATAAAACTTTCCCACAATGGAACCACAACATGACTGCTCTTGCAACCCATATTGTTGATACATTACTAGAAGATGAGTAGTCTGAGTAGATAGAAGAAATAAATGAGCCTGTCGTGGCTGAGGAAAGTACAAGTATTGGATGCTTAGTTAATACCTTTGATTTTATTCTCAATACTGATAAGAAAAGTGTTGAAGGACTACCTCAAAGTGAAGCCCCTCCTCAGAAACCAATCTGTCATTATAATTTGAGGAGAAAATGGCTCGTTTCTAAATTGGAAGTGATGATACAAGAGTTGAAGAAGCAATCGTTAAGAAGGATTTAACCACCATCCAATCTTGCACAGAATGCACAAAACAAGTTTGGAAATGCTACTAATTTTAAGAACACTTCCACTAGCAGTGAAAACAAGTCTATCAGTCCAGAAGTTTCAAACAACGCTAAACCTCTAGACACTACAACATGCTTGTTAAAAATGAAGCTTTTGATTATAATATCATTGAGGACTTGAAAAGAGCTTGTACCAACATCTCCATCTTTGAGCTCACAAAGTTAACAAGCTAGTGTGATCTGCATGTCCAAGCCTTCTCACAACCTTCATCAGGTAACAAAGCTTATACTTCTCAAACGATGTATGGTAAGTCTCCTGGAACCCTCAAATATGTGGTTAATGTTGTAAGTTTATATACTAACACTCTCTGCCCCTACTTTTTTTACTTTTGAAATATTTAAGTGCAATGTCATTGATTTTTTGGTTGACTCGGGTGCATTTGTGAATGTAATGCCATTATATGTTGCTAAGAAAATTAATTCTAAATGAGATAAAAATAATGCACAAATCATTTAGATGAAAAAATCACTTGTTTGGCCCATTGGTGAACTCAAGAATGATATTATCCGTTTTACATCAGACCAAAGGGTACAACAATGCATAAAAATTGTAATTATAGACATCCCTGAATCTTATGGCTTGCGCTTGAGTCGATACTGGTCTAGTAAGTTATAGGGGTATTTTGCAATAGATTGGTCACACTTATGCTTTTCATAAACGGTTTGAAACAACTAGATTCAAGTGGAAAGTGAGCCTTACATGACATATATTGTGACACCACTTGAGGGTCATAATGATCCTTTTGTCTTTGCAGACATAATTTTTGGAAATTAATTCTCATAAATTGATCATGGGTGTTATCAACCACAACCATCACCTATCCCATTATATACACAGTTGGAGCTCCTTCCTTGTACTCCAACTGGTGTTAATGAATATTGTAACATAGATGTACATAGTAATAATAATATAAGAATCAATTTAGTAGCTGATAATATTTGGAATTTGTACTTTGATGGTTCAAAAATTTAGGATGGCTCTTGAGTTGGTTGCATTCTCATAGACCTACATAACAAGAAGTATATCCTATCGTTTCATTTGGATTTCGAGTGCACAAACAATATTGTTGAATATGAAGCACTCGTTCCTGGATTAAAGAAAGCCATTGACGAGAATGTAGAGCTGCTCAAGGTAATTGGTGATTCAGAAGTGATAACTTGTCAGGGACGAAACACTATCCACTGTGTTTCACCAAATATAAAAAATTACCAATAGGAGGTATGGCAACTTATTACTTATTTTGAAGCGTTTAAGATTATTTATGTTCCTAGAATTGGAAATGTTGCCGCAGACACATTAACTAATGCATCTTCTATAATGTCACCTTTGAAAAATGGTTTTTCTATACAAATAATATATAAACCATTTGTTGCCAATGGGAGGTCACAGGGTCGAATCCCGAAAGCTCTTGGGGTTAGGTCAGTAAATAGGCTGAGGGGTGTTGATGCCTTCGGGTGCGTCCACTCAGTGTTGAACAACCCTGGATGTAGCGGCTACCCATTGACCCGGGTATCCGTGAACCAGAAAGTGAAAAAAATATATATATATAAACCATTTGTACCCAATAATGTAACTATTTTTTGCGTTTTCAATCATGACCAATAGATACTACATTTTATGGTGTTGAAAATGGAGCAAGAAAGTCTCAATTTTGATTTTTTCCCCAATTAAAATTGAGAAAGTTCGAATTTCCACATCAACAGACAACTTGGATGAGTTAACTGAGGTGACATAGCACTTTTCACTCAGTTAAGAACAATCAATTTGAGTTAATGAGTTGAAGTTCAGTTTACTTGATTTAATTCCTAAAAAATATGAGTCTAGCTTAGTTAATTCGAGTTAGGGACATGAAGTTCAGTTGTGTGCAATGGGTTCCTAAATTTAGGAGCCTAGGTTGAGTTAATTTCAGTCGTAGAAATTTAAATTAGTTAAATTGAGTTATGGTTCGTTAAAATAGTTCTAACTATTGGATGTCAAGTTGTGGAAGTGGAACTTCAACCACACTCAGTGATCAACTAGTTAACTGAGAAATCGACCTAAATTAGCTCATGCATGCAGAGAATTTTAGTTACCCAGTTGAGATGGAGATTCCAAGGCAGTGTACTATCAGTTTTAGAATACTCTGAAGTGTATATATGGTGCATGCAGTAAGAGGAAGACCCTAAATGAATTAAGCAATCCAGATGAGGGAATTTCCTAATTAATAGGGGCCAATTTCCCAGAGGAACAATGCAAGGAATTAGGAGCTTGGAGGGCTTGAAAATTGGCTAAGTGTTGGCAAGGGTCAGTCAGTCAAGAAGAGGGATAGATTATAAACTTGTAGGGTGTGCTCAAGCTTGAGAAAACATATGTATTTCACCTCTATTATCTGATTAATGCAATACAAATAGTAATGGGTTTTGAGCAGTTGCTTTCCCCTAGATAAATATCTGTGCATGTGTGATGTTTCCTTTTACATGTTTGTGATTTGTGTTCTATATGGTGAAGTGACTTTTGCAGATCAGTAGAGTAGCTTCCAGTCTTGTGATTTAGTAAATTTCATGAGAAGTTTTGAATCTACACATTAGTTTCTACATACTATCAGAGCTGGAATCCCTGTATGACAGAGATTTCAAAGTTTTCATTGCAGGAGGTTCAAATTTGTGGATTAGTGTTGCAGGTTTTCTTCAGGACTGAGAAGATGAATTTCAATGGACTAAGGCTCGAGTATGCCCTTGAGTGATCTGAAAATGGGGCTCTTAGGTTTCTTGTCTAACTTACAAGAACCTCTCCCACTTCCAAAGCTTTAAATATTCCCAAGTCTTATTGATTAACCAATGCGGAATTAAGAAATGCTTGAAAATATGGGTGTATGCTTGTATTTGTTTTCAACTGATTACTTGCTTTAATTTCTGTTGTTGTGTTGTAAATTAGTGTGATGAAATTGATATATAAATGCATATAAAAGTAAATAAATCAGCAGAGACAATGCAGCAGTAAACAGACACATGAACAACAATATTAATTTGGAGTTCACCCACAACTCTTGGGCTATGTCTCCGTGAGCTCTAGTTAATTCAACTCGGCTCTCTGGGATTATGGTATAGGTCCTTTTTACAAGTTCTTGGCTCAACTCCTGCTTTTTTACACAGAAAGAGTGGGTTTAAACCCCATGTTATCCCTTGGCTCTTGAAGCTCTAGCTCTTGGCTCTCTGGCTCTTGGTTCTGGCTCTTGGCTCTAACTTTGGCTCTTTGGCTCTTGGCTCTTTAGCTCTAGCTTCTTTCTGACTTCTATCAGGTTACAACTCTCTCTTGGCTTTTCACTTGAACTCCAAGTGACTCCCTTGAATGCACGCGCTTCTACTTTTTCTTTCTGCGCTCTCTTTCTGCTACTACCTTTTTGCGCTGCTCTCTTTAGCTTTTGCCTCAACAAAAAACCCTCAATAATCAAAAACAGTAATCAACAATCACTCAACAGCCATCAACAACTCAGCCAACCCCTCTGTCTTTGACATCCATGGATTTTAAGCCAAAATGGCGATGTTGATTCATTTCCCTCTTGGGCTCTTCGTATTCCCATTTTTGGTCCGCTCGAATCCCTTCTTTGAGAATTAGCAATCATTACTAAATTCCCTCGGGGATGAATGCACCTATTCCACAACGGATGAGTGCATTGGATTTTTGAAATCCTTGAAACAATCATTTTCTGTTAACATAGGAAAACGCTGCAAAAAAATGAAAAATCTGCATAAAAGACAATTCCGGACTTCAAAGTTTCATAACCCTACTTCATAACATTATCGAGTCCGCCCTTAGTCGTTGTCGCAAGTCACAATTGGCCTGTTCCAAGGTTTCCCTTCGTATTAAGAAAATACATTAAAAACATGGCAAAATCCCACTTGTCGGATTTGAAATTATATGCATTTGTATTTCGGAACCCTTTCGGGTCTGTAATATCGCATCGGGCTTAACTCCTTTGTATTTCGTTTAATAGTGAAATATACGAAAATACATAAGAAAAGGCCTTTCAGCGGATTTAAAACCTCATGAAATAACATTTATTATCCCATTAGGTCCAGTCGTCGCCGATACCAATTCGTCAATCCGATCATCGGCGATTAACATATCGCATCGCACATATATAT
This sequence comes from Pinus tabuliformis, assembly GCA_031772625.1. NCBI lineage: Eukaryota > Viridiplantae > Streptophyta > Pinopsida > Pinales > Pinaceae > Pinus > Pinus tabuliformis. The sequence goes on along the minus strand of CM062814.1, from coordinate 952,382,006 downwards.
ATGTGTGTGTGTGTGTGTGTGTGTGTGTGTGTGTGTGTAAGCCCTTCTCCATTATGTTTTCCGATTGCGATCAGCCGATATCGGTGATCGTGGTATCGCATCGGCCCGATTCTATCGCGCATCTGCCTCTGATACCTTCTGATAGCCACAGTCGATTGCGATTGCCGATCAGATCTGGACCGTTGATCGGCCAGATCCAACGACCCCTGTTCACCCATTGTTTAAGCCTCCGATAGCTAGATTTTCATGGTTTTCTTCATGTTTTTAAGGCCCAATAGTGTAATCCGAATTGTTAAGAGTTCCTCCTTTTTCAGTGGTTTCGACCTTTTGGGAGATTTGGAAGACTTAGAGGGTTTTTTTAGACCCCTTATTAAAGGATTTTTGCCTCTTTTTCCTTTGAAAAAGGGCAACTTCATTTTATGATAGCTTCTGCATCTAAAGTCCACTTTCACCCATTCAAGTTGCGTTGGATTTAGAATGAAGGGATCTATGTAATGAGACTATTTCTGAGAGCAGCCAACGACTTTCATTTTCCTTTGATTTACAAAGGATTTGTGTCATTGGCACCTTTTACCTCTTATATGAAGTCTTTTAGACTTAGAGGTTTATCCAGGATCCATTTTTGGATCATTGAGGGAAGCTCAAATTATGTTGTATGGAAGGAATGCATGGAAGCAGTACTGGGGATAATGGGTTGAAGGAATTCATTGATAATGATATTCTAAAACCAGCAACATTTGATGCTAAGGATCTAGTAGAATGGAAGAAGTGTGTAGCCAAGGTGAGGAGAATCATATTGGAGGGAGTACAATACCATATTGTCAAATATCCATGAGGAAGAGACTATGTACGCAATGTGTCTAGCATTGACAGATCTGTTCTAGAATAATAGTGACCATGGGAAGTTGGCACTCAAGAAAAAACTTTGAAATATCAAGATGCAGAAGAGCGAGACCATTCTGAAGTACTTGAGCAAGTTCACACAACGTCATGATAAACTTGGTCAAGTTGGTGTTACTATCTGTTATAATTGTTGCAACACCCTCCAAAATTTTGGCTTACACTCAATTTTGGAGCCTTCCTTGGTCTTTTAAATTTTTTGTTGCAATTAATATGGTGCTCCTTGATGGTGGGATGGATACCTGGAAAATCATAGTAGTTCCATGTGAAGATATCCCTATATTACTGAAATAAGGCTTTGTATGAGGTTACCTCTTCAGGGGAGGATGCTGCCTCCAATGAGATATCTTTGACAATGCTAGGTTTGATTGAAATATTGAACTTAATGTTATGTTAGATATTAGACATGTTCCGTTCCTCAAATGCATCTGCTACGGGGATGGGATTTTTAAACCAATCTACGTGTCCTAGTGGCAGGAAATCCTTTGACTCTATGGTCAAAACATCATGGGTCGGCGCATCAATAAGTATAAAGGATTTTTCAGGTAGGAAGAAAGAGCAGTGATGCATGGCATCCCAAGGACACTCAGGCTTCATCATGGCCTCAAGAATATCTTCATATGAGTGAAAAACATTATCTAATGTTGAATCGGGTTTTGTGAGGTCGTGAGGGAGGAGTTCCATGTTTGTTGTGCTAAAAGATGAGAAAGACAATGATTCAGTGGTTGATTCCATAGAACGTACAAAAGTTGACAACATGCAGATGGGATGGATCTACATAGTCGGTGATGGTACCACAGTTGTGGTGGGTTTAATAGTTTCGACAACAAAAAATGATGAGTAGAAAACATGCATCATGGTTCCTATGGAAGAGGAAATGAATCGTATGTAATTTTGCATGTCGTCAACATTAGGTGGTGGTATAATTTCTGTATTGTCGGATTGATGGTGAGTGGAAGTATGTTCCCACAATAATGTTGGCATCTGAGAAGCCAGCATATCTTCCTCCCTGTGAGGCTGGTGCTGAATTCTAAGCTATCAAAATGTTTGTAACATAGGACATGTCTCAGAAGTATGAGAGTTACTAGTGCAAATAGTGCACGTAGAACTAATGTTAACATAATAAATGGTGGGTGTCAGTATTTACCATAGTGTTAGATGATAACGCTTGGTTGGTGTCATGAGGTGGGGCATTCTTGGGTGTTGGTAGCCTCTGGATCTTAGTATCAAGATGAGGTGTCTCCCCAATGTTAGGTTGTCTCAATGTTACTCTCACTACTAAAAAGCGTGGAAGGTACTGAAAATTCCACGTATGATGTGCTTGAGTGCAGATTTGACATTAATGGGGTGAGCTTCTAACATGGTTTGTGCAAATAGGTCGTGGAATATGGACCAACAAGTGAAATACGACTCTAATCTTTCCCAATTCTCAGGATTGATTTACCAGGTGGTTGGGTTTATGACATAGGTCACACATATGGGGTGATTTTGACAATCCTTCCTGAGGCAGTCTTGTCTTTCTTCTAGATCCCGACTGATGGTGGTGGGAGGTAACATGTTGATGGGTGCCTGGTTGTGTCTCCGACAAGGTTTTTTCCTAGAATACGCATAAGATTGAACTAAATCCATCATCCCCCACTGGTGGGGTGTTATCTATGGATTGGGTATCTGGTTCGACTAACTTTAAGTTCTCAGGGATGAATCGACGCATGAAATCCAATGTTTCACGGAATATTGAAAGGTGTGGGAAACACCGAGAATGGTGGTTTCATGCAAAAATGTGGAAACTATGATGTCTGCGTCTAGGTATGTTGCTTGGGGGAATGTGAAGGGTAGGGTAATACCTCCTAAATTCTTGTAACTTGGGACATTGGTTAATAAAATGGTCTGGTTCATTGCATAAAGCACACAAGGAGGTAGGTTGTGGTGTCACTGATTCTGGTTGCCTTCACATATGGTGGGAGGTTGGGTGACTATGAGAGGAATACAAGCATGAAGCTTCTTCCCTAGTAATATAAAATATGGTCTTAGATCCATCATCCACCATTGGCATGGTGGGAAGTGACGGGGACATGGTATTGGCTTGGGTAAGTGCACTTAAAGCATCTCGATATTAAGCGATTAGGGTAATTGAATGGCCTCATCATTGGGTAACTATATGGACCTTCATTAATCTCCTAGATTAGTCAAATAAACTCTTCTCACAACTTACTACATGTTTTGTTTATATTTTGTTTAATGAGATGAGTCAAAGTGAGATATTATGCCTAGTGGACTAATGTGCATTAAATGTAGGTTTGTGAGAGAAAATTAGGGAATTTTGGAAAGATTAAAAGCTGAAACTCGAATGGGACAAGGAAGAGAGATTGTAGGAGGTAAAATCCTCCTCATTTACTCCTCCCTCATTCAAATATTCCTCCATGAATCACACTAGCTTGGAGTTCAAGCAACCAAGTCATGGAGATCAAAAGGCAATCGAGCAAGTGATAGTCAAAGAGTTAGTTCATCTTGAGTTTGGGAGCCGAGCCTCCCTATATTTAAGGAATTAGTTTGAAACTTTAGTTTATAAATAAAGAGGCCTAGAGCCTCATTAGGATTCAAATTTTTGTTGTAAAAAAACACTAGTTATTTTGGAGCTCCATACTTGTGGAAGACATTGCTATGTAATTTTTTGTTTTGATAATGAGAATGAGCTTTTTCATGATCCAGTACTGAGTTGAATTAGAGGGCTGAAGCTCTTGGATTAGGGACCAAACCTAGCAAAAAAGGCTCCTATTCTTGTATATTTATGCTTAGATTAGTTTCATAGATTCATGGTTAAATTTTCCTTAGAAGTATTTCATTGCAAGTAGTGTAGATTTGATTAGTTTATTTATTAGTTTGCTTCCATTTGTGCTTTACTTCATAAATAGGTTATAAGGGATAAAAGGAACACCAAAAAGTTGTCAATAGGTGTCTTGGCCTCACTTCCTCCTTCAGGGATCATGATTTGAGGAAAGGACCCCTATGCAGCCCCAAAAAGATAGATTTCTACTTTCTCATAGAATTTAGAGTTTACTGTACTTGAACCAACATTTGATCAGTTTTCAAGTGTAGGATTTAATTACCATTTCTTCCATTTTCAGCCTTACAATAGATCTCATCAATGACTTCATCTTATTCTGCAAATTTTCCTCATGCATGAAGTAGACAACTAGCTCATTAAACTATGTTTTTCTAGCTCATTGAAATTCTTCTTGTTTACATGATTTTTGGGAAAATATCATTGTTTGATGCAATGTAGGTGTTTCAAAAGTAGAGAAAGATTTCATAGCAAGCAACCTCCTTCCAACTTCATCCACCCATAATCATTCCTTTCTTTCACTAAGACCTTCACCAATTTCATCATTTTACATGGAAACTTCTACAAGCATGTTGAGAAAATCCACCCATCTCCCAACCTTGATTTTTAGTTCTGAGTGATCCTAGGCATTTTCTCACTCCATTCCATCCACCAACCACCTCCCCTAAGCTTTCCAGCACCTCCAGCACCCATCGTTTTTCTCTTGGCTGTATCCTGTAGAAATACAGGGAATCCTATAGGTTTTTAGGACATCTTGTAGGTTTTCCTGTAGTAGCCTGTTTTGAGGAGAAATTGAGGGAGAACCTCTAGGAAGCCACACAAGGTCACCTAAGGGTCTCCCAAACCTTCCCACCATCCACCAACATCCCTAAGCTACTTGCCACATCACCAAAAGAGATTAGCTTTCACACTTTTTTTCCATAAAAAGAATAAAATGCAAAAAACAGATTTATTTCAGTCCTTTACATGCACAGTAGTGATGTTTGATGTTTTGAAATTTCATGCTTACGACAGTAGAATTTCATACATGTTAGCTTGGAATTCTTGTAAAGCATAGTTTCTCAACAGTTAGTTAGGAAATGGTGTGTCTTTAGCATTGGATTTCAGTCCCTTTCCTTATTGTAGTAGACAAACTTTCCCCTAGAGTAGATTTCTCTTTCTTTCATCAGTAATCAAGCTTCTTCTGAATCTATAGAAGTCTGGCTTGAAAACCCTAGTGGTCTCTCGCTAGCTGAACAGTGACAAAAGGTAGAACCATCACTTTTGCTTGTGTATACAACATTGACCCCTCCAAGTTTGTGATGATGATGATGGTGGTGGTTAACGTCCACTGAGACCAAATTGGCCTATCAGACCTATTAATTTTCTTAGTTTTCAATTGTCTGGCTCCTCATCTTTCTTGGTGAGATTGGTGCTGTAGCTTTCTTTTTTTTCTCTACGGTCTTCCAACTTTCTTTATCTTGCATCTCCTTCATCTCTTCTGGTTCTTGGGACATTGGTGTCTTAGCTTCGCGATCTATTGTGTTCGTCCTTTGAAGATAATTGGAGAAGAAGTTTGGTCTAGGAGATCTGACGTCCATTTCCACACAGATGCGTGCATAGGTGGTTCTGGCATATTCATCTATTTCTGGGCACCTGCAGTAAAATTTCCCAATTGCATTTCCAATGGCTTTTAATGAGGAGAAATTCTAGAGATGCAAGGGTAGGTTTGGCAATCTCACCCAAACTAGTGCTGAGGTTATGACTGTTACTGAGGGATCGAATGATGGGTTCCATGGCTTCATGAATAGGTCTAAGTTTTCCCAAAACCCTGGGTTAATAAAGTAAAGTTGGTAGCCCCAGGAGTTGCAACATTCTTGCTACAATACTGGTGCTCATCACTTTTTGGTGCCGTTGCTAGGGAGGTGTCTGAGTAGTATGTGATTACTGTTTTATTTCTTCCATTTCTTTTTTCTAATATTCTGCTAGTAGTTTCGTTTATGCAAAAATAATTTAGTTTGCTTCCTTTTCCATTTTGCATTCTTTGCTTTCCTTTCCATTCTACAAGTAAGATTTCAATCAAGCAATTAATTTTTCATTCAGTCAGTGGTTTTCATTTAGTCTACAATTTCAATTCTGCAATTACTTTCAAAGTTTGAAAAAACACAAAACGCAACAAATTTTTTTTTTCATGCCTCGTAGGAATAGGGATAACTTAGGGAAATTTTTGCCAAATACCCCCACTGCTTCAAATAGCCAACCTTCGTTCTTCTTCGGTGGCTGTGAATTGGAGGAACCCTTAGGTGAGCAACTAGACATATTTGAAGAACCTACAGGGGAAGAATGAGAAGGAGAACCCATTCCTACTGAACCAATGGCTGAAAACAGAAATGATAGAGGAAATAGGGAAAGAGTTGAGGGTGCCTTCCCCATTAGGGAAACCAATGGGGATACTAAGATGAAAAATATAAGCCCCTCCACCCTTCCTCATTTCCATGGCATGGCCTCAGAAGATCCAGACATTTTCTTATTTCATTTTGCTGCCATATGTCAAACCTATGACTACACCAATGATGAGCATAAGTTGAAACTATTTCCATCCACTCTCAAGGATGCAGCTTTGCGCTGGTTCATGGGTTTACCTGGAGATAGCATCATAACTTGGGCTCAGATGAAGCAAGCCTTCAACAAAAAGTATCGAGACTACTGTAGGTATAAATACACTAAAGAGGAAATTTTTAGGACGACCTTATGGCATGATGAATCCATAGAGGATTATGAAGAATGATTCTATCTTAGCTACAAAAGGGCCAGGTGCACCCTTGACCCTGAGTCACTAAAGCTAGTCTTGCTTAGAGGAGTAAGGATCTTCTGGATACCCTAAACTTGTTAGCAGGAGGGGATATCTACCAATTACACTATGAGGATATCAAGACTGTCTTTAGAAACCATTCTAGGGTAGCTAGGAAAAAGGGTAGGGGTAGTCAACCTATGGTCAGTCCATCCTCTTCCAATTCATCCATCAAGGGTGAAATTGGAAACATGTTGGAGGAGTTCAAGAGTGAGATGCTGCAAACACTTTCCCTACAGATGGACACTATGCACATTAAGAGAAAACAGGAGGAAGCAGAGAGAGCCTTAGCCATTTTCTGTCCTAGATGCACTAGGAGGCACCCTAGGAATGAATGTCCATTGAATTCTATTGAAATCTGCTCAGTCTGTGAAGAAAACCACTCCATAGAAAAGTGCCCTTCTCTCCCTGGATTAAAAGTTGTATATCAAGGAGCTGAAAGGGTAACTGAATAGCTCTGCTACATAAACCAAAGGAGATCTCATGGGCCTAGGCCATACTAGCAGGGCATGCAAGGGTCATCCCATGCATATTACAACCCCAACCAGACCACATCCATAGCTTCTTAGGGGGCTCCTGCTCATCCTTCCTGGTCTACACCTCCTCCTTGGTCCTTTGCACCTAATTATCATTCCCAGCCAGCCATCCAGTTATTTCAACCATATGCTCTGCCACAACCTCAGTGGAGTGCACTACCCGAGGGGTGGAGGCCCCCATACAACAATGCTCCAGCTTTATTGCCTTCACCACCTGCTCAACCACAACCGTTACACTCTACTCCACCTAAAAAACCCCAGATGCTTGCCCAGCCAAATCCGAACCCAAACAATAGACAGGCACAACAAGTATACAATAGAGAGACATCCTATCCAGCTTATGCTGTGGAAATTCAAGAAATCAACCTAAGATCTGGGAGAGTACTGCCATACAACCAACCTCTACCTCCACCTAGGGAGGTTGAGGAGAAAAGAGAGGAAAGCATGGCTAAAGTAAATCCACCACCCTTTCCTGAGAGATTAACCCAACCACTCCATCCTGTTAGTGTCAATCTTTCCAGCCTTCCTCCAGTGATCAAACGTGCTCTTACAAAGTGATTTTGAAGTGTCAAGGTCAAATTTTGTCATTTCAGTGAGTCTTCAAGCAAAATTTGGTCACTAGGCATTAAATCTAGGGTTTGCTTTCACTCCTTCTAAAGTTGTCCAAATGTCGGTCCATGTCATCATTCAGCTGAGTCTATCATCATTCATAGGGTTGTCATTATCATGTCAGTGTCTAATGAGTCATTTTACACCTTGTTCCTGCTTCAGTTGCACCTAGGCAATGTCATTTCCCTCTCCTAGGGTTTTGAAAGCTAATTTCTCTTGGATGGTCAAATCACTAGCAAAACTTGTATCTAGATGTTCATACACCTTCCCATACCTTTCATATACCTTATCAAATGCTTCCCATCACTGAGATCCCCCAAAATCCTCATTTTTGCACAAACCCTAGTTTCTAGCTACAACCTGGCAATTTTCTAGGTTGGGCCTGTGTTTTGCCCTTTTGGACCCCTTCCCCTCACTCAATCTCTGAGATTCCACTTTCCCCTGCTTCCTAACATCCCTCCCCACTCCCAAAAATTTCCCCAAGAATTTAGAAGCCCCTTATCCCCTTCATTTCGCTCCATTTCGACAAAATTCCTTGTTTCACACATCGGGACAAGTCGCACTCAAATGATGTTCCAAAGCAATAAAAGATGAATTTTGGAAAACTGAGAGAGGTTTTTGTCCATAACATGCCAAAGAAGAAAAACCTCCTTCACTTTTTTCACAGGTGTCATGGTTTTAGAGAAATGTCAAAATTGCAATCGCTAGATCCAAGGAGGTTGGCCAAGGCACTAAAACGACGGAAAAGGCCCAATCCACTCCAAATTTTCGGCCAAAGCCTCTTTGAATGAGCATGGTACTTTATTGGGGACTCCCAGCCCAAATTTCAAGAAATTTGGAGAAAATTTTGTCAATTGTAAATTTTTTGTGCCAAACACAGGTTTTCTCCACCAACGGGTTGCGCGCCGCGCGCGACCCTTTCGATGGGCAACTCCTTTTTGGGAAAACTCAGCATTTTTGGATTTTTCATGCAAAGATACACTTTCTCAGCCATTGCCAAGAAATTTCACCAAGTTTTGAGCCTCCAAAAAGTCAAAAAACAAGCAAAAAATGACTTTCTGCCACATTTTTGACACACAGGAAGCAGTCTTGGGAGATTGCAAGTTTGGAGGGGCAAATGACCACCAAATTCATAAATTCCACTTGGGTTAGAAAGTAGACATCCAGAACTTTCCAACAAGCCCACTTTTGCCTCATTTGGACACCTGAAAGTGCCTCCAAAGTGCCTCCAAAGCCACGCGACCCATTCAGGAATTGCGCGCGACCCATCAGACAGTTTGCACAGGAATTCAACCTACAGCTCAGCAAAACGCAGTTTTGACTGGATTTGACTTTTTGGAGTTGATTTTCATCCTCCTTGTTGTAAATGATGTAATTTTATGATATTTTGACACTTATTTATCTCTTCTAGAAGATTCATTCATAAGATAGGCAAAAATTTAATGAATGAATTGGTTTCCTAGCTTATAGAAGCAAGTTGTTTTGATTGCCTAGTTTTCAGTGCTTAGTTTAGAATTGGTTGAAATAGCTCCTAGGATAGTGAGCTCGACCCCTAGAGGTAGGGAAAGATGTTAGATGACCTATATTATGTACTTTCTTGCTCATTTTCATGGTTGGACTCTTGAGGGATAAGCTCTATTGTATTACTCTTTGTATCTCTGCAATTTGTGGCAAAGGAAGACCAGGGTTTTGCAGTCCTTTTTGGGATTCTTGTGGTCACATGTATTGATGGTATATTTCTCTTTGTACTTGTAAGTGTGTTATGTGAATCATTTCCTTAATTTTCCTTCTGCAAATTAGGCAAATGAAGTGTTAAAGTAGAATTCATGACTGTCATGCTCTGCTTTTAAGTTTGCTTAATATCAATGTTTTCAACTGCTTAAGGGGAATTCAAGGTTATTGCTTGCTCTCCTTAACTCCTCACCGGTCATTCTCATCCATCCACCTCTATCAAAGGCATCAATACTCTCTCCTACCTTGCCCCAAAGAACCCCCTGCAAAAACTGTGTCCAATCCCCGCACCCAAAATTGCCTTTCCACAACTTTCCACCAAAATCTTAAAACTTGCAATTCAAACCTTTTTTATCAGTTTACTAGCCTAAAATTAGTGTTTCCTTATTGGTTATCTCGCCCGTTGAAGATCTTTACCGAGATATACCGGAGAGAGCCCTCTCCTGCCCCATAGGGCTAGCTACGAGGCTAAGTGGTTTGATGTTGCCTTGGAGTTTGCCTTTCTCAGCCTGAGGTGAAATTTCAAGCGCTAACATATTGGCGACCATACTGGGGAGAACAAACTTGTTTATTGATGTGTTTGTTTCATAAGTCTTAGACGGAGCCTGAAGTTATGCCAGGTAGCCTTCGAAACGCTTTTGCTTTGCATAAGCGGAAGTAGATAAACGCTGCTTCAGTCCATCTCCGTGAGCTTGTGAATACAACACTTCATTTGCATTTCACCCCAGTACATGTATCAAGTTCAGATCTGATTTTTGATGGTGGACAACGATCAGACACTGACCAGGCTGAAATCATTCACCTAGCGACTTCATTCACTGAAAAATCCAAAGATCAATGCTTCATGGTGACTTCACTGCAGGAAGATTAGTAGCTTTGAGCTTTTCAAGATGGATCAGATTACAAGAAGATATGCTCCCTTGAGCCGAGATCACATCCCTGGTTTTCCAAATAAAATTCCGAAGGTAGATTGGTCAAGGAATCTGCCTATATTTAATGATGATGGTAAGAAGGATGCTGCTCTTCATCTAGTTAGATTTCATATGCATATTCGCAAGTTGAAGGTGGATTTTCCTGAAGATTTCTTGATGAAGATATTCCTGGCCACTCTAGAAGGTGAATCCCAATCATGGTATGAAAGTTTGCCGCCTGCTTGTATTTACTGTTTAAAGGATTTTCATGCTATGTTCATTGAACGATATAAGGACTCTTATTCATCATTAGATTTAGTTCATGACTGTTGCAAACATGCTTCAACTTTTATTGAAAGCCTTGAGAAGTTTTATGAAGATGATAATTTTATGGACGTTGAGATTATGGAGGCTCTGTATGAGAATCCATTTCAGCAGTACACATAAATCTTAGAGGATACTTGTCAAGATCAGCAGGTTGAAGATTTCCATATGGTTGAAAATGAGGAAAGAGAAAATGTTGTTTCAGATCTGTCCATAGAAGAAGACAGCATGCAGGTAATGTAGGAAAGTAATGTTCCAATCTCAGAAAGTGATGATGATAAATCAGATCGGGAGATAAATTGTGATGAGGCAAAACATGTTGTTCCGGATCTCATAAAAGAGAGTTGTATTCTCGCGGCTGCCTCAAATGAAGAAAATGGAGTAGTATACCTAAATGCTCTCATTTCACCAACACTAGATCTTCATGAGGAGGTAGTTCATTGCCTCTGTGAACAACAAGACAAGATCTTCGTTCAAGTAAGTGAAAAGGTTTCTCTGGATGAATTTATGATAGCTGATAGAAATGTTAGTGTTGGGTTTCACGAAACATTTGAAATTTCTTTTCTCATGATTGATGAATGTAATGAGAATATGGCTGTCATATCATATGAGGATGACTTACCATATATTCAAACTGCAAAAGATCAGATCATTCAGGATTCCATTTCAGATTCTTCCTCATATGTCTCATGTTTTGAAATGTTTTTTCAAGAGGAGATCTGCTCATCTACTTGTTCAGAATTTTTTGAGGACCAAGAACACACTCTTTCTGAAGCACATGATGAAGGCATATCAGCTTTTGAAACAAAGGATACCTTGTTCTTTCAACAGGAGGTGGCAATGTCAAGTCTTCATGTTTTCCAGGATCCAATGGCAGATTTGTTACAGTCAGCAGTGAAAGTGATTATTGTTGTGTTTAGTGATGAAGGAGATCATGGTCAGCTATGTTTTTGGATGCCCAGTTACCAGTATCTATTGTTGTTCATGAGATCTGATTGGGAGAATCAGTCAAGAAGGCATCTGCTTGATTGGTTGCATTGGAATTTTGATATAGTTTGATGGTATATTGTCTTGTAAGAAACAAGGTGGTTGTCATCATGATTTCAAATCTTGATGGACTGCTGCCCTTCAATAAGCTTTGTAAGTTCTTGTTTTCGTTAAGTCAGTCATGAGTCATTTATGAGTCAGTTTTCAGTCATGTAGGTTTCATAATTGTGTCAGCTTAAGTTAGTTTTCAGTCAATAAATGAGTCAAAGTCTTGTATTGTTTGTCAAATAATGACTCCATGGCCCAATGATTGAAAGGCACTGGTCTGCTCTCCCAGAGGTCTAAGGTTTTGGCACCTCCAAGGAGCTACCATCCCCTTTGGAGCCAATGTTAGTGTCAATCTTTCCAGCCTTCCTCCAGTGATCAAACGTGCTCTTACAAAGTGATTTTGAAGTGTCAAGGTCAAATTTTGTCATTTCAGTGAGTCTTCAAGCAAAATTTGGTCACTAGGCATTAGATCTAGGGTTTGCTTTCACTCCTTCTAAAGTTGTCCAAATGTCGGTCCATGTCATCATTCGGCTGATTCTATCATAATTCATAGGGTTTTCATTATCATGTCAGTGTCTAATGAGTCATTTTACACCTTGTTCCTGCTTCAGTTGCACCTAGGTAAGGTCATTTCCCTCTCCTAGGGTTTTGAAAGCTAATTTCTCTTGGATGGTCAAATCACTAGCAAAACTTGTATCCAGATGTTCATACACCTTCCCCTATCTTTCATATACCTTATCAAATGCTTCCCATCACTGAGATCCCCCAAAATCCTCATTTTTGCACAAACCCTAGTTTCTAGCTACAACTTGGCAATTTTCTAGGTTGGGCCTGTGTTTTGCCCTTTTGGACCCTTTCCCCTCACTCAATATTTGAGATTCCACTTTCCCCTACTTCCTAACATCCCTCCCCACTCCCAAAAATTTCCCCAAGAATTTAGAAGCCCCTTATCCCCTTCATTTCGCTCCATTTCGACAAAATTCCTTGTTTCACACATCGGGACAAGTCGCACTCAAATGATGTTCCAGAGCAATAAAAGATGAATTTTGGAAAACTGAGAGACATTTTTGTCCATAACATGCCAAAGAATAAAAACCTCCTTCACTTTTTGCACAGGTGTCATGGTTTTAGAGAAATGTCAAAATTGCAATCGCTAGATCCAAGGAGGTTGGCCAAGGCACTAAAACGACGAAAAAGGCCCAATCCACTCCAAATTTTTGGCCAAAGCATCTTTGAATGAGCATGGTACTTTATTGGGGACTCCCAACCCAAATTTCAAGAAATTTGGAGAAAATTTTGTCAATTGTAAATTTTTTGTGCCAAACACAGGTTTTCTCCACCAACCTTTCGATGGGCAACTCCTTTTTGGGAAAACTCAGCATTTTTGGATTTTTCATGCAAAGATACACTTGCTCAGTCATTGCCAAGAAATTTCACCAAGTTTTGAGCCTCCAAAAAGTCAAAAAACAAGCAAAAAATGACTTTCTGCCACATTTTTGACACACAGGAAGCAGTCTTGGGAGATTGCAAGTTTGGAGGGGAAAATGACCACCAAATTCAGAAATTCCACTTGGGTTGGAAAGTAGACATCCAGAAATTTCCAGCAAGCCCACTTTTGCCTCATTTGGACACCTGAAAGTGCCTCCAAAGTGCCTCCAAAGGCGCGCGACCCATTCAGGAATTGCGCGCGACCCATCAGACAGTTTGCACAGGAATTCAACCTACAGCTCAGCAAAACGCAGTTTTGACTGGATTTGACTTTTTGGAGTTGATTTTCATCCTCCTTGTTGTAAATGATGTAATTTTATGATATTTTGACACTTATTTATCTCTTCTAGAAGATTCATTCATAAGATAGGCAAAAATTTAATGAATGAATTGGTTTCCTAGCTTATAGAGGCAAGTTGTTTTGATTGCCTAGTTTTCAGTGCTTAGTTTAGAATTGGTTGAAACAGCTCCTAGGATAGTGAGCTCGACCCCTAGAGGTAGGGAAAGATGTTAGATGGCCTATATTATGTACTTTCTTGCTCATTTTCATGGTTGGACTCTTGAGGGATAAGCTCTATTGTATTACTCTTTGTATCTCTGCAATTTGTGGCAAAGGAAGACCAGGGTTTTGCAGTCCTTTTTGGGATTCTTGTGGTCACATGTATTGATGGTGTATTTCTCTTTGTACTTGTAAGTGTGTTATGTGAATCATTTCCTTACTTTTCCTTCTGCAAATTAGGCAAATGAAGTGTTAAAGTAGAATTCATGACTATCATGCTCTGCTTTTAAGTTTGCTTAATATTAATGTTTTCAACTGTTTAAGGGGAATTCAAGGTTATTGCTTGCTCTCCTTAACTCCTCACCGGTCATTCTCATCCATACACCTCTATCAAAGGCATAAATACTGTCTCCTACCTTGCCCCAAAGAACCCCCTGCAAAAACTGTGTCCAATCCCCGCACCCAAAATTGCCTTTCCCCAACTTTCCACCAAAATCTTAAAACTTCCAATTCAAACCTTTTTTATCAGTTTACTAGCCTAAAATCAGTGTTTCCTTATTGGTTATCTCGCCCATTGAATATCTTTACCGAGATATACCGGAGAGAGCCCTCTCCTGCCCCGTAGGGCTAGCTACGAGGCTAAGTCGTTTGATGTTGCCTTGGAGTTTGCCTTTCTCAGCCTTAGGTGAAATTTCAAGCGCTAACACAGCCTACCCCAGAAGAGACTGAACTTTTGGGAGAATTTTAAAACCTATGTGTCAAAATTCCACTTCTCCAAGCTATTAAAGATGTGCCTATTTACAACAAGTTTATTAAGGAGAAGTGCTTCAAGCATCTAGGGAGGCGAAGAAGAGATGCCCCTACCATTAATGTCATTGGACAACTGTTCGACTTAATGTTGGGGCAAGTAATCTGTCTAAAGTATTTGGACCCTGGAAGCCCTATAGTAGATGTGCAAATCAATGACACCATTGTCCCATACACTTTGATTGATCTTGGGGCTGCCATTAATGTGATGACCAAGGACACTGTGCTCAAGCTCAACCTCCAAGGTTCATTGAGAAAGACCACAACAGTTCTACAACTTGCATACGCTCCACAGTGACCCCTGAGGGGATTGTGGAGGATGTGATGGTCTCCATTGACTCTTGGGAGTACCCTACAGATTTCCTAGTTCTCCAGCCTAAGGCTAAGCTTACTAGTTACCCTCTCATCCTTGGGAGGCCCTGGTTAACCACTGCCGATGCCTACATTAGTTGCAAGGTTGGAAATATGACCATAAAAAATGGACATATGGCCAAGCAGTTTGTCTTTTACCCTCTTGATCATCCATCTTTAGAACATGACTTACCTTTGTGGAAGGAAGAGGAGGAGGAAGATGAAGTTTATTTCGCCCAAATCTATACCTTAGAAACAACCATGGGAGGGGGACAATAGGATGAAGATGATTTGATTGAACACATACTCCAAATTCCAACTCCCAGTACATTGTCCTTACAAGAAGTAGTAAAGGAAACCCAAAACAACCATCAAATTGATCTATGCTTAGCCAATTCCAACTCTACCCATGTCAAAACCATAGAATTTGGCCTCGAGAGAAGTTTGAAAATCAACCCATCTCTTTTTGTTCCGCAAGAAGAAAAGTTGTGCAACCTGCTAAAGAAACACCTGGATGCCTTTGCTTGGAGTTACAAAGAAATGAAGGGGGTGCACCCCTCGGTGTGTACTGACCACATTTATATCAAATAAGGTTGCAAGTCAGTCTGATAACCCCAAAGGGGGATGAATCCAGCTCTTAAAGATATAGTCAAAGAAGAATTGTAAAAGTTGCTAGATGAAGGCTTCATTTACCCTATCTCAGACAATGAGTGGGTCTCTCCTTTAGTGTTGGTTCCAAAGAAAAATGGTAAGTGGAGGATTTGTGTCGATTACAGGGAGTTAAACAAAGCCACAAAGAAGGACCATTTCCCTCTACCTTTTATTGACCAAGTGCTAGATGGCCTGGCAGGGAAAAAGTTTTCTCTTTCCTAGATGAATTCAACAGGTACAATCAAATCCAGATCAGCCTAGAAGACTAGTATAAAACCACCTTCACTTTTCCTTGGGGTACTTTCACCTATAGTGTCCTTCGTTTTGGCCTATGCAATGCTCCTGCCACTTTATAGAGCGTAGTCCTGAGTATCTTTGCCGAATTAATCCATGATGCAATAGAGATTTATATGGATGATTTTACACCTTATGGATGTGATTTCCAGGAGGCTTTGTCCAACTTAGGTAAGGTGCTACACAAATTCATTGAAATGAACCTGTCTCTTAGTCCCGAAAAATGTGAATTCTTGATGAGTGCAGGGAGTGTGATAGGTCATTAAATATCTCAACAAGGACTGCAGGTGGACCCAAACAAAATAGTTATCATACAAAGGGTCCCACCTCCTCAAAAGAAGAGAGATTTCAGAATTTTCTTAGGGTTAGCTGGATATTACTGAAGGATTATAAAAAACTTCAGCAAGTTGGCTTCTTCTTTATTTGGGTTGTTGGCCAAAGACTATGAGATTGTATGGTTAAAAAACTATCAAGAGGCCTTGGACACCCTGAAGGACAAGTTAACCATTGCACCGATTCTCAGAGGCCCAAATTGGGACCTTCCTTTTCATATACATGCTGACGCCTCACTCAAAGCCATAGGAGCAGCCCTAGGAAACATAGATGAAAAATTGCCTTATGCCATTTACTTTATCAATAAGAATCTGTCAAAGGTTGAACTGAACTACAAAATGACCGAAAAGGAGCTCCTGGTTGTTGTGCATTCATTGAACAAATTTAGGCATTATATTACAGGATATCAAACAGTTGTACACACTAACCATGTTGTAATCAAATGTTTAATGAATAAACCTGATGTGAATTCTTGGATTATTAGATGGTTACTTTTATTATAGCAGTTTGATCTAACTATTGTTGATAAGCCTGGAAAGGAAAATGTTGTTGCAGATTTTTTGTCCAGATTAACTTTGTCTACAGGTGAGGAGGGAATGGTTGATGATTAGTTACCGAATGAGTACTTATTCGCCATTTCCATTCTCTCTCCATGGTTTTCTGACATAGCAAACTATTTGGTATCTGTACATTTCCCACCGAATTTTTCCTCCAAAGGGAAAAGCAAGATTGTGATGAAGATCACCCCCTTCACTTGGATTGGGGGAAACCTCTTCAAACTAGGCCCAGATCAATTTCTGAGAAGGCGTGTCAGGGAGGAAGAAGTATTTGACATCCTTATGACCTGTCATGATGGGCCTTGTGGAGGTCACTTTGCAGCAAAGAGGACAACATTTAAAGTGTTACAAGCTGGTTATTATTGGCCCACTCTTCATCAGGATGTGAAAAGATATACTAGTCAGTGTGATTGGTGCCAAAGGATGGGAAAGCCTACTCCAAGAGATGAAATGCCTCTGCAACCTCAAGTGACTTTTGAGCCATTTGACAAGTGGGGCATGGACTTCATTGGACCTATTGACCCTCCTTCCAAGCAAAAGCAGTATATCATTATATGCACTGATTATCTGACTAAGTGGGCTGAAACTAAGGCAATCAAGGCAGCCACAGAGGAGAAGGTGGCTGAGTTCTTAAGGGAGAATGTATTTTACAAGTTTGGGTACCCTAGAGAATTGGTCATTAATCAAGGCAACCAGTTTACCTCCAACATGATTGAAGACTTGCTAAGCCAACACAAGATCAAGCATAGAACCTCCACTCCCTATCACCCACAAGCTAATGGGAAAGTGGAGGTGACCAACAAGCACTGAAAGGCATCTTGACCAAAGTGGTTAGCAACAACAAGAAATATTGGGCAGATAGACTAGTTGAGGCCACATGGGCCTATAATACCACCTCGAAGACCACCACTGGATTCACACCCTATGAGTTGGTCTATGGGAAAAATGCCCTGCTGTCCATTGAGTTTGAGTATAATACGTTGAGGATGGCAACCCAACTAGATCTAGATCTCAGCAGTGCAAAAAAATAGAGATTGCTCCAGTTGAATGGTTTAGATGAGTTCAGAATGCAGTCCCTCCTACACACAGAGGTAACTCAAATTTAGAGGAATATCTGGCATGATAAGAACATCAAGGATACGAAATTTCAAGAAGGTGATTGGGATTTGTTATATGATTCCACTTATAAAGACTTTAAGGGCAAGTTAAGGACAAGATGGTTAGGGACTTATGTTATAGAGAGATGTCATGATAATGGTTCAATGCAGATCAGAACCATAGATGCAGAGGCCATTCCTTTACTTGTTAATGGACACAGATTGAAAGTTTACAAAAGACCATTCTAAAAGCAAGAGTTCATTGATGGTATCAATAAAACAGTGATGGGGTTTGGATCAAGCCTCAACTCTTGCCTCATCAAGTCACTTAGAAAAAAGAAAAAGAAGAAAAAGAAAAAATAAGGAGACTCGGGGGAAAACCTCCATGAGGCGCCTGAGTCCTGCTATTGGGTTGAAAACCTCTTGGGGCGGCCCAATGGTGTTAAAAAAAAAAGAAAAAAAAGAGAGAGAAATAAAAAGATATATGGGTGAAAACCTCTCTTGAGGCGCCCAGGGCAAGCAGTGAGGATGAAAATGTCTTGGAGGTAGATTAGCTGTTTTCAAAAGAAAAAGAAAAAAAGAGAAAAGAAAAAAATGATGAAAAATTGTTTGCAGGTCAACAGGAGGACGATCAGAGAGCAAAGGAGAATCAAAAGGGACCTATTCCACTCATATTTTTATTTTTCCATTCATTATCCTTCATCATTCCACCATTCCTTTCATTTTTTTCACTCATTTGCCTTAGTTTGGAAGGGTACTATGTTTTCTACAGGATTCCTTGTAAACATACAGGATCCCTTGAAAACCTACGGGATGATCTCGTAGGAATTACAGTGGCTTGGGAATCCTAAAGGAAGTAACCCTAGGGTAAGGAAATGATCTACACATGTCAAAAAATAAAATTCCTACATCACCACTTTATTACCATACCTCTCTCCACCTTGATCACCCCTGCATTCATCATTAAAAAAACCAATTTTCAAAAACAAATTACAGTCTTCAAGAAAAAACACAGAGAAAAAAATGAGACAGAGAGCAAAGGGGAACAACACCTGAAAGGTTATTTTTCATTATTCAGACACCCCTAGACCTCCTCTTTATCCAGGTTCATCATCCTCAAGTCCCATAAGTAGAAATGATTAAAAATTCTGAGGGAGAAGCAATTACAGGACATCCTGTAGCAGTCTATCCCATAGAATAAAAATCATAAGTTACAGCAAGTTTCCAACATGGAGATCCAAGGGTAGAAGAAGCTCCAGAGAAACAACAACACCATCATCTTCAACACTAGGTACCTGCACATCAAAGAAATCATCAAAGGACAATAAAATAAAAAAGAAGGAGAGATCACATGCAGCCAACATACAACAAAAACCTTGTTTCTTCAACAAACTGCAGCAAGGTATTGTTACCACAGGTAAGTATCTCACTTCACTCTCTCATTTTCATAATGTAATCAAAAGATGTAAAGGTTGTGAACGAGTTGGTTTATAAGTGAAAGGTGGCCAGTTAACTTGGCCACCTTCATTCAGTCAGCGAGGACAAAACAATTAGTCCTCACACACGTGGCAGTAGTCAAGTCAAAGAAAAGGAGGATGAGGTCGAAAGCAGTTAAGACTACGGATGCCCGAAGTGGGAGTTGATTACGAGGTGAAAGGAATGATGATGTGGTAGTGGGGACCAACAATCCAAAAATAGAAATTCGTACCTTGCTGCCAGCACACCACCTCACTCAACTCGACCATAAGAGGAAATAAACGTTGATCCCCATGCACTCATGCATTCATCTTCTCGAGGCTCACTCTAGAAAAGTCACTCTTGTCCCCAAGCAACCTACAAGAGAGGAAAACTTCATTTTTTCCTGCGCAGGACTTCCTACAGGAAATCCTACAAGATCACACAAGAATCCTACAGGATACAGTCAGGCAGTCTACAGGATTGGCAGAGAGAAATTTCAGAGGGGAAAACATAGGGGTTGGCTAGAACAAGCACTATGAGGAGGTAGGCTCTACATTTCCTTCCATTTTTTCAAATAAAAAGAACATAAAAATCTCCTAGTTTTGATGAAATTGATAACTGTATAAGGGGATTGTATCCACAAAAATTTTAGTCCCACTTCCTCCATTAAAGTTTTCTATCTATGCTCCACAAATTCATGAGACAAAATGACAGGGGGGTTTAATAGAAGGGAGCCCATTAACACTGTATGGATTCACCAACACCCTCTTGTGCTAGAAATATTCACAAGGCATAATTGGATGGGGTATTTTGAGAAATTGAGCAAGTATGATGATGAAGTAGCCAGAGATTTTGCTCTCTCCCTCATTCCACTGAGCAGGACCCATGCCACTATTTTGGTGAGAGGCATCTTCATAGAGCTCACCCCTAAACTCATAAGCATAACTACCACACTTCCCTTTGGAGTGACTTGGAGAAATGAAGACAAGGGAGATATCCAAACTACAAAAAAAAAATTCTTTTTAGAGGGAGAGGATCCCATTGAAGACAAAAATGGAGTGAGGACAGAAATCCTACCATACGCCAGGAATGAGGTAAGCTACCATCTTATAAAATACATATCATGTGAAGGTAGGTATTGTTAGCGCTTGAATTTGGCCTCAGGCTGAAAAAGACAAAATCCAAGGCAACATCAACCAACTTAGCCTCGTAGCTAGCCCTACGGGGCAGGAGAGGGCTCTCTCCGGGTCTATCTCGGCGAAATGTCTTCAAAGGGCGGAGATGACCAATTAAGAACACTAATTTTAGGCTAGTAAACTGATAGGGAAAGTTTGATTTTAAATTTTTAGAGTTTTGGTGGAAAACTGAGCACGGCAATTTTGGGTGCGGGGATGAGACACAGTTTTTGCAGAGGTCTTTTTGGGGAAAGGTAGGAGATTGTCTTGATGCATTTGAATTAAGTGAATGGATAGAAATGACCAGTGAGGAGCTAAAGAGAGCAAGAAACTTTCGAGTGTTCTCTTTAGACAGAGGAAAACATAGATATTAAGCAAACTTAAAGGCAGAGCATATAAATTATGAATTCTACCTTAACACTTCATTTACTTAATGTGCAGAAAAGAGAAGTTGGAAAATGATACACATAACACACTTACAAGTACAAGAGAGAAGCACACCATCAACACAAATAACCACAAGAATCCCAAATAGTGCTGCAAAACCCTGGTCTTTCCTTTACCAAAATTGCAGAGATACAAAGTGTAATACAATAGAAGCTTATCCCTCAAGAGTCCAACCATGAAAATGACTAAGAAAATACATAATATAGGCAAGCTAACACCTTTCCTTGCCTCTAGGGGTCGAGCTCATCCTTCTAGGAGCTGTTTCAACCAATTCTAAACTGAGCACTAAAATCTAGGCAGTCAAAACAACTTGCCTCTATAAGCTAGGAAACCAATTCATTCATTAAATTTTTGACTTTTTATAAATGAATCTTCTAGAAGATATAAATAAGTGCCATGACATCATAAAATTACATAAATTACATCAAGGAGGATGAAAAATCACTCCAAAAAGTCAAAACTAGTCAAATCTGTGTTTTGCTGAGTTATAGGTGAAAATCTGGCAAATTTCCCTGATGCGTAGCGCCCCAATTCTCTACACGTAGCGCGCCTTTGAGCCAACGTTTGAGGCACTCCCCGACATCCAAATGAGGCAAAAGTAGGCTTGTTGGAAATTTCTGGATGTCTAATTTCCAACCCAAGTGGAATTGCTCAATTTGGTGTCCCTTTGCCCCTCGAAAATTGCAATCTCCCAAGACTGCTTCCTGTGTGTCCAAAAAGTGGCAGAAAGTCATTTTTTGCATGTTTTTTGACCTTCTGAGGGCTCAAAACCTGATGAAATGTCTTGGAAATTGCTGAGAAAGTGTAATTTTTCATGAAAAATCCAAAAATACTGAGTTGAGAAATGGACTTGCCCATCTTCAGGGTAGCGCGCGGCGCGCTACGCGTTGAGGGCAAAAACCTGTTTTTTGACCAAAAAAAATCAAAAATGACCAAAATTGCTCCAAATTCTCTGAAATTTGAGCTGAAGGTGTGTCATTTAGTGCCATGCTCCTTCAAGGAAGCCTCAGCTAAAATATGAAGGGGTTCGGGCCTTTTTCTCCGTTTTAGTGCCTTGGCCAACCGTCCTTTGAGTACCTTCATTCTTGCTTTACACACATGCATTCGAGCCCAATAGTGATTCTTCATGTGTCAGAGCATGTCTTTGTCCTTGTTTGCCTTTGCTATTAACCTATCTAATTGTATGTTCACCTGAATGAGCATAGAGCTTTGCTCCTTAGGTGTCAAATCATCGGGTCTCTTGCGAGCCAAGTTCCGGTCTTCTCGGATCCTCCGCAACTCATCAAGAGAGTGTTCATCCTCTAATTGCTTGTTGCGCTGCTCTAAATAAGTAATTGTCCAATTTGCCATCTCCAACTTTTGCTGCAACAAGTCATTTTCAGCCCTTAGCTGCTGGATGATCTCCTTTGACTCTAGGCTAGGAGAAATGATATCAAGGTCAACAACATCTATGCTTGGAACCCCTGATGGCCCCTCATCAATCTTGGGCTGCTTGCCTCTCTCTGGTACCTGTGCTGCTGTCGAAAGCGAGGCCCCTTCCACCTGATGTGGAGATAACACTCGTTGTGCTGATGAAGAAGGCGAGACCCCTTCCACCTGTGTGGAGATAATACTCGCCGTGCAGATGCAAATAAGGCCCTGTGACCTCTCTGATATGTAACATAAGCTGGAGGAACGCTGACATGTTCTGGCTCTGGAATGTCAAACTGATGTGAAGGCCCTCCCTCATCACGGACAACCTCAGGAGGTGGCTGTGGCACTATGAACAAGTCACGAGAAATGAAATCCTGCCATGGAATACCCTGTTGTGCCAACTGATGCATGACCACAATCTTGATCAGTGCATAATGATAGATGCTCTTGTGTTGCTGTGCTGGGCTCTTTCTTTGCACCAAGGGCACTGTTACACAGTAATTTGTCACTGTCTCCATGTCAGTCACCCTACTGTGTCAGGAGTTCACAATAATCAAGTTCATGCCTTCTGAACTGGCCAAAAACCCACTTTTCCAAAGTTTTCCTTATCAGCGCGTCTGTTTCTAAAATATCCGCGATGACCGGCGCTTCATAACAGACCGCGTGCGCTGCCAGCGCGGAAGCACACGACTTTCCCGCGCTGATCGAATTTCATGACCAGCGCAGCCTCTGTTTGTATTTACCCGCGCTGACATGGCCCTTTCCATTATGTCTTTGCGACGTCAGCGTGCCAGACCAGTTATGCACCCGCGCTGATCCAGTTTGGGCGAATTTGTTCCAACAGCCAGCCTTCCAGATAACTCCAGACTTGGTTGTTGGCCTTGTGAGTATCGACTCCCTTCTATGGCATGTATGTTCGACCCTTTGCAACTACTTCCCTTGAAGATAAGCTCATCCTTCCACCATTTAAGGAGACTCCTTCTCCTATATAAACCTCTACCATTACCATGAGCAGCTAGTTTGGAATAGCTTGGATTGTGTGGAGCTTATAGTGCTCAGATTGCTGCTACTATAGGTAGTTAGTGTGATAAGTGTGGAAGTGCTTGATAGCTTAGGGAAGGTTGTTTTGTGTTGCTTGTGTGA
Organism: Pinus tabuliformis; assembly: GCA_031772625.1. Classification (NCBI taxonomy): domain Eukaryota; kingdom Viridiplantae; phylum Streptophyta; class Pinopsida; order Pinales; family Pinaceae; genus Pinus; species Pinus tabuliformis. The sequence continues at coordinate 952,358,575 of CM062814.1, read as the reverse complement.
GAGAGAGAGTTTCTTGTCTTGGGAGAATCATTTCCAAAGGTGAATGCTTGAGACACTTGCTGACTGGCCCCTCCTGAGAAGGATACCGACGTTAGAACATTTGGTTGTACTCTTCTCTACTTGATTAATAATAGATGACTACTATTATTGTTCCATTCTCATTTGTCTATGCAATGGTTAATGTGAATTACATCCTTTCTGACTGATGTATAGTTGCTTTTATTAGATTTCACGCTTGTGTTTGTTTCCTCTTCGTGTGTGCAGGTATCTATTCGCGGAGATCGCGGAAGATCGTGACCAGCCAGAGCGGAGGAGCGAAGGTGGCATCTCTTCATCAAACAACAGCGCTGGAATCCAAGTAGGTGTTCTTGCCTACCTTTTAATTGCAATTAGGAACTTGCATAGTAGCATTGACTGATTGTTGCTAGACCCACTATGGGCTAGTAGGGATCGCCTCTATCCGTAGAGGGGATTTGCCTCTCCAACAATTTGGCGACTCTAGGATGACAAGACCCCTCAGAAAACCTAAAGAAAACTAACGATAAAGACCCTACTCAAAACTAACGCACACAAGATCTAACCAGGTGATGTTATCGTGGCCGAATAAATTTTAAGACACAAGAACCAAACTTGACCTTTTCATGTTTCAAGAGTCGAGAAAAGGACGAAAAGATGACTCCAGTCTCCTTCGAATGTTTAATGAGCACGAAGTGACAAGATGCTCACAGGCACCTTTTCATTTAGGGAGTCCGAAAAGGATCAAAAGTGACTGCTCTGGAGACTCTAGGTATAGGGTTTACCAGGCGACCCGTAAAACTGCTTATACACCTTAGCAATCGTATGAGAGCCAAGGACTTTCCGTACTGCAGTCAATCTTCCCGAATGCTGTGTTCGGTGCGTTACGGTTCACAAGGCGGTAGACTCGGCTTCCTATGGATAAAGGATAAAAGCCTAGTGGGGTCTCCCTATATACGCGACGGTACGTGGGAGCACAGTCCGTGTTAGACCACTATCGAGTCACATAAGGAGGAATCACCCAACCATAATGTGAAACAACAGTGACTATGTTTAAAGACGCCGGAACACGTCTCTAACCTAGACCTCTAGATATTTGCGTTTAGTTCCAATGCGTTTTTAGGTTAATTCAGTTCATTTTATGGTTGATCTTGAATTAAGTTTCGATTTCAAGTCCTATCGTGTGTTCTCTCACAATTGCCTAGATGCAAACTACATGCCAAAGAATACCATTTTGTTCGATGAATTCTAGCTATGAGAAGGTAAAGAATTTTTTGATCAAACAAAACGAACACGAGCAATCAAACAACCTAATGCAGCTAAAAGCAAGGAAAGGAAACTTTTCTTTTGAAAACGCGAATCAATGAAATGTTCTTTTCCTTTTCAATTCTCGAAAGCAATGCTACTAGTTTGATTTTCTTTCAATGGCACAAAGCATCCAAATGAATTTTGAGGAACAGAAACACCAAGAAAATCACTTAATGAAAGCACACAAAGTTCCCAAAACATCCAAAAAAGATCTCCAAATCAAAAGGAGAAACCAAGTTCCGCACGAGCTATGTGATCTAAGCTCGGCAAGACAAACAGGAATTCAAGCAAGGAAGAAGCAAAAACCGCTCGGAAACACAACCAAAAACACTTCAACAATCACTGAACAAGTGTAAAAAACAAATCTGAAGTTGGCTGGTCAAACAAGAGAACAAGATCCCTACGGAAGGCTGGACACACACACGACCACTAGATGCCCTAGGGCTAGAGTGTGAAATCAATGGAGAAGAGCAAAAACCAGGAGGATGAGAGTTACAACCAGTCAATTAGAGATTCAACACAATCTGGCAACTGTAAAGGTGATGGCCGAAATACAAACCAAGCAGCGAAAGCAAAGAGGAAGGTATTTGCAAAACCGAAAAATGAGCAACAACGAAACCCTGTAGAACAAGACTTCACAAACAAGTACCTCAGAGTTCAGGCAATGAAAAACAAGTCATAGACCAAGTGGAGAGAAGAGGGGAAAGTCAAAGCAACAGGTTCAGGAGGCTAATTTGGACAAAAATGAACTCTACAGGATCAGCGCGGGTGGCCTTCAGCAACTCGGCGCTGACAAGAGAAGGCCTGTAGCAACTTTGCGCCGTCAGCGCGGAAGCACATGGATTAAGCGCGCTGTCTCAAAAACGAGGTCAGCGCGACTGTTAGTCATACAGGAGCGATGACAGGGAAAACAAAGAAGCAGGTATGCGACGTCAGCGCGTCTGTTTTGAATTAAACCGCGCTGAGGGTAAAAAACGAGTAGAATCAAAGCAAAAGCTCCCAAACCAAAGGTAGAAACCCTTTAACAATTAAGACACTTCCTAGATGGACCTAGGAAGTCTACAAGCAGAGAATCAATCCCCAAATATTGAAAAGAGAGAACAATCAAATTCACACAAGAATGGACACAAGAGACAAAAGGCTGAACTCCCCAGTGGAGTCGCCAAATTGTTGGAGAGGCAAATCCCCTCTACGGATAGAGGCGATCCCTACTAGCCCAGAATGGGTCTAGCAACAATCAGTCAATGCTACTATGCAAGTTCCTAATTGCAATTAAAAGGTAGGCAAGAACACCTACTTGGATTCCAGCGCTTTTGTTTGATGAAGAGATGCCACCTTCGCTCCTCCGCTCTGGCTGGTCGCGATCTTCCGCGATCTCCGTGAATAGATACCTGCACACACGAAGAGGAAACAAACACAAGCGTGAAATCTAATAAAAGAAACTATACATCAGTCAGAAAGGATGTAATTCACATTAACCATTGCATATACAAATGAGAATGGAACAATAATAGTAGTCATCTATTATTAATCAAGCAGAGAAGAGTACAACCAAATGTTCTGACGTCGGTATCCTTCTCAGGAGGGGCCAGTCAGCAAGTGTCTCAAGCATTCACCTTTGGAAATGATTCTCCCAAGACAAGAAACTCTCTCTCTCACACAAGCAACACAAAACAACCTTCCCTAAGCTATCAAGCACTTCCACACTTATCACACCAACTACCTATAGTAGCAGCAATCTGAGCACTATAAGCTCCACACAATCCAAGCTATTCCAAACTAGCTGCTCATGGTAATGGTAGAGGTTTATATAGGAGAAGGAGTCTCCTTGAATGGTGGAAGGATGAGCTTATCTTCAAGGGAAGTAGTTGCAAAGGGTCGAACAGACATGCCATAGAAGGGAGTCAATACTCACAAGGCCAACAACCAAGTCTGGAGTTATCTGGAAGGCTGGCTGTTGGAACAAATTTGCCCAAACTGGATCAGCGCGGGTGCATAACTGGTCTGGCGCGCTGACGTCGCAAAGACATAATGGAAAGGGCCATGTCAGCGCGGGTAAATACAAACAGAGGCTGCGCTGGTCATGAAATTTGATCAGCGCAGGAAAGTCGTGTGCTTCCGCGCTGGCAGCGCACGCGGTCTGTTGTGAAGCGCCGGTCATCGCGGATATTTTAGAAACAGACGCGCTGATAAGGAAAACTTTGGTTCTCCTGCTCTGAGCCAGTCTCCTACGACCCTGGAAGCTTTCGATGGAAGAGAATCTCGTCCATATGGTATCCTCCCACGATTGCCTATCTCTTTAGAAGGGAAAACCGTAGAGGTAGAGGTTGAAGTTGTTGACGCTAATCTCACTTACAACCTCCTCCTTGGACGAAGCTGGACGTACGCCATGCAAGCCGTGGCTTCCTCCTTGTTCCATGTCGTTCGCTTCCCTCATCAAGGAAGAATCGTCACGGTGGACCAGCTGTCCTTTTTTGCTTCTTCTTCTGAAGGAAATGTGCCGTTCGTGGAGCATACCTCCAAGTCATTAGTGAGTGTGGGTGCCGGACTGTTCAAAGATCCCTCCTTAATGGGAGTCTTTCCCCTCCCACCTCCGAATCTCGCCCCTGTTAACATGATTTCAGTACGTTCTGATCCATGGGTTCTTCCTCCCTTGAATCAGGAAGACTCTTGGGGTGATATGATGCCGTTGAGTCCTGCCGAGCTCAACTACATCGAGATTGTCGCTGCATCAGTTCCCCCTCCTGAACCTGCTTTTTTAAGCAGTGTTCCTGATTCATATGATCATTTCCCTTGGCTGGGTGATGAGGCCACTTCGGATCCCCTGAAGGAAACATTTCCCTCCGATGAGGCCATCATAGAGACTATGTCTCTCGAAGAGCTCCCTTGGTCAGATCACCACCATCGCTCTTCGTTTCTCCCTCCACATTCGGAAATGGTCGCATGTCTCGAGCGGTTTGCTTCATGTGTCCCATCTCCGCCCCTCCAAACACCTGTCCAGCTATATCAAGTGTCTTCGGAGGGAAATATGGGTAACATCATGCAAACCCAGCCTATCGACATCTCTGTCAAACCAGGGATTGTCGAGAATATTTTCATTGGAGTCACGTGCACTCCTGAGGAAGTTCAACTCTATACTGCTTTATTTCGTGAATTCCGTGATGTCTTCGCATGGTCTTACGAGGAAATGCCCGGCATCAACCCTAGTATTGTGGTGCACGAAATACCTACTTATCCAGATGCTAAGCCTGTTCGTCAGCGCTTACGTCCAGTGCACCCTCGAAAGGCTGCAGCCATCAAGGCCGAAGTCGAAAAGCTTCTTCGAGCTGGTTTCATCTATGCCATCCCCCTCACGGAGTGGGTGTCCAATATAGTCCCTGTGAATAAAAAGCAGGGCACTATCCGGGTCTGTGTTGACTACCGCGATATCAATCGTGCCTGTCCAAAAGATAACTTTCCTACGCCTTTCATTGATCAGCTTATTGATGACTGCGCAGGAAGTGAGATTTATTCGTTTATGGACGGCTTCTCTGGTTATAACCAGATCAACATAGCCCCTGCAGACCAGCATAAGACAGCTTTCATTTGTCCTTGGGGCACCTTCGCTTATAAGAAGCTTCCTTTCGGTCTCAAAAATGCCGGTGCCACCTTCCAGCGTGCGATGTCATATGCTTTTCATGATATTTGACACATCGTATAGCCTTACCTGGATGACCTCCCAGCTCATTCAGCTAAGCGTCAAGACCATCCATCTCATCTACGCGAAATTTTTCTCCGCTGTCGACACTACCGTATTCGACTCAATCCGCATAAGTGTGTCTTCTGCGTAGAATCTGGCCGACTACTCGGGTTCATCATCTCCTGGGAAGGCATCCTTCTGGATCCCCTCAAAGTCAAGGCCATTTTGAATCTTCCTCCCCCTGCCTCTTTGCAGCAATTGCAGAGCTTGCAGGGTAAAGCTAATTTTCTCAGACGATTCATTCTGAATTATGCCGAGGTGGCTAAGGGTTTCACACGGTTATTAAAACGAGACACACCCTTTCGTTGGGATGCTATCGCCCAGGAATCTTTCGAGTGCCTTAAAGACCTTCTTGTCTCAGCTCCGCTCTTAAGACCTCCGAACTACCACCGTGATTACACTCTCTATCTAGCTGCCGCTGACACCACCATCGACATGGTTCTAGTGCAGGATGATGATGCCGGCACCGAGCACGTTATCTATTATCTTAGTCGCAACCTTCTGGATACGGAAACTCGCTACGCATATGTCGAGAAGTTGGCATTGGCAACTGTCTGCGCCATCCAACGATTCCGGCATTATATCCTGTTGCGCACAACGACCGTGATCTCTGACTGCAACCCCATGACCTACATTTTGTCGCGTCAACTACTAGGGGGCAAATACTCGAAGTGGATTGTAATCCTCCAAGAGTTCGACTTGGAATTCACTGCGGCCAAGTCTAAGAAATCTCTGGTCTTTGCTGAACTGCTCTGTTCCTTACCATCTCACTCTGCACCATCTCGTTCGGAGGAGCATATCCCGGATGAAACATTGTTTCTCATCAGCACCCTCGACCCGTGGTACGGGGACATTATCGTATATTTGCAGACGTCTTCCTTCCGTCCAAATGTATCGAAAGATGCTCGACGGCGAATTCGTCACCAAGCTCAACCCTATCGCATTTTGGGCGATACCCTGTACCGCCTCGGCGTTGATTCTGTTCTCCGCCGATGTTTGACTCTCGAGGAAGCTGAGCGGGTGTTAAATGACTGCCACTCTGGTGCTTGTGGCGGTCACATGTCCGGATATGCTACCGCCCAGAAAATTCTCCGTGCTGGTTACTTTTGGCCTTCTATCTTCAAAGATTGCATTCTTGCCATTCGCGCATGCCATGAATGCCAAGTATACCACCAGAAAATGCGTGCTCCTCCTGCACCACTGCACCCTGTTGTCACCGTAGGTCCATTTGCCAAATGGGGCATCAATTATACGTCCTGTAACCCTCGTTCGGCCGGGGGGCATGGGTACATCATCGTTGCCGTGGATTATTTCACCAAGTGGGCCGAAGCGATGCCTACATTGAACGAAGACGGTTACACAGCGGCGCAGTTTTTATTTAATCATGTCATTACTCGTTTCGGAGTCCCTCGGGCTATTGTCATGGATCATGGAAAGCATTTCCGTAATCACATGATGACGGAACTAACGACCCAACTAGGCTTGCGTCAAGATAGTTTGACACCGTACTATCCACAATCTAACGGTCAAGTCGAGGTCATGAACAAAGTTTTGATCACTATGCTTCAATGCACCGTCAATACGCACAAGTCTAATTGGCATTTGATGCTGTTCCCAGACTTGTGGGCCTACCGGACTTCTGTGAAGGACGCCACCGGTTTCACTCCGTTTCAGTTGGTTTACGGACTGGAGGCCACCCTTCTCGTCGAGTGTGAGATTCCTTCGTTGAAATTAGCTGTCGAGTTGCTTCCCAACACCACTCCGGTGGAGGAACGGCTTCTTTACCTAGAACGGTTAGACGAGACTCGTCGTTTAGCTTCTCTGGCTATCGAAGCGCAAAAGAAGAGAGTCAAGGCTCACTTTGACCAGAACATTCATCCCCGTTCCTTCGTTGAGGGAGATCTAGTACTACTCTACGATCAAGCTAAAGATAAGCTGGGGGCAGGAAAACTCGAATCCATGTGGCTAGGTCCCTATATCGTGAAAAGAGTTTTACAAAAGGGCACATATGAGTTGATTGATTACGAAGGAAATCCTCTTGACAAGCCCCGCAACGGGCTGTATTTGAAGAAATATTATGCATGACTTCGTGCACTCAGTTTGTACATACGCGTGTTTAGTGTGTTTTGTGTGCATGATTTCATGTTTTTCTTTGGTGTGAAGGCGTGTTTGCCTCTTATTGTGTTTTCTCCTTCTTGTGCAGATGTCTAGTGCACCTTATGTTGGTTTCGCTGATGGCGCCTGCCGTAGTACTTGCAATTTGTCCTCTGCGGCGTGGGCAATCTATGATCCTCACGGAGAGTTGCTAGATCTTCAAGGAGTCTGCCTCGGTCGTACCACTAATAATGTTGCCGAATACAGTGCCGTAATTGAGCTACTAGCCGAAGCAGTTGATCTCGGCATTCGTGCAATGATGGTAAACCTGGACTCCCAGCTTGTCGTTCATCAACTCAACGGGCGATATTCCGTCAGAGACCAACGTATCCTAAGGTTGTATCTATGTGTCAGATTGTTAGAAAGAAATTTTGACTATATCACATATCAACATATTCCGAGACGATTAAACACGTTGACTGATGCATTGGCAAATCATGTGTTAGACAGACATTTGCGAAATAGATAAACATCATACAAGAAAACATAGAAAGCATAATAGAGTAAAGCATATGTAAATAAGATATTTCCCAAGCATAGTTTGCATGCGTGCCGTGTGTGCTTTTAAGCTTGCATTTAAAACATTAAAATACATGGGTCGTGTGTTGTGCAATTCATACATAAGATCACATTTGTACTGAACATTTGCATAGCATAAACAAAACATCATCATATGTAACAAGATCCATCCAAAAACCAGGTATGTATATATATATATATATATCGTGTCGCGCACTAAGGCGCTAAAAAATAAGTGTATATGTCAAAAATGGAATCACTATCCTCAGTACATCCGAGACATATGTCTCTCAAAACATCAATGGAAATAAATCTAGGCGACTACTGTGCTGGGTTATGCTCTCTGTAGCATACAGCTGCTTGTGCCACCCGCCTCAAGAGGCAGTGCATCCTGGGTTCCACCCCCACTGTGTGGATCTGATGAGCTATGGGGACCTTCTCGACCCCCTGGTAATCTGGAACCCCCTCCAGTAAACCCTCAAGGTTGCGAGCTACAGTCTCCGACGTGTCAACTCCTGGAGGAACTAGGGCCAGGGCTCCAGCTCCTTGCCCCTCTCTCCGAGCCTCTGGGGCTAGGCCGATGGGTCTAACAGGTCCCACATCTGCACACCGTGACGTTTATCAAGACATGTACATAAAAAATCAAAAACATTAAAAAATTAAAAAGAGATCAAGTGTCATACCTCCATCATCCCAATGCTCTCCCGCGGGCAGTGGCATGTCAGGATCGTTGCGGAAGTCCATACCAGCATATGGCCAGTCCTCTACGAAAATGACCTGCTGGTCCAACCACTCTCGAAAGTACACTCCCCAAGCCACTGGGCGGCCACCACCCCCGCGCGGCATGACTCAGGCCCATCGAGTGGCCCTCGTCTCCCGGGGACCTCTAGGTGGATCCACGACCATGATCTGTAGCCGTATGGCTGGCACCCGCTCCAGAATGAGTGGGAGTAAGAGCGACCCGTAGCCAAACTGTTTCGTCTCCCCGCGATGACAGTTGCTAAGTTGCCTCTTCATGCTGTTTGTCACCGCCGTTGCCCAGTTGAACACAGTAGGCTGTAAGCACTCGAGAGCTAGCAATAGATGGGTCTTCGAGGCCTCATGGTTGGCCAAGCTCCCCGCTGCCCGGGTTACCATAAAGAGTATGGTACGAAGGACCATATCAGTCACCGTGGGAATTGACACCTTTCCACTTCGCGATTTTACCGCCTCTGGACACACTCGAGCCATGAGCTGGTCAAGTGTCTCGCCGCTGGGCCGTTGCCCCTCTATGATAGGCATCACGCCCCGGCGCGACAATCCAGTCAAAAAATAAATGTCCATATGGTCAAACTCAATGTCACGGCCTCGGATGGTAAATTTTCCATCTACTGGGTTCCATGCCCTGATCAGGAACTCAAGCAGGTCAGGCTGAGCCCTCAGACGTGGAGTGAGAAAGAATTTCATGAATCCGCACGCCCGCATGGCATTTCGGCAATTCGCATTTGCAAAAGCAGCTATATCCTCGACATCATGGGCCCTCTCTTGCCACTGAAAAGCCATTGCGTCCTGCATGAGCATCAAAAAATATTAGAGTGCTGACTAATGAGTTTTTTACGTTCAAATCTTAAAAAACAAAATTTTACAGCGTCAGCGCGACTGTTTTTAAAACAGTCGCGCTGACCATGGCAGCCCGTTGTTTTTTCCCCAGGTCAGCGCGGAAGAACACTGGTTTTCCGCGCTGACCGGGAAGGTGGTACGTGTAATTTTAATTCGATCAGCGCGGACCCGCGCGGGAAATCCGCGCTGACCGAGAGCGCACCAACGCTCAAAGAATTTGGCCAAACGGCCAATTCCCACCGTTGAAATGCTCAAAAAGGGACTCAAAATAGAGCGCATGGCAAGGGGAACCTACCTGGAGCAAGCCGTTCGATGAATGGTGTCCGCACGGGGGAGAATTCGCTCCGTCAACTTTGCAGCTTCACAACGTTCTCAAAGGCTCAATATGGTAACAATGGTAAAAATGACTATTTACCCTTCTATTTATAGTGAAAATGGCTTAATTAACTATATATTTTATAAATGCGGGTTTTTGTCATGCTTTTACCATGGATTTAGTGCTTCTGTCAATGTCTTATGCCTTTATGCATGTTTTACTATGTTTTTAAACATGTCGAATGGATTTATGCGGGTATTTTTACTGTGCAGGTCCTCAGAAACGGTGAAGTCATAATGGTCCTAAATACACTTGGTCCCAAAAAAATGTCGTCTTTGAGCTCTTTTCCGACATGAAACAAGAAAAGATGGCCGAGCTTCCTTTCAGCTCGTTAAAGGGAATGAGAGGCGGTTGTTTTAAGCTCTTTTTCCGACCGTGTAACTTAAAAAGATTGTCGGATGTTTGTCGTTTTGCACTCGTTATTGGCTCCAAAACGACGTGTTTTCGACCGCTTTTTTACTTTTTCGGGCCGAAGGCACTATTTACGAAAAGTACTCCTCGATCGTAATGGTCGGGCGGTTCTTTCGAGCATTGTTTTATACTTTTTCGGGTTCGAGAGACACAACTTTACGAAAAAGGACCCCCCCTGGAGTTTCCTTTTCCGCTGTGTTTTCAGACTCTCTAAACAAGAAAAGACGCCGAGTTTTTCCTTTGTCAGGCTCGTTAAACACTTGATGACATCGGGCATCGTCAAAATGACACTCTTCAAGCATATGCTATCCCTGTCAAGCTTGTCATCTAAAAATAACCGGGCTACCTGCCAGAAATGGTGGGGAAAATGAAACTGCAATTATCGCGTCGGCAGTATGTCGCTCTTGAACATGGCACTGGTCTGCATTCGTGTCTGGTGGGAATTTCTCATTTTGTTTCACAACTGACCTCTGTGGGTACGGGTTATCCTATTTTGACCTCTCATTTGCTCATTGTCGTCGTCATCATACCCTCTGCTCATTTGATGTCAAATACTGCCAAATCCACTGTCGTGCCGCCAACATGTTCAAGAGAAGTTGACCTCTGCAATAATACAACCTCATCTGCTATCTCACACAAATCATTTTACCTCTGTCTCGTGTCGATGATGTGGGAAACATTATGGCCCACCTTCGATCAAGGTCACTTCCTGTCGACTTCAGCTCATTATCCGGGAAGGTGACTTAGAGACTCCCTTCAGGTGCCTTAGAGCCTGCATGCCTCAATGGCAGGTTCTTCGTGTTCGACGCGAGGTTTTCATCATTGGCCTCCGATCGGATGATTCTGCGGGTGTTCGACACCAGCTCATTGATTCACACGCCGCAGATTGTACCTATAGTACCTTGAGGACCATTGTCATTATTGGTGGTACCTCTCGCGTCTGTTAACAGTTTTCATCACTGACTGGTAATCAGACGATGTTCATGCATGTTCGACTTCAGCTCATGTATTCACATGCTTGGACTTGTACTTTGTTCGGGTCGGGACGGAGCGCAAGACCCTGGATCTCTGTCTGTTATGGTCCAGGTTGCGATTTTGTGGATGATCATTACATGACTCATTGATGGATGGCTGCGCCCATACCTGAGTCTTCATGGATGGCTGCGACCATACCCTATCATTATTCTGGTCTCTTTAGCTGGGTGGCTGCGTCCATTCCACAGACCTTTTCGCATGTCTTTCGGATGGCTGCGCCCATGCCTAGACTGCATGTACTTAATTATCAGAGATATTCGGTCCTTCCTGGTGGTGTTCCAGTTCGATGAGTTTTGTAAAGCATTTCACCCCTCCCACTCTCTCGGTCTTCATGCTTTAGGGGGCATCTGTTACACAGTAATTTGTCACTGTCTCCATGTCAGTCACCCTACTGTGTCAGGAGTTCACAATAATCAAGTTCATGCCTTCTGAACTGGCCAAAAACCCACTTTTCCAAAGTTTTCCTTATCAGCGCGTCTGTTTCTAAAATATCCGCGATGACCGGCGCTTCATAACAGACCGCGTGCGCTGCCAGCGCGGAAGCACACGACTTTCCCGTGCTGATCGAATTTCATGACCAGCGCAGCCTCTGTTTGTATTTACCCGCGCTGACATGGCCCTTTCCATTATGTCTTTGCGACGTCAGCGCACCAGACCAGTTATGCACCCGCGCTGATCCAGTTTGGGCGAATTTGTTCCAACAGCCAGCCTTCCAGATAACTCCAGACTTGGTTGTTGGCCTTGTGAGTATCGACTCCCTTCTATGGCATGTCTGTTCGACCCTTTGCAACTACTTCCCTTGAAGATAAGCTCATCCTTCCACCATTTAAGGAGACTCCTTCTCCTATATAAACCTCTACCATTACCATGAGCAGCTAGTTTGGAATAGCTTGGATTGTGTGGAGCTTATAGTGGTCACTATAGGTAGTTGGTGTGATAAGTGTGGAAGTGCTTGATAGCTTAGGGAAGGTTGTTTTGTGTTGCTTGTGTGAGAGAGAGAGTTTCTTGTCTTGGGAGAATCATTTCCAAAGGTGAATGCTTGAGACACTTGCTGACTGGCCCCTCCTGAGAAGGATACCGACGTTAGAACATTTGGTTGTACTCTTCTCTGCTTGATTAATAATAGATGACTACTATTATTGTTCCATTCTCATTTGTCTATGTAATGGTTAATGTGAATTACATCCTTTCTGATTGATGTATAGTTTCTTTTATTAGATTTCACGTTTGTGTTTGTTTCCTCTTCGTGTGTGCAGGTATCTATTCGCGGAGATCGCGGAAGATCGCGACCAGCCAGAGCGGAGGAGCGAAGGTGGCATCTCTTCATCAAACAACAGCGCTGGAATCCAAGTAGGTGTTCTTGCCTACATTTTAATTGCAATTAGGAACTTGCATAGTAGCATTGACTGATTGTTGCTAGACCCACTCTGGGCTAGTAGGGATCGCCTCTATCTGTAGAGGGGATTTTCCTCTCCAACAGGCACCATCCTCTCTATATTTCGACACATGAAGAATGGAATGTTCATCATTTGTACCCGTGTGAAATGCATCAACAAACGGATATGGTACGAATATAAACGTGAAAATCTGCCCTCGCAAGTGAAATAGCGAATGATGATCCTCATCAAAGGTGCATACTCGTCTCTTAAGAATCTGAAGGGAAAAACAGCAGTTAGGTGCCTCATATATACAGGTTTGATATATGGCTCATAATGAAATCTGTCCAACTGCTGGCGCTTGTTCCACTCTTCTCCAATATTGGGTATCCCTGTTGCTTGAGCAACAATCTCGGGTGACAATGTGAAGTCCACTCCTGCAAGATTCACATGCCCATTGTGCAAATGTAGGACAAACAAGCGGACCAATTCCCTGTGGTGTTGAATTTGGGAGATTCTCTCGCAATATTCATAACATGATTGGTATTGGAAACATGTCACTGCAAGTGGACAAGCTTGTAGATAAGCCAAAGAGGTGGGCTCCTCCCTGACATGCTGACCACCTTTACCACCCCTGTAATGCCTCCTTGGCACCTCTACCTCTGGTGTTGATTCACGGTCATCACTTTGCTCATAATCTGTTTCGGTTTCTGACATGGTTTTGGAGGCAAGTGACTGAAAAATAATGCTGACTGTGCACCCAATGAACTGTTGTTTTGACTTGTTTAAATGCTGTTACCAAGGGGACAAACACACATGGGAAATGTTAGGGAAAAGGGAACATTGAGGGGATTAGGGAAAACAAATGTGAAAGGAAATTTTAGGAAAGGAACATGGAACATATACAATCATAATTTGTGGGATTTTAATGGGAAGTAGGGTTTAGGAAATTTACATAGGGTTTTAGGAATTAGTAGGGTTTAGGGATTTTAATGATTTTTAATAGGGAAATTATATGATTGCATGGAAAAATGTCAAGGAAAATGGTGATGAAAATATGGGGAAAGAGGAATGGAAAATGGGTAACCTTGGGCAGCAAATTTCAATGAAACCCTAGCACATTTACATTTTTAAATTTTGACACATCAAGGTAGGGTTTTTACTCCATATTAGCATGGCATTTTTTGCATGTTCATTGCTCATTCATCTTAGCCAAACCAAAATCACCATGGATTAGAGGCCTACCTGAAAAGATTTTGAGAGAGAAGTAGTTTTGGTGGCCTGCTGGCGATTTCCTGAGCAAGAAACCCTACGCGTAGCGCGCCCAGCCTGATGCGTAGCGCGCCTCCAACGCGTAGCGCCTGAGTTAATTTGCACTGGAAAATGCGCGCTGATGCGTAGCGCGCCCCCAACGCGTAGCGCACCTCCTCTGATGCGTAGCGCGCCACTGTAATTGCCCAATTCGCCCAATGAACCTTGAAATCGACTTGACAAGTATTCTCTTGAAGTGTTGAGAGGCAAATGAGTTACCAATGAGGAGGGAGGGGCTTTTATAGGCTCACTTTTGAATTTAATTTGCCCAAAACCCACTTTATAATGTTTTTGAAATGACACTTTTTTTGAATTAATTGCTGCTGACTTCTGGTTTCCTTTTTTCAAAATAAATTGGTTGAAATGATGATTTCTCTTGAAAGTTTTTTGCAGGGATAGCTTCTGAGATGTCTTGGAAAAGGAGACCAAGGCTGCATGCCAACTTTCGGAGAATTTGAACTTTTTACAAATTTTTACAAAAATGAGAAAATGACCTTTGTCTTCAAAAACAGGGTTTTTGAAAACAAGGTAAAAATTAGTTGTACAATGATAAGAGTTATTAAAATGATGCTTTATGACGGACATCCCTCTGGCCTGCTGGTCCTTTATGACATCTCAAGACAAAGCTTGACTCAACCCTAGACCTAAGACCTTGAAACTTAAAGCAAGATGAATGACCCTTTGAGGACTTTATTTACTCAAGAAAACATGATCCAGCAGTGCCAAACAAGAGGGGAATAAAAGACATAAGCTTCTCCACCAGGGTTATGGCATGCCTAACGGGATGCAACATGATCACACTGATGAGACACCTAATTATGAAATGCAAAGAGTTTTGATCTCTGGTGGAGGGCTACTAGACCGACTCTAACAGGTATCGTGTGGTATATGGATATCACTTTAGGCTTCTTGAATAATTGAGGTTTGGATCAGAAACACCTCCTCACCACAGGTTCAGCATACCATACTTCCTTCTATAGTCACTGATAGATACAAGCATGAAGGTGTAGGAAGGAAACTACCAACAGCTAGACGACCATGGGTTAAATAGAATCATCATAGAAGATGCCCTCCAAAAACTTATAATTCCTATCACTTGGGGAAATTTTCAGAGACATGCCAGCAGAGGTGGATATCAAGGCCCTCACATATGATAGAAGCCCTACTGTTAGTGAAAAGAATGAAGAAGAGACTGAACCAAATGAAGAAGAAGTAGATATGGATGAAGATGAAATAGATGAGGAGGACGAGAAAGAGAAGGAAGGTGATGAAGAAATAGAGGAAGATGTCAATGAGGAAACTGATAAATAAGATGAGGATATAGAGGGAGAAGAAGAGGGGAAAGACAAAGGTGAAAAGGGTAATGGAAAAGAGGAGGCAGAGGACAAGGAGGTGTCACCAAAACCCACTGAGAAAGAGGCAGCAACTGCCCTCACTGCCCTTAGCACCCCTATCAAACAAAAAAGGCAAGAAATAGAGGTAAACCCAATTATACTTCAGAATAAGGAAAAGTACAAGGATAAGGCAGGGAAAACCTAAAAATCCAACCAAGGCTCCCATTTTTATTAAGGACTCACCTAAACAACAGGAGAATATGGCCCCTCTTATAAAAACTCAAGGAGAAGGATCCTCAACACAAACCTCCCCTAATTATCCTATCACTTATGAGAGAAGGCCTGTGACTAGATCTACCTCATCCAAAGGAAAAGACATCCTACAGGATACACAACAAGACCTATAGGAAGTAGAGGAACTCCTACAAGAAACTCTGCTAAACCTACAGGAAACTCAGAAATTGGGTAAGGAAGGAAGTATGCAGCATGAAACAAAGAGAGAGGACCCAGAGCTAAGGGAACCTAGTCCTCAACCTAACCTTGAATCCTACTACAGATTTATTGAAGGGGGTAGGGTCATTCCATAAAATTTTTCCATCCCATTATTCTTTGAGCTTGAGAAAGAAAGAGCTAGAACACATGGATGGATGTAGATTGGAAATTCCAAGGGGGTGGAGGACATTGGTCACATGGAGGAGAAGCTCAAAGAGATAGGCAGAGAACTAAGTAGCCTGAGGGACAGAGAGGCCATAATAAAAACTCAGTTGGAGGAAAAAAATGCATGGTTCAAAGGAAAGATACAAGAAAGAGAGAATCAATTGGCATCCATGGCCAGTCTATCTTTGGAAGCAATCCAATGCAGGATGCCAGCTAAGTCCTATGCATTATACCTTAAGGAACAATGGCTACAGTTCCAAATCAAGACCCTAGCACAGAGAGGCACTATGCCATTCCAAGATTATAGATTGTTCATTGATATTTGTGGTCAAAGAACATTGGAAGATAGGGCTAAGATGTCTGAGTTCTACTTTCATAACATGGCCTTTACATATATGAATGTATGGGACCCTAATGAAAAGCTAGGGGATTTACAGTTGATGGATTTGGCATCATGGATGAACCATGAGGAAGCAAGGGTTGCAGAAATGAAGAGGATATTGGCAAGGGAACAGACAGAACCTCTCATGATAAGAGCTTAGTGGTCTAATCCAACGGCTATCATCGACACACATACTTTAATTGCAAATGATCCTCAACTTTCACCCAGGTATATTGCTTCCCAAGAGCAAGCAATTACACATTTTGAGGATATGTTCAGACTGTTAGGGGATGACAACATGCAATCTTTCCAAAGGAGATGGAATAATTTGCCTTACAATTTGAAAATTAGAGAGTACCATTCTCCTCAAACGATGAGAGAAGAACTGAACAAGGCACCCATGTACAAATAAACCATCCAAAGGCTCAAAGTCAATTGGATTGGCTTGAGACTCAGTCCACCACTGCTCTTGGGGATGTTAGAAGGAAGGAAGGAAGAGGAAGCAAGAAAGTAGTGGGAGGAGATAGAAAGGAAGGTAGGATTCTATGCACAAGAAGAAGAACCCACAGAAGAAGCATGGGATGTCAGGGTAACCACTAGATCTATGAAATACATGGATATTGATTGAGTTTCTTAGAGGATGAGCAACACTTTCACTAGGGGGGCGATGATGAGCCTCGCCATTGGGTAACTATATGTACCTTCATTCACCTCCTAGATTAATGAAATCAACTCTTCTCACAACTTATTACATGTTTTGATTATATTTTTTTTAATGAGACGAGTCAAAGTGAGATATTATGCCTAGTGGGCTAATGTGCATTAAATGCAGGTTTGTGAGAGAAAATCAGGGAATTTTCGCAAGATTAAAGGCTGAAACTCGAATGGGACAAGGAAGAGAGATTGTAGGAGGTAAAATCCTCCTCATTTACTCCTCCCTCATTCGAATATTCCTCCATCAATCACACTAGCTCGGAGTACAAGCGGGCAAGTCATGGAGATCAAAAGGCAGCCGAGCAAGTGATAGTCAAAGAGTTAGTTAATCTCGAGTTTGGGAGACGAGCCTCCCTATATTTATGGAAGTCGTTGGAGAATTCATTTGTATAAATAAAGACGCCTAGAGCCTCATTAGGATTCGAATTTTTGCTGTAAAAAAACACTAGCTATTTTGGAGCTCTAGACTTGTGGAAGACATTGCTATGTAATTTTATGTTTTGATAATGAGAATGAGATTTTTCATGATCCAGTAATGAGTTAGCTCAGAGGGCTAAAGCTCTTGAGTTAGGGCCTAACCCTAGTAGCAAAGGCTCCTCTTCTTGTATTTGTATACTTAGATTAGTTTCATAGATTCATGGTTAAATTGTCCTTAGAAGTATTTCATTGCAAGTAGTGTAGATTTGATTATTTTGTTTATTAGTTTGCTTCCATTTGTGCTTTACTTAAGAAATAGCTAAGAAGGGATAAAAGAAACACCAAAAATCTATCAATAGGTGTCTTGGCCTCACTTCCTCCTTCAGGGATCGTGATTTGAGGAAAGGACCCCTATTCAGCCCCAAAAAAACATGTTTATACTTTCTCATAGAATTTAGAGTTTATTGTACTTGAACCAACATTTTATCAGTTTGCAAGTGTGGGATTTAATTACCATTTCTTCCATTTTCAGTCTTATAGTAGATCTCATCAATGAATTCATCTTATTCTTTAAATTTTCCTCATGCATGAAGTAGACAACTAGCTCATTAAACTATGTTTTTCTAGCTCATTGAAATTATTCTTGTTTACATGATTTTTGCGCAAATATCATTGTTTGATGCAGTGCAGGTGTTTTCGAAGTAGAGAAATATTTCATAGCAAGAAACCTCCTTCCAACTTCATCCATCCATAATCATTCGTTTGTTTCACTAAGGCCTTTGCCAATTTCATCATTTTACATGGAAACTTCTACAAGCATGTTGAGAAAATCCAACCATCTCCCAACCTTGGTTTTGAGTCATGAGTGATCCTAGGCATTTCTCACTCCATTCAATCCACCAACCACCTTCCCTAAGCCTTCCATCACCTCCAGCACCCATCATTTTTCTCTCGGCTGTATCCTGTAGAAATACAGGGAATCCTGTAGGTTCTTAGGACATCCTATAGGTTTTCCTGTAGTGGCTTGTTTTGAGGCCGAATTGAGGGAAAACCTCCAGGAAGCCACACAAGGTCACCTAAGGGTATCCCAAACCTTCCCACCATCCACATCACCAAAAGAGATTAGCTTTCACACTTGTTTTTCCATAAAAAGAATAAAAAGAAAAAAAAACAGGTTTATTTCAGTCTTTTACATGCATAGTAGTGATGTTTGATGTTTTTAACTTTCATGCTTGGGACAGTAGCATTTCATACATGTTAGCTTGGCATTCTTGTAAAGCATAGTTTCTTAACAGTTAGTTAGGAAATGGTGTGCTTTTAGCATTGGATTTCGGTCATTTTCCTTATTGCAGTAGACAAGATTTCTCCTAGAGTAGATTTCTCTTTATTTCATTAGTAATCAAGCTTCTTCTGAATCCATAGAAGTCTAGCTTGAAAACCCTAGTGGTCTCTCGCCAGCTGAATAGTGACAAAAGGTAGAACCATCACTTTTACTTGTATATATATACAACAATGTCACCTCCAAGTTTGTACGAACCCCAGGTTGATAAAGTAAAGTTGGTAGCCCCAGGAGTCACATCATTCTTGCTGCAATATTGGTGCTCATCAGTAATGATGAGTGTAATGCCCATACTATGAGCATATAGCACATGCATGGTTGGTGCACAATTCCTTATTATGCGCAGGTGTGATATTTTCTCTAGTAGTTGGAGGGGGGTTGACTGACAGTTTTGGGGCATGCAGAAGAACTTTTAACTCGTCTAAATTGGGGCACATGTTGGTAGGGCGCCCAACTATTTCACATAAAGCATAGGGTGGAGGTACCATAGAGGAGTGTTATAACAATAAACTTCGTTTTTAAATTTTGTTTAGAAAATGTTGACAATTGTAGTGTGAGCATTTAAATTGTAATAGATAGTGAAAATTTCTGATAGCATTTTAAGTATTCCTATTATATTTTTCGAGGAAATTCACTGAAAATGGTTTCATCTACTGCCTTTAATGTTCCAATAATATTTTATGAAGTAATTCGCTGACAACGGGCTTATCAATGTTTTTTCTGTAAAAATAGGCATTTAAAAACTCTGTTTTTAAAATTGTTTTTCCTGTAAAAGGTAGTAAATTTGGGAGAGGTTTCCAAATAGATGGAAACAGATTTTCCAAACATGAAGGAATTTTTTGTCCAAAATAGACCCATTTAGAAAAACCTCTCTCTGTTTTCTAACAGATGTTACAGTTTGGAATATTCGAAGGGATACTTGAAAGGTTTTTTTAAAGAATTTTACAGTCCTGTTTTAGTAATTGTTTTCAAAATACCATCCCGGAAAAATGAGAATGAATTTTATGAAACTGAAAGATTTTTTTGTCTAAAATGCACCCATTTAGAAAAACCTCTCTCGGTTTTCTAATAAGTATCACGGATTTGGATTTTTGAAGGGATAATTTTGACCTTATTTTTCAGGAATTCGTGAGGGAAAAACTCATGGACAGTTGGTGACTTAGATGCCACCTCATCAGATTCAACTTGTTGTTGCTTATCTCCAATAGTGACTCCAACAACATAATTAGATTTAGATGCAGATAGGTTTGGAAAGTTTTTTATGTATGTATTTGAGAGATACGCTTAATCTCTTTTATTGTTATCAATTTGTAATGTCTATGAAGACAATTTTCTGTAAAATGAAGAAGGGTTGGAAATCATTGGAAAAAATCACTTGTAGTCTAGATATGTTTGAGAAACCTTAAATGTATTTGTAGTGTTTGATGAGAAGCTAGTATAAAACTAATGTGTTTCATTTCCCTGTCAATATTTCTCTGTTATTAATTGTTTCTTCCATATCTGAAATGTTAACTTAATGAGATTGGATTTCATTTGATGCTCCTCTATTAAATTATTAGTCATTAAATACTTGTTATTCTCATATATTATAAGATTTGTTTTCTCCCATTTCATCTTTCTTTGAAATCTCCAAAAAAGTCAAAGGATGTGTTACTTCCATGCTTTGTGCAATTTCCTCATTAGATCATTGTTTTCATTTGGTTGATAGTTTGACTCCATGCCCATTGGTAGGTTTTGAGGATCATCCAACCATATTATACCTAAAACTAAATTTGACCACCTGAACTCAATTGCGGAAAATTTCTACAATAGCGACCATATAGTAGTTGAGTTTTACGGAGAGATACCCCTTTGGGTTGAAGGGCCAACTTTCAACCTAGAAGTGGTTTGAGGTTATCTTAGGGTTTCTCCCCGCAGCTAGGGTTTTCCCTAAGTGATAACAAGGAGGAAGCATTTGAAGCTTCCACCTTCTTACCTTTTTTCTTATCCCTTTTTCTGGCACCGATTGGTGTCGATGCATGCTTTTCTTGTTGTGGGGGTTTATCCTAAAGAGGGTCTATAGGAAGGATTCATGTTGAGGTAATACCTGAGTTTTCTGACATGGCCTGAGGGTACATATACTAGACTGGGATCTCTAGATCCATATTTGGAAACATGAGTGTTTCCATGACTTGGTGTGAGACAAAACCAAGTGGGGGGTATAAGAAGGGTGTTTGGGTGATAGCATATGGTAAGAAGGTAGAATAAAAAAATGTATTGTTTTTGGTATTTGGAATTGGTTCCTAATCTTGAAGGGTGTTTGATGAACTCATCATACACACAGGGGCTCCTGTGGTTGTAGAAGTATCCTCCAACACAGGTGGGTCTCCAAGGTATGTCTCGAGGAGCATTGATGGTTTAAATTGTCCAGGTATGAATTCAGTGTAAGTTGTGATCAACTCAGGAGGAGATCCAATGAAAAGTAGCATGCCGTTGGGGGAAGTTAATGTCTTCTTCTCGTAGTATGTGAGTTGGTCAGTTATAAAAAAAAATCCCATCATGAGGGGACATCATTACCATGAACACAGAAGATTCCACTGCTTTCATTTCATACATGTAACTTCGGCCAAGAATGATATTTTAATCCAATTGTGCGTCCAACACTTCTATGTCAATGAGCACCGTTTTACAGGCAAGTTGTAATGGAACGCCTTGGTATAGGCCTATGGGAACAGAAGGGCACCTGTCATATGCTCTGAGAGTGAAGTCGAATGGTTTGAGTTTGGGAGATCCATTTTTTTTCCAAACTGTTTTGGACATAACACATGTGGATGCTCCCTCATAAAATATGCAACGATGGATAGTGATATTCTGGACCTAGACCGCAATTTGAAAAGAAACAGATGATGGAAGACATGGGGTAGCTTTATCCAAGTCAAAGACCATTAAATGAGACTTGACAAGGTCAATTTCTCCTAATGTAGAAAGTAAGGCTTTTCATTGGGTTGGGCATGTTTGCAAAACTTCCAATGCTGACATAGTTGAAGGAGATTGAGCTAAGTCATCGACTATGCTATAGTTGTGAGCAACCTTTGAGTTCTATCCAGTTTGCCGTAAAGGTCCTTTGACCATATTTGGGATGGGTTCTATGGCATATCAAGGGATTGTCAAAGGTGTTGTAGGTGTTGCAGTAGTCAAGGTGGAAGATGATGGTTCCAATCAATAGGTATATTTCAGAGTTCATTGTATTATCCTCCAACCCTTAAAACTCTCCTTTTCTCACATTAATTCATAATTTTAGCCATAATATGCTTAGTAGGAATACTAAAAGGTGTTTGTCATATTGTATGGCATAATGTGATTAATATGTAGGTCAAAGAAGGATTTTTGGAGATATTTACAATGCAGGTGCTTGATGTAGACACCTAGAGAGAATATAGGGAGGATGTCCACTTCATTAACTCCCTAACTCGGCTTGAGGTCACAAAATCCTCTCCAACAACTTGAGTTCTCTAGCACCCAAGGAACTCTAAGTGAATGAAAAGGACAAAGGGAACCAGATCCACAAATCTCGAGATTTTTGACGGGAGCATTCTTACTTTGAGGAAGCTGTTGAGTCCCAAACTTGCATCTTCCCTATATACCTTTTCAGCCTTCTTTTCCATTTACTTGACCCACCAAGCTGTCAAATAATTGCACATTAGTTTAAAAAGAGCTTATAAAATGGTTTCCTAACTATGTTTGTGACTGCTGTTTGATTTAGATTTTTGTTCAATCAGCTGCGGAAACTTGTCACTTTCCGCAGCTAGCTCAAGTTTCCGCAGCCATTTTGTTAAAGACTATGTTACAGGTGTCCAATGGAGAATCCGGCCACATGGGCAAGCTACAAATGACATGTACATGGAGCGTGTCCCCTTGGTTCAGCCGAATCACTCACAAACAACCATGGTCAAAGACGGTCAAAGGAGTGGTCAAACCAAGAGTTTTGCGGTGGCATGGCTCTGTTTTGCCCACGTGAAGTTTTGCGTGGCAAGATCCTCAATCTCCGGAGGTGTGCTAACACCTGTGGATCAATCCGTGAACCAAATCGAACAGCCACCACTCCATAGATTTATTTTTCATGACTACCATACTGCTAGATCTCAGGACGTGGAGATTTACGTGTCTGTTTGACAGCGTAGAATTTAGGAATCAGTTATAGCATTTTCACTTATAAATAATGCGTTATCATACGCTTGATAGTTAGCTTTTACATGTAATCTTGACTGTGTTTACGAGCCCACTGTGCCGTGCTCTATTTCTATGTTTTGACTGCACTTTAATATATGAGAAGACAACATTCTTAAGTTCAATTTGTGACTGAGTATTGATTGGCCGAGGTTGCAGAGGGCCCCTGTACACCAAGGCTCTGTATTTACTGTATAGTTTCTTACTTGCTTTCATTATGTTACTGCTTTTATAATCATTTGCTTGTATATATTACGCTGTCCTGATATTTATACTAACTGTTGTTCATCTTTTCTTTTATGCTTTCTCATGATTGCTAGCTGATCAGTATTTTTCTTTCAGGTTCTTGTAGGCAGCCCGGGAAAATTACATAGTTTTAATGACTAATGACATGAGATCATCTTGTCCTTTCTGCTGATTCATTTACTGAGTTTTAATTCCAGCATTGTCATTTCTTTCAGTTTTGCTTTGCTTATTTACTTTTCTGCAACTTAGATATCATATTACTCATTTGTTTATGATTTCCTTCCTATAGCCAAGCGACTCAAATAGTGAGGAATCAAAATATTACTTGATGTAGTGTGATTTAGTTTACTTGCCTACAAGTTAGTGATTAAATTACTTATGTCATTTTTCAGGAATTGAAATATGAATGAGTAGTTAAATCTTAGTTTCATTTTATGCAATTTCATTTCCTGCAATTTAGATATCATATTACTCAACTTGTTTATGATTACTTCCTATAGCCAAAGCGAGTCGAAAGGTGAAGGGTCAGAATATGGGTTGAAGTAGTGTGATTTAGTTTGCTTTGCTTTCAGTCTTTGAATTGCTTTGAGTTCAGTTTTTATTTTCTTTTTATACAACAGTAAGGATACTGGGCTTCATTTTCACTAGTTCACTATTTTGGTACATTTTTATTTTCTTTTGAGAATTGATTTCATCACAGCCAGTTTGAAACCTTCTTTTTGAGAACTTTAAATTTTGGAAAATCATTGTAGAAACCACCATTACCATCCATACTTGACCTTCAATTTTTCCATCTCACATTAGGGAATCCACAGAAGATAAACCCAAAAACAAACCAAAAACTCAAAAACGAAAAAGAACTAAGAAATCGGTTATCTTGCACATACAGTGCACTTCACTTCAGCAGTTTACGACTCTTGGATTGACATTTTAAATAGCAATTTAGGACACACTAAATTGACCAAACATTTTGGCGCCATTGCTGGGGAAGTGAAACTAGGTAGCCAATTTCTTAAAAAAAAAAAAACAAGAAAATTTCAAGGAAGGAAAAATTGTTAACTTCTAAAAGTATGCTCTCCTCTTGCACCTAGTGTGATCTGGAGGATCAGAAAAGAGAGAGTTATTGGTTTAATAATTTCTTGAGTATGCTCTCTTCTTGCACCTAGAGTGACCTGGAAGATCAGAAAGAGAATTATTAGCCCGACTTGAAGAAAAATAAAAAAATGACATGCATAGAGCAAGAGATTCTAGGGGAAGGTTTTTAGCTAGGGCCAAGAGTTCGATTTTTACAACTCCATCTACTTCAAGGAATAGACAAGGGACACCTCCATCATCTCCAACTCACACTCCTAGCCTTAGAATTCCTGGAATTCAAGAGGCAGTAGTTGAATTAGGAGACTCTCCCACACCATCCATTGAATCTGAATTAGGAAAAGACCCTTTCTTTACTTCTACAGGAAAACACATTGTAATTGAAGAAGTAGAATCACCTAAAGAAGAAGAGGGGTAAATTCCTTCTCGTTCGCCATTAGTAGAGGAATCAGAGGACTCTGAAGTCTCTGAGGAAACTATCATGACAGAGAAAGTAGTAAACGGATTTGGTAGAGGTAGAGGTAGAGGAGGAGGAGGAAACAATGGAGGAGGTAGAGGTAACAATGGGGGAAATAGGGATGCAGATAACTCATTCGGATTTCCTATAGTTGATGAGGATTCTCGAGCAACAATGAAAAACATCTCACCAACTGTCCTCCCAAAATTTCATGGGTTAAGAAATGAGGATCCTGAAACATTTCTATTTGAGTTTGAAGTTGTGTGTCGAACTTATGATTATCTGGAAGACTCTCAAAAACTCAAATTGTTTCCTTCAACATTGAAAGGAGCTGCTTTGAAATGGTTCATGGGATTAGTCACTCAGTCCATTAGGACTTGGAATGATATGAAACAAACATTTTTGGTTAGATACCTGGACTATTGTATACCCACCAATCACAAGGATGAGGTATTCAAAATGGTGCAAAGAGAAGATGAAAACTTGGAGGATTTACTTGAAAGATTTCAATACAACCTGAAAAGAGCAAAAATGAATAACTTAGATGAGGAAACCTTGAAAACCCTTCTATTAAAAGCCATTAGAGATGAATGGATAGATATTTTGAACATGATGGGAAAAGGAGATATATCTCAACTTCCACTTCATGATATAGCAGAGCTATGTGTCCATCTCTCAAGGGGAAAATCTAAAACTGGAAAAGGGCCTAGAGATCCTTCTCTCATTAGAGCAAACAAATCTGCAACTGGATCAGTAAGTAGGGCTAAGATTGGTAACATGCTTGATGAATTCAAAACTGATATCTTAGGGAGTCTTAGTGAGCAACCAGACACCCTTAAAATACAAAACAAGCAGGAAGCAGAAGCTGAAGCTTTGGCCATCTTTTGCCCAAAATGTAGAAAGAAACATGCTCTAAGGGAATGTCCCTTGGATGCAAAATTTGTAGAAACATGTGTGATTTGTTCAGAAAACCATGAGACCAAGGATTGTCCTTCAATTCCTGGGCTCAAAGCTGTCTTTCAAGAAGATCCAAATTCAATTGAGTCTCTTTGTTTTGTTGCAAGGAGACCTTGGCAGGGGCAACAAAATCAAGGGTTTAATAACTCTATGAACTTTCAACCCCCACCAAATTGGAATCCTTGGAAACAACCTTGGTCCCAACCTCAAAGTCCTTTTCAATCATGGGTACAAGGTATGAAAAATCCTTATGGGAGATTTGCTCAATTTTATCAATATCCTCCATCTTTTCAAAATCAACAGGCTCCACAACTTCCAAATCAAAATCCACAACTATCATTGCCATTTCCACAACAACACCAACCTTCTCAACAGAATCCAAATTCTCAACTCTTGCTTCCATTCCAACGGAAGACAAATCAACTACCTTCCCAGCCATTGCCGAACCCCAACAATAAAAACCCTCAAAATGATTACATGGTAGAAGGAAAACAATTTCCTACCTATATGATTGTTCCTCTCAATGATGTACAACTCAGATCTGGTAGAGTTTTAGATAAGCCTTCTATAGATGCTCAAAAGCAAAGCATTTCTGAGGAAGATTCTCTTGAAGCCAATAAAGGTTCTGAAGCATCTCTTCAAAACCCAAGCACTCAAAAAGAAAAAGGAAAAGAGTCAACCCCCACAACTCCTATAGTTGAGCAACCTGAATCTTCATCCACACCTCCTTTTCCTGAAAGATTACAAATTGACAAAGGGGTGGAAAAACAAATCTTGTTGCCTGAATATGATTTTCTGGATGAATTAAAGAATGTCTGTATCAAGATTCCCTAGTTACAAGCCATTAGAGAGATTCCTACTCTAGCAAAAACAATAAAGGAGTTGAGTCTTAAAAGACTAGGAAGGAAACCGAGAGATACAAGAAGAATCCACCTGGTAGGAAAAATTGCAGATATCATGATGGGAAAAATTACTATGCAGAAGTATGTAGATCCCGGTAGTCCAATTGTCAAAACACATATCAATGGGGTAGAAATTCCAAATACTTTGATTGATTTAGGGGCTGCTATCAACATTATGAGTAGACAGACTATGGAACAGCTAAAACTTCCTAATCTTATTTTTACACCTACTTTACTGCAACTTGCAGATCGATCAATTATCAAACCAGATGGTGTATTAGAAGACATTTCAGTCTCCTTAGACTCTTGGGAATATCCATTAGATTTCATGATCTTAACTCCCAAGAGTAATTTAGGAGGACACCCTCTCATTTTAGGAAGACCTTGGCTAGCCACAGCTGATGCTTTTATCAGTTGTAGATCTGGGGATATGTATATTTCTGATGGTAATTCGACAAAGAAATTAAATTTGTATCCTCCAGCAAAAGCAATTACAGAAATAGGAGATAATGAGTGGGTTGATGATGAGGATACTATACAACCTGTCTTTACCATTTTTGAAATCAGTGAAGATAGTCAAATTCTGAACACATTAGAAAACTTTGAAACATCTTCAGAATATGACCACACACAATTTCAGTTAGATTCTGACATTGAGTATCTATCATCTAGACAAATGTCTCTTTTCTCTATGGAAGAGTTTGGTAGTTCCACCATTGAGATCTTTCCAGGTAAAACATTGAATATCAACAAAAACTTGGAAAAATCACAACATGGAGAGCTAACCAAAATCTTGCAAAAGCATTCTACTGCATTTGCATGGGAGTATACCGATATGAAAGGTATTGACCCTAAGACTTGCATTCATCACATCTATATCGAGGAAAACAATAGACCAATCAGACGACCTCAGAGAAGGATGAATCCAAACCTTAGGGAGATAGTGAAAGAAGAGCTTCAAAAACTACTCAATGTCAACTTCATTTATCCAATTTCAGATAGCCGATGGGTTTCTCCTTTGGTTATAGTACCTAAAAAGAATGGTAAATGGAGGGTATGCATTGATTACAGGGAATTGAACAAAGCTACTTTGAAGGATCACTTTCCTTTACCCTTTATCGATCAGGTATTAGATACTTTAGCAGGCAAAAAGTATTTTTCATTTTTGGATGGTTTTAGTGGCTATAATCAGATTCAGGTAGCACCTGAAGATCAAGATAAGACCACATTTACCTTTCCACGGGGAACTTTTGCTTACCGAGTACTTCCTTTTGGATTATGTAATGCACCCGCAACATTTCAAAGGGCAGTACTAGGAATCTTTTCTGATCTAATCCATGATTGTGTAGAGGTTTATATGGATGATTTTATAGTTTATGGTAATTCATTTGAAGAGGCATTAGAGAATTTGGAAAAAGTCCTTATAAGGTGTAAAGAAACAAACCTTTCATTAAGTCATGAAAAATGCTTTATGATGTTTACTGAAGGTATTGTTTTGGGACATCATATTTCGGGGGATGGGATTAAAGTTGATAGATCAAAAGTTGAAGTCATCTCCAAGTTGCCTATTCCAAATGGTTAAAAACATGTTAGAAGTTTTCTTGTATTTACTGGATACTATAGAAGATTTATCGAAAACTTCACCAAAATAGCATCTCCACTCTTTAAATTACTTACAAAAGACTGTGAATTCAAATGGGATCCTGATTGCCAATCTGCATTTGAAACTTTGAAAACAAAAATATCTGAAGCACCCATTTTGAGAGGGCCAAATTGGAAACTTCCTTTGCATATTTCTACAGATGCTTTAGATACAGCTCTAGGAGCTGTGTTGGGTCAAAAGTATTTAGTTCCTTATGCCATTTACTACACCAGTAAAAATTTGACTCCCACCGAGTTGAACTATACTGTGACTGAGAAAGAGTTCTTAGCTGTTGTTCATGCAATCAATAAGTTTAGACATTATATAACAGGATATGAAACTTTTGTCCATACTGATCACTCTGCAATTAGATATCTAATGAACAAACCTGTTACTAATGGCAGAGTTACAAGATGGTTCTTACTTTTACAAGAATTCAATATTACTGTGTTGGATAGACCAGGGAAACAAAATACAGTAGCTGATTTCTTGTCTAGGATCCAAAATACTAAAGAAGATTCTCCTGTAGAGGATAAGTTTCCAGATGAATATTTATTTGCAGTAACTACTAAGACTCCTTGGTATGCAGATATTGCTAACTATTTGGTTACAGGGAAGCTACCTCCACATTTATTTCCTAGTGAAAAAAGAATAATTATTCAGGAGAGTTCGAATTATTCATGGATTTCTAACGAATTGTTTAAAACAGGGCTAAATTGTGTGATCAAAAGATGTGTTCGGGAAGATGAAATGCCTGACATCCTCAAGGCATGTCATGATGAACTATGCGGTGGACACTTTGCTGACAAAAGGACGACCTATAAAATCATTTCTTTAGGATATTATTGGCCTTCCCTCTTCAAAGATACAAAACAATATGTCAGAAGGTGTGACAGCTGCCAAAGAGTTGGGATACCGACTCTTTCAAATGAAATACCATTAAAACCACAGGTACTCATCGAACCCTTTGAAAAATTGGCTTTAGATTTTATTGGACCCATTAATCCACCATCTAAACAGAAGAAGTATATATTGGTATGCACTGACCATGTCACTACATGGGTAGAAGCCAAAGAATTGCCTTCTGCCACTGAAAATTCAGTTGTTAATTTTCTTTATGAGGATATTTTTACTCGTTTTGGTGTCCCAAGAGAAATTGTGACCGATCAGGGAAGTCAATTTACATCTAACTTGATGGAGAAGTTGATGGAAGAATACAAAATCAAGCACAGAAAATCTACTCCTTACCATCCGCAAGCAAATGGCCAAGTGGAGTCTACAAACAAAGTTCTTGAGTGCATCATCACCAAAACTGTCCATCTACACAAAAGAGATTGGGCAGAAAGGCTTCCTGAAGCCTTGTGGGCCTACAGAACTACATGGAGGAATACAACAGGACATTCTCCCTATGAACTTGTTTGTGGGAAAGAAGTCCTGCTCCCCATTGAATTTCAAGTCAAGACTTTCAAGATGGCAGTTCAGTTGGGGATGAATCTATCAGAAGCCCAAAAGCACAGAATGGAGCAGCTAAATGAGCTAGATGAGATCAGATAAGAAGCAATTTTAAGAACTGATCTAGTTCAACATCAAAGAGCTAAGTGGCATGATAGATACATCAAAGAGAAAAAGTTTCAAGAGGGAGATTGGGCACTACTGTTTGATTCCAAGTTTAAAGACTTCAAAGGTAAATTTCAGACCCATTGGCTTGGGCCATATGAGATTGACAAAGTCTTTAGCAATGGATCGGTAAGAATCAAGACCATTGATGAATTTCAAACTCCTCTCATTGTGACTGGCCATCGATTGAAAATTTATCAGAAGCCACTCTCAAAAGAGGAATTTGTCAAAATGTTTCAAGAAAATTCTGCAATAAGGCTGGTCAAGAAGAATCCTTCTTCCCCACCAGCCTAGCGCCTAGCCTTTGTTTCTTTCAGTTAAAAAAAAAAAAATTGTATAAGACTGAAAACCAATCACAGATTGGCGGTTTTATACAGAAAATGTAGAGTGAAAATCAGGGACACCTGACACTCTATATTTTCCAAAAAAAAAATCTTTTCTCCTTCTTTTTCCATCTTCACTCCACCTCATTTTCCATTCTACTCCATCTCCATCTCATTTTCATTTCACTTCACTCCGCTTCATCTCACTCCATTTCATTCATTTCATTCCATTTCATCAATAAATGTCCCTTTCAGGACCATTTTCACTCAGTTAGTTATTATCTAACTATCTTTGTTCAGCTAAGTGGGTGCTGTGTCAGTTTCCGCAGCTGGTAGCAGTTTCCACAGCCAGAAGCAGTTTCCACAGCCAGAAGCAGTTTCTGCAACCACCACTCTGTTTTTCAAATCCACAGTCAAAATGTTAGTGCAATAATCATGAAAATGCAGGTGTGATTGAGCATATGCTATGAAGACATGGAGCATCTCCAGACATCAATGAAGAGCAGTTGGTTAAAAGCTAATGAGCAACAAATGACAAGGTTTCCAAAGGTATGAGCAATTTTTTTTTTCAAATAGCAATTAAAGTCATGATTATGCATAGTTATCAAACCATAAAAGCTCTACTATGTGCAATGATTGTCACAATAGCTCCATTACCCACTACCATCCCACGATATTATTCCACACACCATGCATTCATTTCCTAATGGTCTCATGATTGATTTTCGAGTTTAAACTCATATTCGACTGCACTTTCATTCACCACCTGTAATCATGAGATGTGACCTATCTCATTACGGCTCCTCTCCACCGCATTCTCCGTAGCCATTCATTAAAACGTGTAAAATTTCGTACGCAACCGTTTAATTCAAAATCTCGACTTCACTCCATTCCCTTACCATTCTATTAAGACCATCTTCTGCACATAAGTCTGAACTTCATCTTGTGAACTCATTACGGCTGCTCATCTTCTGTTCCACCTGTAATTCTGAAGCACTCCCGTTACCTGCTATCCATCTACTGATTGCAGCCACTGTATTTTGCCATAAACCCTGCAACCAAGCCACCTTCCCTCTGCTAAACCCTCACACGCAATTGAATTTTTAGTTGAAATTCAAAACAGAGGAAGGAATGGGACGATTACTAAGGGCAGAACCAGAAGGACCTAAATATTTAGAAGGTTACCCTCAAGCAAAAGATTTGCTGAAGAAAGCAAAATGGTTATGCTTTATCCAAAAATTTAAGGGCCATAATAAAGAGGTAACCAAAGCCTTTGCACGGTCTTTCGACGACCAAATGGTGGAAATTGGAGACTTAAAGCTCACGGTGATTGAAACAACAGTAGCAACTGCCACAGGCTTACCCCAGGAAGGTGAGCGATGGTTTAAAAACAAAAGCATGGACGAACAGGCATGGAGAATTATGCTACGAAACCCAGGTATGGACATCACTGTGTTTACAAAAGGAATTCTTGTTCATGCATTGAAAGAAGAATGGGCCAGCCTGCTGTTAGTTATCCAAAAATTTATCACTTGTGAAGGACGCTTTGGTTCAATGTACATGTACCATGCTAGATTGTTGATGAACTTATTAGAGATTCAAACTCTTAATTTGCCTTATTTCTTACTGTTGAGTTTGAAAAAGATGAGTATCACAGTCCAAAAGCACATAGGAAATATAGAACCTCATCTATATCATCATGGACTTGTAAAGATTCTCATTGAAGACCAACTGAAGAAAAACAAAGATACCTGGGAACAATTCTTAATAAGAAATTACTTTCAAGAGCCATCTGAGGCATCTGAAAGTAGTACACCAAAGACACCGAGAAGGAGTAGGAGAAAAGAAAAGAGTGCCATAGTCCAAGACTCTCCTACTACCGAAACTCAAGAAGTTGGTCAAAAAGAAAAGGAGAAAAGAACTAAGGACAGGAAACAGAGAAAAGTGAAAGGCAAAAGAAACATAGAAGAAGTCTACCAATCACCTGAGCCATCTATAGAGGAAGATTATCAAACATTGTCTGAGAGATTAGTGCATCTTCAAGAACAGGCTACTACAGCAAAGAAAAAGGAAAAAGGGAAACATAGCATAGAAGAAGGGAGTACTAGTCCACCATATTTAAGAAGAAGCACCAGGATTAGAGGAAAGGGGAGTAAAAAACAAGTAAAACGGCCCCACTTCATTGACTTGGGTGGGGAAACACTCGAGAAACCTCCAGCTGGCCATAGTCCACCTCGTCCTCAGCCAAGTATTGAAACTAGTCCTCCACATGTTGATGAAAGCCCTTCTCGGCCAGAGCTAGAAAGCATTCCTCCTCCTCCACAAGACTTTGAAGTCAGTCCAAGAAAAACACCCGAAATAGATCCTAGTCAATAGGAGGTGTACGAATACCTTGAATCTTTAGAAAAGACAGCTGCAGGCCCGAGTACCACTCTACCCCACATGAAACCAGATGCACAAGTTCAATCCTTAAAGCAAGAGGTGTTTGAATTAGAGGTTCTAAATATGCATATCAAGCAAGAAAATGAAGCACTTAAGGAGCAGAGCAAAGTAGATAAAATTATTCATGATAATACTATGCTTCATTTGGGACTATGGCAAAAGAAGAACAAGAAACTAAAGAAAAAGTGCAGAAAGTTGAGCAGAGAATTGATCAATCTCAAATTCAGATGTTTGATAAGGAAACCCAGGATGGTGATAGCACCAAGAAAGAAGAAAAGAGGACTAGATGTCCTAGCAGAGGCTTCAGAACATATGGATTAAAAGGGAATGACTAAAATTTTGGTTGCATGAGGACATGCAACACCTTCACAGTGGGGGTATGTTGAGTCCCAAACTTGCATCTTCCCTATATACCTTTTCAGCCTTCTTTTCCATTTACTTGACCCACCAAGCTGTCAAATCATTGCATATTAGTTTAAAATGAGCTTATAAAATGGTTTCCTAACTATGTTTGTGACTGATGTTTGATTTAGATTTTTGTTCAATCAGCTGCGGAAACTTATCACTTTCCGCAGCCAGCTCAAGTTTCCACAGCCATTTTGTTAAAGACTATGTTACAGGTGTCCAATGGAGAATCCGACCACATGGGAAAGCTACAAATAACATGTACATGGAGCGTGTCCCCTTGGTTCAGCCGAATCACTCACAAACAGCCATGGTCAAAGACAGTCAAAGGAGTGGTCAAACCAAGAGTTTTGCGGTGGCATGGCTCTGTTTTGCCCATGTGAAGTTTTGCGTGGCAAGATCCTCAATCTCCGGAGGTGTGCTAACACCTGTGGATCAATCCGTGAACCAAATCAAACAGCCACCACTCCATAGATTTATTTGTCATGACTACCGTACTGCTAGATCTCAGGACGTGGAGATTTACGTGTCTGTTTGACAGCGTAGAATTTAGGAATCAGTTACAGCATTTTCACTTATAAATAACGCGTTATCATATGCTTTATAGTTAGCTTTTACATGTAATCTTGACTGTGTTTACGAGCCCACTATGCCATGCTCTATTTCTATGTTTTGACTGCACTTAAATATATGAGAACACAACATTCTTAAGTTCAATTTGTGACTGAGTATTGATTGGCCGAGGTTGCAAAGGGCCCCTGTACACCAAGGCTCTGTATTTACTGTATAGTTTCTTACTTGCTTTCATTATGTTACTGCTTTTATAATCATTTGCTTGTATATATTACGCTGTCCTGATATTTATACTAACTGCTGTTCATCTTTTATTTTATGCTTTCTCATGATTGCTAGCTGATCAGTATTTTTCTTTTAGGTTCTTGTAGGCAGCCCGGGCAAATTACATAATTTTCATGACTAATGACATGAGATCATCTTGTCCTTTCTGCTGATTCATTTACTGAGTTTTAATTGCAGCATTGTCATTTCTTTCAGTTTTGCTTTGCTTATTTACTTTTCTGCAACTTAGATATCATATTATTCATTTGTTTATGATTTCCTTCCTATAGCCAAGCGACTCAATAGTGAGGAATCAGAATATTAATTGATGTAGTATGATTTAGTTTACTCTCCTGCAAGTTAGTGATTAAATTACTTATGTCATTTTTCAGGAATTGAAATATGAATGAGTAGTTAAATCTTAGTTTCATTTTATGCAATTTCATTTCCTGCAATTTAGATATCATATTACTCAACTTGTTTATGATTACTTCCTATAGCCAGAGCGAGTCGAAAGGTGAAGGGTCAGAATATGGGTTGAAGTAGTGTGATTTAGTTTTCTTTGCTTTCAATCTTTGAATTGCTTTGAGTTCAGTTTTTATTTTCTTTTTATACAACAGTAAGGATATTGGGCTTCATTGTCACTAGTTCACTGTTTTGGTACATTTTTATTTTCTTTTGAGAATTGATTTCATCACAGCCAGTTTGAAACCTTCTTTTTGAGAACTTTAAAGTTTGGAAAATCATTGTAGAAATCACCATTACCATCCATACTTGACCTTCAATTTTTCCATCTCACATTAGGGAATCCACAGAAGATAAACCCAAAAACAAACCAAAAACTCAAAAACGACAAAGAACTAAGAAATCGGTTATCTTGCATATACAGTGCACTTCACTTCAGCAGTTTACGACTCTCGGATTGAAATTTTAAATAGCAATTTAGGACACACTAAATTGACCAAACAGAAGATACCCCTCAATAATTTTTGTATAAGTAAATCTATTGAAAAGCTCATGATTTTTTTCAAGTTTTTGTTGTAGCTAAGTGTATCTACTAAGCCTAGTGCTTAACATTATTATTCTTAAATTTCAAATTATGTATGAGGCTATTATTTTCTGTTAATGATAAGTTTACCATTGATGTGCATCTAAGTTAGTTTTGGAGGGCTGAAACCCTTAGGTTTGGGACCAACCCAGTGTGAAAATTTATGAATCTAAAAAACCAGAAATCTTACTACAGTAAGTTGATTTGCATTACCTTCTTGTGTTCTTCATTTAACAAGTTATTTTCAGAAATATTCAGAAAATATTAATGCAAATACATTGAAACCTACACCACTATACAGATCAAGTACTGGAAAATAAATGAGACAACCATACAAAGGACACAATTATTTTTGGACTAAACATCCCAGGAAAAACCTAATGCGGGAAAACCAGTGCAACAACACTAAGGGTTTTCTATTATTAAGCAGTAGTTATGAATATAAATGCTAGTTTCCATCCCGGAAAACAAGTGACAGAGAAATACAATGGCAGAAAATTTGAGTGCATTTTACCTCACTTCACTCAACAAATTCTGGCTCATTCGACAACAAAATTCATTGGCCCCGGCTACAATTGCGCTGCCCCTTCGCAGTAACTTCATGGGCCTGTGTGGAGATCTCTAAGGCTCTGCACCAGCTCTTCTACCCACTGCTTCAAATTTCCCGGTTCTTCCGGTAGTTCCTGTCAGTTTTGGCTATCTCCGTGGAAGGCAACTTCCTCCTCTACGCTTGCCCTTCTGGCATTGCATCAAAACTGCATGGGCCCAGATTGGCCCAACGTCAGTCCTCCTGGCTACTACGCTACCTCCAAAAGCTTCTCTCCGCCTCTCTATCAGTATTCCCAAACTATCCTTGTCCCTCAGCTACAAGATCTCCCCAATCAATTTTCCTCCTGAGAACTTCTCACCTTAGAAAATCAATTTCCTCAATCTTTGTGTGTGTGTTCTCTAACTGAACCCAAGCATGTATTTATATTTTTCCTGTTGAGAAATCAATGACCGTGATCTAATCTCTAATCAATGGCTAAGATTAAATTAGACTTGATCCTTGTCTCTTAGAAGATTCTCATCCATATTTTCATTAATACCCATTAATATTTTAATTTTCCTAAGTTTAGACTTAGGAACCCCAATAAAAATATTAATTATTTTAATAAATTACAATCTAGATGGAATTTCACCAAACGATTTCTAGGTCTTGGAGATCTCATGTGTTCTAGCCCCTCCAAAAAATTTTGGAGCTAGATCACATCCCATGCTACCTAAAAGTAAACACTCCCTCTTAGTGAGGAATGTGCTCTAACAATACTTCCCAGCAGAAGTATCACACTAATCCATGTCATTGGTCCTTTGCGCTGCTGATGCTCGGCCTGCTGCCCTTCATCCACTATGCTACTGCAATTTGTACTACTTCCCATGACACTTCCATTTTCACTGTTTCATCCATACTACAACTCCCTCTCAATATGCTGCATCATGTTTCCCATAGCACTGCCATTGCTAATTGCTTCACTGCAACTCAATTGCTGAGAAGTAAGAAACTGAAAAATCACCCAAAGGTTGACATGCTGGTCAGTTTGGATGCCCCTAGATGCTAAAGCTACCTTTGTTTCTAATCTGTGTTGACCCTCTGATGCTACTGTGCTTATGTTGTATCTGCTCTATGCCTCTCGCACTGCTGCAACACTCGATTGTGCTGCTTCAGACTTTGAGCACTCTAGCTCTGCCACTGTTGCTCCAGCATCCCTCGCACCAACTGAATCCTATCATTTTTATATTGTCATTAAGGGCTCCCGCAGCCGTATGTGATCTAAGAGTTTGGGCACCTCACGGATCCTGCCCCTTACTGTAGTCCTCCTGATTGAAGCTCAATATTGCCCCACCTCTTCTTTAGAGGTGCATGAGCACTCATGGCGCAATCCTCATCGTCCTCTTTCTCAGGACATTATGTAGCGAAATGACCCATTTCTCCACATGTAAAGCATCTGACTTTGGATATGTTCTTTTTCTTTCTCTTCTGCTGCCCTTGCTGTCCCACTGATGCAAGAGCCACATGCTCCTCTTCCTCTATCTTGACTTTGATCCCTTTTCTGCTGCTTCTTGCCTTGGTCAAATGTCTTATCTCTTCCTATCTAAGATCTGCACACATCTCCTCCCAACTGGGAAGAGAATCCCTGCCCAAGATGCTTTGGACAAAAGTTTCATAGTCTTCAGTGACTGCATTCAGGGTAGTCCTGACCATAAATTCAAGATCTGGTGTAGCCCCTATGGAATTTAGCTGGTCATGAATCCTTTGCAACATGAGAAGGAAGGGATTGATTTCTTCTCCCTTCTGCATCTAAAACTGTCTCAACTAAATCTCAAGCAACATCTTCCACTGAACAGAAGTTCCCTCATACAATGTGGTCAAGTACTCCCACATTTTCCTTGTTGTGTCCTTCGTAGCAATATGTGGGATCACATGATCCTTGACCCCATCCAATATCATGCACTTTGGTTTTTCCTGAGCCTCATCGTACTTCTTGAGAGGATCAACATCCACCAAAACAATAATCGTCCTCAAGGCATAATCCTTAATGCAATTTTTATCCAAAATGGCTAGGATCTTGGTCTTCCAGATGACGAAGTTGGATGCTCCATCCAACCTGTCTTGATTGCTCAGTCTGTTAATGACCATCTCTGCTCAAATGAATGCCGAACTAGTTCTCTTCTCCCTCTTTCTTTGCTGCCCCAACAAAACTTGGATCTGGATTTCTTTGGCGCTAGAAATCCTCTAAGGAACAAGTTCCCTTTGAATTTCAATTTCCTTCATAGAAATCCTTCTGACAACCATTGTCAAACCACCCCTCTTTAATCTCTCTTTGCTGCTGCTTAGCACTATATCTAGATTTCTTGGAAATAAATATTATGAGGAACTAATTCCCTCTACTTTGCTTCTGCCCCACTAGGTACTGTTTTGCACTAACAGAATCAGCACCCCACCAGCAACTCGAGATGAAATATGCACTGCACTAGCAACTCTAGATGAAATCTTCACTGCACGAGACTCAATAGCCTCTACACTTCCCTCTGTAGCAACAACGTCACCCAATCAGGTTGACACAGGCTTTGTGTGAGCCTCCCTTGGTGACTGCATCACCCCTCCTCTGCTCTCTCGGTCAGAAACTGCGTTGTTTCTTGGGACAACTATCTTTACACGCAGATTTTCCTCTGTCCTTTCATTGATGGCTTCCGTCCTCATTGATCTACAATCTCTCTGATACCATGTGAAAATTTCTGAATCTAACAAACCAGAAATCCTATTGTAGTAAACTAATTTGCATTTCCTACTTGTGTTCTTCATTTAACAAGTTATTTTTAGAAATATTTAAAAAATATTAATGCAAATACATTGCAACCTACACCACTATATAGATCAAGTACTTAAAAATAAATGAGACAACCATACAAAGGACACACTTATTTTTGGATAAACGTCCCTGAAAAAACCCAATGTGGGAAAATTGGTGCAATAGCTCTGAGGATTTTCTATTATTAAGTAGTAGTTCTAAATACAAATGTTGATTTCCCTCCCAGAAAACCAATGGCAGAGAAATACAATGGCGGAAAATCTGAGTGAGTTTTACCTCACTGCACCCAACAGATTCTGGCTATCCGGCAACAAAACTCTTTGGCCCCAGCCACAACTGAGTTGCCCCTTCGCAGTAACTGCGTGGAGCTATCTGAGGCTCTACGCCATCTCTTATTCCCACTATGTCATCTTTCCTATTTGTTCTGACAGTTCCTGGCAGTTCTTCCTCCTCTACGCTAGCCCTTCTGGCTATGTGTCAAGACTGTGTGGGCCCAGATTGGCCTAGCGTCAGTCCTCCTGGCTACTGCGCTACCTCCACAAGCTTCTCTTTGCCTCTCTATAGGTATTCCCAAACTATTCCTTCCCCTCAACTGTAAGATCTCCCCAATTTATTTTCCTCTTGAGAACTTCTCACCTCAGAAAATCGATTTCCTCAATCTCTCTGGGTGTGTTCTCCAACTGACCCCAAGCCTCCATTTATACTTTCCCTATTGAGAAATCAACAACCATGGTCTAATCTCTAATCAACATATAAGATTAAATTAGAATTTATCCTCATCTCTTAGAATCTTCTTACCCATATTTTCATTAATACTCATTAATATTTTAATTTTCCTAAGTTTAGACTGAGGAACGCCATTAAAATATTAATTATTTTAATAAAATACAATCCGGGTGGAATTTCATCAAACTATTTCTAGGTCTTGGAGACCTCATGTGTTCTATCTCCTCCACAAAATTTCAAAGCTAGACCACATCCGATGCTACCCAAAAATCAACACCCAGAGGCTTTAGTCCCTCTCTTGTATGTTCCTTATTGTTCTTGTTTCAAAGCATTGCTATTGTTTTCTTGTGTCAGTAGATATTATATCATAAAATATTGTAATTACAGGCTTCCCTGTCATCTCTCTTGTGGAAAGAGTGATTAGAAAGATCTTCAATAAAAATCCAAAAATATTTGTTTATGATTTCTTGGAAATGGATAGATGTTAATTGTGATCCTTCTGCATGCTTATGTTGGGTGCAAGAATTGCACTTAAGAAAACTCCTCAACACTTAATTTTCAACCCAGGGGTTTTGTAAACTTAGAGACGAAGCACAAGAAATTTTAGAAGTGGTATGAACTTTTCCTATTCTTAATCCTACGTCTTAAGGGAAATGTTTGCAGAATCAAACATAAAACAATTTTTAAAGGCAATTAACCCCAAAGAAACTCTAGTGCTGGAATATAAAAGAAAAATTTGGAAGTAAATCAAGTAAAGGAGCTTTCACACAACTGAAGCAATCTTAATTGTTGTAAGGAAATGTTATGTTTATCTTCAGATAGGTGGCTAACAGTCTGACAAGTGGGCCCTTGCAGAGATTTGTTTTCCTCTTGATCTTCCTTCTACACAAACAACCTGTTCTTATACTATTGCAATGTGCTTGCACTAGTGCAGGTACAATACCTCTGTGTAAAAGTATATTTTACCTCTTGTACTGAAGATTTATATCTTTGTAGAGGTGATCTAAGCCTCAGGGCTTGGAGCACTCTTATTCTGTGACAAGAGACCATCTCTTGCACCGAGGCAGAGTTTCCTTAACCAAATTTCTAATTTACTTTTGAAAGAATTGAAAGACGTGTTGAAAAAGAATTGCAATTGCAAATGAAACTCTGAGATAAATTATCTATGGAAAGGAAATTCTTTAATTAATTAAATCTTGCAAAGGAAGTGAACTTCATGAAATGAAAATAATTCAAAGTAATCAAAGCAGTAGTCTAAGTGATCTTGCATGTATCATCTAACTTTGGCAATCCACTTAAAGTATACATGTTCCTTGGTCATAAAGCATGAAATGCAAGTATAATGTGTCTATGATAAATTCATGCAATTGTTCGAAGATCCCTTAGAAATATACTTTTAGTGCTGAAGACAATTACTGTAATTAAAAACCCATTTGCTTGCGAGAATAACTGAAATGATAATCTGAGAAAGAAATGTAATGTTTGCTGTAAAATAAATGACTAAACCAGAGTGCAGGAAATCACATGCACTGGTACAGGAAAAGGGCTTCCTGCACGATCCAAGCGGAAGCAAATCGAGATAAGAACTGCGAGTAAAGAAATGCGAGAAAGGAATTACAGAAAAGAAATAACTCAATTAACTCCCAAACCATGGATCCATTTCACACTTAACTCCAAAATAAATTTAAATCAGAACTTCAGAAATAAACATAAAGTTGTTCACACCACACAACTACAAAGGAAATATCCACACAGTCTTTCCGAATAATGAAAGCACAAGGGTAAACGAGATGGGTTGGCTGGGCCCTAGCCAACCAGCTCGTTTCCCTTTTAAGAAATGAACAGATTCAACACTCAAGTATGCATCAAAGATAAATTAAACACAATGCATGAATAACATGGCAGATTCCTTGTATTACTTGATTAGCAAATGTACATAGTAATGTGAGTCAAGCCCCAAAGCTGAGGGCGATACCAGATTACATAGAAAAATGAAATGATAGCCTAAGGATCACTAACTAGTTTTAGCTACAATCTATATTTTATACATCTTTTGGCCTTAGCAATCTTCCACGAATTACAGTCATTTTCTTATTCAGACCTTTCGGCCGAACAGACTAACAACCGAACGTTACAAAATTGGCTAACAATTATAATGGAACGTGTACTTCGCTAGCCATGGACCATCCTTGGCAAACATCCCTGATTGTGCGCCACCGATATCCATCCTCAGTTGATCAGCAACCAAACTCGGAGTTATCGATCAAAACAGTCACGTGGAAAGATTCAGCTCATGGAAATCTTGAACCAATCATCATGGCGGAGCAGGAATGTGCCTACACTGATCATACTAACTTATAATTAACACTAAGTTCCTCAATTACTTCTAGGAAATTATCATGAGTTACAAGAGGTACTTAATAGGCATGAAATCTCTCCCAGATGCGGGTGGCACCATCACCCTTAATGTTTCTCATGCAGGGAATTAAAGTCCAGTACTGCCAGCTGCAGAGCAGTGTGGCTTCCCGGGACTTAACCTCATGCGAGCAGGGGGAAGGCATTAATGCTGGATCGATTGGCGGATTCACATTAATGCATTACGCTGATCGACACAACATTCTCTCAGTTATAATCATGCTACTCCACAGCGATTTTATCATGCCTTATGCTCAGTC
Source organism: Pinus tabuliformis (assembly GCA_031772625.1). Classification (NCBI taxonomy): domain Eukaryota; kingdom Viridiplantae; phylum Streptophyta; class Pinopsida; order Pinales; family Pinaceae; genus Pinus; species Pinus tabuliformis. The sequence goes on along the minus strand of CM062814.1, from coordinate 952,316,964 downwards.
GCTCAGCAATGGAACCTGGTTAGCGGAGGCTGTTGGTGATGGACTGATTCTGGTTCATCGCCGCGAGCTCCAAGCCAACATTATCAAGGGTAAGTTCTCCCCTGTTCTGGATTTACGCATTGGCTGCATTGTGTTGTCGTCTGCAAGTTCTGTTGGGCATCCCTCTCGCCTCAACTGACTCTGTTCTGTTGTCTCTCCTGTCTATAATCTATCTGCGCCCTACCTCCTGTCTATCATCATGGTTCATTCGGGCAAGAGGCATAATTCAGGGGGGTGTCGTGATAGCCGCTTGCATCCCCCAGCTGGTCAAGCTATGAAAACTGCGTCGGAACCCTTCAATCCCCCCCGGTCCACGAAGCTGGGCCATCTTTAAGCTCTGGTCGTAAGCCTATTCCGAACAGTGCCTTCCAAACCACGCACTTTAAATTTCAAAGTAATTTTCACAGGTCCCTTATTACTGCTCACATCACCATTATTCTTTTGGAAGAGGAAAATCAGATCTCCCCTCTGGCGTGCATTGCTCTTGATCCTTCCCAAAGCAGTGAGCATTCCACAGACAAAGACAGCTTGGAGAATTGGAAAAATGAGAAGTCTGAATAGGAGGAATTTCTCAAAAATCTTCCTCCCCTTGAAGATACATGACCTGCTGCTGAGGAAGGGACTCATGGTGAAGCAAGCCATTCCATGGCAATCCCTGGCAGCGACTTGGGCGGCAATGAAGGTCTGAGAACTAGTGGTGTAGGTCTAGCTGAGGAGAAGAACCATGGCACAGCAAAGGAGGGGTAGCGCCACCTGGGACTGCCTCCTTTTGTTGTTTCAGCTATTGTTTCAGGCTCATGGTCAGGGTTCAACGCTAATGTCCTATTGTTTTTGGCTTCCAGCTGGGGATTTGGTGACACATTATGTGCTGGCTCAGTTCTCTTTCTCGGCAAAACATGTCACTCTTTATGTCTTTTATCTGGTTTCTTGATCTTTGTAACTGGTCTCCCTAGCTTCTATTTGTAAAGGGGCAGTTCTGTTCTGTTGATCGCTTTCAAGCCTTGACACTATGTAAAAATATTTTGCCTTACAGTTAATAGAATTTAGTATTTGCAGAGAAAAAAAAAATAGGCATGAAATCTATGTAAAAATGATTAATAAAGCACTTTAATAAATCTTAATGTAAAATATGAAGCATATGCAGGAATAGGTTGTTATCTTGGACTAGTGCAGGAAAGAGAGGTTTAAGTTGAGATAAAAAGGAGGTTAATGTTTATAGAAATCGGGTAAAATAGGGAAATTTGGGACACCAACATCCTCCCATCCCTAAGATATTGTGTATCCTCACACAGCATTTTACCTTCTGCAAAACAAAATCCTCAAAAATGGGTGGCTAGCTCTCAACCCTGAACTTCAATGCTTATTCCCGCTTTCACTGTCTTTGGATTTTTCCCTCAGGCTCTTCTCAGCTGATTTGTCACCTTCTTGAGGCATTTGTAGCATTTGGAAGCCTAATACTTCCACACTTTTACTTGCTTCTTCTGCCTTTTTACCTCTGCAAATAGCTCCACCTCAATCTGTTTCTGCCAACTTTGTTCCTTCATGACCTGGTTCAAAGCCTCCAGGTCATGAAATTGCTGCTCCAATTCTACTATTCCACTCTTGAGGTATGGAGTAGAGGGTGTTGTGCTAAGATCTTCGGGGGTAAATGTCTTCTCTACAAGGAACTTGAAACAGGTCCCATCATCATCAAGGTCAAGGCCATCAAACGTCTGCATTATGACGTCTCTGAGGGTTTCTATGCTCAAGGTTTCCTTGTCACCGAGGGTTTTGATGCCCTCCACAATCTTCATACCAAGAGTTTCAGTACCTTGTGCACTCAACTCCTTAGTGTTTTTAACGCCCTGTTCTTCCAGTTCCTCAGGGAACTCAATACCCTGTCCATCCAGACTAGCAGGGGTCTCAATACCCTATCCTTCTAAAATAGTAGGGGCTTCAGTACCCCATTTCTCTAAAACAATGGGGGTTTCAGTACCCCGTTCCTCGAAATCACTGAGGGTTTCAATGTCCATTTCACTAAAATTATCAAGGGTCTCTATATGCTTCTCTTCTTCTTCGTCATGACCATTTGTTTAGACTTCACCAGTGCTCAGTGTCGTCTTCTTCGTCCTTAATTTGCTGACAAAAGTTGACAACAATATGTCATCTTCCAAATTCTCTTCATTTTCCACAGTGTGTGCTACTACATCTGCAAGCAAAGAGAAATTATGGACTTTAGGGGAAACTTGGGGTGGTTCATCGATTATAATCGGAGAACTCGACTGGTTTGTCCCTTGGGAGATAGTCTTCCTCCTCATCGAGGTTTTGGTCTTTCTCTTCTTAGTCAAGGGTGAAGTATTTTCAACAACCTCCTTCCTTGCTTGCATTGGTGTGTCTTCATCTTCCTGCTCGATAGGAGACGATGTCTCCGCTTTCCTTTTCTTACTTGTACTTGTGCTGGTAGACTTCTTTGCACTCGCTCGAAACTCCTTTAAGAATGCTTCCCAAGTTACTCCTTTTTTTTTCCAACCTCTTCTTAACCATAATCGTGATAAGCCCATGATGGTAGAGCTTGTTTGCAAATTGGCTTGTGTTTCCACTCTGCATGCTCTTCACCATTTTCTCAAGACCCCTGAGCAGGTAGTAAGGGAAATTAATCAATTTTCCCGACTCAAAGTGCAGCAACAATTGAAGGTGATACACGAACACCAATGTAAAGTGTCCCTTTCCAGTCATGAATTTCTGCAGTATGAACCAGAGGTCTTGCCACTTCTCGATCATGGTGCTCTGCAAAAGTCCCTTCCTCCAGTCAACCTTAAGGCTTTTTTCGACCACAAATTGGTGCCATCATTTCTTCCTGAGCCGCTCCTTTTTAAACTAATGCTCTCTTGTAAGTGGCAAGCCTATAGCTTGCGAGATAGACTCCTCTGTAACTTTGAACTTCAACGATCCGAACTTGGCTTTGCCTTCCTTGAATGTCCGTGCAAACTCTAGTACCACAACCATGTTGAACCCATCAAATTTCTGTAAAAATGGCTGGAACCCAGATTCTTGCAATAGTGAAAGACTGTTCCGGTACTCTATGGTTTGCTCAATCTCCTGCAAAGACAACGACCCACTTCTTCTGGGTGCCATTTTGAGTTGAAATTCACTCTTTCTGATCAATTCCAACGAGTGACACCAACACTTGGTCGAGAGCTTTATGCCGGAGGTTTGTCACCCTCCATCTTTTCAGTCCCACTCAGCTGGTCATAATGAAAATAACTCTTCGTACTAGGCACAGATTCATATCAACCCACTGTAGGTAAGTCATAATGATTGGGTGAAGTGGAGGTTTATGCGACGATGGCACAAAGGTTACAATGATTGGGTTATGGGGTAAGGTAATAATGGACAATGAATGTGAAATTATTTCAAGGCAAGTGAATACAGGCTATCGGAAAATAGTACTATCCCACAGTCTGCCTTGTAATTTAATCAATACATACTTCAACACTTATTAAAAATTAGATTTCAAAACCATATACACCTTGCACTTTAAAGATTTTTCCTAAGTCAGTAAATGATGAAACTTGGTATTAATTGAAACATGCAATGCTATGATATATCAGTACTCATGTGCAGGAAAATAAAGATCCATAAATATCCTTGATAAAACACTCTTGGACTATGTGAATTTTACTTGCTTTCATAGTCAGCTGCGTTCCTGCACTAAACCTGCTTGCACTGCACTGTGGTTGCACTGCAGATCTTGTACCAGGGACTTTTACCAAAGCAAAAAATTTGATAGAACATAATTCTGTACCTGGAATTAATTTTTTTTTGCCTCATTATACAAGAAAAAATTATTCGCCATCCTTTGTTGCTTCACAAGCATGCCTTCTGGATTGACTGCATCAAATTCTGCAATCAATTTATGAGGGAATAAAGAAGTGGGAAAGGGGGTAAATTTTTTTAGAATGGGAAGGAACATTATAGCAGGGATTCCTGAAACAATATCACCAAGAGGGATAAATGAAATGGGATGTAGGAAAAAATCAAGGGAAAGAGGGATTTTACGAAATTGGGAAAGGGTAGTTTCTTAGAAGAAAGAGGAAGATAATTCATTGGGGATTTTAGAAAAGAAACTAGTGGAAATTTTCGAAATGGGAAATAGAAGAAAGGTAAAGTTTTTACCTTGAAATCTACCTCCACTGGTGCAGGAAAAAAAACTGCAGCGGGAAGTAAGCATTTACTTGCATAAAAATGTCCATGATAGTTACCCAAAACTTGGGTAAGTGCTCGGTTTTGTGAACCTGCTTCTTCTTGGTAACATCCCTTTTTATTTAAAATTTTTATCTTCCTGCCAGCATGCTGGTTTTCAGGTTGATCCTTTTGCAATCATGTCAGTAAACTGATTTTCATAATTACAGGAAATTTTTTCTCTTTATACTTTTTTTTTTTCATTTTTTTTAATTATTTTTTTCAATAAGGACAAGAAGTAATCAAATCTTCAACAGGTTGGTGTTACCACCTACCAACTCCTTTTCAAATGGTTGTTGGACTTGCTGCATAAAATCTCCTTCAGTAAGGGGTTGAAAATATACCTTCAATCTATGCCCGTTTACCAGGAACACAAAATTCCGTCCATCAATAGTTTTGATTTCTACCACTCCATTTTCGAACACTTTGACCACCTCATAGGGTCCCATCCAGCATGTATGGAATTTTCCTTTAAAATATTTGAATCTAGAATCGTAAAGGAGTACCCAATCACCTAGTTGGAACTACTTCTTCTGAATGGACTTGTCATGCCACTTCTTGCGCTACTGTTGAACCAAGATGTTCTGCTGAACAACATCCCTTCAGAATTCATCTAACTCGTTTAACTGTAGAAGATGTTGCTACTGTGCTTTAGAGAGATCTAGCCCCAATTGGACTGCAATTCTGAAAGTCTTGATCTAGAATTCTATCGGCAAGAGGACTTGTTTTCCGTACACCAGCTCATATGGTGTGTGTCTTGTGTTGTTTCTCCAAGTGGTTCAATAGGCCCACAATGCTTCCGGTAATTTGTCAGCCCAATCCTTTCTGTGCATATTTACTATCTTTGTGAGGATGGACTCAATCACCTTATTCGTGGACTCCATCTGACCATTTTCTTGCGGGTGATATGGTGTAGATTTCCTGTGTCGTATCTTATACTGCTCTATCACACCCTGTACCAGATTAGAAATAAATTGTGGTCCATTGTCAGAAACAATTTCTCTAGGCACACTAAATCTAGTAAATATTTCAGTAAAAGAAAATCAACAACAACACTTTCAGTAGCAAAAGAAACAACTTTAGCTTCTACCCACTTCGTAACAAAATCTCTACAAACCAAAATATGCTTTTTATTTAATGATGCTAGATTTATTTGTCCTACAAAATCAATGGCTCATTTTTCAAAAGGCTCAATCATAACCTGAGGATATAAAGGCATTTCATTGGTTTTATTACGCTGGCCAATTCGTTGACAGCTATCACATCGCTTGACATATTATTTGGCATCCTTAAACAAGGAAGGCCAAAAATAGCCAGCTCTTAACACTTTGTATGTAGTCCACTTATCAGCAAAGTGACCCCCACAAGGCTCATCATGGGCAGATTTTAAAATGTCAAACACTTATTCCTCTCTTACACATCTACGGATGATGAGATATTCTCTGGTGGAAAAGAGGTCTCCTTGGATCTAGGAATATGCAACACTTTTCTGAATGATATTTTGCTTTTCATGAGCGGATAAGTGAGGTGGTAATTTTCCAGTGACTAAATAGTTAGCTATGTCAGCAAACCATGGGGATTTTGTTGACACAAAAAAAAGATGTTCGTCAGGAAAATCATCATCAACAGGAATTACTTCACCAAGATTATTTAACCTTGAAAGATAATCTGCTACTACATTTGATTTTCCTGGTCTATCAACAATAGTAATATTAAATTCCTGTAACAATAGTAACCACCTAGTCACTCTACCACTAGTTAATGGTTTATTCATCAAATATCTTATTGCATAATGTTTAGTATGTACAAATACTTCATATGCTATAATATAATGTCTGAATTTATTAATAGAAAAAATTACAGCTAAAAACTCTTTCTCAGTAACCGTATAATTGAGTTCGGTGGGTGACAAGTTTTTACTAGTGAAATAAATAGCATAAGATTGTTTGTCTTCTTCTTTTCCTAAAGCTACACCAATAGAAGTATCTGAGACATTAGAGGAAATATGAAATGGCAGGGACCAGTTTAGTCCTCTCAAAATTGGTTCCTGGACTAATTTTTCCTTTAATGTCTCAAAGCACTGTTGGCAAGCTATGGACCAAGAAAACTCACTATCTTTAGCCAAAAGTTGAAATGGGGGGTAGCTATCCTTGAGAAATTATCAATGAATCTCCTATAGTAGCCCTCATGTCCTAGAAAACTTCTTACTTCCCTTTGGGTTTTGGGTATAGGGAGACTCAAAATGACTTCTATTTTTGCAGGGTCAACCTGGATACCTTTGTTGGAAATAACATGGCCAAGAACCACTCCCGCCTTGCACATTAATCTGCATTTCTTGTCACTCAAGGCGAGATGAGCTTCTTGGCAGTGAAGAAGCACTTTTTCTAGATTCTTGAGGGATTCCTGAAACGAATCACCAAACACAGAGAAGTCATCCATATAGAATTCTACGCACTCAAGGTCAACAAAAATAGCCAAGTCTGCCTTGTGAAAGGTAGTTGGGGCATTACATAGCCCAAAGGGCAGCACTCGGTAAGCGAATGTACCCCATGGACATGTAAAATAGGTTTTTTCTTGATCCTCGGGTGCTATCTGTATCTGGATATATCCGTTAAAGCCATCTAGAAAAGAAAAGTACTTCTTACCAGCAAGGGTATTGAGTACCTGATCAATGAAAGGAAGGGGGAAGCAATATTTGAGAGTGGCTTTATTCAATTCTCTGTAGTCAATACAAATGTGCCATCTCCCATCTTTCTTCGGGACTAATACTAATGGAGAGACCCACTGGCTTTCAAAAATGGGATAGATAAAATCAACATCTAAGAGTTTTTACAATTCTTCCTTTACAACATCTCTTAGAGTTGGGTTCATTCACCTTTGGGGTTGTCGGACAGGTTAGGCTCCATCCTGAATATAGATATGGTGTGTACAAGTTTCAGGAGGGATTCCTTTCATATTTTCATAACCCCATGCAAAGGCATCGAGACGGTTTCACAATAAATTCACAAGCTACTCTTGCTGAGAAGGATCCAAGTCTGAAATGATATACAAGGATTTTCCTAGAATAATCTCAACAAGAGTAGTATCAATATCAAGAGTACACAATGGTTTCACTAGATATGGTGGTGATGGAGGTAGAGAATCATATCTTTCCTGAAAATCTAGACTAAAAATCTGACTCAATGACTCAAAATTAGGCATGGTGTCTAGACTGTTCAAGAAGTCTTGAATCTCACCCTCTTGTGAGGACTCAACATTCTAATGTATCAAGGAAACAGGCTAAGTCTCCTCATCACTACTATAGTCTAACCATAAAGTGTCTCAGAGCTCTTGAATGGATCTAGCAGGTGGATATAAGGTGACCTTTTTCTTGGAATCTCCATGGGAAATATACATATCACCAGAATGACATCCGATATAAGCATCGACCCTAGCAAGCCATGGTCATCCCAAGATAAAGGGATTCCCTCCCACAGGATTCTTTGGCTAAAGCACAATGAAATCTATGGGATATTCCCAAGAGTCTAGGGAAACGAGCACATCATCCAATACCCCTTTCGGTTTGATTTTAGATCTATTTGCTAGATCAAGCACGGTGGGAGTAGGACAAATATGGACCAATCCAAGTTGATCCATGGTTTGCTTGGTCATAACATTAATGGCTACCCCTAGGTCTATAAGTATGTTGGAGACAAGGACATCACCTATTTGAACAGGGACAACAGGGTTTCCGGGGTCGGTATATTTTTCCATGTGCATACACCCCGTCATTAACTCCGCTGCTCTACCAACAAATTGAATAGTTTGAGGTTCCATTCTTCTCCTTCCTGGCTTCTTGAGACAGAGTTCCCTAATGATTTTTGTATAGATGGGGATCTCTTTAATATCTTGGAGCAAAGGTACCTTTATAAAAAGGTTCCTAAGCTCAGAAGCCAAGCTAAACTTAGGAATGGGTTCTTTATTCTCCACAACTAACCTCTTTGGATAGGGAGGTTGGTTGGAAGAAGATGACAAGGGATTAGAATGTACAGGGATAGGTTGAATGGTGTCATCTTTTTCAGAATGGTTAGGAGTTTCCTCCTCTCCTTTCTCATCGATAATTACCATATGCTGCTTTTGATTTTTTTAGGTTACTACCTTCCCTGATCTCAATTGGAGATCATTGACTGCAACTGGCATATTATGATATTTGAATGAAGAAACCAGGTTCATAGAATGGATCATTTGACTGCTTTATTTTTGGGGTTGGGTAAAGGTTGAATAGGTAGTTGAGAAGGTCGAAACGGTGGAGGTAAAGGTAATGGCATAGGTTGACTCGGCTAAGGTAATGATGGTTGTGGCATTGGGTAAGGTGCATATGTAGGAGGGTATGATTGCATAGGTGCATGACAGGAATGATGTGAATGGTTTGGCCCTCTCCATCCTTGTTGCCAAGATTGGGAGGGTTGTCCATACTGATATTGGTTCCCATGTTGCCAATGTTGAGAGTGACCAGTGTTAGGATAGGAATATGAATGTGCATTATAACCAAAAAGATGTGGTGGAGGTTCAGGAACCATACCTGCACTTACCTAAGGCCAATTTCTTCGTGCTCCCATAACATGTAGTGATTTGGCTTTAGGTTGTCCTCCTTCAAGTACAGCTTTCAACCCAGGTATGGAGGGACATTTTTCTGTAGCATGGTTCTCTGCACAAATTTCACACTTATTAGTTTCTTTAATATCTAGAGGATATTCTCTTAAAGGATGCTTTCTTCTACATCTTGGACATAAAATAGCCAATGACTCTTGCTCTTCTACAAGTTTTTACTGAAATTTCAAAGAGTCTATTTGTTTACTAACAATATTCATTATTTCAATTTTCATATTGTCCAATTTGTTTTCTAATCCAATAATCATAGCATCAGTAGAATTGGTTTTCTTGTTTCTATTCTGAATTCCTTTACTGGATCTATATTAGTTCCTTGAGAAGTTCCTGCACAAGTCACAGATTTGATCAAAAGATTTTTGAGCAATATCCCCTTATCTTAACAGATTTAAATTGTTCCTAGCGTCATCAGTAAGCCCACGTAAGAATAAGGTTCTAATGGTACTTGGATCAAATTTGTGCTTTGACCTTTGAAGGATATACAAGAATCTCTCCAATTAGTCCTCTAGAGTATCATCATCATTTTGCACAATAGTAAAGATTTCATCTTGAATATCTCTAGTTTTACAATATTCCTGATATTTTGACAAGAACACTCTCTTCATTTGCTCCCAAGAATATATAGTGTTTCCTCCTAGTCCTATGAACCAACGGAGTGTTGTGTCCTTGAGAGTTGCAGGAAACAACTTTAACTTCTGGGCATTAGATGAATAATCATAACTTCTACACAAAATATCAAACTTGAATAAGAAATAGTTTGGGTCTTCATATACCTTACCATAAAAATGAGGAAGAGCTGATTGTTGGGCACAAGATCCCCCAAGGGAAGTTTTGGGGCTTAGAGCCCAGATTTTGGTCAATTTTCTAATTCTGATGTAAAGACTCCACATTTTGTGGGCGCGAAGCACGTAGTTTGTTAAAGAGTCATAGGGTTGTCCGCCCTTAATTTTTTTATTGTAATGTCTGCTGTAGAGATCTACCCATGGTCTGCGCACCATGGGATTGTGTAAATAGAGCGAGGCTGTAAGTAGTAAAAGAATAGAATCTAAGAAGAAGAAGCAAGGATGAAGGATTGAGTCATATTTGTGGAGTAAAGTCTAGTTTTGGGTCGTAGAGTAGGAGAAGGCTCTGCAGCTGAGTGCGTAGAGGCCTAGTAGTCCGCAACTGAGTGTGCGGATCCCTACAGCTGAGTGCGCAGGGCAAGTCGAGTCTGTAACAATTGGAAGTATTAATAAAGAGAGGTTTCCTATCATTTATGTGTATTTATTTCCTGTTTTATGCATATGTTATCTTGGGTATGAAATTCACTTCTAATACTTATATGATGCGCGAATGTGTATAATTGTATTGATTAAGTGAATTCAAGATAGAATATCTGTTTACGTGAAGTTAACTAAGATCTGTTAATAAGATAAGTAAGATACGCAGTGTAGTTTGGGGAAATAGTGCAGTTCGCTGCCATAGCAGCGCGAAAGTGTCTCACCCATTGGTTAGGGCTGCACGAAAGACGATTATAACAGATCACGAAGGTATTCAACGTTGGAACAGTGCATGAAGATACGTGCACGAAGGCAGGTCTAGTTGGACTAAATCGACATCACAGACATCTCAAGGGTGCAGAAACTTGGTTCCAGCATCCCCCCATACTGCTTCGGGTGAGACTTCAGTCCATGCTCCGCGGGCTGATGCCGAAAGGGCCAGTAGTGTAAGGATTTGTTTGGATAAATAACTCCGAACCTGGGTTAGGCCCCCATAAGCCAACAAATGGTTTTGTTGCCAAGACCGGAATCTGCATAGAGATGTCTGATGTCATATCATTGGAATGCAACTAATAAAGAAATCGAAGGCTGGTTGGACAGAAAAATTCACGAGTTCGCGGTGTTGGAGAATAGAAACCCATGACTTTCAAAAAAAGAGTGGTTAGACAGCTACTTGTATACAGAGATCCACGAAATCTTCTTCGCATCCTTCCCTACTGAGCTATACGAGTGGATCGCGAAGCTAGCAGATAGCCAAGGAAGGTGGAAACTTGACGGTACTATTTTGTGGACCCTAGAGTTAGTGCGAAGGTTGGAAGCATTGGAGGATAAGATCACACGTGCTGTTGATCATTGGCTCGATCGTATTATAGGAGGATTTGTTACTAAGTTTGCAGTTGATACCTCAGTTAGCTACAATGAGGCAGAGCAATGCTTTCTCAAAGGACCGCGAGGTAAGTACATAAAATATTTGAATACTTGGATTAAAATGCTATTGTGCGAAAAGAGGGTTATGCAATTACCATGATGTTCGGGGCTATGTGAAGTGGAAAGGTTTACAGGAACAAAGAAAATAAGGGTACAGAAAATAGCCCTTTGATTTCACCTCTGTGGGGTGTTTTGAAGAATTTAGTATCTATGGATAAATACTAATTCCCTAGATAAGTAGCTGTATATAGAACAATAGTTTAAAGTGTTTTAGACTTTTCCTATAAACAATAGATAAGATGAGAAGATATAAGGCCTACCTGTAGTTCCACTTTCCTCTCGTCTCCCTTGTATCGATTCTGTCACTCCTTTCTGTACTTAATCTGCTTGAGAAGTACCCTGTAAACACAACAGAAGAGAAAGCCGATCAAAGCATGCGATATATTGAATATAAGTGAAAGGAATCAGATAAAATTCACACACATAAGCATTATGAAAGAATACAAACATATGGGAAAAAGGTTCAAACACTTTATTAAATAGAAGAAGGCAAGGAAAATTTTAAGGATGGAAAATTTTCTTGAAGTTTAAAACATTGGCGAATCTCACTAATCCCTAATATGCAAATTATAAATGTTTATTGATATATTTGTAAAATTATTCAAATTTATAATTATTTTATATATAGTCTCTATATAATGTTGGCGATTTTTAAGGTAAAATAATTTTATATTCTAAAATTTGGGCGAATCGTCTTTTATAAAATTGGAAATTGGCGAATCTTTTTTGTGGAAAAATCATGGAAAATTAGCCCACTGGGCGAACATTAGCCCCTAAAATTTTCCATGGAAGAAGGAATTACAACCATTGGTATCTGATTCAAAGCCATTCCTCCAGCTTGGATCCCATCCACATCACATCAAAAGCACGAAAAACTTGTAGCATCACAATACTTGCTTCAAAGCCAAATCTCATAGCAACATTATCTCCTTACAATTCAACATAATCCAGCCCCTGATCACTTAGATGAGTGGTCAATTTATAAGAATATGAAGGAGGTTTTGTCATTAATGGTGGCATTGGAAGGCCTTCCATACTTAGAATTAGTTCCATGGAGGAAGGGATGAGAGGATAGGATGCACCTTAACTCATTCCTCATCCATTTTCAAGCTCATAGGAGTTGATAAGTGAGGGAACCTTCTAGATGACTCCAAAAGATAAGAATATTCCCCAAACCCTATGTGAATTTCACTCATTCTTGCCCACCGCAGGGGAAAGGAAGCCTAAGTGCTCTGCAGATCACCTTGGTAGTGGAATTAACTGCTCTGCAACGCACCTTCATAAGGGCTTACTTGTGCTGGTACCTCTAGAGACTATTTCTAGATGTCTTCAAGTCATGAAACTGTCTGGGAAGGAGGCATTCAAAGGGGTGACTTATTTAGGGCATGAAGCAACTGAAATTAGGATTTGATGAGCCTTAAAACATTGATCTGTATGTTGGGATTTGATGTGCCCAAATGGATCTGTAACAGCTGCCCCTTAAAGCACGAAGTCAGAAAAATGCCAATGTTGAATGAAATTCTTTACGATGTGATGAGGAGGTATCAAAGTGGAAGGTGACCTGCATCAATTACAATACACATATCATGATATATGATTTTACATGAATTGCTGAGGGAAGTCATACCCATGCCCAACTTATAAACTTTCATTACATGTACATAAACAGTCGTCTATAGATATAGATCCATGATCGGAATGACTATTAGTGTAAAGCCATTGTACATATGATTTAGTACTCCTGAAATCGCAGCCTGGATGGATGAAACTAGATCCAGGGTCTTCAATCTTGTTCAATCGTTCGCTCAAGTATGAGTCTAACCATGTGAATATGTGATCTGAAATCGAACATGGGAAGACACCATCTGATTACCAGCCAATGATGTAAGTTGTTAACAGATGCAAGAGAAATCACTGATAATGATAATGATCCTCAAGATACTGTAGTACATTCTACATGGTGTGAATGGATGATTTGATGTCTAACAGCATACAAAGTCTTTCAGTCGAAGGCCATTGATGTATGCCTATTGCCGGAAGCGAGAAACCGACCATTGATGCATGCAAGCTTCAAGGTACTGAATGGGTGTTTTTAAGTCAATTTCTTGGATAATGAGCCGATGTTGACAAGAAGAAACTCGTCACAGGAGGGCCTTGATGTATCCCACATCAATGACACTAAACGAGTGTAGTGATTTTAGAGATGGAATTTGACTGACGACACAAGGTTCAGGAATGATGATCATGAAAAATGAAGGTTTATGGTACTGTAAAGGATGACTTCTCTTGAACATATTGGTGGCAATGAATGAATTGGAAACATTGACCCAAAACCAAAGTAATGGATGGTGTGATAGACCATAGGTATGATAACCATCAAGCAAATAACCCAACCCAAATAGTTTGAATGAATTGGCAACATTGACCCAACACCAAAAGTGATGGATGGTGTGATAGACCATAGGTATGATAACCATCAAGCAAATAACCCAACCCAAATAGTCACGGAGATGAAGTGAAAGTGTCATGTTCAAGAGCGACCTGCTACCATAAAGTGGTTTACCCCTTTTTCCCATTTTCCCCAATCATTACTGACCAATACATCTTTATTTTTATCAAGCTTGAGGAGGATAACGCATGCTTGTTGTATAATTCCACCCTTTGGGTGAATCCATCGCTATTTGATGTTTTAATGAGTTTAGTGAAGGTGAAACTCGGTCTTCTCTAGATGGACAAGTTTGTCAATATTTGATGTTTTTAACGAGTTTAACGACAAAGATAACTCTGTCATTTTCATGTTTAGAGAGTTTGAAAAGGGACAAAAGAAAACTCCTCAAGTTCTTTTTCATAAATTAATCTGTCAAGCTAGAAAAAGCGTAAAATAAAACAAGAGAGATATTGATCCGGATTTAAACAGGAACGCAACAAATTACAGAGATAACCATATACACAAAGATGCAGCGGAAATAATACTTCATTTCATTAATGGAAAATACTGAAATATGCTTACAATCAGAAATGGAAAATAAACCAGCTAGGGCGATGGTAGCTTATCTCTGAGAAGAGATGTGATGGCTACATGCCTTTGAACTGTGTTACAATGAGGCTCGAAGGCCTATTTATTGTTGAGAAATAATGGAAAACCCTTAACATTCCAAAACCTAACCCTAGGAGATGAAACGCCAAACTATGGGCCCCATTTGGGGGTACGTTAGTACATCAACTTCCCGGGGTCGTAACTTTGGCACATGATCTCCGTTTGACGCGTACAATAGCTCATTAGAAAGATCTATCCGAGCACTATCATTGTTGGAACGGGCAACATCGGTCCATTCTATGGACCCATGTTGCCCCCGGATTCCCCAAAAAACATCGTTTAGGGCCTCAAAACGGCTCCGGAAGTTCAGGACCCGAAAAACTACTAAAAATAGTAAGTTGTGCTACAATTAAGGAAACTGAAAATGCTGAGAAAGACATTGGTGGGGGTCCAGGTGGACTTGGCAGGTGGCCACCAATATCCACCTGGATCATTCCTCCCCCCTTAGGAAGCAATGGTCCCCATTGCGTTGAGTTCCTCCATGAGATGAGGAAACTTCTGCTGAACTTGTTCCCTGGTGAGCCACTTGCCCTGCTGAAGGAGTTGGCCTGCTTTGACAACTCGATACAATTGGATATTCTGTTGGCGAGTGTTCTTGATCTGTGTGTCCAGGATCTGATCAGTTGCAGCTTGTTCCATGCAATCTGGATTTAATTCTGTGGGTTTGAGCTGTTCTGCAATGTCGGATGTGTCTAGCAATGGTGGAAAGTATGGCCGAAGGCGGTCCACATTGAACACTGGGTGCAGGCCAAGGAATGGGGGAATGCTGAGCTCAAATGCATTGTCTCCCATAGCCTTAGTAATGGTGTAAGGACCATATCAGAGTGGTCTCAATTTCCGATAGGCTCCAGTAAGGCGTTCCTTTTGCAAATGCAACCAGACTTTGTCGCCCACCTGAAACTTGTGTGGCACCCGATGTTGATCATGTCGCTGCTTGTACTTGGCATTTGATTTCTCAAGAATGTCATGGACCTGCTGGCGAATATGTTGGATGCACTCAATGAAGCTGGTGGCCTTATCTGTTTCGGACTGGACATGAGCTGAATTCATGTGAGTAGCTGCAAGTGGAATGGCCACATCAATGGGGCATAGTGGCTGGAATCCAAAACCCACCTGAAAAGGGCTATGGCCAATGGAGCTGTGAAGAGCTCGATTGTAGCTGTGCTGAACATAGGGGAGGCTCTCATCCCATGTGCGTGGATGCTTTGAGTTATACATGCGCAGAATGTGCACAATCATCCTATTGACAACCTCTGTCTGGCCATCAGTTTGAGGATGGAAGGCTGTGGACTTCGTGAGTTTGGTGTCCAGCATTGACCAGAGATTGGACCAAAATGTGCTGAGAAACCGACTGTCCCGATCTGAGATGATAGACTGTGGGATCCCAAAGTGCACCCACACTCGTTCAAAGAAGAGTTTAGCAGTGGCTTCTGCTATGATATTCTTCTTGCAGGCCACCATAATGGCCATCTTCGAGAACCTGTCGACGACCACAAAAACACAGTCATTTCCACGCTTAGTGGAAGGAAGGCCTGACATGTAATCCATGGAGATGGATTCCCAAGGTCGACTAGGGGTAGGCAACGGGGTATAAAGGTCATGCTTCTTAATGGCCGGTTTGGCAATGGCACAGGCAGTACATGATCAGATGTACTTCCCAACATTCTGTCGAAGATTCGGCCAATACAAATAATTTTGCAGTACTGCCACTGTTTTCTCGACCCCGAAATGCCCAGCAGCCCGACTGTAGTGTGCTTCCCAAATCATCTTGGCACGCTCGCTTGAAGGAACACAAAGGTGACCGAGGTGGCATAATAGGGCATCCTGGAGGTGAAAATCTGCAACCTGCCAACCCTCCAAGAGTGTCTGGTATGTGTGGCCGAATTCTGGGTCGCTTTTGTAGAGAAGTGGCCAATCAGAAGTCTCGTGCCCACAAGAGTTGAGCACGATGGTTAGCGCCATGATCGGTGGTCGACTGAGGCAATCTGCAACATTATTGGTGCTGCCCTTTTTATACTTGATATTCAAGTGAAACTGTTGCAGGTATGTAGACCACTTCTGATGGCGATCATTCTGCAATTTCCCTTGGGTCCGTATGAACTGCAGAGGTCGGTGGTCTGTGTGGATGACCGTTTCCTTCCCCAATATGTAATGCTTCCATTGTCGGCAGGCCTGTACAATGGAATACATCACTTTATCATAAGTGGGGTACTTCCGGACTGTGTCTGAAAGTGTTTCACTGTGATATGCCACTGGATGTCCATGTTGAGTAAGGACTGCCCCAATAGCATAGTCAGAGGCATCTGTCTCGACCTCAAATGGTTGTTGTAAATCTGGTAACGCGAGCACTGGTGCCGTGTAGAGGCGATCCTTCAACTCCCTGAATGCCTTCTGTTGAGATTCAGACCAAAAGAATTTTGCTTTCGCCCCGCCCTTGGTGACTTGACTCAAGGGCCAAGAAATATGAGAAAACCCCAACACAAACCTGTGGTAGAAGTTGGCAAGACCTAGAAAGCTGCGGAGCTCTGTTAGAGTGGTTGGAGAGGGCCAATCCCGAATGACTTGGATCTTGGCTGGATCGACATGCACCCCCTGTTCATCAATGATGTATCCCAGATACTGAACCTGGGTCATGCCAAAAGTGCATTTCTCCAAATTGGCACATAGCTTGTGTTGCCGCAGTGTTTGGAGAACCTGTCGGATGTGGTGGAGGTGCTCTTCGCAACTCTGGCTGAAGATCAGAATTTCATCCAAGTATACTACTACAAAGGAGTTGGTGAATCGCCGCAAGATGTCATCCATTAGCCTCATAAAGGTTGCAGGAGCATTCGTCAATCCGAAAGGCATGACCAAACATTCGAAGAGGCCCTCCTTGGATTTGAAGGCAGTCTTCCACACATCGGAGGGTTCGATTGGTACCTGGTGATATCCCGACTTCAGGTCGATCTTGCTGAAATATTTCGCCCCCTTTAGTTGGTCTAGGAGGTCATCAATCTGCGGGATTGGGTACCTATTACAGACAGTGATCTTGTTCAGCGCCTGATAGTCAATACAGAGTCTCCACGCCCCATCCTTCTTCTCTACCAACACGCTCGGGCTCCCACAGGGCGAAGAACTCGGACGGATGTGACCTTTTTGCAGGAGCTCCTGAATCTGCCTCTTGATTTCATCGTTCTCCAGAACGGAGCGCCGATAAATTGGTCCATTGGGTAGCGGCGCACCTGGGGTCAGATCGATGGAGTGCTTGACTTGACAGTGCAGAGGAACCCCTGCCGGGGAGGTGAAGATATCCTCGTATTCCTCCACAATCTTGTCCATCTGTAGTTGTCGTGCAGAGGGGCCCCGTTTGGAGGCCACAGCCACTGTCTTCTTCTTTCCTTGAGGGCATATCATCAGGAAAACAAATTTCCTGGTTTTGGAAATGATCTTACTGCATTGTTTTGCAGTAATCAAAGAGAGGGCGGCAGGTGGTGCTACCTCTGGTATCCTGAACAACTTATTTCCCAATGTAATAATAACAGCACGGGGCCATGATTCATACACAGCATGTCGCTTCCACAAGTATGGTTGTCCTAGTAATACATCACAAACTTCAAGGGGAGCAATGTCACACAATACCTCATCCGTGAAGGGCTTGATGTTGTATGGAAGGCGACACTGCTGGCTCACGCGAAGATCTCGTCCTTGGTGAAGCCACCCAATGGTGTATGGTTGTGGATGTGCTGTGGTCGGTAAGCCTAACCGCTTCACGACCTCTGCCGAAATGAGGTTCTTTTGACTCCCGCTATCAACAATGAACTGTATCGGGGAGCCCTTTACCCACATCTGGGAGTGGAAGAGACGCTCCTCCTCCTCTGGATCTTCGGGTTCATTTTTCTGGATCTTTGCGGTAGCAACAGTGGCGCTGGGGTCCGCATCAATGATCTGCTTCCCTTTTTCATACCCCTTATCGGGTTTTGACTCAGATTCGGAACATGCATCTGATTCTGAAACCTTTAGCTCAGCCACCAGTGACTGCTTGGCCCGACACTCACTTGTGTTGTGAGTGGAGCTCTTATGGAACTCGCACCATTTTCCAGTGTCCTTTCTCGGCTTCGCGGCGCTGTTCTTTGCTTGCAGCTTCGGCTGGTTGTCTTGGGTTGTCCCGCCTTGGCTTTGTCCTTTGTTCTGTGGTTTAGGGGCACCTTTCCCCTTCTTTGGATTCGAAGATCCAAAGTCTCGCTTCTTTTGTTTAAACTTCTGCTCGACCTTGACGGCATACCGGTATGCTGCGCCGAGCGAGGGGATGTTTAGGAATTGTATTTCTTCCTGGATGTACTTGTGCAGGTAGCCATGGTATTTGAGTATCAAATGTTGCTCCGAATCCTTGATACACAACTTTGTGCGAAGGGTATGGAAAAGATTGGTGAACTCCGGCACGTCTTGGTCCCTTCCCTACCGCAGCGTGGTCCAATTTATGTATTCATCCTCATAGCTCCCGACAGGGTAGTACTGCTCCTTGATGGCATCCCGGAACGAATCCCAGGTGGGTGCGGCTGAAAATAGTGAGCTAGTACTTTCATCCTTCTGCTCGCAGTAGGTTTCCCACCAGTCCTTGACATGGGGGGCTGCTTTGAGGAGAGCAAAAACAATCTTTTCCCGACTCGAAAATTCATGAACAAAAAAATAACCCTCTAGCAGATTTAACCATTTATCTACGGCATCTGCATCTATCTGACACTCGAATATGGGGATTTCAAAATTAACTTGTACCTTAAAGGGTGTGGCGTTTCCAGAGTAGCTACTGGAAGCCGATGCGTTGCTTCTGGGTAGCCGCTGAAGGATCTAAGCAAAGCTGTCCATCATCGCGTTCCGTTGTCGCTCGAGGGCTTCTTCGAGCAAGATTTTGATGGGATCTCCTGCCCCCTCGTCTTTCTTCTCGTCCGCCATGGGAGGCCGTCGGGATTTGCGAGGCTGGTCTTGCAAAGGTTCAACCAGTTCAAGCCCTAACTCCTTATATCCCAACCTTGTTGGGGACATGTAAAGAAAAAACAGAGAAAAAAGCAGACCGCTCTGATACCACTGATCCGGATTTAAACAGGAACACAACAAATTACAGAGATAACCATATACACAAAGATGCAGCAGAAATAATACTTCATTTCATTAATGGAAGATACTGAAATATGCTTACAATTAGAAATGGAAAATAAACCAGCTAGGGCGATGGTAGCTTATCTCTGAGAAGAGATGTGATGGCTACATGCCTCTGAACTGTGTTACAATGAGGCTCGAAGGCCTATTTATTGTTGAGAAACAATGGAAAACCCTTAACATTCCAAAACCTAACCCTAGGAGATGAAACGCCAAACTATGGGCCCCGTTTGGGGGTAAGTTGGTACATCAACTTCCCGGGGTCGTAACTTTGGCACATGATCTCCGTTTGACGCGTACAATAGCTCATTAGAAAGATCTATCCGAGCACTATCATTGTTGGAACGAGCAACATTGGTCCATTCCATGGACCCATGTTGCCCTCGGATTCCCCAAAAAACGTCGTTTAGGGCCTCAAAACGGCTCCGGAAGTTCAGGACCCGAAAAACTGCTAAAAATAGTAAGTTGTGCTACAATTAAGGAAACTGAAAATGCTGAGAAAGACGTTGGTGGGGGTCCAGGTGGACTTGGCAGGTGGCCACCAATATCCACCTGTATCAGATATCGTTTCCAATCTGTTAACGAGCTGGAAATGACAAGCACTCGACAACCTTTTCATATTTAGAGAGTCTGAAAAGAGCTTAAAGAGGACTCCATTTTGAGGAACGAGTGGTGTCTATGGTAGCAACTAGTTCTGGTGATGTTAGAACTTCTCAAAACATGTGTATTTATGTGAAGAGGCTGGCTAATAAGACCACTCATTGCAACTGTTCCTCAAAAAGGGTAAAACAACCAAGTGAAAGTGTATGATTGGCCAAGGGGATGGTGGCGATGGGATGAAAACAACCAAGGCTCATCTAACAAAAAACGCTGATAGAATGGAAATCACTAGGGTTAAAAATAGAACTGGGTTCATTTTTACACAAGCTTGAACCATAGGGAAGTATGCTTGGATTCAATTTCATGTTTACACAATCTTGAAACGAAGAACTATGCTTGAGACTGGTTTCATTTTTACACAAGCTTGAAATGAGGAAAAACTATGCTTGAAATTGGTTTACATGCCCCCAGCATGATGAAAGGGAGAGTCTCCTGTAATCAGATGGAAGTTGCTGCGGTGAAGCAGGACGTTTATCCAACACCTTCCTGGCTTCGTCCAGATAGGGACAAAGGTGAATGGGGTGATTCCCTTCTCATAACCTACAGGGAAACTTAACTTTACCACTAGGTGCTTGTCCCCCAAGCTTCATTACATTCACCTAAGTAGACTACTCGTGGATATCAGGTGGATGGAATGAAGGTTCATTTATGAGATCAAGTGAAAGACTCGACTGGGATTTTACGAGATCTACTCAAAGACTCGACTTGGAACTTTGCTCCAAGGGACCTTGTTTCATTTTTTAAAGAGCTTGACACAAGACAAGGAACTCTGCTCTGATTCCTTGTTTCATTTTTTAACGAGCTTGACACAAGACAAGGAATTATGCTCATACTCCTTGTTTCATTTTTTAACGAGGTTGACACAAGACAAGGAACTATCCTCATATCCTTGGTTTCATTTTTTAACGATGTTGACACAAGACAAGGAACTATCCTCATATTCCTTGTTTCATTTTTTAACGAGGTTGACAAAAGACAAGGAACTATCCTCATGGACCTATTTCATTTTTTAATGAGGTTGACATAGTAAAAGAACTATCCTCATACTCTTTGTTTCATTTTTTAATGAGGTTGACATAGTAAAAGAACTATCCTCATACGCCTTGTTTCATTTTTTAATGAGGTTGACACAAGACAAGGAACTATCCTCATATTCCTTGTTTCATTTTTTAACGAGGTTGACACAAGACAATGAACTATCCTCGTGGACCTGTTTCATTTTTTAATGAGGTTGACACAGTAAAAGAACTATCCTCGTATTTGTATCACAACTAATAAGAGGTCATGAAGGAGAGATCTGGTTCCAATTCCCCCAGTACATGATGTACAACATCACTGAAATGATCGTCAATTGATGTAAGTATGGAACGGGTTTCCACATAATTAACCTATGGTGGGGATGATACCATTGGTACAAAAGGACCATTTAGGGAATATGGTTGACTAGGAGCCATATTTGGACCGGGAAATGAAAGCTGGTCAACAGTGACAATTTTGCCTTCATACGGGAAACAAATCACTCAAAAGAGTGTTGAAACAATAGCTCCCATGTCATAAACATAGTCACGCCCTAGAAGTAAATTGTAATCTAAAGGGCCTGGGACTACCATCACATTTAGATAAACGATTTTTCCTCCCAAAGTAATTGGTAACTAAGGGAGGATCCCTAACAGTTGACTGGTTCCTCTGTTAAAAGCCAACAGATTTTGGGTAACTAGCACAAGCAGTGGCGAACCGAGCGCTTACCAAGAAGTTGAGGAAAGGATACTCACTGATGCACCTTCATCTATAATAGTTCCAAATACAATCATATTACAAACTTGTACTATGATCTGGAAAGGCACATAAGAAGGAAGGCGGAATCATGCCAGTCGATTCCAATGAAGGGAAGTGACTAGACTACTTGGAGGGGGTACCGTAGAAACGAGAGAATTAACCCCTTGAGTTACGAGAACTGGAGGATTTTCCTCCTGTCTTGATGGAACAAGAGGAATACTCCCAAGCTCCTTAGAATCTGAAGAAACAAAAAGAACTTGAGTGGTATCATATTCACTCTCTCCAGGAAAGGTACGATTATCTAAAGGTGAAATCGAGTCAACTCTTTCCTTGACCTGTTGATTTAGGTCGAGTATAAACTCATAGGATTCACTTTCAGAGAGAGTGGGTTCGACCGATGGTTGATTTTTAGTCAATTCATCAACTAGTGAAGGATTTAGGGAGAGTTTCCTGTAACTAGATGGAAGTCGCTACGGTGAAGCAGGATGGTTATCCAACACTTTTTTGGCTTCTTCCAGATAGGGACAAAGGTGGATGGGCTGATTCCCTTCACATAACCTATAGGAAAACTTAACTTTACCCTTCTTTCCATGAACTTTACTACCACTAGTTGATGGTTTGTCACCAGCATGATCTCCAGAAGTTGATGACACAGGATGATGTGAATGAGAAGACCATTCTTCTAAGATCTGAGGAATATCAGGACAATTTCGAAGAAGATGGTCTCCTGCACAAAGTTTGCATGGATATCGAACTTTGTGAGGTTTGATGGGTGGTTTCTCATCAAATTTTGCATTCAAAGCAATAGTTGCTTGGCTGCCTCTCTGCTGAATTTGCTTCTTCTTCTTCTTAGCCACCCGGTTACTAGTACCAATACTTTCACCAGGTGAAGAGGAAGAAGGGGAGAAAGAAACAACCGAGGAAGAAGGCAAAGGGTCAACTGTAGGATCAACTGGAGGTTGATTTTGTCTAGTTGGAGGTGTACTCGATTGCGGAGAAATCATGACATTTTGAACCAAAGAGGTTGAAAACAACCATACTGGAAAGCCAATGGTAAGTCTCGGTAGGGATAATGTAGCCATATAAGGAGCACCAATATTTCCAAAAGGAGGAAAAGGACTAGGAGTCCCATCAAAAGGAATTCCTTGATCGGTGAACTCCAGATTTGTCTCCATATGTTTCAACCTAAGATCAACTAAGGAGTGAGCACGGTGAACCAAGAAGTACAGGCAAGCAATCTCCCCGAATGTTGTGTTCAGTGTATCACAGTTTACAAGGTAGCCGACTCAGTTACTTAAGGATGGATAGAAACCTAGAGTTTTCCTCCCATATATACCTGAAGGTACGTGGAGACCCAGTATGTATAAGCACTGTCTAATAAAAAACCGTATAGTGAGAGCATTCCCATATACTTTACGTACTGTAACACTGCCTTATATACCTGAAGGTATGTGCATGAGGTACGATATACACACGTATGTGGAATGAGGTATCACACTCAGGATGTATTGTAGACAAGTTAGCGACAACTGCTTTGTTTTATGACGCCGGAACATGTATCTAGCCTAGAACCACTAAATGTTTTTTGTTAGGTGACAATGGTCCATTAGGTAAATTCAGATCAATTTTAAGTTGATCTTATTTAGAATTTGCCTTTCAAGGTTAACCACGTGATGTATGTTTTCAATTCCTAAAACGAAACTAATATGATAAGCATTCTTTCCATTCAATTTAACAATGAAAATCCTTAACTAGTAGGGATAGAGCAATCAGATCATTGACAAAGAGCAAAGAGAATATCTAATGCAATTTCCCTAACTATTCCTTTAAAGCATTCACAAACTACAAGATGAATGATGCAAGTTTTTCTTTTTGATTTCCTTAATGTGAATATGAACAAAAGGAAATATGCACATACGATCAATCAATATTTAATAAGAATGGAGACTTTGATGACAATTCTGATTTGAAGGAAGAGAAGACTTTACGACACTTTCTTTCGAATGAAGATTAATCAACTATATCCTAACTTTGACTATTGATCAATAATGACAAAGAAAACATGAAGAAACATTAATCAATCCAATCAAAGTTGGGTTAGACCAGGAGATAGCGACTCACTTTCTAAGACATAGCATTCATTAAACAATCAACAAACAATCATACAAAGAAAATTTGGCAAAAAACTGTTTCCAAAGGTGGGAAACTAATCCTAGGAGGATCAATGCAGCCCAGAGTGGGAGACAGTGCACTTCAGAGCTCTGTCCCTAAGCCAGGGGTGCTCTGCAGCGCACTGTGTCCATCAAAATCCTGCACTGGCAACAGTTAGCATTTCAAGAGGCAATTTGACACAATTTTGACCAATTTTTCAATGCACACAACTGAATTACAATCTATGAACACAAATAAGGTCTACAAGGATGTCTTAGGAGGTGGATAAGCTACTAGGAAAGAGGATTCTTCCCCAGTATGGTCGCCAATTTTTTTTTAAGAATTTAGTATCTATGAATAAATATTAATTCCCTAGATAAGTAGTTGTATCTAGAACAACAATTTAAAATGTTTTAGACTTTTCCTATAAGCAATAGATAATATGAGAAGATATAAGGCCTACCTATAGTTCCGATTTCCTCTCGTCTCCCTTGTATCTATTCCATCGCTCCTTCCCGTACTTAATCTGCTTGAGAAGTACCCTGTAAACACAACAAAAGACAAAAACCGATAAAAGCATACGATATATTGAATATAAGTGAAAGGAATCAGATAAAATTCACACACATAAGCATTATGAAATAATACAAACATATGGGAAAAAGGATGAAACACTTTATTAGATAGAAGAAGGAATTAAAACCATTGGTGTCTGATTCAAAGCCATTCCTCCAGCTTGGATCCCATCCACATCACATAAAAAGCGTGACAAACTTGTAGCATCACAATACTTGCTTCAAAGCCAAATCTCATAGTAGAATTATCTCCTTACAATTCAACATAATCCAGCCCCTGATCACTTATATGGGTGGTCAATTTATAGGAAGATGAAGGAGGTTTTGTCATTAATGGTGGCATTGAATGGCCTTCCATACTTAGAATTAGTTCCATATAGGAAGGGATGAGAGGATAGGATGCACCTTAACTCATTCCTCATCCATTTTCGAGCTCATAAGAGTTGATAAGTGAGGTAACCTTCTAGATGACTCCGAAAGATAAGAATATTCCCCAAACCCTATGTGAATTTTGCTCATTCTCGCCCAACGTAGGTGAAAGGAAGCCTAAGTGCTTTGCAGAGCACCCTGGCAGTGGAATTAACTGCTCTGCAGTGCACCTTCATAAGGGCTTACTTGCGCTGGTCCCTCTAGAGGCTATTTCTGGATGTCTTCAAGTCATGAAACTGTCTGGGAAGGAGGAATTCAAAGGGGTGACTTGTTCATGGCATGAAGCAACTAAAATTAGGGTTTGATGAGCCTTAAAACACTGATCTGTATGTTGGGATTTGATGTGCCCAAATGGATCTGTAACATGAGGAGATGAGGAAGGTCTCGCCAAGGTCTCTCTGCGAAGTGCCATTCATCTGATAAGGCAAAGAATTCCATGAATACCGCCTCCACCCACACCACCATTGGCTTCACTGCCATCACCTCCATATTCATTCGTACCAACTCCACCACCACCGCGATTCAATATGGCAAGCACAATGAAGTTGCATGTGTTCAAAGGTTTGGGAAATGAGGATCCGAACCAATTTTGGTTCATTGTAAGGGTTGTATGGGAAGCACAAGGTGTTACAGATGACCATATAAAGAACATGACACTGGTTAGCACCCTGCAGGATTGCACATTGACCTGGTATATTAAGTACTCCAACGATAACCTGAATGCGAGAGTCATGGATATGCAAGAAACGCTAAATAGATAATTTAACAGGCCTAAATCTGAAGTGCAACTGATCATTGGATTTAAATAGATTACGATGTTACCAGGTGAGACTCCTTGGGAGCTAGATCAGAGGATGAAATATATGATTCGTAAAGCCAATATGAATCTAATGGATTGACAACATTGCGAGTGGTTTATAGCTTCACTACTACCACATTTAAGGAGTGCGTTATCGCAGCAAAAGACAACGAATCGGGCAGAGGCCATAGAGATTTCTATGAGGCTACATGAGACCTCGATGCAGGATCCTAACCTAGGAGTTCAACAGATCCACACGCAACTGAAGAATATGTGCCTTGAGATG
Source organism: Pinus tabuliformis (assembly GCA_031772625.1). Taxonomy (NCBI): domain Eukaryota; kingdom Viridiplantae; phylum Streptophyta; class Pinopsida; order Pinales; family Pinaceae; genus Pinus; species Pinus tabuliformis. The sequence goes on along the minus strand of CM062814.1, from coordinate 952,290,905 downwards.
CAGAGTCTGAAACAGGATAGGACGTTTTGACTAGAAGTGCGTGAAGAAGTATGGTGTATGAAATGCAAGAGTCAGGGTCATGACAAAGACCACTACCTTGTTTTTACAAATTATCTCGTAGGAGGAGGACCAATGCTTTTAAGGTCAGAAACTAAAGCAGGACCTAGTGCGGTGCTTGCTTTGTGGTTCGCGATCTATCAAATAGCTGGAAAACATGCCACGGACAATTGTCACTTGTTACAGAAGTATACGCAAAATTCGCAACAGTTGTTCTGCAACTTTTGTAGGTCGGTGGGACATGATGAGTGCACTTGTAGAAGCTATGAGTTGATTATGGATAGAACTCCCACCTACCGAGTTCAGGCCGAAACTCGGCCCCTTGACTAGAATGTAGAAATGGCGCGAACAATATTTCACAGGCGCGGACGAGGCCGAGGTGGAGGAGGACTTGGAAGAGGTCGCGGACAGTTGATTTTCTACAATTGCGAAGGGCTAGGACATTATGTCCATGATTGCATGAATCCAATGCGCTCCTCATGTTTGTATTGCATGATGTTTGATGACGAGACAGAAGATTGTCCTATGCTGATAGCTAGGATATGCGACAAAGGAGTGCTATCGCCTCCCCTGACTCAAAACTTGCAGATGATGAGGTCTGAGCCGCGCGGGGAAGATCTAAATGTGAACATTATGCTTTGAAGTGGAATCACGACAAGAGATGACAAAGGAAAACAACCAGAAGATAGTACTTGGGTTCGCAAAGCTTCGGCGAAAGAAGCGGAGTTTGATTTGGAGCACACTCAGGAAACCTTCATGGAAGCTACAAAGAGCTTCGGTTATGCCTCCACTTCAGGAAGAAAAGATAAACCAAAGTTGGAAATGGACCCATCTATGCTCACAATGTTCCTGGAAACTTGTATGAAATTACTGCGCGATAGTAAGGATGTGAAAGGATTACAGGAACTCATCAACAAATGTGTTGGGACCGCACCAGGAGAATCACGCGTAGTCCGGAAAATTGGAAAGCATAAGACAAGGACAGGACTAGAAATGAGGCTAACCGCACAGATCAGAGAATATGAGATGGATCAAGTCATCCTCGATTTGGGATCGGATGTGAATGTTCTGCCAAAATATACAAGGGAGTGAATGGGAAGACTTGCACTGCTGTGGTCTCCAATTTAGCTAAGAATGGCAAACCAGCAGAAAATAATACCCATGGGGCGATTGCAGGGAATAACTGTGGATATTGAGGGAGCGTGTGTGCTAGCTGATTTTGAAGTGATAGAGATTTTTGATGACATCAATCCCTACCTCGCGGTCCTAGGAATTGACTGGGCCACTGACATGAATGGGGTAATTAATCTAAAAAAAGTGGAAAATGATCTTTGAAAAAAAGTCACTACACGTAATTATACCCCCGGACCCCGCTAAAGGATCGTGCTATATGTAGCTGGTCCACGACTATGAAAGTGATGATGATCTTGACTGCATTTACAAGATAACAATGCGAGACCAAGACTGGGTGAATCCCACCGCGGATAGGCAGATTACATGGGAGCGTGAGAGTTCCTACACTTCAGATTCTGACAAAGAAGTAGAACAATGGCAGAATCAGTTACATGAAGTAACTACGTTGAACTGAAATATGATGACAAGGTCGCTGCATTGTGCGTCGATAGAAGTAAGAAATATACCTACTTATGATGGTTTAAATGGGGTACATACATTCTTGGATGCATTTGAAAGGGAGGTGACGGAAAAGCAATGCTTCTAGGCCTTGGACTGGGTACTGTGCGCTACGCTCGCAAGATGGTGGGGTACGTACAAGGGAAGCTTTGATGATTGGCGCGAATGTAGGAGAATGACACACACACGACTTGGGAAGCCTAAGGTGCGATTGATAGACAAGTATGATGGGCAGGATGATCCGCACGCGCATCCGGCCAAGTGGACGCAGGCATATGGAGAAGAGCCACAATCTGCACAAATGCACATGAACTTCGCACTAAAATACATGGTCAATAAGCATGTGTTAAGGGGGGCAACCTTGTAGATGGCTCTTAATGTTAAGAAGACATTATGCAAGAAGAGCAATTGCGCAGAAACCTTCAACAAGGTATGCAACACGCAGCGAAGTGATTGGGACCTACGCCATACCTGTAGTGTTATGGGCTTATCGAAGGACATGCAAGAAACTAACGGGACAGATGCCTTTTAGGCTTGTCTATGGATTGGAAGTCGTAATGCCTATGGAATACATCGTGCCTAGTCTGCGCATAGCAGCACTCACAGTTATGATGGATCGTGGAGCCCTGGAGGAGAAGCTCGCGCAACTGGAAGAGCTTGAAGAAGAACAATTTTTGGTTGGATTCCACCAACAGGTTCAAATGATCCAAAAATGGATCCTGGATAAACCTCTAAGTCTAAAAGAATTCATGTATGAGGTAAAAGGTGCCAAATGGCATAAGTCCTTTGTAAATCAAAGGAAAATGAAAGTCGCAAGATGCTCTCAGAAATAGTCTCATTGCAGAGATCTTCTCATTCTGAATCCAACGTAACTTGAATGGGCGAAAACAGACTCTGGATGGAGGAGTTATTATAAAATGAAAATTTCCCTATGTCCTTAGAAAAGGAGGCAATTTCATTAAATTTTGAACTATATTGAAAATTTTGATTTTAGTATAGGCTCATGGGCCAATCCACAACTGACATGTGGTAGGCTAGGATTGGGCCACATGGTCTTGTTTGATTGGTTAAGAGGAAATATCGTATCACAATTATTTATAAGGGAAAGGACCTCGGGCCATCAGCGATTGCGATAAGCGATTGCTGCTTTATCGCTTCACCCAGATTCATGGGAGGACTTAACAAAGGCCGAGGCCGATGCGACATGCGACTACGATCATCGATATCGGTGGATCACTGTCGGTGATCCCAAAAGGGAAGGACCTCGGGCCGATGCGACTTGCGACTGCAATCGCTGATATCTGTGGATCACTGTCAACAATCCCAAAAGGGAGGAACCCTGGGCCATGCAACTGTGATCAGAATCAGACTCGAAAGGGTTCCAAAATATAAATACATAATATTTCAAATCTGTACCAAAGCCATTTCGATGGGTTTTTGCGATATTTTCCATGTTTTAATATATTTACAAAATACAAAGGGGCAGGCCTTAGAGCCATTGCGACTTACGATAGCGACCTATGGGTGGACCTGATAGGAAAATAAAGCACAGTTATGGGAATTTCAAGCCTGGAATTGTGTTTTTATGCAGATTGTCCCTTGTTTTTACATCGTTCTCCGTGTAAATAGAGAACAATTGTTTCAGAAGAATTTGAAGCACCGATTTCCCTTCCATGCAAACAAAAGGCCACCATACCTTGGGACGTTATCAATGATTGTTAAATGCTCTAGAAGGAAGGTGAAGGGACAACAACCGGGAGCCAGAGAGCCTGAGAGTTGAAATGAACAGACAAGCACTGATGGGCTTAAAAAATCCGTTCCATAACAGAAATGGAGTTGGTTGAGTCTGAGAGCACAATTGATTCATTTGCTTGGAGGTAGAGCGAAGCACTAATAACACAGAGGGTGGTGAATTCTGATTCGTGGAGGCAATATGATGGTCAGGAGGAGTTCCAAGAAGCTCATGGAGGCCTGTAATGCTCAGTGAATGTGTGGGTAGAGTTGGAGCACTGAGGAACCCATTGGGAGGCTCAGTGTGCCAGAGCGCTTAACAGAGTGAAGCCACCAGAGGTTGGAGGTAGCGCATAAATACTTCAGTGAAGTATCAGACAACAAAGAGACCAACTGCTCGAGCTGTTGCTGGTGTTGTTTGAGTTGAAGACAGAAGAAGGATTCTAGAGACAGTAAACAATTCTAAGGGAGTCAGAAGCTAGAAACACAAAGGAGTCTCAAAGAACTAACTAAAAGAATTAGTGCAGAGAAGCCTAGAACTATTTGCAACTAAAGGACAGCCAGGGGTAAGATGGTATTCTGAGCCCATTGGTTCATTTGTAAACCATATGGAGTTGAGTCAAGGACTTGTAAAAAATTTAGCCATAATCCCAAATAGTCTAATTGAGTTGATTAGATCTCAAGGAGACGTAGCCCAAGATATCAGGGTGAACTCCATATTACATTGTTGTCTTATGTGTTTGCTTCTTTGCTGCATTATTCATTTCTATATGCATTTATGTATATGTTCAAGAACATTTAAATATTAGCATACACAACATATTTTAAAGCACATAACAACCAACAATAAAAACAAGCATATGCCTATATTTTCAAGCATTTCTTAATGCCACATTGGTTAATCATAAAATACTTGGGAAAATTCAATCTTTGGAAGTGGGAGAGGTTCTTGTAAGCTAGACAAGAAGCCTAAGAGCCCCATTTTCAGATCAGGTGGTATCGGAGCTTAAGATTGATAACTTACACCTTTAGGAAGGTTATTTCAGAATGCTTTATTGACAGAGCAAAGATTGCTTGTTTGAAAGGTGTTGAAAAACAAGAGGGTGATTGTATGCTTGTTTGCAGACTGACTATTTGCTGAGTTTGCAGAGGTGAAGGGAAAGATATTGATAGGGCTAAAGGCATTCTTCTATCCCAAAGGACCTCAAGGCAATGTAAAGCACAAGAGGTTTATTGCAAGAGGTTGCTTAAATAATCTCTTTATTTATCTTGTTGAAGTCCTTTTGTTCATTGGCATAATGACAACTTCTACAAGTGGGTCCTCAAATTCTGCTCTCTTCACAAGACTCTTTGATGAAGACATGAAGCAAGAATTATCCACCATGATGGATATGGTGAGAGAAATATATGAGGATGGAAGGAAGAGAAACATACTTAGAAAGTAGCTAAATTCCATGAAGGAAGGGAAGCAATTGCTTGTTGACAAATTGCAGAAATGGAGAGGCAACTTCATATTGCAAACATGAACCTAAAAAGGATGCATGAGTTGGAGTCACAGCTCTTTGTTTCCCAAGAAGCCTTAGTCAAGTATCAGCTTGAAGAAGAGGTAATCTATTCCAGTTTGTCTTGAAACTCTTCTAAGAATACTTGTATTGGTTCTTTTGAAAAACATACTAAAGGCATAGGTTCCAAGCTAATGTCCAAGATGCACTATGAAGGAAAGGGCTTGGGAAAGCATGCACAAGGTATTATTGAACCAATAATGGTTGAGGAAAGGCCTAAGTATTTGGGTCTTGGCTATGGATAGTCGTATGGAGAAAGTTCCAAAGCTGCCATGAAGGCCACTAAAATCCTTACAAGAAGGAGTTTCATTGCAGGTCCTCTATCTCAAGAGTGTGAAGATTGTGTTCAAGAGGAATGCAATGGCTTGAAAAATCATTTGCAAGATGTAGGTGTTCAGAAGCACACCCTTGAACCAGAGAGTTGTGAAAACTCTAACAACCTTGAAGAGATTGGTGGGATTCCAAAGGGAGCCACTTCTTCATTTGCTTCACCTCCTCATGAAGGAAATAAAGGTGAAAGAGGCAGGTATAAATCTGGTGCTAACCATAGTCCTTTTGATTTTGAAAAACATGATAAATTTCCACATAGATATGGAAAAAGAGTTGCTTGTTCCTTTTGTGGTTTGGATAACCATCATGTTTCTAGATGTTGGAAGAGAATGGCCACATACAAGAAACTTTTGAAGGAAAAGAAGCAAGCAGCCAAAGGTCCATTGGACAAGGCAAATCATGCTGTCAAGAGGATGCATATGTGTTGCACTTACTGCCATAAGCAAGGGCATCTTGCTGAAAGGTGTTGGACTCTGAATCCAGCAATGCTTCCACTAAAGCTGAGGGAGAAGGTGGAAAGAGAAGATGGCAGAAATGGAAAGGAAGATTCCATGACTGATGTGTCTTAGAATGATTCACATATTGATGCTGATGTGTAGACAAAGGAAGGACCTTTGAAATGGATTGGTAAGAAATGGTTAGAGTTCTTATCCAATTAAAGATTGCATGTCTATTGATGCATCTGTTTGCATTTCTTTGTTGATGGAATGCAAGTTGTAGGATTTTACCAAGAAGGTGAATGGAGAAGTTGAGTGGGAAGCTCACTTTGTTGCTACAACATTATATTTTATTTCAGCTTCGAAAGTACAATGTGCTTAAGAAAAAGTTGAAGGATGAAATGCATGCATGAGATGATGTGCATGAACACAGGGATGTTGATGTTTTCCTTGTTTTCGGAACATGTGTGTGATTGAATTGAAGGGTTGATTGCTTTAAAGGCATGTTTTGTGGGCTTGTTGTCTAGTCCATCATTTGTATGCAGATGTAAGACATGGAGGTGTTCACAAGATGTGAAAAATCTGTTTCTTTTGTTGAAGCAGGAGTTTAGTCCATCCAGTTGTTGTCTGTATGCCTGTTTTTGTTAACAGTTGTTGTTGGAAGCTTGTCAAATAGGTACAAATGAAAGTTTTGTGGAGCAGATGTACTTCACATTTGTTTGAGCCACCTTGGGTCAATGATTAAGGCAAAGAAGCTCAAACTACCTTCTATGACCATTTCAGTAGAAGTTTTGCAGGAAGGAAAGGAGGAAGACAGTTCTTCTCAAGAAAACCAACCCATCCAAAGAAGGGAAGTGGTCAGAAACTTTGGTTCAAAGGCACTATGCAAAATCAAGTGTAGGGAGGTTGAAAGAAGAGGGTGAGTCACTCTCATTTACTATTCAGATCAGTATATCAGTCTTTTGGAGACCAAAAGTTCTATTAGTGGGAAGGCATGATCCAAAAATGGATCCTAGATAAACCTCTAAGTCTAAAAGACTTCATGCAAGAGGTAAAAGGTGTCAAATGGCACAAATCCTTTGTAAATCAGAGGAAAATGAAAGTCACAAGTTTCTCTTAGAAATAGTCTCATTGTAGAGATCTTCTCATTCTGAATCTAATGCAACTTGAATGAGCGAAAACGGACTCCGGATGAAGGAGTTATTGTAAAATGAAAATTGCCCAATGTCCTTAGAAAGGAGGCAATTTCATTAAATTTTGAACTATATTGAAAATTTTGATTTTAGTATAGGCTCACAAGCCAATCCATAGCTGACACGTGGCAGGCTAGGATTAGGCCATGTGGCCTTGTTTGATTGGTCAAGAGGAAATATCACATCGCAATTATTTATAAGGGAAAGGACCTTGGGTCATCAACGGTTGCTGCTTTATCGCATCGCACAGATTCATGGGAGGACTTAACAAAGGCCAAGGCCGATGTGACATGTGACTGCGATTGCCGATATTGGCAGATCACTGTCAATAATCCCAAAAGGGAAGGAACTCGGGCCGATGCGACTTGCAATTGTGATCGCAAGTATCAGCGGATCGCTCCGGGCGATCCCAAAAGGGAAGAACCCCGGGCCATGCGACTTGCGACTGCGATCGGAACCAGACCCGAAAGGGTTCTAAAATATAAATACATAATATTTCAGATCTGGACCAAAGCCATTTCCACGGGTTTTTGTGATATTTTCCATGTTTTAATATATTTACAAAATACAAAGGGGCAGGCCTTAGAGCCATTGCGACTTACGATAGCGACCTACGGGCGGACCCGATAGGAAAATAAAGCACAATTATGGGAATTTCAAGCTCAGAATTGTGTTTTTATGCAGATTGTCCCTTGTTTTTACAGCGTTCTTTGAGTAAATAAAGAACGACTGTTTCAGAAGAATTTAAAGCTCTGATTTCCCATCCGTGCAAAACAAATGGCCACCATACCTTGGTATGTTATCAATGACTGTTAAACGCTCTAGAAGGAAGGTGAAGGGACGGTGACCGGGAGCCAGAGAGCCTGAGAGCTGAGATGAATAGACAAGCACTGATGGGATTAAAAAAGCAGTTCCATAATAGAAACAGAGTTGGCTTAGTCTGAGAGCACAATTGATTCATTCACTTGGAGGTAAAGTGAAGCACTGATAACACAGATAGTGGTGAATTCTCATTCGTGGAGGCAGTATGATGCGTAGGAGTTCTGAGAAGCTCATGGAGGCCCATAATGATCCGTGAATGTGTGGGTAGAGTTGGAGCGCTGAGGAACCCATTGGGAGGCTCGGTGTGCTAGAGCACTTAACAGAGCGAAGCCACCAAAGGTTGGAGGTAGCGCATAAATACTTTAGTGAAGTATCAGACAACAAGGAGACTGACTGCTTGAGTTGTTGCTAGTGTTGTTTGAGTTGAAGACAGAAGAAGGATTCCAGAGATAGTAAACAATTCTGAGTGACTCAGAGAAGCCAAAGGCTCAAAGGAGTCTCAGAGCACTAACTGAAAGAATTAGTCGAGAGAAGCCAAGAACTATTTGCAGCTAAATGACAGCCAGGGGTAAGACGGTATTTTGAGCCCATTGGTTCATTTTTAAACCATATGGAGTTGAGTTAAGGACTTGTAAAAAAAATTCAGCCATAATCCCAAAGAGTCTAATTGATTTGATTAGAGCTCAAGGAGACGTAGCCTAGGATATCAGGGTGAACTCCATATTACATTGTTGTCTTATGTGTTTGCTTCTTTGCTGCATTATTCACTGCTATATGCATTTATGTATACGTTCAAGCACATTTAAATATCAGCATACACAACAGATTTTAAAGCACATAACAGTCAACAATAAAAACAAGCATATTCCTATATTTTCAAGCATTTCTTAATTCCGCATTGGTTAATCATAAAATACTTGGGAAAATTCAAGATTTGGAAGTGGGAGAGGTTCTTGTAAGCTAGACAAGAAGCCTAAGATCCCCATTTTCAGATCACCAAAACAGTGCGAAAAGGCTTGGCACGATTGACATATTAAGCTATGCACATTCAAGGTAAACAATTTGGTGTTGTTGTATGATAGTAATTTTGATAAATTCCCAGGGAAATTCAGAATGCATTGGTTAGGGCTGTATTTTATTAAGGAGATTACAGATGGAGGCACGGTACAATTTGTCAAGTTAAATGGAGAGCCCTTCCTAGGAAAAGTGAATGATAGTCATTTGAAGCCATACACAGGTGGCCCAACCACCTGACTAGCTGACCGCAGCATAGTCTTAGCGCTCCAGGCAGCTGAAAGGAGGCGCAAGACTATAAACTACTATGCTCGAGGATTGCGCGATGTCAGGACTGCGTGCAGTAGCAAAGTGTCATAGGGTCCGCGACAACGCTGGGGTAGCTGCGATGGCATGCAGGTCAGCCAAAAAGTGACCATTAAAGTCACTATTCACGATGTGATGCTTGGTTTGAGACCAAGTGGAGTGAGCGGTAGGCATTTAAGGCGAACTTGATGGGCTATATTCTTGAAAATCTGCGCCAATCTAGCATTAATGGATCAAATATGGGGGGAACGGTCAAATTCAAATTCAAAAGGTGATATAAATTAGAAAGGGTTGTCCAGCAAACACCACTTAGCAATTTGAGAACTGAGTTGTTGTGTGCTCAGATATTCATGAACTGAGGCTTGTTCGATCTTCTGAAAGCAAATTCGTTGCTTGAGAAATTGCCAGAGACACTGGGAGAATTTTGGAATCGCACTATGGAAGCACCCGAGGAAGCCATGTATACCAGAGCAATGACTGCTGAGGAAGCCACGCAGGAAATTACGGAAGTGGAAGCCCATAGAGCACCGAGCCGAGATAGTTGTTGAAATCCCTAAATCACCACGCATGCCGAGACCCAAGAAAGACAAGTAGGCCATGGTACTGTTGCACGTATCACCTAGAAATCCGCTGAGGACCAAGCTCACCATGGAAGAAAAGGGGAAGGCTATCAATTTGGAGGTCGATGAGGAAGAAGAGTTCGAAGAAATCCTAATTGAGGAAGAGGATGTAGAGATGGAGGTCGAAACCCAGGGTGCGGACCCTCTCACCAAATTGCCTGCATATGTTCCTCCACGAAAGGGTAAAGCAAAGGTGCCCAAAGATATAGATGAGAGAAAGAGTTCTTTGCAAACATCGCTGCTCCCAAATGACATTATTTTTGAAGGAGCGCACTTGGGATGAGTGCCCATCCTGAAATTTGAGGATTGGGACCTTGCGGATCACGAGAAGTTCCCGCTTCTCGCGACCACATAGCTAAGGCGCTAGAAGAAAGATGTGTCGACTGGGATAATAGAGTTGGAGCCGCACAAATGGCTGAGAGGTGTAAAGAAAGCAAGGTTACTAAACTTGCTCTGGGTGTTGCATTACCATCGTGCCCCAGTGACCAATTTTTTCGTCAAGCAGCTACTCTGCTTGGTGCATGATGGGTGCTTGTGGTTGGAGGAGCCCATCCCCATCACGGACCATCTGATTCATAGGACTACACGACTCCCTTATGTAGGGGAGGACCCAACGAACATTTTAGAAGGGAAGAGTGATGATTTGGCCATCATGGAGGCCATGAAAAAGAAATTTAAAATGGAGAAGAAGAAGTGAGGGTACGCCATTTCCAAAATCAACAAATTGGTTGTCAAGGTCATGACACAGATATTGGCAGGGAAGGTGATGAGAAAGTGTTGCGCGGATGACATGCCCGCGTTGGTGGTTGCACTAGCAGCACAATGCACAGAAGGGGTCCAGTTTAACTGGGCAAACTATCTATGCGGTGAGTTCCTTGAGAACTGTCGCGAGGCAGAGGAGCAAGGAAAAACCTTCACTATGCATGGTTTCTATTGTTAATAGTACTAGTGGCATGGGAATTGCCCAAAGATAGCCAGTTCCTGATGATCACGCAGGACCTTCCAGAGGCAGCGAGGTGTGCTTCACTGTGGGAAACCATGGATGCACAAAGGATAAGGGAAAGCAAAATATTCTGGGTGCTCATGGAAATGAATACCAGAATGGGGATTAATCGCAAGCCATGGTTATTGCCCATGGCCTACAACAGTCTGTAGATCTTCGCAGAGTTCAAAGTAGACTTCCACCATGTCTTTGTCAGGGCGTGGAAGGACCCTACGAAGACGTGGCATGAGCTACCCTATTTGGTGATCGATGATGTAATTTTCGTGGTCCTTGAGTCTTGGCCGCTGGGGTGGTGTGCTCCAGCTAGCTCTGCGATGGAAGTAGAGATGTCTGCCACGCAGTGGAAGAAGGAAGAGGTGAAGCTGTGGATGGTGCAACTAATGAAAAAACGCAAGAAGGAGGAAGCAACGACAAAGGACCAAGCAGCACACAACCCTGTGAAGTTGGTAGAGGAGCAATAGAGGCAACAGAAGAAGAGCGTGAAGGAAAGAAGTCATCTTCACCCGAGCTGGAGACCAATACAGAACAAGGTGGCGTGGACCCACAGACAATGACCACCCAGTTAAAACATCCGCGCCCAAGAGAGCAAGTAAGGCCATGAAAGAAGACGAAGGCCTCAAAGGCTTCGTTTGACCCGATCACCCTCACTGAAGGGGATCTACATGATACTGGCGAGACAGTGAAGGACGTCACCTTGAAGGCCCTCCAACAGTTTGAGGAGCAACACCAGATGGTGTTGGGGGCTCTCTAGACGCAGATACAGGAGTTGTAGGTGCGCACTCCACATGCTGGCACTGTGTCTACCAGCCTCGTAGTAGGCACATCCACGGCCAACGAAATGTTGCGCGCCTAGATGACCAACGCAATAGTGTTGCCAGATGGAGCACTCGTTACAAAAATGAGCCCGACAAGCCTATGGTCAACGGGCTGAAAGGGATAAGGTAAGACATGGCTGCGCTCCCTCGGGAGACGCTCTATATTTTGCAGGATGGAGTCACTGTAGAGCTTCGGGCCAGAGAGAGCCGCACGATACAAGTAATGAGTGAGCAGCGCATCAACATTACGCAATTGATCCTGCAGCACAATGAGACAGTGGCGCAGAATAGGCATATAGTGCAGGTGGTGGAGGAAGCCTACCAGATGGTCTCAAAGTTGGCCATCCAAGAAGAGGAATTGGTGGAGGCGCGCGTCTGAAAGTTAGCAGCTGGGGTGCGCGATGCTAGAGTTGAAATGGCCAAGGTTCAGTTGGAGCTAAACCTTCAGATAACAGAACTGTAGTTGAAGGCGCAGCCTTCAACTCTGTCGAAGGTTAAGGAACAATGCGCCACCGCGATCACAACAACAATAGTGGTAGTTAACAGTGCAATGACAGACTACACGAAGCTGTTCAGGCAGTCGTTCGAGGTCCTCACTACCCTGCAGGAGGACCTAAACATAGAGTGCCTAGAGACAGAGGCGCACAAGCTGCAGCAGAGATACAATGAAGTAAAAGGGATCGCGTAGAAGGTTTCCCTTACATAGAGGCTTGCTAGGATGCAACACGCAAAGGCGCTTAAGGAGTAGGTGGATGATACTCAACATAAGGAAGCAGTTTTGAAGACGCACCTACAACTGTGGATTGATGAGGCATATACCATTACAGCCTCCATTGAAGCAAAGCTCATGTAGCTGCAAGCAACACAGGAGAGGATTCAGGGCAGTAGTTTAGCCACAACGGTCACTAAAAAGTGCGTAGAGGAAGTACAGCAGGCAGCTACTCAGTGCGCTACCGAAATAGCAGCGATCCAATTAGAGTTGGGAGGTCTCCGCGCAAATATCTCCACACCGACAGAGTGACTCGAGGGCGAGTCATGATGTTTTTGTTGGGGGCCTGTTGGGCGCAGGATTCCCCAAGGGAAGTTTTGGGGCTTAGAGTCGAGATTTTGGTCAATTTTGTAATTCCGATGTAAAGACTCCACATTTTGTGGGCGCGGAGCACGTAGTTTGTTAAATAGTCATAGGGTTGTCCACCCTTAATTTTGTTATTGTAATATCGGCTGTAGAGATCTACCCATGGTCCACAGACCATGGGATTGTATAAATAGGGTGAGGCTCTAAGTAGTAAAAGAAGAGAATCTAAGAAGAAGAAGCAAGGATGAAGGTTTGAGTCATATTTGTGGAGTAAAGTCTAGTTTTGGGTCATAGAGTAGGAGAAGGCTCTGCAGTTGAATGTGCAGAGGCCTAGTAGTCCGCAGCTAAGTGCACAGGGCGAGTCGAGTTTGTAATAGTTGGAAGTACTAATAAAGAGAATTTTCCTATCATTTCTATGAATTTATTTCCTATTTTATGCATCTGTTATCTTGGGTATGAAATTCACTTCTAATACTTATATGATGCACGAATGTGTATAATTGTATTGATTAAGTGAATGCAAGATAGAATATCTATTTACGTGAAGTTAACTAAGATCTGTTAAGAAGATAAGTAAGATACATGATGTAGTTTGGGGAAATAGTGCAGTTCACTGCCATAGCATCGCGAAAGCGTATAAGCCCTTGGTTAGGGCTGTGTGAAAGACGATTATAACAAACCGTGAAGGTACTGAAGATTGGAACAATGCGTGACTCAACCTGCACGAAGGCAGGTCTAGTTGGACTAAATCGACATCACATACATCTCAAGGGTGCGAAAACTTGGTTCCAGCACCCCCCCATACTGCCTCGGGTGAGACTTCAGTTTGCGTTCCACGGGCTGATGCCGAAAGGGCCAGTAGTGTAGGGATTTGTTTGGCTAAATAAATTCTAATCTGGGTCAAGCCCCCATAAGCCAACACTAATGTGGAATATTTTTCATTTTTACTTGTGTATCAGGATCCACAATTGGGAATCCAAAAGTGGATTGTTCCTCATTTACCTGATTTTGACCAGTTCCTTCTGTATGATCTTCTTGATTTGCCATTGTTGTTTTTCCACATGAACCACTCTCAATAGGCTAAGAAGACTGACTATGGATTATAATAGCCTCCTTCTTCCCCTTTGTGGGTTGTGTCACACTTGGAATACTGCTACTAGAGCCCAAATGGATTGTTCCTGCTTGATGAGTTTGAGTTTGTTTGGACTTTCTGCCTGCAAAAGAAGGCCCAATATGAGATTTGGTTTCAGATTTGTCAGTATTTCATTGGCCCCTAGTGGGCTTCGGACCCCTACCTATTTTAGGCATTCATTTCAAAAATGACAAAACAAAATTCAAATAAAAAAATGCAATCTTTAAAGAAATAACTTAGCACCTATAAATTCCTTCAAACAATAGAAGCACACTACAGGAAAAAATAATAGCAGACTTACCCCTATTGCAAAAATGGAAAATTATTACCAATTCAAATCGCCTCCTCGGAAACGATGCCAAAATGTTGGGTGCAGGAATTGCACTTAAGCAAACTCCTCAACACTTAATTGTCAACCCAGGGGTTTCGTAAACTTGGAGAAGAAGCACAGGCAATGCTAGAAGTGGTATGAAATTTTCCTATTCTTAATCCTACTTAAAGGAAATGTTTGCAGAATCAGACAGAAAACAATGTTTAAAGGAAACTGACACCAAAGCAACTCTAATGTTGGAATATTAAAGAACAATTTGCAAGTAAATCAAGTAAAGGATCTTTCACACAACTGAAGAAATCTTAAATGATGCAAGGAAATGCTATGTTTTTCTTCAGATAGGTGGCTAACAGTCTAATTTGTAGAGATCTGTTTTCCCCTTGATCTTCCTTCTACATAAACAACCTATTCTTGTACTATTACAATGTGCTTGCACTAGTGCAGGTACAATACCTCTGTGTAAAAGTATATTTTACCTCCTATACTGAAGATTTATGTCTTTGTGGAGGTGCTCTAAGCCTCAGGGCTTAGAGCACTCTGTTTCTATGACAAGAGACTAGCTCTTGCACCGAGGCAGAGTTTCCTTCACCAAGTTTCTAATTTACTTTCGAAAAGATTGAAAGATGTGCTGAAAAAGAATTGCAATTGCAAATGAAACTCTGAGATAAATTATCTATGGAAAGGAAATGCTTTAATTAATTAAATCTTGCAAAGGAAGTAAACTTCATGAAATGAAAACAACTCGAAGTAATCAAAGCAGTAGTCTAAGTGATCTTGCATGTATCATCTAACTTCGACAATCCACTTAAAGTATTTCTGTTCCTTGGTCATAAAGCATGAAATGCAAGTATAATGTGTCTATGATAAATTCATGCAATTTTTCTCAGATCCTTTAGAAATATACTTTTAATGTTGAAGACAATTACTGTAATTAACAACCCATTTGCTTGCGAGAATAACTAAAATGATAATCTGGGAAAGAAATGTAATGTTTGCTATAAAATAAATGACTGAACTGGAGTGCAAGAAATCACATGCACTGGTATAGGAAAAGGGTTTCCTGTACGATCCAAGTGGAAGCAAATCGAGATAAGAATTGCGAGTAAAGAAATGCGAGAAAGGAATTACATAAAAGAAATAACTCAATTAACTCCCAACCACGGATCCATTTCACACTTAACTCCAAAATAAATTTAAATCACAACTTCAGAAATAAACATAAAGCTATTCACACCACGCAACTGCAAAGGGAAATATCCACAAAGTCTTTCTGAATAACGAAAGCACAAGGGTAAACGAGATGGGTTGGCTAGGCCCTAGCCAACCAGCTCGTTTCCCTTTTAAGAAATGAATAGATTCAACACTCAAGTATGCATCAAAGATAAATTAAACACAGTGCATGAATAACATGGTAGATTCCTTGTATTACTTGATCAACAAATGTACATAGTAATGCGAGTCCAGCCCCAGAGCTGAGGGCGATACCATATTACATAGAAAAATGAAATTACAGTCTAAGGATTGCTAACTAGTTCTACCTACAATCTATATTTTATACATCCTTCGGCCTTAGCCATCTTCCACTAATTATAGTAATTTTCCTATTCAGGCCTTTTGGCCGAAAAGACTAACAACCGAACGCTACAAAATCGGCTAACAGTTATAATGGAACATGTACTTCATTGGCCATGGACCATCCTTGGCAAACATTCCTAATTTTGTGCCACATATCCATCCTCAGTTTATCAGCAACCAAACTCGGAGTTATGGATCAAAACGGCCGCATGGAAAGGTTCAACTCATGGAAATCTCGAACCAATCATCGTGGTGGTGTAGGAATGTGATTGCACTGATCATACTAACTCATAATTAACAATAAGTTCCTCAATTACTTCTAGGAAATTATCATGAGTTACAAGAGGTACTTAATAGGCATGAAATCTATGTAAAAATGATTAATAAAGCACTTTAATAAATATTAATGTAAAATACGAAGCATATGCAGGAACAGGTAGTTATCTTGGACTAGTGCAAAAAAGAGAGGTTTAAGTTGAGATAAAACAGAGGTTAATGTTTATAGAAATGAGGTAAAAATAGGGAAATTTGGGACAACAATAGCTTATCCTCTGCAACTTAGGAGTTAGTCTCATTTTTTAGTGATCAAAGTGGTGTTGTGGGATAAAATAGATTTTATTCAAATTCAACTCATCTTTTCTTGGTTAATTTATTTCACTGTGTCATTGATCATTTTATGCATGCATCTGGCTAGTTGTAGGGATTGTGACGATATGTAGAAGTGGGCATACCTTCCACATTTACTTGGACTTCTATATCCTCCTCCTGGGAACCTCATGCTTCTTCCAACCTTTGTCTCCTCGATCACTCTGTCAAGGAAAATAAGAGGCACTATGGGCATCAACTTTGGTGCAAGATAGACCTCTGAGGGGTGCTAGGCTTGGCCAAGGGGCTCCCACAACCTTCATTTATTACCTCCTACCTCCATCCACCTTCCTTCATCCCTAAGATACCATTTCCATCCTCAAAACTCTCTCGGAACCCCCTCCTATAGAAAAACAAGGCCTCTTGTAGCAATACAGGACCTCGTATAGCAACCTCATGTAGCATTCGTGTAGCTTTGATTGCCTCAACTGGTTTTGCTCGAAACTTGGACTTTGTCCTAGTTAAGTTGAATAATAGCCCCCACACTCTGAATTTTTTATTGGGGAAGACCTTAGAACCACTCCAACCTCATCCTTCAATCACTGCAACTATCAGATAACAAAACAAAGTTAGATTTAACATTTTTTTTCTTCATAGGTATGTTAAAGCTGTGATTTCTCAATTTCAGCAAGTGTGAGTAGATAGATGATGTATGCAAGGTAGGTTATTGATTCAAATTAATTATGAAAGTAGAGTATTATGAATTATTTTTGCAAATAGATTAATTCTTTTCCTTATACAAATTCAATTAGCATTTACATTTGATGATTGAAATTTTTACCTTGGTAGCAGAATCATGGTCATTTATGCTTTCATAAGAGGTTTTCACTACAATTAGTTGGCAGCATGGTCTCTGAATACCCTGATATGATTTAATGAATAGGAGTGACATGAGTAGAACCTAGCCTACTAGTCATATAGCACTGTCTCCACTAAGTTTGTACGAACCCCGGGTGGATAATTTGAGTTGAGAAGCCTTTGGAAGTTGCAACGTTATTGGTGCAATACTAGGGCTCATCACTTTTTGGCGTTGTTTTTGGGGAGGTGTCTAAGTAGGTGTGGTTTCCACTTAAGAATGACTTGTTCTTTTCTATTTTTCATCGGTCTTATTTCTTTTTAAAACCTTGAAAAAATCCAAAATAAAAATCAGCAAATCTAGTTCTTTTGTGCCTTGTAGGAGTAGGGATAATCAAGGGAAATTCTTACCAAAAACCCTGATCCAAGAGGATCCCCAAAATGATTAAATTTCAAAAGTCTCATATGCTTGTAAAACTAGTGCCAAGTCGAAGAGCTCATCACACTAATTTTGACAGTATATTTAGTTTTGAAAATGGCCTCCGTATGAGTGAGAAAACACACTTTGAAGTTTATGGAAAACAGGTAAAACAAATGGGAATTGCAGGCCAAGTGGCAAGCACATACCAAGACACCTAGCAGGGCGGTCAAAGTCAACACAGGCAAGCCAAAGACAACCAAGTAGGTCAATTGGCAGGGTCGGGGCTCGAACCTAAGACCTCCATTTGAACACTACAAAACTCTACCAATAAACCACGCATTTGCTTTGATTATTCATAGTGCAAAGGTTATACTTGAAGCTATATGGTATGGTGTATGGGGAGGAGGTTAGCGGAGCCCACCATAATTGGCAGTTCCACCAACCCCATTAACTAAGTTAAATTTCCATAGCGTGGAGTCTCCATAACTAGCAGATCAACCAACGGTCACAACCCAAGCCATAGGATCGACGACGTAGAATTAAGGTTGGTTGTTAATACATATGGCACCGTCGGCATAAGGATTAACCTTAGTCTATGTTTAGACTTAGGTTATAAAAAATAAAGCCTCGGTCCAATCAACACCACATAACATATATTAAAGTGTGGGGGTAATGCTAATGCAAAGTTTAATATAGTTCTTAGTTCCAATGAATGTAACTATTTTCCATGTATGGCTCAGGAGGTCCATGGGTTTGACCTCGGGACCTACCTGCGGCCTTATAAAACTATGTGCCATTGCACAAGTGCAACGGAGTTGTATAGTGATCCTGCAAAACGTATGATAAGTGTGCCTTTAATTGCCTTTTTGGGCATAAATTGGTCATTTTTGGGCCTTTTTGAAAACACAGATTTGTGTTGGAGAGCAGAGGTCGAGGTCTTTATTCTGATAGTAACCAATAGTGCCTGCATGCACAATCCAGATTGGTGAAATTTTATGTAAAGATCCTTTTTTAGCATTCCTAATATAACAAACGCCCATTAGAAGCGGACCCAGAGACATAGTCTAGGAGGGACAAACTCCATCATCAATGTTTGTTGTGTTTGCTTCTTTTCTTGCTGCTACTCATGTTTATTTTCAGTTCTTAAGTTTATGTTTAAGGCACTTAAAAACTCAATTTCCTCTCATTCATTCGCATAAAAGCAACCTTAGTTAATATTTGGTGAAATTGAGAAAATAGTCAATCCTGTGGTTTCAGATCATATTTTGGTATCAGAGCAAGGTTGATCATGTTTAAGTAGGATATTTGCAATGTTAATATTGACTAGATCCAAGTCGCGATGTGGAGAAGGGAAAATTTAAGAGTTAAATGCAGAGATTGGAAAGAAGAAATTCTCGCAAAAGATGCCAGGTTCAAATGAAGGAGAAGTTCCTGAGACAAAGAGCAAGGATGAATTTCGGCAGATGTTCCATAATATGCAAAGGATGATTGCATAACTTTATGAAGACATGAAGACTAGAGATGCAACTTCGGCTTCTAAAGGCATGAATGTGAAAAAGGGAAAGGAAAAAATTGATGGTAATGAACCTCCTTCTCCTCCATATTCATCTTCTTCTTCTTCCCCATCCTCGTATCATTCTAGTTCAAATTCAGACTCACAAAAGAAACCAAAGGAATCTACTTTTTTGAAGCTTGATGTTAAGTTTGATGGTGAAATGAATCCTGAAAAGTTAGATAACTGGATAAAGAAACTTGAGGTGTATTATAGAATTCATAATATAGTTGATGAATTTGCAAAATTTAGTTAGATACACTTAGAATGGGGGGAACAAATTTGATTTGGTGGGGAAGTAAAACTCAATCAGATTTGAAGCATAAAGGTAAAATTTTCTCTTCATGGTCTAAGTTTGTTAAAGCTCTTAGAAATCAATTCTATCCTTTCTGATATATGAAATAGGGTGTAATAGATTGACAACATATAAGGCAAGGTAAAGGACAGAATGTGCAAGAGTTTACACAGGAATTCAGGAAAAAGGCATTAGCACTTAATGTTCCATTAAACACACGGGATACTTTGTTAAAATATATTGGAAATTTGCATTATTATTTGTGATATACATTGCTTATGTTTAATCCAATTGAATTTGATGAAGTGTGTGTACAAGCTATTCATATTGAATCAGGTGGCAGACCTTTTCAGTTCAACTTTTCAAACAAACCATTAAAGCATTCAAAAAACAAAGACTCCAAAGACAACAAAGGGAAGATCAAATCAAAGGGGAAGAAATCGACAACAACTAAGAAAGAAGGAGAAAGTCCCACTTGTACTCATTGTCAGAGGGTTTGACATGATGAGTCCAAGTGTTGGAAGCTTCATCCGGAACTTAAGCCAAAGAAGTTCCTTAAGAAGAAGGGTGAGATGAAAGCTAATGTTTCAGTCCAACAAGATTGGGATCCGACTCTGATTATGAAAATAAGATAATTGCTATGGGTACGACAGGTAATCCTTCTAAATCTAGCTCTAGTTCTACTTGTTCTGCATCCTCTTAAAAATCTAATGATGTGATTGAAGAAAAGAAGAGAGTTGAATTGTTTCATATTAGGATTATCTCCAAGCACACTAAGATAGATACATTATTCGATAGTGGATCACATGAAAATCTAATATCTAAGGAACTAGTAAGGAAATTGGGATTGGAAACTAAAAATCATCTAAAACCTTACCCTTTAGGATGGTTAAAGTAAAACATTCAGATGCAAGTTACAAAACAATGTCGTTTAAGGTTTGCAATTACAAATAATTTTGTTAATGAATTTGATTGAGATGTGATTCCTTTGGATATATGTGGGGTTGTGTTGGGTAGTCCTTATATTTAGATAGAGATGTGATATTTCATAGAAAGGAGAATGAGTATCATCTTATTAAGGATGGAATTGAATACATTGTCAGGGCACACAGAATGAATACAAGCTTGGATTTAATCAATGTGAATCAAATGAAAAGACTCATAAGTTCAAGTAAAAAGTATGTTCTCATGTTTATTAAAGAACAACCTAAAGATAAGTATGATGATTTTCAAGGGTGTGATTCTCATTTTAAGGACAAATTGGTTGAAATAGTAGATTCTTATAAAGAATTCTTTAAAGAACCAAAAATTCTGCCTCCAAAATGAGAAATACAACATGAGATTCAATTACAATCTAATGCCCCTCTTCCGAATATTGACATGTATCGTATGTCGGTCATAGAAAATGAAGAAATTAAGAAACAAATTCAGGAATTGGTTGGTAAAGGCTTCGTTCGACCTAGTTCTTCTCCATTTGGATCACCGATCATATTAGTACCTAAGAAAGAGGAAACTTGGAGAATGCGTGTTTATTTTAGAGCCTTAAATAAAATCACCATTAAGAACACGTATCCTCTTCCAAGAATAGATGATTTTCTTGATCAGTTAAAGAATGTTGTTTACTTTACAAAACTGGATTTAAGAAGTGGTTATCATCAGATTTGTATTGCAGAGAATGATATATGGAAAATTGCATTTAAGACTAGACAGGGGCTTTATGAATGGTTGGTTATGCCGTTTGGTTTATGAAATGCTCCAAAAAAATTTATGAGAGTGATGAATGATGCGTTTCATCCTTTTCATGATAAGTTTGTCATAGACTATTTGGATGATATTCATATTTTTAGTTCAAGTTTGGAAGAACATGTAAAGCACATTATGATGTGTTGTAAAGGGAGAAACTGTATCTCAGACTTTCTAAGTGTGAATTTGAGAAAACTTCCTTAGTTTATCTTGGTTACATAGTTAGGGAGGTCATCTTAAAATAGATCCAACTAAAATTGATGTGATTATTAAGTGGCCAAGACCTCAAAATGTGACAGAAGTTAAAATGTTTTTGGGTGCAGTTCAGTATTGGAGGAAGTTTATTTCTCATTTCTCTTTTATTGCATCACCACTTCATGCTTTAACAAGTTCTAAAGTTTCTTTCCATTGGGGAGGAAAACAACAAAAAACATTTGATACTTTAAAGAAGAAAATTGTGACAGCTCCAATCTTAGCATTGCCAAACCTTCAACAATCATTTGAAATAGAAACTGATGCTAGTGGGTATGCAATGGGTGAAAAGTTATTGCAAAAAGGGAAGCCTATTTGTTTTCATTCAGAAACATTTTCTAAAGCAGTTACAGCTAACTATCAAAAATATGATAAAGAATTATTTGCATTAGTTGAAAGTGTTAAAAAATGGAAACATTACTTAATGGGAAAATAAACAATGTTTCATACAGATCATCAACCACTTCAATACCTTCAATTTCAAACTAAGTTGCAACAATCTCGACATTATAGATGGATGTGTTTTTTGCAGCAATTCCACTTAGTAATCAAATATAAGAAAGGTACCACCAATAAAGTAGTTGATATGTTATCAAGACCTTCTTTGAATGCTTAAGTTATTTTGAAAAATAGTTCTTTAGCACATGAAAGTTACATTGAACAATATGTTGAAGATATTGATTTCAAAGATGTTTATGAATCACTAACTCATGGTGCTCAGGTGGAAGAAGTGAATTATCATGTTCATGACATGTTATTGTACCATCTTGGCAAGTTGTGCATACCACAGGGAGAAAGAGTGCATGTGATTAGGGAAGCACATTCTTCTCATGTTTAAGGTAATTTTGGTGTGGGTAAGACAATGGCACAGTTACAAAGGTATTTCTATTGGCCTCGAATGAATGAAATAGTTGCTAAGTACATCAAAGATTGTGTCATGTGTTCACCAAGAAAACTAAGAAACATAAAGTTAGTTTTGTATATGCCTTTTCCAGTTCCTTCTAGACCATGGGACAATATATTTATGGATTTTGTAGGAGGAATTCCTATTTCTAGAAAAAGGCATGATTATTTGTATGTTGTGGTTGATAGATTTAGACAAATGTGTATTCTTGTTCCATATAAAAAGAAAGTAATTGTTTAAAAAACTACAAATATGTTCTTTTCAAATGTATGGGTTCATTTTGGGTTGCCTACTTCCATCATTTCAGATAGGGACTCTTGTTTCATGGGAGAGTTTTGGTCCACTTTGTGGGGACTCATGGACACTAAGCTGAAAAAGAGCACAACTTTTCATCCACAAACAGATGGTCAAATTGAGGTGGTGAATAGAACAGTGGGACATCATCTTAGAGGCTATTGAAGCAAGCATCCTAAGTTGTGGGATGAATCGTTACATTATGTCCAACATGCCTACAACTGGGTCTTGCATTCTTCCACTGGTAGATCTCCTTTTGAGACAGGTTTTGGGTACCTGCCAAAATCACCAATGGACTTCATGTTTGGTGAAGAAGCTCAGGAGGATGGACATGGAGATGTCGACAAAGAAATAAAGTTCATTCAAAGAATTAAAAAGATTCATCAAGTAGTGTAGGATCAATTGGAGAAAAGTTAGGCCAAGTACAAAATGTTGGAAATAATACTGAGAGGGGGGGGGGGGGGGGGGGGGTGAATCAGTATTATCAAATCAATATAAATTTTTCATTTCCATACTCAGATTCATATACGCTACTTCAGTTAAGGATACCCGCGTATATACGCAACTGTGTTTAATGCAACTAGCGTATATCCTGTAAACTTATGATTCAATTAGTTGATCTTCAATGAGTGCATCAAAACATTATTAACCATATTAACATTAAAGAGGTGCAGTAAAACAAAATAGATCATCACACATAAGGAGCACACATGAACACCATGATATAAGGTGGAAACCCAATGTGGGTCAAAACCACCTGCTACAATTTGTCTCTATCTTCCTTTAATAAGAAACTTATTTTTACAATAGTACTGGTGCAGTCTTATACCAGTACGCAGGCTTCTACCTGCAGAAGGCTACAACCTTCTCTCGTTCTCCAGACTCTCCTGGAAGGGAGCTACAACCCCCTTAGCTCTTGTACTAGCTAAAGTACTAGTACGTAGGTGCTAGCCTACAAAAGACTACAACCTTCTCTTTTCTTCCAGGGACCACGTTTCATACATTTTCATACCGGATCCATAAATACAAAACAATCACTACTACAATACAATCATTAACTTATACCTGCATCATCAATCTCTAAATCACCCAATATTGAATCACTGAAACCCTGTCATCAAAACACAGTTACCAGAACATAGACCAGAGCCCAAAACTCTGCAACAACCACTAGAACCAAACAGCAACCTGAAACATCAAATCTCATAATGCATATGCTAATTGACTATATCAAAACCGCGTGTATACGTGCTTTCACCAGAGAGAACCCGCGTACAGATCTAAAGATAATTACTTATACCTTCGCTGCCATTTCCAACTTGACTCAGATCGAGCCAAGCATCACAAACCCATAACCAGCATACTGGATCTCCAAACTTCATCAGACACTCATTACTTCCACACCCTTTGGTCTAATGATCTTCTCCTTATATAGGTTTAGGCTTCTCTTAATACCATGGTCCAAAACCATGTAGAACCAATACCTTGGACCTAATACCTGGGGTCAACACTTCGGACAAATACCAAAATACCATGGACCAATACTTAGTTTTCCAACATGTACGCGCCTTTCCTTCTGTGAACCTACGTGTGTACACATACGCGCCTTTTCTTCTTCTCACTCGCGTGTATACGCGCTTTCATCAAGGTTAACCTACGTATATTTCTCTCTTGACCTACAGTACTAAGATCTGTCCTCTGATTGAGTTGCCATCACTTGTATCATACCTCTGAGTGAGTTGCCATCAAGGACAACACTTGTATCATAATTCCAACAATCTCCCCCTTTGGACTTGATGGAAACCACCACACCAATTCACTCTCCCCCTTTAACATCAAGGGCAAAGGGAAGACCAAGAAGTTCTCTCCCTCTACTGTCCATACTCCCCTGAGTACCTGTTGAAATCTCTGATTGGGCTCCCCCTTTGTATATGTCAAGATGTACCAATCCGTCCATGTTCCCCCTGAGCACATGCAAGGTCTTTATAACAAGGACCAACAATCTGTTCAAGACCATGATAGTCATTAGCCACTATCATACATCATATATGATCTACACCATAAGCATCAACATCCAAACCTGCAATACCATTCCTTTGATCAAACAACAAGATGTATCATTTAGCCTCATCAGCTTCATCACCAAAGACTTCTAACCATAATGCCAAAAATGCATTATTTGAAGTTTATGCTCCCCCTGAGCCTATGCCAACCATCATATACCATGACCGAACCATTTCCTGAGTCTGTTCTGCTGCCTTTTTCTTCTGAGCTCCATATACGTGACTCTGCAGCCTCTAGATCGCGTATATATGCGACTTATCTTCATTATATCAGCATATGCAAAATGGAATACTGAAGGTCTTCACTTTTAGTTTCCCCTGTGTTTGTTATGTCAGCTAACTGAGTTATGTCACACCTTTCTGTCTCTAATTCTGTCTTCTTCAATACCTGGAGTTGTGATGATGTATAATCCTCTTTCTTTGGAGTTTGAATTTTGCTCCTGCATTCCCTTGCTTTATGTCCAAACTTGTTACATGCATAACATCTTACATGGTTTATGTTCCTTCTATTGCAATCAATTGCTTTGTGGCCAAACATATTGCAAGCAAAAAAATATCCTTTGAAGTACTTGGAATGTGATGATCTTGTGTGATGGTCTTGAACCATTCTACTTTTGCATCTGGCTGCAACATGTCCAAGATTATGACATACATAACATTAAACACTATTCAAT
The DNA here is from genome assembly GCA_031772625.1 of Pinus tabuliformis. Taxonomy (NCBI): domain Eukaryota; kingdom Viridiplantae; phylum Streptophyta; class Pinopsida; order Pinales; family Pinaceae; genus Pinus; species Pinus tabuliformis. The sequence continues at coordinate 952,265,632 of CM062814.1, read as the reverse complement.
GGAGGAAATAATCGTCTATCACGTCCATAGTTAGGAGTAAAGGATTTTATTTGAGGAATTTCTTTCCTTGGTTGTTGATGAGGTTGTCCTCTCATCTCCTTGTTGAGCATTTCAGAACTCTCATTAGAGTTCCTTGCCTCACCTTGTGAGCTAGATTCACCTTCAACTGATTCATAAAAGCCAAGACCAGTTTTGATAGTAGGGGATCTTTGACTACCAAGAATGTCATCCAAAATCTTAGTACTATCTTGAAATCGTAACAGTTTATCATTTTATTCTAATTTACTTTTCAAGATATTTACCTCAACCTGATGTTGTTCTTCCTTTTACAGATACTGCATCCTTATGTTTTCTTCAGCTTTTCGTCCTTCTTCCACTTGTTGCCTTAATTCGATCACTTCATGTTCTTGTTCTTCAAGAGCTTCTCTATTATGCTTCTTTGATTTAAGATCTTCATTTATAGAGAGTATCTTCGATTCAAGTCTATGAATTTTTATGCTCTGATCTTTTACTACATCCTACAATTGCTCCCTTACTCTGGTTACTGACTCCAATTGTTCTTTTAATATGGTAACTTCTTCTGTTTCTACGTCCTTCTTTTCATATGCCATGAGAATTCTAATGTCTTCATCACTATTGGATGAGTCGTTACTTTTAACATGGGTATAATAACTTCTATTACCTTCTTCAGACATCTTTCCTTTGGTATGAGGGAATCTAGCCGCATAGTGACCAACTCTACCACATGAAAAGCATTTGAAAGGTAGCTTGCCTTTGAACCTTCCAGATCCCCATTCAAGATTCTTGACAAAATTTACCTCATCTTCTCCTTCTGAAATGTATCCTGATTCATTTGGTGATACTTCGAATGCAACTTCTCTCATATCTAATGGTCCTCCTTTTCTCATCTCAAAAGCAGTTAAGATTCCGTGAAGCTGCGACATAGTGATTTTTTGTAGATCCTCCTTTTCTTCTATGGCAGAAACTTTGGAATCAAATTTAGCAGACAGGGATCTTAAAACCTTTTCAACTAAGACAACTTCCTTAAATTGTTCACCCAGATTCCTCATACAATTGACAATCTCATTTATACGCAGAAAGTGATTAGCTATGCTTTCATTATTGTGCATTTTAAGATTTTCATACAGTATTCTGAGAGTTTGAAGCTTTGCTCGTTTTACCTGTTCATCTCCTTCGTAGCTTAGAATGATTTTGTCCCAAATTTCTTTGGCTGATTTGAAATGCATGACCTTCATAAATTTTGATTGTGACAAACTTCCCAATAAGACAGTAACAACTTTGGCATTGAGTTCATATTGCTTTCTCTCTACTGTATCTGTAGGAATTTCTGATGGATATGTTTATCCTCCTTCCATGATTCCCCAAACATCCGTTCCAAGCGATTGTATATATGTTGTGGTTCTTATCTTCCAGTGGACAAAGTTGCTCCCATCAAAGATTGGTGGCCTGATGGATGCCTCTCTTTCTTGATTACTCATTCTGATGGATCTTTCCTTCAAGTGATCAAGCTTCTTCTAAAGGACCTGCTCTGATTCCAATTGTTGGAAGTAATACTAAGAGGGGGGGGGGTGAATCAGTATTATCAAATCAATATAAATTTTTCATTTCCATACTCAGATTCATATACGCAACTTCAGTTAAGGATACCTGCATATATACGCAACTGTGTTTAATGCAACTAGCATATACCCTGTAAACTTATGATTTAGTTAGTTGATCTTCAATGAGTGCATCAGAAAATTATTAACCATATTAACAGTAAAGAGGTGCAGTAAAAAAAACAGATCATCACACATAAGGAGCACACATGAACACCATGATATAAGGTGGAAACCCAATGTGGGTGAAAACCACCTGCTGCAATTTGTCTCTATCTTCCTTTAATAAGAAACTTCTTTTTACAATAGTACTGGTGCAGTATTATACCAGTACGTAGGCTTCTACCTGTAGAAGGCTACAACCTTCTCTCGTTCTCCAGAATCTCCTGGAAGGGAGCTACAACCCCCTTAGCTCTTGTACTAGCTGAAGTACTAGTACGTAGGTGCTGGCCTACAAAAGACTACAACCTTCTCTTTTCTTCCAGGGACCACGTTTCATACATTTTCATATTGGATCCATAAATACAAAACAATTACTACTACAATACAATCATTGACTTATACCTGCATCATCAATCTCTAAATCACCTAATATTGAATCACTGAAACCCTGTCATCAAAACACAGTTACCAGAACACAGACCAGAGCCCAGAACTCTGCAATAACCACTAGAACCAAACAGCAAACCGAAACATCAAATCTCATAATGCATACGCTACTTGACTCTATCAAAACCACGTGTATACGTGCTTTCACTAGAGAGAACCCGTGTACAAATCTAAAGATAATTACTTATACCTTCGCTGCCATTTCCAACTTGACTTAGATCGAGCCAAGCATTACAAACCCATAACCAGCATACTGGATCTCTAAACTTCATCAGACACTCATTACTTCCACACCCTTTGGTCTAATGATCTTCTCCTTTTATAGGTTTAGGCTTCTCTCAATACCATGGTCCAAAACCATGTAGAACCAATACCTTGGACCTAATACTTGGGGTCAACACTTCGAACCAAATACCACAGACCAATACCGAAATACCATGGACCAAATACCACAGACCAATACTTAGTTTTCCAACATGTATGCGCCTTTCCTTCTGTGAACCTGCATGTGTATGCATACACACCTTTTCTTCTTCTCACCCGCGTGTATACGCGCTTTCATCAAGGTTAACTTGCGTATATCTCTCTCTTGACCTGCTATACTAAGATCTGTCCTCTGATTTAGTTGCCATCACCTATATCATACCTCTGAGTGAGTTGCCATCAAGGAAAACACTTGTATCATAATGCCAACACAAAATGTGTCATGACAAGCATCAGGTGTATCATCACTTCTAGGTTGGTGATAAAGTATGGCTACACATCAACAAATAATGGATGAAAGGTGAGGGCAAAAAGTTGAAACCTATCAGGCATGGTCCATTTAAGATTGTTGAAAATATTGGGCACACTACATTCGGGTTAAATTTTCCTCCATACATGCACATATATTCAATTTTAAATGTTGAAAATTTGAAGCTATATGAACCTCCTATGATCATGGATCCAAAGGAAAATGTTCAAATTCCTACTGTAGATGTTTTTCACATGAATGTATGACTAAGTTATAGGAAGATACCATCTTATACAGGAAGGTCTGCACTTCCAGGCGATGAGATGTTGAGTATCTTCGAGTGGGACTCAAAGGCATGAATTTAAGCAAAGCAAGGTGGATGGAGATCAGAAGGGTGAGGGAGTTGTACCCTCACCTCATGTCTAGTTAAAACCAAAATTTGGGTGGTCCAAAAGCTTCCAGTGGAGAGGAATGATCTAGGAGGATCCTCAAAATCCTCAAAGTTCAAAAGTCTTAGATGCTCACAAAACTAACACCAAGCCAAAGAGCTCATCACACTGATTCCAACAATACATTCAGTTTCAAAAATGGCCTTTGTATGAGTGAGAAAATGCACTCTGAAGTTTATGGAAAACAAGTAAAAAAATGGGTCTTGCAAGAAAAGTGGCAAGCACATACCAAGACACGTGGCAGGGAATTCAAAGTCAACATAGGCAAGTCAAAGTCAACTTGGCAGGTCAATTGGCAGGGTTGAGGCTCGAACTCGTGGCCTCCATTTGAACACTACAAAACTCTACCAATAAACCACACATTTTCTTTGATTATTCATAGCGCAAAGGTTGTACTTGAAGCTATATGGTATGGTGTATGGGAAGGAGGTTGGTGGAGACCGCCATACTTGGCAGGTCCACCAACCCCATTAATTAAGTGAAATTGCCACAACGCAGAGTCTCCATAACTGACAGATCAACCAATGGTCACAACCCAAGCCACAAGATCGATGACGCAAAATTAAGGTTGGTTCTTAATACATATGGCACCACCAGTATAAGGATTAAAATTAGTCTATGTTTAGACTTAGGTTATAACAAATAAAGAGTTGGTCCAATAAACACCACACACCATATATTAAAGCGCGAGGGTAATGTTAATTCAAAGTTTAAAATAGCGTTTAGTTCTAATGAATGTAACTATTTTCCATCTATGGTCCAGGAGGTCCGCAAGTTTGACCTCAGGACTTGCCCACGACGTTATAAAACTATGTGCCATTGCACCAATGTGACGGATTTGTACAATAAGCCTACAAAACTTATGATATTTATGCTTGTAATTGCCTTTTTAGGCATAAATTGGACATTTTTGGGCCTTTTTGAGAATGGAGAATTGCTTTGGAGAGCAGAGGTCGAGGCCTTGATTCTGATAGTAATCAACAGTGTCTACGTGCACAATCCAGATTGGTGAAATTTATGTAAAGAACCTGTTAGCACTTGAAATTTCACCTCAGGCTGAGAAAGGTAAACCTCAAGGCTACATAAAACCATTTAGCCTCGTAGCTAGCCCTACGGGGCAGGAGAAGGCTCTCTCCGGTCAATCTCGGCAGATCTTCAATGGGATGAGATGACCAACAAGGTAACACTGATATTAGGCTAGTAAACTAATTAAAAAGGTTGATTTGGGGTTTTTTTGGGTTTTTGGTGGCAATTTGAGGGAATGGCAATTTTGGTTGCGGGGATTGGACACAGTTTCTGCAGGGGATTCCTTGGGGAAAGGTAGGAAACAGTATTGATGCCTTTAACTGAGGTGGATGATCAAGAATGAAAGATGAGGAGCTAAAGAGAGCAAAAAATGACTTTGAATTCCCTTTAGACAGTAGAAAACATGGAAATTAAACAAATTTAAAAGCAGAGCATGGCTAGCATGAATTCATACTTTAACACTTCATTTGTTTAATGTGCAGCAGTAAAGAAAGGAAATGAATCACATAACAAAGCTTACAAGAACATGAAGAAACACACCATCAACACATGAGTCCACAAGAATCCCAAAGATGACTGCAAAACCCTGGTCTTCCTTAGCCAAAAATTGCAGAGATACAAGTGAAATAATACAATGATAGCTTCTCCCTCAAGAGTCCAACCTTCCAACCTCTGAAAATGATTAAGAAAATACATAATATAGGCAAGCCAACCTCTTCCCTTGCCTCTAGGGGTCGAGCTCATCCTTCTAGGAGCTGTTTCAACTAATTCTAAACTGAGCACTAAAATCTAGGCAGTCAAAACAACTTGCCTCTATAAGCTAGGAAACCAATCCATTCATTAAATATTTACCCTTGACATGAATGAATCTTCTAGAAGTGTTAAACAAGAGTAAAAGTGTCTTAGAGTTACAATTATTACATCAAAGATAATCATCTTCAACCCCAAAAAGTCAAACCAAGTCAAACTGTGCTTTTCCGAGCTGTACAGTGAAATCTGGAAAAGTTTGCTCAACGGGTCGCGCCCCCCTGCTCAACGGGTCGCGCCCCTTTGGAGCTCTGTTTGAGGCACTTCCTGGTGTCAGAATCAGGTGCAGGATAGCTCGTTGGAAAGGTCTTTGAGTCTACTTTCCAAACCAACTATAATTTGTCAATTTGGAGTTCATTTTCCTTGTCAAAAATAAATTCTCCCAAGACAGCTTTCTGCAGTTCAAAAAAGTGGCAGAAAGTCAAATTTTGCATGTATTTTGACCTTTTGGAGGCCCAAAACTCCATAAAAACTCAAGTCCATCCATGGGCATATGTAAATTTGCATAAAAAATCAGGAAATGCTGAGTTTTTGTGAAAAGGAGTTGCCATGACAAAGGATCTCACCGGGGGTGAGACCCGTTGAGGAGCCAAAACCTGTAAATTTCCAAAAATTGCCAAAATTACCCAAAACTTTCAAAATTTTTTGGGATTTGAGCTGTGGCTAGGCTATTGAGTGCCTTGATCCTTCAGTGAGGCCTCAGCCAAGATATGGAGTGGATTGGTCCTTTTCTTCCGCCTAAGAGCCTCGGACAACCTCCTTTGGAACATTTTCATTTTGGCCTTGCATACATGCATCCTTGCCCAATAGTGATTCTTCATGTTTCTCAGCAGCTTTTTCTCTTGGTTGGCCTTAGCCAACAACCTCTCCAAGTGGGCATTCTCCTGAATGAGCATTGACTCTCGGTCAGCAGGCAATGGATCACCGGGTCTTCTACGGTTCAAGACTCGGTCGCTACGAATCCTCCAAAGCTCATCAAGTGCTTTCTCCTCCTCTAACTATTTGTTCCGCTGCTCCAGGTAAGTAATAGTCCATTGGGCACCCTCAAGTCTCCTCTGTAAAACATCATTTTCAGCCCTGAGATGCTGAATGATCTCCTTCGCCTCTTGGCTAGGAGAACTGGCCTCAAGATCAATCACCAGACCCTCATGAATCATGGGCTCTTTGCCCCTCTGTAGTACCTGTGCTGGTGAAGAAAGCGAGGCCCCTTCCACCTGATGTGGAGATAACACTCGCTGAGCTGAAGATGAAGGCGAGACCCCTTCCACCTACTGTGGAGAGAGTACTCGCCTAGCTGCTGCAAATAAGGCCCTCGGGCCTTTCTGATATGTGAGTTGAGGTGAAGAAACAACATGTCTAGTGACCGGAATATCAGGCTGCTGAGACGGTCCACCCTCCTCATGAATGACCTCGAGATGTGGCTGGGGTGGTGCTGTGAAAAACTCACGGGAGATGAACTCCTCCCATGAGATGCCTTGCTGAGTCAACTGATGTGAGACTATGCGCTGAATCAAACCATAATGACATAAGCTCCTGTACTGCTGGGCCGGGGTCTTCTTCTGCAACATGGGCACCATCCTCTGAATGTTATGAAACAAGAAGACCGGGATGTTCATCATCCTCACTCGGGTGAAATGCATCAAAAGGCGAATGTGATATGAGTACACCTGTGAAAATCTGCCCTGACAGGTAAAATAATGCATAATAAGCCTCATGATGGGAGCATACTCGCTCCGGAGAAATCTGAATGGAAAAACACCCGTCAAAAGTCTCACGAATGGTGGCCGGACATAGGGCTCAAAGTGAACAAAATCTAGCAACCTGCGCTTAGGCCACACCTCACCCACATTCGGTATCCCTGTAGCTTGTGAGATCACCTCAGGTGTCAATGTAAATTTCACCCCTGCCAGAGTGACATGTCCATCATGGAGGTGTAAAACAAACAAGCGGGCCAACTCTCTATGGTGCTGAATCCGGGAAATCCTCTCACAGAAATCATAACAAGACATATACTGAAAACAAGTCACTGCCATGGGACAAGCCTGTAATTCTGCCAAAGAGGTGGGCTCCTCTCGCTTATGATGTCCACCCTTACCACCCTTACGAGGCCTCCTCTGTACCTCAACCTCTGTAGATGATGAATGGTCATCACTTTGCTCATAAGTTTCGGTTTCTGACATGGTTTAGGAGCAAAGTGGACAAATTGAACTGCTATCTCTGCCTGCAAAAAGTGCTGAAATCTATGCTGTTTCAAGGGGAAAAAGACATGAGGGAAATGTTAGGGGAGGGATCTTTTAACAAGGAATGGGAATATATAAATATTACAGGGAATTTTTTAGGGAAATTTTGCAAATCATTATGCATATAGGAACACATATTTGTAATTGGGAAATCATTTGCAAAGATCATTACATATGGGAAAAAACATGTATGAAAGTGAACATGGGAATATGCATACATGTATTAATAGGGGAAATAGGGAAACCATACACAAAACCTGCTGATATATTCATCAACATTTTCTTTTGTTTTCACATGAATTTTTCCTTTGTTTACACATGTATATAGTAGAGGGAAATTAGGGTTTTGTATGCTTTGGGAAAGGGGTAGGGTTTACATTTTTAGTCATTAGGGATGGGGAAAGATTTGCATTTCATTTGTAAAATAATATGGGAAAGGAGATGAACATATAAGGGTGAGTGAAAGGGAAAGGAGGGAAACAAACCAAAGGGAAAAATAGCTTGAAACAACATAAACCCTAGCACAGTTTGCTCATTAACATTGCAGCCATATAATGTCTTTTCACTTGCATGATTTGATCATTCAAACATTTTCAAGACATCCACCATTCATAACCAACAAGCTTTTTTAAGATTAGACCACCTACCTCGAACAAATTTGTGGCTTGGAGAAAGATTGGGTAATTTTGTTTGAAGTTTGCAGCAAAACAGTTCAACGGGTCGCGCAGGCCGCCCAACGGGTCGCGCCCCTCCCAACGGGTCGCGCACGTTGCTTTTCTGAACTGCGGAAGAGCTCTCAACGGGTCGCGCACCACCCAACGGGTCGCGCACCTGGTTCGATGGGTCGCGCCCCTCTCTGCTGCCCGAAATTGCTCCTCTTTCGCTCCTTTCTCTCAATCACTCTCTCTATCTCTCTTGCAAGCGTTAGAATGCACAATGAGAGTGAAAGGAGGGAATTTGGGCTTTTATAAGTCTCATTTGAAAAAATTTCATTTACAAACCCACTTTCTAATGTTTTTTCTTTTGACACTTTATAACACTGATTTTTGGTTTCCTTTATCCTGAATTTGACTCATTGAGTGCTTTGACTTGATTCTTTTTGCAGGTAGATCATCTGAGGGACTTTGGCAAGGGGACCAGGGTTACTGCTGCCCTTTTGAAGACTTTTTGGAATTTCGTTCTTTTTACAAAAATTTAACATGACCTTGGCTTTAAAAACAGAGTTTTTAAATCCAAGGTTAAAAATGAACTGTACATGATGAAAATATCAAAGAAACATGTTTACAATCCTCCCTCTGGCTCGCTGGGCACTCAAGGACTTTCAAAGACATGACCTTGCAGAGATAAATGACCAAAACCCTAGACCTAGGACCTTTGACCTCAAGACAAAACAAGACAAGCTTGAAAGAGCTTAATGACTGATATGACCTGATCCAGCAAAACCAAGAGGGGTATAAATAAACCAGCTCCTCCATCAAGGTTATGGCATGCCTAACGGGATGCAAAACTTAACACTGATGAGACACCTACCTATGCAAATGCAAAGAGCTTTGATCATTGATGGAGGGCTTCAAGACCGACACTAACAGAACCTTTTTGAGCATTCCTAATATAATAGACACCCATTGCAAGTGGACTCGGAGATGTAATCCAGGAGGGGCGAACTTCGTCATCAATGTTTGTTGTGTTTGCTTCTTTTCTTGTTGTTGGTCATGTTTATTTTCAGTTCTCAAGTTTATGTTTAATTCACTTTAAAACTCAATTTCCTCTCATTCATTCACATAAAATCAACCTTAGTTAATATTTGGTGAAATTGAGCAAATAGTCAACCCTGTGTTTTCAGATCAAACCCCCATCCCCTCAAGCAGTCAACCTTCATTCTTATTCGGGGATTGTGAAATTCCCTCTCTAACTATAGGGGAGTTGGAAAACCCTTTAAGAGAGCCACCTAAATTTTTTGAAGAACCTATAGGAGAAGAAGAACTTATCTCACCTACCCGAACTATGGCTAAAAACCAGAACAATGAGATTTTCCCTACCAAAGAAACCAATGGAGAGGTTAGAATGAAAAATATAAGCCTTGCTTCCCTTCTACATTTCCATCTCCTAATTTATAAATATCTTGACACCTTCATGTTTGAGTTTGTTGTTATCTGTGGGACTTATGACTATGCCTCTGATGAGAATAAGCTGAAGTTGTTTCCTTCTTCCCTCAACAATGCAGCCTTGCACTGGTTTATGAGTCTACCTGGAGGTATCATCACTACCTAGACCCAAATGCAACAAACCTTCAATGACAAATATAGAGGTTACTGTAGGTCCAAATAAACAAAGAGGAAATATTTAGAATGACCCTTGGACCTAATGAATCTTTGGAGGACTATGAGGAAAGGTTTCAATTCAATTATAGGAGGGCCAACTGTACCCTTGATCATGAGGCACTCAAGCTATTCCTTCTCTGAGGGATCAGAGAATATGTAATGGAAACCCTCAACATGCTATTTGGAGGAGATATCTAACAATTTCCTTATGGTGACATCAAAAATGTATTCAAGAATTACTCTAGGGTTGCTAGGAAGAATGGTAGGTCTAGCCAAAGCTTGGTAAGTTCCTCTCCCTCTACAAAAACCATTAGGCATGAGATAGGAAGTATGTTGGAATATTTTAAGAGTGAAATGATGCATAACGTTTTCTTGCAGATGGATACTATGCAAATCAAAAGAAAGCAAGAGGAATCATAGAGGGAAATGACTATCTTCTTCCCTAGATGCACTAAGAAACACCCTAGGAATGAGTTCCCACTGAATGTCAGAGAAGTATTCTTACTCTGTGAGGAGAATCATGCAACAGATAAATTCTCCTCTATGCCAGGTGTTAGTGTCAATCAGTTCTGCCTGTCACTAGTGATCAAATATTCTTTTACCAAGTTTTGTTAGGAGTCTCAAAGTCAAATTTATCATGTCACTAGGTTTTCAGAATAAAATTTGGCCACTGGCTAGTGTGTCTAGGTCTACTGCTTCTCCTTCAAGATTTCCATGTTCATTCAATACCATCACACAGTTTGATGTGCCATCATTGAACAAATCATCATCATCATTTCAGTCATGTCACCATGGTCTTATTTCAACTCAGTGTCTCCAATAGGTCATTAGGGTTAGAGTCATCAAGGTTGTAATTTCATTCAATAAACTAGGAAATGAAGGAGTAGTGGTAGGGTTTGATCTAAAAGTTTTGTTTCTAAGTGTAATTCACTTCAGAATGATGTAATGAGTTATGTTTCAAATCTGCATGAAAAAGTTCCAAGCTACATAGTTTACATCAAAAAGAAAAATGGAAATTATGGTGGGCCACCCTTTCATTACAAAGTTGAGTTCTATAGGCTATAAAAACATTTTTTTCTCATTCCTCTCATTCATAAAATTTTCAAGGGAGATCTCATCCACCATAAATTATTTCCTCACTCATTTCATTTCTAAAGAGATCTCATTCATCATCAACCACTTCCTCAACATTTTTATGGCCAAAGACATTCCAAAAAATTGGTCTCAAGCTACCTCCTTGCGTTTTCTATGGGAAGCCCTTATTTTCATGTTTGCAAGACTAAAAACCCTATTCATATACATTATATCCCCCTTCACACTCAAACACACTCCTAAAACCATCACACCCCCTCACTATCAATCCTAAAACCTTCTATACCTAAAACCTAACCCTACACTGTGTTTTTGGCAGCCTTCATAGTTGGGACTATGCATAAATTCCCTAGATCTATTCCCTCACTCTTTTCACGTCCCTCCACTTCCGTAAGTTCCTAACATCCCTCCCCATCTCATAAATTTTTCCTACACCCATTCCTACTCCCTAACCCCTTCATCCTATTCCCTCATTCCCTTCCCCTTTTTTTCCCTCTAGGGTTTGCACTCACAAGTTTACTATGGAGAAGGAAAGGAGGCCTTATAACAAGGGTGGGAAAATTTCAAGGTTACAAATTCAAGTTTAAAAGGGTAATATGAGTTGTTTTTAACTCATTTTCACTCTTAAAATTTCAAGTATCTCCAAGTCATCTTCGTGTAGGAGAAAACTTTGTGAAAATTGAGGGTTTTGTTGCATTTTGTGAGAAGTGCGACCCTTCTGTGAGAAGTGATACCCTTTTGAGGAAAATCAAGACCCTTCTGAGGATAAGTGTGACCCTTCTATGAAAAGTGTGACCCTTCTTAGGAGAAGTGCGACCCTTCTGGTTTTGGCGCGACCCTTCTGGTTCTGGCGCAACCCTTCTGGAGACACCTTGGGAGAATGCGTTTTTGGATGCCTTCCCATGTGTCATTTTCAAAAATTCAAGATTTTATGGAAACCAGATAGACAAATCCAGTTTACCGTTCTTTTAGCTTTCAATTTTGACTTCATAAAGGCACCTAAAACTGGCCTCAAACAGGCGTGACCCTTTTGCTAGCTGGTGCGACCCTTCTAGAGACACCTTGGGAGAATGCGTTTTTGGAGGCCTTCCCATGGGTCATTTTCAAAAATTCAAGATGTTCTGGAAACTAGATAGACAAGGATAGTTTACTATTCTTTCATATTTAAATTTTGACTTCAGGAAGACACCTAAAAATGGCCTCAAACTTGGAACTACGGTTCTCCAATTTTATGAGATTTTAATTAAAATTTTCACTGTGTAATTTTTCAGAGTTTCTAGTTTGACTTTTGTAAAAGTAAAAAGGTGAAAGTGGATGAATGTAAATGGTAAAATTTAAATGTAAATGGGTTACTATATGGGTAAATAGGTGTCTTATCCTCCATTTAATGCTTTGTATAAATATCTTGTGATAGTTAGATAAAAGAGGAAATCGTTGAGTAACCTCCCTAGTATGTAGCAGTGATCAGATAGGCGCATGTATTTGACTTTCTTTGCCGGAAATTCGAACTCCTAGGGAGGATTTCGACTTCAAAACCTATATGAGGACTTTTGTAATCATTTTCAAGGATTGGATGCAGTGGAATTAAGCCTTGAATGCTAGTGTAATTGAGAATTTGGCTAGAACTAATAGACAAAGTTTGCAACTATTATAGTGGGATTCCTGTGGTATGTGTTTTAGCAGTGTTTTTCCTTCTATGATCATAAATTTTAATGTATTTTATCTTTCATTTCCATTTCCATGTTTCATGTGCTTGTTTCCCAAGATAATAAACATAATTCATTCATGTAATGCTCTGTTCTGGAGAAGCTTTCACATTATTGTTCATTTTTCTTCTGATATAAACAAATTCATGAGACTCATGCTCGTTTAGAAACCCTTCCTATCTCCCATATACACAATGACAACCCTAAAGTGCAAAAGTGTGTGCCTACCTTGCCCCATTACATCTCTATAAATTTAATTCTCAAAGCCTAGACCTAAGCCATCATCCAGAAAACAATCAAAATCAAATCAAACCCTGATCTAAACATATCTAGCTTAAAATCCTTTATATCTCAGTCATCTTTTGATTGTAATTTCATAGAGAGAGCCCTCTCTAGTTTGGTAGGGCTAGCTACCAAACTAAAATCTTGGTCTGTGATTACCTCCATCGATTCCTCTCAGCCTGGGACATTGTGGAGGATAAAACGCGGTCTAAAGGTTGTATAACAAGGAGGGGTATAAGGTGGGTTCAATCAATTGTGCTTCATTAACCAAAGGATACCCCCAGGTCCTCGACCATATCAACAAGGAATGCAAGCACACATTATCCTCACTACAATCCAAATAAAAATGCACCTTCATAGCCTTGGTACCCTTCCGTTTATCCATCATGGTCCACACCTCCTCCTTGGTCTTATACTAATTAATATCCTCCTTAGCCTATCAACCCTTCTTTTCAGCCATACCCACCCCAACCATCCCAATGGGGCAACTGCTCACCAGGGTGGAGGCCTCAAACCACCAAACCTCCTCCTTTACTACCTCCATCTCAACCTAAACCACAACTCCCTCTCCATACTCCACCTAAACAACCTCAAATTCCTACTCAACCAAATCTAAACCCAAATAATAAGAAGACACAACAGGTCTATAGTGGGGAAACATACTATCCTATTTATGTTGTATAAATCCAAGAGATAAACCTTTGGTCTGGGAGAGTTCTCCCAGATAATCAACCACCTTCTCCACCTGAAGATATTGAAGAAGAGAAGGAGGAGAGTGCCCCTAAAATCAATGCACCTCATTATCCTGAAAGGTTGGTCCACCCTAAACAACACACCCCAGAAGAGGTTGAACTTCTAGGAGAGTTGAAGAATTTGTGTGTCAAGATACCCCTCCTCCAGGCCATCAAAGATGTTCCCATTTACAACAAGCTTATCAAGGAGGAATGTTTCAAAAGGATTGGGAGAAGGAGAATAGATACTCCCATAATCAATGTTGTTGGAAAATTATCTGATCTAATGCTAGGAAGAGTAATCTCCCCAAAGTACTTGGATCCTGGTAGTCTAGTAGTGGATGTGCACATCGATGGCATTATGGTCCCTAATACCTTGATTTATCTTGGGGTTGCAATCAATGTAATTACTAGGGAAACCATTCTAAAGCTCAAACTCCAATGCGATTTAAGGAAGACCACCACAATGTTGCAGCTTTCAGATAAGTCCACAGTAGCTCTTGAGGGAGTTATTGAGGATGTGATGGTCTCCATTGAATCCTAGGAGTACCCCACTAATTTCTTGGTACTCTAGCCCAAAACCAAGTTTAATGGCTATCCTCTCATTCTAGGAAGACCTTGGTTGGCCATTGTTGATGCCTACATTATTTTCAGGGTTGGGAATAGGACTATTAAGAATGGACATTTATCCAAATAACTTGTGTTGTATCCTCCTTCTCAACCTTCTATTAGACATGACTTACCCTTATGGTTAAAGGAGGGGGAAGAGGAAGAATTTTATTAGAAATACCTCTACCTAGTATGCACTCTAGACATTGTTAAAGGAGGGGGGAACATTGAAGAAGATGACATTATTGACAATATCTTATAGAACTAGCCTCCCACTGCCATACTAGTTGAGAACTGATGAAAGAATCTAAGATTAGTCCTTGAATTGAATTGTGCTCTGTTGACTCTAACCTGGAACTTGCCATTATTGTAGAGATTGACCCATCAAGAATTCAAAATATCAACCCCTCTCTTCTACTGAGCGGGAAGAACTTATGCAGTGTGTTGAGTGTTATCACAATAAACTTCATTTTCTAAAAAAAAATCAGAAAATGATGAAAATTTTAGTGTCAGCATTTTAATTGGAATAAAATAGGGAAATTACTGATAGTGGGGTTATCAACATTTTAGTGATCTGATATGGTCTTGGGAACAAATTCGCTGATAACAGGCTTATCAACAATTTCAATTTTGACTCATATACCAACTATTAGCGCCAAAACCAATTTTTAAATTTAAAAAGTGATGACTATATTGACCACATCAGCGTCAACTATATCATTGAAACGTGTCTCTATATGTTTTGAAGGGGTAAAAAGTACCAAAACTCTATGATTATTCACTCACCAACTGTATTATGACATTCGCATGTCGATTTGTTTTACCAAGTCCCACCAATATTTTTTTTTCGTTAAGTTCAGAGTCAGTCACACTTGGAATTGAAAATTGTTTTTCTCACATGGATTCAGGATCGAATCTCGGGAATACCACATAATGTGATGGTTAAAGGAGGTAAACCAAACCGGTCTGAGCCCAAAGTGCCAGATTTGCTAGACATATACCTCAAAATTCATTAGTTGTTTCAACAAGCCGTGGAGTGAATTTTTCCACTGTTGTACCGACTACCACCATTTAGTGGCTCAGTATTCTTCTCAAGGGTTCAATAAAGATTGCGTGGAGGTGGGAGGGCTGTCATTTTCAGTTACAACGAAAAATATTGTTGAGGCCACAACCTTACCAACAGCTGGAGAGAGGATTTTTCACATCCATTTTCTTGCATGGATTGATGTCCCTTTCTTTTTCAGAGAATAATTCAAGGGGAAAAATTGGAGGGCTAAAGTTTGAAAGGAGTGGTTTTAGGAAAAATGGCATGTCCCTTTACACCTCTGTCAACAATATTTTACTTGCGAAGGGTGGTTTAATCAAGTAAACATCTACCAATTTTATTTACTTTCACATCTTGCTGGTCAAATTAGAATTAATCCATGTTTTTATTTGCTAGAAAGCCTTAAACATATGGTAGCTAGGTTCAGGGCCCACACAGATCACTCCTCTAATTTTATATACCAAAAATCCCTGATAAAATGGTTAATTAAAAAATAGCTAGCCAAGGAAGAAAGAACTTGAATCCATTTCCTTTTTTGGGGAGGTTTTCAACCTCAACCCCTTAAAAGACAAAGAGGCGGACCAAATAATGCCAAAAAAGAGGAATGCTAAATATCAAGCCCCTATTGAGCCATCTCGCAGCCAAGAAAATCTAGAAGTTCCATCTACATCATTTGGTCCAAATATTCCCAAAGTATACTAGAGGAAAAGTGCTAGGCTTCGTAAACCAGACCCTATATCCCCTGTAAACCCACCTATTGATATCGGCTCTTCCCAAGCTGTGGTTCTACCTTTCAAAACTTCCCGTGCAGACAGAACTAAAATAGAGGTTCCTAAAGGCAAAGAAGCAGAGGTTGAAAGTGAAGAGGAGGAGACATTGTTTGAAGTTTTCAAGGGTGGAAAGAGACCCCATACAAGGCCAACTAACAAGTTAAGATACAAAATCAAACTCAGAAATAACCCAAAGTTGGCTAAGGAGGTGATTGATGTTGACAATATGCCATTGAAGGACCTCATCATCAACATGAAGAAAGCTACGGGCTCTAAGAAGAGAAGAGGCAAAGAAACTGTAAAATAGGGACCTATGGAGACAAGGCAAAGCAAAAAACAAATATTGGAGAAGGTGGATGTATTGCTCAGGGAAGCTAGTACCCTTAGCTAAGAGGCTTGGGGGATTAAACTTGGAATTTTTCCTATCTATTTTATGAAACAAGGTTTTCCTTTTATTGCTGATAGTTGGCCTTATAGGTTTTACATCCAGCAGAGAAGTCGGGAAAGTTGAAATTCCCATCGTCAACCTTTTTTATAAAGTTGGAAGATCTACTGTCAGCTATTTTGGGGTGATACAGTGTGTCGGTTGATAGAAAATGATACAGGGACGAAAGCTAATAGTTATTCTGTCAGTGATTTTGGAACAAATAGGTAGTGCTAACATCTTTGTTGTCAGTGAAATTCAGATAGACAAAAATACTGACCCTCCTATTGTCAACAATTTTTGAAATCAGGTGGAAAAAAAAATGTTGTCAGTCAGCCTCTCAGCGAAAGCTACAAAGTAGAAAACTAGTGAAGCTGACAACAACAATATCAATGGTTTTTACCAGGAGATCCGAATGAAAGAAAGGATGAATAAAAAATAACTTTTGGAGGAATTTTTTGGACCTGTTTTGTAGAAAGACTTGTTTCGCCAGCTACAATATTTCCAAGGGAGACAGTTTGACAGGATATTTTACTTGAACTATATATCAACATATTCACCTGTAGCTATTTTAGGAAAAAATGAATGTATCCAAGTCTTATATTTACATGCATGAACTTGAAGATATTTAGATATCACATGTTATTGAAATTAATATCGAGACTATTATTTTGCAAAAAATTGATGTAAGTTCTATAAAGCTGTTTATGAAGAATGAAGAAGGGTTGGCTTTTATTGAAAAAACATTTTGTATTCTGGTATATTTGAGTAGTCATGAATATATTACATTTTTTAATGAACATTTTATAGGAAACTCATGTGTTGTAGTTCCCTGTAAGTTCTTCTTTGTTATAAGAATTTTCTTTCATGTTTGAAAATGTTAGTATCTAAGATTGGGATTCATTGATGCTCCTTTCTTGTATTTATCAACCATTAGTATTTTTTCCTTAGTTAGATATAAGCTTTGTTTCATTCCAGTTTCTCGTTCTTCCAATTTCTCAAACATTCAAAGGATTTTTTACTATCATATTTTTTATAACTTGTTCATTGGATCTGTATATTACTTATTTAAAACTAGATTCCATGCCCAATGGTTTATTTTGTAAACAACCCAACCATTTTTATCCTATGAACTAAATCTGGCCACTGAACTCAATTGCAAAAACCTACTACTACAATGACCATAGAGTAGTTGATTTTTATGGAGAGATCCCTCTCTGGGTTCAAGGGATGACTTTCAACCAAAAATAGGTTTTGAGGTTACCTTAGGGTTTTTCCTGCAGCTAGGGTTTTCCCTAAGTGATAACATTTTTGCGTCGTTTTCAGGGAATGAGAAGCATATTTTTTCCTCAAACTATATGATTGTTTAAGATCAGATCTTTGAGGGAAAACAAAGATTTGTATATCAGTTTGCTTACAAGATGTTTGCTCTGGCAACTCCACATTATGATCTGAAGGGTTCTTATTGACAAAGTTCTGGCTCATACATGTGTTTATACTCAGAGGAACCCTGATCCAAATCCACCTCAGATTTTTTTAAGCCCACAAAAGATGTTCAGGAAAAATACTCCTAAGGAAACAGGTACGATTGATTTAGAAAGATCTTTTTCTCTACCTAGCTAGAAAATTTTGAAGACTTGGTGCTAGATATTAATTTTGAAAGTAATTTACTCAGATCTAAGTGAGAGTAGTCTATCAGATACTCTTCTTGATCCAATAGATCTTAAGAATTTTACTCCTAGACCCTCTATCCCAGAACTAGAGCTTTTACCCCAAGATTTTGAGATTTGGTCTCATTTTCAGAAATTGGAACAAAAAGTCCAGGAACTTCAAGAAGTCGCTGCTAAATCTCCAACTTTTCCTTATTTCATCCCATATTTGTTTACCCCAACTACTTAGCTGTCCTCTAGAGGTTTTCAAAAGCCTATTCCATCAACTTCCATTCCAACAATCTCAATACCTATGACTTCCATTGTCCTTACTCCTGTTGTTAGTATAATTTCACATATCAGCCCTATGGCTGCCCGATATGCACCTTTAGATCTTGGGGGTCAGATCCATGACCTCCCACAAAATTATGGACAATTTCTGACTCAATTTGATGGTATTGGATATTATACAACTCAACAACATCTAGAAAAACTTAACGATTTTATAGATCTAGAAGAAGTTGACCATGAGGACGTCAAACTGAGACTTTTTGCACAAAGTTTGTTGGGTGAGGTAAAGAAATGGTTCAGATATTTACCTATAGCTAGTATCAATACCTTCCAGCAATTTGAATAGTTGTTTCTTGCCAGATGGGAAGTGAAGAAAAACCCCTTGCAAATTTTAGTTGAGTATGATGCCCTTAAAGGGAACACGAGAGAATCTGTTTAAGAATTCATGGTTAGGTTTAGTAAGATTTATAATTCTATTCCAGCAGAGATCAAACCTTCTCCTGTTTTAGCTTTATTACACTATCTTGATAATTTCGATGTCAAGCTGGCTTATTAGCTCCGTGAAAGGAATCTTGCTACTTTAGACAAAATGCAGATCAATGTAATTGGAGTGGAGTTCAATTTATTGGCAAACAAAGAAAAAATGAAGGTTGAAAGGAGAGTAGGTTTCAAAGAAGATTCATCTTCATCTCATGACTTGAAATTTGATGTGATGTTGAAACTATGGAGAAGTTGGTGGATAAATTGAATCCTCCGCAAGGTGAAAATCAAACTCATGTTAGAAATCCGAATTTCAGGTGACACCAGGCTGCCCAAAATCATCCTAGAGAGCAGAAAGATCCTGAAGAACAAAAGCTTGTTGTTCGACCTCCTTTTCCAAAATATTTTGTTGATGAGGATGCTATTGATGAAGAAGATTGTCAAATTGGGTGTTTCGATGACAAAGAAACCCAAGTGTTTGCCACCAAAGAAGAACATGACATTTCTGCTGGATGCTCAAGAGAAAAAGACAACATTCATCTCTGTGATTCAGTTGTTTATCAGTAGTGGTATAATAATGTGGTGGCATCTTTTCAAAGGCAGTACAACCTCAGAAACTAGAATGTCCCTATCAAAGCTCCACCACAAAATACAATTGTTGAACAACAAACTAAACCTAGAAAATAGATTTTGAAGAAACCAAAGGATCCAAAGAAGGAAAATCCAAAAAAGATAGACGAAGCAAGAAAGGAGACCAAAGATGTAGGAAAATAACAGTTAACCATTAATCTGGAGTCTGAAATCAATAATTTGAAAGTATCCATTCCTTTTGTTGAAATATTGAGAAATGCGCAATATAGGAAAATAATTTCCAATATGATTAAAAATTCATATAATGATCAAGTCAACATAAATTCACAAGATTATTAAAACCTAGATGATGATGCTCCTGAATTTGTTTTTGGCCCACACGGCACTAGTTCAAACAATGATGTACCTCCATTTTATGTAAGTTTAAATGTACATTAGATGATTCTTCACAACGCCATGTTAAACTCTGTAGCTTCATATAACCTCATGCCTAAGTCAGTCATGGACCACCTAGGACTTCAAATTACCAGACCCTACAAATATTTGTTCACGTTTGATTCTAGAAAGGTAAAATTCCTAGGGCCAATAAAGGATTTAGTTGTCACCTTAGCTCAAATTCCTGCTAAGAGTGTATTGATGGATATAGTAGTAGCAGACATTCCATCTAGATTTGGAATGTTGTTACCCTGATCTTGGGCAACAAGTGTCGGTTTAAGGAGGCTTGACCCAGGTTCAGAGTGTATTGCATACCAACAAAACCCTCAACCACTGGCCTTTTTACGAACGACCTACAAGCAGATCACAGTCTCACCCGAAGCGGTTATGGGAGGTTTTAGAACCAGTTTTATACAACCAAAGGGATATCCATGTTGTGGCATCCATGTATTCACTTATATTTTATACCTATCTACAACCTTACATACATAAATAACTTTGAGTTGATGATTAACTTCAGAGATTTTCACTTATTTCCTAAACATATTCAAAATATGTGTAACATGTATTATTTTGCATAATTCAATAAAAAGCATGCATGAAAATATTTATAACAATAGATAACGAACACAGAAAAATGCACAATACTTCGCCAAAAATTCTTCTTTATTAATAAAGATCTTCAATACATACACTTCTCTGACCTGCACACCCAACTGCAGGTGGTATGTGCACTCAGCTACAAACTCTTCTAAGTCCTCTGTGCACTCAGTTGCAGACTCTTCTAAGTCCTCTACGCACTCAAGTACAGACTCTTCTAAGTCCTCTGTGCACTTAGCTATGAAGCCTTCCCAAGAATACAAACCAAGATAGAAAATATGATCAATTTATGAATTCTATCTATCCTTAGCTATCGTCGACAAAATTTTACATATTATTTATATAAATTTCCTTACTATAAGACCATGGTCCACATACCATGTATCCAACAAACAAATGGACTAATACCCAATACTTTTTTCAAAATAAGGGACTTTGACCCACCCCAAATCCCCTAGACATTGCATGATGAATAGAACTTCACCAGCTCTGCGAGCTCCTCTCCTCAAAATGCAGAGTATTTGACCAAAACTTGGACAAAGTTGGGTTGCACCCAAGCCCCCAACACTCACCCATGACTCGTCCTGAGTCACTAAGCTGCAGTCCCCTTGATTTTGGTACAATTCCATTGTAGACTGCATTGTACTGCTAGACTGTCTTTGTCGTTTGTTTCTCCTCTTGGTGCACCTCCTCCAGTAATGCCTCTGTGGTTGGGCCAGTGTTGGGTCCCTATAATACTAGTGATTACCCCATTACTATTGTAGTTATACCCCTTATTAATATTGTTGTGCCCCTATTGCCCCCATATTGTTATTACTGTGCCCCATAGAATCCCTCTATTGTTATTTTTGTGGCTTTATATTATTATTGTTAGGTCGGCTGGATTATATTGTGACTCCTTAGACTCCTATATATAGAAAGGAGGTTTTGTCATTTGAATCATCCAAGAATTGCTCATTTATGTAATGTAAAGGAGGTTGCGCCCTTGAAGAGGCTGAATTCTAAGGCGTTGATCTAACTTTTCTATCTTTTCTTGAGCTGGTTTCATAACATTTGGTATCAGAGCTTTGGATTCTAGGGTTTCGCTGCTCCAAACAGGTCATCATGGAATTTTCGCTATAACTTTTTTTTCTGTGATGTTTCAGAAGTCGAAAAAAAAACCCATTTGAGAAGAAATCACACTGAAACGTGGGTCCGAATTTCAGAGCTTTTTGCACGATATTTGCGGAGATATGATATGAGGAAGTTTGTCTTTTTGAAGACTCCTGAATTACATTCAAAACATGTGACCTGGGGAAAATCATCATAACTTTCTCTCTGGGGATCGGATTGAAATTTCATAAGAAGGTACAGAAAGAGGACAGACTGTAGTTTCTTGTATGCATGTTTCAGATCCAAAGGTCAAAACAGTGACTCGTGGCACATCGTACAAGTTCGCACTACTGAACTAGTCTATAAGCAAGTCACTGTGGGAGATTTCACATAACTCTTCCTTGGAGAATCCAATTTGGGTCAGACTTGTGGCATTGGAAAGAGGACATAGAGGGATACTACAGCTCACAAATTCAGAAATAGATGATTGGAAATTACATAGATACATCAGAGGCAATATCGAGCTCCTACAAAGTGAAAAAAGGTGTGTAGATTTTCTTAAATTTTTGCTTAAGCTTGGTTTGAAAATTTATTTTGAAGGAATTCAAAGGGCATAGTAGAGCATTATTATCGGTAACTGATTCGCCGAGGAAAGAAAATGCAAACACCTAGTAAGGAACCTGAAAGCTCTAGCATGACTCATGAAGAAGAGGAAGAAATGCAACATGATATATCAAAATGACAAGACCAAGTGCAACAACTGTCCCTTGCACAAAAAGGAACAGAATCTAAGATGGATGGTTTAAAGAAAGATGTAGAAGCTAAGATGGATGGTTTAAAGAAAGGTGTAGAAGCTAAGATGGAATGTTTAAAGAAAGGCGTAGAAGCTAAGATGATTGACGTGGAAGCTAATATGGATGATTTGAAGATAGATTTGAAGACAGACATGGACGAATTGAAGATAAATATGAATAAGTTGGTACAAGAAATGGTACCTAAGGGTGAAAGGGTACTAAAAGAAACTCATGATGAGAAAAAAAGAAGTGTTAATCATGATTCCATAGACGCTAATGTTGGATCGAAGACTCACCATATTCCAAAAATCGATATGAGGAAGTTTGATGGCAAGGATCCTGCAACATGGATATTACAGATGGAGCAATTCTTCGATCTCAATAATGTGCAAAACACACAAAAGGTACGTATGGAAACTTTATATTTGGAACCAAATCAGTTTGTATGGTATCAATGGCTTTGCTCTCGTAAACCATTTATCACTTGGGCAATTTTTATGGAAGAATTGATAGCACATTATGAGGATACAAAAAGCAACACTTTTTTTAGCCAATTGATAAGTCTCAAACAAAAGGGTTCAATAATGGAGCACATTGAGGAGTTCCAAAAATTGAACATAAGGGTAAAATATATTCCAGAGGAGCATAGGATTGATGTGTTCATAGGGTTTTTAAAGGATAATATCCAACATGATGTTCGCCTTTGGGAACCTGATTCATTAGAGAAGGCATTCAGGTTAGCAAGAAAAATGGAAAGCAAAATTATGGCAACCAGGAAGCATACCACTCACAACTATAAAGACGGAAGTGTTGTTGCCCCTAGTCTTCCACAACCTATAAGGTTGACACCACAACAATTGAAATAAAAACGAGCAAAAGGGCTTTGTTACAGTTGTGATAGAAAATACACTAAAGGTCATAAGTGTGCTGAGAAGAAATTATTCTACATAGATTGTGAAGAGGAAGAAGAAAAGGAGCAAGAAAGGTCAAAAGAAGAGGATATACTCCAGGAACAAAGCCTAGATGAAGAACAAATAAATCCGACCATATCTTGTAATGCATTGGCGGGAATTACCACTCCTCAAACCATCAAGATAGAAGGACAAATCAAGAAGAAAAAGGTAATAGTGTTGATTGATTCAAGAAGCACCCACAATTTTATTCATTGTAAGGTAGCAAAAGAATTGAATTGCTTCCCATATCCAGCACCAGAGTGTCAAGTGATGATTGCAAATGGAGGAACAATAAATTCCTCTGGAAAGTGCCATAATATCAAGCTATCCATGGGAGAATATGTATTGACTAGCCCAATGCTTTCCATTCCAATGGGAGGTGCTGATGTTGTACTAGGAGTCCAATGGCTACAATCCCTAGGTACAATAGCTTTTAATTTTCAAGAACTTTTCATCAAATTTTCTACGGAAGGAAAGGAAGTTGAATTATGCACAATTATGCTCGCTAGATGTTTCCACATCGGAATCATCTATTTCTCCAGATCTCCAAAAAAGTCCTGGACAATCATTCCAAGGTATTTGAGACTCCCAAAGGTCTCCCACCTATGCGTGATCATGATCATGCTATTCATCTGATTCCAGGAAGTGTTCCTCCAAACATCAGGCCGTACAGATATCCCTATGTCCAAAAGAGTGAAATTGAACGTATGGTTGCAGAAATGCTAGAGGCTGGTATAATTCAACTGAGTCAAAGTTCTTTCTCTGCTCCAGTAGTATTGGTGCACAAGAAGGATGGATCATGGTGCATGTGTCCGGATTATAGGGAGCTCAACAAGCTCACTATTAAAGATAAGTTCCCCATTCCTGTCATTGATGAATTACTGGATGAATTGCATGGATCAATTTACTTCACCAAGTTGGATCTTCATTCAGGATATCATCAAATCAGAATGAAGACTGAAGACATTCTGAAAACAACATTTAGAACTCATGAGGGTCATTATGAATTTTTGGTCATGCCTTTTGGCCTTACCAATGCACCTTCAACATTTCAAGGTTTGATGAATTCAATTTTCAAACCATTCCTTAGAAAATTTGTGTTAGTATTTTTTGATGATATACTAATCTACAGCAAGTCTTGGAAGGATCATGTTGAACATGTTGACAAGGTGCTACAACTATTGAAGGAGAAACAATTATATGCAAAAAGATCCAAATGTTTCTTTGGAGTCCAGGAGGTGGAATATTTGGGTCATATTGTATCTCATGAAGGAGTTAAGGTAGACCCTAGCAAAATTAAAGCCATTAAGGAATGGAAAATCCCCACATCCATAAAGCATCTGCGAGGATTTCTCGGGTTGACAGGGTATTATCGCAAGTTTGTTAAGAATTATGGGGAATAGCAGCACCTCTAACAACATTATTGAAGAAAGATGCATTTTCATGGACTCGGGAAGCAACAAAGGCCTTTGAACATCTTAAAGAGGCAATGTGCCAAGCACCGGTCTTAGCTACACCGGACTTCACAAAAACCTTTATTGTGGAATGTGATGCTTCAGGAAATGGAATTGGTGCTGTTCTAATGCAAGATGAAAGACCCATTGCTTTTGAAAGTTGTCCAATCAAGGGAAAGTTTTTAAGAAAAGCTATTTATGAGAAGGAAATGTTGGCAATACTCCATGCACTTAAGAAATGGTGACCCTACCTAATGGGTAGACACTTCAAGGTAAAAATGGATCATGATAGCCTTAAATACTTTTTAGAACAAAGATTATCCTCTGAAGAGCAACAAAAGTGGGTCACAAAGATGTTGGGTTATGACTTTGAAATCATCTACAAAAAAGGGAAGCAAAATGTGGTGGCAGATGCACTCTCAAGAAAGGATGAGGATGTGGAAGCATTGTTGTGCGCCATTTCTATTATCCAACCAGATTGGATAAACGAAGCAAGGGAGGAATGGAAGAATGACGAAGAAGTGTGGGCACTTATTCGAAAGTTACAACAAGATTCCAGTACGTATGATACATTTAGCTGGAAAAATGATTCGTTATGGTACAAAGATCGCTTATACCTCTGTAAGAATTCCCAGCTAAAACAAAAGATTCTTATGGAATTGCACACTTCTCCCTTAGGAGGGCACTCGGGATTTTTAAAAACTTACCACAGGGTTAAGAAGGAATTTTTTTGGGATGGCCTTAAATCAGATATTCAAAAGTTTGTGGCTGAATGTTTGGTTTGCCAACAAAATAAAGTTGAAACAATTAAGACACCGGGTCTATTACAACCTTTATCCATTCCAAGCCAATGTTGGGAGGAGGTTTCAATGGATTTTATCACAGGTTTACCCAAGTCTGAGGGAAAGAGTGTCATCATGGTGGTAGTTGACAGACTTACCAAGTATGCACACTTTTGTGCATTATCACATCCATTTAAAGCCAGTACAGTTTCTACTGCATTTATGGAAACAATTCAAAAGCTACATGGAAACCCAAAGATTATTGTAAGTGACAGAGATCCCATTTTCACTAGAAATTTTTGGATAGAATTATTTTCTTGTCTTGGTACTCAGTTAGCTCATAGCTCATCTTATCATCCTCAATCTGATGGGCAAACTGAGATAGTAAAAAAATGTTTGGAAGGATATCTTCGTTGCTTTGTATCTGATAAATAGACACAATGGGTCAAATGGTTGCCTCTGGCTGAATGGTGGTATAACACTTCCTTCCATACAACAACAAAAATGACCGCATTTATGGCACTTTATGGGTATCAACCACCATCCATCACATCATATTTAAGAGAAAATTCTAAGGTTCAGGCAGTGGAACATCACATCGAACATCAACAACAAGTCCTCCAACTCTTAAAGGATAACCTCGTGTTGGCACAGAATAGAATGAAACAACAAGCAGATCAACATCGCAGTGAAAGAAGTTTTGATGTAGGTGATTGGGTATTCCTATGGCTACAACCATATAAGCAAATGTCCCTCAAGCAAGCTACGAAGGATAATAAATTATCACCAAAGTATTATGGTCCATACAAGGTTTTGAAAAAGATTGGTACTATGGCATACAAATTGGAGCTTCCTGCAGCTTCTTGATTGCACCCAGTTTTCCATGTTTCATGTTTAAAGAAAGTTATAGGCGACAAGCTCCCAGTTCAATCAATATTTTCAGAACCTGACGAGGAAGGAAAAATTATATTGGAACCGGAAGCAATCACAGAAACAAGAACTCGACAACTATGAAATCGTTCAATTTTAGAGTATCTTATCAAGTGGAAGAACTTATCCGCTGAAGATTCCACATGGGAGGATGAGAATTTTATGCAGAAGTATCCAGAACTACTCAAGCGTTGAGGACAACACTTTTTTGAAGGAGAGGGGCATGTTGGGTCCCTATAATACTAGTGATTACCCCATTACTATTGTAGTTATACCCCTTATTAATATTGTTGTGCCCCTATTGCCCCCATATTGTTATTACTGTGCCCCATAGAATCCCTCTATTGTTATTTTTGTGGCTTTATATTATTATTGTTAGGTCGACTGGATTATATTGTGACTCCTTAGACTCCTATATATAGAAAGGAGGTTTTGTCATTTGAATCATCCAAGAATTGTTCATTTATGTAATGTAAAGGAGGTTGCCCCCTCGAAGAGGCTGAATTCTAAGGCGTTGATCTATATTTTCTATCTTTTCTTGAGCTGGTTTCATAACAGCCAGCATCCTTCTATAGTAATTTTGTCTCCCTTTTCTTCAACTCTTTAATCCTTTCTTCCACTACCTACGATAGTTGGAGGGTGTCATCCTGCCACTACTAAGTCCTCTCTTACAAAATTTGCTCCTTCCTCTGAAGATCATCTATCTAATTTTGGAGGTTATTTCCTTCGATAATACTGGTGAGCCTCTAAAAGGCTGGTAGGGTCTTTGCAACTATCAAGATCTTGTCACGTTGATTCTACTTCACTTGTACTTCCTCCTCGATATTCTGAATGTTTGGATCCTCTTGTAGTGAGGTCCAAATCTACATCGTGTCATCTAGTAATTTCTTGCCGTTCGCCATTGTGTCGGAGATGCCTTTCAATGTTGCTTTTAAGTCCTTCTTCCCCTACTTCCACACTTCTGGTGGCATGGTTGGCTACAAAATTATTTGCATCTCTGATATCTGGACTTCATACTCGAATTTCATCTTTGCCAGTGTATTCTTTGATTCCTTTATTGCAAGTGTGAGCTTCACAACCTTCTCTGTTGGTGGTTCCTCCTCATAGACCTTCACATCTGGAAATGTGCTTCAAGTGTATGTGATGGCTTTTTCCAACTGCTCTTGCCGTTGCCATACATCATCACTTTTCTTAGCCAACTGCTCCAGCTCCTTCTTCAACGTAGCTTTATCGTTTTCTACCTGCATAGTCAACAACAAGGTACGTTGTTCCTGCTTCTGCAACTCGGTTGTTAAACTCTAATGAAATTCATGTAATACTTGAATGGGCAGCCTAATGATGTTCATGTTGGCATTGTGACATGCTTTAGCTCGCTCTTTCTCTTTTGGTGTGTCGAATTGTAGTGCTCCAGATGACACCTGTAAAATTCTAACCCTGAAGGTTGTCTCTATTCTACGCTCTACCTGCAATCACTGATTTATTTGTTTTGATTGTCTTGCTGCCTATGGGAGCACCTTCAATTCCATGATTCCTTATTTTACCGGTGCCAAGATCACTTTATAGCGATCTTCAATTCTGTCCCAGGTCTCCACAGTGATCTCCTGAACCTTTATTTCGATCTCATTGATGTCCCCATTAGTGAGGACCAGCAGTATTGCACCTTTGGACTTATCTTCTTTCTACTTTTTCCTTAAACCCATCACAATTTTTGGTACTCTCCTTTTGACAATAAAGGGTGACTCCTCTAATAATCCTACATCATTGAGGGGTTCCTCATGCTCCTTCTCTCACTCTATTTTGTTTGTTTCTCTATCTTTTTCGATTGTACCTGCACCCTGTAGGGTACCCTTCTCTGTTCCAATCTATCCATTAGGTGGAGTCATCCATTCTTTCGGCCAGCGTTGTACTACTATGAGAAAATCATCTTCGGTCACTAAGTATGGCAATGGGTGCCATGTCCCGATCCTTATCTTTTCCCACAAATTCTTCTGCAGGGTCTTTTCCTTGATGAGGAAACGTTGTGATTCTTTTGATCAATATCACATCAATCGTGATCCTTGTCCCTAGCTAGAGGCATCCATCATGTACCAGTGCGAGGAGTTTCCGCACACAAGCTATATTGGATGTGCTTCTACCGAATTGTGTCACATTCAACTTTTTTAAGAGGCCCTCTCTCTACAATCCTGCAGCCTACTGGTGCAGTGCCAACCTCGTGACCCCACTTTCTGGATGTTGAACTTGCTTCAGATATATACTTGGTTCAAATTGAGAGTATTTTCTTCAATCATTCAAGTCCAGTATTCCATCTTCAACCGTGGGATCTTCCCCAACACTTCACCATCAAACGACACTTCCTCCGGCAGCAATGGATTGTACGTGCCAAAATTTCCATCCTTTGAATCCTTAACCGACTTGGCACTCTATTTTCATGGTGGCATGTAAGGTGGGAGCACATCGAGAGTCTCTTCATCCCTTATCTCCATCTGGTGAAATTAAGCCTCCTCTTCAATATCATAGATTTGTTGAGGCACCTTTTGCTACATCGACTTATTTCCTTTTTTCACAGGCTTCTTCCCCTTATCTTCTTTGTTCTTTGTGTGTACTTCCTTCTGTGTTTTCTTCCTCAGGGGTGTTCTTAGTTCTGCCCCAAAGACCTTCGCTAGTCCCTTCTCCTATTTCTTCTATGGTTGTGCTTCTTTGGGTACCTGCTTCTCGGCGACCTTACACGCCTTGGGGACATGGGTATGTTTACTGTTGTGGTTTTTCCGGTCTGTGCTTCGACTATACATACTAATCCTCTTTCTGCAAATATTCTAGCAATTTCTTCAAATATCTTCTCAGACACACAATAGCTCTTTTTCACGTAGATGCAAATTCTGAATTCTCCAGGAAACAAAGTGTAAAATGTGGCGTAGGATATGATTTTTATAATAAATTTGAATTCCCAGCCCCACGATTGACTAATATTTTCTCATTTAATGTAGGTATAGGCTAGATACAGCCAATTGTTCTTCATAAATGCCTTTCTCTGATGGATTTTAATGACAACTTCCTTTTAACGTTAGATTTTACCTTCCAACGGTCATATTTCCGGCCAACTTCGATGAACCTTCCCTTGTGGCGCAGCCACCTTTTCTTTGTCTTAGTTCCTTTGGACTCCATCATACTCCTAAATATCGCGTAGTATTATCCTTCGACGAAGTCCCTTTCTACAGAGTAGCTTATAGTCCCACACCCACTTTTAATTGCAGGTGGCACTAAGACTTTCCTCCCTTCATTTTTTAGTGTGAAGCTCCAGGGACAGAGTCATCCCTGTATATCTTCAATCTACTACCATTAACTCGTCCTAGAATCAGCTGACCATTCAACTTCGTGAGATGAACTACACCACCATCAGAGATTTTCTTGATGATATATGGTCCTAACTAGTGTGTTTTAAATATTCCTAGGAGCTTTGCGAATTTGTTGTCATATAATAAGACTTCCAAAAATTTGTGTATATATTCTTTAAAGGCCACAACTACAACTATGGAAAAGATAGCAAGCAAATTCTTTAATCCAAAAGGCATCACTGTGTACTGGTAAGGGCCCCACTTTGTAGAAAAAGTCATTTTATGTCTATCTTATGGCGCAATTATGATCTGATGGTATCCTGAAAAACCATCTGTGAAAGAATAGGCCTTCTGTCCTCCTACATTGTCCAATACTTCATCTATAAATGGTGTAGGGAAGGGGTCATGTAGGCATGCATCATTGAATTTCCTTAAGTCAACACAAATTCTGATTTCCCCTTTTTCCTTCATTTGCTGAACCATCATGGGACTTACCCATTCAGATTCTTCGACAGGTTTGATTATCCAAGATGCTAACATTTTGTCTAATTATTCTTTCACCTTCTCCTTCTATTTTGGATTCAGTCTATAAGGTCTCTTTTTGACAGGCTTCACATTAGGCTTCAGAGGAATCCTCATAACTCCCAAATCCCCTACTATGCCCTTCATTTATGAAAACTTAGTCGGGAACAACTCTTGATATTCATGTAAGAGATCTGTTATCTAGCTAACTGTGTCTTCTACCTAGTAATCTCATATTGTTGTGTACTTTGGTTGAACCTCTGACCCTATATTCAACTTCTTCGTCTTTAATGGCTTCGTTATATCAAGCATCTCTATCTCAGGTACATTTACTTCGCGATGACCTTCTGATTCTTTGATGTCAATATTGCGAGGATCTTCATCCTCCTCTGTAGTGAGATTAAAGCATTCCATTGCATTACATATATGCGCAACCCAATCAGGTTTCTAGATAAATAGAAATCCGTTCTCAAAAATCTTCTTGTTAACTATATTCAGAGTTGGATCTATATGTGGATAGTCATCTTCAAATTTTAATGTCATTATAAATCTATCAAACATTTCTTCCCAGCTAGCAGTACCATGTCGAAGCTCTATTTCTAGATACCAATTATGAGGAATTGTCTCCAGGTATGGATGAAGCCATGCACCCATTCTTCTCGCGGAATTTATTCCGAAGCTGCCATACAAAGTTGTATGTGGTCTCTAGGATTAGTCTAGCCATCATACTTATCTATGTGCTATGTTTCTACTTGACCAGACCTTACCCACATCAATCTTCTACATTGTTGGCAGTATCCTATATTCTTCTTATGAGTACCCCACCATCTAGTAGGAGTAGCCTTCAATGCTTGATCCAAATCTAAAACTCTTTGACATTCAATTGTCTATCTTTCTTAATCTCTAAATAATGTATTTATATTACCCAAACCATCATACAAAGGAAAATAACATACCTCAGTGGTCATACAACGCACTGCTTTAGTGATCCTTGCACATCGCCATGTAGACACTTCATGCAACCCGTTTTTCCAGTTCTCTAATTCTTATTATAAATTTGAAGTGCGGGAAGTATCTTTCTCCCAAGTCAAATTTCCATCTGCAGTAGGGTTAATCCATTCTTCTTCTTTTGTTGTTATTTGATAAATGTTGTTGATGTCATATGTGTTGTATTATTCTTTGAGAGGTTTAGTATACCTCGCTCCCTCAGATGGATCTAAGGGAACAATCACTCACATATTATTGCTTTCAAATATCATTTACCTTTTCTTTAAGTTAATTATAACCATGTTAGAAAATTCCCAATCTAATCCAAGCAATGCAGGATAGGGATTACTATCATCCACAATCTCAATCACTTCGAAGTCAGTGGTAGTGCACACTCCATCAATGTCTACTATGATACCTGACAATCTTCCTAGAGGGACAATCTTTTGTTGATTCACCATCTTCAGCTGGATAGTTGACCATTGTAGCTTTGGCTTACCCATCAATTCCCAAGTTTGCTTCAAAAAGTTATTGGCATCAGATCCTAGATCCAAGATAACTTGGTCCATGTCATATTCTCCGATTTGTGTAGTAAGCCTCATTTATTTTCCAGTTCTCTTCTTGTGTCTATGTAGATTATTCAATGTGCACATCTCGTTCTGTGGTAATTCTTTAGAAGCACAAGAGTCTATCAATTCCTTCAATCCATCCACAACCTTCTAGTTTCTCAACAACTTCATGAAAGTCTGTACAAAAGACTTCAAAATATCTGGATCCACATATTGTGTTGCAACTAGTACTATATCACAATTATTCTTATGGGTTGGCTCTGCCATAGAGGTTGAGGCCCCCTCATCCATGAAAATCCACCTCGCCTCCATGAACACCTACTTATCCTTCTGAATGTCAAATGTGTGGGCCTTTTAAATAGTTTTGCTTATCCATGTAGCTTCAACTTCCTTTTTCCCAACTTCTTTATCATCTCTAGTCACAACTCCACTTCTTGTTACAATACTAATGCATGATTCATCCTCCCTTGGCTCAACAGTGATCATTTGAATATTTGTTGTAGGCTGCTAGTTCCTTTTCTCCTACATCTTCGCGATAAGGATGGGGCATTCTTCTATCACATGATCAAAAGACTTATAGTAGCTGTAGGTTGTCATACACTTCTGACAGTCTCTTACGAAGTGTCTTGTCTATCCAAAGTTATAACAAATAATCTGGTCACGTCCTCAACTAGCTCCTCCTCCTCCATGTCTTTAAAATCCTCCTCGACCAACGTGTTGGCCTGGCTCCTTGTGTGTATGTCCTTAATCTTGTAGTCTATAAGTATCAACAGTGCGCTCCATCATTAAGTCATAACTTCGACAATTTTTCTCATCATGACCTACTGATTTACAAAAGTCACAAAATCGCTGCTTCAAAGTTTGCACATACTTCTGTAATAGGTAGAAATATTCAGAGTGATGTTGGCCTCTCATTCTACAAATCTCGCACCACAAACCTAGGTTTATTGGATTAGGTGCTCCACTTGCCAAATAATATCTGAACATAGGGCATTGATCCTTATAATGACCCTCTACTTTGCATTTTGTACACCATACATCTGAACGAGTTTCTTTACCTTTCTTGAGATCTTGCATTTCCAAGGTCAAATTGGCTAGCTGATTTTGAATCTGCTATACTCCTGTATGAGTATCTCCAATCGGTGAAGCTTCCATCTTCATCACAATCTCCAATGCTTCAGCTTGAGTTGCGATCTTCTATTGTGTCAAAGGTAACCTAATATGTGGCAGTAGCAAGGTTATGAACCATTCCTTATGCTATTTTTGGGGTATATTAAGGTTTACTTGACCCATAAACACTTTGAATCGTTGATCCAACTCCCACACATATTCAATCGCTATCTTTTTTATTTCTTTTAGCTCTGTGATGCACTGCGATTCTGATTTCGTCTTATTGAATTATGATACAAGTGCTTTCTTAATTTCATCCAATGAAGAAGTCATATTAGTCACATAGTATTTCATATACCATGTTAGCGCTCTTTTTTGTAGTGATGTGACGAGCTACGCCTTCTTTACATCGTCACTAATGATCTGCCTTGTTGTCCATACTGCATCATCTACAACCCAAAATTGATCAGGGTCCTTTAATCATAGTCCTTTAAAAATAGGTAGCTTAATATCATCGACCATTTTCCTTCTCAGGGGGCTAGGTGGAGGGGGAGGGGGAGGGGGAGGAGATGTAGGGTAATTATGGTTAGGGGGATGGGGGTAAGGCGAGTTGATGGGGGGAATCCCAAAGATGCCCTGATTCTTCTCAAGTCCTAACTTCGACATGCCCTCGAGATGGGATGGGGAATGTCATGGGGTTGTAGGGCTACTTCTTTCTTCTTCACTCTTAGATCCTCCTAACAAGGGGCTATAGTCAATCTCAATAAATTTCTTTGGTTCATGATTTACTCTATATCATTTTTGACTTCGCGTAGACCCTGGTCTTGGTTTAGACTTATTCCCTCTTTGTCCAAACATTAATCTTGCCTGCATTCAGAAAATCACCTTTTCACACAATAACATCTTAATCTAGAGATTAAAAGATCGTAAGAGCTTAACTCACGGTCCTTTGAAAAATATTCATTCAACTTTGTTATAGGACATGATCGCATCTATCACAAACTCAATGATAAATCCTCCCGAAATTCTATTGATCTAGAAATCAACAACTCTTGAGATATTATTATTGACATTTTTGAGTCGTTGTATCAATTCAGGATTCCACTCCTTAGGTGCATCTCCTTTAAAACAAGTCTTATGCTCAGCCAACTTAGATACCCACTCATATAGTTCAATGTGGAATGAACCAAAGAAGATATTGTATTTCTCTTTGAAGATATACTTCTGAAACCAGTCTTTAGCTAATAATCGAGGGTTTCTGTTCTCTTTTTCTAAAAATTCTCTTTCTTTCTGTTCAACCCACTCATGGATTTCTTTCTTCGATGGACGCCAAAACATATCCCTTAAGTAGATCCTAGTGCTAGCAATAGAACCATTTTTTGGCTTAAGGGGGCTTGACCTAGGTTTAGAGTGTAATGCACACCAAAAAAACCCTCAACCACTGGCCCTTTCGACAACGACCCGCAAGTAGATCACAGTCTCACCTGAAATGATTATGGGAGGTTGTAGTACCAGGTTTCTGCAGCCAGAGGAATATCGGCGCTATGGCACTCATGTATTCACTTATATTTTATACATATCTACAACCTCACATACATAAATAACTTCACGTTGATGATTAACTTCACATATTTTCACTTATTGCTTAAACATATTCGAAAATTGCATAACATGTATTCTTCCGAATAATTCAATAAAAAGCATGCATGACGATATTTATAACAACAAATAATGAACACAGAAATATGCACAATACTTCACCAAAACTTCTTCTTTATTAATAAGGATCTTCAATACATACACTTCTTTAACTAGCGCACATAGTTGCAGGTGGTATGTGCACTCAGTTGCAGACTCTTCCAAGGCCTTCGCGCACTCAGCTACGGAGCCTTCCCAAGAATACAGACCCAAGACATAAAATATGATCAATTTATGAATTTTATCTATCCTTGGCTATATTAGACAAAGTATTACAGCTTCTTTATATAGATTTCCTTACTACAAGACCATGGTCCACACATCATGGATCTGACAAAATAATGGACTAATACCCAATTCTTGTTACAAAATAAGGGACTTTGACCCACCCCAAAGCCCCTAGAATTGCGCGATGAATAAAACATCACCAGCTCTACGCACTTTTCTCCTCAAAATGTGGAGTCCTTGACCAAAACATGGACCAAGTTGGGTTGCGCCCAACATCAAGGTTGGGAGGAACTTTACAGATGGACATGTCCTATGATTCTA
Organism: Pinus tabuliformis; assembly: GCA_031772625.1. Lineage (NCBI taxonomy): Eukaryota > Viridiplantae > Streptophyta > Pinopsida > Pinales > Pinaceae > Pinus > Pinus tabuliformis. The sequence continues at coordinate 952,230,351 of CM062814.1, read as the reverse complement.
TACCATTGTTTGGTGAAATGAAATGAGAGGTTCAAATGGCCTATATGGTGAGCAACAAAACCCAGCCGGATAATCGTCCAATCTATGCAGTAGACATGAAGCTAGGATCAAAATATTTCTTCAATGATTGTAGTTTTGAGGGAGAAACATGAACATAAAATGAAATTAATATTCAACAAGAACAGGTTCAAAATTTTTCAAATGAAGTATGGAAATTACATTTTGATGGCTCCACTTGTGAGAAAGTTTTTGGAGCAGGAGTGTGGATTGTTCCACCATATTGTACAAATCAATTACATTCATTTAAACTGCATTTTGAATTTACAAATAACGTAGCATAATATGAAGCTCTCATTATTGGGTTAAATCTATTAAGAGAGAAAAAGGTGCAGAAAATTCACATTTTTGGAGAATCAAAGCTGATTGTGAACCAAATCAAAGGTACCTATCAAACTAAGCATCTAAGAATGAGAGCTTACATAAATGAAGTTTGGGATTTATTTTATAATTTATTTTTTTAACATGAGATCTCATTGGTATCAAGAGAGGAGAATGGAATTACATATTCCTTAGTAGCAATTTCTAGTGCATTCAGAATTCCGATTTATATAAATGAAAAGTATGAGATAAATGTTAGACATATGCCTTCAATTCTGGATAATACAAAACACTGGCAGTTGTTTGAAGGCGATCAACAAATCAAAATATTTCTGGAAAGAACAAATGAATTTCTCATCACTGTAATAGAAAAGCATGAAGATGAAACTACAGATAAGAATTTTGAGACATCAGTCATTTTGAATGTTGTGGTTGGACAGGAAATTATTATGTTAAGTAACAATCTAATTACTAGAGGCTTGGTTCCTTTAGAAATATTTTTCGATTCTAATGATGTAGCAGTTAAGCCAAGAATTCTTCCAAGCGATGGTGAGATGGAGGATTACAATTTTGGGACTGAAAATGACCCAAAGATAGTCAAAGTTTCTAACACTTTGAAAAAGGAGCAAAAACCAAAATATGCATAATCATTGAAATATTTTGTTGATATATTCGCTTGGAGGTAGGAAGATTTGAAGATTTATGATCAGTCCATCATCCAACATACTATACCACTTAAGGAAGATGAAAAACAATTTTAATTTTTTTTAAGAAGGATCAATGTGAAACTACTACCACAGATTGAAAAAGAATTAAAGAGACTACTAGCTGCAAAAATCATAATTCCACTCAAATTTTCCAATTGGGTAGCAAACTTGGTGCCGGTGAGGAATAAAAGTGGGGAAATTCCCCTGTGTGTGGATTTCATAAATTTAAACAAATTCTCATTGAAGGAAAATTATCCTTTGCTAAAAATGGATCACATTCTGCAGAAGGTAGTTGGTGTAGAAAGGATTTCCATGTTGGATGAGTTTTCAGGATACAATCAGATCCTGGTTGACCCAAAAGATCAAGAGAATACTTCCTTCAGCATGTCGTGGGGTACATTCATGTATTCTAAGATGTCATTCAGACTCATGAACGTCAGAGCTACTTTCTAGCACGCAATGGACATCACTTTTGCTAATGAAAGAGATAAGTTTGTGGTAATTTATCTAGATGACATTATTGTTTTCTCAAAACATGAATCCACCCATTTGAAACGTCTAAGGATAGTTTTTAGCAAGTGCAGGAAATTTGGAGTTTCTCTAAATCCAAAAATGTCCCATTTCACCATGAAGGAAGGCAAGTTGTTGGGACACATAATATCAAAGGATGGCAACAAGATAGACCCCAACAGAGTGACAAAAATCCAAAATATTGAGAAGCCAAGAAACAAGAAGGAAGTGCAATCTTTCTTAGGTAAAGTAAATTTTCTGCAGCGTTTTATTCCAAATTTTGCAGAAATTTTAAAAGTAATAACATGTATGCTTAAGAAAGGGAGCGAAATTAAGTGGACTGAGCAAGCAAAGAATTATTTTAATGATATCAAGAGAGTGTTAGGCCAAGCATATTTACTCATTAGTCCAAATTTTTCCAAGGATTTAATGATTTTCTCTTTTTCCTCCAAACACACTATCTCCTGTGTGTTGCTTCATAAGAATGAGGCAGGTCAAGAATAACCCATATCCTTTTTTCTATAGGGTGTTGAGGGATGCTGAAATGAAGTACAACATTCTAGAAAAACATGCATATGCATTAATCAAAGCACGAAAATATTTTACAGTTTTTATTCTGCATTCTCATGTGATTGTGTATGTGTTGGATGCTACAATTAAAAATAATTTAGTACAACGAGCCAGTGATGGCAGAAGATGGACGTGGATTGCTAAAATGTTGGAGTTTGACTTGGAAATCAAACCCACAAAGTTAGTTAAAGGGCAGGGCCTTGCTAGGATAATGAATTAAACAAATCTTGATGTTGTTGGTATAAATTCTATTTTTGAATTATTAGATCTGTCATGTGAAGAATCAGTTGTTAAAGTTGAAGATTATTTTAAACAATGTCTGTGCAATGTTGTTGTTGTTTACATTATGCAAATTTTAAAAGTACCACCAGGAATAAATAAGACACAAACTAGATTTTTAAATGGCTATTTGTATTAGAAGGATCCTCAGGGTATTTTATTAAATTCCCTACTAGAAGATGAAGCCAAGAAAATGAATAAATACTTTCATGAAGGAGCATGTGGGGGACATCATTACTGGAAGGCCAAAGTAGATAAAATCTTAAGAGTTGGATTTTAGTGGCCTACTCTATTTTATGATATTAGAAAAGAAGTAGCATCTTGTCACAAATGTCAGTTGTTTGAGGGTAAGTCAAAACTAATGTCTTTTCCTTTGAAACCTATCTCTGTGGAGGCACCTTTCCGGCAGTGGGGGATTGAATTTATATGTGAAATTCATCCGAAATTGTCAGCACAACATAGATGGATTTTGACAAGTACAAATTACTTCACAAACTAAATTGAGGCACTTCCGAGCAGGCAAGCTAATGAAATCTTGTGGTTATTCAATTCTTATAAAATATTCTTTCTAGATTTGGTTTCCTGAAGATTGCTATTACTGATAATGAACAATGCTTTAATTCTAAGATATTAGTAAAATTCCGCGAAGACTACCATATCAAGCTTAGCCATTCCACAACCTATTACCCTCAAGGTAACGGACTGGCAGAATCATCCAATAAGAGTATGATCAGAATTATTAAAAAGTTGTTAGAAGATAACAAAAAGGCTTGGCACACAAAACTCAAGTTTTCCTTGTGGGCAGATAGAGTTAGTACTAAGAGGCCAATCAACACTTCTCCTTTCCAATTAGTATATGGAGTTGACACATTGTTTCCTATTTCAATTGGAATTCATGTTATGAAATATTTGCAAGAATTGGGAGAAGAACCAAATCAGCTATAGAGAAGGATAAATCAGCTAATTGAAGTGCAAGAAACTAGAGAAAGAGTGTATGAAAAATATTATGAAGTACATGATCAGATTAAGAAATTTTTTGATAGAAAAACTAAAGAGGATGACTTTAAATGCCAAGACTTGGTTTTAAAATGGGATGCCTGTATTGAGGATAAAGGTAAGCACAGGGAGTTTGAGAACATTTGGAAAGGGCCATACAAAATTGCATATTTCCCGGGTAATAACAATTTCATATTAGAAGGTATGTAAGCAAAATTACTACCCGAATATCCAGTCAATGGACATTTCCTGAAGCATTATATCTCCTAAACAAAGAATGATTTTCAAGTTTCATTGTACATATACATATATTTTTAAAAAATTTCTTGCAGGCATGGATGAATATTCTAAGGGAATCAAAGCCCAAAGCAAAGGCCCTAAGGTTCGGCTGATATTCATCTGAAAATAAAAGTTTTTTAGGAACACTCATATTTTTTCAAGTTCAAAGTTTGTAAAAGATCATCTCTTAAAATATGAAGTCCTTATTTTTGAGTTAGTAAAAGTTTTATTTTGAGCTAGTGTTTGTAATGGATGAGGTAACTGGTCTATGGGGAGTTCTTGCTACCATCATTGATCAACAACATCTCTGTGGAGCCAACTATTATCACAATAAACTTCATTTTTTAAATATTTTTCAGAAAATGTTGACAATTTCAGTGTTAACATTTTAGCTGTAATAAAATAGGGAAATTACTGATAGTTGGGCTATCAGCATTTTAGTGATTCGATATGGTCTTGGAACAAATTTGCTGACAATAGCCTTATTAGAAATTTCAATTTTGATTGATAGGCCAACTTTCAGAGCCAAAAACAAATTTTAAATTTAAAAAGTGATGACTTTACTGACCACGTCAGCATCAACGATATCACTGAAATGTGTCCCTATTTATTTTGAAGGGGTAAAAAGTACTGGTTAATGATTTTTCCTACACTGCTATGAGTGAATGTCATTTAATATGATCTTACCATATGATACAAACTTCATTTGTAATCATAACATGAAACTCCATGATTATTCACTCGCCAACTATATTATCTCATTTGCATGTCGAGTTGTTTTACCTTGTTTCGTTAACAATTTATTTTTGTTAAGTTTGGATTCAGTCACACTTGGCATTGAAAACCGTTTTGCTCATAGGGATTCAGGATCAAATCCTGGGAATACCACATAGCACGATGGGGAAAGGAGGGAAAGTGAACCGCTCTGAGCCCAAAGTGTTGGATTTGCTGGACATGTACCCCGAAATTCATCAGTTGTTTCAGCAAGCCAGTTGGAGTGATTTTTTCCACCACTGTACCGACTTCCATGATCCAGTGGTCGGTCTTTTGCTTAGGGTTTTGATGGAAATCACGTGGAGGTGGGAGGCCTATCATTTTCAGTTACAGAGAAAAACATTGTTGAGGGCACAACCTTACTAGCAGACGAAGAGAGGATTTTCCACAACCATGTGTTGGTAGGGATCAATGTCCCTTTATTTTTCAAAGAATAATTCAAGGGGAAAAATTGGAGGGTTGGAGTTCAAAAGGAGTGGTTGCAGGACAAATGGCATGTCCCTTTATGCCTCTGTCAACAATATTTTACTTGTGAAGGATGGTTTAATCGGGTAAGACTCTACCACTTTTATTTCCTCGCACATCTTGCCGATCAAATAAGAATTAATCCATGTTTTTATTTTCTACTAAGCCTTAAACATATGGCAGCTAGGTTCACGACCCGCACATATCCCTCCTCTCATTTTATATACCACAAAGCCCTGATAAATCTATTATTGGAAAACGAGCTAGCCAAGGCAAAAAGGACTTGGAGCCATTTCCTTTTTTGAGGAGGTTTTCAACCTCAACCCCTTAAAACATGAAGAGGCAGACCAAATACTACCAAAAAAGAGACGAAAGCTAAAGATTAAGCCCTTATTTAGCCACCTCTCGGACAAGAAAGCCTAGAAGTTCCATCTACATCATCTGGTCCAAATATTCCAAAAGTCTACTAGAGGAAAAGTGCCATGCTTCATAAACTAGACCCTGGATCCCCTATAAACCCACCTATTGATATCATCTCTTCCCAGGCTGTGACATCACCTTTCAAAACTTCCCCTACAGACGCAAATAAAACGGAGGTTCCTAAAGGAAAAGAAGAAGAGGTTGAAAGAGAAGAGGAGGAGACATTGTTTGAAGTTTTCAAGGGTGGCATGAGACCCCATACAAGGCCAACTAACAAGTTAAGATACAAAATCAAACTCATAAATAACCCAGAGTTGGCCAAGGACGTTATTGATGTTGATAATATGCCACTGAAGTACCTCATCATCAACAGGAAGAAAACCATAGGCTCTAAGAAGAGCAGAGGCAAAGAAATTTTGAAAAAGGGACCTATAGAGACAAGGGAAAGAAAAAGCCAAAGATTGGAGAATGTGGATATATTGCTCAGGGTAGATAGTACCCTCAGCTAAGAGGCTTGGGGGATTAAACTTGGAATTTTTCCTATTTATTTTATGAAACATGGTTTTCTTTTTATCGCTGATAGTTGGCCTTTTAGTTTTTACATACAGCGGAACAGTTGGGAAAGCTTACATTCACATTGTTAGTGTTTTTGATAAAGTTGAAAGATCCAATGTTAGCTATTTTGGGGTGAAACTGTGTGCCAATTAATAGAAAATTATATAGGGATGAAAGTTGACAGTTAATCTATTAGCGATTTTGGAGCAACCAGGTAGTGCTAACATCTCCATAGTCAGCGAAATTCAGATAAAAGAAAATACTGAACTTCCTATTGTCAACAATTTTTGAAATCAGGCGAAAAATAAAATGCTAACAGTCATCCTGTCAACGAAAGCTACAAAGAAAAAAACTAGTGAAGCTGACAGCAACAGTATCAACATTTTTTACCAGGAGGTCAGAATGAAAGTAAGGATCAACAAAAGAGCAGTTTTGGAGGAATTTTTGAAATGTTTTTTTGAGGGAACTTTTTTTCCAGCTAGGATGTTGTGCTATCAGTTAGGGACCTATTTCTATTTCCAAGGGAGATAATTTGATAAGATATTTTACTTGACCTATATATCATCATATTTTCTTGTAGCTATTTTAGGAAAAACTGAATGTATCTAAGTTTTATATTTACATGCATGGACTTAAATATATTTAGATATCTCAGATTATTGTAATTAATATGGAGACCATTATTTTGAAAAAAGTTGATGTAAGTTCTATAAAACAATTTATGAAGAATGAAGAAGGGTTGGATTTTATTGAAAAAACATTTTGTATTCTAGTATATTTTAGTAGTCTTGAATATATTACAGTTTTTAATGAGCATTTTATAGGAAACTCATGTGTTTTAGTTCCCTATCAGTTCTTATTTGTTATAATAATTTTCTTTCATGTTTGAAAATGTTAGAATATAAGATTGGGATTCATTGATGCTCCTTTCTTGTATTTATCAACCATTAGTATTTGTTGCCTCGATCAGTTATAAGCTTTGTTTCATTCTAGTTTCTCTTTCTTCCAATTTCTCAAACAATCAAATGATTTGCTTCTATCATGATTTGTATAGCTTTCTCATTGGATCTATAGATTCACTTGTTTAAAACTAGACTCCATGCCCAATGGTTTGTTTTGTAAACAACCCAACCATTTTTATCCTATGAACTAAATATGGCCAGTGAACTCAATTTTGAAAACCTACTACTAAAGTGACCATAGAGTAGTTGAGTTTTATGGAGAGATCTCTCTCCAGGTTGAAGGGCCAATTTTCAACCTAAAAGAGGTTTTGAGGTTACCTTAGGGTTTTTCCCGTAGCCAGGTTTTTCCTAAGTGATAACACTGAGGTAAAAGCTGGATGCTTTTCCTTGGGATTATAAGGAAATGAAAGGTGTGCATTCCTTAGTCTATACTCATCATATTTACATCAAGGAAGGATGCAAGCTTGTGCATCAACCTCAGAGAAGGATGAACCCAACACTTAAGGACATTGTGAAAGAATAATTGCAGAAGTTACTCGATGTAGGGTTAATATACCCCATTTTAGATAGTGAGTGGGTGTCACCTCTTGTTTTAGTCCCCAAGAAAAATGGGAAGTGTAATATCTGTGTTGATTACCGAGAACTTAACAGGGCTACAAAGAAGAACCATTTTCCTTTTCCCTTCATTGACCAAGTCCTAGATGGCCTTGTGGGAAAGAAATTATTCTCCTTCATGGATGGATTTAGTGGATACAACCAAATCCAAATTAGCCCTGAAGACCAAGATAATACCACATTTATATGTTATTGGGGTACCTTTTCTTACAGGGTCCTTCCATTTGGTCTGTGCAATGCCCATGCTACTTTCCAAAGAGCAATTTTAAGTATCTTTGCTAAACTTGTTCATGACACTGTTGAGATTTACATGGATGAATTCACTCCTTATGGATGTGATTTCCAGGAAGCTCTGTCTAATCTGTGAAAAGTCTTACAAAAATGCATTGAAATGAATCTGTCATTGAGTCCCGAGAAATGTGATTTTTTTATGAATGCAAGGACTGTCCTTGGCCATTATATATCCAAGGAGGGGATATAGGTTGACCCAAAAAAAATTGCCATCATTAAAAGGGTCCCCATCCCTAAAAAACAAAGAGATGTTAGGAGCTTCTTGGGATTAGCTAGGTATTATAGGAGGTTCATTAAAGACTTTAGTAAGTTGGCTTCACCTTTGTTTGGATTGTTGGCCAAAGATTTAGACTTTTGTTGGACAAGCAACTATCAAGAGGCCCTTGAAGTGTTGAAAGAAAATTTGACCACTACACCTATCCTTAGGGGTCCCAACTAGGCATTACCTTTCCATATACACACAGATGCATCAAATAAAGTTGTAGGGGCAGCCTTAGGACAAGTGGAAGACAAATTGCCTTATGTTATCTATTTCATCAGTAAGAACCTTTCTAAAGCTGAGTTGAATTATACAGTCACTGAAAAGGAACTCTTGGTTGTGGTACATTCTTTAAACAAGTTTAGGCACTACATCACTGGTTATCAAACTTTTTTTCACACTGATCATACAACCATTAAGTATTTAATGAATAAACTTGATGTTAATGCTAGGATAATTAGATGGTTGTTATTATTGCAGTAATTTTATTTGACCATTATTAACAAACCAGGGAAAGAACAGTGTGGTTGGAGATTTCCTGTAAAGACTAACCCTACTTGTAGATAATGAAGAAATGGTGGATGATCAACTTCTAGATGAACATATCTTTGCACTATTGGTTCTTTCTCCTTGGTTTGCTGATATATCCAACTACTTGGCTACTGGGAGGTTCCCTCTTAATCCATCCTTCAAGGAGAAGAGAAAGATTATTAGGAAAAGTGTCGAGTTCACTTGGATTGGGGGGAATATTTTCAGATTGGGACTAGATTAGATCTCGAGGAGATGTGTGAGGGAAGAGGAGGTCTTTGACATCCTCTCAGCATGCCATGATGAACCCTATGGGGGCCACTTTGTTTCTTAGAGGACATCCTTCAAAGTTCTACAATCAGGATATTATTTGCCCACTTTACATTAGGATGCAAGAAGGTATACTACTAGGTGTGATCAGTGCCAAACAATAGGCAAACCAACAGCCAAGGATGAAATTCCCTTACAAACTCAAGTGACCCTAGATCAATTTGATAAGTAGGGCATGGATTTCATTGGACCTATTAATCTTGCATCAAGATAATAGAACTATATCATTGTGTGCATTGATTACCTGAAAAAATGGGATGAAACAAAGGTAGTTAAGGCGGCAACTGAGCAAAAGGTGGCTGAATTTTTGAGGGAGAACATCTTCTACAAGTTTGGTTTTCCAAGGGAGTTATTCACTGATCAAGGAACAAAATTTACATCAAATTAAATTGAATATCTCTTGAAGCAACACCACATCAAGCACATGACATCCACTTCCTATCACCCTCAAGAAAATTGGCAGTTAGAGGTCATAAATAGAGCATTGGAGAACATTCTAACTAAGCTTGTTAGCATCAGCCTAAAAGTTTGGGCAGATAGGTTGGCAGGCGCCACTTGGGCCTACAACACCACTTGGAAGACCACCATTGGATTCACTCCATATGAACTAGTTTATGGGAAGAAGGCTCGACTTTCTATTGAGTTTGAATAAAACACCTTGAGGATGGTAACTTAGTTGGAATTAGACTTCAATACAACAAAACATGAGAGGTTGCTCCAACTTAATGGCTTATATGAGTTCAAGATGAAATATCTCCGTGAGGTGACCCAGTTGCAGAGGAATATTTGGCATGCCAAACACATTAGGGATAAGACTTTTCAAGAAGGATATTGGGCCCTCCTATATGATTCTAGATTCAAATATTTCAAGGGGGAGTTAATGACAAGATGGTTGGGTCCATATCTAGTAGATAAATTCCATGAGAATGGGTCTGTCTAGATTAGAACCATTGATGAGGAAGGTATTCCCCTACTTGTAAATGATTATAGGTTGAAGTTGTATAAAATACCTCTGTCCAAGGAAGAGTTTGTTAGTTCAGTCAGTAGAGAATTGAATGTGATTGGGAGGCTCACAACCCTCAGTCCACAAAATTTCTATAAAAGAAAAGGAAAAAAAAAGTAAGAGGGCCTAGATGAAAACCTCCATGAGACATCTAAGGGTAACTCTAGGGTTGAAAACCTTTCTGAGGCAGCCCAAGAGAAAAAAAGAAGAAAAACAAAAAAGAGGAAATAAAAGATGAAAATATCCCCAGGTGAAAACCTCCTCTGAGGTGCCTAGGGAAGGCATGCAGGTTGAAAACCTTTGTAGAGGCATCTTGCATGTCTCAAAAAAAACAAGAAAAAAGAGAAAAGAGAAAATAAAAACACATGGAAGGAGTTCTTACGCTACTTATGCTAACATCTCTCTTTTGTAGGACTCCAAATAGTCAACAAAACCATGACTATAGGAGAGATTCTATAAGTGAATTCCTCCAATTGTCTAGCCATCCATTGAATTTTCACATACTTCACTCACCTCCCTACCTCTCTCCATCATCTAGTCAAAATAGAATCAAATTTTTCCTCCTCGTTGTAATGCTACAAGAGGAGCCCAAAATACTACAAGAGGAAGATACGATTGGAGAAATAGTCCAAGAGTTCATGTCTTCTTCAGGAAGTGTTGAGAGAGGTCCACCAACATAAAATTCATCACCCATCCACTCCATATAGAAAAAAGTCAGTTCCAACTTCCACTCTACCATGCATACACAAAAAAACTATGCTTTTATTTTCCCCTCACCTACACCACTTCCACATGATCCTAAACATGCTTTTTCTAACTTTCCCTCAAATTCCACATGCAATGTAGTGTCTCAAAGAGGAATTAAATGACTGCCACAGGAAGAGGATTCCTCCTATAGCAGCCTGTGTAGTCACACTAAAAATCCCATAATAAACTTTTTCCAACCACAAAGAAAGAGATCCAGCTGCCTTGAGCATCATAGAGCCATTTATGAAGTAAGGAGGGGCCCATCAGCTAATAATCCATCCACTCCACCAACAAAAGATTGGACACTGAGAAGAAACATGTACACACAACAATGTTATCAGTCAAAGAACTATTAAGTTATGAGTACCTGTGCAGAAGAAGCAAAGGAAATCAACACCTTCATGATCATCCTATTATGAAGCTCATCTCTAGCATGCAATATTCTCCAACACATTGACATCACAGGCAGGCGCATGTATGGAAACCCTCACCTATTCCCTATGCATATGATGATAAAATATGTAATGGTCGAGATATGATTTTTTTATGGGTTGGATGTGGCTGGTAAACTCAGCCACATTCGATTAGTAAACCAAAGTTCATTTTAGTTACACATGCACATGGAAAATTCATAAGTGAGGTGGTGATTACAAGGTGTGAGGTGATAATCATGAGGAGAAGGGTGATGATTGCAAGGAGTGGGGACAACGGTTAGAAAAGGGAGTTCATGCAAGAGCCATGTCATCGTAGCACGCTAAACCTTTACCACAAAGGGAATGTTAAGTACAAATCTCAACTCCATTTGTATAATCACTTATTTCAAGAAAAATTTAGAGAAGGATGAGCTAGTTCTATCAGAGACTACCTTGGGTGCCACCGAGATGATTCGAATAATGTTTGTAGGTGCTACAGGAGAAGCTACAGGAGGAGCTATAGGAGGCTCTGGGATGCTATAGGAGGCCCAAAAGGAAGCTATAGGAGATAATTGAAGGGAGAAAGGAAGCCAAAGTGACCCAAAGTTTCCCTCAAACCCTCATGCACATGACAAAGTAACATTAAAAGGAGTAAGTGATCCTTTCCCTCTTTAATTTCCATACCTTTTCTTGGAAACTCTTGCTTGAAATAAGTGCCCTGTAGCAAGGAATTACATAGTAGTTCCATTTTGGAAATTTTCATACGTAAGAGCAAGATAGGTTCAAAGAAAGGTTTGTTTTATTAATAAATTATTGGCATCCTTCTCCCCCTATGATAGAAATGGAAAATTTGACATTGTCTCTACAACCAAGACTGCTCTAAGGTCAAAATTTTAAATACACCTAAGTATCCTCGAGAAGGAGTAGTAGGAGAAATGGGGGGAGGGTTTAACAAAAGAGATCCCACAGACACAAAGAGAATTCATCAACATCCTCTTGTGGTAAATATTTTTCAAAGACATCAGTGGTTGGGTTTCCTTGAACTGTTGAAGGAGTATGATGATAACATAACCTAGGAATTTTCCATGGCACTAAATCCTCAAGGAGAATATAGTGCCAACACTATTGTTAGAGGCCTTTACATCTCTCTAAAAGTTGAACACATAAGAAAAGTTACTACATTACCCTTAGGAATTTGATGGAGTAAGGAGGAAAAATAAATGAGGGTCACAATAGGAAGAACTTCTTCATTCTGAAAGAAAAACATATAGAAGAAAAAAATGAAGTGAGAAGGGAGAGCCTACCTTACCCCTGGGATGAAGTGGCCTACTACATTCTCAAATAAATAGCCTGGGAGGGGAGGTTGAGAATTGTATATGCCTACCATTTTAGGTTACTCCATGAGTTAATATTCAAAGAAGAATTTCCTATCCCACAAAGACTCAATGTTCCCCATTTATTACTTCAGTCTATCATTGAGATGAGGTAGAAAGTGAGGGAAGGAGAGCACCAACATATTGCTCACCATGACCTCATCAAGTTGATTGTTATGGATGCCCTAAACCACTGAAGGTAAAATGTACTCTGGACTGATTTTATAGATATGGATAGGGAAACTTTCATTGAAACACAAAACATAACCTCCACATAGTAAGAGGGAAAAACAACCTCTAGTATTGAGGGTAGAGAAGGAAAAGAAGAAATGAAAACCAAGGAAGAAGAGGAGGCAACAAAAATAGAAGAAGAAGAAGTAGAAATTAAGGAAGAAGAAGGAGAGAAAAAAGTAGCATAAAAAGAGAACCCTGAGGAGACCTCAAAGCCTCAAGGGACAAAGAAACAAGGACATCAAACCAGTCTCTCTCTAGGACATACTGAGCAAGAAGTGGCTACAACATTGGCCACATTGAGCACACCTTCCAATCCCAAAAGGAGGCAGCCAAGGCAAGGTCCCCTATATTTCAAAACAAGGAAGAGAACTAGGATAAGGAAAGGGAAACCTCAGCCTCCTACAAAGGTCCCTATCACCATAGAGGAGTTAGCAACCAAGAAGGAAGAAGTGGGACCTAGTGAGGGGAATATTGAAGAAATTACTTCTCCTAAGATCAAAACAAAGCAACCTGTGCTCCCTATGGGAAGGCCCACCACCAGGGTAGTCACCTTTAAGAGGCTCAAGACACAAGCTGCCATGTTACAAGAAGAAAAATAAGAGCTACAGGAGGAAACAAAGAAGCTACATGAGAAACAGGGGCTACTACAAAGAAATAGGGGTTGCTACAAGAGCAATAGGAAGTGCTACAGGAAGGGGAAGGAAACTTAAAAGAAGAAGAAAAATGACTAAAAAAGCCTAATCCATAGCTCAACCTAGAATCTCACTACAAATTTGTTGAGGGAGGTAGGATTATACCCAAGAAATTCGCCATCCCACTCTTTTTTGAGTTAGAGAAGGAAAGAGGTAGAACACATAGATGGATGCAAATTGAAAAATCCAAAATTGTAGAGGATGTGGGTCTCATGGAAGAGAAAATCAATGATTTGGGAAAATAATTAAATGACCTGAAATTAAGAGATTCAATCATGAGGGAATAGATATAGGCAGAAAACACCAGGTTAAGAGAGAATCTACAAGAAAAAGAGACACAAATTTCCACCATGGAAAGTTTATCCATGGAAGCTATACAATGTAGGAAACCATCCAAATCTTATGCTATTTCCCCCAAATAACAGTGGATGCAGTTTAAAATCCTAAGAGAAATTCATCCTGCATTTTGAGGACACTTTTAGGATGTTGGGGACAGAGAGTCTGCAAGCTTGTCAAATTAGATGGTAAGCCCTACCACATAGTTTACAAATAAGAGAATATCACTCCCTGAGAGACTAAGGAGTGCCTTAGAGAACACCCCCCCTATACAAGAGGATCATGCAAGGGCTGAAGATCATGTGTATAGGCCTCAAACTCAGTCCCCCCTTCCTATTGGGCCTACAATAAGGAAAAAATCAAGCAGAGGAACAAAAAGAATGGGAATACATAGATGCAAATGCAAGTTTCTATCCACAGAAGGCACACCATCTGAAGTGCCTTGGGATGTCAAAGAGGTCACCAGGGCCATGAATGAACTTCATATCAATGATTGAGTTTCTCAGAGGGTGAGAAACACTTTCAGCAGGGGGTGATGATGGGTCCCATCAATAGGTATCTTTTGGAGTTCATTGTGCTATCCTCCAGCCCTTAAAACTCTCATTTTCTCACATTAATTCACATTTTTAGCCATAATATGCTTAGTAGGAAGACTAAAAGGTGTTTTTCATATTGTATGGCCTAATGTGATTAATATGTAGGTCAAAGAATAATTTTTGGAGATATTTACCATGCAAGGGCTTGATGGAGACACCTAGAGAGAATATAGGGAGGTTGTCCACCTCATTAACTCCCTAACTCGGCTTGAGATCACATAATCCTCTCCAACAACTTGAATTCACTAGCAGTTGAGGAACTCCAAGTGAATGACAAGGACAAAGGGAACTAGATCCACAAATCTCGATATTTTGGAGGGGATCATTCCTCCTTTCAAGGAAGTTACCCCTCAATCATTTTTGTATAAGTAAACTTGTTGAAAGGTTCATGATTGTTTTTGAGTTTTTGTTCCAGCTAAGAGTAGCCATTGAGCCTATTGCTTGACATTGTTATTCTTAAATTTCATATGATGTACGAGACTATAATTTTCTGTTAATGAGAATTTTACCATTGATTTGCATATGAGTTAGTTTTGGAAGGCTGAAACCCTTGGGTTTGGGCCCAACCCATAGGCTTTAGTCCCTCTCTTATATTTTCCTTCCTGTTCTTGTTTTAAAGAATTGCAATCCTTCTCTTGTTTCAGTAGATATTATATCCTAAAAACTTGTAATTGCAGGATTTCCTATCACCACTCTTGTGGGAAGATATTGGAAATATATTCAATAACAATCCAAAAATATTTGTTTATGATTTCTTAGAAATGTATAGATGTTAGTTTTGATCCTTTTGCATGCTTATCCTCTGCAAATTAGGAGTTAGTTTCATTTTTTTAGCGATCAGTTGGGTGTTGTGGGATAAAATATATTTTAGTCAAATTCAACTCATCTTTTCCATGTTAATTTATTTTATTGTGTTATTGATCAATTTGTGCATGATTTGGCTAGCTGCAGGGACTATGATAATCTACAAAGGTGGGAATACCTTCCCAAATTCACATGTACTTCTCTATCCTCCTTCCAGGCACCTTAACCTCTATCTCCACAATCACTCTATCAAGGCAAATAAGAGGCTTTTCCAAGAGGCTCCCATAGCCTTAATTTATTACCTCCTACCTCCACCCACCTTCCTTCATCCCTAAGATACCATTTCCATCCTCATAACACTCTTAGACCCCCCTCCTGTAGCAAAGCAGGGCCTCTTATAACAATACAATACCTCCTGTAGCAGCCCTATAACTTTGATTTCTTCAACTAGTTTTTCTCCAAACTTGGACTCTGGCCTAGTTAATTTGAATAATAGCCCCCACACTGTGATTTTTTGATTAGGGAGACCTTAGGACCACTCCAACCTCATCCTTCCATCATTGCAACCATTAGATAGAAAAAAAAAGAGTTAGATTTAGCATTTTTTTCTTCATAGGCATGTTAAAGATGTGATTTCTCAATTTCAGCAAGTGTGAGTAGATAAATGATGCATGCAAGGTAGGTAATTAATTCAAATAAATTATCCAAGTAGAGTATCATGAGTTATTTCTGCAAATAGATAAGTTATTTTCCTTATGCAACTTCAATTAGCATTTACATTTGATGAATGGAATTTTTACCTTGGTAGCTGAATCATGTTCATTTATGCTTTCATAAGAGGTTTTAACTACAATTAGTTGGAGGAATGGTCTTTGAATACCCTGATATGATTTCATGAATATGAGTGACATGAGTAGAACCTAACCTACTATGCATATAACACTGGCGCCTCTAAGTTTGTATGAACCTCGAGTTGATAATTTGAGTTGAGAAGCCTTTGGGAGTTGCAACATTATTGGTGCAATATGAGGGCTCATATGAAGGGTTGGTTTTTGGGGGAGTTCCATGTTCTCCGTTTCGCATATGCAGTAAAAATTCTTCCCCTTCCATGCCAATGACGCTACTTGAAGTATTTTGGGACCTTCCTCTCGGAGTATTGTAATACTGTTGTTGCAAGGGTTCCTGTTGGGTATTTACCACACCTTAATGGGGGCAAGGCTGTTACATTATTGCAGTTTGTTGGTTCCCCCCCTTTCCCCCCACTACCTTTCATCCTCTTCAACTTAGGGAGTTGTTAACAATGATGGGTGTAATGATGGTATTCCTTTCAAATGGCACAAGCATGATTAGTCCGTAGGTTCGAGTTCTTGTTTTTCCTTTGTGAGTTATTATTGGTTTGTCCATAGTTTGGGTTCTGGTTGGGGTTGCCCCCAGCTGGTGTCTGCAGGGGTTGTTGCTAATTGTTTCCCCCCACGTGCAAGCTCTACCTTGGGTTTTTTCTTTCCTTTCTTCTTAGCAGTGTTGGGTGTATTAAACATGTTTAGTTGTTCAAAGGATTGTTGTCGTTGAGGGAGATAAGTTTGCACATAATTAACCCTTGCATTATTTTATGTTGGTGGCTTATTCTATTGAGGTGGTGGAAAAGGGAAATATTTGTTCCCCTATCCTTGGTTAACAAATGTTCTTTGGGAAGTGGAAATTGCTTCCGCGGTCCTCGGGAAATATGTGTTTCCCCATGGGGGAGGATATTGGCTACCTTGTGTGGGGGGGTATTGGCTACCCTACGTGGGAGGGTACGAACCTACTTACATAATAGGGCTTTGTAAGGGAGTAGGTTGCCTAGGATAATATCCCATGTTTTTTGGTGGAGGTGCTACAATATTGGCACCAAATCGTTGCCCACTGTATGTATTTCTAGAGTACAAGAAGGTGTTTCCTGGTTTATTTTGGATTGTGGTCTCAATCAATCTGTCTACAACACTAGATGCACCTGATAACTCAGGTTTAAAAGTTTGCAAGTGAGGTGCATCTGGAAAGACATAATAGAGTTATCTAGATTGTGCGTATATGAGCTCTAAATATTGATCTTTGGCGATATATTATTCCTCGTTTTGTGGGGAGTATTTTACCACATCTTTTGAGATTTCTAATGGGAGAGATATTAAAAACAAGTCAAGGAGGATTTTGGCCTCCATATGAGCTTTGCACAAACTACGGTGTTTCCATCACTCATGGATATGGTTAGATATGTGCGTAGCAAATTTATGTTTGAAATGGGTTAGGAGTTCTAGTCCTAAGTCTTGGCAGACTAGGATTTGGAACAATGTAAGGAATACTATGGCTATGGAATTGGAGTTCCCATGTAACCCAGAGGGTTGGTCCATGTGCCATTTTGCTGCAGACCATGTGAGGGCATGTTGAAACAATCATAGGTGAATAATATCTTCTGTAATACTATTAGATGAACACCAAAGGTGAAAGGTCATAACATGGTTTCCTAGGTCTTCTCCTTGTTTCCCTTCAAATTTTTGGAACGTCCAAAGGGAGCTTGGTGGGCATGGGTGGCCAATTATAACCATGTGAAATGGGGTCATTGGTTAACTTGATTAAATCAAGGAGATTTGAGGAAGCTAAAAATGGGACTTGCACTGTATGCAATCACAAAATGATTTTGAAGAGCTATATGTAAACTAGGTTCCCTGATGTGGATGGTTACCCTGGTGATAACCACATGGACTCCTAGGAGGGGAGTTGTGTCGGCTCCCCTGAGGGGTAGCTTTTGGAGTCCCGTGAGGGGTAGTGAAAGGAGTGCTTTGAAAATCAGGGGTCCCAATCAAATTTTCACTAATAAAGGATGGTCCTGTAACAATGGTTGTGTGGTGTCATCTATGCCTAAATGGTGAGATACCTAGCACACCTCCTAGTAATGGAGGGAGGTTTTGAAAAAGTCTAGAGAGACGGGGAGCAGTGGGGTCCCATATGGTGTCAAGTAGAGTGTGTTTTAATTTGTGTGATGAGGGAAGGAGGTAAGTATCAGAGTAAGTAAATCACGTACATAAAACAAAGTGAAAATAAAATAATTACGTTTTCGTTAACTTATGTTATGTGACCAATCAAACAAAAAAATGGTTTTCATTTGTTTTTTAGTATGACAAAAGATCCTATAAAGACCTATTCATCCTTACTACTCTCAAAGTAACTAGGACTTGAAAAGATATATTTTGATGGGTACTTAGGCATCATCTCAAGAGAACATGCAACACTTTCCATCAACTGAAGAATCAACCAAGGTAACAAATCAGGCTTTAGTGTTGCCCACACCTCCACCTATAGGGAAAGGATGCCCTAATTTTGGCCACTAAGATATCTTCATCCCATGGGATAAGTCGAGTCTTTATCTTCTTGGTAGTCAATAACTAGTACCGAGCACTAGATGGGTCAGGTAGCCCCAAATAGTACTGCATGCATTGGACCTAAGATGAACCCCCTCTGAATGGGGTCTATAACACACTTGGGTAGTCTTGTTCGTGGGATGATGAATGATTTTAAGAACCCTAAAAGTCAACTTCTATTTTTCAAAGATGTAAAATGACCAGAGAGGCTTATGGGATGCCTACCCCCTAATGGTCCTAACCTGAACTATAACTTCTTTTATGGCCCCTGTGGGGAAATTTAGTTGGTTAAAGTTATGGTTGCTTTTAGGAGTCTTGATTTACTTAGGGTGTGAGAATGTAAGCAAAAATAAGCTAAGTACAAAAATTTATGTAAACTAGATGCCTTCTTATACAAATCTTATAGAAGCTTAGTGTGTGATGTGTAATGTGTGTGCAAGTGGAAAAGTGAACATACAAAGTGTGATAAGATGTGGATACATGGTGATCCTTTATAATATACTCTAATTACACTATGTTTTGATTGTTCATTGCATGAAAAGAAATAATGTGTGGATAATGAGCCACTTACTCTTTTTCCTATTACACTATGTCTGCCTAAAGGGAGATGGAAACTTAAGTGCTTTGAGACTTTCATATGCAAGCACAGGTTCACCTAGAAGACACAAGGGAAGTAGGCATTACTTAATTTTTGTAGTAACACTTGGTATCAATCCCAAAAACTAATGAAATAAAAATAATTTGGTTAGTAACAATATGTGTGAATAATGGGCCACTTACTCCTTACTAATTAAGCTATGTGAGTCAATGAAAAATAACAAAATAAATTGAAAAAGATGTGTGGAATGTGGCCACTTACTTTTCCCTTAATTAAGGTATGTGAAAAATTCAAATACAAAAAAAGATAACATAATTACTCTACTAATAGTGATTAGTAAAGAAATCAGGCAATCTAAACTAAATGGAAAAAATTTGCAGAGGTGAAGGCAATTCACTAAAGGTTGCCATTCACCCGACAAAGGAAAATCATAATGGTTGTTTGTTATCTTCATAAACCGCATGGGTTTTCCTATGCAAAGATGCACATGCACGACTGTTTGAACTAAAGTTGCACAGATGACAAAAAATTTTGAACAATCAAGCTTTCCAGCCGAGAACAAGTCCATAAGGTCTTGCAAAAATTCGAGAGAGATGTTGAACGGACCAAACAATGATAATGCATATAGGAGGTCCTACAAAAACAACCGTTAGAGTAAAAAAAAACATTTGGAGTTGCCAAATATGTGGTGATGTTTTTGTAGTAATGGGGTACCAAAAGACACCTTCTTAGTAGTTGGTTGTTCCCTACAAAGAAATCACAAATAGAATTGGTTGTTGTTAGTGGACAAACATGAGAAAACAAAGCATTGAAAATGGTTAAAATAATGCATACATAACATAAACTAAAAACTAAAAAACAAAACACATAAATAATTCTTGATGAAGCAAACAAGTCAATAATATAATGGAAAATGGCTCACTTTATTGATTGTTGAAAGTAGAAGCTGAATACAATAGATGAAATTAAACACTTGGAGAGAATTCTTTGAGAAATGGTGCTCAAAAATCCTCAAGAAGGAGGTTCCTTTATTCACTCTCTTTGCAAGATTATCCTCTCTCTCAAAGAAGTGTCAAGGCTCTCTCAATGGTGAAATCCTCTCCACACTAGAGTGTTGGATTGTTGAGAAAAAAAATTCCCAACACACTAATGCTCTACTTATTCTTCAACAATGGAATGCATGATTGCTTGAGAACAATTTTGACAGCATAACATTGCCTTGTCTTTGTGTTGTTGGGAAAAGTATCCAATACGGAATGACCCTATCCCACTCTAAGGGTGATAGTACCTCAGCAACAATCAAAGCAAAGCTATTCGAGATTACTTCTTTATGAGATGTAAAAGAGGGGAGAAAGAGATCCACTAACCGGTGTCTTCCGCTAATGATTGATCCAATCTTCTCTCCTTGCTGCTTGCTCCCAGCTCCTTGCTCTTTCACTGGCCCAGCTACACCAAGATCCTGCAAAATGGCAAGAGAGGGAAACTACAAGAAGCATACATTCATAATTGATTCAAGGATTAGAATAAATCAAATATACAAGTATAGCAACACATCATTGAAACACATGTATATAGAAGAACCTCAAATGCTTTATTAATGGAAGAAGTAAAGTTCAGGAAGTGATACAACCATAAAAGGCCCAATCCAGCACCACCTCCCAGCAGAAAGAAACCTCCTCTTCACCTCCTTCAAAGCAAATCACCCAATAGTTCTAAACTCAAACCAACAACACTTCCTTACATTCACAAAATTCCAGCCTCCTTAGACCTCATGAGAGAGATCTATATATAGGATTTTTGGAGAAAGGATGAGTCAGCTTGAGCTTGGCATGAAGCTGACTAGTGTCCTCTCTCACTTCAGTTATTCTTCAGTTCTTGAGTCCACTTGGAGGTTCTTGCTTCCACTTGGAGATCTAGACCCTCTTACTCATCATCAGTCGAATTCCTTGATCCAAGTGTCATTTTGGAAGCTTCCTGGGCATTGACACCTTGAGGAATGACTGTGCCACTTGTCCAAACTCGCCCAGCGCAGGTAGCCTTCTTTGCAGTTGACATTCAGCGCAGGTACACAGTGGAGCAGTTGACATTCAGCGCAGATGCTCAGTGGAGCAGTTGACATGATCCAAAATTAGCTTGTTTTTGAGTGTTTTCAGGTGGAGAACTGATATTTAGTGCTGTGGTTTGCTGACCTTGTTCCTCTAGGGGTAGGAACAACATGTTTAGGGACTTTGGATCCCTTAGATTATGGACATTTCATGCTTCATGCTGTAAGGCACAAAAATGTCTATAACAGTTGCCCCCTAAAGTATGAGGTCGTTTATCAGGTGAAATGCTTTATCAGGAGGATCCGAAGTTCATTCAATCGCTGAGAGGTGACCTGTAATAAAATACAATACAATACATTATTTTTCATTCTGCTTTCATGATCTAGCTGAGGCGGGCATTCCCATGCTCAGCTTTATAAATTCATTTTGGTACATAGAACAGACGATCGTCTGATGGTAGACTGATAATTCTCTGCTGAAATTATCATCCTTTGAGTAGGATGATCATCTGCTGCAATGATGTACATGTCACATGTCTTTATATTTCCTGAATATATGTCGCAGCCCGGATGGATGAAACTAGATCCGGGGTCTTCAAACTCGTTCGATCTTCACTCTAAGTACAAGTCGATCCATGTGAGAATTGCGCTGAAGTCGAACATGGAAAGACATCGCTTGATTACAGGTCAATGATGTAAACCGTTAACAAGCGCGAGAGGAATCACCAATAATGATAATGACCCTCAAGGTACTGCAGTACAATTCACGTGGTGTGAATATAGGACTTGGCGTCGAACACCATGCAAAATCTTCTGGTCGAAGGTCATTGATGTATACCTGTCGCCGGAAGTGAGAAACTTGCCATTGAGGCATGCAAGCTTCAAAGTACTGAGGGGGGTGTTCCTAGATCAACTTCTTGGATAATGAGCTGAAGTCGACAAGAAGCGATCTGTCAAAGGAGGGCCTTAATGAATCCCACATCAGTGACACGGAACGGAGCTAATGACTTTAATGGAGGTGAAAACAATCTGTGACATATGATTCAGGGTGGCGATCATGGATGGATGAAGGACAATGTATGGCAGTGGATGGGACACGGTTGACTCTTTCTGAACGACATCTCTTGAACATAGAACGACACTGATGCGATGGATCGGTAGCATTACCCCAAATGTGGATGGTTTGGCGAGACCATGGTGATGAGACCGGTGAATGAAACAACCCAACCCGATGTGATACGGAGGAAAAGTGTCATGTTCAAGAGCGACTTGCTACCATTAAAGCTTTAAGGTTCTCCCAATTTTTCCCCAGTCATTTCTGACCAGTACCTCTTTATTTTTGTCAAGCTTGAGGAGGATAACATATGCTTGTTCTATAACCTGCCCTTCAGGCAAGCCCATCGCTATGTTTTAACGAGCCTAGCGATAGGGAAACTCGTTCTCGTCTAAAGACAAGTTTGTCGCTATTTAATCATTTTAACGAGTCTAACGACAAGGAAAACTCGGTCGTTTTCATTTTTAGAGAGTCTGAAAAGGTACAGAAAGTTAACTCTAAAATTCCTTTTTCGTCATCTAATCCCTTAAGTCCGAAAAAGTATAAAACAATACAAAAGGGATGAATTTTCGATAACTTTAACGAGCCGAATAAAACAAGCGCTCGACCTTTTTGTGCAATAATCCCTCAGGTCCAAAAAGATTAAAATCTAGAGGAGGGATAGCTCTTCCGGTCCTTTTAACGAGCTGGAAGGCCAAAAATCGGCAATCTTTTCATATTTTACGAGTCAGTTGAAAAGAGCTCAAAGAAGACTCGTCTTTTGAGGAACGAGTGATAAACAAGGATAGCAGCAGATTCCAGGTACAGGTTGGAATTTTCCAATCACGGCAGTGTCACAAGGATGGCTAGGTGAAATCACTCTTCGCAGCTGTTCCTCAAAAAGGGTAAACAATCATATGGAGGTGAACGATCGGCCAAATGAAATGGAGGTGTCAGGTGCAAACACGACCAAGGCTTTTTATGGCTAATAAATTTACGATCACAATGGTTATTTACCGGGATAGGTTCATTTTTTATTTAACGAGCTTGAATGCGCCAAAACACTGCTCAATCTTATGTTTATTTTTTAACGAGCATGAACTATGTGCTAAAACTGCTCGGATCTCGCTTTTCTATTTTTTAACGAGCATAAATTCCGCGGTAAAACTGCTCGATTATATGGTCAAATTTTGATTTTTTACCATTACTAGTTTTTCTCTTCTCAAGGATAGTACTGCATTTCAATTCCTGCAAAAACATTTGTTAGAAATGAATGATATTTGCATGAAAATGAGATTATAACCCTAATATTTCACTTTGAACTACGTAAAAAGCCATTAAAAGGTGTTTTTACCTCTCATTTTACCATTTCATTTGCATTTGGTTTGTTGGAGCTCTGGAGGTGCCTCTTTCCCCTTGATTTTCACCAGCTGATTCCGGGAGATTCTGCGGACGATTTTCGGTGCCGTCTGGACCAGGTAGGAGCTAAACCCTAGCTCTTTCTTTTCATGGTTTCCTTTTCCAGTTTTATGCCTGTTTTTTAGTCTTTCTGAGCCTCAGGGGTTTTGCCAGGGCACCCTAACTTCAGCGCAGGTTCCCCATTCGAAACCTGCGTTGAATGTTAGGCTGCCTTAAGGCAGCCTGACCTTTAGCGCAGGTGGGACACTCTCTGCCTGCGTTGGGCTCAGAAAACTGAGTTTCCAGCTCATTTTTTGATGAATTTTCGCCAGTTTTTCATCAAAATCAGGAACTTACTCCTTCTCTTGTTTGTTTTGCAGGGAACTTTGAACAAAATGTCCCTTACATGGTGAGAACGAGAACATGAAGAGGAGGACATGATTGCCCTCCATGACCCTGTCACGGTGAACGCGCTGCGGAACTGTGGCCTGCTGAAGTTTTTCCGTATCTCTAGTATGAGAGCACAGATCACTTTGCTGCAGTATATGCTTGATGCTTGGGATCCTATTAACCAAGTATTCCAGATTAGGGGAAAATCCATCCCCTTGACCATAGAGGACATGTACTTCTTGACTGGATTGTCAAGGCGAGGTGCCCCCATTTCCTTGTCAGGTACGGCCCGGGGGACTGATTCCACCAGAGATTATGTCCGCCAGTATTGCAGGGAAGGTTCTCAGCCGAGCAGAGACGGCAAGATTGTTATCCGTGAGATTACTGACAGGTCTCTCAGGTCCATTCTGTATACCATTGGTAGGATGGCCGGTAGCGCAGCTCTACATGTTGCCAACAGATCTTATATGCAGCACGCCTTGGAGTGTCTCCAACCGAAAGTATTCAACTGGTGTGATGCAGTACTTGTTCAGATGAAAAGTCAATTGACCAAGGTGAAGGACGGGAAGCTGAAGAACTTTGGATTTGGTTCTATTCTGACTGCCTTTGCCTTGGAGAAAATCCCACTGATGCAGCCTCAGTACATCATACTCGACTTGCCTTCTCCGACCGAGCCACGCATGCAGAGGTGGGTCGATCACATGTCTAGGCATGCTGGTCAACCTCAGATTACTTTTACTGAGGCCTTCTTCAGGTGGTTCGAGTGCCAGGAGATGGTCTTTTCCGAGTATCCATATGTGGGTATGGATTTCCGAGGTGATCCGGATTTGGTGCTACCGGATGGCAAATAGTGGGGCGCTATTGGTAAACTCTTTGACCATATCACTGTTTACTGTTTTATTCATAATGTTGCTGTGCTTTATTCTATCAAGACTTTTAATCATACTCTTGGGTGCATGCAAATGTTGGTCCTGTTCGTCCAGCAGTTCGTCCAAGACTGCCAGTTGCTTCCCCGGCAGTGGAGCCTGCTAGGAGAGCTATCCTCCGCGACCTTGACGATACTGAGACCCTTACAGCTGTGCAGGAGCAGGTTGAGAGCCTTACTCTCGGCATTCCCGATGTGAGGATTGATGAGTTACCTTTACAGCTGCAGCGACACACTACTGGTGTGCCTAGACGATGGACTCGTCTCTTGCGCATGATTGCACAGGCCGTGACGTGCTATCATGAGCACCACTAGGCTAGGGTGCCCCCTAGCATTTTTGAGTTTTTAGGTCATATGACCCATTTTGTCTTGGTTACAGAACATTATGTATGAACTATAAACAGCTTATATATATTTTGATTTTCGAGTTTTATTCTGTTTGAGTTATATGATCCATATGTACAATCTTTGATGATGTGTCCTTTTATAAATGTTGCAAATGTCTATCTAACACATAGTTTGCTAATGAGTCAGTTAATGTGTTTAAGTTTCTGGAAATATGTTGATATTGAATTGAATCAAATCGTCTTTCCAAGATCTTAACCCTTAGGAACATGCGATAAATAGCTGGATTGCGAACGGAATATATACCATTGAGTTGTAGTATTACGAGCTGTGAGTCTAGCCTGACAATTAGTCGGCGTATGCCACGTGTGATGGCATCAGAGAGTAGTTCTATCAACGCGCTATACTCAGCGATGTTATTCGTTGATTGCCCAATACACACACCTCTGAAACTTACTAACTCGCCGCTTGGATAAAAAATGGCCCAGGCTGCTGAGGATAGGTTCCGCGAACTACGACTCGCTCCGTCGGCATATCCAACACATGTCTCCAGAAGGTTCGACATCTGCAACAAATGGAAAAGGTGGATCACTCGACCAGAACAAATACTTTAGCGAAAACAAAATACAACAAAAGCATGCAGGTTACTATTTAAGCATAGTAACGCTTGAGGTACAGCTCGTTGCGGGGCTGCGCCAGTGGAATTCCGTCGTAATCCATTAACTCGTAGGCTCCTTTTGCTAACACCCTTTTAACAATATAGGGGCCCATCCATAAGGATTTGAATTTACCTGCTCCCAATTTATCGGATTCTTGGTCATAAAGCAAGACCAAATCACCTTCTGAGAAGACACGGGGTTTGACACTTTTGTCAAACTGAGCCTTGACTCGTTTCTTATGGGCTTCGTTAGCCAAAGCGGCATCACGACGGGTTTCATCCAATTGGATTAATTCCAAGAAACGAGCCTCTTCTTCTGAAGTTCCGGGGAGAAGATCAATTGCGAGTTTAAGCGACGAAATTTCGCACTGGATTGGCAAGACTGCTTCCAGGCCATACACCAGTTGAAAAGGTGTGAACCCGGTTGCGTTCTTTACCGACGTTCGGTAAGCCCACAAGGCTGAGTACAGGATTAGGTGCCACCTTCTTTTATGAACCCCGATCATCCTTTGCAACATACGCTTCAGGACCTTGTTGATTGCTTCAACTTGTCCGTTGGCTTGCGGATAATATGGGGTAGAGCTGTCGTGAGATAGCCCTAGCTTGGCAGCTAATTCGACCATCATGTGATTGCGAAAATGCGACCCATGATCTGTCACTATAGCCTGTGGTACGCCGAACCTGGCGACTACATGATTGAAAAAGAAAAGGGCAGCTGTTTCACCAGTGTTATCCAATGTAGGCATCGCCTCGGCCCATTTGGTAAAATAGTCAACAGCGACTATAATATACCCATGCCCCCCGGTCGAGGTGGGGTTACATTGCATGAAATCGATGCCCCACTTGGCGAAGGGCCCAACAACAACTATCGGCTGTAAAGGTGTGGGTGGTCGTCTGGTTTTGCTATCAAAAATTTGACAAGCATGGCAACTTCTGACTGCGGTTATGCAATCTTTGAACATTGTTGGCCAGAAGTATCCTGCTCGTAAGATTTTTTGTGCTGTTGCATATCCAGATTGATGCCCCCCACACGTGCCTGAATGACACTCATTCAGGGCTTTTTCGGCCTCCTCATGGGTAAGGCACCTCCTCAGAACTGTATCGATACCACGACGGTAAAGTGTATCACCGACGATCATGTAGTCTTTTGCTTGGTATCGTATACGTTTTTGTTCGGAGCGAGAGGTGTCTGGCCTGAATCTTTGGGTTTGGAGATAAACTATGATATCTCCATACCACTCATCGCTTGTAGATATCATAAACAAACTTTCGTCCACGATTGACTCTTCCGATGTTTCATCGTTGGACGACGATGGGAGATCACACAATAATTCTGCGAAAACTAGAGCTTTCTTTGATTTGGATTTTACAAATTCCAGATCAAACTCTTGAAGGATCGCTATCCATTTTGAATATTTTCCCCCCAGCAACTGTCGCGACAGTATATAAGTCATGGGGTTGCAATCTGACAAGATGGTAGTTTTCCGAAAGAGGACATAATGTCGAAATCTTTGAATCGCTTGAACAGCTGCAAGCGCTAGTTTTTCAACATAAGAATATTTACTTTCTGTATCATTTAAGTTTTTACTTAAATAATAGATAGGATGTTCAATTCCATCGACTTCTTGAACTAAAACCATTGCAATGGTCGTATCTGCTGCAGCCAGATACAGGTTAAAATCTCTTTGATAGTCTGGGGCGTACATTAATGATGCTTTTACTAGACAATCTTTCAGAGCATCAAAGGAAGCTTGCGCCACCTGGTCCCAGACAAAAGGTACATCCTTTTTCAAAAGACGAGTATAACCTTTAGCAAGTTCTGCGTAATTTGGAATGAACCTCCTCAGAAAGTTCGCTTTCCCTTGGAGTTTCTGAATCTGAAGCAAATTTGAAGGTGGAGGCAAATTAATGATTGCCTGAACCTTACAGGGGTCGAGACGAATCCCATCCTTAGAGACTACAAAGCCAAGTAAACGACCAGAACCGACGCAAAACACACATTTGTGTGGATTGAGTCTTATCTTGTAGTGTCGGCAACGTAGAAATATCGCTCTTAAATGCTGCGGATGATCAGTCCGCTTTCGCGAATGAGCCGGAAGGTCGTCGAGATAAGGTTGAACAATGTTCTTGATGTCATGGAAGGCATAATTCATTGCCCTCTGAAACGTCGCCCCTGCGTTCTTTAAACCAAAGGGTAATTTTCGATAAGCGAATGTGCCCCACGGACAAATAAATGCAGTCTTTGACTGGTCCTGTGGGCGGATATTTATTTGATTATACCCGGAAAATCCATCCATAAATGAAAAGATTTCACATCCGGCGCATTCATCAATTATCTGGTCGATGAAGGGTGTAGGGTAGTTGTCCTTCGGACAAGCTTGGTTTACATCCCTATAATCGACACACACTCTAATCGTCCCTTGTTTCTTCATAACAGGGACAATATTCGATACCCAATCGGTTAGAGGAACCGGGTAGATGAATCCAGCATGGAGAAGTTTTTCAACTTCCGCCTTAATGGCAGCGGCTTTCTTGGGGTGCACCTGCCGAAGCTGTTGTCTTACTGGTTTGACATCAGGATACATTTTAATTTCATGTTCAACGATACTCGAGTCAATGCCTGGCATTTCATCATATGACCAAGCAAAGACATCTCTAAATTCGCGAAAAAGAGCGTTATATATTTCCAGTTCTGAAGGGGAACAACCTTTGCCGACATAAATATTCTCTACAACATCTGTTTTAGTCGAGATATTTATGGCTATAGTCTCTTCAATATTGGATAGGTTTCGCTCGGAATCCACCGTGTTTACAGTATTTGTTAGGAATTCAAAAACTGAAGGGTGATAAAGGTCACTTTGAGTATCTTCTTCATATTCCGGAAGAAGGGAACGATGGTGGTGATCATTCCATGGTGCCCCCTCAATCAACATTGATTGTAAGATTCCTTCGTCAGTCCCATGTACTTTCGACCAAGGATCTAATGAGGTGCCATATTCTCTAGACCTATCTACCCAAACGCTTGACGAGCGTTGATTTGGGTTCGCCTCCCATGCTTGAAACATTGATTGCTACAATATTTCTAAAGGGCTTGGGGGCAAAACAATTGCACGATCCATGTCGACCTTCGTGGAAGATATCATGTTGCAGGTTGCTACAAACGGTATATTTCCTATGTGAATAGGAGGTGGTAGCGCGAAAGTTCCCATCAATGTGGGGTCTTTCAATAATCCTACTCCGATATCTTGAAGCGAATGGTTGCTCTCATGGATCATGGGAATGCTTCCTGTAACTTGTGAACCATTAGGGAGGAAGTTCTGTTGGTCGACGACCGTAATCCCTCCTTCAAACGGGAATGCGATCTTCCTAAAATAAGTCGACACGACAGCTGCCATGGCATAAATCCATGGTCTTCCCAGTAGGATGTTGTAGTCAAGATTTCCATCGATGACTTCCACATCAATTTCTACTGTTTTTCCTCCTAGTTCAACTTTTAAGTTATTAAGGATACCGTACGGGGTATAAGTCCTTCCGTCGAAAGCTTTTAATGTCATCGATGATCGCGACAAGGTTGGAGATCCTAAAGTTTTCCAGCAGCTCATCGACATAATACATGTTGATGCTCCCTCATCAATAATTGTTCTGTGAACAGTTTTGTTAAGGGCTTTCACTTGAATAAGGAAAGCTAATTGAGCTGGTAACTGAGGATCGTATCCTTTGTGGTCAAAGGATACTAGATTGGAATCCTTAGGATCAACCCCACCAATTGCTGATAACAACGCCTGCCTTTGGGATGGACAATTTTGTAATACCTCAAGATTCGACATAGCGGATGGCGATTGGGCCAAATCTTCCACTATGTTATAATGCTGCGCCGCTCTGGCGCGAGGATTAAATGTCGACTTGTGTACTACACCCTTTGACGGTTTGATTGTTAATTCAGGAATTATGGGTGGGACAACTTCGGTCGAAGTTGTTGTCGAACTACTTGGTTGATCTTTACCTTTGTCGTTCGACAGTTGCGGATTCTCGTAATCTTTGTTCCTTGTCGAAATCAAAGCATCATTCTGCTGTTTTGAAACCGACAACATAAGCTTGCGACGGGGAAGCATTTCCACTATCAACCATGTTTTGACCTGGGTTGGGAAACGGATCAGTCAACACAGCTGAGGTTTGTGAACTTTTAAAGAACCTTTTAAGCTCAGCTTTGTATGGGCAATTCTTCGTGTTATGATCCTTATCATCACATATTAAACATGGATATTTCCTATTCCCAGGAGGGTTTGAAGAAGTTTTTCCAGGAGATGACTCACCCTGTTTCTTCTTCTTCCCTTTGTTTTGCTTCTTCTTGCTTCCTGGTTGATTGGTTTCTTTGCCTTTATCTGCTGATACGGCATTTACTTCCGAAGCAAGAATTTCTTCTTTTGCATTTTGATCCGAATTCTTACGGGCTTTCTTTGACGAAGCCTTTATCGATTTCACGTTTACTGTGCCAATCATGCCATCACCGGCATGAGATTCACTATTGGATTTAGGAGGGGGAGGAATTGAAAATTCCGGTCTAGGGGCGTCAGGTATTTTGTTGTAGAGCGTGCCGGACTGAGTATAAACTAAGTCCAAATACTGTGCACGAGCAATAACTTGCTCCTCTGTTACGACTCCCCCCTTGGCCACATCTTCCGTTATAGCCGGAAGTAACGACTTTATAAACCATTCAACTAACAGCTGATCGGGAACGTATGTTTTCACCATCCTACGATGACGACGCCACTCATGTATATGATCAGATATATGGGTGGCAGTTGTCTGCTTGAAGTTGGTTAATATTTCTGTTCCCGTTTCATACCTTATCGGTAATTGAAAATGGGTTAAGAAAGTCCTGGCTAGGGAACTAAAATTGTCGAAAGAGGCTCTTGGCAATTCAATATACCATTTAGCCGCTGGACCTGTCAATGTCCTCTGAAAAAGGCGAAGCCTTATCGAATCGTCGTTTAGGGTGTTCGACGAACACCACAGATGAAAAGTCATCACGTGATTCGACGGGTCTTCACCTGGATTTCCATTGAATTTAGGAATGTCAGATGGAAGTTTATGAGGAATCGCTGGCCACCAAGGGGCATAAGCAATCGGATCGTTGGTTAACCGGTGTAAATCAGGTAACTCTAAAGTTGCCACGAATGGTAATTGTTGATTTAGGTTAGGCGAAGCGTAACCAGGGTACGATGGAATCGCTTGAGTAGTGGGCCTTTGCATACCAGCATAATGTAATTGATGTTGGTATGACTGATACGGTTGGTGGACTTGACCACTGTAAAGTGGTTGGTTTTGACCGTTTTGGATATACGGTTGTCCACTGTTCGCAAAGATCTGCTGCTCAGAACCTTGGTATACCTGCTGGAATTGTGGTTGTTGGTATTGCACTAGCCACGGTTGTAAAGCCATGTTCTGTTGTGCTATGCTAACCGTTGGACCAAGGTGTGGGGTAATTGTACCCGTTTGTACCTGCGTCGCCCCACCAGTTGGCGATTGTGGTTGTGACCCATGGTCAAGTGGCTGTTGCATTACAACCTGAGAAATCTGAGGTTGACATGCAACAGGTATCGCTTGAACTTGTGACACTATTACAATAGCCGGTGTGGTTGGGATGTTCGTCATAGGTACACACTGTTGCATAGAATATACAACCCTCGGTTGTTGAGGTAGCATAGGTACCCAACTACTTGATGCAATTCCAGTATAACCTGAATACTGTTGTGAACTCACGTATGGGTACCCTCCCAGAGGGGGTAATGAAAGGGCACACTGCCCCCCATACAGTAGCAATCCGGAACTCAAGGGGATTGACTGTCCTTGGGGACTGGATTGCCCAAATTGACCTCCAAATGGATCAATTTGGCGAGTCTCAACATAAGAGTTGCCGGGTATTACTCCGGATGAACAAACTGGAACAGACCATACTGTCGAAATAGTCCCTTGGTGGACTCCTTCTAGCTGTTGTGAGCTAGTCGGGACAGCTGGTATGCCGGCAAACATTGTCGGAGTGACGGCAGGGGCTTCTGATGTCGCTGTGTCATTTGACACAGTCCTAGATGATGACGGTTGTTCAGACATTTTAAGTCTATCCAATAGATTGCCTAGCGATTCTACAGGAACTTCCACTTGTGGTGGATTAACTTCTGATGAAGGAAATAGAGTGACCCCGACTCCAAAATGAGTTGGAGTACTTGCTTGCGGATCCTCTGCGATTTCCTCTATCGCAATCAAACCTGGTGGAAGAGGAAGACCGTCAGGTCCGTAAAATATTTCTGGTGCCGAAGAAGTGGTTGTTTCGACAGCGACAGTTGTTTGAGGAGCAAAACTCTCTGGACCGGTTACAGATGGAACTGGTTCAGTTATACAAGTATTTGCCCCCAGACTAGGATCAATATTACTGTCCTTCTATGGTTGTTGAACTTCTTCTATAGAGGCAGGGTTTCCAGAAATGTTTGGAGTAACCGGAACCTCAGATGCGGTTGGAACACTTGTTCTAACTTTTATAGGAGATTTTGAACCGGTTAAACGAGTTCGCTTTGTCCGTACTGTTTTCGATTTCGGAGACAAAGACGGTTGACTCGTAAGCCTCCGCGAACGACGGGGTTTCAATTGACTTTCTTCCACGATTGCGGATTACTCGATCAACTAAAATATTAAAAGGGGAAATTTGTGTTTCCGAATTGAATGAATTTTATTAGACGCTTTTAGACACAACTTGCTTTTTCACTTTTTAAGAGTCGAGAAAAAGCTAAAGATGACTCTAGTCTCCTTCGATGTTTTAATGAGCCCGAAGTGACAAATGCTCGGATGGACTTTTTCAGTTATAGAGTTTGAAAAAGGCCAAAAGAAACTACTCTGGAGATCTAGGCAGAGGGTGTGCCAAACCTTTCGCAAAACCACAGAATACGTTTTACGGTACGGGTGGTCGATCTTCGTGAATGTTGTGTTCACTGCATTGCGATCAGTAGGGCGGCCGACACGGCTTCCTAAGGATAAAAGATATATGCCTATAGGGGTCTCCCAATATATACGCGATGGTACGTGGGAGCACAAGTCCGTATTAGTGCCACCGACTCTCAGGAGGAATCACCCACCTTCTTCGAGATCGACAGTCACTACGTTTAACGACGCTGGAACACGTCTCTAGCTTAGACCTCTATGTGTTTGTGTTATGTTTCAAAGCGTTGTTAGGTTCATTCAATATATTTTAAGTTGATCTTTTTAAAGTTTGCCTTTCAAGGTTCACCACGAGATGTATGATACAAATTCCTAAATGCAGTCTAAGATGAGAAGCAAGCTTTTCCAATCTTTTAACTTTGAAAATCCTAACTACTGAGGGAAAAGAAAGACATCATCTTTTCACATAGATCAAAGAGCACACACTAATGCACTTTTTCCTAAATCAACCTGCAAACTTATCAAATGCAAAATGTACAATGCAAGTATTTCTTTTCTCTTTCTTAATGTTGATGTAATACAAAAAGAAAGCTGTTGTATAATTTCGAATTCAATTTCAAGTGAAAGCAAACAAGCTTGTCCAAAATCAAAATACACCTTAAGATTTACTTGTTTCGACACTAGAAATGTATAAATTCAAACCATATGACGAAAGCAAATGCTCAATCAGCTATGAACAGCAAACAAACTAACTCTTAAGATCAAAACGACACTTAATCACAGGTCTAGATCTAAGAGGCCACAGCAAGACTAGTTCACTTTCGTTATGGGAAACTGCAAATGATGTAAGAAATACACAAAGAACAAATACAGTTTCTTTATACAACCGAGGCGGAATAATGGCAAGGAAAGTTGGTTTCAGATAGGTACATTGACTGACAACAGGCTGCAAAAACAAGGATGAAAACAGGGCAATAAACAGCAGGGAACCCCAGTAGCACTAGGCAAAACTGGTTCAGCGCAGGTGGTACACTGTCAGTTTGACATTCAGCGCAGGTAGCCCCTTCGGGATCTGCGCTAAAATGCAGACTGCCTTCACAGTGCCTGCAATGAAGAGATAAACTTTCGTTTTTCTCAGTTTCCGGGTCACAGATTGCTCAGAAATCAACAGTTTTTGGCCAAATCAGAAGCTATCAATCAAGCACACACTAAGGGATGAAAAGGAGGATGAAAAGCTATCACTAAGAGCTATTTAGAGTCCTTGTGGATCAGCTCTTCAAATCATAAACATGCACAGAAACTGAGCTAGAGCAGCTGCCCTCTACTTTGCATTTGAAAGATCCAAATGCAATTCGATTCGGTACTCCCTGTGTTTATGAAATGAATAGCAAAAACACAAACAACCAACAAGATACGATCCCTAGAGGAGTCGCCAATTTGTTGTTGGGAAAAGTATCCAATACGGAATGACCCTATCCCACTCTAAGGGTGATAGTACCTCAGCAACAATCAAAGCAAAGCTATTCGAGATTACTTCTTTATGAGATGTAAAAGAGGGGAGAAAGAGATCCACTAACCGGTGTCTTCCGCTAATGATTGATCCAATCTTCTCTCCTTGCTGCTTGCTCCCAGCTCCTTGCTCTTTCACTGGCCCAGCTACACCAAGATCCTGCAAAATGGCAAGAGAGGGAAACTACAAGAAGCATACATTCATAATTGATTCAAGGATTAGAATAAATCAAATATACAAGTATAGCAACACATCATTGAAACACATGTATATAGAAGAACCTCAAATGCTTTATTAATGGAAGAAGTAAAGTTCAGGAAGTGATACAACCATAAAAGGCCCAATCCAGCACCACCTCCCAGCAGAAAGAAATCTCCTCTTCACCTCCTTCAAAGAAAATCACCCAATAGTTCTAAACTCAAACCAACAACACTTCCTTACATTCACAAAATTCCAGCCTCCTTAGACCTCATGAGAGAGATCTATATATAGGATTTTTGGAGAAAGGATGAGTCAGCTTGAGCTTGGCATGAAGTTGACTAGTGTCCTCTCTCACTTCAGTTATTCTTCAGTTCTTGAGTCCACTTGGAGGTTCTTGCTTCCACTTGGAGATATAGACCCTCTTACTCATCATCAGTCGAATTCCTTGATCCAAGTGTCATTTTGGAAGCTTCCTGGGCATTGACACCTTGAGGAATGACTGTGCCACTTGTCCAAACTCGCCCAGCGCAGGTAGCCTTCTTTGCAGTTGACATTCAGCGCAGGTACACAGTGGAGCAGTTGACATTCAGCGCAGATGCTCAGTGGAGCAGTTGACATGATCCAAAATTAGCTTGTTTTTGAGTGTTTTCAGGTGGAGAACTGATATTTAGTGCTGTGGTTTGCTGACCTTGTTCCTCTAGGGGTAGGAACAACATGTTTAGGGACTTTGGATCCCTTAGATTATGGAAATTTCATGCTTCATGCTGTAAGGCACAAAAATGTCTATAACACTTTGGTCTTCCAATGGCCTTTTTATATAGAATTTTGAATCCCTCTTCCCTCTCTTGATCCATCAAAGATAAAATGACCCATGAGTAGGACAAGAGGATCCCTTGGGGGATGCATATCTTTATGGCGACTCGAATTTGGTTGTCGTTGAATGGAACATGTTAGGGAATCTCATCTTCCAAGTGTGTAAAGTGGCCTCGAATCGCTGAGTCGCACTTTTCTTTGACCATGTGGCTATTGAAGGAAAAGTCATGTGGTTGTTAGTTTTGGCCTATAGATAGGCCACACAATTCAATTCTATACATGATACCTTTGGAGAATTTAAATTTTTTATTTTTCATGATGTATTCAGCTGGAAAATATTTAACTCTACGTTCTAGAGGACAAATTTGGTTGCCATATGGATTGAACAAATGTGTGTATGATTTTATAGTGTTAACATATGGTATCAATCATATATGATATGTAATGTGTTTATGGCTCATCGGAGAGGCTAGTAGGACAAACTGTCCAGAGAATGAAAGGTGAGGAATGAAAGGATAATCGACCATACCTAGATTGGTCGGGTCTAAGCCGAGACTTATGTCAATCAAGTGATAAAGCGGTCAAGGGTGTCATCATATGCCCAAGCATGAGATAAAACCCTCCAATATATGATGATGGAGGGGATTGATTGGGTATGCAAAGGTGGGAATGGTTCCCAATTGCTAGATGTATATGCAACATGTTATGGACATGCCAGATGTATTTATAACAATGGACTCTAAACACTTGTATGGATGGTTTGGTACATAATATGGTTATGCATGCTATGGTGTCATAACCATATTTTTGTTTTACAGAGGCCTTCTTATGGGAAGAATAGATAGATGTAGTATGAGACAGGAAATGGTGGATTACCAATCTCATGTTGGAACTACATACATGAGTAAAATGGACTTAATTTTTGTGTTCACATACATGGTGTTAGCTTACTAAAGAGTGGATTTGAATACAATGAATTGATCCTCACTTAGATGACACTGGGTTTGAACAACAATAATGTCTAATGGACTAGGTTGGTGATGGAATATGGAGGAATGAAGAGGATCTAGAGTGAGATGGGACTCTAGAACTTATTCAAGAAGGGGAAGAATAGTGGTACTAGAGTCAATACTACCAGATGCATTAGGAGGGTAAGGGAGAATTGCTTCTCTTCGACTCTTGAAAATGGATCCCCCCTTACCCAAACATCATGTGGCAACGTAATGGCCACAAGGTGGATTTGGTTTAAATTATTGGGTTAGAAGTAAGGGGTGATGGAACCAATCATCTTCATGGGAGACACAGTTCACATGTGCATTGTCAGGAAGAGGAGATATATGAATAGTGGATGTAGAATCCACCGATAATGAAACTGAAGTGTCTTCCAAATGTGTTTTGAAAGAAACACATTTAGAAACTCATAAAGAGGTAGAATAAATTAAGCCCATGGATGATGATAGGTAGAGAATAGGGGTGGTACTATCTTTCATCTCGACATCAAGAGGGGGAATCACGATGGTGGTTTGAGAAACCTCTCGTCCTAGCGAAGTATTGGGGCCAACAGAGGGGAGTGAAGTCACTATGGGACACATCTAACTTGTAAAGCACTTGAAGTTTATCACAAAAGTCTTCAAGATGGGGACAATGATGGGAATAATGTCCATGCTTATCACACAGAGCACAAGGGTGATTTGTGCATAAGGTTTTATTTTTCTTGGCAGACTCGGGTAAGGTAACATGGATCTTAGGAATGTTAGGGTTGGGTAAAGTATCAGAGACCACATTATTAATATGAGGGAGATCAGGACAGTTATTGGTGGCATGCCCAAAAAAATCACATAAAGCGCATGTAGGAGAAGGTTTAGGTGGTTTGGGAGGAGTGGGAGTTGCTTGGGGTGCCTTGTCTTTGGCCCCCTTCTATAGGGCTTTGCACCCCTCACCAGATTCTTTAGAAATAGGAATGGACTCCTGTTGGGGTTGTGACAGAACTAAAGCAAAGGAAGGAGTGGTAACGACAGGTTGAACCAGAGTCAAATCCATGTAAGGTTTGAGTTGGTTGGGGGGAGTGTTTGTTGGAGGATCAATGTACCTTACTAGGATCCCAAAAATGAAGTTAGGAAGACTCAAAGTAGCCATTATAGGGATAGAAAATATTCTTGGTAGCGGGAATAAGACAGGCATATGACTAGAGGGGTAGTGACTTGGAGGAACTTCTCCTGGATGGGAAATATGTGGGGGGATGGTTCCTAGTTGGAAAGGACCGGGAGAGATACCAGTGGAAGGGAATTGACCTAGAGGAATTGTACTTGAAGGATGAGTTGATTCTAGAGTAGGGGGTTACAGAGGGGATGGTTGTTGTGAAGGCATACTAGATCGCTTGCCGGTGGCCCATGATGCTTGAAGCATGCAAACACTTGAACAATTAGGCTTAAAAGGGGTAGGAAGAGGGCCACAATAATCCCCAAGCAGCATGGAATCTTTGTAGACTTTAGAGGAAATAGTGGTAATGGTAGTGGAATTTTTGTTGCCTTCCATCAATGAGATGGTATTCAGAGGAGATTTTTGTGACTGGGGGTCATAGTAAGTAATTTTATCGATAGTAATGATCTTTCATTATGGGGAAAGTGTCTCTTGCGGAAGATAGAAGATGCAACAATTGAAATGGGATAGGTGTAACTATGACCCAACAAGAGATTATAATCTAATGGGGCATCGATGACTTCGATATCAATCATTGCCGTCTTGTCAGTGATAGTTATAGGGAAATTCTGATAGAGACTGAGAGGCTGAGAGGGGTGGCCATCCCATGCATGAAGGGTGATGGTGGATGGTGATAGGTTAGGGGAACCAAGTCATTTCCATACACTAGCGGCCATCACACAGGTGGAGGTGCCTTCGTCAATTATACACCATTTAACAATGGTGTTTTTAATTGAGGTTGGTACCTGAAAAGCAATGGATGAAGGTAGGGGGGATGTGCTTCTTCATCAACATCAAAGATGATCAAATGATCATTAAGAGAATCCATAGCATCTAAAGAAGACAGTATATCTTTCCATTGGGATGGTCACATTTGGAGGACTTCCAACATTGATATGGAAGCATGAGCTTGTGCCAAGTCATCTACTATACTATATGTATGGGAAAGTTTAGAAGAAGCAACATTTCGATGTAATAGACCTTAGGGATGATAGAGGCTCAATGGAACTCTTGGGCTGGGAATCAGTCACTAACTTATCAGGAGGATTGTCAAATTGGCGCGACCAAGTCTAGAGGTCGATTCCTTCAAAGTCCATCACGTGAATCTGGTAATTTCTATTGCCAATTGTGGATGTTGAGGGGTTGTAGTACTATGTGTGGGTTAGGCAGCCACATATCCTTGATGAGGAAATGGATTAGTAATCACCATCGGATACGAAGAAGAGGGAGGAGGAGGTGGTGCCATAGGCTAAGGTCCTCTACAAGCAATTGTTCGAGCTTCCCACACCTGGCACATCTAAGGTAAAATGAGATATTCATGATTATAGTGGCCAAAAACTCCACAACAAGCATAAGGTTTATTAGTTCTAGGAGCCTTGTTCTACTTGGGTTGTTTACCCTATTGCTGGGTTGTAGGATTAGGCTGGTCACCCTTAGGGGCATTAGGTTGTGTACCTTGATTGCCTTGGTTACCTTGAGGTTTTTGGTTATGGTTACCCTTCCCCTTATTCATTTTCTTGGGGTTAGGGGGATTGGTAGTATTATGTTGAGCATATACTTGACCTTGAGGAGGCGGTTGTGATTGTGGCAAAGGCAATGGAGGAATGGAAGGTTGAAGGGTTGGTGTCGATGGGGCTAGAGTTATAGGTTGTGTTTACAGATAGTAAGGATTCACGACAAGGTTTTGATAACCAGGTTGAACAATAGTTGGCCCTAGAATTGACTGATGCAGATGGGGAAATGCATATGATGTGCTTGTACCTTGGTACGATTTGGCATGCTAAGGTCTTGAGCTTCTTGGTGATCAACCACGACACATAATTCCCTACCACGAGTTGCATAGCCTTGAGGAGAACCACTCGCACCATGATCTAGCCTAACCCCCTTTGAATTGGGTCTCTCACGCACTTCGATTTTGACCATGGGATAATGAAGGATTTTAAGCTCCCTAATATGCTGACTTTATATTTCTCAATGTATGTGATCAATAGGTGTTATTGAAAGCCTATCCCACTAATCCTATACCTAATTACAAATATTATTTTGGCCCTGGTGCCCCAAGTGGGATTCATCTATGTGAGTTCAGTTATTAATGTGGATTGTTTCAAGTCTTGGCTTGGAGGTGATAACCAAGCTCATGTTCCCTTAGGGTGTGTGTGTGTGAAAAATGTGTCAAGTGGATGAGTTCATTAAGCATGTTTTGATGAAACAAATGTTGTTGAAAATAAAGTGTGTAAACTGTAAATAGTACTAAAAATGAATAATAAAAGGAACAAAAATTTTAAGTACAACACCCCCCCACCACAATAAGGTAATCGAGTAGCAATATAAAAGAGGGAAAACAAGAAATTAAAGGACACATAAATGGCTAAAATATCTATTTTCTAAGGGACTCGAATCTAAAGGAGAAAATATGTTGAAAATGATGCAGAAAACCAACAAAAAATAGAGGTGAAAATGCTCAAAAAAAGACAGGCAAGAAGATGCAAAAGCAAGGATACACAATGGGATTCTGACGGGGAAAGTGAGCACAAGATTCTAAAGGGAATAAAGTGTTTAAACAAAATTTCTAAAATTACTGTAGAATAGTGGAAAAAACACTAAAAAACAATGGCTAAAAATGTTGCACACCAAACTCCTCAACTCAACAATTCTCTTCCTAAAGGATGGAGGTGTACTCTAAACCCTAGGGGTTTTTTCCTTCCTCAATGAGAAACTACTAAGTGGATCGAGGCCTAGAGGTGACTTGGGAAATAACATAAACCCTTCCTGGCACACACAATAGTATCGACAAAATCTAGAAAGTCTGAAAAAAGCAGAGTGCAAAAACTGACCTGAAAAGTGTGCCAAAAGTGCACTTTATTCCTACTTCTTTCGCTTGATAGACCTAGCCTAAATTGTGTTGTCTCCTACTCTGCTGGTACCTGTGACCTGTAGAAATATGTGAAACCCAAATAGAAATGGAAAAGTTTCCAAAAAATCAAAGAGATCTAAAAATAGAAATTGAGAGGAATAAAAATTCAAGAAAAACACTGAAAATAACTGAAACAACAGTCACCAAGGTTCTAAATTACTACACCATTGG
The DNA here is from genome assembly GCA_031772625.1 of Pinus tabuliformis. Classification (NCBI taxonomy): domain Eukaryota; kingdom Viridiplantae; phylum Streptophyta; class Pinopsida; order Pinales; family Pinaceae; genus Pinus; species Pinus tabuliformis. The sequence continues at coordinate 952,189,714 of CM062814.1, read as the reverse complement.
AGTCATCATTTTTTAGTGTAAATTCTTTTTCTGCAAGTGAGCGAAAATCCCTTACTAAGTTATAGGTGACTTATAACCCTAACAACAAAATATGGTTGTTTCTATGCTTCATATCTGCAATAAATCATGAGAGAAAACCTTGCAACAAAATAGATTATGTAAACAGAAATTAAATTGTAATAACCCAATGGAGGACTTGAATAAATGATAATTTTATTAATGAATACACCTAGTGAGGAGAAATTACAATATGGGTTTGTAATTCCCCTTCCATGGGATGGGTAGTTTTCTTGTCCTTGTGCTTCAACAACATTCTTGTCCATCTTAATTTGTAATAGGCAGAAAAATAAAAAGTGTTTGAACTCAAGAGGGAGCTCAAATGCTATGAGGTGATAGTGTTGACGATGAAAATGGTAACAGTGAAGAATGAATAGAAAACCTTCTATTTATAACAAAATATTGAGCTAAATTAGGAATTAGAAAATAAGAAAATATTATTGACTAAATCAAAATCTAGTCATTGTGGATATTTTTTTATATTTTTTGAGAGGGAAAAGATATTCAAAACCTTCAAATATCTTTATTTAGAAAGTGGCTAAAGTGATTAAAAAATAAAATTTATTTATCAATCACTTTGTGAGAATTAAAGAAAATCTGAATTTAAAATAATTATTAAATAATGATTTAACAATTATCTCAAAAAAAAGTAAATATGGAATAAATAGGAATAATAAATAAATAATGATTTATTTAATTATTCTCATGGGGTTTTTGGATTTTAATGAGAAATAATTTAGGAAAAATGGTTTACTAAATTATTTCCTATGATGAAAGTTGGTTTTACCATGGTAAAATTAATCCTATATGGTATATTTCGATCCTGCTAGTAAGAAGTGGCTATGTGACATCTATTGTAGTCAACACTACCGAGGTAGAGTATATTGCAGCTAGTTTAGCAAGTCGTGAAACAATGTGGATTTGAAAGTTAGTCGCAGGATTATTTGATCAAGGGTTGGAACCCACTGTGATATATTGTGACAATTAGAGTTGTGTTAAGTTTTTAGAAAATCTAGTTTTCCATGACAGGTCGAAGCACTTCAATATCAAGTACCACTTCATTCATAACATGGTGTAGAAGGGAGCAATGAAGCTCCAATACATCTTTATTGATGAACAAATAGTTGATATTCTTACAAAGCGTTTGTCTAGAGAGAAGTTTATGTACTTTAGGGACAAGCTTGGACTCATTGAGAATGCCTCTCTCAGTGAGAGAGGGTGTTGATGAGATAGCATCAGGGGCAACCATTCTCCTTGTGTCAACTGTGTTGACTAAAATTAGGGAGAATGGTCTGGTAGAGGACAGTCATTCTTCCTGTGTTAAGCATGTTGACCAAAATTAGGAAGAATTTTCCTAAAGACCCATAATCACTCAATTGAATGGGTGTCTTTCAGCATCAGGATCAGACTCTCCAAATAGGTTGAGTGAGAACATTTAGCATCAAACCTAGAACTACTCATGAATAGTGATGACTTTGGAGATTCACCATGTGTCAAAGATATTGATTGAAATGGTGGTGAACCAAAACTAATATGTATAACATGTTTCAGATGGACCAAAATTATGGTGACTAGTTGATGCTAATGATGTACCATGTGTCAGGAGTATCAACCAAGATTATGGTGAGGATACACCATATGTTAGAGGTATCGACCATAATTATGGTAGATTGTTAATGTTATTGATTTCCCGTGTGTCAAAGTTTTTTACCAATGTTATGGTAATTATATGATGTTGATGCTAATGATGAATTGTTATAATCTTTTCTTAGATAAATTTGTGAACAAGAGAACTTCTAGCTAGTCATTATGAATACCTCCCTAGCTAAGAGGGAGTGTTGAATTTTGTAGCTATGTTTGGTCATCATAATTAATATTTTAACCCTTCAAATATATAATGAAAATGTAAGACATGTTATTCATGTCATTTTATTGTTTATCCCTTGAAATGATTAATATAAGACATGTTTTTCATGTCGATTTCAAAAGAGAAAAAAATTGAAATTTGGATTTTTTGGTTCCAAACTCTTTAAGTAAAACCTCCTTCAAGTCAAGTCAGACCCAGTGAAGAGATAACCATTCAAACCATCAAGAACACTATATATAAGGCACTCGACCTCCTCCACAAGACACAATTCGATCACACACATAATAAAGTATCTTTTGGGTATCCAAGCGAAGGAGAAGAAGAACAAGGAAAAAGACATCTCTAGCATTTTATTTATCTCTATTTGACTTTGCACATGCAAGTTTTTAGGCATATTCTGGCCAAGAAGTTGAACTTATGCGTAGCCATTTATGGGTAGCAAGGCTAAAATTCTGGTAAGTATATTCTAGGTAGAAGGGATAAGTTTTGGGGCAGTTTCTAGGAGGCCTAATTTCAACCGAGGTAGATTAGGTCGGGTTGAGTTTGTTGGGATTGACAAGAGGGTTGTTTGACCATTGTACTACTGGTCAATTTGACCTTCATATTTGACTAGCAGAATTAGGTGTATCTCTTATTGAACTGAAGAATTTTTGCAAGGAAAGGTTGCTAGGTTTTTTCCCCAAGTGGGTTTTCCTAGGGTAAATATTGTGTTATCTCTGTGCATTGTGATCTCTATTGTCCTTGTGCATTTATGTCTAGATTTCTGAAGTGTAATTTCATAATCATAAATTGGAAGTGATAAAAGAATATATACATCATTAGAAGTAATTATCAGTTTTTTAGAAATTAGTTCTTCTATCTATTGCACTTGAAAAATCAATAGGGTGTAATATTAGGGTTTATAATATTTGTGTTTATAACATAGGGTTTAATATTAGGGTTTATAATATTGAGTTTAACATTGGGTTTTTACTATTAGTGTTTATAATAGTGGGTTTAAAATATTAGGTTTTATAATATTATGTTTAAAATATTGGGGTTTATAATGTAGGGGTTTTAATATATAGGGTTTAAAATATTAGGGTCTATAATATAGAGTGTTAAACATAAGGGTTTAATATTAGAGTTAAACAAATTTACTAATGTGGTTGACCATGTTCAACAATATTTGATTATGTTTGACACTCAACACTCTTCAACTTCGGTCATAACGGAATCATCTGTTAATATTGTTGATTAATAATAATAGTCAAGCATAGAAAACCACATTAGTCAAACAAAGTTAACCTTTGTAGTTGATGTTTAAGTAATTGACCATGATCAAAGTTGGTCAACCCTATGTTTACCATATTTAAAAAAAAAGTCAAAATTTATTCATAATTATCCTCTGTCATGTAACTCAACCATATTAGACTTTAAAATATTGAGTTTAATATAGGGTTTAATATTAGAGTTTATAATATTTGGGTTTATAATATTAGGGTTTATTATTTATAATATTGGGGTTTAATATTAGGTTTTATAACGTTAGGTTTAAAATAATAAGGTTTATAATATTACAGTTTAGTATTAAGGTTTATAATATTAGGGTTTAATATCAAGGTTTATAATATATTGTTTAATATATAGGGTTTATATGTAGAGTTTATTATATTAGGTTTATATATTAGGTTTATGTGTGTTTGGGGGGTTATCAAGCATAGACAACCACATTAGTCAAACATAGTCAAACAGAGTTAACCTTTATAGTCGACGTTTAAATAGTTGACCATGATCAAACTTGATCAACCCTATGTTTACCATATTTAACAAAAGTCAGAAGTCACTCATAGTTATCCTCCGTTGATGTAACTCAACCATATTAGGGTTTATAATATTGAGTTTTTAATATTAGGGTTTATAATATAGGGTTTAATATTAGAGTTTATATTATTAAGGTTTATGCTTTATAATATTGGTATTTTATATTAGGTTTAAAATATCAAGATTTATAATATTAGAGTTTAATATTAAGTTTTTTAATATTGGCTTTATAATATAGGGTGTTTAATATATAGTGTTTAATAAAAGAGTTTAAGATGGGTTTAATATATAGGGTTTATAATATTAGGGTTTATGCTTTATAATATTATGGTTTAATTAAATTTTATAATATTAGGTTTTGTAATATTGGGTTTTAATATTAAATAAAAATAAAAATTAAAAAATTAGGGTTAAAAATTATGGTTTCAACGTTAATTGAAACTCACTTAGCTTAATTTATGCTTACTAATATTAAAACCCAAATGATTAAATACAATATTAAAACCCTATAATAAAACCCTAATATTAAACACCAAATGCTAAAACCCAATATTTAAACCCTATAATAAAACTCTACAATTAAAATCCAAAATTGGAACCCCGATATGAAAACTTAATCTTAATACCCAACATTTTAAACCTAGTATTATAAAATATAATTATTATTTATATAATTATTATAAATATATAATAATTAATATTAATATTAATATTAATGTTTTTATTTTTAAATATGACTAATTCTATTAATGTAACAAAAATGGTACAAGGAGGCACAGGCCTTTGTAGAGCAAGCCTCAGATTATGCCATGTTTAACAACCAATAACTGAAAGTGACTGTCCGCACCGGGGAAACTAGTCCAAAACTAGAAGTGTTTGCTACCCACGCAAGGGTAGCAACCTGTAATGCCAGAGTGGAATAGTTTGTCGAACAAACATCAAAATTAACAACATTTACATAAAAGAAACAACAGAATAGACCCCTGAGGTTGGGAGCCGGGAACCCAAAACCTGAAAAAACTTTGGCCGGCTAGGTGTCATTAGTGGGAGGAGGTTCTTCCACTATCAGACACCTGTATGCCTCCATGTCATCTTCCTCATCCTGTTGATCTCTCAGCGTTGCTTCCATAGTCTTGAAGTGGCCTGGATTATTGTGTCCTTGAGCTATGCCTGTGCGGTCCGGAGCTTCTTCATGGCTTCTGTGCATCCCTGAGTTGCTGCCAGGGGCTTTTCTTTTACTAGTTTTGGTCCTCTCCTGAATGTTGCGAGATGGGACTTTAGAGCTTTGAGGCTCCTCTCTAAAAGCTACTGAAATGGTTGCAATTATGCAAGGGCGATACAGTGTGCAGAGAAACTGGAATTGGGCAGAGTGACTGGGTTGCAGAGACGGGACAGAGATAGCAGGAGGCTGTGGAGCATCTTCAGCATCCGAGAACCTGCCATTTGAGCTCACCCTGAACTGCTGCAGGTGGCTAGATAACGTCCCGTGAAATGAGCTGTCAACGAGGGGGAGAAAGAGTCAGAAGGGGCCAATTCAAAGAGGGACAGGGGGGTGAATTGCTCTTCCTCTGATACTGCCTCTCCTGCAGTGCAACCTGTGATGTAGACGAGGAATGTTTACCTAGTCGAAATTGGGCAGACGAGGACGAGGAGGAGCAATGCCAGGGATTGAATGGCTAGTGGGAGCAGGAGGACCAGTAATCCATTGTTCAAAACCAAGATTCAAGACCGAAGCATTAGTTCAAAGGCAACAAAGAAGACTCTGCGAGAAGTGGGAACCATCTACCATCTCAATGCAGCACAAAATTTGGCATCGTCTCCCCGTTGTCATGCGCGAGCTTGGCTCTACAGAAGCAGTGAGACAATTGCAGTTCAGAGGAGGCAGAATTGGGGGAAGGCGGTCCAAATATGTCATCTTAAGAACTAGATTGAGGTTTCCCCGGCCCGCGCATTACAGTAAAACACCATTAATGTCGGTGGTGATCTTCTGGGTGGAAGTGTGGGTGGTCAGGTGGCCATGCCACTTGCTGGCCCAAATTTGCTGCGTTGTACCAGCGCTTTTAAACACTCGCATCCAATAGTTCTGCATCGTTCTGCACTAGGTCAGTGCATTCCTGTAAATGAGAGTTGTCATTTAAGATGTCAAACGAGCCTACATTTAGAACTCTATCACTATCCACCCCCAGATTTTCCAAGAGATCTGCCACTTTATTACCTTCCCTTTTGACATGTTGGAATGTGATTGCTCTATTGGTTAAGAGCCAATGTTCTATGAGCTCTAAATGAGCTGCTAATCTCCAGCTGCTAGCTACTTTCTGAGCATGTGTTCCTTGGAGAATTTGATTGGCCATGTTGATAAGGATTTATGAGTATCCTTCAATTACAATAGGAAAAAATCCATGCTGCTGAGCTAAGAAAAGTCCCTGCCACAATCCTTCTAGTTCAGCTGAATCGTTCGTGTCCCAACCTATTGAGCCTAAGAAGAGCAGGAGTAGTTTGCCTCCATGATCCCTAAAGATGCCTCCATAACCTGCCATGCCTGGGTTGCCTTTGAAGGCTCCGTCAAAATTTAATTGTATCATTCCTTGGGGAGGAGGCTGCCATTTACTTGGTGCTTTGGGATTTTGAGAGAGGTTGCTAGGGTGCTCATGAGTCTGGGTAATTCGAAGATGTCAATTCTCCCATATGTTCTTCTCCTGAGGAAGGGTAGGAAGGTCCTCTTCATGCCATTTTTGAAGTGCCAAGGTTTCCTGAATATTGTTGCGGAAATTACTCCATATATTATCAAGAGGTGTGCATTGATTCTTAAAAATGCATTTCTTTCTTTTTTTCCATAAAGTCTAGACGAGAAGGCCTGGAATAATTTTCCATAGAGAGTTTAGCAACCTGCTCTTGTAAGGATCGACTACCCAATTACAGATGATGTTTGTAATATCCCCTGTTACTCTGCCTCTTTTTTGACATCTAAAGTCAGTTTTTTCCCATAGTTTATTGGCTAGGTGGCACGTGTCCATAAGATGTTGTATTGTCTCTTCCTGTTGGTTGCAATTGGGGCATCTTGAGGGCTCGTGGAAGATTTTTTTCCTTAGATTGTCCCAGGTGAGTATCCTTTTTTGACATAGCAGCCAGAGAAACGTTGAAATCTTGGGCCAAATACCAGGAGACCAGATTTTGTCCCAAATAGGGTCTTTTGAATCCTGATTGCTAATCAAAAGGTTGTATGCTTCCTTAGTGGTGAAAATCCCTCATGGTGTATACCCCCATCTCAGAATATCCTTCTTGTTTGAGAATCTAATTTTCCTATTCGTGAGTTCTGTGTTAATCTCATTATAGATTTGCTCTATTCCTTGTCTGATAATTTGTGTCGCTTCTAGCCATTGTCTATATCCCTGATTAAGGGCTAGAATCCAGTGTTGATTGACTTTTTCCTTCTGTTGCGTTGTCCAATCATCTGATGTGGAGGTTTTTACAAATTGCTGAGTCTTGGCCTTTGTTGCCAAGAGTCAACCCAAAAATGAGCATTGCTACCATCTCTGATTTCCCAGAAACTGTGCTTCTGTATCATGGCGCTATGCTGTCTGGCTGCATTCCATATTAAGGAGCCCTTTTCAGTGGACAGAAGTCTGATTAAATCTTCTGGCGGTCTATTATTTGCATATTTGGCAGTCCAAAGTGTAGCCCATGGTGTGTTTGGAGCTGAGAGCCATTTCCACCATATCCTTACTCCCATAACTGCATTGCTGTGTTGAGGATCTCAAAGACCCGCACCTCCATATTTTTTGGGAAGGCAAACTATCGTCCATTTGACCAATGCCCATTTACTATTTTGGCCTGAGGATCCCCATAGAAAGTTACACTGTAAATTTTTTATTCTCTTAAGCACCCATTTTGGTGCCGCTAAAACAAAGAAAAGATATAGAGGCATCGATTGTAAAACGGCTTTAACCAGCACTAACCAACTAGCCATATTAAGGGCTCTAAAGGTCCAGGAAGCAAGGCGGGCTTCAAGTTTTTCGAGGAGAAATTTCCAAGAGGCATGTTTAAGTGTTGAATCGGTCAAAGGGGCGCCTAAATACTTTGAGGGTAGAGAGGCTTTAGAGAATCCAAGAATGCGAGTTATAAAGGATTGAGTAGTGGGGGGAGTGTGAAAAAATAAAATTTGGGATTTTGCAATGTTGATGCTAGCTCCAGATGCTTCCGAATATTCATCAAGCAGGGATTTAAACATTAATGCTTCTTGAACTGAAGGGTGCCCAAACAACATGTTTTCATCCACAAATTGTTGATGCGTGATGGTTGGGGAGTCATGGAGTGAAATGCCTTTGAGCTGCTGAGTTTGAAGAGCGTTCTTTATTATACGTCCTAACCCTTCAGCCATTAGCACAAAAAGAAAGGGAGAGAGGGGATCTCCTTGACGAATGCCTCTAGAGGGGTGGAAAGGATGTGAGGGAATGCCATTTACCAATATGGAGAAAAAAGTAGAGGAGACAAGATTCATTACCCATCTGACCCAGGGAGGAGAGAATCCAAAGGCAGTAAGCATTTTTTGAATGTAGATCCAGCTTAACTTGTCAAAAGCTTTAGAGAGATCAATTTTGAGAAGCATACCTGCTTTTTTGTTGTGCTTTAATGAATGAATGATCTCATGGGTGAGGATGATGCCGTCAATGATTTGCCGTCCTTCTACGTATCCCGATTGTTCTGGCGATATTAGCAAGGGAAGCAGCGGTTTCAAACTGGAAGCGATGACTTTGGAGATGACTTTGTAGATAACATTGCAGAGAGCTATTGGCCTGAATTTGTCCAGAGTTATAGAATGCTCTTCTTTAGGAATGAGTGCAATAAAGGTAGCATTTAGAGATGGAAGCAACCAATGCAAAGTCCTAGATTCTTCCACAACCTGCCATACATCCACTTTGATGAGATCCCAGAATTTATGAAAGAAGTTGGAGGTAAAACCATCTGGTCCTGGAGCTTTCCCCTCCTTGAGCTGATTCAACTTCCTGTAGAGTAACCGGTTGAAGGAGTAATTGATTATGTTCTTCCGTTATGATTTTAGGGATATGCTAGAGAATTCGTTCTATCGTTGGCTGTCTGTTGATTTGTGGTTCCTGATGAACATTTTTGAAATGTTGGAGGAGCTCTCTTTCGATATCATCGTGTTCTTCCAGCCTTTCTCCCTGTTGATTCTAAATTTGTGTGATGTTGTTGTGCATTCTTCTCTGTATGGTGGTGCGGTGAAAGAATTTCATATTCCGCTCTCCCTCTTTTAGCCATCTTACTCTAGATTTCTGCTTCTAGAGGATCTCCTCTTACTTTCTTCTTTCTTTTAGCTAATTTTGAAGGTTCTGTTCATTTTCTACCAGTGCTTCTATCCTTCCTTCATTAATTATTTTCTGTTGAAGTTCCATCATTTCTTGTGCTAGAGCTTTTTGGGCTTGAAAGATATTTCCAAGTGTCGTTTGATTCCACTACTTGATATGCATTTTGAGATATTTAAGCCATTGTTGAAATTGATACATTTTTTATCCTTCAGGGGGAGTGAAGCTTTTCCATACTGAGAAGACCAAATTGTTGAATTCTGGGTGAGTGAGCCAAAATGCTTCAAAACGGAAGGGTCTCCTTGTGGAGTTGCCAGGTCTTTGCCATTGAAGAGATATGGGCCAATGATCTAACCCGGATAGAGGCAAGATTGAGGCAGGAAAGTCTCCTCCTAAATGAATGGCATTGTCAAATAACAAGAATCGATCCAACCATGAGGCTCTTTGCTACGAGCCTAATATTTTGTTGTTCCAGGTGTACATTCCATTGTTAAAGGGCAGATCAATGAGCTAGTTATTTTGTATAAAATCCTTGAAGTGGCTGCTTTCCATGTCTAATTTGACTCAGCCTCCATTCTTTTCCTCAAGTTTAGTAATCATATTAAAATCACCACCTATAATCTAAATAGGATGGACTCTGGTAGAGTTGAGCAATGCAATTGTGTTTAGCAATGCCAATTTGTTCGTGGCATCCTAAGGGAAATAGACATTGGTGAGATGTTCGTGAGCATTGGTCCCAATAATATGAAAAGTAGATTGAATGAGATTATGAGTCACATGGATATCAGTGAGTGAAATAGCCTGTGTATCCCATGCTATTTCCAGTCCACTTGAAGCTCCCGAGGCGCCCACTGCTACTGAATGGCTTCCTAGCCAGGCTTTTGAGAGAGTGGTGCCAAGTTTATTACTATTACATTTTGTCTCTTGCATGAAGAAAATTTGAGGTTTCTCCTGCTGTATCATGTTTTTGATCATTATGTATCTCACATGGTTGTTTAACCCTCTTAAGTTCCATAATGTAAGCTTCATGGTTCAATATTGGGTATCAGCCTGTAATAGTTCGTTAACTTGGAATATCTTCATGAATCCATCAACATTTCCCCAATGATGATGGTTCTTTGCATATCTGTCTTTCTTCCTCGTTTCTTGGTATCTTTGGGAAGGTTTTTCCCATCCCATTGACTACCCGGTTGAATCCCTAAAGTTCGCTGCTGATGTGCTCTAGAAAGGATTACCTCCAAACTTTCTAACTATCTATCCAGGATTTTATCAAACTCTTTCTTCCTACATGCTTGCTCAAGGTTGAATATATCCAGATCCCCAATGTCAATACTTTCAGGCTCCTCTTCCATATGTTTGGGCTCACTGCTTCCCGCTACTAAGTCATTTGAATGGATTGGTTCTTGGAGAAAGATATCAATTTCCATTCCATTAGACCTCCATTCAGTTTCCTTATTGGGATTGGATGTTGGGCTTACCATGGCATGAGGTGGCTTTAGGGCTTTCCTTGTGTCTGAGGGTTGGATTACCGAAGATGACTTGGGTATATCGTCGGTTTGGTTATGGGATTCAGAGTCATTCAATGCTGGTTGTGCTAAGATATCAAAGCTATTGCTGGTGGAGGGTATGGAGGAGTTGGCTGTGGGATTTCTAGGGCCTGAGGTAGGCTTTTTGTGGTGCTTTTTCTGGATATTGACTTTGGTAAATCCTTCCGAAACAGGTTTTTCTGAGCTGGTATTGGTTTTGGGGGTTTCATTGAGGGGGCAGTCACGGAAAAGATGACCATGGGCATGAAATTTTCTACATCTGAATGGAACATGTTCATAATATATAGGCTGAATCCATTCAAAATCATCATGATATAGACTTACCGAGTCTGGGAGTGCCTTGTCTAGATGCATGTAGACACAGATGCGAGCATAAGAGGTATACCTTCTAAGTTTCGTTTCTTCAGCTATCTTTATGAAGTCTCCCAGACCATTTCCAATGTCTTTTAGCGATTCTTCATCCCAGTACTCCAATGGAAGGGAATACAGGCGGATCCAGACTGGCGCCCAACTGAAATCCTCTTTGTCCGGATTGAATATTTCGATCTAGTCTCTCAGATACAGGCCTGCGGAGTTGAAGAAGTAGGGGTCGCCATCTAGAACTCTGTTACGATCTTCTATGCAGTTGAATATAGTCGTAAAGAAACCTTTACGCTTGAGCTGCAAGGTGACATGTTCTTTAGGTTTCCATTTGGCCGCAATCCATCCCTGCAGGGCTTTCTCCATCAGCCAGAAGCCGATAAATTTCCCTATGAGAGCATGGTCCTTCATAAATTGGATTTGGGTATTGATCCGGTGACCATGTAGTTCTATCTTGCATCACTCTGCTGCAATAGGTTTGCAAGTGGCAGAGGTTGCTTTGGGGATCTCTCTGTTCAATGTAGGATGATCTTGCTACTGAGTCTGAGGCATTGCCTCCGTATCCTGTGGTGATTTTTGTTTCCCTTGCTCTACTGGGTCAGTCTGCTTTGCAGTGCTGTCAGGTTGAACCTTATCCAAAGCCCTTTCAGTCCCATTGGGAGTCTGAATCTCGCTGTTACCAATGGGGGGAGGCTCCGAGTCCGCCCCTAGAAAGGGATCCATAGCAATGTGCCTAATTGCTGATTAAAGTTGTCGCCAGAGAGGCTGAGTTGTTGCAGTCTAGTGTTGTGCAGAGAGGTTCAGTTGCTGCAGAGTTTGCCAGAAACCCTAAGCAACCATGAAGTGCCAGCCATGAGCCCTCAATCCTAGATACAATATTAATATTAATATTAAATCTCTACTATATATTTAATAATTATTATTGTGTTAGGTATACACTTATTTGTGTATACCAATCATATTTACTAATATGATTGTGTTTGTGCTTGATATACACATATATCAACTACATTTATTAATATTATTGTACTAATTTAATAGATAAAAAAATCAAACTAAATGTATTTTAAAAAATTTACCCCATCTCCTCTTTCATCATTATTAGAACTAGAATTATGTATATGGCTAAAAATTTATGTAGTTGACTTTCACGAGACAGTCAAGGAGTTGGGTTTAGGTCCTCCTCAACTCAATTGGTAGACCCTCGGTGCAATTGGTTGAATTCTAGGTTCTCAACCTCGTTGGTCATTGGTTTGAGCCCGACTGGGGACGCATTGCTTTAGCTTCGGTTTGAGCCCGACGGAGGACGCATTGGGGACACATTGCTTTAGCTAGGATTGTGACTTGGCAGTGCTGGGCGGTTTGTGATTGGTTTGACGGTGACAATGATTCAAGAGATTAACCTATCCCATCTGTAATTAGAGGCATGATATTGGAAAGTTTAGAGGAGAATGGAGGATCAAAGCCCCCTCAGTTTGGCATTTACATGCGAGGATGCTCAAATTTGGCTGATTCTAAACCTAGATTTGTCTAAATTTTGAGGTTTGTAACTCTTGTGCTTCAAGGTGATTCCTTATTTGTGAAACTTGATCGGTTCGATGGTTTAGCCATGGCTTGCGTGGTTTCCTTTTTCAAAACATTTTAAAAAAAGTGCAGATTTGTTATCATCCAATCATTCTTCACTATAGCCAGTGAACAAAACTAGTCATAAATGCATTTTCCTTGGATTTGTTGGTGTTTTTGTTTGCTAGTTCGCAACGATCATGTGAATGGGAAGAGCAGAAGCTCTCAACATAGACCCTGGTGTCATGGTTGCTTTGAATTGATGTAATAAGAAACTTGCAATAGGCCCATGAGGTATATGCTTAATGATTTCTCTATTAGTTTTGAATCCTGTTGGATTTCTTTGAAGTATGGTGGTTATAGCCTTGGTTCATGGCCTATGTGCTAGAAATTTTGTCACAATTTTACAAACCATTTTAATATTACGAAGATCGTATATTTCGGCACAACAATAGCTGTGGAATGAACATATGTCCATGCATACATAGGTCAAGGTGACGCATGACAAAACCTGTGACTTAAACATATAGCCATGCATATAGAGTTCAAGGACAAGCTAATTGGGATTCTCCAATCTATTCATAAGTGATATAAAAGAGATGTTGTAATGTTTTTTTAGGTTAATTTATATAATATAAAATAAAATAAAATAAATTAAGATAAAATAGTTATTTGGGCATCTTAACTATAAATCTATCAAAAATCGAAGATATATGATTTATATATAATCTTTCTCGACATTTGGTAGATCTAGAGTTGATCTGGAGTTAAGATAGATTTAAGCTCGTATTTTTTTGTTTAAAGCTTGGCTTTATATTAGTGATGCAAAATATTACAGAGTTTGTCTTTGTGTTATGGGTCGCTCTATTGGGAAACATGCCCAATAACACAAATTGAGATTCTTCAAATTACATATGTTTCTCTAATGAGAATATCTAGCAGTATAAAGAATTGACTAGTCCTAAATCTACTGTGACAAAGGTTACAAAATTGTTGGCTCTACTACGTAGAGCTAGCTAGACAGTAACAAAATTGGTAGGAATTATCCATGATTAGGCTGAGCCTTTACATAAAACCATAGTGTGACTAGGAACTAACCATGATTCATCTTTCTTTGGGGGATCACAAACCTTGGACTCGCGAGAAGCTGCTAACCATCTATCAATGAAGTAACGAGAGTCACGGTCCAAGGAGAAGCCAAGGGCTACACACCAGCCACCATTCTGAGTAATGCCATGAAAATGGATCTAAGTTAGTTAAATAAACATTAGAGTTTCTTTTAACACTCTTGATGCCATAATTCTAGATATAAAGTTGTTAACAAAGGAAAAAAAGTGTTACGAAAAAATACAATCAATAATTAACTATTTTGACACCTATTGCCATAGTTCTAGAGATCAAATGAAAAAAGAAAATGTTAAGATATTAAAAAAAAGAAATAAATACTATTTGATAAAAAAATAAAAAAATAAAAAAAATTAACATCATATAAAATACATATATAATTTATTTCAAAAAATTTAATTGAAGAAAAAATCTCTAGAGAGGGATAAAAAAGCCTGACACCCTCTCACTTTTTGATCATTATTAGGGAGTCGTTGCTATAAACCTCATTACATGCAATTCAATTTAATAAAAAATCTCATATTCTATTACTATCACCTCATTTTCCTTGAAAACTTCATTACATGTCTAACTTTATTACATATAGACATGCCAAATTAATTATATATATATATATATATATATATATATTATTTTCAAAATAAAATTTAGTTTTTTTCTAAACATTTTTTTAATGCATGATCTTTATATTTATATTTATATTTTCTCACTTTCAAGTACTCCAAATCTAAACATAATGTTCTTTTTGTATATTTGGTTACAACCAATATCTTAAGTTGGTTTCAATAAACATTTCCATTTAGTGGCATTGTGTTTTCTTTAACCAATTCCTTAGTACCACTTGCAACTCTCAATCCCAGATATGAATTTCATCTTGAATTGAAATTCAAACATAGTCTATCCATCAACTTCATTAACTTTAGCAACTTATCGACATCGACCATATGTTTTGCATCTACAAACAAGACTCTCAACATGTTTTTCCAAACTCCTATCAAGAACATGTAATGCCCCACTCTAGATGATTTGACATTTACATTATCTTGACCCTAATATAGCTTTATGACATATATATTATTATTCGAGGACATCATTATGATGATCCAGGCAATTATTATATTTGGGTGAGTTATGTAATTCATGATATTATAATGTTGATTATGGAATTTTTATGTGACAAATCAACTTCTTGGATGATGGTTATATCATGTTTATAAGATTTTACTAACTAATTCTTAAGTATGGAAGGAAAAAAAGACTATGGACATGACCCATATCATGATGATTTGAGTCATATTATGATTTGCATTTTTTATTTGATATTTGGTATTGATGTAGATAGTGGGTATACTTATATGGGTTATACTGATGAATGTTCCCACAACTTTGTAGGCACTGATAAGTGTTGATCGAGCGACCCAATTATGGGTAGTGGGATTGTAGGTGAAGGAGATTAGACATATTTGGAGGGGTATGATTAGCATCCCTAGTTATACCTACGAGCACTTCAGTCATGGCTCAACATGAAGTACATGGGGATACTTATCCTTAGAGTTGCATGATACTGTAGGGGTTAGACCATGGATATGGTCACTTGGGAAGCACCACTGAGGGGCGTACATCAAGGGAATCCTTGATCCCTAGTCACCATGAAACTATCAACAAGGGTGATAAGGAGGCTATTGAGTTTTTATTTCCACCAGTATTTATTTCCCCTTCTCGGATCACAGGTGTTTTAAGGGCAACCCATAACACCCTTAGAACATGAGATTCATGAAGGGAATGAGGGTTGGAATGTTGGGTTGTGTTATATTCTTTCCATGACTAGCCCACGTAGTTAACCGGGGGGTTAGAGGGGGGCCGGAGCCCCCCCTTCGTTGTGCCGATTGCGTAGCGGGGGGGTCACAGGGGGTTTGAGGGGTGCAGGTAACCCCACTCTATGGGGTCCAGGGCAGTGCCCCAGGAAATTTTGGTTTTGGAACCTATGTTAGGTTGGGTGGACCCTCCTATGGTTTTGTGCATGATTTTCGCACATGTTTTTGGATGCGATGGTTTTCGGTCCATGGTTTTGGATGCGACAGTTTTTGGTCCATGGTATTGGATGCTTCGACATGTATAAATATGTATTATAACATTGAAAGGAACATAATGAAAAATCAAGCTGGTAGTCCCGGTTTTGGGTTCTAGGGGAAAATCTCTGTGTATATGTGTTATGCTCTCGCATTGTTTATTTTATGTGTTTTAGAATTCTTATGTAGGTAATTTCTGTATGGGGTTAAAACCTACATTTGGTATAAGAGTTTTTTTGGCTTCAAGGGGACACCTTTGTTGCTAAGGGGTTTTGATCAAGCCTGTGATAGACCCTATCCAATGGGAGATCTACGAGATCGATTCTGGTGGTGAAAGAAGATGGCGAGCAGTGGAAAGATAGAGATCGAGAAATTTAATGGTCAGAGTTTTGAGTTGTGGAAACTAAAGATGGAGGATCTGTTGGTGGATAAAGATCAGTGGATCGTGGTAGATCCGAAGACTAAACCAATAGGACTGCCTGATGAAGAATGGAAGAAGTTGGATCGAAAGGCAAAGAGCACAATACGATTGTGTGTCTCAGATTCAGTATTTCTGAATGTATCCGGGGAAGCTATGGTGAAGGCTTTGTGGGACAAGTTAGGGACTTTTTACCAATCTAAGTCTCTGGTGAATAAACTATTCCTACGAAAAAAAGTTGTATAACCTGAGGATGAAAGATGGAGACTCAGTGACAGAGCATCTGAATGCATTTAATACTGTGGTAAGTCAGTTAGCGTCTATTGATATTAAAATTTCAGATGAAGATAAGTGCATTAGTTTGTTGTGTTCTCTACCAGATTTGTGGGATAGTCTGGTTATTGCAATAGGTAGCAATGCAATTGCCTTGTAGTTTGATGAAATAGTCTCATCCTTGCTGACGGAGGAGATGAGACAGAAAAATATGGAGAGCCAGAATGGTGATGCCTTGTCTATATGAGGATGGTCCCAAAACAGAAACAATAATAAGTCATCGAGTGGGAGATATAAATCTAGAGGGAGATCTAAATCTCCAAGAAAACATGTAAAGGTGGTGTGCTGGAAATGCAAAAAGGAAGGGCACTACAAAAGGGACTGTAAATCTAAAGGTCCTAGTAAAGGAAAAGGATCTGATGATGCTCCTTCTGCAGAGGCGAAAACCACCTTAGATGAAGGTGGGGATGTGTACTTGGCTTCTTCAAGTACACATGTAGATCATGAGGCATGGTTGATTGACTCAAGTGCATCCTTTCACTTCACTCCCCATAGAGAGTGGTTTTGCGAGTATGAGAAATATGATGGTGGTGATGTCTTCTTAGGGGATGATAGGAAAGCTAGAATCATTGGTCACGGAAAAGTAAAGTTGAAGTTACAAGGTGGAAGGGTTAGAACACTTCCGGGTGTTCTGCATATTCCTGCATTGGCTAGAAATCTAATTTCTATAAGCAAGTTGGATGATGTAGGTGTAAAAACAGTGTTTGAGAAGGATACCTGCAAGATGGTTCGGGGAGCACTGGTATTGATGCGGGGAGTTTAGATTGGAACTATGTACAAGCTGCAAGGTAGCACGGTTGTTGATGGGTGCAACAGTTCTATGGTTCTTGAAAGTGGAGTAGAAAATCTAGTGGTCTCTGGAGAGAAGACCATGATGAGGCATCAAAGGCTTGGACATATTGGAGAGAAGGGTCTTTGAATACTTCATGGTAAAGGTATGGTAGAAGGTATGAGTAATAGCTCTCTGGATTTTTTATTTCTGTGAAAATTGTGTATATGGGAAGTAGAATCGAGTGAGTTTCCCCTTTGGTGGTAAGAGGGCGAAACATATATTAGATCTTTTGCATAGTGATGTGTTTGGACCTATGAAGGTTCCATCACTGGGTAAGTCTGTGTACTATGTATCATTTATAGATGACTTATCAAGGAATACATGGATATATTTCCTTAAGAAGAAATTTAAAGTCTTTGATAGGTTTAAAGAATTCAAGGCTTTGGTGGAAAACCAGACAGAGAAGAAGATAAAGGTACTGAGGAAAGATAATGGTGGAGAGTTTTGCAGTAAGGAATTTGAAGAATTCTGTATGAAGTGTGGTATAGCACTGCAGAAGACTACTCCATATACACCTCAAAAAAATGGAGTTGCAGACAGAATGAAAAAGACGTTGATGGAAAGGGAAAGAAGCATGCTCAGTGGTGCCGGGTTAGGACATGAATTCTGGGCAGAGGGCGGTGGAGACAGCATGTTACCTGGTCAACAAATCACCTTCATCAGCGTTGGAGAATAAAACTCCACAAGAGGTATGGATTGGGAAGAAACCCTCTCTTTCACATCTGAGCGTATTTGGATGTGATGCATATGTACATGTTCCAAAGAAGAAACGAACCAAGTTGGATAGTAAATCTGAAAAGTGAATCTTTATTAAGTATAAGGATGCTTTAAAGGGTTATAAGCTTTGGAACCCAGTAACAAGGAAGGTTGTGTACAGCCGAGATGTGGTGTTCAGAGAGGTGAAAGATGTTATTAAACATGAAGTCCAACCAAAGGAACCTGAGAAGATAGAGTTTGATCTAAAGGAGGAAGAATCATACTCTATAGTAGAGGAGGAATCAGAAGATGAAGAGCCACAAACTCTGGGTGTGAGAAGATCAGTTCGAGAAAGAAGGCAGCTAGAAAGGTATAGTATCTTCTTTTTGTCAAATTTTGCTTTATCTATTACTGATGATGATCCCAGAACTGTGAAGGAAGCAGTAGATTCAGAGGATGGAAAACTCTGGAAAGAGGCTGTGGTTGATGAAATGGCATCTTTGCACAAAAATGAGGCTTGGGATCTGGTGGAGTTTCCGGCTGGAAGGAAACCCATTGGCAGCAAATGGGTGTTCAAGAAGAAGACAAATGCAGAAGGAAAGGTGGAGAAATAAAAACCTCGGTTGGTAGCAAAAGGATATTCCCAGGTGCCAGGAATTAATTTTGGTGATATTTTTTCTCCTGTTGCCAAGGCAAGTTCTATTAGATTACTTTTATCTGTTGTTGTTGCTTTTGATTTTGAGGTAGAACAGATGGATGTGAAGACAACATTTCTTCATGGAGATCTAGAAGAGGAAATCTACATGAAGCAACCTGAAGGCTTTGCGGTGAAGGGTAAGAAAGAACTGGTATGCAAGTTAAAGAAGTATCTCTATGGGTTAAAACAGTCACCAAGGATGTGGTATCAGAAATTTGATACATTTATATAGGGACTTGGCTTCACCAGAAGAAAAGAAGATCATTGTGTGAATTTAAAATTAATTGGTGATTATGTTATTTATTTGGCCTTGTACGTGGATGATATGTTGCTGGTTGGAAATGACAAAGAAATCATCCAGGATTTGAAGACCCAATTGTCCTCCAAATTCGACATGAAAGATCTTAGTGTTGCAAAATATATTTTGGGTATGGAAATTAAAAGAGATCGGGCAAAGAGGAAGCTCTGGTTAAACCAGAGGAAGTATGTTGAGACAATATTGCAGAGATTTAATATGCATGATAGTAAACCGGTGAAGGTTCCTATTCCTGTAGGTGTAAAGTTATCTGTTGAACAGTGTCCCAAGACACAAGAGGAGGAAGAGGACATGTCCCATGTTCCATATGCAAGTGTAGTTGGTAGCCTGATGTATGCAATGGTCTGTATTAGACCAGACATTGCACATGCAGTGGGACTATTGAGCAAGTTTATGTCAAAACCAGGAAAGGAGCATTGGACAGTAGTGAAGTGGTTTTTTAGGTATTTGCATGGCACTACTGATTATGGTTTGTGCTACCAAGGAAGACCAGGATTGGATAGAGTGTTGGATATTCATGGCTTTGTCGATGCAGACTAGACTGGAGATCTGGATCAGAGAAGATCTACAAGTGGGTATGTGTTTAACCTATTTGGAGGTGCAGTCAGTTGGATGAGTAAGAAACAATCTGTAGTGGCACTATCAACTACAGAGGCAGAATAAATGGCAGCCACTCATGCAAACAAGGAAGCAGTTTGGTTGCAGAGATTGTGTTCAAGTATGGGGTTAGTATAGGGAGCTATAAGGATAAACTATGACAACCAAAGAGCAATTTTCTTGGCAAAGAACCCTGCATATCATTCAAAGACAAAGCACATTGATGTTTAGTATCACTTTGTGAGGGATATGATAGAAGACAAAAAGGTGTTGCTGGTAAAGGTGGACACTTTGAAGAATACCGCAGATGCATTGAAAAAATTTGTAAGCTCTGAGAAGTTCTCTTGGTGTAGAGAAACAATGGGCATTGCAAGGCTAGATAAATGACTAAGATCTCTTGTGGCCCCCTATGGAAAGAAAACAACAAGTGGGAGAATGTTGGGTTGCGTTATATTCTTTCCATGACTAGCCCGCGTAGTTAACAGGGGGGCGGAGCCCCCCCCTTCGTTGCGCCGATTACATAGCAGGGGGGTCACAGGGGTTTGAGGGGTGCAGGTAACCCCACTCTATGGGGTCCAGGGTAGCACCTCGGAAAATTTTGGTTTTGGAACCTATGTTAGGTTGGGCGGACCCAACTATGGTTTTGTGCATGATTTTCGCACATGTTTTTGGACGCGATGGTTTTTGGTCCATGGTTTACGCGATGGTTTTTGGTCCATGGTATTGGATGCTTCTGCATGTATAAATATGTATTATAACATTGAAAGAACATAATGAAAAATCAAGCTGGTAGTCCCAATTTTGGGATCTAGGGGAAAATCTCTGTGTATATGTGTTTTATGTGTTATGCTCTCGCATAATTTATTTTATGTGTTTTAGAATTCGTATGCAGGTAATTTATGTACAGGGTTAAAACCTACATGGAACTCTTGGAACCATATGGAGACAAGGAAATCTTAAATCATTGGTTTTTGAAGGGAAACCTGTGGCACCCTTGTATTGTGAGCCCCATGAAAGGCACAAGAGTTGGCACCCTTGGCAATAGAGAGGGGATAAAGAAATCTCTTGATTTGGATTAATTAATAAGATTCTTAAAGATTGATATGTTACGAAAGATATAAATGAAAATAAAATAAATTATTTGAGTATCAAGTTAATCTAAATATTAATCGGTGCTAACTTTGAAAACTAAACTTAATGAGAAAGCATAATGAATGAGAGAAATGACTTAACTAATGTTAGTAAACTAATATTTAAAAGGCGTTTAGTGTAAGTTAGAGCTAAGTAGATATATATGTACATATGAATTATAAGTTATCATGTTTAAAAATAGGGGATTATCTTATGTAAGTTTAAGTGAACTAAAATCTAAATAGTAATGTGCAAGAATTGAATTATTTGAGTAAATAATTCAAAGAAATTAAAATCAAAAGAACCTTACCTAATTAAGAAAATCCTAGGAAAGATAACTAATTTTTGAAATGGACAAATTTAAGGAAGTAACTAAATTTAACTTGGAATCATGGTAGGTAACAATGAGTTGACTAAAATTAATTTCAAAAATTAAGTAAAAGGGGCATAAGGGAATAATTACGAGTAAATTTAGGAGCATGTGACTCTTGGGTGAGAGAAAAACACCATTTTAAATAAAATAATAGGAATTTACATGAGAAACAAATTGTAGATAAGACACATGTCTTGGTGAATAATCAAATTTATGGAATTAAATAATTAATTATTTTTGCATGTGAAAACAAGTGTCACATCTAATCATCATGTAAAATACTATATAAGGGAAACCATTCTTATGAAGGAGGGGGGATTTTTTAGTTTTAGCTCCCTAGTGCTAGATAGGTGTCATAATGGCATTCCATGTATTCTTGTGAGAACTTATGATATTGTGATCTTTTAATTGTGAAAATATGATCTTGAGTACTTGTTGGAGAGTGTGGTGGATAGGAACTTGTTGATCTAGGGAGATGAGAGTTGTGGGCCATTTTTTATCAGCTAGTTTGGGTATTTTTTCCTTCCTACAAACCCACTACAACTCGAGGGGCCAAAAGGGAATACAAGTACATTGGCATCGGTAGGGTGTATAACTGAGTGGGTCAACAACTTCTGTCTAGTGTGTTCGGATCTACAGAAGAATTGGTCATTAGATTTTTTTTTAAGTTAGTAACTAGGATCATGACCTGCCTACATTGAAGGCTCTACACTCAGGTGAACAATACCTTTATTGTAATTTTTTGTAGAAAATTCAATTAAAATGTGCATTGAATATTGATGTTATCAATGGTTATGAAAATTATCTTGATATTGACGTATTTATTAATAATATTTGTAAGAATATCATGTGAGTAAAATTGAAATATCTATAGATAAATGTATTTGAAAAAGATTAAATAGAAATTACTTATGTTATGATTTGTTAAATTATATGTCAGTTATTTAATCTAAATAAATGTAAGTTATTTAATCTAAATTAATGCATAACAAAAAAATTGTAATTTGGGACTAAATCCAAGGATCCTACAATGGTTAGTTATATATGGGTGCTACAATTTGGCATGAGAGTCATGATCAAGGAAAGGATGGATTCATGAGATTTCAACTCTTAATTAGAATAAACGTGTTCCTTTGTGTCTCTAAAATCACACTTTTTGTGATTCACGTGTTCTCCTCTATGGTCCTTTCATGATAAATGCACCCTAATCGGAAAATTGACCAAAACACATGAAACTTTGATGGCACATAGAACCAAAACTCTCATCTTAAATCATAATCAAACATAAATGCATCAACTCCTCATATTAAACAATATTTTATTCAATATTGAAGCTCAAGTCTTTCCTTCCTTTCCCAACAAATGAACTACATCCCTATTTATTCTCGGGGAAGGAAAATCTAGAATTTCCAAGAGGTAGTTGCTTCCTACATATTTGGAGGAAGTTGAGGGGAATCCTTTCAAACTTAGGAATCTATCCTAACTATCTATTAAACAGATAAAACTAGTTTAGATTACATTTCTTTTCTAGAATTTTATATAATATATTATTTTCTAGATCTTTCTAAAACTTGGGAAAATTTAAATACATATATTTTTCATAAGGTAAGATGCTCTTGGATAAGACTCTCGAGGAATAAAATTCTCCATGGAATCCTATCCATAAATTCTTCATTGTTGTTTTCCTCATTCAAAAGTATGAAGTAATTCAGGTGCATTGGTGATTATTTTCCTCTTAGATCCCAAGGCTTGTTTGTTGGTTTTAGACCTAGTTTGCTTCTCAATTATTCTCTAGTGTTTTGATTTGGAACCTTGATTTCT
Source organism: Pinus tabuliformis (assembly GCA_031772625.1). Taxonomy (NCBI): domain Eukaryota; kingdom Viridiplantae; phylum Streptophyta; class Pinopsida; order Pinales; family Pinaceae; genus Pinus; species Pinus tabuliformis. The sequence goes on along the minus strand of CM062814.1, from coordinate 952,166,788 downwards.
TGTTGAATTTGGGTAAAACATAATAATCATGTATGCATTACTGACATATTTTTATGAGTTGTTTCTTCAAATTTTATCTTCAATTTTTTCTTGTCTTCTTCGATTTTACTCGCACATGAAGAAAACGTGTTAAAAAAAAATTTGTTCATGAAGCTTCTAAATCTTATCTTCAACCATCAAAATCATTGCCATGTATATAAATTCAGTAAAACTTGAAAGGAAGTTATCTTCATATTCCTTTGCCCTTCCTTCCTTTCTTTCACATATATATGCTTCACTATCTCATTTTTCACCTCATGGAATTGTATTTCTATCACTTTCTCACGCTCATCCTTCTTTAAACCCACAAACATTTCATCTTCCACAATTTTCTCACAACAATTTTTATTTTCAAGATCAGTTTGAGGTTTTCACACAAAAACCCTTCGTTTTATTTTAGGAAAACCTCTTTCTCTTCATCTTCCTGTTGTTCACACATGACAATTTCTTCACTATTTCCTTCCATCATAATCTCTTTTTGAAAATTTTCTTCTTCAATAGATAGCATTGGATAATCTATATTTTCTCTCATCAACACTTCACTAGAAAATTCATCATTCATCATATTATCATGCTCATTTAACAAAATATGATTGTTTGAAGGAAAATCAATTACCTCAATAATTGTCTCTATCTTATCAGGCAATGTATGTTTTGTTTCCTCTTATGTTTCCAGTTTCAGAAACTTCTTCTCACTGATCATTAGTACTCAACTAATAATCTATGTTGTTGCACCTTCATCCTTCAATGGTAGTAATTCTTGTTTCTCGACGTCCTTTTCAAAAGTGTATGTGTTGTTCCCTTTTTCATGCATTGCTTTCTTGTCATATTTCCATGGTTTTCCTAAACAAATGTGACATACATCCATAGGCATAATGCCACAAAGTACTTTATCTTTGTAGCATCCAATTTGGAATTATGCTTCACATTGTTCATTTACCAAGATCTCGTTTGCTTTTGGTAGCCATGACACTTTGTATGGAGTAGGATGCATTTTCCTCTTTAGATTTAAATCCTCCACCATCTCTGTAAACACCAATTTTTCAGTACTTCCACCACCAATAACAACTTTATAACATTTAATTTTTGACTTACATGTGGTTCTAAAAAATTCTTTTCTTTGCAGAGGCTCCCTTATCTTCTTAGCAGGTTTCAACAAGACTCTTTTCATTGTTGGAGATTCTCCAACTTCTGGTGCATTCTCATGCACGAAGGACTTCACACTTTTTGTGTATAAATATATATGTGCATGTGTGTGTGTAATGTGGATTCTTCTAGTATTTTTGGAAGTGTTCTCTAAACATTCATTAGATTTATGACCAATTATATTACATGTGTAACATCTAACAACAAAGTTTCATCCTCTACCTCTATGATAATATCTTCTTCCTCTGAAATCTTCTCTTCGTGATGAATATTATGGTTGATGGGAACCACCTCCTTCTATGTGCTCTATATATATTCCTCAACTACTTGTATGTCATCTACTTCCCATTGTACTTTGCGCCTTTTTCTCTCTGGCCTTGTTTCCTTGCTAATTTATTTTCCATCTGGAGAGCTACCTCATATGCTTCCTCAATAGTTCTTTAAGGAAAAAAACTCAACTCAGCTTGGATTTCATATTTTAAACCATTCACATATCTAGCTACTTTTTCAATGCTTTCTTCTACATCACCAACCTTTATACTTATAACACCCTTTTATATACTCTTCTATGGACATTGATTTTTTTCTTAAGGTTTTTCATTTGTCTAAAGAGATTTAGGTGATAATATTTGGGTATAAGTTTACATTTTAATTTCACCACCATTCCATCCCAACTAGTAATCTCCTTTTTCCCTTTGTTTCTTTAATTTGTTTGCATGTTATCCTACTATAGGAAGGTGTGTATCTTCAATCTGGTCACTATGAATTTCACTTTCTTCTCCTTAGCTACATTCTCATAGTCAAAATACTTATCCATGGTGCTAATCCAATCGATTAACTATTCAAAATTTAAGCTTCCTTCATACATAGGCACTTCCAATATTGGTTTGATACTCAATCCCATGATCATATTGATCATTTTCTCTTTTGGAGTCTCTTCTTCAACATTGACTTCTTCTTATTTGGACTCCACTTCATCTTCAACGTCGACTCTTCTTCTTTGTGTTTTCTCCATTGCATCTAATATTGTTGTTATGCTTCTTACTTCTTTGAGTAATATTGGTTAGAAGCTAGTCTTCCTCAACTTATTATCACTCTTATGGCTCTATGTGCCATTTTTATTTTCTTTTCTTTGAAGTAGAGAAAAATAATAATATCATGTTGAAGTTATCAATTCCAACAACCAAACAAATATAATAATTTATTTATAAACCTAAGATCACCAATCAAATATCTCTAACAATAATATCTCCAAGTTAATGGAAAAGCATGTGATAACTCGTGCAAACAGGTCCACACAACGTCCTACAATTTCTACAACTTACATTACCAACTTGTAACATTCAATTTGTAGCTGGCAAACGGTGAATGTATAAAGAATTTGCAGCTTTGATAAACAACTCCATCCAATATGCTTAAATCCATGGTACAATACTTATTTCATTAATTACTCTCAGTTGTAACATGCCTCATATACAATATTTTCTTACAGACTTAACGGTTATAAATACTTCATACAAATGTCTTGTGTTTACTTCGTTCTCTCGTATTTCTAATATCGATATACCATTACATCCTTATATTAACACTATAACCTTCTCAATAATTGTATTAATTTTTGTCTTATTACTTTTGTTTTATGCATAGCATGGTTCAAGGATAGATTTCATTATCATTTGTCAATATTTCCACTTATTTCTCTTTTGACCTATGTTCTTAAATATAACAATCTAACACATTCAACACCCCCATATTATTTACCTTTTATTCAAATACAAGGAATCATATTAAAAAGTGCTTCGTCTTCTTTATAAGAATGGTAAATATTTATTTAAATTCCGCATATTAATTCTTATTTTGATATGCCTCACCCTCATATTATTTACCTTTTATTCCCATACAAGGAATCATATTAAAAATTGTTTGGTCTTCTTTATAAGAATGGTAAATATTTATTTAAATTCCGCATATCAATTCTTATTTTGATATGCCTATTTATAGGATTATAACTATATAATCCTTGGTATGAATAACCATCTCTATAATACCACACTATGGTTTTCATATTCACAAGAGAATGGAACTATAACAAATGTACCATATATTACACATGTACAAATTTCCTCTTCACATGGTTTCATACTTTGGATTGGCCTTTATTAATGTTGTTTTGCTCATGTGGGCGATTCAATGTGGTATAATTAACCTATGTTGTTGACACATGATTTTTTTTGTGATTTATAACATAATAGGTTTGGAATAACCATGTTTACTCTCTATAGTCTTCCACAGGTGTAAGTGTTAAATTTTGGCACTGCCATGAAGGTCCTCTCCAAGTACCATATCAACGACTATTATGTGTTCATAATAGATCGACGGTGTAAACAAATTTAGGGTTTCATGGGGAAAGAATGACTACAACTTATTTCGTTCTTTTCATTATTTTTGGTTTACCCATTTTGCTTTGTTGCGACTGGGTTTTCTCAGCTCTGAAACATCGATCTTTCTTAGATTTTATTTGTGATTTGATTTTTATGTTTTATGTTGCAAGAGCACATCCTTTAACTATTGTTCTCATATCTTTCTTAAATATTTGGTACCTCCATCCCTCTGGCATGCTTTTTTTAGGCATTCGAGAACTACCCAGGTAATTTTGCATTCCATGTTAAAGTTTGTTCATAATTAGTAGTTTGTATTTCATTCAACTCATAAATTTTCATAAAACTAATTGATTCATATGTAATATTAAAGAAATTATTTTGAATGAAATTCGCTCCGTGCAACCCTTAAGGCCTTGAAAAAATTCGTTGGGTTTTTATACTAGCAATGTGGCTACTAGTCTCTCATCGGATAAGGAAGAAAATGTGAAGATTTTGAGCTACATTGTGCAGGTAAACAAAAAACCATTTGTTTCAATTTTCTATTTAATATTCTGGAAATGGGTTATGTTTTTTTTATTTTTTTTCCAACATAGTCTTTTTTACACTTCTTCTTACAGACCTAGGATTTCTTACGAGTACCTTTACCCTTGAATCAAGTTGAGATTCTTTTACATTGTATTTTGAGTTTGGTATTTACTATGATACACTACTCAGATTGTGGTTTGATTATTCGTTTACTATATTACACACAAAACTCATATATGAGTTGTGTCACAATTTCTATTTTCTCTGAAAGAGTGCGGCTACGTGTATGTAATATATAAATTCTATCAGGGTATGAAATATTGTATTATTTTCACAAGTCTTTTGTCTAGAGTGTAAGGTTTATACTATGTTTCTCTTCTTTGTTTTAAATGTGAGAATTCACGACTTATCTGAATGTATTTTTTTCTTTATATAGCATATATACTTTCATAACTTTTTCTATTCTCGATGTATTTATTTATTCACATTTTTCTCTCCACCATGAGTGGGAGTAAACCCTTTGTTCAGTGTCTATAACTCCACTTTTATATTTACACGATTTGTAGCCTTAATTACATTGGCATTTTAAAAATAATATTTCTCCTAATGTCTCTTGTAATTGTTCTCTTAAAATCTTAGAGAATTATTCTCTCACATCATATATTAATTTTTCGGTTTCTTTTGTAAGTGGATGCTAACATAAATACAAATTAATATTTCAAGGTAATATTGTTAATCTCTTTCTTTCATTTACTCTCTTATAAGTACTTATATGTTTTCACGTTCATGCCTCTTTCAAATTAATAACTATCATAATTGTATTTACTTTTCACAGGTAACGATTTTGTGTCTGGATAGTTTGCCTACTTTCTTCGATGTTTCTAGTGCACGAATATCTAAACTTGTACTAATATTTCGATCGCATTCTCTACTAGGTCGGAGATTTCAACCTCCTTGGTTTCCCGCTTCTCTAGGAATGAATGCAATATGTGATGTTGATTCTATCTCGGTTTCCCGTTTCTCTAGGCATGAATGCAATGTGTGATGTTGATTCTCTCTCTGTTTGTTTAATTTCTTCCTCCTAAGTGGAAGATACTTTTCATGGCTATGGTCATTTTGTGGCCATTTTGTAGTTATGTATTGTTTACATTTATCGAGTATATACTCATTAACTATTTTTGCCAAACAATATTCTGTAAATTTTATTCTCAGGCCATTTGACCCAATTTTTTTATATTTCAGTATTTTAATTTATGAAGATATTCAAATATCTTTTGGAACTTGTTTGTTCTTATAATTTGAGTAAGAGTATTTATATGAATATACTGTACAATATGTTCTTTGTTTGTGTTCAACATTGTTTGCGTCCGTATGGAATGTTAATGTTGTAGTTGTCCGAATCTTTGTTCTCGTGTATCCTTAGAAAAAAATCTATATATGCTTAACAATTTGCATATATTATTTGCTATGAAATCAGTGTTTTTCCTTTTTCTACCAGAATAAGTCCATTTACTGTTATATTTTATTCTTTTTAATTTTATAGAGTTCGTTTATATCTAATGTAGAATTATATATATATATATATATATATATATATATATATATATATACTACTTAAGTATACTCTTCTGTGTTTTCGTATTTATGTTTACAGTGAAATCAGTGTTTCGTATATATATCATTGTATATATAGACATGCATTGTTTCATTTTATTCTTATAATAAATTCTATTTGGAACCTCTAAACAATAAATACTTTTTAAAAATAGAATAGACATACCGTTCATTTTTCAAAGTCATCGTAGCAAAGCTTTTACTGATTAAATGTTGCAAAAATAAACAGTACAAGGTTTACCAATAGGTTTTCCTAGTTTTGTCTTTTCCTTTAGATTTCAATACTAAATTCTCACAACAATATTTAAACAAAGAGTTTCTTCAACCAATATCTTTCTACTCATTTCTTTTTTTTCAACAATATATACATATATTACTAAAAACTGTAAAATAAACACATCATTGTTCAATCAACTAATTTTCTCTAAGTAGGTTATAAGGAAACAATATCGACTCAAAACAGTTTTCTGGAAAATTAATAATTAAGCACTTGGCTCCTCCCAACTTTGATGTTGCAAGTCAGTTAATATTCCCTCAAACATAATAGGTTTGCAATTTTTCTTTTGTATTTGTTCTTTTGCTTTTTTCAGTCTCTTATCTTCTTAGAATTAGGGAAAATAAATTAGACAAAATATTTCTATCCAATCCCATCTACCACACTTTCTGTGGTTAGCAATGACCTCCACCACGCTAACAAGTGGCAAGCAGTTATCAACTCATTAATGAGATTTTGTTTCCCACTCCTGAAGACAACTTCCTATCTTCTAGGGAAACGATTAATTTTCCAATATCATAATTCCTTAATAAATGTCGTCATCCAAATTATATGCCTAGGACCTATTGATGGGTAGTAATTATTCCACAATAATTTGCAGCCTCATCTCTTTCAGTTATCTACACTCAAAAACTAATTTTTTATATTTTATTTATTTACAAAAATAAAAAATCATAATTACAAATTTATAATCATTTATTATTAGTATTAAATTACTAATAATAAAAAATTTCAAATGTTTTTCAGACTAACACCTTTATCAAGGTACACACATATACACATTTATTACATAAATACATCAAGCTATGGGAGATCACATCCTCCCCCCTTGAATTTAACACCATCATGATGTTTGATCATTGACTTCCTGGAATACACTCTGGTTTTATCAAAACAAAGAAGGATATGCTTCTTTGAAAGCATCCTTGAACTCCCAAGTTTCCTCTTCTGGATTGAAATGTTTCCATTGAACTTTCAATTGAGTTCTATCTCTATTCCTGAGTGTGATTATTCTCTAGTTTAGAATACACAATGGTTATGCTAGGAACTCTCCCTCTAGTTCCACCTATACAACATTTCAATCAATGATCTGAGTTGGATCATGCACATACTTTTATAGTAAAGACACATGAAAAAAAATGAGAACTTTTATGTTTGTTGGGAGGGAAATTTGATAAGCAACATGTCCAATTCTGGATAAAACTTCAAAATTTGCACAATATCTAGGTGATAACTTACCACAATTTCCAAGTCTAAGCGTGATTTTCTTGGGTTTCACTTTCAAATACACATGATCTCCCACATTGAATTCTTTTGGTATTCTTTTCAAATCTGCATAACTCTTTCGATGATCTTGTGTTGTTTTCTAATTTTGTCTAACCTATTTAAACACTTCCTCCATCTCTTTTGACATATCTAGCCCCAACACTAATATATCTTTAGGATGATCCCAACTCATAGGTACTTTGCATTTTTTGCCATATAGTACTTCAAAGGGACCCATCTTTAAAGAAGTTTGGTACCCATTAGTATAAGCAAACTCAACCAAGTGAAGGTAGTCTTCCCACTTTGTTGGTTTATCCATAACATAGATTCTCAACATGTCCTCTAAGATCTGTTAAGTCCTTTCTATTTTCTCATCGATTTGAGGGTGATAAGTTGTACTGAACTTCAGCTATGTCCCCATTCCTTTAAATATTCCTTTCCAAAATTTTGAAGTGAATTTGGCATCATGGTCTGAAATTACGGTTTTGGGCATACCATTAAGCCTAAATATTTCCTTCATTCAAATTTATGTTATATTGATAGCTTTGAAAGTAGACTTAATAGGGATAAAATGTGCATCTTCATTTAGCTTATCTACCACTACCATTATTGAGTCATGTTATTTCCTAGTTCTTGGGAAACCGATAATGAAATCCATGGATGTGGTTTACCATTTTTATTTTGGAATTGGCAAAGGTTGCAATAAACCAATTGGATGTTGATGGGAATCCTTTACTTTTTTACATTCCAAACATCTAGCCACCTATTTTGCTATCTCAGACTTCATATTTGGCCAATAATTATATTTCCTTGACACAATTATCAACCTTTGATACCCAGGGTGACCAACTATAGGTCTCTTATGTAATTCATATAACACAAAAACTTTCAGTTATGGATTGTTATGCAAGTAAATTTTTCCTTTAAACAACAAGGAATATGCATTATTCATTGTAAAATTTGTGTCATTTTCACCTAATTCTTTAGTTTTCTGCAATTTTCTTTTGATTCGTAAATATTCTTCATCAAATTATGTTGTTGTTTTAATCATCTTAATTAAACGTATTTGCCAATTTGTTGTTGAAAGTGTGCAAATTTGATGTAATTTCTTGCTTAAGGCATTAGCAATTTTTATTTTTTCCTTTAATATGTATGAGTTCAAAATCATACTCACTAATAAATGTTAACCATCTAGCTTGTCTTGCATTTAGATTAGGCTGATAAAAAATGTATTTAAACCTAACATTGTTTGTCCTTGGTTGAAACTTTCTCGCAATCAAGTAATGTCTCCACATTTTTAAAGCATGTATTATGGTTGTCAACTCTAAATCGTGCTTAGCATAATTCTTTTCATGATCCTTCAACAACTCATAACTGATTACATGAATATCTTGTATCAAAACACCTCCCAAACCTTCTTTACAAGAATTTGTGCACACGACAAACTCTTTATTTGGATCAGCTAGTTTCAAGATAGGAGTTGTAGTTAATAATTGTTTCAGTTTCTCAAAATTGTCCTCACACTTTTGATTCCATTCAAATTTTATCCCCTTCTTCTGTAAAGATGTAATATGATTTTCCAACTTAGAAAAACCCTCTATAAACCTTCTGTAATAACCTGTAACCCCCATAAATGACCTCACATCAGCTACATCTTTAGGAACCAGTCACTCTATAATGGATTTAATCTTTTCTAGATCCACCATAATCCTTTCTTTTGACACCACATGACCCAGATATTGAATTTGTTCTTTTTCTCTAAGTGTTTGAAGAAAAATCTACAAGTGTTGATCATGTTCTTCTTTACTCTTAGAGAAAACCAAAATATCATCTATAAATACTATAACAAAATTGTAAAGATAAGGACTCAACACACCATTCATTAATCACATGAAAGTTGGCAGTGCATTAGTGACTCAAATGGAAACACTACAAATTCATAATGTCCATATCATGTTCTAATGTTGTCATGTGTATATCTTCATCGTTGATCCTTATTTGATGATATCCTAACCTTAAATCGATTTTTGAAAAGATTGATTCTACTTGAACATGATCAAACAAACCATCAATCAGGGGTAGGGGATATTTGTTTTTAATTATCATTTTATTCAGTTGTCTATAATCAATACAAATCCTCATTGCATGCTTCTTTTTGACAAACAACACCAATGCACCCCAAGGAGAGATACTAGGCCTTATGTACTTTTTGTCCAACAATTCTTGTAACTGAAAATTCAATTCCACTAACTCAAGAATCCTCGTCCTATAGGGATATTTGGACACCAAAACAACTCCAGGAATGGATCAATAGTAAAATCTACATCTCTTCTTGGAGGTAGTCTTAGTATATCCTTGAGAAAAACATCTTTAAATTATTGTAAAATAGGGTAGTATTCTAAAGATGGTTTTTGTTTGTTTTTAGTTAAGTATTTAGTCTGAGCAAAAAACATCTGACAATCTTTGTGAACACATTTCTTTAGTTATAAGGTAGAAATATGCCTGAATGAAACAACTCTTGGCACTCCTCTAACTGTGAAATCTTATCCATCATCATTAACATAGATAAAGGAATTTTTTAGAAAATTTAGAATTACCTTATGAGACTCTATCCAATCCATCCAAATTAACACGTCATATAACCCTAGAGATAAACAAATTTAAATTTAGATGAGTGTTCATTCCATTCAAAATCAATAAACAACTTTTACTGATTTCAGATACTTTTCTGTTTGTCCTTGTGGCTAGCTATACTAACCAAGGTTTTCTTTGTTTTTCCTTACTAAATTCACACTTTTCAATTGTAGCAGTGGAAATGTAACTTAAGGTAGATCTAGGGTCTACTAATATTAAAACTTTTTGTTCATACCTTGGACTTCCACCTTTGTTGATTGTTGATCTGCCTATCTTCCATTTAATATTGCACGAATTCTTGGAATGTTGCAGAAAATGTCATTAACAATTGAAGGTTATTTAAGAAATTTCACCATCCCCCTTTTGTTTGTTGGATTTTGTGGAAAGTCTCCCCACAAGTGATTTTCACTATATCCCCAACATTTAATTGGTGGTTGGGTTTCTTCTGCAATGTTTTTATTCCCCATTCCAACTCCTTGTCTAATTTTTCGCCCAAAATTCCTTGGTTGATTCACACTTTTGCTACAATTTCCTCCTTGATTAATTTTGTAAGTATTTTGGATATTTGGCTTCTTGAATCATTTTTTCTTAATGCAGAAGTTCTTATGCTTTTTAGCCATCCAACCATTTGATTTATTGCCTTTCTTCTAATTTTGAGAACAAACATAATTTTTCTTTTCTTATGGTTTCATCCATAGTTTTTGGGTTGTCGAACTCAATTATTTCTCTGTGTGAGAAATTTAAACAACTAACAATTCTTTGTATTTTAGCTTTCTCCTCCTTTAAGTATGGTACATATCTCAGAAAACTCATAAATTTTCTAACAAACTCATCCATAGTGGATTATACCAATCTTAACTCATAAAACTCTCTATCTTTTCATCAAAATACATTTCAGTTAGATATTTATTTCCGAATCCTTTCTTAAAGAGTTTCCAAGTGATGTTTTTGCCTCTGATTATTTTAACAACTTTTTTCTCTCCCCACCATAAAGCTACCTTACTAGTCAATTGGTAAGTTTCCAATATTTCTTTCAAATTAATCAGATAGTTGTAGACTTAAAAGTATTTAGACATGTTAAGGAGCCATGCCTCCAATCCTTCTTCATATTCACCATCAAAATTAGGAGGCCTAATTTTCTTAAATTCTCCTTGCAACTGAGATTTGGTTCTCTTCTTTCTAGATGTGGAGGTCCTACTTTCATATTTTTGTTCTTCTTTCTCTTAAAATTCATGAGATTCATCTCCACTAGAAGTTTTAGAATGATGAAATTGTAGCACGCAAAGGCTTCATTTGTCAGTGCCTTCGTCAAATGGAGAAAATTCGATTTTCCACATCAGCAGGATGACTTGTATTGCAGTTAGCTAGAGTAACATGGCCTTGTTTACTTATTTAGAAGCAAATTCAAGTTTCTAGGCTTGAAGTAGAGTTGTGCATGTAGTGATCGCTAAAAATTAGCAATCTAGTTCAGTGATTATTAGTTGAACTCAATTAACTGACCTCAAGTCACTAATTGTGTCAACTGAAGGTTAGTTGAGTAGTAGAACTGTAGTTAACTCACTGATCTATCAGTTAAACTAGTCAATCAGCTAAAAATAGGCCATACATGCATGGAATTCGAATTTCCTAGTTGGAGTGGAGGAAAAGGCACATTGTAATCATCAATCATATACTAGTTGAGTGTACAAGCTTGGAAATTAATTAGGTTATCAAGTCCTTGGGAATTGTGCAACGAAATAGGGACTTCCCGTATTATTTAGGAGCTTAATTTCTCCTTAATTTTGCAAGAAATAGGAGGAAGTTGGAGTCTTGAATTGTCTAAGTATTGGCCAGAGCAAGATAGTCAACAGGGGAACAAGTTTAAAGTGCAGGGTGTGCTTTAGAGTTGAAGCAAGACATTGTAATAGTTTCTCATTCTCACCTAATCAATGAAAATAAACAGAGGGGTTTTTACTAGTTGAGTTCCCCTGTAAATCATTGTGTTCTTGTGTTTTGATGGTTACATGTCATTGCATGTGTTTCTAAATTGTGATTTTCATTCCACGAAATTGTAGAGGAAATTTGTAATCTCTTGTTTTCAGTTTGAATTCATCAATAGTAGCAAATTTATATTAATTTATACATGGTATTAGAGCTTGAAATCACAATAGAAGCCATTCAATAGATCTTCTCCCTCAGAAATTTAGACTTACAAATTTAGTGAAGTAATTTTCTTTCATGCGGGAAAATGTCTTTCAACAGATATAGATTAGAGTATGCCCTGGAGGGAAACTCGAATTTCATAGCTTGGACGGATAGGATGGAAGTTTTACTCAATGATAATGGACTGTTGGAGTACACCATATTTGACATTCTAAAACTAGTAGCATCGGATGCACAATAGTTAGCCCAGTGGAAGACGGATACTGCAAAAGCCAGGAGGATCATCTTGGAGGGTGTGAGATACCACATAGTCTCTAATTTACATGGCAAGGAAACTCCATTTTCTATGTGGAATACCCTCATTGGGTTATTCAAAAACAGTAGTGATGTTAGGAAATTGGCATTGCGGGACAAGATCAAAAACATCTGATTGCAAAAAGATGAAACCATTCCACACTACCTCTCCAGATTCACTCAGGTTTGAGATCAACTTGGAGGAGTAGGAGAAAATATGTCATCTTCTGAAATCCTGGCATAACTCTCAAGACTCAGTTAATGGAAGAGACAAGCTACTAGTTTGGAGAGACTTTGGTCTGATTTGGTGCATGAGGAGATCAAAAGAAACACTAGATATGGCGTCACATCCATTATAGATGAGGAAGAATATTGGGCTCTAGTTGGAAAAGGAAAGAATTTCAAGGCATGAAGACCCAAGGCAATACATAATCCATCTAGAACAATGGAAAGAAGAAGGACCTCAACAAAATAAAATGTTTTCATTCCCATGACTATGGACACTATGGAGCCAATTGTCCCCACAAGAAATCCAACAAGGAGGTTGTAGCAGAAGCAGGAGGAGATTCTCTGGAATCTCAATTCGAATTATACTTCACCCTAATTGCATGCATGGCCAACACTGTCATGGGGAGTGTATGGTACCTAGATTCAGGTGCCTCTTTCCATTTGACAAGATGCAAATAATTTAATCAGTATCCTAGAGGAGAAGGATCTTCGAATGCACATAGAACTTGGGGATGATGGGAGGTACATAACCAAAGGAATTGGAAATGTAACCTTTAATATGGAGTCAAGCTCCTATCTTCATCTAAAATATGTTATGTATGTACCTGAGCTGAAGAAAAAATTGATTTATGTAGCTATATTGGAGGACAAAGGTTATGATGTGGTGTTCAGTAAGGGAACTATTTTCTGAAGCATGTTGCTACTAGACAAGTGAAACAAATTGGAGTTGGAGTGAAAAATCTCTACAAGCTAGAGATATATTTCGCCATGCATGCAGCTATACCTCCAAGAGTGAGGTGGGACAATGTAAAGCCTTAGTCTCACATTTTTAAAGATTTGGGTAGAGTCCATAGGAGAGGAGCAACAATTGCAGTATACTCTTCTCATGGATCATTACCCATGCTATAGGGGCCCATAATATTCAGTAGTAGGAGGACCAATGTCAGTTGGAGCAGTCAGATACTAAGGAGCACAAAGTAGTGTTGATAATAGAGCAAGAGACTCAGCATCATAATCAACAAAACTACTATTTTCCCAGTACACAATGCAGAGACTAGTAGAAGTCAGATGCTCAGGAGGTAGTTGCAGCTCAGAGACATTATTGATTCAATATTTAGGATGCTTGTTAGTTACAATTGTTGCAGTAGCAATAAAAATAGTGAGAGGAAGTTGTGTTATAGTACATTCCTATAGGAGTTGTGTTGTGCAAAACCCTTTTCTTTCTAAGAGGGAGTGTTGAAATTGTAGTAATAAAAGGATTCATTTGACTAGTGCCTTAGTCAAATGGAGAAAATTTGATTTTCCACATCAGTGGGGTGACTTGGAATGCAGTTAGCTAGAGTGACATGGCATTTTCTACTTAGTTAGATCAACAAATTCGAGTTTGTAGGATTGGAGTAAAGTTGTGCATGTATTAATTGCTAAAATTTAGCAATCTAGTTTAGTTATTTTTAGTCGAACTCAGTTAATTGAGCCCAAGTAATTAATTGAGTCAGTTGAATAGTAGAAATGTTGTTAACTCACTGATCTCTCAGTTAAACTAGTCAATCAACTAAAACTAGCCCAAACATGCATGGAATTCAAATTCTCTAGATGGAGTGGAGGAAAAGGCACATTGTAATCATCAATTATATACTAGTTGAGTGTACAGGCTTGTCAATTAAGCAAGTGATCAAGTACTTGGGAATTGCGCAAGGAAATAGGGAATTCCCCTATTATTTAGGAACTTAATTTCTCCTAAATTGTGAAAATAAATAGGAAATTACCCTATTATTTAGGAGCTCAATTTATCTGGAAATATGCAAGGAAATAGGAGAAAGTTGGAGGCTTTAATTAGCTAGGTGTTGGCCAAAGCAGGATAGTCAGCAGGAGAATAGGCTTACATTGCAGGGTGTGCATTAGAGTTGAAGCAAGACATTGTAATAGTTTCTCATTCTCATCTGACTAATGAAAAGCAACAGATAGATTTTTCCCAGTTGTGTTCCCCTGTAAATCATTATGTTCTTGTGGTTTTGATGGTTGCATGTCATTGCTCCCTTGTAAATTTGATAGTTCCCCTGTAAATTTGTAATCATTGCTCCCTTGTAAATTTGATAGTTCCCCTGTAAATTTGTAATCATTGCTCCCTTGTAAATTTGATAGTTCCCCTGTAAATTTGTAATTCGTTTTTTTTTTTTTGAATTCATCAGTAGTAGCGAATTTATATTAATTTCTACATAGAATCAATAGTATTTGTTGATTCACTTCTAGCTCTTTTCTTATGAGTTTCTTTTACTTTCCTATTGGCTTTGTCTTCTTCCAGTTTCCTCAACAGATGTCCATTAATTTCTTCTTGTTTTTCTTTGGCTTTGGACAACCTTTCTTGGTTTGTCTTTAACTCATATAAGTTTTCCTTCAAGCTATGTACTATGTGCTATAACTCAAATTCTTGATTTTCTACATTACTAGTTCCTCCACCCATCATTCCTAGTTCAGTATCTATTTCTTCACCTCTTCTAGGTCATCCTATGGAAGTTTGTCCATTAAATTCTTCAGCCATGCTTTAAACTTTCCTAACAGTCCTTTGAATAATCTATTTTTGAAATAAATAACTTGGTTTAGTTCAAGACTCATAAAAGGCCCAATGTTGTAACCTATAACTCTCATAACACTTGTAACATACCTCATCTACAATATTTTTTTTACCAACTTAATGGTTGTAAAGAATTCATATAAATGTGTTGTGTTTACTTTGTTCTCTCGTATTTCTAATATCGATATACCATTACATCCTTAGATTGACACTATAACCTTCTCAATAATTATATTAGTTTTTGTCATATTACTTTTCTTTTATGCATAGCATGGTTCAAGGATAACTTTGATTATCACTTGTCAAGATTTCCACTTATTTCTCTTTTGACCTATGTTCTTAAATATAACAACCTAACACATTCAACACCCTAATATTTTTTACCTTTTATTCCAATACAAGGAATCATAAAAAGTGTTTAGTCTTCTTTATAAGAATGCTAACTCTGTTGGAAATAATAGTGAGAGGGGGGGTGAATCAGTATTATCTGGTCAATTATTTTTCATTTCACAATCAGATTTGCATACGCTACTTTAGTTAGTGAAAATCGTGTATGTACGCAAATACGGTTAAGGAAACGAGCGTATAACCAACAGACTTGTAATTTAAATTATTCTTCAGATGTTGATCATTAATCTGTGCATCAAACCATATAAACAATAACCAGGAACAGTAAAATAGAACAGGCAGTCACACATAAGAACACAAGATATAAGGTGGAAACCCCATGTGGGTGAAAACCACCTGCTGCAATTTGTCTCTATCTTCTTTTAATTAGAAACTTCTTTTTACAATGTTTCTGTACTAGTGCAATCTTATACCAGTACGCAGGTTGCTACCTGCAGAAGGCTACAACCTTCTCTCGTTCTCCAGCTTCTCCTGGAAGGGAGCTACAACCCCCTTAGCTCTTGTACTAGCTGATGTACTAGTACGTAGGTGTTGACCTACAGAAGACTACAACCTTCTCTTTTCTTCCAGGGACCACGTTTCATAAATTTTCAGGCTGGATCCATGAATAACATCAATCAAACATCAAGTATATCTGCATCAACCAATCCCTTTTATACAAACCAATGCTGAATCAATCAATCACTTCTCAGAAATTTGTAACCAGAATACAGTAACAGTAACCAGAACCAATCCTGAACCCAGAACACTGTAACAATAAACAGAAGTAGCTAAAACATATTTCATGAGACGTACGCTACTTCAATATGTAGAACTTGTGTGCATACGCTGATGTGTTAAGGCCACCCTGCGTATACGCTGTCTTGAATTAATGAACCTGCGTGTATATGCGCCTCTTCTGTGCCGAACCTGTGTACAGATCTATAAAAAATAATTTACCCTTTTCACTTATTCAGACATCAGTTAAACCCAGATTATCAGATTTATAAATCAAGTCATGCACCAAAAAAATCAAAATAACACAAATATACTACTATTCAAGCCTTAAGATCTTGACCCATCAATAGAACTTATCCATCTTTTAGTGCTCAGGTTCGTGATTGGTTCAGACCCAACAATGCACCATAACCCAATTCTATATCTTGCTCTTCATCAGATATTCAATACTTGAGTCAATGCATTTGCCCAATGATCTCCTTCCCCTTTTATAGTCTTAGGTCTTACTCAATACCATGGTCCAAAACCATTTAGAACCAATACTAGGGACCCAATACCTGGGTTCAATACTTCGGACACAATACAAAGGTCCAAAACCATAGGTCCAAATACCACGGACCCAAAACTTAGTTTTCTGACATGTACACGCCTTTCCTTGCGTGAAACTGTGCGTGTACGATATACACGCCTTTGTATATAGTGAAACTGCGTGTATACACTACTTGGTATATAGCGAACTTGCGTATATACATGACTTGGTATATAGTGAACTTGCGTGCACGACTTGGTATATAGAGAACCTGCGTATGTACTTTTCTTTCTTTTTTCTTTGTAGTCTGATCATCTATTCTTTGCTACTGACCTGCTGCACTATGATCTGTTATCTATGTGAGAGTTGTTCTGCTACAAGTGGGTTGCCATCAAGTACAACACATGCATCATAATGCCAACAAAATATTTATTTAAATTTTACACATGAATTATTATTTGCATATACCTATTTATAAGATTATAACTATATAATCCTTGGTATACATACCCGCCTCTATAATATCACACTATTGGTTTTCGAATTTACCAAGAGAATGGAACTATAACAAATGTATCATATATATTACGTGTGTAGATTTCCTCTTCACATCGTTTCATACTCTGATCGACCTTTGTTAATGTTGTTTGGCTCATGTGAACGATTCAATGTCATATTATTAAATTATGACGTCAACATGGAATTTTCTCTTTAATTTATAAGATAATATTTTTGTAATGACCATGTTTACTCTCTAGAGTCTTCCACATGTGTACCTGTCAAATTTTGGCACTGCCACAAGGGTCCTCCCCACCTACCAGATCAATGAATATTATACATTCGTAATAGATCGATGGTGTAAATGAATTTAGGGTTTCACGATGAAAGAATTACTATGGCTCTGTCCGTTCTTTTCATTGTTTTTGGTTTACCCATTTTTCTTTGTTGCCGTTGGGTTTTCTTGGCTCTGAAACATCGATCTTTCTAAGAGTTTATTTGTGGTTCATTTTTTTATGTTTTATGTTGCGAGAACACATCCTTTAACTATTGTTCTCATATATTTCTTAAACATTTGGTACCTCCATCCCTATGACATGCTTCTTTCTATTATTTGAGAACTACCTAGGTAATTTTTCATTCCTTTTTAAACTTGTGTTCATAGTTAGAAGTTTGTATTTCATTCTACTCATGAATTTTCACCAAACTAATCGATTCATATGTAATATTCAAAACTTTTCTTTTACAGGAAATTCCCTTCGTGAAACCATTATGTCCTTGAAGAAATTCATTGGGCTTTTATACCAACAACGTGGCTACTAGTCTCTCATCAGATAAGGAAGAAAATGTGAATATTTTGAGCTACATTGTGTAGGTAAACTAAAAACCCTTTTTGATTCTCTATTTAACGTTCTGGAAATGGGTTATTTTTTTTATTTTTTCCAAACATAATCGTTTGTTATACTTCTTACTGACCTACGATTTATTACAAGTACCTTTACGCTTGAATTGACTTGATATTCTTTTACACCGTGTTAAATTTTCTATTCTTTCCTTTATTGGAATATTTCTCTAGGTTGAGGTTCTATTTGTGAATGTATACCACTGGGTAGTTTAAAAAACAAAGCCCTTATAGGTTTTTTTTTATTTACCTATATCCATTTAAGGCTTCTTATGGCTTGAAATTAATCCAGGTGATTAGAAATTTGGATCTATAATTTGGATCTATAATAGAAAAATGTATTTTGGGTTTGTTATTTACCGTGATACCCTACTCAAATTGTGGTTTGAAAACTTGTTTACTATATTACTTACATAGCTCATATAGAGTTGCATCACAATTTATATTTTCTCTTAAAGAGTGCGACTATGTATATGTAATAATATAAATTCTATCAGGCTATGAAATATTGTATTATTGTCGTAACTCTTCTGTCTAGAGCATAAGGTTGATACTATGTTTCTCTTCTTTGTTTGATATGTGAAAATTCACGGCTTCTTAATGTATTTTCTGCTTTATATAGTAGAGACACTTTCATAGCCTTTTCTATTTAGGGTGTATTTACTTATTCAAGTTTTTCTCTCCACCGTGAGTGGGAGTAAACCCTTTGTTCACTATCTATAATTCTTCATTTTTGTTGTTACAGGGTTTGTAGTCTTAATTACATTGACATTTAAAATTATGATTTCTCTTGATGTCTCCTGTAATTGTTCTATTAAAATATTAAAGAATTATTCTCTCACATTATGTATTAATTTGTTGGTTTCTTTTATAGGTGGATACTAACATAAATCCAAATGATTGTTCTAAGGTAATACTGTTAAGCTATTTCTTTCATTCACTATATTATAAGTAATTATATGTTTTCAGGTTCATGCTCTTTTAGATTAACAACTATCATAATTTTATTTACTTTTCACATGTAAAAATTTTGTATATGGATAGTTTTCCTTTTTTCTTCGATGTTTCCAATGCACGGATATCTAAACTTCTACTAATATTTCGACCACATTCTCTACCAAGTTGGAGATTTCGACCTCCTTGGTTTCATGCTTCTCTTGGCATGAATGAAATGTGTGACGATGATTCTCTCTATATTTTAAGTTCTTCCTCCTAAATGGAAGATACTTTTCATGGCTATTGTCATTTTGTAACTATGTATTGTTTACAATTCTCGAGTATATACTCATTCACTGGTTTTTTCCCAACATTGTTTTATAAACTTTCTTCTAAGACCATTTGAGCCAAATTATGTATTTTAGTACTTTAATTTATGAAGATATTCAAACATATTTTGGAGTTTGTTTATTCTTATAATTTTAGTAAGAGTATTTATATAAATATACTGCACATTTTGTTCTTTGCTTCTATTTGACATTGTTTGGGTCCAAATGAAATGTTAACCTTGTACTTGTTCTAAGATTTCTTCTTGTGTATCCTTAGAAAAATAATCTCTATATGCTTAAGAGTTTGCATATATGATTAATTATAAAATCAATCTTTTTCTTTTCTACCAGAACAAGTCTATTTACTATTATATTTGTGCCTTTTTTATTTTACAAAGTTCATTTATCTCTAATGCTTAATAGTATATATCTGTACATATCATACATTAGATTCTACTTAAGTATACTCTTCCATGTTTTCATATTTATGTTTACAGTCATTCACTAGTGAATATATGTTTTATTTTATGTATATCATTGTACATATACACATGCACTATTTCATTTTCTTTTTATAATCAATTCTATTTGGAACTTGTAAACAATAAGTCCTTTCTAAAAATAGAATAAACATACCATTCTTTTTTCAATGTCACCGTAGCATAGCTTCTACTGATTAAATGTTGCAAAAATAAATAGTACCAAGTTTTACATATATGATTTCCTAATTCTTCCTTTTCCTTTAGATTTCAATACTAAATTTTTACAACATTGTTTAAACAAAGAGTTCTTCAACCAAATTATTTCTACTCTTTTTTTTTCCACTAGTATATGCATATATTACTCAGAATTGTAAAATAGACACATCACTTTTCAATCAACTAATTTTCTGTAAATAGGTTATAAGGCAACAAATGCTGACTTGAAACTGCTTTCTAGGAAATTAATAATCAAGTACTTGGATCCTCCCAACCTTGATACTACAAATTAGCCAATATCCCCCCAAGCATAATAGGTCAACAATTTTTCTTTTGTCTCTATTTCTTTGCTTCTATTCAGTTTCTTCTCTTCTCATAATCAGATAAAATAAATTAGACAATTTTTTTTTTTTTTATCAAATCCCATATACCACTATTTTGGTGGTTAGTAACTACCTCCACCTCACCAATAGGTGGCAGGTAGTTATCAACTCATTAACCCCTAAAGACAATTCCTTGTCTTCTAGGGAAATAATTAATTGGCCAATCTCATAATTCCTTAATAAATTTAATCATCCAGATTAGATGCCTAGGATTTATTGATGGGTAATAATTATTCCACAACAATTGCAACCTCATCTCTTTCAGCCATCTGTACTTAAAAACTAATTTTCCATATTTTCTTTATTTAAAAAAATAAAAAATCATAATTACATATTTATAATAAGTGATTATCAGTATTAAATTATTGATAATTAAAATTTCATTTTTTTTAGACTAACACATTTAGCAAGATACACATATACATATTTAATTACATAAATACATCAAACCAGGGATATCACATTAGCATCCACACACAACATACAATAGAAATTTCCACACAACATGCCATTTCAACAACAACGCACATAATCCAATGTACCATATTCAGTGTTTGACATGGTTCACCATTAAATACTATGAATTGTTTAACACA
The DNA here is from genome assembly GCA_031772625.1 of Pinus tabuliformis. NCBI lineage: Eukaryota > Viridiplantae > Streptophyta > Pinopsida > Pinales > Pinaceae > Pinus > Pinus tabuliformis. The sequence continues at coordinate 952,145,678 of CM062814.1, read as the reverse complement.
ACACTTGCTTATAAAAAATTCAACATGCACAGCATTTAATATAATGTCCATCCATGCAGATACTCCATATTAGTCTCCATAATGCAGGTTGTCCATTCCACACACAGGTATTTATGCATATCTGATGCTTCACTTTTCAGCTTTTATGCCCATTATTCGTTGTGTGTCCACATTGTACCACTACACCAATATGATAAAACTAGAAATCCCACTCTTTTCCATATGTTATCAAATTGCAACAATGATCTATCAAGGGAGTTCACGTGTCTTCCTATTTATTTATTTTTATTTACATTGGTATCTCAGCTTCTTTGATCGATGAAAATTCCTAATGATGGATGGAAAATAAGGTAATATGATATTATTTCATGTTATAAACATTTACACTGCCTTAACCAATGGCGGGTATTGCAAGTGACTTGCTCGGCTTGTTCTTTACTAAATTGACTATGGCATATATATACATAGCAACAAATTAGATTTTTCATGTGTCTTCATTTATTTTAACAACACTTCCCAGCGCACTTATTGTCACTCAGTCCCACATGTTTGTTTCTGACTTCATTGGCAATTATCAAGGTGATCTAAACACAGAGATCAGGGAAATTTTGTACACGTTGTTCTTAGTGAATATGGTAGTAGAAAAACATATTTCTCTACTTCTTCTAGCAATGGTTGCGGAAATCACCCACATTGTGGGTGTGGTCGACACAGTAGTAGCTAATGATAGCGATGGGAGGTGGAGATTCAAGAGGGAGATAAGGAGCAATGAAGCAACATAGATATTGAACTTTTCCTCCTAGTTTGTTTGGAATACCTTTGACCAACAGTCGCCCACTAATAATAAGGACGCCAGCGAGATAATTCTTCTTACAGACAGTTTGGACAAGATTGTGTACCAGGAAAAAAATGAAATCAACTTGAGCTCTGACACCAAAACAATGAAATCCACTTGAGCTCTAATACTAAAATGATGGCATAAATTACTAGAACTCTTATTTTAAACCATACTCATACATAACTCCATCATTTCATCATAAAAACAAACTTTTATTCAATATTGAAGCTCAAGACTTTCCTTTCTTTCCCAACAAATTAATTACATCCTTATTTATTATTGGAAAAGAAAAATCTAGAATTTTCAAGAGATAATCCCTTCCCTGCATATTTGGAGGAAGTTGAGGGGAATACTCTCAAAGAAATTATCTGTTTAACAAATAAATTTAGTTTTGATTACATTTGTTTTCTAGAATTTTATATAATCTACTATTTTCTAGATCTTTCTTAAATTTTGGAAATTGTAAATACGTATATTTTTCATAAAGTAAGATGTTCCTACATCAAACCTACCTAAAACCCAACAATAAAATATCATGAAACCTATCCACAAATTATCTAAAAAATGACAATATTTATTCTTCTCTTATATTCAAACCTCTATTCAAATACACTCTAAAACCCTGCAACTCATCTGCAAAATTATCCCTAAATCCCTAGTAGTCCCCATTCAAACATTTTCCTCTATGGCCCTGGTCTCTATAGGTTTATATGTTCGTTGCATGCCCCAATACCCACAAAAGTTTCTCCTCTAAAATCCATAAAATAGCCCCTAGGGCCCACATAGGAAGGCTAATATTTCTTTTTTTCCCTATAGAGAAGGAAATTATATCTTCTCTTCAGTTTATGTATAAAGGAAGAATGTCGCATGGTGGGAATTTATGGAAACCCTAAGGCAACACAATTCTATTATTTAACTCGGTTGTCCCTACAACATCATGGGAAGGAGGGGTGAACATTGTAATTGTGACTAATGGAATTTTACACACCATAACTAGTGTGGGCCTCGTTGATGATTATTGACGAGTCCAAAATCAATAAAATACCTGGGAGCTCAGCCATCATTCATGTGAGGTACTCTAATGCTAGTTCTTCTATGCTTTAAAAAATGGTTCTCTTGGTGTTGCGCAAAATGGGAATTTAGATAATTACGAAATCCTTAGGGCAAAAATTGAAGAAAATAGTTTGATCTTCAATACCTCTTCAGGGAATTTAAATAGTTTATGAAACCCTTAGGGAAAGGCTTGAAGAAAATTATTTGATCTTCAATACTTCTTCTGATACAGAGGTTGCTTCAATTGTTTGATATATCGAAGGTTGGGCCATTTTTGCAGTAGAATGTAAATACATGTTAGAAATTAGAGGGAGTTTATTCTATGGTTTTCCTTCATGTGGATAAATTGGTGGATATTAGGGATTCACATGGGTTAATCCCCTCGTCATGGGGAGGAGGAAGAACGAAGTTATTGTTTTCACCTCTAAGACCTGTGTATTGGATCTCAATGAGGCCAAGTATCAGATAGAAGTGAATCTCATAGAGGTCTTGGTTGTGGAAAAGGATGGGATAAGTTTTGTGTGTTTATTGGCTTGTCAACAGAGAAAATCCTATATATTTGAGCATATTTATTTTTAATTTACTAATTTTCTTGTCTTCGAGTGATCAATTTATCATTCTAGGTATGTTATCAATGAGATCATCATCAATGAAGATCTAAAGGATTGTGATAATACTATTGTGGTGCTGGACTCAGGTTTTTATTGCACTTGGTTATGTTCCTAAGGAAAATGTGCCTTTCCAACAAGTTATGATTATGATTCATTATGTGGGGAGAAAATTTACAGAGCCTTCTAAAAATATTGGGGGCTTTAGGGTGAAGTTGAAGCTTCCACTAGTGAATGGCAGTCTTGAAGGGAAAGAAGGTGGTTGTAGTCAATGATTCAATTGTCAAGGGCATAAATTCATCCAAAATTTTGAGATTGATTAAACGAGCAAGGGGCTAAATAAATTCACATGAGAATTGCCAGTTCTCTTATTATAGGTTCTTATTACTATGTTTTTGATACACCCAGTAGGGAAGACTTGATTTCCAATAGGTTTTGCATTAAGGACACTTTATCGGTGCAGATTCACTTGCTTGCTTTCCACTTGAGAGAGGTTAGGAAATGGTTGGCTCATGAGGCTCCAACATTTTTTTATGCTTGATTTTCTGGAGAAAACCTTGTCCCTCCTCAAGAACTTAAAACTAAGAGAGTTTTAAACATGATGGATGGTGGGATGAATGGAAATAGCTTAAATTTATTTCAGGGAATTTAACATGATATGAATCTTAGAAGTAAAAATTTCATAGTTGATAGAAAAAATTAAGAAGACAATGTTGAAAGATATCAATACGCAGTTTTAGGATCAGAATTCGAAGGTCATTTTCTTGCGCAATCGTAATTTGTTTTGTATTCCCTTTCAAGCCCTTATTTGTTGATTTTTAATTATGTACCTTTGTGGGTAGATTATGTCAAAGTATATATCAATCATAGTTTGTTAAATCATTGGTTTGCATAATTTGTTTGGGACATAAATTACATTATTCGAGCTGGTTTTATTAGTCCCTGCCATCTGGCATCCGGCAGGGACTATAGTAACCGTTCGGAGCCGAGTTAGCATTAATTTGCAAACTTTTCGTATGTTATTTGCAGTTATATTGTAAAGTTTGGAGTTGACTTGAGTTGACTTTGCCTTCGCCATCTTATTTGGCCTCTTCCCGAGGCGGAAGAGGCCCGACCATAGCCTAAATTGCTATTTAGGCACAATGAACAGGGCCTGACCGTTAGCGGTTTGCTCTTAATGCTAACATTAATTGGCTAATGTTTAATGTTATTTCGTATGATATCTGAACGGCATACATATGGTAAGGTTTGGTTGCTGTTGTGCAGGTGTCCGCCATATGGTAAAGGGTTGCATGGTGGGAGGTGTCCGCCTACCGGCTCAGCAGAGGCCCCAATATCAACACCTCTGTGCGCAAAATATCTTGCCTCTTTGCTTTGCTGTGGCTTTGCTGTGATATTGTGTAGGCCGTGGTCGCACAGGTACATTTCATTCCCCGCCCACTTTCCCTTGCTGCATGAATTCCTCGAGCTGCTTGCCTGTGGGAGAATAGGAGCGGAGAAAGACTAATAGCTGGAGCTGGAAGCTGGACTGAATGAACCTGAAGGAACGCCTGAAAAAGACTGGTACAATTACTCATAATGAAACATGCAATTTTAATACTACTGTACAGGTTTCCACAATTATTGCATTAATTTGAAGAATTTCTATTATACTAACAGAACATAGAATTTACACAGAGAACTACAAGAACAAGAACATTTTAAATCTCAGAAAGGGATCTTACAGTGTCTATGAATCTCTTACAGTCTTCTTCTTTGGTAACATCGGCAGCAATCAGGCTCCCCTGCTAAGTACTGTGCCAGTTGCTTCAGGTGAATCGTTGCGGGCAGCAATCAGGCTCCCCTGCTAAGTACTGTGCCAGTTGCTTCAAGTGAATCGTTGCGGCCTGCCTGAAATCGTCTGCAACAGAGATATTTTCTTACATAAACTCAACCAGGTGCGTTCTCCTACAATTCCTGTTCATTTCACATGTTTATATCTATTCATTTGGCTCATCAATTATAGTGTGGCTGTTTATAATCTTCTAAGCCTTGTCATTATAGAAGTCCCGTTGCAACAATTACTCCATCGACGGTGGTTGCAAATGACAAGCCGGCTCCTGTCCACAAACATGGATGGAAAAGTCATTACCTGCAAAGGTATGGTATGGTTTGGTTTGTGTTTTCAGCTTTTCTTTCTGTAAATAGTATTGCAGCTCTGTTTGATCAAAGATAACACAATCATCATTATCTGTCCCTTGGCTCCGGCCTTCTTCATCACCAAAGCGATTTTTTTCTGCACAGAAGAATGTTTTGGATTAGGAATTTTGATAAGTAATGCTTTCAGGTTGAATTTAGAGCAGTACCTAGAGTAGCCTCCGATTCTGATGTCCCTCTATATATATCTGAACAGATAAATCAGATAGTACATTCCTATAGGCTCAGTTTCATTAATTTTGATGTCTTTTAATTCTTCTGAACCAAACAAAAAATATAAAGAGAGGAGAATCCACTTTATATATTACGTAGTATACATTGAGAATGCGAGGATTCATTTTACGAAAATCAGTGTTTAGATAAAGACTCGAGTGGAAACAAATCGATGGTGTTCACATAGAACTAACTTGAACAAAATCTAGTCTATTTGATGTTTTGTCCATGTCTTGGTCAAGGTCCTCCAAAATTCTTTCCTGCAGGCAAAGGCAGATTTGTGGTACGCATCAGTCGACATGATTCACTTCTTTAACATCTTTTAAGAAATGTTGATCTAAAATCAACAGGAATTGATAGGCAAACACTGATGAACTCGATCACTTGAATGCATTAGATCATAGTACTAGCAGTTTAATAACCAAAGGAACAAATATGCCCAAGAAAATTCACCTGTCCCATGAGCTCCTCATGTATTGTGAGACCAACACTGCCAAGTCTCTCAACACTCGCACTAAGCGCATCTAACTCTTGATCTTGTTCTCTGGTCACCAGGCAAAGCAAGTTAACAGGCTACCAGATCAATGCTATTCAAGAAAAAGGCTGACAGGTGTAAATTCTTGGAAGAGAAAAACAAATTTTGAAAAAGGCTCTTTAGCAGAGGTGTCCGACAATTGTAAATTCTTAGAAAGGAAAAACAAAGTTCGAGAAGGCTCTTAAGCGTAGGTGTCTAGACTCTAAAGCACTGTTATAAAAAAAGCTATATTTAAAAGTGATCTTCAACAACATAAATTTGATCATACTTCTAATAACAGAATACATATATTGGGAATTCATAGAAAGGATAACAGTCATTGACGGCTTTGAACTGCAGGAAATACCAGCAAAAAAGTCGCTATATTGCGAAAGCTAGTATTGCTAGTGGCCATCCCACAATTGTTCTGGTCAGAGAATCCACGGCTTCTAATCCTGAGAAAGCCCAGCTCCTCGAGTCCTTCAAGGCCTCAGCTCCTCGAGTCCATATAGCCTTTTTATGGTTTTGAAATCTGTATGCATCTGAATATGATGATCAACAATAACATCGCATCCTCCTCCTTCCTCAGTGACCACTCCTATCTTTTCAAGAGCATCTTTGAACTTATGAATAGCATACCCATAGAATGCCTCGTCAATACAAGGAAGATCATCCTCTTCCAAATGCTGAGCAAGCCTCATTTTCGAATCAAACAAAAAGGACTTAGCAGGAGATTCGAAACCCCTGCCCGTTTTCAGCCATTTGCAATCTGATACACTCTGTTTAAAAGAGGGACGTAGCTTCTGGGAACTTATCCAATCCAGCAGAACAAATGCACGAATGAAACTAAATCTTTACCTGCTTCTGTAAAACCCGGAGGTAATGTAAGATAATATTCTGAGAGTTCAACAAAGTTTTGCCCAGTCCATTGTAGGTCACGGGTTCGAGTTTGGATGCGAAGGGCTGATAACCGAAGACTAATTCCGTTCAAATAGAAAGCGCCAGTTCACGGTCAGTCGTGAGCTGTAGGCCGTTTTCAGATAGTGCTATCCAACATGCACTTGTCACCGTTGTCCTGCGGTTCAGCCACGTTTCTATCATGCATTATGCGTTATGTTCAATCACCTCGCTTGTTATGTTCAAACAGGTTTCCGTGGCGCTAGGTTTGTCTCTGGTGGTGGGGCCGGAAACCCTGCTGGCGTTGTCGTGGAAGTCGTTTCATATTTTCTGTGGCATAAAATACTTATGGGCTTATTTTAATATATAATAATTCGTGGGACGATCCAGCTCGCAGCTGGTAACATGCCACTTGTAATGTCGCGCCCATGTCAAGTCGAAGCTCTTGCTAAGTCAATGTCTGTTCGTGTTTTTTCATGGATCATTCTCTTGGGAAGAAAACTTGTTGTGTACAGTTTCCTCAGAGAATTGATGGTATTGATCGATGCAGTTCGATAAATTGATAACAAAATTCATTTAAGAATGCAATTTTGCAACATCATGAATTTTATCTTGTTTGGATCACTAGTCCAGCTAACACCCAAGAAAATCCATTAAAATCAAACACATCATTAAAATCTATGTGGGTATTTTTGTTTAAAAGGACAGTTAATTCAGGCACGATGGAAATAATTATCTCCGCATGGAATTCTGTATGCTCATCGTTACAAAATCATCATGACCGAGTGGGATTTTCAAGAACATTTTTTGGATACCGAATACCATGCAACTCTCATATCCAACATAATTCTATTTAGCCTGTGACGATATATGCCTTTTCAACAATGATAATTATTATCCTCGCCAGCTTAACTTACGCCATGTGTAACCAAACTTTTTCTTTGATGTAACCATTGAACACCGCCGAAAATGTACTCTTATATGCATTTGTGCATTTTCATATATTTAATTAAAAATTTAATAACATACGTGTTTATTAATTGACATCTTTTCATAACAGGCATGAGCATAATTTTACAAATATGAGTGGCTGAATTCAGGAATTTATTGTCGCTGCCAAGAAACATTGTACGCACTGCGCAGGAGTCAGACCAATTGTTAACAGATTTAAAATCTGGGTGTAGGAGGCATTCAGGAATAATTTAATTGCTTTCATATATCCATGGTACTCACTGATTATGAATTAACGGTGTTTATGTTTGTGAACTGCAATTGTGATGGTCTAATGGTCACCATAAAGATCAGGTTCCACTGCGGAGACAAATAGCATTGTGCATTTTTTGGAAGCTGCCAGTTCTCACAGAAAATGAAAATGCTGCTTGTTTGGCTGAGAAAATTGCAGAACCGTTCAAAGGTCAAAAGAACTCGGTGTAAATGCATATAGTTAATTTCACTATGTACCTATCCTCCTCTACTAATGATCAATGAGCATGGAAGCAGCAGCATATAAGCATGGAAGGAACTCGTTTTCACTGTGGTTTGCTTGGAAGGTCCACAGTTTCTGCTTACAAAATTTCAATTGCCGCATCAGTTCATTGTTTTATGCCATTGACTATATATTGATATGTGTTTTCCTCTACTTTGTAGTGCGTAATAGACAGGCTCAACTTCACGCAGGGACTCGCTGCGTCGCAGCTCCCCTTGTTTAACTTTGGATCTCTAAGGGTATAATCCTATTATAAGTTTACAACAAGAGGATTCATGTTGGATTTTGTTAATTAGATCATGTAATAAAACTAAATTTTACCGAAATTTGTGATTTTTTTGAAATTTTGTTATGAGTGCTTGATTATTTACATTAAATCTCTAGTTGATGTTAATCTTTATATATTGATTAGGAACCTATAAAGGCCAGTGTATTTTATTATAACAATATTCATAGCAAACATAAGAATCCAACAATGTTATAGCTTGGATAATAGCCATCACCCTCCGGGTATAGGGTTTACACAATACCTAACATTAAACAACTATTACAAGAGTGTCACTATCGCTAACAAATAAAAACTTATTGAGGATAAATTCTTATCTTTTCATTATATGGATAATAGCCATGGCCCTCCGGGTATAGGGTTTACACAATACCTAACATTAAACAACTATTACAAGAGTGTCACTATCGCTAACAAATAAAAACTTATTGAGGATAAATTCTTATCTTTTCATTATATGTCAAGTTTGAGTCCTATTTACTCCAAAATATTGAAGGTCACATGGGAAAACATAATCTTTATAGGGACAATTTTACTCTTCCGAGGATCTCTTGAGTAAATTAAAACAAAACAACTTTCACGTAATTATTTAAAAATATGTACAAATTCCCACAGTGCCTTAGTTCACTGGGGAGGCTGATGTTTGGTATGTGTTATATTCTTTGTATGACTTGTGGCCCCCCTGATTGGCATGTTATAGGGGGGGTGGTGGCCCCCCTACACAAGGTTTGGGGCAGCCTGTATATTTTCTATTCTTGTCATTGTATATGTTATATCTTTTTAATAATTTGTTTGTAGGTATTATCTATACAAGGTTAAAACCTCCAATTAATCTACCCACCAATATTCCATTCTGGCTATGGTTGATCCCACTTGAAGACACGTTAAAAGGAGATGAGGTTGTGTAAGTCCTAGGAGTACTTAGAAGAATACATACCTCCTTATACCTAGAACATACGTTGAAGGTAAGTCTATATCAGGGTTAAACATTGAAGTCTCATTACCCTTAAAGATCTCTCTTGCCTATCATAGAAGGGCATAAAATTATTTCCTATCGAAATGAATATTAAAATAGAAAATTATTTGTCAAATTTGAAAGGAAAAATATTTTTTATTTTTCAATTGAAGGGTGAAGGATAAGGAAACTTTTCATAATATGCTTTAATTGATATTAATTTTTATTTTTTTTTTATTACTGATTTTTGTATATATCAAGACAACTAAAAAGATAAAAATGTTAACAATTTTCTGTTGGCATTATGGCTAAAGTGTTGTCCTTGATGGCAACCCATTCAGGTGGTAGTTCACTATTCTTCAAGTCAGCAGCAGAAGTTGATGATCAGCTCTCATTTTATTGAAAAATTATGAAGGACGCAGGAAGCCAGTTCAGAAGTTGCGTACCCGCAGGTACACCATGCAGAACCCGCGTCCAGGGACGCAGGCCAAGCGTTCAGGGGGTGCGTCCACCCAGTGCACACATTTCAAAGCAGAGAAAAGCACGTGGGGGTTTCTTGTGTGGTATCTAGCCGACGGTTTTGTGTTTCTATGGTGTCGGCTCGTGGTATTGTTCCTTGATTTGAGGAGGAGATTGCCTATATAAAGCAAAGGAGATCATTTGGTTTGAGCATGTCTTTTGTTGAATATCTTATGAGGTGAGATCTGGTCTAGATCTAATGAAGGCGAATCTATTAATGGACCGAGATCTCTTGGCGCATGTTCAGATCTGTGGATCTGATTGTCTGGGTTACTTCTAAAGTCTTGAAATCATCTATGCCCGGAGGGACGCAGGTGCAGTAAGGGTTCAGGTGCGTCCGGGACGCAGGAGCGAAGAGTTTCAGGTGCGCCGGACGCATGCGCAGAAGGGTTCAGGTGCGCCGGGACGCAGGCAGTTCAGTAGACTCAGTGCGAGGGACGTAGGCTAGTAGTTTAGCAGGGTGCGTCCAGGGACTCAGGCCAGCAGTTGAGCAGGGTGAGTCCGGGACTCAGGCTAGCAGTTGAGCAGGGCGAGTCCGGACTCAGGCTAGCAGTTGAGCAGGGTGCTTCCTTCTCTTAAAATCTTTGTTTATCATTGTTGTATTCTGGGTTTGGTCCTATTATTGTTGATCTAGTTATTTCAGTTGATTGGGTGTTTCAGAAGGTTGTTTGAGCTTCAATGTTGTTGTTGGGTCCAGTATGAAAATTGGATGAAATGTGGCCTTTCAGTTTATGGGTTGTGCTTCAGTGTATCCAGTATGAAAATTGATGAAACGTGGTACTTGAAGGAGAGAAGATTGTAGGCCGGCGCCTACGTACTAGTATCTAAGCTAGTACAAGAGCTAAAGGAAATCTTTGGAGCATTGTAGCAGGTAGTAGCCTGCGTACTAGTAAATGGATCGGCTAGTACAAGAGAAAAGGGGGTTGTAGCTCCCGTACTGGTATGAGGCTGCACCAGTACAAATATTGTAAAAGGATTTTCTTATTAAGAAGAAGATTGAGATGACTTGCAGCAGGTGGTTTTCTCCCGCATTGGGTTTCCACCTTATATCATGGTGTTCATGTGTGTGCCTTATGTGTGATGATCTATTCTCTATTACTGCATCTGTTATCTGATAATATGGTTGATAATGTTCTAATGCCCTCATTGAAGATCAATTAACTTAATCATAAGAAGTTGTGGAAGTAGCATATATGAATCTGATTATGGAAATGAAAAAGTTTTATTAATGTGATAATACTGATTCACCCCCCCCTCTCAGTATTATTTCCAACAATTGGTATCAGAGCAGGTCCTTTGATAGAAGCTTGATCGCTTGAAGGAGATCCGTGGAACAATGGGAAAGAAGCTTAAGAAGAAAGCTCATAAGAAAAAGAAGTCATCTCAGAAGAACTATGATAGTGGAAGAATCGATTGGGGATTAGGCATAAGAAGCTCTTCAGATTCAGAATCAGATTCAGAGTCATTATCAGGTATGAATGTGTTATCCTCTGATGTTCCAGCTATATTTCCTTGTGAAAGAGATGAAAGTGATAGCGAAACTACTGAATTTGCTCTTATGGGTGAACAAGAGAGATATCAAATAGAGGCAGATTTTAAAAGGCTGACAGACAAAATTAGAGATCAACAAGATCTATTGAACAAAAAGGAATGTGATTTCAAAGAAGAAGCTACCAAACTAAGGGCCCAACTAGAAGAAGGAAACAAGGTAAGAAAGCTACTCAAGGACAAGGAAGACCAATGTCAAAAATTGCAGCATGAAGTGACATCATTAAGAAAAGAAGTCAACGAAAGAAGCACAACCATCAAGAAACTCAAAGATAGATCCAGCTACTATGAAAATCTTGAAGCTACAATCCTCTCACTAAAAGGAGATCTTGAAGAATCAAAGAAGCAGAATACAGATCTACTCCAAGCTATTGCAAAACAAGAAAACGAAGTCACCAGCTTAAAATCTCAACTAGAATGTGCCTTCCGAGTTCGTCAAATGCAGCAGGATCTGTATGAAGAACAAGAAAAAGAAATTCTCAAACTAAGGGAACAAATGGAAGAAGGAAGGAACGGTGAAGAAGTTTTGAAAAAGAAATCTCTTGAAAAGGAAGAACAGCTTCAGGTTGAGGTAAATATCTTGAAAAGTAAACTAGAAGAAAAGGATAAGCTTTTACGATTTCAAGATAGCTCTAAAGTATTGGATGATATTCTTAGTAGTCAAAGGTCCCCTGCTATAAAGACTGGTCTTGGTTTCCATGAAGGTGAATCTAGTTCACAAGGTGAGGCAAGAAATTCTAAAGAGAAATCTAAAGTGATCAATGAAGAAATAAAAGATCAATCTCATCATCAACCAAGGAAAGAGATTCCTCAAAGAAAATCGTTTACTCCTCCTATGAATAATGTTGAATGTTATGTATGTCATAATCTTGGACATGTTGCAGCTAGATGTAGAAGAAGAAGAGTTCAAGACCATTATGCAGAAAGGTCATCTCAATCAAGGTACTTTTATGGATATTGCTTTGCTTGCAATATGTTTGGTCACAAAGCTACTGATTGTTACAGGAGGAATATGAAACATGTAAGATGTTATGCATGTAACAAGCTTGGACATATAGCCAAGGAATGCAGGAACAAAGTTTGGGCACCATATCAAAAGGAGAAAATGTCATCATCACGCTTGAAGATATGGAGGAAAAAGGAAGTACAGTCAGAAAAGGATGGCACGGTACAATGTACAGACATACCAGAATCAGAGGAAGCTGAAAGTACAGGACACAGTGCAGTAACAGGAGACTTGCGTGCGGACGCAGGCCAGACCAAGTCCAGGTGCGTCCAGGACGCAGTTCAGTAATTGAAAATCTGCGTGGGGACGCAGAGCGACTGAGGATCAGGTGCGTCCCTGAAGCAAAAGGACGCGGCGCAATAGTAATTTTGGGTGCGTCCCTGAGTAAAAGTACGCGGCGCGATAGTGTTTTTGGGTGCGTCCCTGCAGCAACAGGACGCAGCGCAGCAGAAGATAAAGTGCGTACATGTCTCAAAGCATTTATTGGCTGATTCTTCTTGATATGCATGATCAGATTTAACAGATGGCACTGGTTCAGGGGGAGCATATGTCCTAAATGCATTGTTGGCATTATGGTCCTTGGTGACAATGTTTATGATTCATCTTGCTATTATGAGTTGGTCATATGATCAGATGTATGGTTGATTCTCTAATGATGCTTGTATGAAGTCTTTATTATCCTTGGCACATATATGGATGAGGTTGGCTGATTTCGTGGATGATTACTCAAAGTCGCATTGTTGGAGACATGATGATGATGAGTTACTCATACGCATTTCATGATGATGTTAACATGAGCATGATGCATGAATTCTTTCTTGGCACAAATGGATGAGGATTGTTGGCTGGATACAGGGATGATTATTCATACATATGTTGATTGATGCTGATGCTTTCATTTGATGGCTCTTGATTCATGTATATCTGGATGGTTATGAGTTGATGTTGACAGATACTATGGAGCAGATTATACAGTGCTGTTGTTTGTCATGATATTTAGATGTTTGGAAGGTCGTAGCAAGACTCATGTTGTAATGGTCTATCTATTATAGTCATCTCTTCAGGTCATGTAACGGCCTATGTACCCCACTATGCATGGGATGAAGATGTAATGTATTTGGTTCTCATATTTTTGATGTATTCCCACTTGGTTGGATGGATGATCCTTATTGTGATGGGTGATAGGAAGGTCATTTATGATATATATAGAGTCATGTTCTTCTTGTAGAACATCTTTTTGCAGACCTTGCTTACAGTCAGGGGGAGCTTGACCATGAACAAACACCATACAGCAGAGCAGACATCTCAGCTGGTTCTCAGAAAGACCATTATCAGATTGGAGCACCATGACATATACAAAGGGGGAGCTCATTCAGAGACTTCAGCAGATCTGGTTCATAGTCAAAGGGAGCATGTTCTTAGGGGGAGCATACCCCTTTGCCCTTGATGTCAAAGGGGGAGAGTGATCTGGTGTTGTTGCCATCAAGTCCAAAGGGGGAGATTGTTGGCATTATGATGCATGTGTTGTACTTGATGGCAACCCCCCTCATAGAAGACCATCTCACTTATATACATTCAGAAGAGATATCAGATGTAACATAATACATAGATGCAGGACAGCTCAAAGGAATCAAATGGCAAGTTCTTAGTAAGCTTTGCCATCAAGTCCAAAGGGGGAGATTGTTGACATTATGGCTAAAGTGTTGTCCTTGATGGCAACCCATTCAGGTGGTAGTTCACTATTCTTCAAGTCAGCAGCAGAAGTTGATGATCAGCTCTCATTTTATTGAAAAATTATGAAGGACGCAGGAAGCCAGTTCAGAAGTTGCGTACCCGCAGGTACACCATGCAGAACCCGCGTCCAGGGACGCAGGCCAAGCGTTCAGGGGGTGCGTCCACCCAGTGCACACATTTCAAAGCAGAGAAAAGCACGTGGGGGTTTCTTGTGTGGTATCTAGCCGACAGTTTTGTGTTTCTATGGTGTCGGCTCATGGTATTGTTCCTTGATTTGAGGAGGAGATTGCCTATATAAAGCAAAGGAGATCATTTTGTTTGAGCATGTCTTTTGTTGAATATCTTATGAGGTGAGATCTGGTCTAGATCTAATGAAGGCGAATCTATTAATGGACTGAGATCTCTTGGCGCATGTTCAGATCTGTGGATCTGATTGTCTGGGTTACTTCTAAAGTCTTGAAATCATCTATGCCCGGAGGGACGCAGGTGCAGTAAGGGTTCAGGTGCGTCCGGGACGCAGGAGCGAAGAGTTTCAGGTGCACCGGACGCATGAGCAGAAGGGTTCAGGTGCGCCGGGACGCAGGCAGTTCAGTAGACTCAGTGCGAGGGACGCAGGCTAGCAGTTTAGCAGGGTGCGTCCAGGGACTCAGGCCAGCAGTTGAGCAGGGTGAGTCCGGGACTCAGGCTAGCAGTTGAGCAGGGCGAGTCCGGACTCAGGCTAGCAGTTGAGCAGGGTGCTTCCTTCTCTTAAAATCTTTGTTTATCATTGTTGTATTCTGGGTTTGGTCCTATTATTGTTGATCTAGTTATTTCAGTTGATTGGGTGTTTCAGAAGGTTGTTTGAGCTTCAATGTTGTTGTTGGGTCCAGTATGAAAATTGGATGAAATGTGGCCTTTCAGTTTATGGGTTGTGCTTCAGTGTATCCAGTATGAAAATTGATGAAACGTGGTACTTGAAGGAGAGAAGATTGTAGGCCGGCGCCTACGTACTAGTATCTAAGCTAGTACAAGAGCTAAAGGAAATCTTTGGAGCATTGTAGCAAGTAGTAGCCTGCGTACTAGTAAATGGATCGGCTAGTACAAGAGCAAAGGGGGTTGTAGCTCCCCTACTGGTATGAGGCTGCACCAGTACAAATATTGTAAAAGGATTTTCTTATTAAGAAGAAGATTGAGATGACTTGCAGCAGGTGGTTTTCTCCCGCGTTAGGTTTCCACCTTATATCATGGTGTTCATGTGTGTGCCTTATGTGTGATGATCTATTCTCTATTACTGCATCTGTTATCTGATAATATGGTTGATAATGTTCTAATGCCCTCATTGAAGATCAATTAACTTAATCATAAGAAGTTGTGGAAGTAGCATATATGAATCTGATTATGGAAATGAAAAAGTTTTATTAATGTGATAATACTGATTCACCCCCCCCTCTCAGTATTATTTCCAACATTTTCCTCATATCATGATTCAAAAAAAAAATGTTGTCATTTTTATATGATAGAATCCTCCCATTATGGAGCCCATGCATGTGTTTTTCACCTATTTATTGAAGTTACATCTTAGTATAAGGCATTTAATATCAAAATCTTTGGTTGTGGAGAATCCTCTTGCTGCACAAAAGAGAAACAATTCTAATTTGAATGAGCTCTCCATTCTCTCGCTACTTATATTTTCAAATGATACTTACCAATCTTCCATGGGATCCATCTATTGATCTTCTTTCTATCTACTCCACTCTAATTTCTTGGATTTATCAATAGTACATGCATAGCTTCTTTTTCCTACTTAGACACAACAATGGGCACCATGGATCAAAATTGATCCAATGTACTTTTGATTCGTTATTTTCATAAATTCAACATTGAATTAGTAATAAATTTAAGAATTCATTTTTTTCAATAAATTATAATGGTGTCTCTTTATTCCTTTGCAAATGGTGTTCTACATCATAATGCACATGTGCATAAATCATTAGGCCTAGGCAAATTATTCTTTATTTTATGGAAAATTGTGTTGTTGGAGGTTTTAAATTGTAGTTAGAAAAATACTAGGGGAGGAGGGAAGGAGTATGGAAGCTATGGTTTCTACAGGTGGCCATGGTCATCGCATCATTGCTTCTGGGATTCTTTCTGGCATTTTCCCCTATCTTCTTGCTAGTTTTAGAGCCTTATTCTTTTTTCTGATGGTCCCTTATCTATTATTCATGTTTTTTGCATTGGATTCCTTAGTTCTCATCACTCTCTATGGGGTTTTTGTCTTGTTTAGCCCTATCTTTCTTAATTCCTACAAGTGGTTCCATTTGGAGGGGTTTCAACTGATAGGGAATTAACCTGGCCCTGAACATGGGGTGGAAATATCTCCCAGACATTCCCTTAACATCCTTCAAATCATAGGAGTTTGACGCCCAAGTGTTCCTATTTTATTTTGTTCCTTCTTATGTCATTGAAAATTTATCTATGGGTTTGTAGTGACCTATTTCATTGGCTATCCTAGTGCCCTCATCCTCAGATCATATATTTCCTATTGGTGATAGGGTTTTATCATAAGTTGGGATTTCATTCCCTTATCTTTTCCCTCCAGTGTCAGAAGTTTTTCAGGGTTTCCATGTTTTTCATGGTTACCCTTGTTGTTCTGTATTGCAGTCTCCCTTAGTGTCTTCTTTATTTCCATTGGACCCTATGGAATTTGGTGTAGGCTCCTTATTTTCTATCACTCTTACCATATCATCTGAGGGTAGGGATTTTTGTGATGGGTTTCCATTTTATGGGGTTTTTTAGGGACCCTCTTCCTCGCATCCCTCTGAACTTATCCTCTACTAGTAGTGTTCTAAAATTTTTGGCTTCTCAAGTCCCTTAGGACAAGTCTCATTTTTTGGGTAAGGAGGTGTGAGGCTCTGGTAGGGTGGCTTCAGTTGTGTCAGAGAAGGGCCCTTCCAAAAAATAAGGGGGTCCTTCGCAAGGAAAATGAAAGAAAAGTCACTTTTTTAAGCTTACCAAGAATCTACAAATGGTTTTGGTGCTAGGTGTAGGGTAATTTAGTTGTGAGTTAAATTACTTCATTAAAATGTCAATCCAAGTTCATACACTTCTGAAGTACACTTTCACAATATATGCTAGGAAATTAACCTTCAATTCAAGAAGGAAATATAGTATAATAAAGGAATTTCAAGACTAAAATTACAATGGAATTACATTCATGAAATGATATCCAAAAATAGCACACACATTTTCTTATAAAAAGCATTAACAGTAGAAACCAAATTTATTCTATGAATGCAATAATATTTATTCTAAGGGAAGAAATGGATCTTGAGCTAATTGATTGTAAACTAGAAAATGATTAAATTTTAATCTATGGAAAATGAAAACGCAATTTCTTTGGGATTATTTCTTATGTACTAGCTTATAGATTATCAAGTGATGACACTAGCATTTATTTTCTAGGAATTTTTGGAATGCACCTTTGTTGTATCTACTCCATGTAACTTTTTTTTTTAATAGAAAGGTATGATTTTTTTGTGGAAAAAATAAAATAAATAAATAAAAACACAATTTCTAATTTATGAAAAAAAATGTGATTCTATACTATGAAAAAATAATCAAACTTTATGCTATGAAAAACACTCAAATCTATTCTATTAAAGTATTTAAAATCTATTCTAAAATCTATTTTATGAAAGTGTTTAAAATCTATTCTAAACTCTATTCTATGAAAGCTCTTGAATTATGTTCTAACACACTTACTCTATGAAACCAAGCATAATCTATTATATGAAAGATCAATTTAAAACTATGTTATCAAACTCTATTCTAGGAAAGAATTTAAACTTTGTTCCAAGGAATCATTTTAACTCTACTCTAAGGAAAATAAAGATAGACTTATCCTATGAAAATAAGCAGTTGTTATTCTAGGGAAGACTAATTTGAAATGACAAGTACTTATGCAATCAAAATAAACTAAATCTTGTGAAAGACAGTGTGTTTACATAATTAAGAATTCTTTGATGTCTGCGTAATAACTCATATTCTATCTATAAATCCAAGGCTAAAACAAATGAAAAAGTAAAAGAATAATAGAAAAAAATGATTGACAAATGTTTTTTTTCAAAGCTTTATTCAAGCACTTGTATTTGCATGAGAATAAGAAATAAATGAGTAAAAGACAGAGAAAAAATAAACAAAGCAAAACATAGCATTAAATGAAATACTAAAATAAATATTGTATAAAGTAAATGTAAGGAATATAATCTATACTCGTACTCAATAGGGGGCCTTCTGAGGGGCATGAGAGATGGAAAAATCAAATAATTTGTTGATCAAACACGAACTCTTTTCATGAAGGTGCAACCATAGTAGAAAATTGTATTAATAGGGCAATGTGTATACATTTAAAAAAAATTCACTTGAATTCAAAAATAATAACATCTGAGCATATAGTTTGCTTCTCAATGAAGCATTATAATAACCCTGAGAATCTAATTGCTAGAAGCTATAACTACAAATCGACATCTTAGTCTTCGATTCCTATTGGAACTCTAATTCACATGATTCACTATCAAGGAAGTAAATAATGTGAGAAACACATCATCATCCTTCACATCCTTTGTTCTTTCATGATCATGCTCGCTTGATACTCTATTCTAGTGTTGAGAATATGCCATGTCATAGTTTGACCAAACTTTTGACCTTGATGTTGTAGTTAACTAGTGAACTTCCATTTGTGCCTAATAAGTGGAGAATGATGTAAGCACCATTTTTCATCTCCTCATGTGCTTTGGCTGACTTTTCTTTCATGAGATCTATTCAAACCTTGGTTTCAGTTGCAAAATATTAGTCTGGTCAAGGAATGTGTCAAATTCTATAATTCATGCAAATTAAGTTGAATTTACAAAGTAAAACATATAGAATTGAGAGAATACTAGACCTTTACCTTATTGCTTATTTCTGTAGCTTTGATGGATTTTTATTTCAAAATACTATTGTAGTGATGTAAGGATAAGTGGAAAATGAGTGAAAAGTAAGGTAACATAATGTCAAAAAGATGCAATACCTGTGGCCCAACATTCCCCCACGCTTATGGTTTTGCATGTTTGCATGCACCTGTGGTATAAAAAATTCAAAATTGTAGTAGCATTGATCTTTAAAGAAATTTCTCTGAACTCCTTTCTTCTACAAAGCTACTAACCATCTAGGTTTCTTCATTATTATTCTAGTCCTCAACCCGTTAATTTTCTATTGGAGCAACTTGTTGGCCTTCTTGAGTTTTAAATTCTTTCGATACCAAAGGTACATATGTTTGAGAATTTTTTCATTATGTTCTTTGAGAAATTGATTCTCTCCTTTTACATGACTTTCTAGCACTTGAAGTTTAGTTATATCTTCCTTTAGTATTTTAATAATTTCTTGCTCCATATGGAAAGGAATATTATCATCTTGTATAGTGATATTAAGTTAGGGAACATCATCAATGAAATTTTGTTCAAAGGGAGGATTTACATTATATTTATGTGCTTCTTTCTCCAGTGATTCAAAATAATCACATGCTTATTGTTGAATGATATCTACCTTTGGACTCTTTTCCTTTGGAACTGGTGGAACTGGTGATTATGACTCATGGACATATATAACCTATGATGAAGCAAAATTACTTTGTTTCAACATGCTCCTTGTAATTCTTCGACACTTATTTCCATGCTCTAGCTCTTTTGATCTTTGGTCATTTTTCCTCTTAGTATTTTGATTTTCTAGTTCATGCGAGACCATAATGTTCGGTTCATTTTCTTTAACTTTATTTTCCATCTTTGATACATTTTCCTTTTTCTCGTTCACATTTTTCTTCTTTTTAGGTCTTCCCCTTGACAGTTTTATTGGAGTATTTGGAAGACTTGAACACTTTTTTATTTCAGTTGTATCTGGATTCTCTTTCAATGGATCTTTTGGTGTGGTGATTTTCTATGTATCTTCAATATTCATATCCCCTATCTTTGCTATATCATTTTTCTTTGTCTCTTGTATTAGTACCACTTCTTTTTCTGCTTTCTCATCTTGAGGGTTAGGGTTTGGAGGAACCCTACTTCTCCTCTTTTTCAATATTGGAATCATATTTTCATCTAAGACATTGAAGAAATGATTTTTAACTAAAAAGTATTTCTAGTTATCATTTCATGCTTTCAATTCTACTTCAACAATAATTTTGACCATTCCATGATAATAAAGAGCCCTATCAATATTCCTTGAGTTTCTTTGAATATTGAAATCCATTTTTCTCACGCTACTCAGCAAATAGTATGGTAAATTTAACTCTTTACCTTTCTAAATTCATTAACAATTGAGCACGGTAAAACAAGATGACTCCATATATGCCTTCACATGTAAAAAAATTAGCAAAACAAAAAACAAGTTTTGCCATTTCCTTTTAAATGCAGATATTGGAATTCCTTTTCTGAATGTTGAGACCCATCTTTAAGTTTCTGACATTTGAAAAAGTTCAAGTCAATTCTTGAGAGCCCTACAACCTCTGCTAAGAATGATTATGTCACCTTCAATGTAATGTCCCCAACTTCAACCTCAACTCCATCGAACACCCTTACAAATTCCCTTGTGACCTTAGTATCATAACCTTCAAACTTTCCAAAGAAATTTAACCATCCAAATTTTTGAAATTGCTTTTTGAGCTTTGAGTATGTAGTCAGGAACTTCACTCCTTTAGGATCATGAAAGATTATGACATCCGTGGTCATAAGATAAGTTTTACCTCATAATCACACTATTGTTGCAAGGAATGGTGAGGCACGAATCAAATGGTTTGGTGAAATGAACGAGGAGGGTGATGGATAATAATGGAGAAATTTTTATGATAAGATTGTGTGGTGATAGTGAATTAGGACTCTCCCATAATAACTAACCATAATTGTTTACTAAAAATTCTTTGAGTTGCGATATAGGTTTTGATTTTTCATTTTATGAATAGGATAAGGAATATTTTAGCATATTATGGAGTGACACTACAAGAAAGAAGGACATTGGTGAGGGGCGAAAAATGTCACCATAAGCTCATTGGTGATAGTCAAAAGAGCATTCGTCACCAAAAACTGAACGTCACCAAAGGTGGCGTCGCCAAAAGTATGGGTGTTGTAGTGACATACAAAGTCCGTCACCAATAATGGTTTATAATGATAGATAACGACCGTCACCATTTCATATGAGCAATGGTGATGGACCATAGCCTTCGTCACCAAAAACTGAACATCACCAAAAGTATAGGTGTTGTAGTGACATTCAAAGTTCGTCACCAATAATGATTTATAATGACGGATAGCGACTGTCACCATTGCATATGAGCAATGGTGATGGACCATAGCCTTGGTCACCAAAAATTGAACGTCACCAAAGGTGGCATCGCCAAAAGTATAAGTGTTATGGTGAAATTCAAGGTCCATCACTAATATTGATTATAATGACGAATAGTGATAGTCACCATTTCATATGAACAATAGTGATTTATTGTGATGGATCTTTAATGGCCGTCATTATTGGTGCATATATATGGTGACGTTCATTGACTGTCACCAAAAGCTACATTGCTAGAAGTATAGGTTTTGTGGTGACATGCAATGTCCATCATGAATAATGACTATAATGACGGACAACGACCGTCACCATTTCATATCAACAACAACAATTTATGGTTACAGACCTTTGAGGGTCGTCATTATTGATGCGTATATATGGTGGTGTTCGTTGACCGTCACCATTTCATAATTTTTGTGAGGGTCAAAAAATGTCACCAAAGCTCATTAGTGATGATCAAAAGAGCCTCCGTCACAAAAAATTGATCGTCGTCATTCCATATGGATGTCAGGGCATGATGGAATCGAACCACCAACCTCCTGCTTGTAAAGCAGGTGCTCTTCCATTGAGCTAGCACCCTTTAAAGAATTATATTTTTTTTAATTATACCTTGAAACTTCATAAATTGTAAATTCTACAACTTTCAATAAATTAAAGTCTCAGTAATATTTTACTAAACAAGTAAAGCAACATCGAAGATGTAGGTCCTTACCTAATGGTTATCGAAGTTATGAAAATTGGGTGGAGGGAAAAATAGTTATGTATGAGAGAATCAATATGTTCAGTTGAATACTTAATTAGAAGTGAAACTCTGAAGACATTTATAACCTATAAATGACCTATAACTATCAAATGCAGCAAATATTGCAAAGGAAATGTCATAAGTGGATATCATATGGAAGAAGAGGAGGCAGGGACTTGGAACCCTTGTACATCTTGGCATGCCTTAGCACTTGGCACATCTTAGCTTGTTTGACATGTCTTCATACTATCTAGCACATCTTAGCATGCCCTAGCATTCCCTAACACACCTTGGTAGCCATGACCTCATAACTAGCATTTCATTTTTCCATGACTTGAGAACCTTACATTCACTAGAACACCATGGCACTCCCTAGTTGTTATGCCCTCTGTTATCCTCCATAATGTCCCAGGTTGATGAAGAGATCAACGGAGGTAACCATAGACCAAGCTTTTAGTTTGGTAGCTAGCCTATCAGACCAGAGAGGGCTCTCTCTATGAAATCACAGCCAAGAGATGACTGGAATGTAAAGGATTTTAGGCTAGATAGCTAAGGTTAGGTGGGTTTTTGGAAAAATTAGGGACTTGGAACTCTATCCACTGGTGTCTTATCTGGCAGGGAATTTTTCAAGGAGGCAAGGACTTGGAACTCTGTCTAGGATAAAGCACCTAACATGCATGACATAAGCTCCCTAGAATAGAGTACCTCCTACCTAGAAGAGTTTCCCCTGGTCAAAATATAGAACCCTTCTCTACTGTGCATTTTTCTTAAAGATAAATTTGTGCATAAATAAAGTAGTACTAAGAAAAACACCTAAATTAGGAAAATTGAGCATCTAAGTCAAACTATAAAAGTATAATAAATAAGGCTCTATATAAGTTTGGGAAACACTAGACAAGCATGTTTTCATACAACAACAATAAGATGCCTAAAATCGATGCAATTATTTCATTGTTGCTATACCCTCACAGCAAAACTGGAATCTATAACATGTACCCCAAGGCTGTATGCATTTGTTGAAAGTGTAGATTGAAAAGATCTGCTGAGATGAAGTACTAGTGAAGGGGAAACACCTTCAAAACAATAAATAAAGTCTATTGTGAATTCAACTCATTTGCACACAGGACAAGGCTGCTACTGGGTACACTTCTCTGTTGAATGGAAACTACAATGTATTGTAGTGCTGCTGAAGGAAAAACACCTTTAGTGCAACACAGATAAAACTCTAACAGATATTGTCAATGTGGCCTCAGTTGTCGATGATCTCATCAATATAGGTAACAACTGAGATAATTGAAAAACCAAAAGCTGAGATGCATAGATAATTTGAAATGACAGATTTGGGCATACTTTATTATTGTTTAGGAGTGTTAGTATAGAAAATGCAAGGTAACTTGTTGCATCTTTATGTCACAGGTCAAGGATAAAAAGAAATACATAAAATATTAAATAGCATGGTATAAGTCGATTGCAGGTTATTTTGAAACGAGAATGGAATTCTCCTTGTGCGGGTTCTAATCTAGTGGGTATAACTTTAAATAAGAAACTGATAATTATGGGGTTGATATTGTCTCACAATTCATGAAAGGTCCCAAATTTGTTCACTAGAAAGAAGTAGAGCGATTCGTCAGGTTTATGGAAGGGAACACCCTATTCACAGGAAGATAACTTGAAATTAGTTGGGCATATTATTTCTCATCTTCTTGTACGTGTGTGCTTTGAAAAGATAACCACATCCAAAGACTTAATAACAACTTTAGTAAAGTTTATAGATGTGAAGCACTTCTGAGAAAACCCATCGCTTAATGAAAATTGAGTGAGGAATATGTCGAAGGATTCAATCTTGCACTTAGTCATAAAAAGGAAGTTGGGGTATCCAACATCTTTCCAACAAACCGACTCCAACCATAATGTAAAAGGCAGGTTAACAGTGAAACCTCTTTCCCACTTTGTAGTATTGTTCCCCCTTGAATTCCAACAGGTATCTGGTTGCTTAGATCCACAAAACTCGTGCCAAGTAAATTCTTCATGATACAATTGTGACGTGCAAGCTTGACACACACTCTAGTTTCCCTCTAAAAGAGGGTAAGTCAAAATATTATGACAATATTAACTATAATTTGATCATACAATATTGAGGTATTGCATGGAATAAACAATATACTATCAATGCACTAATGAAGAACTCAAAATAAATGAATTTCTTATTGCTACAATAGCGCCTCTTGGGATTCTTGGATAAAGCACCTAACCTGCATGGAAAAATCTTCCTAGAATAGAGTACCTCCTACCTAGAAGTGTGTCCCCTACTCAAAATATAGAACCCTTCTCTACTGTGCACTTTTCTCAAAGATAAATCTGTGCATAAAACAAAACTAAGAAAAACACCTAAATTAAGAAAAGTGAGCATCTAAGTCAAACTATAAAAGCATACTAAATATGGTTGTATACAATATTGAGGTATTGCATGGAATAAACAATATACTATCAATGCACTAATGAAGAACTCAAAATAAATGAATTTCTTATTGCTACAATAGTGCCTCTTGGGATTCTCGGATAAAGCACCTAACCTGCATGGCAAAAGATTCCTAGAATAGAGTACCTCCTACCTAGAAGTGTGCCCCTTGCTCAAAATATAGAACCCTTCTCTACTATTCACTTTTATTAAAGATAAATCTGTGCATAAAACATAACTAAGAAAAACACCTAAATTAAGAAAAGTGAGCATCTAAGTCAAACTATAAAAGCATACTAAATATGCCTAAAATCGATGCACTTCTTTCATCGCTGCTACAACCTCATAGGAAAACTATAATCTACAACATGTATCCCAAGGTTGCATGCATCTACTAAAGGTGCAGATCGAAAGTATCTACTAAGATGAAGTATTGTTGAAGGAGAAACACCTTCAAAACAACAGATAGAGTCTAATGTGCATTCAACCCATCTGCACATATGCCAAGGTTGCTACTGGGTACACTTCTCCCCTAAATGGAAATTGTTGTGTATTGTTGCTCTATTGAAGGAGAAACACTTTCAGAGAAACACGAATAAAACTATAATGTATATATTGTCACTATGATATCGGTTGTAGAAGTTCTCATCAATATAGGTAACAACTTTGATAATTGAAAAACCAAAAGGTGAGCTACATAGATAATTTGAAATGATATATTTGGGCATACTTTATTATTTTTTAGGAGTGTTAGTATAGAAAATGCAAGGTATCCTATTGCATCTTTATGTCACAGACCAAGGATGTGAATAAATACAGAAAATATTAAATAGCATGGTACAAGTCGATTGCAGGTTCTTTCGAAACAAGAATGGAGTTCTCCTTGTGTAGATTCTAATCTATTGGGTATATATTTAAATAATAAATTTATAGTTATGGGGTTGGAATTGTCTCACGATTCATGGCAAGTCCCAAAGTTGTTTACTAGAAAGAAGTAAAGCGAGTCATCAGGTTTATGAATGAGAACACCTTATTCATAGGTAGATAACTTCAAATTAGTCGGGCATATTATTTCTCCTGTTCTTGTACGTGTGTGATTTGAAAAGCTAACCACCTCCGAAGACTCAAGAACAACTCTAGTAAAGTTTATAGTTGTGCAACGCTTTTGAGAAAACCCATCACTTAATGACAATTGAGCAAGGAATATGTCGAAGGATTCAATCTTGCACTCAGTCATAAAAAGGAAGTTAGGGTATCCAACATCTTACCAAAAAACCGACTCCAACCATAATGTGAAATCCAGGTTAACTATGAAACCTCTTTCCCACTTTGTAGTATTGTTGCCTCTTGAATTCCAACATGTATCTTGCTACTTAGTTTCCCTCTAAAAGAGGGTAAGTCAAAATATTATGACAAGCTTAACTGTAATTTGATCATACACTGTTGAGGTATTGTATGGAATAAACAATATACTATCAATGCACTAATGAAGAACTCAAAATAAACGAATTTCTTGTTGTTACAATAGCACCACTCTTGGGATTCTCCAAGGAGCCACTAATTTATACACATTTGGAATCTTTACTTGGCCTGCAAAAAGATTAAGCAATGGTAGTGATCACTCTTTTCCCTCCCATGGAAGGTCTATACAGAGTCAACAATAAATTGATTTAAAAGTGAGGTATATGCCTGAAACATAGGAGTCTGACTCTTCAACTCTAATTTAGTGGCAAGGAAATATTCAACCGTAAATGCTTGATCTTATACAGTGTAAATTTCTACATAAATGCTTAGCGTAAATCTGTCCATTGTCCACATATCCCAAAAAATCATGTATGTCTAGAATCTGGTTGTGTGTAAGAGAGGGGAGATCACATAAATAATCCATTATCAAAAGAAAAAGTTAAAGCACAACATTCTATGGATAATTGTTTTAAAATTTTATTACATACCTTAGAAATTTTGAAAGGACATAACTGAAGCTTCCCTCTCCTTCCACACTTCATTAAATATGCCCCTTTTCCAATGCAGATGTGGCTTGCAGAATCACAATCAGCAAATATAATATGAAAAGTAACTTTAATGAATTAAAGTAGCTTTGTTATACCTCAAGCAAATGGACTCTGAGGAATTGGATTAATTCTCTACAAAATATGATATAGCAAGATCTAATTACATTTTAACTGAAACAAAGGTAAATTGGATTCATGCTCTGCAATAGATGATATAATGAGATCTAATGACATTTTCAACTCAAACAAAGGTAAGTTGAGTAATCTCAAGCTCCAAAATGATGGCATCCAACTTTTGAGTGGAAGTTACTATATATATCTAGCTAAAGGCTATAACATAAAGATATTTGTTATATGTGAAGATTAAAAAATGAAAGGAATGTGAAATTTTTATCATCAACTATAGGTTCCTTTCAAGGACTAGATCAAACCATAACATTGTTATCAAGATAATCAACTCACCCACTCTAGTATGCTTCTAGTAGTTTCATGATAAAACTCAAACTCAATAAACTTAAAACAAAATAAATTAACAAAAAATATGTCTGAGGTTGGTTACCTAAGGATTATATCATACTAAATTACCTTTTGCATCTAACATTGAAAATGAGTGTGAAAGAAATGAAGACAAATCAGTTATTATGATGGATGCATGTGATGAAATAAAATAAAAAAAGACCTTTCTTCTTGCTATTGATGAGCCTTCTAGGGGATTCTTGGATGAAGTTGATCATGATCTACTTTCTGAAATTAAAGAGACACTTTCTAGATACTCTGATTTGATGGACAACAACCCTAATGCTTATGAAAATGAATATGGAAAGAAATAAGCATCGATGAACCTGGTCTTGAAGAAGGTGTCTCAAAGTCTAATATGGATAGTATTTTAAATTTCTACAGCTAGCGAAGGGTTTTCCCAGTTGGGTTCCCTAGAAAATTTTGGTTTTTTTGCTATAGTGTGACTATGTTTTATTTTTGCTCTATTCCACTACAAAGTGGTAGAGATATTTTTTGTCTTCATGCAACAATTAGTTTCATATTTATTCATTCAAGCAGTAGCAGAATTTCAAGGAAATTCTACACAAGGGACAATTAATCTATATTTTCACTTATATCTTTTGCAAGTAAAATTCACAACTAAATTTTCATCCAAAGTGTTTAGGTTACTAGCAAGTGGTATCATAACATATCTCAACATTGCAAGGCATAAATCATATTATTCAATAAGTTTGAGACTTGAGATACAAAAAGCTTCCCAACTTATGCAAGCAAGAAAACTGCTGATTTTTAGTTCTAAATCTATCCAACTAGAACAAAATTATGCCATTTTCAACACCCTCTAGTCAAAGTTATTTCTGGCCTCATTCAACTCAATTAAGAATATGTCAATCTCATTGAGATTTCTTCTTCATTTCATGCTTCTAAGTTACATATTTATGCAACCTAATATATCATTTATGTTAAGTGATTATTCATTAAAAATTATTTAGTCCGTCCAGTGCATCTACCTAATTTTCTGATCAGTTTCTGGGAAGACTCTATCACACATTTGCAACAGAAAATAGAAGACTATTTTAGTATCTAGTGTTATAAAACTCTAATCTGGAAAAAGTAGTTTGGGTTGTTTCCCTAAAAATATTTACAAAATTTTCAATCCCAAAGCCATTTCAGGGAGAAATTTAGTATTCTTTTTGGAAAATTTGAATGCAACTAAAAGAAATTATTCTTGTTTGCTCAAAAGATTCCAACACCAAATATGATTGAATTCACAACACTTAAGATTTGGAAATAATTAAATTTCACTTCACTTTTCCAGGACCATATATGGGTGAAATTACAAACCTGAGATTTGGATTCTAGAAACACTTAAATTTCGCCTCATTTATTAGGATTGCAAGTTCCCTTAGATACAAACATGTAACATTAAGGATCTACTTTGCTTGTTTAAGGACAATGTTTAGTTTATAAATAGTGATACAAGAATCATTGTATACATGCCTGACACAGTTCTTTGGTCACAACTAATGAAACTGAACTCCATCAATAATAATAGACAAGGTAGAATGTAAGAGAGCATCTACTTTTCAACATATACTCTGACAAAAATAAACATCTATATAGTCATATAAAGTTGTCACCACATCAAAGAAGGAATTAAAAACCCAGATAAAAATAGGAACAGGCTTTGATTGTTATGGTTACTCTAAAAAAATGTTAAGCCCAAGGGGTTAGCCCAACTGAATGTCATTAATGTTACTGGGTATTTGGCTGGTTCTATGTTGGAAATCCCTTGGGTGAGGTGCAATAGTCAATGCCAATGGTTTTACCAAGGATGCCATCCATGAATGTGGGGAGACATCCATTGGGATTCCCTAGAGAGTTTTTCTTGGAAAGAATAAAAATAGGATTTCCTAAAGAGAAATTTTGAGATGCATACAATGTACACCTAGTAAAATCAACTCTATAGAGACAAACCATAAAAGAAGGAAAAAAACATATGATTTTACCTATGTTCCCTCGTTTTCCCTCCCGCCCTGTGAAAAGTGAAAATATGATACTCTTAAACTTAAAAGGAAGGATGAAAAAAATAGTGAATTTTGAACCAGTCCTCCTTGTGTGGAAGAAGACTAAAAGAGGGGTGGAAATGCAGCAAGGTTAGAAATGAAACATACCTAGGTTCCATTAATGGATTGAAGAGGTAAAACCTTAACTCACAACTCTATTCAATATCGTTTTCCTTCCCGCCCTGTGAAAAGTGAAAATATGCTACTCGTAAACTTAAAAGAAAGGATGAAAAAAATAGTGAATTTTGAACCAGAGATCTGAGGTGTGTGTACTCCTCCCTATGTGGAAGAAGACTAAAAGTGGGGTGTAAATGTAGTGAAGTTAGAAATGAAACATACATCGACACCATTAATGGATTGAAGATCCAATGGTGGGGGATCTGAGGTGTGTGTACTCCTCCCTGTGTGGAAGAAGACTAAAAGTGGGGTGGAAATTCACCTGGGCGCCATTAATGGATTGAAGATCCAATGGTGGGGTTCGATATCAGTTTGCTATTGGTAAAACCTTAATTCACAACACTCTTCAATCTTGTTTTCCCTCTCGCCCTGTGAAAAGTGAAAATATGCTACTCTTAAACTTAAAAGAAAGGGTGAAAAAAATAGTGAATTTTGAACCAGTCCTCCTTGTGTGGAAGAATACTAAAAGTGGGGTATAAATGCAGTGAGGTTAGAAATGAAACATACCTGGGCGCCATTAATGGATTGAAGATCCAATGGTGGGGTTCGATATTAGTCTGCTACTGGTAAAACCTTAATTCACAACTCTATTCAATCTCAATCTCATTTTCCCTCCTGCCCTGTGAAAAGTGAAAATATGCTACTAGTTTTCCCTCCCTCTGCCTTATGAAAAGTGAAAAATTAATTCACAACTCTCTTCAACTCATTTTCCCTCCCGCCTTGTGAAAAGTGAAAATATCTACTAGTTTTCCCTACACCCTATGAAAATTGAAAATATACTACTTGTTTTAGAAAGTAAATGAAGATTGGAATTAGGAGGGATTTCTTACATCAAAATTAAGGCTGAATTTTTTCAAAAATGTTAAAATTTCCCTCCCTAAAAAACAATAAATACAATATTTATAGAGTATAGAGTAGATGTGTAGGTGTAATGTAAGTATGTAAACAATTCTAAATATGGGCTTAGTTAAAGAATAATAGTAATAATAATAATAAAAGTTAAAAGTATGAGGATGAGTGCAAAAATCTAAATGTTGGCTCAATTAATAATAAAAATAATAAAATTCAATTTGTTATATTTTTATTTTGTTATTAACATGTGAATAGGTTTTGTTACAATACCATGAGCCAATACCATGGCTTATCAATACCTCAAGCCCAAAAATCATAACTTATTTCACAACCAAAATATTTTGTAACAACATGACAAGATTCTTAACCATGGATATTCACCCCCCACTTTATAGTGGATATATTAACTTGTAAAAATTTGGTTTTGTTATAATACCACTGGCCAATACTATGGCTTATCAATACCACATGCTCTAAAAACATAACTTATTTCACAATCAAAATATTTTATAACAATATGAAAATATTCTTAACCATGGATAGTCATCCTCACTTTACCATGGATATTATTAACTTGGAAATAGAGTTTGTTACAATACCATGGCTTATTTCACAATCTAAATATTTTATAACAATATGGCAAGATTCTTAACCATCGATATTCACCCCCACTTTAACCATGGATATTATTAACTTGTAAATAGGCTTTGTTACAATACCATGGGCCAATATCATGCCTTATCAATACCACATGCCCGAAAACCATAACTTATTTCACAATAAAAATATTTTAATTTAATCTAATTTTATAACACTTTTTATTTGAATCTAATAGGAAGAGGGTTGTAATTAGTTTTGAGATATATATAAACCCTCTATCCTCACGACTACTAAAATTATTCCCATATAAATTAAATTAAGGTTTTAATAAAATTATAAATGAGAATACTTTTGTATTTAAAGATGTGAAATTTATATAATACAAATATTAGTAAGAACCAACATAGATCTATCTTAACTAAGGATCGAAGTGATGATAGCAAGAAAAGTGAAGGGAAGAGAGGGGGAGGGAGATAGTGACAAAGATGGAGAGAGAGAGAGAGAGAGAGAGAGAGAGAGAGAGAGAGAGAGAGAGAGATGGGGGGAGACAGAGAGAAGGAGGTAGGAAGAGAGAGAGGGGAGAGAGAGAAGAAGAGAGTGGGGGAGAGAGATATGGAGTTGGAGGGGGAGAGAGAGGGAGGAAAGAACTAAGGCATAGGGAGATAGAGGTGGAGAGAGAGGGAGGAAATAACTAAGGCATATGGAGATAGAGGTGGAGAGAGAGAGGGAGTGACAAGGGATAGATGGATAGAGAGAGAGGGAGAGAAGAGAGGAGGGGAGAGAGAGAATAGGTGGGGATAAAGATAGGGAGAGAAGGGAAAGAGAGAGAGAGGGAGGCACAAAGATGGAGGGGGGAGAGAGAGAGAGCGTGATGGGGGGGACAGAGGGAGGTGAGAGATAAAGGGAGAGAGAGGACTAAGAGAGAGGAGAGAGAGATGAAGTTATATGGGGAGAGAGAGGGAAGAAAGAAGAAAGACATAAAGGGAGAAAGGTAGAGAGAGAGGGAGTGACAAGGGAGTGATGGAGAGAGAAGAGATAGAGGGAAGAGAGAGAGACGGAGAGGAAGAGGGAGGGAGAGAGATATATATGGAGAGAGAGTGTGTATGTTTGGGGGGTGAGATAGAGAGATGGAATAAGAAAGAGACACATAGATACAAATATAGATATTATATAGTATTATATAACCAGCCTAGATCCATCTTAACCTGGATCTACCAAACACCAAAAAAGAGGTTTGCACTTCGAGAGATTGGATCCCTCTTGGCGCTTGATAGATCTGGGTTAATATGGATCTAGGTTGGCTTAATAAGTTTGTAGTTGTATTTGATAAACTAACACTTTTTTTATGGTTGTGTTTGAAAACAATTTTTCCATATTTGGTGTATTTATCATAATAATAATAATTTAATTTTAAGCTTACCTTTTTTATGAAATGATTTTGTTGTTAGTTTATATAGATAGACATGTTATACTTTTGGAATTTGAAAAGGAAACACGTGCTCTTAACTTGGTTGTATTGAAAACATTTAAGTGTAAGAAAGAAACATTCCCTCTTAACTTGGTTGCATTAAAAACATAAGTGTTCTTGTATAATAGGTGGGTGCAAACAAGAGAGAGTATATGGTAAGTGGATTAAATAGTTAAAAACAAATGTTAATTAAGGAGAAAGTTACAAAAATCTAACAAATAGGCTAGGGTTAGGATATTACTGTTTAGGACATCTAAAGTTGAAGGTACATTTTATGGAGGTGTAGTCTAAGCCCTTGGGTGTAGGGCACATATTATGGGTATCTTGGACTTTTGGTGTGTGTTAGTGGTGTCAACTAGTGGTGGAGTGTCCAACCAATGAGTAGACAAAGTTTTTCATTTACAAGGTTGGCATCAATCAAGTATTCTCCCTCTCTACCCAACTCTAAGATGAGGAGTGTGCATAATGGACTTATTATTGTAATAAATCGCAAATATTTGATTATCTTTAAGTTCAAGGGCTTGTAGTGGTTGCCTCAACCTACAAATATTTAAAGGAACTATGTGTTTTTCAATTAAACCCTTGTGGTCAAGGAGTTGCAAAAAAGGAAGGCCTTATGGCTATTTTTAAGGGGTTGTAATGACCCTCGTCTTGTGGTAAATATGTAGATATGATGCTAATGGTTCTGATCTTAGTACATTCACATATATAATGTAAATATTTTCCTATTACCTTGCATTGTGTAAATATGATAAATATTGTGTGGTTACCCTGATGTTCATGTTGAAGTTCCACTTGCATGATTATGGGAAACATTTCTCAATTATCCTTGTGTACATGGGGAAGATCATAATTACTCTATGTGATAAAAACACCTAGTAATATTTTCACATTGAACACTATACAATAAAATTAACCCTAATATCTTAGTGAAGAACAAGTAACTAGCTAGACTCTGGAAGGGTTTTTGGATTGACTGTTAGTGAAACTCATTACAGTTAGGTGTGCCAATGTGTGGTGAGTGTTAGTGAGTGCTAAGGAAACATAAGGGAGCACTAGGTCAAAATGCATGGAAATGAATGAATAAGAGTGTGTGATAAAGAGTGTCAATGAGTTCCAGGTGTGGTAAGAGGGGAGTGACATGGTATGCTAAGTAGCGTTAAGTCATTCTAGCGTGCCAGAGCGACATGCAGGCAATATGTGCTAAGTGCCAAGGTGTGCCAAATAGTGCTAGGAAGTGTTAGGGAGCGTTAGGGAAACACAAGGGAGCACTAGGTGAAAATAATGCATGCAAATGAACGATTAAGAGTTTGTGACAAGAAGTGTCAGTGATTTCAGGGTGTGCTAAGGAGGGAGTGAGAAGGTATGCTAGGCAGTGCTAAGGCATTCTAGAGGCTAGGGAAACATGACAAGATGTGTTAGGTGCTAAGGTGTGCCAATGCATGCCAAGGTGAGTTATGGAGTGTCAGGGAAAAACAAGGGAGCACTAGTTTCAAATGCATGGAAATGAATGAATAAGAGTGCATGACACAGATTGTCAGCGAATTCTAGGTGTGCTAAGGAGGGAGTGATAAGGTATGCTAGGTAGTTCCAAGGAATACTAGAGTGCCAGGGTGACATGCCAAGATGTGCCAAGTCCTAGGGTGTGCCAATGTGTGTCAGGGAGTGCCATGAGAACACAAGGGAGAACTAGTTAAAATTGCATGGAAATGAATAGATAAGAGTGTGTGATAGGGAGTGTCAGCAAGTTCCAATCGTGTTAAGGAGGGAATGACAAGGGTAGATGCTAGGCAGTGCCAAGGCATGCTAGAGTGTCAGGGCATGTTAGGGAGTGGTAGGGTATGTTAGGGAGTGGAAAATCATGCCAAGGAATGCAGGGGATGATAATGTGTGCCATGTAGTGTCAATGGATTGTTATACGTGCCATATGTTATGGCATGTGAAGATGTAAACTATGTTTCTTAGTTGTTTTATGGGCACTATTGGATGTGAGCCTTGACTTGGTAAACTTGTTAAGTGGGATGAGTTAATATTGGACATGAGAAGCCTATGATGATTTGTAGTCCATTAGGGTAACAAGGCATAGTCTAGTCGTAGTAAATGTAACTTGGTAAAGTTGTTTTAGTCGAGGCAGGACTTGGTTGGGTTCCTAAGTCTAAAATAAAATAAGGGTAGTTATGAGGGAATGATAATTAAGAAGTGCCATGGCATGCCAAGGAATGAAAAGGCGTGTTGAAATATATTAGATAGTGTCAATGCATGGCAAGGAGTGTTTGGGAGTGTCAGAGAATCATAAGGGAGAACTATGTCAAAGTGCATGGAAATGAATGAATAATAGATTATGCCAGGGAATGTCAGTGAATTCTAGGAGTCCCATGGATAAAGTGTGTTAGGAGAAGTTCATATTAGGACTTGTAGGAGGAAAGCCTACAATTGTGATAAGAGGATGGAAAAAGCAGTTTGAGACAAAGGGAGACTTTGGTCTAGGCACAACACTATTTTTTCAATGACTTGGTTGGGTTCCCAAGTCACAAACAAAGTAAGGTTATCTATGAGGGCACGAAAACTAGGGAGTGCCAAGGTGTGCATGGAATTTTAGGAAGTGATAACACATGTTATAAAGTTCCAAGGAATGTTAAGCATGTCAAGACATGCCAAGTGCTAAGGCATGCCAATGTGTGCTAGGTTCTAGGATGTGGCACCAACACATGCTAGGGATTTCCAAGGAAACACAAGGGAGGACTCGTTTCAATTACACATAAATGAATGAATGTGCGTGTGTGATAGGGAGTGTTAACGAGTTATAGGTGTGCTAAGGAGGGAGTGACAATGTATCATAAGCAGTGCCACTAGACGATAGAGTGCTAGGAAATCCTACTAAGATGTGACAAGTGCCATGGTGTGACAATGTGTGCCAAGGAGTGTTAGGGAAACACAAGGGAGCACTAGGTCATAATGCATGGAAATGAAGGAATAAGAATGTGTGGCATGGAGTGTTAGTGAGTTCCAAGTGTGTTAAGGAGGAGTTACAAGGCATTCATGGCAATGCTAAGGAATGCTAGAGTTCTAGGGCGACAAGCAGCCAAGATGTGCCAACGCGTGTAAGGAAGTTTTAGCTGGGAGTTCCAAGGAAACACAAGGGAGAACTATGTCAAAATGAATGGAAATGAACAAATAAGAGTTTGTGATTAGAAGTTTCACTGAGTTCTAGGTGTGCTAAGGGCAAATTGACAAGGTATGCAAGGTAGTGTTAAGGCATGCTAGAGGCTAGGGCAACATGCCAAGATGTCATAGGTGCTAGGGTGTAAAAACACATGTCAAGGAGTGATAAGGAGTGTTAGGGAAACACAAGGGATAACTAGGTAAAAATTCATGGAAATGAATGAATAAGAGTTTGTGACCAAGAGTGTTATCGATGTCTAGGTGTGCTAAGGAGAGAGTGACAAGGTATACTATGCAGTGCCAAGGAATGCTAGTGTTAAGGCGGTAGGCCAAGATGTGTCAGGTGCTAGGGTGAGCTAGGGAGTGTTAGGGGTTGTGAAGGAAACATAAGGAAGCGCTAGTTCAAAATTCATGGAAATTAACGAATAAGAGCGTGTGAGAGGAAGTTACAATGAGTGTAGGTGTGTTAAGGAGGGAGTCACAAGGTTATATGCTAGGCAATGCCAAGATATGCTAAACTACCAAGGCATGTCAGGAAGTGCCACGGTGTGCTAGTGAGTGTCAAAGGATGCCAAGGAATGTAGGGGATGTTAACACATGCCACATAGTGCCAAGGCATTCTAAGACATGTCAGGTGCTATGGCATGTCAAGATGTAAATTGTGTTGCTTAATTGTTTCAGACCAAGGTTGGATGTGATGAGCCTTGTCTTGGTAACTTGTTAAGTGGGATGAGTGAGATTGTACATGAGTACCCTAAGATGAGTTACAAGTAGTTGTTCAGTGAACAAGGCATATGTTGAATTTCCATGACACATGAGAACCCAGGTTTGGCCATAGAATTTTTTATGCGAACGCACTCAAGTGCCACAACACATCTACTATGCAGAACAAAATCTGCCATGAAAGAAAAAGTAATGGATTGAATGCACATAGTTTAGGGTATGCACATCTTCATATGTTAATGCTTATTATTGTGATATACAATAGCCATTTATATATCTGGTGTAAGACTCCTCTAGATATTTCTATCCAACAACAACATCTTTGTGGTAAAAGGTGTACTGTTAGAGGTTGCTCCATCAAAAATAGCAACCAAAAGGGACCTTACTATGCACACAGATGAAGAATTAATAATATTGTTATCTATGAGTACTGATGTGGAGGTATGGGACAAAATTACACAGGCAGCGAACCTTTTTGTTTAACCAATCAAGATCTAAAAAGGAAAATGTATTGTTATATATACATGTGTGATAGTATTTGGAGAAATGCCAACCTAACCCACAAATTTGTTGACATTTTGTTGGAGCTAACCTATAATTGTCCTAAATTTAATAAACATGTAAAATAGGACTGAATTTTCTATACAAAATATAGATTGATAAGAACATGGCCAAATTGTGAAAGTGTAAAAATTGGTATGGTTTAAAGGGACCTTTGAAAATTATTAAATGTGGTAATGAAGGTTGAGCCTCCTTCTAGAACCCCTTTAGGCATCCATCTTATGAATTGGTATAGGATGCAACACTTCAGAATAATTTTTGTAGCAGTGATGTCAACAGTTGTATAATGACATGGGGTTGGAGTTGGCCTGTCAAAGCTCATTGGTCTACTTTGGAACTTCTCTAGGGTGATTCCTTAGATGATTTGGAGTACAAGGGCATGATTTGATATTTAGTTTGCATTGAAGAAGCTTTTTAGACTAGATACTATAGAAAAACCCTTTGTTCTAAATAGGGAAGCACATGCCACTGAAGAAAGTAACAACAAGTACACATATTTGAAACTCAAATCACATCACTATTTAATACTCTTTGAAACAAGAAATAACTAAAAATTTCAAACACTACTATTCACTTTTCCTTTAGTCTAGAAGGTACAATGAATCTGGAAACATGTACAATAATGTCTCAATTTTCTTAACTCCTAATCCTAATGCACCTTCCTTGCATGGATAGATAAGACAATTAAATTCTGTCACTAGTGAATATGATATGAGATATGCAGACATGCTTCCTTAGCTAAGGCTGAGAATTAATAACTAGCGAAGTGCTCCTTTTAACTGTGCATGAAAAAAGTAAATAAAGCAAAGAGTTTCGCTACTCTAGGTGCCAGAAACGAATCCACTGCCTAAGGTAAGTGCTTTGCCCAGAACAAGATATTACGGACTCAAAAAATTTGTTGCTTCCTTCAAGACAGGTGTATGCCAAACAGAACTAAGCTATCATGCACTATCCTCCAAATTCATTCACCTTTAACAGAATTCCTGTGCCCAGAAAAAGACAAGAGACCAATATCCAACAGAATTCGTTGACCAACCAGAGACCCTTGTGCTCAAACAATGAGATAATAAGGGAATGTCAACTAGGGTGGAATATTTCACCACTAAAACTGACAAGAGATAGAAGGGGTCAAAAACTATCAGACTTAATGCTCAAGAACAAATGAATTAGTCCACACTTAGTGATCCAAAATGAATTCAATCCTTCTTTATTTATAGATTTTGTTGAGGGGTTTCATATTCTTAAGTGATTGAGTAAACCTTACTCCAAACCCCAAATTTGGGTTTTTTAAGCCAAGTTTCCCCAAAAATTGCCCAACAATGGGTATTTTTGGGGTTTTCCCCTTTATGGAGGGCTATATTCTACGGGGATGGATAGGATATTACGTCCCATTCATCCTCAATTTTGTAGAGGATGTTACATGGCACCTAATAAAATAAACAATGCTTTAGTTTAGGAGGTAATAACTAAATGCTTATTTCTTTCCACATAGGACATACATCTTGCAAAAATGATCATGGGATACAAATACTACAAAAGGCCTAGATCTTACTAGCATTGTCATAGTCCAAGAATAAAAACCCTTTCAAGTGAAACAAGGTCAGTACCACATACTACAAGCACAAATGACAAATTCAAAAACAATAGACTTATTCAATGAAAGAATGACGAATCATATTAGCGCACTTTAAATTTAATAGCTCTTGAGTTGCAGTGTCAATCAAAACTTCTCAGGTTGGATCATAATTAAGTACTCAATGTTGTTTTGGGTCCCATTTGGGGAAAAGGAGGAGCTCTTAGTGACAATGAGATGATTAGGCTTTTAAGAAGGGAGCTCTGCTATACTTTTCAACATACATGCCATTCATTCTTGTGGAGGAGATATAGAGGAGCCTTTAATAAGGACCTTTCCAAGATCAATTTGGAGGAAAACCCATTTTCAAAGATTAAACATAGTTCTAGATTCAAACAAGAATAGTCATTTTTCAAAACAATTATTAATTCCCAAGAAATTGGAGCCAAGCTGACATGTTGACCATTTATTCTTCTACTGGACAAGGAAGCATTTATGAAAATTCCTTGGCCCTTTGATCCAGTATTTGATGTAAATTTCTTGATTAGAAATGTAATAAGAGATGCAATTTATATTAAGGAAAAGGGAAAATTAGAGGGCGAGTTAATAATTATCTCTAAAAAACTCTCAATAGAATCCTAACATATTTGAAATGGAAATGGATAACTCCATTGTTATTTTTTTCTTTAGAAACTTTGCTAATTTCCATGATTGAATCATCTATTCATGCCTTGAAAGAAGCTCACAAATGCTTTTGATATTGGTTGAAGTAAAGAAAATGTGCAAAGTTACACTCACATAG
Organism: Pinus tabuliformis; assembly: GCA_031772625.1. Lineage (NCBI taxonomy): Eukaryota > Viridiplantae > Streptophyta > Pinopsida > Pinales > Pinaceae > Pinus > Pinus tabuliformis. The sequence goes on along the minus strand of CM062814.1, from coordinate 952,106,784 downwards.
AGGTATGGAAAAAAAGTATGTGGAGCTTGTTGTCCCAGATTCCAAACAAAGAATGGAAAAAAGGTGAAAAAAACAAGTCAAAAGTTATGTGTAGCTTTTGTCGTGCAGAGGTAGGTGTTAACTCCACACTCTACAGCGAAGGCTTTGCAGCATAAGTGACACAAAGGTTTTCATGTAGAACTTTGGATTAAAAGGAGTGGAGCTTGATGCTACATGTCCACTATTACCCCAAATTTTGTATGAGTAACAGGGGATAAAAATAATGAGATACGGGAGATACAAATTAGATACTATTGTTATTCAAATTTAATAAAAAATAGTACTATGTCTTCCTCGACATAAAAGAAACATCTTCCATAAAATATTTTCTCCACAAACCCGATTTAAAATGAATCTCTTCCATTGACGCACCCAACCACAAATAGAAACGATGTCGATGGGCCAATTTCAGTTTATAAAATTCACAATTATTTTCAATTGTAATAACTCCTATTTTCAGTTCAGATTTCGGTTACAAGCAGTGAAACAGGACTCGCTGATCAATCACGAGTTGGAATCTGCTCGCTCTCCAAATGATCTGATCTAAATATTTGCGAGTCTAACTCACATTGACCAAGTTGAACTCATGGTCAATGCAATTTTGACTTGAGACTTGCCGATTAAAGCAAATTCCTGCGATTAATTCTAATTTATTCAATTTTTAGCCTTCACTCGACGAGCACGAGTTTTTCAAGTTTAGGTATGCCGCATTGCTAAAAACTAAACGTTAGTCGTTCCAAAATTTATTTCTCATTTCTCAGGCCCAAAACTCATACGTCGAGACCTTCAGTAATCAATCACTACTCACTATTACATAGTCCAAACTCAATATCGGGGAACTACCAAGGTGAGCCTAAGTCCAGACTCCATATCGGGCAGTCGCCAATGTGTGCTCTATCCATACTCCATATCGACCCTTGGGTAGTCACGCGTCACCTTCAGCGTGTGTTACCTTTAGGCTTAGCTGCTTCATTATTCAACAAGCGAGGTACATTAGCACTTGGCTTAAATAATAGGTATATTACTATGTTGAAGTTTCAATGTCGTTTTCAATGGCAAGTTTCAAGTTTCACTATTCAGCAATTGAATGTTAGGTGTATTCCTTTTGTTATGAATTTTCAACCCTATAAATGGGGCTTAAATAGATTTTAAAAATGCACTGAGAAATGGTTTCATACCAACCATCGACCAAGTCATCAAGCATTCCTTCCTTAGTCGATGTCTTGCCGATTTCAAAGGCTTTAACCATGCATTCACAACTTTGGGTATTTTTGTTCTTCGAGAATTTGTTATTGATGTATTGGTTCAGTTGTCTTATGCTAAACGAACTTGCAAATTCAAGATTACAATGCAATATATGTTGATAATATTTCCTTTATGTAGCATTTCCTCATATATACCTAATTGTGTCTCAAGGTCATAATGATATATTAGGTCAAAATATGCTTGTGTTGTTGGACAGACTCCTCTTTGATCCTTAACAAAACCTCATATCCTTTAAAACCAACCCTATTTTTTGCGAAGTTATATATGGCATTTTTAATTTTGATTTTTTATTTTATTTTACAGGAGCCAAATTAAATAGAAGGAACAACTCCAAATCTAAATAGAATCTACAATTTAAACACAAGTCCAAAAAAACAAAAATGTCGAGGGAGAAGGACTTTTCTTGGGCTTATTGTGACAATATTCTTGGAGACCCTAAGCTCCTTTGTAAATTTTGCAAAGCGAAACGTAGTGGAGGCATTTATAGATTCACGTACCACCTTGCACAAATACCCAACCATGATATAGGTCTCTGCAAAAACGTTGACAAAAATGTCAAACACCAGTAAACCTTGGCCATTGATATGTTGAGTCAGCATAATGCAAAGAAAGAAAAGAAAAAAATAGAAATAGGAACTCCTGGAGTTGACAATTTTTCTTCCACTACCCCATTGTCATCTCCCTCTATTGAATCCTCAATACAGTTCCCAAGTTTCCCACACATGCCTCCAAGTCCAAGTCAAACTCAAGGCCAAATGAATCCTCCTACATTCAACATTGGAGGTGGAAACATAAACACCCTTTTTTCTCCCCGCACAAAACTAGGATCCCAACCTACCTTGCATACCACTGGTTGGAAAAAAAATATCCATATTCAGGCAAGGAAAGCCATTGCTAACTTTTGGTACTATTCTGACATACCTTTCCACTGTGCCATAAGTCCTTATTGGAAAGCTACGATTGATGCAGTTGTTGTTGCATGTCCAGGGTTCAAAGCTCATTCAATAGAGAGCATTAGGACAAATTTTCTATTAGAAAGTGTTGAAGATGCCATGCTTGTGCTATCTGAGTTTCGTTCATCATGGGTAGAAACAGGGTGCACGATCATGAGTGATGGATGGACAGATCAGAGGAAAAGAACTTTAATAAATCTCCTTGTATCTTGTCCAGTAGGTACAATGTTTCTCAAATCAGTGGATTCCTCATACAAGGTTAAGACTGCACAACTTATTTGTGAAATGATGGAGGAAGTCGTTCAAGAATTGGGAGAAGAACATGTTGTACAAATTGTCACCGACAACGTAGCTAATTATATGGTTATTGGTAGACTTTTTGAGATTAGGCACCCCACTATTTTTTGGACCTATTGTGTTGCCCATTGTATCGATTTAATGCTTGAGGACATTGGTAAGCATCATTGGGTACATTATTGTCCTAAACACCATGAGAAAATACACTGAAGGTAAAGAAATTGTTTGACCTGCAGTGACTAGATTTGCAACAAATTTCATATCTTTGCAATTTGTGGTTGAGTAAAAGATAAATCTGAAGAGGATGTCCTTGGGACCTGAGTGGATGGCATCTAAACATTCCAAGACCCTTGAAGGCATTGAAGTTGTTGCACTTGTGTTTAATGATGGTTTCTGGAAAGATGTCGAAGAGATTATTGTTGTGATGGAGTCCCTTGTTAGAGTTCTTAGGTACTTCAAGTCTTTTAACTTTTTCATGTTTTAAATTTCATTTCAAGCTTCTTTTTATTTTCAATATTTCATATTAATTTAAATTTGAAAGGTTGAAATTTTAGGATGGTTGATGGTGACAAACTCACTATGGGTTACATTTATGAGGCAATGGATCTCACAAAGGAGGCCATCAAAAGAAGATATGGGGATGAGGAGGCAAAGTATATGCCTCTTTGGGACATTATTGATGCACATTGGGATAGGAAATTGCATTCCCCCTTACATGCTGCTAGGTACTTCTTAAACCCATAATATTTTTATGATAAGAGAAAATTTAATGAGGATGGGGAGGTTCACAGAGGACTTATGACATGCATGGAAAGGTGCTTCCCTGATCCAGAATTTCAAAGTTGTGTCTTTTCCCAACTATAGGATTATAGAGCACCACTTAAATTATTTTCCTACACCAATGTTATATGAGAAAGGTCTAAGGTGTTGCCAGGTACCCTTTGAGGCTTGAAGGCTTTATTAGTTCATTAAATTTGTTTAAACTTTATTTTGTATGTTAAATGTTTTATTAAATTTTTTTGTCTTTTTAAGTTTTTACTATTTAGTATTTAGTACGTCTACTCACAAACCCTTGCCACTTGCTAGGTCTTTGGTGGCAAAACTTTTGTAGTGATACGCTAGATTTGAAGAGATTTTCCATTCGAATCTTAAACCAAGCATGCAGTGCTTCAGGTTGTGAGTGCAACTAGAGCATGTTTGAGAAAATACATTCTAAGAAGCGCAACCGATTGACACAAAAACACTTAAATGACCTTGTATTTTTCCATTACAATCTACAACTTCGCAACAAGAAAATACTAGGTGAGAGCTTGAATTTGAAGGTTTCATAATATGATTTGGAATTTAAAATTTAAACTTTAAAGTTCAAAGTCAAACTTAAAGTCACATTTCAACGTCTCATGATAATGATAGGTTTGGATCATTCACCAATAGACCTTGAAGAGATAAATTTGCAAACTACAAATGTAGCAGATTGGATCCAATTAGAGGAGGCTCCTCTTTTAAGCCTACATGACTTGAAGAACTTTGAGTGTCGTGCAAGCAGAGGAGTGGGAGGAATCACTTCTAGTTCTCACTCTTAAGAGTCTTCGACTCTTAGTTACTGATTTTTTCTAATTAGTATGTAGTGCTTTTTAAACTTTTAGAAGTAGTTGCTTCTAGTTCTATGTAGTCACTAGTTAGGAGTCATGACTCAGTACTTTGGATCATGTTTGGACTCATAACATATATGAGATGCTTATTCATTCATAATATTTTGGAAATCTATTGATATTATGAATTGTTTGGACATGGCTTTACTGAATATCAATGAAAAATGTTTTTCTTTTTAATTCAATATATGTGTATATTTTTATTTATTGAATTCACTGATTTTTTTCTTGATTTTTCCCCAATCTAATTAAAACTCTTAGCTCTTTTCCCTCACTGATTTATTATCTATTCCAAGTTTGGTAACATTGGTTACAAGTTTCATTCTTCACTTATGAGTGCTAAGGTGTGCTAGAGAGTGCCAATGCATGCTGAGGAGTGTTAGGGAGTACTAGGAGAACACAAGGGAGCACTAGGTCAAAATGCATGGAAGTGAATGAATATGAGGGTGTGTTGGGGAGTGTCAATTAGTGCTAGTTGTCATGCCAAGGAGGGAGTGACAAGGTATGCTAAGAACGGGTAAGGCATGCCAACGAATATCAGGGAATGCCAAGAAGTGCTAGAGTGTGCTAGGTAGTTCCGAGGTGTGCTAACATGTGCCAAATAGTGCCAAGGCATTCCAGGTGCTAAGACATGCTAGGATGTGCAAGGTTCCAGAGTATGCCAATATGTGTCAAGGAGTTTCAAGGAAAAAAAAGGAATAGCCAAGCTAAAATGAAAGGAAATGAACACATAAGAGGGTTAATAAGTCGGGACTTTATCTTTTTCAAAAGGGGCATGCTAGGCACACTAATAATACGTTCCAATACATGCCAAGTGCCAATGTGTGCCAAGTGCTAATCTTTGTCAATGCAATATTATGTGAAGGCATTCCAGGGCATGCTAGGGACTACAAGGAATGCCAACACATGATAGGGGAGTGCTATGCTATGCTATGGTATGCCAACATGTGCTTTGGCGTCCTACTCATGGCAAGATGTTCTAGGTGCAAAGATGTTCCAGGTACAAAGATGTTCCAAGACATGCAAGGTGTGCCATGAGTGTTGAGGAGTGCTAGGTCTCTCTCATTAATAGAATTGACAAAGCTTGATTATGTATTAAATAATATAGTTCCTACACACACTAGTGGAACTTTATTTAAAGGAAATTTTCTAGATAATAAACCTAATAGAGATGAATCATGTATTGACTCATAGGAAGATTATATTCTTATGACTTGAGGGAAATGATACACACTAATTACTTCTTAACATATTCACTGGCTATTATAACCACTGTGACCTTGGACAAATAATGAAAAAGACTCCACAACAATGGTCTTAAATCAAAATAATTTGACAAAAAATATAGTAACAAGTACATAGCGTCATCAAAAACTCATTGGAATGATCAATGATGAAAAACATTTTTTGACCATCACCAAAAGTAACCAAAAAGAGCATTGGTGAGGGTCAATAAAAGATCATCACTCGAAGTGTCACCAAAGAGAGAATTAGTGACGGGCCTTTAACGACTCTCACCAATAGTGTCACCAAAGAGAGAATTAATGATGGGAAATTAACGACCCTCACCAAAAGTGTCATTGAAAATGGATTTGGTGACAAACCTTCAAGGACCATCACTATATACACTTACAACAACAATTTTTTAAAGGCTGTCACCATATGTGACATTGGTGATGGACCTTAAATGTCCGTCACAAGCATGAAGCATCATCAAAAACTCATTGGAATGATAAATGATGACGAACATTTATTGACCGTCACCAAAAGTAACCAAAAAGATCATTGGTGACGGTCAATAAAATATCATCAATAGAAGTGTCACCAAAGAGAGAATTAGAAATGGGCCTTTAACGACCCTCAACAAAAGTGTCACCAAAGAGAGAATTAATGACGGGCCTTTAACGACCCTCACCAAAAATGTCATTGAAAATGGCTTTGATGACAAACCATAAAGGATCATCATTGAATACACTTACAACACCACTTTTTTAAAGACCATCACCATATGCGATGCTAGTGACAGACCTTAAAGGTTCGTCACAAGCATTACCCTCACCAATGACCTTTTTTCTCGTAGTTTGAGGTGGTGGACTATGGATTTATTTATGAATCCATTAGGATTTGAGGCTTCTTATAAGCCTTTTCTAAGCTTTATTGGAAAATAATAGTAATTAGTCCATGTATACATTCCAAATCCTATAGTTAAACTTTAATAAATTGACCAATTGTACATGTTTTTACCTTTTAATTTACCTCATATTTGTTGCCTCTGAAATTGATTGCTTGAAGATATGAAGGCAACACTTGTATGCTGCTTAGAATGAATCAGTTATAGAATGTTTCATTGGCTACGAAATATTACCAATCTTAGAAAATTGATCCAAATATTCAAGGAAACTTCTTGTTGTTTATGTTGATAATGTTGACAAGATCTTATTAAAAGAGAAACAAAGTCTTCAAACTGATTAGTTTGAATCAAAAAATTATTTGCAAAAAGGAAAGGAGATATCCAAGTTTCCAAGAGTCTTGGTTTTCAACTAGGATTTCTTGCATATTTTATGCCAACAATGTTGGTTTTCATAACTATATAATTTCTTACTTTTTTCTCTCTTTTTTTTAAGGAAAATAAATCAAATATCATTTGGTGGTAGAGGAGAATAATCCCCTTTTTCCACCAATTTCATCTCATATTTTTTTTGCAAACTTCGAACAAATTATTCTACTGCCAATGCCTCATGATAGAGCTTTAATCAATGCCCATTAACAAGAAAAATGACCTTCTTCATCAATGGTCTTAATCCTTACTTCCCCATTGTCAAAAACAATTTCTATCTCATAAGTTATAACCAATGTGTTCAAAATTTCCCTTGGAAATAGTTAAATTTGGAATCAAAGAGAAAGACCTAATCACTTGGTTTAAGCTTTTTGTCCTTGATAAATTTGCCATGTCATCTTGTCCTTTTTTGTTGGATTATGCTTGTCTTTTGAATGTTATCTTGTTTATTTTCATCTAATTCATTTAGTTGTGCCAATCTTTGCTTTTTGGATTTGGAGAGAACTAGCCCCAATTTTGTTGTTGTCTTGTATGTCTCTACATGGAATTAAATAAGAAGCAAAAATTGTTTCCATAAACAAGCTCATAAGGAATATGTCTAGTGTTACTCCTACATGTACTCTAGTATACCCATAGTGCTTATAGAAGTAGATCTGCCCAATCTCTTCTATGTAGATGTACGGTCTTGGTTAGCATAGCTTCAAGAACCTTATTTGTGGATTCTACTTGTCCATTATTTTATGGATGATATGGAGTGGATTTTTCAATTCCTGATTTTGTATTACTCCATAATATTTTACATGAGATTGGATGTCAATTGAGCACCCTGATTTGTCACAATTTATCTTGGTACACCAAAATGGGTGAAAATATTCTCACACAAAGATGTAACAACAAAATTTTCAGTAGCAAAATTTAGTTGCTTATCCTCTACCCATTTAGTAACATAATTAGTGCAAGCAAGAATGTACATCTTTTTCTTGGATGGAGGATTGATGGGCCGATCAAAATTTAGAGCCCATTTCTCAAAAGGTTCTATTAGTACATATGGTTGTAGATGAATTTCATTAGTCTGGACAAGTTTCCCCATCCTTTGACAACTATCACATCTCTTGACATATTTTTTGGAATCCTTGAAAAGAGAAGGCCAATAATATCCCAAAAGAAGCACTTTATATGCAGTTCATCTATCGGTAAAATTTCCTCCAAAAGGTTCATCATGACATGCGTTAAGTACTCCTCATCTTCTCGAACACATCTTCTATTGATCATATCAACTTCTATTTGATATACTTCTCCTTCTATCCAACAATAAGGTGCATTAGATTTGATAACTCTTTGTCTTTCTTTTGTTAATAGTTGAGGATGAAATTTTCCTATAGCCAAATAATTAGTGATATCTGCAAACCAAGGATTTTTAGTAGATATTGCAAAAAGATATTCATTAGGAAAATTATCTACTACAGGGATTATAGTACTATTATTTTGAATCTTGGAAAGGAAATCAACAATTGTGTTCTCCTTTCCCGACCTATCTAAAATGGTAATATTAAATTCCTACAATAGTAAAATCCATAAAGTAATTATGCTATTAGTTAATTGTTTATTCATAAGATAACTAATAGAAGAATGATCAGTGTGAATAAAAGTATCATATCCAGTAACTTAGTGTCTAAACTTATTGATAGCATGAACAACTACCAGAAACTCCTTTTCTACGACTATATAATTCAACTCTATAGGAGTAAACAAATTCTAGCATAAGGAGTTAAGTCCTTTTATCCTAACATGGCACCTAAAGTTATATCTAAGCCATTAGTAGAAATATGAAATGGAAGGAACCAATTTGACCCTCTTAAAATGGGTGCCTCAAAAACTTTATGTTTCAACAATGAAAAATCTTTTTGACAATCAAAATCCTAATGAATTCACAATCTTTGGTGAGTAATTTCAAAAGTGGTGAAGCAAGCTCTGTGAATTTTTCTATAAACCTTCTATAGTAACCTTTGAATCCCAAAAAAAATTCAATATCCTTTTGCCATTTAGGCACTGAAATTTTGAAATGTTTTCAACCTTTGATGAATCCACTTTGATTCCATAACCTAAAATATGATGTCCCAAAACAAATCCTTCATTAAACATCATAAAGAATTTTTCATTAATTAATGAAATATTATCTTCTTGACACCTAACAAAGAATTTTTCCATTTTTTCTAAATATTCTTCAAAGTATTCTCATATACAATGAAATCATCCATATATACTTCTCCATAATCATGGATCAAGTCAGAAAAAATACCCAATACTTTTCTTTGAAATGTAGTAGGTACATTACAATCCAAAAGAAAGTACTATATAAGCATATGTACCTTATCAACATGTAAAAGTTGGCTTGTCTTGATCTTCAGGTGCAATTTGAATATGATTATATCAATTGAAACCATCAAGAAAAGAGAAGTGTTTCTTCCCTGCTAATGTATCTAAAACTTGATCAATGAAAGGTAATGGAAAATTATCTTTTAAAGTTTCTTTATTCAATTATCTATAATATATGTAAACTCTCCACTTTCCATTTTTATTTGGCACAATAACCATTGGTGAGACCCACTAGCTATTTGGAATTGGATAAATAAAGTTTACATTGATCCATTTTTGTAACTCTTCTTTAACAATCTTCCTCAGATTAGGATTCATCCTTATTTGAGGTTGTCTTATAGGTTTGACATTCTCTTGTATGTGTGTGTATATATATATATATATATATATATATATATAGAGAGAGAGAGAGAGAGAGAGAGAGAGAGAGAGAGAGAGAGGATGCATGCAAGTATTTATATTGATATTTTATGTATTTGTATTCCCATGAAAATGTAGAGGAATATTTTTGTAGCATCTTAATCAATTGTTCCTTTTGAAATTCCTCCAAGTTATTATTGACGTTTAATGTTTTTCCTGGGTTAATTTCTACAAGAGTATTGTGAAAATCTTGCATTGAATTTAATGATATCTTGGATTGTTTGAGATGAAAAGTATTGAATACTAAAATTTTCTTGAAAAAATTGATCTAACATATGCACACAAAGTTTGAGGGTACTGTGGATTTCTACCGTAGGAACCTTACTATCCTTGTGACCAAGATGGATTTTTAGATTGGGGTTGAAAGTTTTTCCAAGTTAGGGGTGTATTCCAACATTTCTAATTTTGTGCATAAGATTAAGATTGTGGATTGGGATCCTACACCATACCTAGTTTATGAGGCTACCAAGGTCTTCTAGGAGAAACATGGAAAAATTGTTCTGGTGTTTGACTTGTTCCAGATTCTTCTTGGTAAACATCTATTACGGTGTTGAATCTGCCAACATGTAAGGGGATCTCCTCAGTAAGAATTCCCAATTAGACCTCAGACTGTTTGGTGTAGGAGCCCCAACAGTGGGTCGTACAGTAATGCCTTGACCACGATGTTGCACAGAGGAAAGTAAGATAACTATGTCAGTAGCAAGGGTGTGACTGTTGTAGTGAGTCAAGGAAGGTGCATGAGAGGTTCTAACATAGGTGGGTTGAGATCAGTGTGCCCCTTGGAAACCTGTAACATTACTCAGATGGGAAGGGAACACACGAGCGAAGATGCATCACAAGCTAGAAAGCAATTCAGTTGGCAATCCAAAGTGATGGTTAAACCAACAACACATCTGCAACAAGATTCATATAATTGCATACAAAACAGTTCATACACAACTATGTAAGTTAAACAACATACATTACTACAACAACTGGAACAATCCAACTACAATAACAACATATGCATGAAAACGTGTTGGCTCTTATTATATAAAGAAGTGTAAGTTCCAATCATACAATACATCCATGTAAACCTGCTAGCCCAAATAGTGGAATGTTACAGCCACATCTGCTTGTTCCTCCAAAGAGATGAACTAGCTCGTGCAGTGGAGAAGCCAAGGTGCATCACAATACTGTCCAATCTCTCTCCAAGATAGTCTTATCAGAAGCTTAGCTGACCAAAAGCCTTTACAATGAGTAATGAGGTTCTATTTATATCAAAGGGTGGGGTGACCCTTGATATTCCCCTTTGTGATAGTTCATCTACCCTCATGACTCTTCATCTACTCTATGACTGTTACATCCAACTATTGACACTTGAACTTCCACTTGATATGACGTTACATTATAATGCACATGTGCTCATGTGAGACAAAATGGCTTAAGTAATCCATGCAACACATCACTGACACTCGGTTCGTTGAGGTGAGACCAACTCTTTGACATGCTTGTGATGGTGAGGTTGGTGAGTTGATGCCAAGCTTGGTCGTCCATGATGGTGTGCATGCACCCCATGGTGACATCTTGCTGAAGTGAGCTCTTACCTATGTTGCATCCAGTGCATTGGTATGGCTCCTTCATACAGCTCGTCTTCTAACATGTGTTGGAAATAATAATGCGAGGGGGGTGAATCAGTATTTACAAATCAATAACTTTTTCATTTCCATAATCAGATTTATATATTCTACTTCAGTGAGGCGAACTTGTGTGTACACGCAATTGTTCTTAAGGAAACCGGCATATATCCAGTGAAGTTATGATTAAGTTAATTCATTATATGTTGATCTTTAATCAGTGCATCGGCAATTTATTTAACATTAAACAGTAACCATGTGCAGTAATAACATAATAAACCATCGCACATAAGCAACACACATGAACACCAAGATTTAAGGTGGAAATCCAATGTGGGTGAAAACCACCTGCTGTTGTCATCTCTGTCTTCTTTTAATAATAAGAAAATATGTTTACAATCTTGTACTGGTGCAGACTCATACTAGTATGCAAACACCCACCTGTAGAAGGCTACAACCTTCTATCGTTATCCAGCTTCTTCTGGAAGGGAGCTACAACCCACTAGTTCTTGTACTAGCCGATATTTTTACTAGTACGTAGGCTCTGACCTACAAAAGGCTACAACCTTCATTCATTCTCCAGCTACTACTGGAAGGGAGCTCCAACCACCTGATCAAATCATCAGCCACTACTAGCAGGAAGCTTTGACTTCCTCACTAAAGGCTCAAACCCTCAGTGTCCTCGAGGGACCATGTTTCATAAATTTTCACACTAGATACTCTTGGTACACAATACTACAATATGAAGGCGATGTTTCATCAAATTTTCACACTGGACCCATTAGTAACATTGAAGCTCAAAAATCAATCATCACTGTAATACAACCATCAAAACCAATCATTAAAACTCAATCATCAATCTCTGACATAACTGAAACCAATCATCAATCTTTGGCATAACTGAAACCAATAATCAATCTCTTAATCAACCATAATTGAATCAATCAATCACTGAAACCTCTGACATATTGAATGAAACAATCACTTAACCTGTGACACCACTGAATCAACCATTCATTCAAACTTAATCAAATTCAACCAATCAATTGGAACAGACAGATCACTGCAACCAGTACACAGATCTGAACCCATAACACTGCATCAAAAGCCAGAACCAACTTTAACCTCAAAAATCATGTGTCAAACTGTATACGCTTCTTCAATGAAGCCAACGTGCATGTATATGCAACTTCCTTTAGCCCAACCTACGTATACCTCTAAAGATATTGAATCATAAACCTCTGAACCACAAACTGTACCAATCAGTGATACTCTGAATATCTACTGTCAATTTACAAAGTTCTAAATAGATAGGAGCAAGGATCACCCTTCTTACTTAATCAATCAATCAATCAGACACAAACTCTTTATGCATTTAGTTTTACTTTCAGATCTAAGAAGACTTCATTGACAGATAATAGTAAAACAACAACACTGATCTGATAGATCAGTCATCCCTGAACATCAAGATTTTCTTTTGCATACGCTACTTGGAAGAGACGAACCAGCGTGTATACACACCTTCATCAAAGTGAACCAACGTATAGATCTGCAAATACTTACTTATAACTTTGCTGCAATTCCAGACTTCAGACATACCCAGATCATCATATATAAGGATAAAACATGTGTTAGCAATTATATCTAGCATATCCATTGTTAGATCACATAATGATAAGTCATTATGATCCTGATCCATCATTAGATCTCATCCATCATCAAACACTCAAGTGCACACTTAGTTCAGATCAAGCAAAGCATCAGAAAACATAACATGCATATTTTCTTTTGATCTAACACTTCATAAGATATTCATTCCTTCTGCATTTAGCACTTTGATCTTCTCCTCCTTATATAGCTTTAGCCTTTCTCAATACCTTGGATCAAACCAACACTCAAAGCCTGTGGTATTCTTAGATGGGATCAAATAACTGTTACTCTGCTCAATATTGTGGGCTAATACTATGGTATTGACCCTTGGTATTCTTTCACCTTAATTTCCTTAATTTTTCATCCCATACGCATTTTTTCTTCTATGAAAGTGCGTGCATATGTATATGCTCTTTTTGTACAATGAACCCGTGTGTACACGCTCTTTTTGTACAGTGAACCCGCGTATACAACTTAAGATACCTGAAAATGTAATTTTTCTTCAACTTCTTGATTCTGAACTGTAATCCTTTGTTCCTTCATCCTATTCTTTTGTACCATTACTTTGTTCCCTCTGAATAGACCTGTTATAATGTGATTTTCCATTGTACATTACTTCTGAACTAATTCCTTTGAACTGCCCTGCATTTTGTCACATCTGTAAACACAATTGTCATGCACTCTGTCACATCTGATATATCTCCTATAGATTCATCTAGTTACGTAGATTCATCTAGTTACCATATACATGTGAATTATTTTGCTACAAGTGGGTTGCGATCAAGTACAACACATGTATCATAATGCCAACAACATGCGCATGGTCTTCTTCGGTGCAGCTGAACCAGAAACACAATGATGCATAGTGTCTGTGCTAATATTCAAGTGTGTGATGGTGGTCATGCACATCAACTTGTTGAATTACATGTTCAACTCCAGTTGGAATTGCTTCTTGTCTTCACCTTGGTGAGTGTGATGAATGGGTTGGATCGCATGTGTGCGCACAATGACATGCAAGTTGTTGAATCCCTTGCATGTGACCAACAACACTGCTCACCATGTCTGCTCCATGCCAGTTGTTGGGATGGATATTTAACATGTACGAGCGTAGTTTCATATGTGAGTGCACGTTGCGCCCACTGTTGTTCCTGTTCCTGCCACAACTCATTCGTCTATCTGTGAAACTTCATGTTCTTCCTTGAGTTGCTACTTCAGCACATGCAACTCCTTCTTTGTTCCATTCTCTTTCTTCACGTGATCTTCATGTCGCTCCGTCACCTCATAGCATGAGTCTCCAAAGTTTCTTTCATCATCAATGGATCTGCTTGAGCTTGCAACTTTGTTCCACCTCTGTGTTGTCAACAACCTTCCTCTTGCATTCGGTATGCTAACTTTAGTTGTTGTTCATGATGCTTCTCGTTGTGATGTTGTTGCTATCATATCTTGATGTTCTTGTCACAAACAACTTGATATCTTCGGGAGTAGGAAATCTCATAGACATTTGATCGACTGCATCTCCAGGTGTGCTATGAACGTTGTCTATGACTCTACTCTCTTGGAAACCATTGTACCTGCACTGTTGAGAGGCAGATGAACACTTGCAATACTTAGATACATGGCAACACTCATGGCAAGAAATCTGTCAGTCGAAAACCAAAATAAACTTGAGAATTGACTTGCAACATACTTGTGTGACTGATCGTGAAGGTTGCATAATTTCGGCCAAGAGGTCGGGAGACTGATTGCCAAGACTGTGCAAGGCACAATCTAGGCTGCTGGGAGACTGACTGGCTGTTGGAACTGCGTAATGCACAGTCAAGTCTGGCTGCTGATTGTTGGAACTGCACAATGTGCAATCTCAGCTGGCAATGATTGCATGCTCGGTGACTGCATTACGCAACTTTCTGGGCCAGCAGTCACTGTCCTTCAAAAATGTGAAAAACAGTCCTAGAGGATAGTTACTGGGTAGAAATGCACATTTCCTGAGAGGAAGAAAAATCCTTCCCTCTCAGGATTGCGCAATGTTGTCTTGGTGAGGCTCTTGGTGAGGCAGAGTTCAGGCCAAGGCTACCTAGACTCGCCGACGGGCAACTGAAAGCAAATGTGCAAGTGAATGCATGGAGACACTAAGTGAAAGCAGAAGTGATAGATTGTGCATGTAAACATTGAATGAAAGATTCAGTAAATAGATCAACATGAATGTGGGTGAAGTGAGTCGTCGAATTGACCGTTCTGCAAAACAGTTTCATGCATGCGACAGAAATGAGATAGCAATGAAAATTGAAACGACGCTATTACAAGCTAGTATGTATCAAAATGATAACAAGCACTCACTAAAATCAGGTAGATAGTGTTCATACGAAGCAAGACACAAAAAGCGCCAGAAATGCAACACAAGTCTTGGAAAGCGGGCTTACCACAAAACATTTGATCTGAGTGTGCCAACAACTCCTAGATGTGATGTGGGATGTCAGAGCTCCAAGGTTGATGTGAGGAATGAGCTCTGCGGCGTTCGATTGATGATTTTTGATAACATTGGGGTTGTGACATGCATGCCACAAATCTAGGGAAAGTGACACTTGGTGGGAGGTTTCTGAAATGATCCTTGCATGTAACCTCCAACTGCTAAAAATAGATCACTAAAACAAGGGATGCCTTTGCAGGCTGCCTTGGGAGAAACAACCCATGCATGCAAGTCAGTTTTTATCGGTCCCGGAGGGAACCGGTCAACTCAGCTGCACATGCAAGAGGTTTTTTGACTGATGGGAGAAAATGCACATTTCTGGCTGGGAGCTGGGATGGCTGCCTAGGATATTTGTGCAATCTCTAGGCAAAGCAACTGACTGCTGCCCAGATTTGCACAAATTTTGGGCTAAGCAGCCATGCTGGGGAAAATTGTGCAATTTTCATTGTGAGTTTTGACTGTCGGAATTACACAATTCTGGAGCCCAGCAAGCTACCAGTTAGGATTGCGCAATTTTTGGAGGGATGGTTGGTTTCCCTCAAGAATTGTGCAATTTCTTGGGGGAGATTCTCAACCTGTAGCTGGACCAAGTTTGGGTAATAAGCCTATGAGGGGAATGCATCACGCTGCGATCAATAGGCTGCCTTTATGCAAGCAAAACACTGAAACTTGTGAACTTGATGAAGTAAGGAAATTGGTTGTGAAGGTTGGAAGGGAGGATCAAAAATAAAGTTAAGAAAAAATTTTGGAGGGTGGTTGTAGTTGCTACAACACTTGGTGACACACTAATAGAACTCCAGCTCTTTGAATGGACCTTGTTTGTGAAAAGCAAGTCTAACACCTTCGGAAGTATTGTTCAGTTCTCAGCTCCTCTTAGTTTCCACACTAGCTTGATTATAATATGTAGCATCTGCCAAGCTCTTGGTTGATTGACACACATTCCAAGACAAGGCAACACAATTGTTTCGATTAGGGTTGAGGGGTATATTGGTGCACAAGTAGTATAGTCTTCAGAGTCTTAGTTTCATCTCTGGTGTTGCTTTGCTACCAGCAGGCCTCGACAGTACCCTGGCAGAGTCACATAGGAACACAAGCATGGCTCCATTGCTAGCGAACCTGTTCATTACCCCGACAGAGTTACTTGCATCACCTCTCTATGCAGGAAGCCTTTCTCTTCTTTTGCCTTATTCATTTTCAAATTTTTTTTTCAAACTTTTTTCACTTTTTCATTTTTTATTTTTATTTTTGCATCTTCGTAACTATGCATAGCACTTATTCATTTCAGAGGTGGAAGAGGGATCCTGACTTATTGAGAGTAGAAGAGGTTTTTTCTGCAGAGAAGTAGTTTATTATACCTCTGGCATGCTTGTTAAGGTTTCCCCCCTCACCTTACTCTACTTGACGAAGCTAACAAGGGTTAACCCAAAAGCAACCAACTAGAGTAGGTGATACTAGTTAGTGCGCAAGCATTGTTTTCACCAAGGTTCACTTCAAACAATACATATTTCCATTGACATATCATGGACTAAAAGTAACAAGTTCTTCATATAGAGATAGGATGATAGATAATGAAGTAGTGATAGTTGCACAAGGCCTCTTGTACTTTACCTAGCTTGTTTCAAGAGTCATACATGGTTTCATGCGAAACTATCCTACGAAACGAAACAAGCGAACTAACAAACAATAAAATAAAAGTAAGGGAAGAAGCAACATCAAAAGAAAAGAAAGTAATCAAACATGTAAGCAGACAAACAACAAAAGAAGCAAGTAAGCAAACAAGCATGCAAGCAAACAACTCAAAATCAAACACTACTCCTACTCCTAAGCTAACAATGCATGGGTCAACTCACGTGAAGTGATACTTCCAATGCAGCCACAGACACATTGATTGACCCATGTTGGTGAAGGCATGGTTCACGAACAAGATAGCTATGTGAACTAGAAAACAAGAAAGATGTAACAATGAAGACAAACACACTCCGAGCTTACAAGTGACCACAAAACAAGGATGAGTGAAAGTGACCACAAAACAAGGATGAGTGAAAGTGAATGACATGCATTCTGTGGAGCTGCCATGATGTTGTGCTACAGCGCATGTAGATGTTGAGTGTATGCATTCTCTTGACCGTCACATGCAATCAAACGTGAGAAAGGTAGGCCACTTGCATTGTGGATGTGTGCTTGTTGTGTAAGATTCCTCCAACGCATGAGCGATGGGATCATGTAGTTCGAGTGGAGGAAGTGAAATCTGGGTGTTTGGTTGATCTTAAATGCAAAGCAGAGAGTGATGAGGAGCCTTGAGTTTTCAACAAATTCCTAACCAAAAGTGAAACCAACCTCAAGAAAGCGAGGGCTTGACATAACCATCAGCTTGGGCTGAAGTGCCTCAACAGTCTGGGGTTTTGACCTCATTGACAAATAGATCATCATAGACCAATTTCTCTGATAGATTAACAATAGTTGAATCAACATCGTGATTGGATGAGGAAGTGAATAGATCACGACAACCAAGATTAGAAAATTTAGGATGTTTGTCGGCATCCTCACGATTTGATGAATCGGGTAGAGGGGTAGATGAGAAGAAAAGATTTTCACCCTCTGCATTTTCAAGAAAGATAAATGATAGATTGAATGAATTTTCCGAGGAATATGTGTCCTCTCCACACTGTAATGATAGGTTGACATCTGAGGTGTCTTGTGAATGATTGGAAGTAGAAACATCCGGAAATGGGTTTTCATAGGGGAAATCAGCAGTGGCAGAATCACAAGGGATTTCATAATGAAGCAGATGAGGTGCGGCTGGAAGGGAATCATCCTTCACCACAGGATCTTCTTTAGATTCCCGCAAACACTTATCATGAATGCTGGCGCAGGTTAGTTGCATAACACCATCTTCGTCGATAGCTTGGTCCTTGTTCACAAAAGGTGAGGATTCCGCAGTGGGAGAACACAAGGCATTATAATTGGGAGGATCAACAAAACACGAGGCTGGAGGTCGAGGGAAAGAGTCCATGTGACAACCCACAGGCTTGCAAGCTAAATCTGCACAAATCTCAAGAGCAGGTGGGGTGGGAGAGTGTGAAAGTTCAACAGAGGCATGTGCATGATCTCCCACATCACTTCACGGTGGTGGAGCTATTTGATGAGGTGAAGGCAGATAATCATTTGTGACAGTGACTGTGCCTGCCTGTGATTACGCAACTCCATCACCAAAGTGTGCTGAGCGAGGTTCGGATATGTGAAGAAGATACTCAAATCTTCCATAAAGAAATTCCCAATCAATTTCATCTTTATGGAATCGATATGCAACATTACAAAAGTGCGTGTAAAACTAATTAACAGATTCATCGGGTGCTTTTTGTAATTTCAAAATTTCTTGATCAAGTGCTTTCCAGTTAAAGTGATTTAAATCATGGTCTATCTCTATGACCAGATGAGCAACAGAATGAATAGATTTTTCAGGCAGTGTGGCACACCAGTGCATTGGGTGCCCTCAAAGCATGTAGATGAACAGTTCGTTGCTCATGTATTCTTCAAAGAATCCATGTCTTTCGCATAAGCCTACAACGATGACCACGTGCCTTACCAAGGCTACGTAGCCTCCACCATCAAATGTTTTATGAGACAAGTTATCCGAGAGAATTTTTGAGATGATGAAATCGTTTCCATAAGACATACATTCCAGAAGAGCAACTCGGTAGTGAGTCATGATAGATGTGTAGAGATTCAAAACAAATGTGAGAATTCAGCTTGTCATCTGGCCCTCCTTCTAGTGCCAAAATGTTGACAGTGTTGGATCAGCCAACATGTAAGGGGATCTCCCCGGTAAGAAGTCCCAATTAGACCTCAGACAGTTTGGTGTAGGAGTCCCAACAGTGGGTTGTATAGTAATGCTTTGACCGTGATGTCACACAGAGGCAAGTAAGATAAGTCTATCAATAGCAAGGGTTTGACCATTGTAGTGAGTCAAGGAAGGTGCATAAGAGGTTCTAACATAGGTGGGTTGAGATGAGTGTGCCCCTTGGCAACCTGAAACAGTACTCGGATGGGAAGGGAACACACGAGTGAAGATGCATCACAAGCTGGAAAGTAAGTTAGCTGGCAATCCAAAGTGATGGTTAAACCAACAACACATTTGCAACAAGATTCATATAATTTCATACAAAACAATTCATACACAACTATGTAAGTTAAACAACATACATTGTTCTGCCTCTGTGTTGTCAACAAACTTCCTCTTGCATTCGTTGCATTCAGTACATTCGGTATGCTGCCTTCAGTTGTTGTTCATGATGTTGCTCGATGTGATGTTGCCGTTGTCATATCTTGATGTCCTTCTCTATGAACAACTTGATATCTTCGTGAGTAGGCAATCTCATCGACATTTGATCGACTGCATCTCCAGGTGTGCTTTGAACGGTGCCTATGACTCTGCTCTCTTGGAAACCATTGTACCTACATTGCTAAGAGGCAGATGAACAACTGCAATACGTGGAGACATGACAACACTCATGGCAAGAAATCTGTCAGTCGAAAACCAAAATGAACTTGAGAACTAACTTGCAACATACGTGTGTGACTGATCGTGAAGGTTGCACAATTTCGGCTAGGAGGTCGGGAGACTGGCTGCCAAGACTGTGCAAGGCACAATCTGGGATGCTGGGAGACTGACTGACTGCTGGAGTTACGCAATGCACAGTCCATTCTGGCTATTGACTATTGGAATTGCATAATGCGCAATCTCAGCTGGCAATGGTTGTAGGCTCAGTGACTGCATTCCGCAATTTTCTGGGCTAGCAGTCAGTGTCTCTCAAAAATGCACAAAAAAGTCCTGGAGGATAGTCCCTGGGCATAAATGCACATTTCCTAAGAGGAGGATAGAGCCTTCCCTCTCAGTATTGTGTAATGTTGTCTTGGTGAGGCTCTTGGTGAGACAAAGTTCGGGCTATTAGAAAATTATATATTATAGAGCAATGGAAGACATAAAATATTGCAGAATTATAAACACAAAAAATGCATAAAACAAGAGAGACACAGATATATGTGGTTCGCCCAGTTTGGGCTACGTCCACGGAGAAATAACCAATCCTTCCGTTTATATTATCCAGCAAACTAAAGAGATACAACCTACAATAGATCTATTGTAATTCCCTCTTCGTTCTCAATCTCCTCTCTCTTCCTCACTCAGAATACAGATATACATAGACGCAATAAAATTCCATCATTATAGCAAGGAGGTTCCTTATAGGGAAAAAAACCCTAAATTAAACATAACATCTACCGTCAGATCTCTACCTAATGAACGACCCAGATTGACTATGAAATTACAACATTTTATAAGGAAATTTTACATCTATTTTTAGCTTTGGGGGCACTACCCCTGATCCCCCGACCATAGGGAGGCTCCCAAAGGTCACAGCCGTCCCCCCTGGACCCCCCCTGTAACGTATTTTACAGGCAGTGTTGTTGCCTCATTACGAACTGGGGTCCAATTCGACAATACCTTTGAATATAGAAGATAATCAGGGTCCACACCCAACATGGGCTAAGGCTGCCCTGACTTGCCGACGGGAAACTGAAAGCAAATGTGGAAGTAAATTCATGGCGACACTAAGTGGAAGTAGAAGTGATTGATCATGCATGTAAACATTGAATGAAAGATTCAATACATAGATTAACATGCATGTGGGTGAAGCGAGTCGCTGAATCGGCGATTGTTCATGTAAAACAGTTTCATGCATGTGACAGCAGTGAGATAGCAATGAAAACTGAAACGGTGCTAGTAAAAGCTAGTATGTATCAAAATGACAACAAGCACTCACTGAAATCAGGTAGACAACGTTAATATGAAACGAAACACAGAAAGTGTCAGAAATGCAACACAAGTCATGGAAAGCAGGCTTACCCCAAAACAACTGAGTTGAGTGTGCCGACAGCTCCTAGATGTGATGTGGGATGTTAGAGCTACAAGGTTGATGTGAGGAATGAGCTCTACGGCATCCGGTTGATGAGTTTTGATAACATTGAGCTTGTGACGCGCATGCCACAAATCTAGGGAAAGCGACACTTGGTGGGAGGTTTCTGAAATGATCCTTGCATGTAACCTCCAACTGCTAAAAATAGATCCCTAAAACAAGGGATTCCTTTGCATGCTGACTTGGGAGAAACATCCCATGCATGCAAGTCAGTTTTGCTCGGTCCCGGAGGGAACCGGTCAACTCAGATGCACATGCAAGAGGTTGTTCGACTGCTAGGAGAAAATGAGCATTTCTGGCTGGGAGATGGGCTAGTTACCCATGAGATTTGTGCAATTTCTGGGCAGATCAGCTAACTACTACCAAGATTTGCACAAATTCTGGGCTGAGCAGCCCTGCTAGGGAAAATTGCGCAATTTTCATTGTGAGTGTTGACTGCTAGAATTGCGCATTTCTGCTACCCAGTAGGTTTCTAGTCTGAAAGGAAGGTTGGTTGCCCTCCAGAATTACGCAATTTCTTAGGGGAGCTTCTCAGCCTACAGCTGGACCAAGTCTGGGTAATCACCTTTAAGGGGAATGCATCGAGTTGTGATCGATAGGCTACCTTTGTGCAAGAAAAACACTAAAACTTGTGAACTTAACAAAGTAAGGCAAGCTACTGTGAAGGTTGGATGGGAGGCTCCAAAATGAAGCTAAGGAAAAATTTTGAAGGGTGGTTGTAGCCGCTACAAGAACATCCTTTAATCCTAGTATTGAAGGAAAATCTTTTGTAGCATATGTTTATGCACAAATCACACAAATTTCAATGTTGTCAAGTAGACATTCTCATAATGCATGTTTCTTTCTACATTAGGAAAAAATATAGATAGAGAAGCATTCTGATCTTTTTGCTCGTTTTGTGTTCTTATCATATCAATTTTTTCACTAAGATTACCAAGGATATTTGTTTTAAATTATCAAGAAAATTAGAAAGTTCTCTGCAACTTACTGTTCTCGATGCAGATTTACTTACTCTTGACATACTTGAATCTCTAGGATTCTTGACATATTTTTTCTTTCCTCTTGATATATGTTTTCATATATGTGGTTAAGGAGATTAATCCATTCATCCCTTATAGCTCTAAGTAAGAGAGTTTTTAATGTATCAAGTCCTAGATTATGTAATTTTTCTCTATTAACATTATATGCAAATCTCTCTACTAAACCCTCAAGGATTTCATCTTCTTTTTGAGTCATGTTAAAAGCTTCTTCTCTAAGATCATGATGTATACATTAATCCTTATATTTTCTAAAAATAATCTTTTCATATCACCCCATGACCTTACAAATTTAGTTCCTAAATAAACCATTTGAGAGCCCCATCTTTCAATGTGGCTAGAAACAATTTCAACTTTTAAGTATCAAGCAAATAATCATGAGATCTACGTAATACTTCGAATTCAAAAATAAACGTTTTTGGATCCTCTGTCCCCACACCATGGAATTTAGGAAGAATATGAGGAGATGTTTTTCATGGTAACAATAGTGTCAATATCTTGGATAGGAAATCCAAAGGGATATTCTTTTTTATTATCATATCCATCATTTCATCTTCCACCTATTCCACCTATACCACCTCTACCACCTCTAAGAGGAGGATTTCTTCCTCCTATTCCACCTTTAAATGGTGGTATTTCTTCTCCTCCTATCAATGGGTGACCATCATGTAATGTTTCTCCTTCTCCTTATGCCATCATTGATTCTTCAGAACTTATGCAAGGTTCTTCAAGTGGATTGTCTTCCTCTAGATCTTCTACCAATGGTTATTCAATGAAATATTCTTCTTCTTCTTCTTCACTAGTTACTTATAATTATTATCCAATAAGTTTGTTCACCTATTGAACAAAGGAAGATGACTCCCTCAGTTGAAGATGTAGTTTCTTCTACCACTGCTTCTATAGATGAAGTTGGTCCTTCTCTAGGTAAAATATCTGATATTTATACTTGAAGAATTCTTATTCTACTTGAAAAAGATGGAATTTGTGATATGGATGGTGATGTGGATCTTGTTTCACCACATATTCTAGTGTGGGTGGTTGGTGAGGATGGAATTATAGTGTGTCCTATAATAAATCTACTCATAGAATATCTTTCCCTATACATTCTCTCTACAATGAATTTTAATTTTATGCATCTAAAAATTAATGCAACTAAGAATGAGATGCAATGCAATAGCTCTGGTTAGGAAGAAACCCACAATCATGATATGTAGTTTCTTACCTCTCATCTTACACTCCTCCTAATCAGAGTTGTGTAAAATAAAAATACATTCTAAATTGAAAGTAAATGCCTATATATAGTTCCTCGACAATGGCGCCAAAAATGTAGGGTAATTTAATTGTTAATTAAACTACTTCATTAAAATGACAATTCAAGTGTGTACACTTGTGAATTACACTTGCACAATATATCCTATGAAATTAAACTTCAATTCAAAAAGGAAATCTAGCCTAATAAAAGGAACTACAAGACTGAAATTACAATAAAATTCCACTCATGAAGTGATATGCAAAAAGAGCACACACACATTCTTATAAAAAACATTAAAAGAAGAAACCAAATTTATTCTATGAATGAAATAAGATTTATTCGAAGGAAAGAAATATATCTTGAGAAAAATAATTCTAAACTAGAAAGTGATTAAATTTTAAGCTATGGAAAATGAAAACGTAACTTCCAATTTATGAAAAAAAAAAATGTAAATCTATACTATGAAAAACAATTAAACTCTATGTTATGAAAGACACTCAAATCTATTCTACAAAAGTATTTCAAACCTATTCTAAACTCTATTTTATGAAAGCATTAAAAATCTATTCTAAACTTTATTATATTAAAGCTCTTGAATTCTATTCTAATAGACTTACTCTATGAAAGCATGCAAAATCTATTCTACAAAAGATCAATTGAAAACTATGCTATCAAACTCTATTCTAGGAAAGCATTTAAACTTTGTTCTAAGGAAGCATTTGAACTCTACTCTAAGGAAAATAAATATATAATTATCCTATGAAAATACGAAGATGTTATTCTAGGAAAGACCAATTTGAAATGACAATTACTTATGCAATCAAAGTAAACTAAGCTTGTGAAAGACTGGTGTGTGTACATAATTCATATTTCATTCATGTCTCCGCAATAACTCATATCTTATCTGTAAATTTGAGACTAAAACAAATGCAGAAGTAAAAGACTACTAGCAATGAGTGATTAACAAATGTTTTTTATTGTTTTTCAAAGGTTTATTCAAGTGCTTGCATTGATAAAAGAACTAGAAATAAATGAGTAAATACATAGAAAAAATAAACAAAGAATAACATAGAATTAAACAAAATACTAAAAGAAATCTTGCAGAAAGTAAATGTAAGGAAGCTAATCTACACTCATACTCAACAGGGGGGCCTCCTAAGGCACATGTCAATATGGAAAACTCAACAAATTTTCTTATCAAACATGGACTCTTTTTTGAAGGTGCAACCATAATATAAAATTGTATTAGCAGAGAAGTGCATATACAGTGAAAATAATGTCACTTGAATTAAAGAATAATAACAACATCTTAGCATATGGTTCACTTCTCAATGAATAATTTTATAATATTTTAAAATAACAACCCAGAGAAACTAATTGTCAGAAGCTAGAACTACAAATTGACATCTCAATCTTTGATCTCTATTGGAACTCAAATTCACATGATTCCCTATCAAGGAAGCGAATCATGTGAGAAACACATCATCATCCTTGAGATCCTTCATTCCTTTGTGATCACGCTTGCTTGATACTCTATTCTAGTGCTAAGAATATGCCATGTCGCAGTTTTACCAAAGGTTTGACTTTGATGTTACGTTCAACCTATGAACTTCCATTTATGCCTAAAAGGTGGATAACGATATAGGCACAATTTGGCATCTTCCCATGTGCTTTGGCGTAACTGTCTTCCATGAGATATATTCAAACATTAGATTCAGCTGCAGAATATTAGTGAGGTTGTGGAATGTGTCAAATTTTGTAACTCATTCATATTAAGTCGAATTAACAAACTAAAACATATAAAATTGAGAGAATACTAGACCTTTACCTTATTGCTTATTTATGTATCTTTGATGGCTTTTTATTTCAAAATAGTAGTGTAGTGATGTAAGGATAAGTGGTAAATGAGTGAAAAGTAAGGTAAACATTTGTAGAAAATATGCAATTCATGTGGCCCGACACTGGGCCTACATTTGACCATCTAGTAAGCTAAGGATTTTAGTCAAATATCCTCGCTCGACAGGATTCATGGCCAGAAATTTGGACTCCTTTTTCTACATGAATGGTGGAATTCTTAGTGTGGCCCTTAAAGAATCACCCTATCTCTGTTCGAGAACTCACGAAGGGATGGGTTTATCTGATTTTCCAAGATGAAGCAAATGTTAAATTAATTGAAAGTGGGGTTTTAAATATTGATTCTTCCCTAGCCATTTTCAAGCAGTGGACTCCCCACTTTGATGTTAGGCATGAGAAGACCAAATCTATTCTAGTATGAATATGCATTCCTGGTCTCCCATCCCACTTGTGGAATGAGTAGTTTTTCTATCATATTGGTAATCAGTTGGGTTCCTATTTGGAGCACAACTCATCATATCTATATTCTGGTGATACTTAGATGGCCCATAGTTTTGTCAATGTGGATATTAGAGGTGGGTTTCCTAGTGTTATGGATATTGGGCCTGGGATGAATCCAGTCTTACTTGATTATGAGGGTATACCATTTTGAAATTGGAATTATCACCAACATTGTCACAATATGAAAGAAATGTTGCCTTCCTATGAATAAGAAAGTTCATCGGCCATAAGGTGCTCACACGGGGATGGTTTGGGTTTGGCATCCTATTCCATAGAATATTCTTCCTTGGCCTCATGTTCAATTTCTCTTGATGTTTCTACTAAGTACCACACATCAATTATGGTGTCTAAAGGATTGCATCACGGGTCCATTTCTCATGTTCCCCTACCTCTCGATGATGAAGTTGTTGTGTCATGCCCTTCCTCTTATGTTTCAAATTCCTATTATTTTGATGTTGTTTCTTCTATTTCTCTATGTATTGTACATTTCTCTCTGTCCTTAGGAATCTCCACGAAGTTGTATCTTCTCCTTTGTCTCTAAAGCCTCCCTCTCATCCGGACCTAAATTTGTGCCCTTTTTCCTTTGCCCCTGGTGACTTATCCTCCCCATCATTGTATTCCTCTTTTATCCCATCAGAGAGACACCTATCATTCTATGTGCTTTATAACTTGCATTATTTTTTAGTGATCCCTCAGATGGGGGGAATTTCATGGGGTTTGGGGCAACTTCCTCTTTAAGCTAACAGAAGCCAATGTCGTGGTTGCAAATAATCTATTTCTATTGCACAAGAGAAAGAAAAATTTGACCTCGGTATAGGTAAACAACAACCCATTCAAGGGGCCCTTAGAGAAATCCTAGCCCCGATGGTCTCCCGTTAATGAGAATTATGTCTTTTAATTGTAAGGGTTTGGCTTGTCCCTCAAAAAAATAAGCTTTGAAAATCCTCATGGAAGTTTCCTCACCAAATATATTTTTTCTCTAGGAGACTCTTGGTAATAGTGAGTCTATTTCTTCTTTCCTTGAATGTTTATTGAAGGTTGGTCCTTCTTAGATGTGGATGCATTGGGCCATTCATGGGGCCTTGTCATGGGTTGGGTCCCATAGAAAGTTTATTTACAGCCATTTGGGGCTCAAATTCAATCATGGGTTTGGAGCTTCCCCTTTGGTTCTAGGACAATTTATTTCCTCTTTAAATATATATGGTCCCACATAGAACCGCCCTAAATTCTAGGGTACCACTTTGATAATTCTTTTCCCCTTTGAAATAATGTAATTTTTGGTGGTGATCTTAATTTCTCCCTTGGCCGTGTTGAATCTTGGGGCCTCCAGGGCCATCCTAACCCTCAAGTGGACTTCATTAGAAGGCAGCTTTCCTGAAATATTATAGTGGATGTTGAGCCTACAAAGCTTTCTCCTACTTGGTGGAACAGATGTTCTAGGGATGATTGGATCGACAAAAATATCAATATGTTTCTTATTGCTACATATTTACTTGATTCTCTCCCTATGGTTAAACAATCAGTGGAAGAAGGTGGCATCTTAGACCACTCACCTATATTATTTGATATTAATGGTTTCCCTAAGAAGTGGGCAAGCTAGTCAAATTAAACTTTTCCTAGTTATGCGACGAGGAATTCATCTCTCTAATAAAGTATAATTATTTCTGATTGTTAAAGGCCATAGTTGTAGCCCAGTTTGAATCAAATCTTAAAAGGACCAAACAAAATATTAAGGAGTGAGCAAAGAGAAAAAAATATTTTGGAGGTCCAATAACTTGAAGTGACTGAAACGGAGTTGGAAGTTATTTCTTCCACTAACAGGGAGGATTTTTCTTTATCGAACTATTTTTCCCTTTGAAGGTCCCTGGAAAGTAGAAGGTTTGGCCTCTTAAAATCCAAAGAGGAGGAATGGAATTAAGAAGTAAATATATTTGGATAAAAAGTGGGGATTAAAATACAAAGTTTTTCCAAGCATTTTCAAAGGGCGGAAAAATAATGAAGACCATAAGGAGTCTACAGGACGACCAAGGTTATGAGATCTCTTCTTTTAATGGTTTGACAAATATGGGTAAAAAAAATTTGAGGACCAATTTAAATCTCCTTAGGTTTCATCTATTGCAGAAGTAATCCAAATAGCCCAGTTGTTATTGCAAATGTGTAGGTTTTAACCCCATACAGAAATTACCTACATCCGAATTCTAAAACATAGAAAATAAACAACACATAAAACACATATACACAGAGATTTTTCCCTGGATCCCAAAACCGGGACTACCAGCTTGATTTTTCATTATGTTCCTTTGAATATTACAATACATATTTATACATGCCGAAGCATCTAATGCCATGGACTGAAAAACCATCGTGTGCAAAACCATGGACCGAAAACCATCGCGTCCAAAACCATGTGCGAAAATCATGCACAAAACCATAGGTAGGTCTGCCCAACCTAATATATGGTCCAAAAACAAAATTTTATGGGGCACTGCCCCAGACCCCATAGAGGGTGGTTACCTACACCCTAAAACCCCCTGTGACCCCCCTGCTATGCAATCGGCGCAATGAAGGGGGGCTCCGCCCCCCCTCTATCCCCCTGGTTAACTACATGGGCTAGTCATGGAAAGAATATAACACAACCCAACATTCTCCCACTTGTTGTTTTCTTTCCATAAGGGGCCACAAGAGAGCTTAGTCATTTATCCAACCTTGCAATGCCCATTGTTCTCTACACCAAGAGAACTTCTCAGAGCTCACAGATTTTGTCAATGCATCTGTAGTATTCTTCAAAGTGTCCACCTTTACCAACAACACCTTTTTGTCTTCTATCATATCCCTCACAAAGTGATACTGAACATCAATCTGCTTTGTCTTTGAATGATATGCAGGGTTCTTTGCCAAGAAAATTGCACTTTGGCTATCACAGTCTATCCTTATAGCTCCCTATACTAACCCCATACTTGAACATAATCCCTGCAACCAAACTAATTCTTTGCTTGCTTGAGTGGCTGCCATGTATTCTTCCTCTGTAGTTGATAGTGCCACTACATATTGTTTCTTACTCATCCAACTGACTGCACCTCCAAATAGTTTAAACACATACCCACTTGTAGATCTTCTCTGATCCAGATCTCCAACCCAGTCTACATCAACAAAGCCACAAATATCCAACACTCTATCTAATCCTGATCTTCCTTGATAGCACAAACCATAATCACTAGTGCCACGCAAATACCTGAAAACTCACTTCACTGTTGTCTAGTGCTCCTTCCCTGGTTTTGACATAAACCTGCTCAATACTCCCACTGCATGTGTAATGTTTGGTCTAGTACAGACCAATCAGGCTACTGACTGCACTTGCATATGGAACACGGGACATGTCCTCTTCCTCTTCTTGTGTCTTGGGACACTATTTAGCAAATAACTTCACACCTATAGGAATAGGAACCTTCACCGGTCTACTATCCTACATATTAAACCTCTGCAGTATTGTCTCGACATACTTCCTTTGGTTTAACTAGAGCTTCATCTTTGCCCGATCTCTTTTAATTTCCATGCCCAAAATATAGTTTGTAGCACCAAAATCTTTCATGTCGAATTTGGAGGAAAATTGGGTCTTCAAATCCTAGATAATTTCTTTATCATTTCCAACCAGCAACATATCATCCACATACAAGACCAGATAAATAACACAGTCACAAATTAATTTAAAATACACATAGTGATATGCTTTTCTTCTGGTGAGGCCAAGTCCCCGTCTCAATGTATTAGATTTCTGATACCACATCCTTGGTGACTGTTTTAACCCATACAGAGACTTCTTTAACTTGCATACCAGTGCTTTCTTACCCTTCACTGCAAAGCCTTCAAGTTGCTTCATGTAGATTTCCTCTTCCATATCCCCGTGAAGAAATGTTGACATCCATCTATTCTACCTCAAAATCAAAAGCAGCAGCAATAGATAAAAGTAATCTAATAGAATTTACCTTGGCAACAGGAGAAAAAATATCACCAAAATCAATTCCCGACACCTGGGAATAACCTTTTTCTACCAACCGAGCTTTGTATTTCTCCACCTTTCCTTCTGCATTTGTCTTCTTCTTGAACACCCATTTGCTGCTAATGGGTTTCCTTCCAGCCATCAACTCCACCAGATCCCAAGCCTCATTTTTGTGCAAAGATGCCATTTAATCAGCCATGGCCTCTTTCCATAGTTTTCCATCCTCTAAATCTACTGCTTCCTTCATAGTTATGGGATCATCGTCAATAATAGATAAAGAAAAATTTGAACAGAAAGCATATGGACTATACCTTTCTGGCTGCCTTCTTTCTCGAATTGATCTTCTCACACCCAAAGTTTGTGGCTCTTCATCTTCGGATTCCTCCTCTGTTGTAGAGTCTGATTCTTCCTCCTTAAGCTCAAACTCTATCTTCTCAGGTTCCTTTGGTTTGACTTCATGTTTAATATCTTTTACCTCTCTGAACACCACATCTTGGTTGTACACAACCTTCCTTGTTACTAGGTTCCAAAGCTTATAACCCTTTAAACAATCCTTATACCTAATAAAGATGCACTTTTTAGGTTTACTATCCAACTTGGTTCATTTCTCCTTTGGAACATGTACATATGCATCACATCCAAATACCCTTAGATGTGAAAGAGAGGGATTCTTACCAGTCCATACCTCTTGTGGACTCTTATCCTCCAATGTTGATGAAGGTGATCTATTGACCTGGTAACATGCTGTCTCCATTGCCTCTGCCCAGAATTCCTATCCTAACCCAGCACCACTGAGCATGTTTCTTTCCCTTTCCATCAATGTCTTGTTCATTCTTTCTGCAACTCCATTTTTCTCAGGTGTGTATGGAGTAGTCTTCTACTGTGCTATACCACACTTCCTACAGAATTCTTCAAATTCCTTACTGCGAAACTCTCCATCGTTATTTGTCCTCAACACCTTTATCTTCTTCTTTGTCTGGTTTTCCACCAAAGCCTTAAATTATTTAAACCTGTCAAAGACTTTAGATTTCTTCTTAAGGAAATATATCCATGTATTCATTGAGAAGTCATCTATAAAGGATACATAGTACACAGACTTACCCAGTGATGGAACCTTCATAGGTCCAAACACATCACTGTGCACAAGTTCTAATATCTGTTTCACCCTCTTACCACCAAAGGGGAAACTCACCTGATTTTTCTTCCCATATACACAATTTTCACAAAAATCAAAATCTAGAGAGCTATTACTTATACATTCTACCATACCTTTACCATGAAGTATTCGAAGGCCCTTCTCTCCAATATTTCCAAGCCTTTGATGCCACAACATGGTCTTCTCTCTAGAGACCACTAGATTTTCTGCTCCACTTTCAGGAACCACAGAACTGTTGTACCCATCAACAACAATGCTACCTTGTAGCTTGTACAGAGTTCCAATTTTAACTCCCTGCATCAATACCAATGCCTCCCGAACCATCTTGTAGGTATCATTCTCGAACACTGTTTTTACACTTGCATCATCCAGCTTGCTTACAGAAATCAGATTTTTGGCTAATGCAGGAATATGCAAAACACCCGGAATTGTTTTAACCCTTCCACCTTGCAACTTCAACTTTACTTTTCCACAAACAATGATTCTAGCCTTCCTGTCATCTCCCAAGAAGACATCACCACCATCATATTTCTCATACTCGCAAAACCACTCTCTATGGGGAGTGAAGTGAAAGGATGCACCTGAGTCAATCAACCATGCCTCATGATCTACATGTGTACTTGAAGAAGCCAAGTACACATCCCCACCTTCATCTGAGGTGGTTTTCACCTCTGCAGAAGGAGCATCATCATATCCCTTTCCTTTATTAGGAGCTTTAGATTTACAGTGCCTTTTGTAGTGCCCTTCCTTTCCACATTTCCAGCACACCACCTTTATAGGGATCTCCCTCTAGATTTAGACCTCCCACTCGATGACTTATTTTTGTTTCTATTCTGGTACCCTCCTCGTACAGAAAAGGCATCACCATTCTGGCTCTCCATATTTTTCTGTCTCATTTCCTCCGTCAGCAAGGATGAGACTATTTCATCAAACTGCAAGGCAGTTGCATTGCTACCTATTGCAATAACCAGACTATCCCACGAATCTGGTAGAGAACACAAAAAACTGATGCACTTATCTTCATCTAAAATTTAAATATCAAAAGATAATAACTGACTTACCACAGCATTAAATGCGTAGATGCTCTGTCACTGAGTCTCCATCTTTCATCCTCAAGTTATACAGCTTTTTCTGTAGGAACAATTTATTCACCAGAGACTTAGATTGGTACAAAGTCCCTAACTAGTCCCATAAAGCCTTCGCCGTAGCTTCCCCTAATACATTCAGCAATATTGAATCTAAGACACACAATCGTATTGTGCTCTTTGCCTTCCGATCCAACTTCTTCCATTCTTCATCAGACACCCCCATTGGTTTAGTACCTAGATCTACCACGATCCACTGATCTTTATCCACCAACAGATCCTCCATATTGAGTTTCCATAACTCAAAACTTTGACCATTAAATTTCTCGATCTCTATCTTTCTACTGCTTGTCATATTCTTTCACCACTAGAATCGATCCCGTAGATCTCCCACTGAACAGGGTCTACCACAGGCCTGAGTGAAACCCCTCAGCAACAAAGGCGTCCCCTTGAAGCCAAAACAGCTCTGAAACCAAATGTAGGTTTTAACCCCATACAGAAATTACCTGCATATGAATTCTAAAACACAGAAAATAAACAATGCGAGAGAATAACACATATACACAGATATTTTTCCCTGGATCCCAAAACCGGGACTATCAGCTTGATTTTTGATTAAGTTCCTTTCAATGTTACAATACATATTTATACATGTTTAAGCACCCAATACCATGGACCGAAAAACCATCGCATCCAAAACCATGGACCAAAAACCATTGTGTCCAAAACCATGGACCGAAAACCATCGCATCCAAAACCATGGACCAACAACCATCGCATCCAAAACCATGTGCAAAAATCATGCACAAAACCATAGGTAGGTCTACCCAACATAATATATGGTCCAAAAAACAAAATTTCCTGGGGCGCCACCCTAGACCCCATAGAGGGGCATTACCTGCACCCCACAAACCCCCTATGACCCCCCCGCTACGCAATCGGCGCAACGAAGGGGGGGCTCCGCCCCCCTTCTAACCCTCTAGTTAACTACGTGCGCTAGTCATGGAAAGAATATAACACAACCCAACAAAATGATTGATGAAGAGGAAAGTAATGCATTAGTGGAGGAAGTTTATATGGATGAGCTTAAATCAATGTTACATAACTTTCAATGGGACAAAATTCCTAGTTAGGACGGTTGGGGTGTGGAATTCCTGGTAAAGAAAGGAGGGTCACATCTACCCTACTTTTAACTCTAATTTCATATCCTTTATTCCTAAATCCAGTCATCCTTCTTCCTTTTCCGACTTCTGGCGTATATCCTTTTAATGTCATATAAAAATTTATTGCTAATATTATTGTCATCAAACTTAAGCTTATCCTTTCCAGATATATTTCTCCTAAATAGTTTTCTTTGCTCAAGGGTTGTCAAATTCATGAGCTCACTGACGTGGCTTAGGAAGGCCTAGGTAGTCTCAAATATCAAAATAAAAAGGGATATATTATTAAAATTGATTTATCCAAACCCTATGATCAGGTAAATTGGATTTACATTATACTTTTACTCATTCATTTGGATTCCTGCCTCGATTTCGTTAACTAGTTATGTATTGTATACAATCTATTTATTTTGTTGTGTTGATCAATGGTTTTGCATTTCCCTTCTTCAATGCTCAACAGGGCCTAAGGAGGGGTTGTCTTTTATCACCTCTTCTATTTCTTCTAATGGGGGAAGGTCCAAGTCGTATTCTTAGTGATGTTAAGAGAAGGTGGATTTTCAAGGGAGTGGTCATTTCCAAGAACGTATCTATTACCCATCTACTTTTTGTGGATGACATCCTTATTTTCTGCAATGGTGATGTTCGTGATTCTTTGATGGTATTGACCTATTTTCACTCTTTGAGCTGCCACAATCATTTCCATTAATGTTCAAAAATCCTCTATAACTCATCAAAATATATTTAAAATGGAAATATGTCACTTATCTGGTGTCCTCCCATATCTTTTTATACCTATGGATATGGGCTTAAAGTATTTGGGTTTTCATCTAAAACCAAATTGTTATGTCAAAGAAGTATGGGCCTGGCTTGTGGCGAAAATGGGTAGTCAACTGAACAATTGGAGCCATAGGCGGCTCTCTAGAGTGGGTCATTCACTGCTTATTAAATCTATATTGGAATCCATTCCCATTTATTGGGATTCATTGGCCTGGATCCATAAATGTATTTTGGAAAAAATCAAGAGTCTACGTTCTTTTTTTCTTTGGTCTAGAAAGAATGAAAAAAGGATATTCCATGGGTCGAGTGGGAGTTGATTACCAAGCCTAAAAAATTGGGTGGATGGTGTTGTATCTTTGTAGATAGTCCTCGCCCAAAGAAACATGCCAAATAATCAATTGTGAGGGGTATTGATTGAAATGGATGATCCAAAGATGTAAATACTTGCATATGCCTATAATTATTTAATTCTTTAGATTAATAAAAGTTTCAGTGTTCCATTATGAGAACATACAATCTTTATAATTTCTTTGAAGGGAGAATGAAGAAGAACTTAGAAGACTAAATAAACTTCTTGAACATCTAACCATCTAAGCTGAGAGGAAATGTACAGATGTAGCTCTATAGTAAACAAAATATGTTTAAGTATAGCATAGAATTAATAATATATTAATTTATGAGTATCTAATTAAACATATTATTTAATTATAACACAGTATATAAAAATAACCCTGCATTAGGGAAGTCGGGGAGAATGATATTCAGTCTTTCCCTTCCCAATGTCCTACACTATCTCAAAAATATGCAGAAATAGATTATGGAAATCACTAGAAAACACTCACAAGTACACAAATGTTGCATAAATGGAAACCAGAATCCTTTGATTATCTTCAAGATGAAAATATTACAACAATATCACTCAAAAATATCCTTCAAGTATCAACCCTTCTTACTTCAAATTACAAAGTACATATAGAGTTTTTTCAAAAATCTCTAACCTATTATAGCTTTTTCATGAAAAAATAAATGTTTATCCAATATAATTTGGATAATCCTAATCAAAATAACTCAAAATAAAGGTCTTCGAACTGATTTTCTAACTCTGCACACTATTCGAGGATGTTAGTTTCAACTGCTAGCTTTAAATCTGCATTCTTCTAATTGTGCTCCTGAATTTTCTGCTACCTTGTTAAATATTGCGAGGAAATATGATTCTTGTTCAACTGATAAGTTCAATGAACTTATCCCACTGATCATCATTTGGGCATGAAAAATTTATCACCTTTCTGTAGGCCTCATCTACCTCAGTATACTTTTCAAAAGTTGGTTTACTGACAAAAAGATGATGAATTTCATGTGAAATAAACAAATCATCAACTATACCTTGAAGAAAACTTTTACCACTAATAATTCCTTTAACTTTAGAAAATTTTGATTTGTCTGCTCCTATATCATGTAGTCCTTTTTTATAGTCTTCCTGCTGAATTAATTGACCATGAGAATCCCTCAATGATGGGAGTCCTTTCTGTTGGAGAACAAAGAACTTTTAATGAAATATCTTAATCTTAACTTATAAATTTTCACATTTGTTCTCAAGTTGCAGCACTAAATTCCTCTTAGCCAATGCTTTCCTCACTTCAAGGACTATATCCATCCTATCTTAAATTCCCATTTCTTCTATCTCCTCCCTTGTTTTTGAATTTAGGACTTTGATGATTATGGTTGCTTCTTCAGGTCTATTATCCATCTCTTCTTTGATATGTTCAAGAGCCCTAGATACAAAGTGTGGATGGTGGTTGATCTCTACAGATAGTATGTGGACCTTGGTGGCTAGGAAAAAATATATTGTTCCTTCTTCTCTAGAATATTGGCTTAGGAATTCGACCAAAGCATGATCAAACATCTCCATTATTTGGTGGGTTGTTCTTAACACATTTGACATCATTGGTAGCGGGATTTCTTAGCAGGTTGGCATGGGTGATATGATTTGCATTGATTAGGATCCATGGCCGAGATATGATTTGATATATAAGTCTCCACCCCCTCTGTTGGGATGGGGTCCCCTGGGTTAGTTTTGGGGCAAAAGCCCAAATTTTGATGTAAAAATATGTAAAGGCTCCGTAAATTGTGGTCATGGAGCGCGTAGCTAGTTAAGAGTAAAAAAGGTTTTTACCCTTCTTTTATGTAACTAGAGTCAGCTTTTGAAGATCTACCAATGGTTCACAGACCATGGGATTGTATAAATAGGTGTGTCTTAGAGAGTCTAAGGAAAGTAATTGAAGTTGTCTATGGGTATGACGGAAAGAGTCTAGAAAGTTAGCGCAGGAGAGTAAGAAGGAAGGATCTGTAGCTAAGTGCGCAGATGCCTAGAGTAGTGTCCACAGTTGAGTGTGTGGATCCCTGCAGTTGAGTGCATAGGAAATTCTTGAGTCTGTAAGCTTAACTGAATATCAATAAAGAATATTGTTGCAGAAATTCCTGTGTTTTACCTATTAACTTTTGTTATGTATGAATGCACTTTATGTTGTGATGAATAATTGTTTTATGAAATAATGATGTATTGATGCCTGACTTTACTTGATCTACATTATTATCTTAATGCAATTAATGTGAAGTGAATACGCGAAGATTATAATGCTTTCTGTTAAAGTTATCAATCACTAAAGTAAATCTGAGCAAATATGGTCTAAGAGTTATCTATGGTGCACGTAAGTAGCTAATTTTCTTGTTTAGGGTCCGCAAAATCTAGTCGTAGACCTTCGCGGAGGTCTAGAGGCTGAATAAAGGAAGTTCCTCGATAAGCCATAAAGTCTTATCGATCTGCGAGAAGGCAGACCTAGGTCACAAAAGGACATCGCACTTATCTCTGGGTGTGGAAACTTGGTTCCGGCATCCCCCCATATTGCTTCAGGTGAGATTTCAGTCCACGCACTACGCATTGATGCCAAAAGAGCCAGTAGTGCAGGGATTTGTTTGGCGCAAATAAATTTGAACCTGGGTCAAGACCCACTAAGCCAACAATTGGTTCTGTTGTCGGGACCGAGATCTGCATAAAAAGATGTGTGATGTCGCATCACTGGAATCTGACCAAGAAGGAAATTGAGAAGTGGTTTGATAGAAGGATCCACAAATTCCCAATGCAAGAAAACAGGAATCCACACTTGAAAAAAGAACAGTGGTTGGATAGATATTTGTACACAAAAATACATGAAATCTTCTATTGCACCTTCCTGATCGAACTATACGAGTGGATCGCTAAATTGGAAGACGGCCAAGGAAGGTGGAGGCTTGACAGTCCGATAGTGTGGACCCCGGAGCTCGTGCAGAGGTTGGAAGCTTCTGAAGATAAGATCATGTGTGCAGTTGATCACTGGCTTGATCAAGTCATCAGAGGATTTGTTATAGAGTTCGTGGTTGATACCTCAGTCAGTTACAACGAAGCAGAGCGACACTTCTTCAAGGGACCGCGAGGTAAGTATTTGAGATCTTTGAATACTTGGATTAAGATGCTCTTGTGTGAAAAGCGGGTTATGCCATTACCTTGATGTTTGGATCTATGTGAAGTGGACGAAGCTTTAGAAATCAAGGAAAAACAGGTCCTGAATATAGTCCATTGATTGGACCTCCTTCAAGTGACAACGAGGGAGCATCACAGGCTTCACCATAGAGCATTGTCTAGTTGATAAGGCAGGGTTTTCTGCGGATACCTCATCCATCCACACCACCTCCACCTTCACCTCCACAACATACACCTTCACCCACACCGCCACCACCACCACCGCTGGTCAACATGTCGAATACGATGAAGTTGCCAGTTTTCAAAGGCTTAGGAAGTGAGGATCTAGATCAGTTTTGGTTTGTTGCAAAGGTTGTGTGGATAGCACAAAAAATTACAGATGATAATATAAAGAAGGCACAGTTAGTCACCACTCTGCAGGACCGCGCACTGACATGGTATGTGAAGTATTGCACTAATAATCCATTGGCGTCGTTGGCAGATACTCAGACTGCTTTGAACAAGGAATTCAGTAAGCCTAAATCTGCCTCGCAGTTGGTAATTGGATTTAAGGAAATCATGATGAGGCCCGGTGAAACGCCATGGGAGCTAGATCAAAGACTGAAGTGCGGGATCCGTGAAGCTAATATGAATCTCACAGATATCCAAAACTGGGATTGGTTTATAGTTGTACTCCTACCCCACTTAAAGATTGCTTTATGACAACAAAAGATAGGAACTCAGGCAGAATCTCTAGAAATCGTGATGAGATTGCACAAGGCACCTATCCAGGATGCTTCTTTGGGAGTTCAAAATATTCATGTAGAGTTGCAGAACTTCTGCTTGGAGTTGCAGAGCTTGAAAAAGGAAAAAGCCGCTGAGCCGGAGGTGAGCGAAGAATTTTGGTGTCTCAAGTGTAAAAACCAGGGACATGATAAAGATCACTGCCCTGTCTTCGCGAATTACATCACGGGAGGGTAGCCTATGCCCCTAAGGCAGGAAGCTCCAGTAGGACCAAGTGTGGGGACCATGCTATGGTGCACTATTTGTCAAGTAGTCAAAAAACATGTAACAGACAGTTGTCATTTGTTGCAAAAGTTTGTATAGACACCACAACAATTTTTCTGCGATTTCTACAAATCGGTGGGCCATTATGAGCGCCACTGTCGAAGTTATTAATTAATGATGGAGAGGACGCCTACGTATCAAATGCAAGCAGAAACTCAGCCTTCGGAGTAGGGCACTAGGGGAACACACATAGGATATCAGGGACACGGATGAGGTCGAGACAGAGGAGGACCTGGTAGGGGTCGGGGGAAGGTCATTTGTTACAATTTCCGAATGCTAGGACACTACGCGCGAGAGTGTACGAATCAGACACGCCTGTCATGTCAATACTGCACTTAGTTTGACCACACAATCAAAGAATGTCCTACGCTGATGGCCAAGATGTAGGAGAAGAAAGTGAAACCTCAGTGTCCTACCTAGAACTTATAGATGATGAGGGTCGAGCCCCGCAAAGAGGGCCCGAATGTGAATATCATACTATGAAGTGGGATCGCAACTAGTAACGATAAGGGAAAGCATCCTCAAGAAGGTCAATGGGTCCACAAGGCTCCAAAAAAGGAGGTTCGGTTTGATCTGGAGCATGTGAAGGAAACTTTCATGGAAGTGAAGAAAATCTTCGTTGAGGCCTCTACATCAGGAAGTCAAGACAAACTGCCTGTAGAGGTTGATCCCTTTGTGCCTACCACCTTCTTGGAGACTTGTATGAAACTACTGCGTGATAGAAAGATTGTTAAAGGGATACAAGAGTTGATAAAAAAATGTGTCAGTAAAAATAACACTTCTGATGGACCCCGCGTAGTTAGAAAGATCGGTAATCATAAGGCAAGAACAGGGTGCGAGATGAGGCTTACCGCACAAATAGGAGACTATGAGATGGACCAGGTTATTTTGGATTTGAGGTCTGACACGAACGTATTTCCTAAACAG
This sequence comes from Pinus tabuliformis, assembly GCA_031772625.1. NCBI lineage: Eukaryota > Viridiplantae > Streptophyta > Pinopsida > Pinales > Pinaceae > Pinus > Pinus tabuliformis. The sequence goes on along the minus strand of CM062814.1, from coordinate 952,067,209 downwards.
ACCTGGGAGAGAATGCGGAGACCTGCGTTGCAGTGGTCTCCGATTCAACTAAGGATGGCAAACCAACAGAAGATTATCCCCATGGTATGATTGTAGGGAGTTACCGTAGATATAGAAGGTGCGAGCGTGCTGGCTGATTTTGAAGTAATAGAGATTGTTGATGATAGCAATCCATACCCCGTGCCCCTGGGAATTGATTGGTCCATTGGTTTATTGACATGAATGGGATCATCAATTTGAAGAAGCGAACAATGTCGTTTGAAAGGAAATCACTCCACGTTGTAGTACCGTTGGACCCTAAAGAAGGACCGCACTATACTGAACCGGTCCATGACTATGAGGAGAGGGATGATGATTTGATAAGATCTATAAAATCATAGTGTGAGATCAAGACTGGGTTAATCTGACATCTGATGAACAAATTGCATGGGACCGCGAAAGTTCCTATACTTCAGATTTAGACGAAGAGTTGGAACATTAGCAAAATAGGCTGCATGAAGTACCCACACTGTGCTACAACATGACGACCAAATCGATGCGTTGTGTGTTTTCAGAGGTAAGAAATTTTCATTATTACGATGGTTTAACTGACGTAAATAAATTTTTGGATGCTTTTGAAATAGAAGTTCTAGAGGATTACCGCTTTCAGGCATTGGACTGGACACTACTCGCTATGCCCACTCAGTGGTGGGGTACGCACAAAGACAACTTTGATGATTGGCACGATTACAGAAGGATGATGAGAACGTGATTTGGTCATCCTAAAGTATGGGTAACTGATAAGTATGATGGGAGGAATGATCTATGCGATCATTTGGCCAAATGGACTAAGGTATATGGAACAAAGCCGCAACCAGAATGGGTGCATTTATTTTGTCACACTCTGGACATAATCCCTATGAATTGGTATTTGGAAACCAAGCTCCACCATGGCACCGTGGAGTGGGATATCTTAAGAGAAGAGTTCGTGAGGACATTCAACTTTGAACATGGGTTTGGAATCATTGATGAGGCATTGCAGGAGGTTAAGGCAATTATCTTTCAAATCCCATAGGATCCTTTGGAATTGGTTCAACCAAATTGGAGCACCCAGTTGCGCCATGCGCTAGAATTCTATAATATGACTGTTGAAGTATAGGATGAGGATCCAAGGAATATTAACATCCCAAAAGTAGAAGGCCACCACGAGGTTGAGGGACCGTAGATAGATAATCTAGACATCACTGCGCCGCTGAAAACTAGGCAAGTAAACATTGGCACAGAGGCAAAGCCAAAGTTTGCGAAGATTGGGGATTACTGGGATGATGCTATAGTAGATAAAGTCATTGAGTTGCTCTGCAAATATCAGGATTTGTTCCCTACAAAATGTTCGGGCCTGAAAGGCATCATAGGCGGTTTGGGAGTGATGAAAATAACTCTGAAACCAGATGTGAAGCCTATTAAGTAGAGGTCATGTCGCCTTAATCCAAAATATAAGGAAAAGGTCCACCTGGAGTTGGATAAGATGCTTGAGGCAGGTATTATTGAACCAGTGGAGGAATCTGATTGGGAGAGCCCAATGGTAGTTCAGGAAAAGAAGCTGAAGGGATAAATAAGGATTTGCGTAGATCTAAAAGAGCTTAGCGATGCCTGCGTTCATGATCCTTTCCTGACACCGTTTACTAGTGAGGTACAGGACAATGTGGGAGAACAGGAAGCCTACTCATTTACTGATGGTTTCTCTAGATACCATTAGATCAAGATCACACTAGAAGACATGAGTAAAACAACCTTCACGATGGAATGGGGGTTTTTTTAGTACATAGTGATGCCTTCAGACTCAAGAATATGTCGGCGATATTCTCTCGCGTAGTCATCGCGACATTCAAAGAATTTACTCACAAATTCTTGGAGGTATATTTTAATGACTGGATAGTGTCTGGGTTAGTCAAGTGCCATGTAGCCAGTCTACGCTTAATGTTGGATACGTGCCGAAGGTATTAGATCGCGCTGAACCTGAAGAAGTGCTTGTTTTGTGTCCCCTTTGGGATTTTGCTGGGTCATGTGGTATGCAAGCAAGGACTCATGGTGGACCCTGCCAAGATCACAGTAATAATCAATTTGGAAGCCCCAAGGAGTTTCAAATAGCTGCGTGCAACACTGGGCCATACCTGGTATTATCGGAAATTCATCAAGGCTTATGCTCAGATTACCGCGCCCATGGAGAAAAATCTAAATAAGGACGCTACATTCTATTGGGATGAAGAATTCCAGTGCAGTCCAGATGTCTTGAAGGAAAAAATGGTCACCACACCAATATTGGTCTTCCCGGATTGGAAGAAGGAATTCCATGTGCATGTTGATGCCTCGTGTATTGCGTTGGGAGCAGTACTGACATAGGTTGGTGAAGGGTAAATGGATCATCCTATAGAATTTGCGAGAAGAAAGTTGTCAAATGCTGAAAAAGAGTTATTCGATGACAGAGTGCGAAGGATTGGCGGTGGTGTATGCGCTCCAAAAATTCAGGCATTACCTGTTGAGCAGACATTTCAAGATGTACAAAAACCATTATGCATTGAAGTTTCTAGTCAATAAGCCTGTGTTGGGGGGGAAATATGCAGATGGTTGCTGTTATTTCAAGAATATGATTTTGAGGTAATTTTGAAGTCAGGAAGGTTGAATGCAAGCCCTGACCATCTGTCGCGCATTGAGATAGGAGAGGAGCCTACTAGTTTGGAGGAAGGCTTGCTTGACCTGCAGCTCTTCGCGGTGTGCGTAGCGGATAATCACTTCAGGGATATTATTTGCTTCCTGACTACAGGGATAGCTCCAAAAGGCTACACCAGTCAGTAGAAAAAAGAGTTGGTAGTGCACGCGGCTGATTTCTCTATAATTGCCGAACATTTGTATAAAATGGGATTGGACAAGATGCTTCAACAATATGTGCATGATTTTGAACAAAATAGTATACTCATTGAAGCTCATGGAGGAGTTCCCGAGATGGCACTATGTAGCACAGGCAATAGCGCAAAAACTTTTGTGCGTTGGGTTGTGGTGGCCGACACTGCATAAAGATTATAAAGCATATTGTAATGCGTGTGATGCATGTCAAAGAACGAGCAGGTCATCATGGAGGGATGAGTTTCCTTTGAATCTTTTAGGGCCTAAATCTACCTCAGGCTGAGAAAGGTAGGATCTATGGTAACATCAAAACATGCTTAACCTTGTAGCTAGCCCTACCAGGTCAGGAGAGGGCTCTCTCCTTGTCACTCTCAGCAAAATATGATCAATGAGGGCTTGAGATGACTAATATGAATACTAATCTTAGGCTAGGTATGTGTGCAAAGAGTTTTATTGAATTTAAAGATGTTTTGTTGGCTCAAATGGAAAGACAAATTTTGGGTCTTGGGAATGAGGCTCAATTTTAAAGAAGTCTCAATGGGGCAAGGTAGGCAAGTGATTTGATACTTCAAATTGAATGAAATGGAGAGATTTAGATAGGTGAGGAGTTGAAGAGGGCAAGAAAACCTCAGGGATCCTCTTCAAATAGCTGAAAACATCAATAACTAAGCAAACCCTAGGTAGAGCACTGCAATTTCAATGGATTCTACCTTTATCCTTGTTTGTTTTAGTTAAGAAGAAGCAAGAGAAATAATGGCATACATAAAACACATATCAAAATTAAAATTATAGAAGGAAACAAAATATCAAAACAAGATGCCACATGAATCCCATAGAGTGTTGCAAACCCTGATCTATTCCTTAGCCAAAACTGCTGAGAAATGTATACAATGAAGCTCCAAGATTTCTCAAAAGTCCAATCATGCTAATGACTGAAAAAACATAAGATATATGAAAACAACAAATTTTCCTAGCCTCTAGGGGTCGAGCTCATGAGTTTAGGATATATTCCAACAAATTCTAAACTGAGAACTAAAAACTGGGTAGTGGAACTGTTGGAAATACTACTGAGAGGGGGGGTGAATCAGTATTATTAAGCCAAATATTTCCTTTTTAAATTCCAGATGATATACGCTACTTCAGTTAATAAAAACCGCGTATATACGCAACTACAAATAAAGAAACCCGCGTATATAAAGCAGACTTATAATTTGATTTATCTTCGAGGAGTCAGTTATTAATCTGTGATTCAGAAGCAAATAAACAGTACCAGAAATAGTGAAACAGAGCAGAAGAAAGTCACACACAAGAACACAAGATATAAGGAGGAAACCCAATGTGAGTGAAAACCCCCTGCTGCAATTCGTCTCTATCTTCTTTTTAATTATAAACTTCTCTTTACAATGTCTTGTACTGGAGCAGACTTTACCAGTACGCAGGCTGCAACCTGCAGAGAGCTACAACTCTCTCTCGTTTTCCAGCTTTCCTAGAAGGGAGCTCCAACCCCCTTAGTACTTGTACTAGCTTGAGATACTAGTACATAGGCTCCTACCTACAGAAGGCTGCAACCTTCTCTTTGTTTTCAGGGACCTCGTTTCAATAATTTTTAGACTGGATCCACAAGTAACATCAATCAAATATCGAGTATTTTTGCATAACCCAAACTCCTTTTCACCAATCAAAAGCTGAAACGAATAAGCACTTCTTTGACCATTGTACCCAGAACACAGTAACTGTAATCAAACACCAATTCTGAACCCAGAACACTGCAGCAATAAAACAGAAGCAGCTAGAACATAAATCAATATATATACGCTACTTCACTGTTCAGCAACCTACGAGTATACGCTTCTGTACCACAACCAACCTGCGTATACGCTTCTTTCATTCACAGAAAAAGCGTGTATACGCACCTGCAATTCACTGAACCTGCGTACAGTTCTATAAGGGATAATTTATTCATTTAAGCATTCAGACATTAGTTAACCCAGATTTATAGATCAAGGGAGCGCCACATATAATAGATCAAAATTATACAGAGATACCAATGTTCAAGCCTTGAGATTTTGATCCATCAATAGCCCTTATCCTTCTTGCGCTTAGGTTCCTCCTTTTTCAGATCTAGATCTGCACCATAACCCGATCACACGTATTCCAGATCTAGCACAATATCAGATATTCAATAATTCAGATGGTACCTTGCCACATGATCTCCTTCCTCTTTTATAGTTATAGGCCTTGCACAATACCATGGTCCAAAACCATAATAAAAAATACCAAGGGCCCAAAAACCCGGGGTCAACACTTCCGACGAGACACAATGATCCACAACCATAGGTTCAAATTCCAAGGACTAACAACCACGGACCAAAAATAAGTTTCCCACCATGTACGCGCTTTTATGTGCATAAAAGTGCGTATATACACATATGCGACTTAGGAACGTATAACCCGCGTGTATACGCGTCTTATGCAAGGTGTACCTGCGTATACAAGATTTCCTTCATTCTGAACACCTGGACTGAGATCTGTCACCAAAGAGAGTTGCCATCAAGGACAACACCTGTACCATAGTGCCATACCTGTGCCAAAATGCCAACAATCTCCCCCTTTGGACTTGATGGCAACCCCAAGATCCTCAAAATCCTTCTCCCCCTTTGTCATCAAGGGAAAAGGGCTGTGCTCCCCTTGAGTACATGCTGATATCTCTACTCTGTTGTGCTGAACTTGCTCCCCCTGACAGTAGGCAAGATCTACAAAAGATGTTCTTCAAGAAGAACCATGACTTATACATCACAAAAGACCTTCCTAGCACCAAAAGACTCAATACATACAACCATTACCCAACTAAGTGGGGATCATCCATCCAACCAAGTGGGGATACATCAGAAATTTACACATGACAACCAAACACATCAATCATCCCAGGCATAGTGGGGAAACCAAAATAGGTCGTTACATGACCTTGATAAAAAAATATATATGACATAGAGACGAAATATCAGGACTATGCAAATCACTAATAACAACTATCAGCAGCATCTGACAATCACTGTATATATCAGCAATCATGTTCTCCTTCTGATCTTCTTTCTGCAGCTGATCCACCTAAACCAAAAATAGCTTGAGTACTAGAACCAAGAGCTTCTAAGATAATGCCAACAATGCATTATTAGAAGATTATTTGCTCCCCTTGAACCTATGCCAGATGGTCTCTGACAGACCCATACCAGATTCTCTTCAACCAGAGTCTGTCCTTGCTGATTTTCTTCAGAACTCCATATATGTGATTGCACCTGCATAAATCGGCGTATGTACGCGGATACCCCTAATCCAACTCGCGTACACCAACTTTTCTTTGGAATAGACAAGCTTCAACAGCAGGATGAAGCATCAATGACTCCCATTTTCTGTCTGAGATATTCAAAATTTTCCCTGGGCAGTGGTTTGGTGAGTATATCAGCAACTTGTTCCTTAGAAGGAACATACTCCAATTTGACCTTTTGTTCCAACACTTGTTCCCGGAGAAAGTGATACTTGATCGGTTGTGCTTGGTCTTTGAATGCATGACTGGGTTCTTTGAAATGCTTATTGCACTTGTATTATCACATAAGATAGAGACAGGTGGAGTACAAGTGATTTGAAAATCTTGCAAGGTTTGCATCATCCAAAGGAGTTGTGTGCAACAAGATGCAGTAGCCACATATTCCACTTCAGTTGTAGATAAAGCAATCGAACTCTGTTTCTTGCTGAACCAAGATACTAATCTGGAACCCATAAAGAATGCACCGCCACTTGCGCTCTTCCTGTCATCCACGCTTCCGGCCCAATCTGCATTTGTGTAAGCATGAAGAGTGAGATCTGTATCTCTAGGATACCATAAGCCATAGTTTTGAGTTCCTTGAAGGTACTTGAAGATTCTCTTGACTGCCTGAAGATGAGTTTCCTTTGGGTTGGCTTGAAACCTTCCAACTATTCCTACTGCATGCATAATATCTGGTCGGGTACCTGTCAAATAAAGCAAACTCCCAATCATGGATCTATAGGTTGGTTGATGCACTGCTGCTGATTCATCATTTGCACTGAGGCTGCATCCTGTAATCATGGGGGTACATACAGGTTTCGAATCTTCCATGCCATATTTCTTCAGGATCTGCTTGAGGTACTTGGTTCGAGACAAGAAGATACCGCCTTCATTTTGTTGGATTTGCAATCCAAGAAAGTATGTCAGTTCTCCAAGCAAGGACATTTCGAATTCTTTCTGCATCACCAAGGCAAATATTTGACTCATATCTTCTTCACTGCTTCCAAAGATAATATCATATACATACACAACAAGTATTAGCAATTTGTTATTTTCAATTTTTATATAGAGATTGCTATCTGTTGATCCTTTTGAGAAACCTTGTTGATGAAGGTATTTGTCCAACCGATAGTACCAAGCCCTTGGAGCTTGTTTAAGCCCATAGAGAGCCTTTTTAAGTCTGCATACAAGATTTGGATCATTTCCAAGGATAAATCCATCTGGTTGCTCAATGTACACTTCTTCTTCTAAGTCTCCATTCAAAAAGGCTGACTTCACGTCCATTTGAAATACTTTGAATTTTTGAAAGCTAGAGAGGGCAAGGAACATTTTGATGGCCTCAAGTCTAGCTACGGGAGCAAAAGTTTCTTCAAAGTCTATTCCTTCCTGTTGAGCATACCCTTTGCAAACAAGCCTGGCCTTGTTTCTAATAACTTCCCCATTTTCATTCATCTTGTTCTTGAAGATCCATTTTGTTCCTATGACATTCTTATCTTTTGGTCTAGGAACCAACTCCCAAGTGTTGTTCTTTTCGATCTACTCAAGTTCTTCATCCATTGCCTTGACCCAGCATTCATCTTTGCATGCCTCTTTTACATTTTGTGGTTCAGTGGAGGAGAGCAATGCCAAATAGCTTGAGGCTTCTGCAATCGTTCTTCTAGTTTGTACACCTGCTTCTTTCTACCCCAAAATCTGAGATTCTGGATGATTCTTCTGCACATACCTGGATGGACTCTTCTATTCTATCCTTATCTATTTCAGTGGTGCCTCTTGAGGTTCTTCTTCATCATCAGTTTGATTTGGAGGGTAGTCTTCATCTTCTTCTATATTTTCATAATTTACTTGCCTAGGAGTGTTTCCTTTTTCATCAACCACAACATCAATGCTGTCAACAATTATTCCAAGTCTTTTATTGTAACATATATATGCTTTGTTGTGGGGAGAATAACCAAGAAGAATGCCTTCATCAGCTCTAGGTTCAAACTTGCCAAGATGTTCATCATTATTCTTAATGTAGCATTTGCTTCCAAAAATTTTGAAATGTTTTACCGATGGAGTCTCACCATACCAAAGCTCATGAGGAGTTTGAGAGTTATTTACCCAGACATTTGTTTTGTTGAGAATGACCACCGCAGCATAAGCCGCTTTGCCCCAGAAGGTTGCGGGAGTTCCAGACTCATCAAGCATAGCACGAGCCATTTGTTGAACCGTTATGTTCATTCTTTCCACTACTCCATTTTGTTGAGGAGTCCTAGCTGTAGAGAATTCCCTTCTTATTCCATGTTCTTCACAGAAATCGAAGAACTCATTTGAGGTAAACTCCCCACCTCTATCAGACCCGAGGCATTTAATTTTGCGATCTGATTCGTTTTCAACCAATGCTTTGAACGATTTGAATTTTTCGAACGCTTCATCTTTGTGCTTCATCAGTCCTATCCAAACCATCCTGGAAAAGTCATCAATGAATAATATAAAGTATTCTTCTCCTTGAGGTGACCTTTTCCTAGATGGACCACATACATCTGTATGAACTGGCTCAAGAGGCCTGCTAGCTGATCCTTCCTTCTCAGGAAAGTTAGTTCTGGTTTGCTTACCAAACTGACATGATTTGCATATGGTGTTTTCTGGAACTTTGATATCTGGAAGACCACGAACTGCCTGGTATTTGCATGCTTTCCTTATTTGTGAAAAGCTTAGATGCCCCAACCTCCGGTGCCATAACCAGTGTTCATCATCCTTGCTCAAGTAGCATTGTTCTTGTCCTTCTTCAAATATGTATAGATTATTTGGAGTTCTTCTACCTTTGATCACTGTTTCACCTGTATCAAGATCACGAACACGACATCCATTTGATCTAAATATTACCTTGGTTCCTTGATCGCACATATGACTGACACTCAGAAGATTATGCTTCAATCCATCAACATACAAAACATTTCCAGCTTTGACCTTTTCTTTCAACTGAGCAGTATATTTTCCTTTTATGGCTGCAGGGGAATCGTTTCCAAAAGAAACCTTCTTCCCTTTTTCTAATGCAGTATATGATTCAAGTTTTTCTTTATCCCCTGTCATATGCTTCGAACATCCGCTGTCGATATACCATAGATTTTCCTGTCCTTCTGCTTAAAAAGCTATCCCACATCTTTCTGGTTGAGGTTCCTTCATTCTCCATGTTCTGGCACTTGAGGTTTGTTCCTTCAAAGTTGTCTTCCAAAACCTGCTCCTGCATTCAGAATCTTCATGACCAAAGTTATTACAAATAGAACATTCAACTTCATTTTCAAGGGCCGAAAAGTTGTTATAGGTCCTTTTCATGATCCCAGTCATATTCCTTTGTTTTTGGACTTCTCTAGTCATGATTGTCTTATAGGCAACACATTGAGCTGCTTTGTGACCAAAATTACGGCAAGAGAAACATTGACCATTGAAGAAACTCCTGCGATTATCAAATCTATCATCCAACCGATTGTAGTTTCTACTGACATCCATTCTTGAGGCAAATTGAGAAGATTTTTCCTGTGGCTGATTGTAGCTTCTATTTGTCCTTAAGGTAGCTTGCCCCCGATTTTCTTGATAGTCTTTGTTTGTTCTTGAGGTAAACTGTCCCTGATTTACCTGATGATTTCTATTAGGCCTTTTCTCGCTCCTTCTTGCTGCATCAAGATAACTTTTGGATGTGGATGCTTGAGATGTTTCTCCATTATATCCCAGACCTGTCTTGATTAGTGGAGAACGCTGCACATTGATAATCTCATCCAGAGTTTCAGATCCTTTAACAAATTTGAGATTAATAGCTTTTGTTTTTTCAATCTCCTTTCTAAGACAAACAATTTCACATTCCAATTTTTCAAGATGTTTTTCCCTTTCAACCAGTTGACCTTGTAGAGAATCAATAATTGCACTTTTCTCTTCTAAGCAAATTTTGAGATTAGTCATTTCTTCACAAAAACCTTCTACATCTATAGCATCCACGTAGTCATCATCTTCAAAAGCCATTAAGATTTTATATTCATTACCTCTTTCATCTTCGTCACTATTTGAAAGACCATCACTATCTTCATGAGTGTAATAGCTTTTCTTATTTGCATTCTGTTTCTTTTTCCATCTAATAGGTTCCTTTCCCTTATCAACCTTATCCTTGTGAGGACATTTGGCAGCATAGTGACCTACTCTTCCACAAGCAAAGCACTTGAAAGGTAACTTACCTCGGAATCGTCCAACACCCCTTTGAAGATTTTTTACAAAATTTGATTCTTCTTCTTCCTCTGATATGTGTCATGACTCATAGTAGTCTCCTTTCCCGGAAGCCTTGAAGGCAGCTTCTCTCCTGTCTGAAGGTCCTCCTTTCCTCATTTCATAAGCAGTTAGAATTCCATGCAACTGTGACATTTTAAGATTTTGAAGATTCTCTTTTTCTTCTATTGTAGAAACTTTAGACTCAAACCTAGGGGACAAAGATCTTAGAACTTTTTCAACTACAACAGCCTCTTTTACTTCTTCACCCAGATTTTTCATGCAATTAACAATCTCATCTACACGAAGAAAATAGTTGGCCACACTTTCATCATTATACATTCTGAGATTTTCATACTGAATTCTGAGGGTTTGAAGTTTTTCTCTTTTTACCTGATCATCTCCTTCATAGCTCAGAACAATCTTGTCCCATATTTCTTTTGCGGATTTATACTGCATAACTTTGACAAATTCAGATTGCAATAGACATCCCAATAGAGTATTGACCACCTTTGCATTTGTTTCATATTTCTTCTTCTTATCCGGATCTGTAGGAGTTGCTGCTGGAAAAGTATATCCAGTATCTATGATATCCCAGACTTCTGTACCCAAAGATTGAAGATAGGTAGTAACTCTTACCTTTCAATATATGAAGTTTGTCCCATCAAAAACCGGTGGCCTGATAGATGCTTCCCTCTCGTAGTTGCTCATGATGAAAGATCTTCCTTCAAGCGATCAAGCTGTTTCAGAAGGACTTGCTCTGATACCAATTGTTGGAAATAATACTGAGAGGGGGGGTGAATCAGTATTATTAAGCCAAATATTTCCTTTTTAAATTCCAGATGATATACGCTACTTCAGTTAATAAAAACCGCGTATATACGCAACTACAGATAAAGAAAACCGCATATATAAAGCAGACTTATAATTTGATTTATCTTCCAGGAGTCAGTTATTAATCTGTGATTCAGAAGCAAATAAATAGTACCAGAAACAGTGAAATAGAGCAGAAGGCAGTCAGACACAAGAACACAAGATATAAGGAGGAAACCCAATGTGGGTGAAAACCCCCTGCTGCGATTCGTCTCTATCTTCTTTTTAATTAGAAACTTCTCTTTACAATGTCTTGTACTGGAGCGGACTTTACCAGTACGCAGGCTGCAACCTGCAGAGAGCTACAACTCTCTCTCGTTTTCCAGCTTTCCTGGAAGGGAGCTCCAACCCCCTTAGTTCTTGTACTAGCTTGAGATACTAGTACACAGGCTCCTACCTGCAAAAGGCTGCAACCTTCTCTTTGCTTTCAGGGACCTCGTTTCAATAATTTTCAAACCGGATCCACAGGTAACATCAATCAAATATCAAGTATTTTTGCATAACCCAAACTCCTTTTCACCAATCAAAATCTGAAACAAATAAGCACTTCTCTGACCACTGTACCCAGAACACAGTAACTGTAATCAAACACCAATTCTGAACCCAGAACACTGCAACAATAAAACAGAAGCAGCTAGAACATAAAGCAATATATATACGCTACTTCACTGTTCAACAACCTGCGAGTATACGCATTTGTACCACAACCAACCTACGTATATGCTTCTTTCATTCATAGAAAAAGCGTGTATATGCACCTGCAATTCACTGAACTTGCGTACAGTTCTATAAGGGATAATTTATTCTTTTAAGCATTCAGACATTAGTTAACCCAGATTTATAGATCAAGAGAGCGCCACATATAATAGATCAAAATTATACAGAGATACCAATGTTCAAGCCTTGAGATTTTGATCCATCAATAGCCCTTATCCTTCTTGCGCTTAGGTTCCTCCTTTTTCAGATCTAGATCTGCACCATAACCCGATCACACGTATTCCAGATCTAGCACAATATCAGATATTCAATAATTCAGATGGTACCTTGCCACATGATCTCCTTCCTCTTTTATAGTTATAGGCCTTGCACAATACCATGGTCCAAAACCATAATAAACAATACCAAGGGCCCAAAAACCTGGGGTCAACACTTCCGACGAGATACAATGGTCCACAACCATAGGTTCAAATTCCAAGGACTAACAACCACGGACCAAAAATAAGTTTCCCACCATGTACGCGCTTTTATGTGCATAAAAGTGCGTGTATACGCATACGCGACTTAGAACGTATAACCCGCGTGTATACGCGTCTTATGCAAGGTGTACCTGCGTATACAAGATTTCCTTCATTCTGAACACCTGGATTGAGATCTGTCACCAAAGAGAGTTGCCATCAAGGACAACACCTATACCATAGCGCCATACCTGTGCCAAAATGCCAACAGGAACAGCTTGCCTCTAGAAACTAGGGAACTGATTCATTCAGTTGCAAACTACCTTTTCATGGATGAATCTACCTCTATGAGTAAAAATTCAACATAATTACATAAATATCCATCAAATTACATTAAATTACATCAGGAGTTTGAAATTAAGAAGGAGAAAAGTCAAAATATCAAGAAACTAGGCGAAAAACAGAGTATTTTGGTCAAACTGAGCAAAATTTCTCCAATGCGCCATGCTGATTTCCCTATGCATAGCGCCTTTTTGAAGCTGCTTTTGGAGGCCTTCCCAGTGTCGAAATTTTCTCCAAGTGGGCTTGTTGGAACGGTATTCCTGTCTACTTTCCAGAACAAGTTGAATTTTTTAATTTGGCCTCCATTTGCCTCTCCAAAACTGAGTTCTCCCAAGACTGCTTCCTATGTGTCAAAAAAGGGGCAGAAATGTCATTTTTAGGGTGTTTTTGACCTTTTTGGGGGCTCAAAACCTATCAAAATTTCTTGGAAATTGGTGAGAATGCATATTTTTTCATCAAAAATCCAAAATTTTTTAGCTTTCCTCAAAAGGAGGTCCCCATCAAAAGCGAGCGCTAGGTGGCGCGACGCATTGGGTAGAAAAACCTATGTTAAAAATTTCTATGCGTAGCACCTTTTTACAGACCCGTTTTGAGGGCCTTCCCGGTGTCCAAATTGGGTGCACAATAGCTTGTTGGAAATAATATTGAGTCTAATTTCAAACTGAACTTTAATTTTCCAATTTGAAGTTCATTTGCCCTGTCAAAAGTCAAATATCCCAAGACTGGTAAAAATGTGCAAAATGAGGCTGCCTAAAGGCAGAGTGTTGTTGCAATCAACTTTTGAAGGTCTTCCTCAATCCCAAATTGAGCTCATGATAGCTCATTGGAAATATATTTGTGTCTAGTTATCATTGGACTCATAAAGAAAGTCATTTGGCCAACCAAGCTAAGATAAATCTTGATTCTCCCAATGTCACTTCAGAGGTGCATCAATTCTCCTGAGGCAACTGTATTTTTGACATTTCTCTAAAACCATGACACCTGTGTAAAACATGAAGGAGGGTTTTATTCCTTGGCTTATTGTGGACAAAAACCTCTCTCAATTTCTCTAAAGTCATCTTTCCTTGCTCAAAAACATCATTTGAGTAAAACATACCCCGATGTGTGGAATAGGGGATTTGTTGAAATGAAGGGAAATGAAGGAGATAAGGGGCTTATAAATTTTTGAGGATATTTTTGGAAGTAGGTAGGGATGCTAGGAAATAGGGGAAAGTGGAATTTCAAATATTGAGTGAGGGGAAGGAGTCCAAAAGGGCAAAACACAGGCCTAGCCTAGAAAATTGCCAAATTATAGCAAGAAACTAGGGTTTGTGGGAAAATGAGGAATTTAAGGGATATCAGTGATGGGAAGTGTTTAATAAGGTACATTAAGGATAGGGGAAGGTGTATGAACATTAGGATACAATTTTTGCTGATGATTTTACCATCCAAGAAAAATTACCTTCAAAACCCTCGGAGAGGGAAACGAACCTTACCTAGGCACAACTGAAACATGAACAAGGTGTAAAATGACCCATTGGAACCTGAAATGATGATGAAAACCCTATGAATGATGGTACACTCAGCTGAAAGGTGACATGAAGCTCTTGGGAAGAATCACTGATAGTTTCATCATCCCTCTCATAGGAAGGATCAGACTCCATGTTTGCCAATGTTTGAGTTTTCTTAGATGAGTATGAAGAGATTTATGGTGTTTTTAGATTTTCGCTGCCAAGGATAAGAATGTATGAAGGACTGTGGATGGAATGTGTATGAGGGGTTTTGGGAATGTTGCTGACAAGTTTTTTGGGGAATAGGGGGTTTAGGGAATAGTATTTAGGCTCTTGGGACAGTGATTAGGGTTTAGGGATTTGTGGCTAGGGTTTGGGATAGTGGGAATTGGGGATAGGGGGTGAATGAATTTAGGGATATGGTGTTTAGGGAATGGGTTGATAAAACTGGAAAATGAATGAGGGAATCAAAGGGTGAGGGAGTGATGGAGTGGAATTGGGAGCAAAAACACAAATTGCAAACCCTATGCAACTTTTTTTGGTAAAATTGCAAGGAGGTAGGGTTTCAAGTTTTTCTCATTAAATGACATAAACTCTAAGAGAAACTCATTCACTGGCAGTGGAAGAATGCTTGACTTACTTGGACACCTGAAGATTAAGCAAATTTTGCAAATTTGGAAGAGTTTATGGGTGAAATCGGCTTGAAGCCCTATGCGCCGCACCACTAACCCAGTGCGTCGCGCCACTTCAATGCACCACACCAGTGTAAGTTTAACACTATAGAGGGCAGCCCAATGTGATGCGCCAGCCCTATGCGCTGCGCCCACGACCTAATGCGCCGCGCCCCTGAAACTTGCCCAAATTGTTGCAGTTTTGCTCTTTTCTTTCAACCCGGCTGTTCTCTTGTTCACTCCTTCTCCTTTGGATGCAAATGAGACCTTTAAACATGACAAATGGTTTATATACAAAATATTCTAATTTTTCACTTTTCACTTGTTTTTCAAACTCTTGTTTTTGGGCAGTTTGCTTTATTTTTGCCTATGATGAACTGAATGCTTTGATTTTTTGTTTGCCTTGCAGGTGATGGAGATGTTGAAGCTTAGCAAGGTGATCACGGTTGCCACTGAATTTATTACATATGGAAAAACTGAAATTACATCAAATTTATACATAAAAACATAAAAAAAAACTCTATTTTTCCTCAAAACAGGGTTTTGAGGAAAAATCAATCACTAAGCATGTGATTATAGAAATTATTGTTGTTGAAACTTTATTTGTCCTCCTCATGCACCTGCTGACCTTTATTGAGCTTTTTGAAGACCTTTTTGACAAAACCTTAGACCTAATGATACCTAAAACCCTAAAAATAACTTTTGCGGATTTAAAGACAAAAAATGATTGCAGATGATCTAGATGAATGAAAATGGGCCAACAGGTAAAGGACATGAGGGAAAATGTGTAATAAGCCACTACCATCAGATGATCCATGATCCTACTGGAATGCAGCTGACCAAGCGAGACACCTAAAATGCAATGCAACAAGAGAATTTGATCACTGACAGAGGTATGAAGATACTGACACTAACATTGGCTCCAATGGGGATGGTAGCTCCTTGGAGGTGCCAAGAACTATAGATCTTTGGGATAGCAGGCAGTGCCTCTTCCATTGGGCTATGGATTCAATAACTTCGACAAACCAAAAACCAATTATTATGAAACTTTGACTCAAGACTCATAGTTGAACTGACTAATTCAAAACTAAAACAAGACTCTCAAAAGCTAAAACTAGACACTCAGCTGAAACTATCTTTAAACTGAACTAACTAAAACAAAAAATGACTCAAGACTGACTTAACTGAAACAAGTACTTACAAAGCTTTCAAAGGGTAGCAGTCCATCGAGATTTGAGGGCTTCAAATCATGACGACAACTACCTGCTTACTGATGAAATATGTACAATCATGTGAAGTGGGCCTTCCAATGTAACCAATCCAACAAATGGCTACTCAATGAAATTCTGCTCTCTCTTTCCTCGAGCAAGCAAAACGATGTACATGTAGGCAACTCACAATAACAATTGAAACCAAGGCTTATGCTAACAAACTAGCCAACATTCATCTTCTCTGGTACTTGCAAAAGAATGCCGAAAGGATCTTGAAAATCCTGAAGCACTAGCTTGTCTTGAGATCCAGCAACAAAAATACAAGTACTCCCTTCATTCTGATCTGAAAGAACAACTATTTGTTGAGTGGTAGGAAGGCACAAAGAGGCATAAGCTTCTGCCATCTAAGTGTTAGCTGTAAATTCCTTGACCATGAGAAATTCTGGCATATTGTCTCTCTAAAGCTCATATCCCTCAACTTCATGGTATAGGTCATTCTTAAACAGAAAACAATCTTCAAGATTATCAAACATGACAGTCTTATCATTTTCATGAAGGAAAACATTATCTTTTCACTGATCAATAAAGCTAGTTTCAAGACTATCATTATTTTCAAAAGTGGAAGAAGTTTCACCAACACTTTCTTGACCATGTGCACATTGCAGACCTGCATTAGTTTGGGCTGTAACCTGACCTTTCAGGAGTTGATCTATCTCATCTTCAGACAGAGGAGATAATACTTTTTGTTTTCATTTGCTCAAGCGATCATTACCTTCTTGAAATAACATTTCAAAACATGAAAAACTTGACTGACAGTCCTCAATTCCCTGATCTTCTGAAATTTGAAAACATTGTAGATCATCTTCATATGACATGGCAACCAAATTATCATTTACCACTGAGTTATTGAAAGAGGATTTTTCACTTACTTGAACAAAGATCTCATCTTGTTTTTCATAAAATGACTGGATTACCTCCTCATGAAGGCTTTGTTCTAATGAAATGAGAACACTTGGATCAATAACTTTGCCTTTTTCATTCATCTCAACAGCAGAGCTCTCCTTCATGGGATTTAGAACAAGGTAGTCTTCATCGTCACGATCTGAATCTAGATCTGAAATAGCCAACCTGATTTTATCACAATCTGAGATTGAATGTTGACTTTCCTGCATACTATTTTCTTCTATGGATAGATCTGAAATAAAACCTTCTCTTTCATCATTTTCCATTGTACTAAGATCTTGATCCTGCTGCAAATTTTCCTGAGCATCTTGATAAGTATCCTCTTTATGCTGCTGAAATGGATTTTCATACAGGGCTTCCATAATCTCATCATCCATGAAATCGTCATCTTCATACACTTTCTTAAGACTTTCTATAAAACTATGTTTGCAACAGTTCTGAACTAAATTTAATGATGGATAAGATTCTTTATACCTCTCAAAGAACATGGTATGAAAATCCTTCAAACAGTAAATACAAGCAGGCGGCAAACTTTCATACCAAGATCGGGCTTCACCTTCCAGAGTGGCCATGAATATCTTCATCAAACAATCTTCAGGAAAATCAACCTTCAACTTGCGAATATGTATGTGAAATCTAACCAGATGTAAAGCAGCATCATTCCTATCATCATCTTTAAACGTAGGCAAATTCCTTTGCCAATCTACCTTAGGAATTTTATTTGGGAAACCTGGAATGTGATCTCAACTCATGGGAGCATACCTTCGATCCAGCGAAACCATTTTGATAACAATGAATTCACCAAGAAATTCTTCAGGCTACCGTTTCTTGAAGAGTAGAGTCACCATAAAAAGTCTGAACCTTGGGATTTTCGACACTGGAGTCGCCAGGTGAATGGTTTCAGCCTTCCAATGTTTGATCATTATCCACCATCAACAATTAGATCTGAACTTGATTACATTTTACTAAGTAAATTTGCAATTCAGATGTTTTCGTTTATAATACTAGACCGGAGATTGACTAAAGTAGCAGTTATCTACTTTCGCTAATGCAAAGCAAGAGCGTTTCAAAGGCTACCTGGCATAACTTCAGGCTCTGTCTGTAGTTTATGAAATGAAGAACACTAACAAACAAACAATTTCCTCCCCAGTATGATCGCCACTATGTTAGCGGCCTAAATCTACCTCAGGCTGAGAAAGGTAGGATCTAGGGTAACATCATACCACGCTTAACTGGTAGCTAGCCCTACCAGGTCGGGAGAGGGCTCTCTCATTGTCACTCTCAGCAAAATATGATCAATGAGGGCTTGAGATGACTAATATGAATACTTATCTTAGGCTAGGTATGTGTGCAAAGAGTTTGATTGAATTTAAAGATGTTTTGTTGGCTCAAATGGAAAGACAAATTTTGGGTCTTGGGAATGAGGCTCAGTTTTGTAGAAGTCTCAATGGGGCAAGGTAGGCAAGTGATTTGATACTTCAAATTGAATGAAATGGAGAGATTTAGACAGGTGAGGAGTTGAAGAGGGCAAGAAAACCTCATGGATCCTCTTCAAACAGCTGAAAACATCAATAACTAAGCCAACCCTAGGTAGGGAACTGCAATTTCAATGGATTCTACATTGATCCTTGTTTGTTTTAGTTAAGAAGAAGCAAGAGAGATAATGGCATACATAAAACACATATAAACTTACAATTATAGAAGGAAACACAATATCAAAAAAATATGCCACATGAATCCCATAGAGTGCTGCAAACCCTGGTCTATTCCTTAGCCAAAACTGCTGAGAAATGTATACAATGAAGCTCCAAGCTTTCTCAAAAGTCCAATCATGCTAATGACTGAAAAACATAAGATATAGGCAAAAGAAAAAACTTCCTAGCCTCTAGGGGTCGATCTCATGAGTTTAGGAGCTGTTACAACAAATTCTAAACTGAGAACTAAAAAGTAGGTAGTGGAACAACTTGCCTCTCGAAACTAGGGAACTGATTCATTCAGTTGCAAACTACCTTTTCATGGATGAATATACCTTTATGAGTAAAAATTCAACATAATTACATCAAGATCCATAAAATTACATTAAATTACATCAGGATTTTGACATTAAGAGGGATAAAAGTCAAACTGTCTAGAAACTAGGTGAAAAACAGAGTATTTTGGTCAAACTGAGCAAAATTTCTCCAATGCGCCGCGCTGATTTCCCTATGCGTATTGCCTTTTTTCAGCTGCTTTTGGAGGCCTTCCTGGTGTCAAAATTTTATTCAAGTGGGCTTGTTGGAAATTTCTGCCTGTTTACTTTCTAGCACAAGTGGAATTTTTGAATTTGGCCTCCATTTTCCCCTCCAAAACTGAGTTCTCCCAAGACTGCTTCCTGTGTGTCAAAAAAGGGGCAGAAAGGTCATTTTTAGGGTGTTTTTGACCTTTTTGGGGGCTCAAAACCTGTCAAAATTTCTTGGCCATTGGTGAGCATGCATATTTTTTCATGAAAAATCCAAAAATTCTGAGCTTTCCTCAAAAGGAGGTCCCCATCAAAAGCGAGCGCTAGGTGGCGCGGCGCATTGGGCAGAAAAACCTGTGTTAAAAATTTCTATGCGTAGCGCCTTTTTGCAGACCCGTTTTGAGGGCCTTCCTGGTGTCCAAATTGGGTGCACAATAGCTCGTTGGAAAGATTATTGAGTCTACTTTCAACCCAACTTTAATTTTTCAATTTGAAATTCATGTGCCCTGTCAAAAATCAAATCTCCCAAGATTGGTCAAGATGTGCAAAATGAGGTTGCCTAAAGGTAGAGTGTTGTTGCAGTCAACTTTTTAAGGTCTTACTCAATCCCAAATTGAGCTCATGATAGCATATTGGAAATCTGCTTGTGTCTAGTTATCATTTGACTAATCAGGCAAGTCATTTGGCCAACCAAGCTAGGAGAAATATTGATTCTCCCAAAGTCACTTCAGAGGTGCATCAATTCTCCTGAGGCAACTGTATTTTTGACATTTCTCTAAAACCATGACACCTGTGTAAAAAGTGAAGGAGGTTTTTCTTCCTTGGATTATTGTGGACAAAAAAATCTCTCAGTGTTTCCAAATTCATCTTTCCTTTCTCAGAAACATCATTTGAGTAAAACCTACCCCGATGTGTGGAACAGGGGATTTGTTGAAATGAAGGGAAATGAAGGAGATAAGGGGCTTCTAAATTCTTGAGGAAATTTTGGGAAGTAGGGAGGGATGTTAGGAAATAGGGGAAAGTGTAATTTTAAATATTGAGTGAGGGGAAGGGGTCCAAAAGGGAAAAACACAGGCCTAGCCTAGAAAATTGCCAAATTATAGCAAGAAACTAGGGTTTGTGGGAAAATGAGGAATTTAAGGGATATTAGTGATGGGAAGTGTTTAATAAGGTACATTAAGGATAGGGGAAGGTGTATGAACATCAGGATACAATTTTTGCTGATGATTTGACCATCCAAGAGAAATTACCTTCAGAACCCTAGGAGAAGGAAACGAGCCTTACCTAGACACAACTGAAGCATGAAAAAGGTGTAAAATGACCCATTGGAACCTAACATGATGATGGCAACCCTCTGAATGATGGTACACTCAGCTGAATGTTGACATGAAGCTCTTGAGAAGAATCACTGACAGTTTCATCATCCCTCTCATAGGAAGGATCAGACTCCATGTTTGCCAATGTTTGAGTTTTCCTAGATGAGTATGAAGAGATTTATGGTGTTTTTAGATTTTTGCTGCCAAGGATAAGAATGTATGAGGGACTGTGGAGGGAATGTGTATGAGGGGTTTTGGGAATGTTGCTGACAAGTTTTTTGGGGAATAGGGGGTTTAGGGAATAATATTTAGGCTCTTGGGACAACAATTAGAGTTTAGGGATTTGTGGCTAGGGTTTGGGATAGTGGGAATTGGGGATAGGGGGTGAATGAATTTAGGGATATGGGGATTAGGGAATGGGTTGATGAAACTGGAAAATGAATGAGGGAATCAAAGGGTGAGGGAGTGATGGAGTGGAATTGGCAGAAAAAACACAAATTGTAAACCCTATGCAACTGTTTTTGGTAAAATTGCAAGGAGGTAGGGTTTCAAGTTTTTCTCATTTAATCACCATAAAATCTAAGAGAAACTCATTCACTGGTAGTGGAAGAATGCTTGACTTACTTGGACACCTGAATATTGAGCAAATTTTACAAATTTGGGAGGGTTTGTGGGTGAAATCAGCTTGAAGCCCTATGCGTCGCGCCACTAATCGAATGTGTCGTGCCACTTCAATGCACTGCACCAGTGTAACTTTAACACTGCAGAGGGCGGCCCAATGTGTCGTGCCATCCCTATGCGCCACGCCCACTACCCAATGTGCCGCGCCCCTGAAACTTGCCCAAATTGCTGCAGTTTTTCTCTTTGCTTCCAACCCGATTGTTCTCTTGTTCACTCCTCCTTTGGATGCAAATGAGCTCTTTAAACATGACAAATGGCTTATATACAAAATATGTTAATTTTTCACTTATCAAAAACCCACTTTGTAATGTTTGCATATGACTTGTTTTTCAAACTCTTGTTTTTGGGTAGTTTGCTTTATTTTTGCCTATGATGAACTAAATGCTTTGATTTTTTGTTTTCCTTGCAGGTGATGGAGATGTTGAAGCTTGGCAAGGTGACCAGGGTTGCCACTGAAGTTATTACATATGGAAAAACTGAAATTACATCAAATTTATACATAAAAACATAAAAAACTTTGTTTTTCCTCAAAACAGGGTTTTGAGGAAAAATCAATCACTGAGCATGTGATTATAGAAATTATTGTTGTTGAAACTAAGAAACTTTATTTTTCCTCCTCATGTGCCTACTAACATTTATTGAGCATTTTGAAGACCTTTTTGATGAAACCCTAGACCTAATGAGACCTAAAACCCTAAAAATAGCTTTTGCGGATTTAAAGACAAAAAATGATTGCAGATGATCTAGATGAATGAAAATGGGCTAGCAGGTAAAGGACATAAGGGAAAATGTATAATAAGCCACTACCGTCAGATGATCCATGATCCTATTGGAATGCAGTTGACCGAGCGAGACACCTAAAATGCAATGCAATAAGAGAATTTGATCACTGACCTAGGGATGAAGATACTGACACTAACAGAATCCGCAGGTGTCATTACAGCCATTTGAGAAATGGGAAATTGATTTTGTAGGACCGATTCAACTCCCAAGCAAGAAACAGGTGCGCGCTATATCATCGTCGAGACCAAATATCTGACCAGATGGGCGGAGGCACAACCTGTGAAAGATTGTATAGGGGCAACAACAACAAAGTTTTTGTTTGACTATGTGTTGACCATGTTCAGTTGCCCGAAGGTATTGATAAGTGACCATGGTACACATTTTCTCAATGAAACGATCAGTGCGCTGACAGAAGAGTTCCAGGTTTACCATTAGAAAAGTACACCATATCATCCTCAGGCCAATGGAACAGTTGAGGCTTTCAATAAGATATTAGAGAATGCACTAACGAATATTTTCAATGTGCAGTAGAATGATTGGGACATGCGTGTACCAGCGGTGTTATGGGCATACAGGACTACTTGCAAAAAGATAACAGGTCAGATGCCTTTCCGATTGGTTTATGGTGTAGAGGTTGTAATGCCGATGGAATATATCATGCCTAGTCTACGCATAGCGGCTTTCACAGGAATGGTGGACTGCGGAGCCTTAGAAGAACGGCTTGCGCAGCTAATGGAGCTCGAAGAAGATAGGTTTTTGGTTGGATTCCATCAACAGGTTCAAAAGGAACATGAAAAAGCTTGGCATGATCGGCACATCAAACTGCACACCTTCAAGGTAAATGACTTGGTTTTATTATATGATAGCAAGTTCGATAAGTTTTTGGGAAAGTTTCAGATGCACTGGCTGGGGCCATATGTCGTCAAAGAAATTACAGATGGTGGCACAGTTTAGCTTGCAAAGTTGAATGGAGAACCATTTCTGGGAAGGGTAAATGGAAGTCAGTTGAAGCCATACACAGGGGATCTGGCTCAATGACTACATGATGGTAGGACAGTCTTAGCGCTCCAGGAAGCTGCAAGGGAGCGCGAGACTATAAACTACACTTCCCGGTTGGTGGAACTATATGACAGAGGGGCAGCGCAGAAAAGGGTGATGTCATAATATCAGAGGGTGCATGAAGGGAGTTGTGCTTGTCATAGTATTAGAGAAAAATGACCGTTACAGTCATTGTTCATGATTTAATAGCCAGGAGATGGTTAACGAGAGCGGGGGGGAAACATTTAAGGTTGAAATCTTTGAAGATCTACCGCCAAATCAGCATTTATGGATGGATTTTGGGGGGAATGGTCGAATTTGACTTCAAATTCGCCTATAAATTACGTGTGGCCCTCTAGCAGAGAATGCTTTGCATTCTTAGAATTTTTGAGTTGTGCTCTCTGTCATTTATGAATCCTTAGTTTTTCACAGATTTGGTCGCAAGATCTGTGTTTGATACTTTACCTAAGGATACCCAATAGTTTATTCTCAGCACTATGTCCAGACCAGTGAGACTGCAAGCACCAGAGGAATTTTTGCCTCCGAAGGAGTGGCTCCAGAAGTTGTCAGCATGGAGACTTTGCTTCTGTGCCTACGGCACCGAGGTTGCCTAGGCCGAAGTCTACACCAGTGCATGAAAATCCCAAGCCCAAGCAAGACAAGCAAAAGAGGCCAATGCTGGTGCGCAAGTTGCCAAGGAAGCATTCTGCTACCTAACCCAAGAAGAAAGATAAACAACTGACAAAGGATAAGGAGAAAGTTGTAGATTTGGAGGCCGAAGAGGGCGCGGAGGATATAGATGTCGAGGGCGTGGAGCCCATCTCCAAATTTTCGGATTACATCCCTCCACGTAAGGGAAAGGTGAAGGTCACTAAGGACCTAGATGCGGCGAAATTCCTCATAAAGACACCCCTACTACCAGAAAGCATCACCTTTGAAGGCCCGCGCTTGGTGCAGATTCCCCATTTAAAAATGGAAGATTGGGAGTTGGAAGACCATGAGAGGTTCCCCCACCTCACGATGGAGAACTACATGAAGCAGGTGTACTATAAAGAATCTAGTGTCACCGCGTTAGAGCCAGTCAAGTGGATTCACAAAGTGTATTAGTCGGGGCTGCTGAACCTACTCTGGGTGCCCCACTACCACCGCTCCAACATCAATATCATCTGTATGAAGAAATTGCTGACCATAGTACACGATGGATGTTTGTGGCTGAGCACACCAATCCCAATCACAGACATGTTGATCCATCAGATCATGCTCCTGCCACATTCAGGCTTGAATTCGACCAAGGAGTTTGGTGGAAAAACCAGTGAGCACGACCTGGTAGAAAATATGAAGAAGAAGTTAGATCTAGTTAAGAAGCTGCATAGGTACTCCATCACATCTATCACCGGCCCCATGGTGAAAATTTCCATGCATATCCTCACTGGTAAGGTCATGAGAAATTCTGCGTGGACGAGGTTCCGACACCAGTAATCTTGTTAGCTGCATAGTGCACGGAAGGCATGCATTTTAGCTAGTTGTGATACCTCTGCAGCGAGTTCCTTGAAAATTTTTGCGAGGCTCGGGATGAGAGAAAAACCTTCCACTATGCGTGGTTGTTTCTCTCCATTGTGCTAGTAGCTTGGGAGCTACCGGAGGACAGCCAGTTTCCTCCCTTGGAGAAAGGATTGCAAGAGGCTGCACAGTTTGACTCCCTTTGGGCCACAAAGGACTCTGTGCAGGTCACGGAGACAAAAATTTTATGGGTGTTGATCAAGGCGAACCTTCACATGGCCATCAACTAGAAGCCATGGTTGTCCCTAACTGTGCTTGAGCAGTTATCAGAGTACGCGGAGTTTAAGGCAAACTTCCACCACATGTATATCATGGCACGGATGGATCCGTAGCAGAAGTGGTTTGATCTACCTTATCTTGCCACAGACAATGCCATTGACGTGGTTATCAAGTGTTGGCCTGTAGATTGGAATTCTCCATCCGATCTTCCCACAAGAACTAGCAAAGGCATAGGGAGTTTTGCGGAGAAAAAGAAGGAGGAGGTAGAAAAGAAGGCAGTCCAGCAGTTGGCTGAGAAGCGAAGGAAGGATGCCGAGGAGAAGGCCCGGTTAGAAAAGGAGTGCGTTGCAAACTAGCAGGATAAATAGGAACAATGTGACTTTGAGCGGAGTGGTAAATCCCCTTCACCCTAAACCAAAGAAGAAGAATAGTCAGAGTAGGGTAGTGGTCGAAACGAAGGACAGAGCACCCCATTCTGGGTAAAGCGATACAGGGAAAAGAAGAAGGAGGGGCCCCGGAAGAATTTAAAAGTGACGAAGCCACCACTCGATCCCATTACATTCACAGAAGGCGATCTCGAGGAGATAGGAGATAAAGTGCGTGATACCACAACAGAGCTATTATAACAGTTCGAGCAAAATAACCTGCAATTGCTAGGCACTCTTCAGAAGGATATACATGAACTACAGATCCAGACAAGCAGGATCTAGATGGGCGTAGGGTAGGTGAGTGCCACACAGACGAGTCTGGCTCAAGGACCAGTTAGCCTTGCAATATGGTCAGCTCTGTGGATCTCCAAGCAGTCATGCTACCAGAAGGGTATTTGAGCGTGGAATCGGCTGATGACAAGGTCATCGTGAGTACTCTGAAGAACATCGGCTTCAACCTCGTAGCGCTCCCCAATGAGTATCTTCACACACTGCAGACAAGTGTGACAGCGGAGCTAAGATTGCGGGAGAAGCTTAATCAGTGAATACCGATGAACAATGAGAAAATGTTCGCCGAGAAGATAGAGGCCTTGAAGATAAAGGAAACAATCCAGGCGCAAAGCTCCCAGATCCTGGACACGGTGGCAGAGGCTTATAGGATAGTGCCGGAGTTGCACATCCCTGAGGAGGTGTTACTTGAGGCCAAGATTAGGAAACTTGTAGCGAGTGTCCTCGATGCTAAGGTAGAGGTGGCCTGAGTTCAGTTTGAGCTCAACGTAAAAATCGCAAAACTAGAGCTCAAGTCATAGCCTTTGACCTCGCCAAAAGTTAGGGAACAACGCAAAGCTATTGTAAGGATGTAATAGCCACTATGGATGTTCCAGTTGTGGACTGCACAACGCTGTTTAAGCAGGCCATGGAAGTAGTGACGACCCTGCAGGAAGATCCCAACCTACAGAGATTAAAAACAGAGACCCGCAAGCTTCAGTAGTAGTATGACGAAGTGCCGGCGACGGCGCGCATAGTGGCTACAGAACAACACCTCACCAAGTTGCAGGAGGGGAAGCAACTCCTTACACAAGTGGAAGTCATGCAGAAAAGAGAGGCAATCCTTAAGGAGCAATTGGATCCTTGGTTGGAAGAATCCTATGAAGTGTCTGCCAACATACAAGAAAATTTTGGCAAACCTGCAGCTTACACAGTAGAAGATCAATCAGGACAGCGAAGGACCAGCGATAGAACAGTTGGTCAAACAGGTGAAGCAAGCATCCACGTAGAGCGAGGTTGAAGTAGCAATGGTGCAGGTGGAGCTGTGGGATCTTCGCAGCAAGATCTCCACGCCAGCTGAGTGACTCAAGGGTGAGTCATGATCTTTGTGTTGGGGGTCCGTTGGGATGGGGTCCCCTGGGTCAGGCTTGCAGAGTCAAAAAGGGTTTTACCCTTCTTTTATGTAATTGGAGTTGGATTTTGAAGATCCACCCATGCTTCGCCGACCATGGGATTGTATAAATAGGTGTGTCTTAGAGAGTCTAAGGCAAGTAATTGAAGTTGTCTATGGGTATGACGGAAAGAGTCTAGAAAGTTAGCACAGGAGAGTAAGAAGAAAGGATCTACAGATGAGTGCGCAGAGGTCTAGAGTAGTGTCCGCAACTGAGTGCGCGGATCCATGCAGTTGACTGCGCAGGAATGTCTTGAGCCTGTAAGCCTAACTGAATATCAATAAAGAAGATTGTTGTAGAAATTCCTGTGTTTTACCTATTAACTTATGTTAGGTATGGATGTGCTTTATGCTATGACGAATAATGGTTTTATGAAATAATGATGTATTGATGCACGAATTTACTTGATCTACATTGTTATATGAACGCAATTAATGTTAGGTGATTACGTGAAATAACACTTTCTGTTAAAGTTATCAATCACTAAAGTAGATCTGAGCAAATAATGGTCTAAGAGTTATCTATGGTGCGCGTAAGTAGCTAATTCGCCTGTTCAGGGTCTGCAAAAGCCAATCGTAGACCTTCGCGGAGGTCTAGAGGCTGATTAAAGGAAGTTCATCGATAAGCCATAAAAGCTTATCGATCTGCGAGAAGGCAGACCTAGGTCACAAAAGGACATCATATTGATCTCTGGGTGTGGAAACTTGGTGCCAGCATCTCCCCCATACTACTTCGGGTGAGACTTCAGTTTGTGCATCGCGGATTGATGCCGAAAGGGCCAGTAGTGTAAGGATTTATTTGGCGCAGCTAACTATGAACCTGGGTCGGGACCCACTGAGCCAACACCCTCTAATTGAATGGCTTCGTGATTGTGGTTTCTCCATGTTTGATTATGTAACCAACCCACACCTTTCCTCCTTATGGCATTAAGGATGGTTCTTGGCTTAAGACTTGGGCATTGAGGCTGAATATTGCGCTTGGTAGAATGGTTACATTCAAGCTCTCAGAGATAATTATATTCGTATTATGAACAAGTCAGATGAACTTGTATGGTGCATATACACTGTTGGCATATACACGACTAATTTGGGTAATGTTTCTCTTATTGTTGACAGATTAAATTTGGAATATCAATGGTGGTGGAAGGTTGTTTGGAAGGCCAAATGTTTGCCCAAATAAAACAGAATTATGTGGTGCCTAATGATGAATAGGGTACCTACTTAGGATGTCCTGTAAAGGTGGTTTATGGCCAGCCCTGGATGGTTCAATCTCTGTCAAAATAATGTGGAAATTTCTCTCCATTTATTCATGGAATTTTCATTTTTCCATAATTTCTAGAAGTTGTGTGGGTTTTCTCTTGGATACTCCATTCCTTGGTTTGACCTAGATTTGGAAGGTGTTTGGTGATTGTGGCATTCAAATCCCATTTGTTTTCCTTTCAGATACCTTCGCCTTATTATATCCTAGGGGGTCTGCTTAGCTAGGCACTGACCGATTCTCTTGGACAAGATATATGTCCCTTCTCACATTGCTAAAGAGGTTTTGGCCACATTATGTGATTTCCCCAGGAAAATAATGGTTTGGATCCCAAGGTGGTCACTACATAATCTATTGATTATGCTAATCGATGGGGCTACTTTTATAGAGAAGCCATGGATAAAAATCAGTTGTGTGGTGGTGGTTTAATTGTATTCCTCTCTCCTTCCCATTTCTTCAAAGTTAAGATGGGCCTGGGCTCAGGCACCAATAAAAAAGAATAGATTCTTGCATGCAAAAACTTGCTCCTCTTTGAAAAAGAACAAGGGTGATCTTGTATTCAGATCTTCTGTGAATCAAAGTTCATTATCAACTCAAACAAGGGAATTATATCCTGAATTAATATTTACATATGTCCTATTTTAGAGGAGGTCATTCGTATTGCTAATTATTTTGAACAAGGAAAGGAGCAATGATGCAGACAACTTATCAAAGGATGGCCTTCATTTGGAGAAGTATCTTTGGGCCATAACTAAGCATAGCCATGATTATTTGGTGGATTTCTCTCATCGTATTAAGGGATATTATTATTTTTTTCACGTAACTCTTTAGACATTTTTTTCTACACGATATTACTATTCTTTTTCACATCTCTAATGGATCTCTGTTGTACATGGTGTATAGGTTTTTTGACAGTTTATAATGGGGCCTGCGGCCTAGTTCAGTTTTCTATCACTATTGGAGCTTGTGGCATGGTTCAGTCTTCTATGACTATTTTGTTTTATCCTAGAGGAACCTAGTAGCTCACCTAACATGTAACTACTAGTAAACCTCTAGGGGTCTATGGCCTATCCTCCTCTCCATAAATCGGGCTATAAACATGGGGATCTGAACCTTGGATCTCTTAGTTGTTTCACAGATTTCACATTACTTCGATCACTAATTGAACTACCACCCCCCGCTAGACCAGTCTTATATGACTATTATGTGATCCCCATTTTTATTTTGTGCAGGTCCTCTAAAATGCCACTTTTGTTATTTCTACCTTCCAACATGATATACTTAACAACATGTTTTGGGGAAATTTTTTGTCCCCAATTAATGTTTATATTTTTGCTACAATTCATAGTTACTTCTCATAATACACTCCTAAAGTGTATATACAAAATGTAATTTTCTTCATCTCTTTATGAATGGAATTATGTGTCTCTTTCCTCATTAAAAACAAAACAAAAAAAGAAGGAGCTATCATTTTTTTAATTAGATATTGCAGTGCTATCCATAAAATAATGCTATATTTTGGTTGTATTTAAAAATCTCATTGCAATTGTTTGAACAATTGGACCAATTACCCTATAAGAAATAAGAACAGTTTCATTGTATCAGAGGAACATCAAGGAAATGAACGAGTATTTTTTCTATTGAATTCCTTATATATAATTCTTATATAGACTTTAAGTAAAATGACCAGTTGAATTACCTCCATATGATTCCTATATACACAGTAAGAAAATGATCCTATTAAATCCCCTCGATATGGTTCCTATATAAATTATAATATTATTGAAGTAGTGTCATGTATATGTACCTTTCTCCTCAAGATAAGACATTTTGTTTGAGGTTTTCACAACTTGACATGGTTGCAAGTTTGATATATGAGGTATGTGTGGAATTTTAAAATATTTTTCATTTTCACATGAAAAGAATAACTATAACTATATATATATATATATATATATATATATATACCAAAAAAAATTAAAGGCAAATTTTATCAACTTCAAAAATTACTAAGATGTTGGAAACACATCTAAATATCGATTGGTGAATATCTCAAAAATAATAGGCTTTATTAGGAATTCATGAACATTTTGAATGAAATGGATTTTTTTTTTAAACATGGATTAATTGGCAATTCTTGTAATTTTGTAGTAATGTTAAAGCCCTATTGGATCCCTTGGTATAGTTGAATTTACTTTTGATTCATGTTTTACTTCATGTAAAAATTTGGCAACAACAAGGTTACTTGGATTTTTTTTAATCTTAGAAGTCGATCAAGAAGAAAATTATTTTAATATTTCTGCAAGCTAGAATATCCATTATTGAATATATTCAAAATAATATAACGCTTTATATAGAAAATGAGATTAAAAGAGCAATTCAGAAAGCAGAGAAAAGGATGTTATCTCATGAACCTAAGGCCCAAGATCAACCTGAGGGTGGTAGGGTTTTTCTACCTTACATTCATGGGGTTACAGATAAGATTGCGAAAATCCTAAGAAGGAAAAACATAAGCACGCAATTCTCAGCTCCTGGAACTATTAGGCAAGGTATGAGATCTGTCAAGGATAACATTGATAGACATCAACTTAAAGGGGTCTATAAAATTGATTGCTCATGTGGAAAAAGCTACATTGGTGAAACAGGTCGCTCCCTACAGACCAGACTCAAAGAACATGGAGCTGATATTAAGAATGAAAGGTCTCGTACCTCCGCCCTTGCAGAGCATTCCTCAAAGACTAAGCACCATGTCTACTTGGAGAGCGCCTCGATTATCGCCAGGGAAGAGCAACACCATAGACAAAAGATCAGAGAAGCCCTTGAAATTATCAAGCACCCGCATAATCTCAACAGAGACAATGGTATGGAGATTAGTGGAAGCTGGCTTCCCCTAATCAGAAAAATCTAACTCGTTTTATTAATTTTAAATATAATAATAATAATAATAATATTATAATAATAAGATTATTATAAAAATAATATTATAATAATAATAATAATATTAATAATAATAATATTATTATTATTACTGATAAGATTAATAATAACCAGCGGAAGTAATTGCAATACAAAGTTCAGCCATTCTTGCCAGCATTCCTGAGCCGGAAGGTCCCTCAACCTTGAACCAGCGGAAGGAAATCCTTATCAGAGAAGGCATCCCCTGGGCTTTCTTTGACGGGGCAGCTCAAAACAACTCTACTGGAGCCGGAATTATTATTCATCTAAGCCCCTTACACTCGCTAAAAGCCTCAGTGGGTCTTGGGATGGGCACAAACAATTTTGCAGAATTATCAGCCTTAAAACTTCTCCTTTGCTGGCTCATTCATAGAAATATCCTCACAGTTCAGATTTTTGGAGACTCTTTAAATGTTGTAAACTGGGTCAATGGGAAATATAGATGCCGGAATTATATGTTGATGCCACTGTTAGAAGAAATTCAAAATCTAAAGTTTTATTTTAATGTTTTCTCCATTGAACATATTTACAGGGACAAAAATGAAGAGGCAGACAGGTATTCTAAAGCAGGTTTACAACAGGTTTTGGGTTCGTGGAGGATAACAGAGCAGTTTCAGGACCAGATCCGTGTGTCGGATCTTCCCCCTTACACATAAATATTTTTTTCTTTGAATATGTATGTAAATGCTCCAGGTACAAATGGACTTTTATTTGGTACTGGCAGCACATGAAAGCTTGTGTCCTTTCTTTTTTCTGTTCATCTTTTTTCAATATGAAGAAGCACGAGAGACATACTTGTTATTATACATACTCAAAGGGTTGTTTTCCTTTAAAAAAGGAGACCTAGATGCACTGAGACAGTTTTGCTTATACTTTTTGGTATGGCTGTTCAGGCCGAGTTCAGGAGAACTTTTAGTTTTTGGTAAAGACATGTTTGATGGCATCACAGAGGAGGATTGTTATCTCTCTGCCTCAAGCAGAATTCTGCTGAATGTTCACTCATCTGATTGTAACTTTTTTATTTTACTAATAGAAAAGTTCGGCTTTTTTCTTCGGAAAAAAAGATTAATAATAATAATATTATAATAATAACAATAATAATATAATAATTATTATTATTAATATTATTTCTAATTATTAATAATAATAATAAATAATAATAATAATAATAATAATTACAATTAATATTAATAATAAATAATAATAAATATTAATGATCAACCATTTATTATAAAAATTAAATATTAATACAATATTCTAAGATTAATATTTTTAACATTAATATCATTAATACTAATTATTATTAAATTATAATTCTAATTATTATTATTTATTACATTAATAATAATAATTAATAATATAAGTAATATCATTAATAACTATCATATTATAATTAATATTAATAATGATAATACTATAATATTAATAATGCTATGATCTTAGTAATAACTATCATATTATAATTAATATTATTAATAATATTATTAATAACTATAATAATAATATTATTACTATTATTATTATTATTATTATTATTATTATTAATATTAATAAATATAATAATAATAGTAATATAATAATAATTATTATTAATATTTAATAATAATAATAATAATAATATTAATTAAATATTATAATAATAATAATAATAATATATAGAGTTCAGGCGTCTGTGATCCGTATCAAGATTGTGAAAGATTTTTCAGCGAAAATCACATGGAGTATCATTTGTCGACGCGTTTCAAACCAACTAGTGTGGTTCATCGACAGGACAAGTTCAATGAACCACACTAGTTGGTTCGAAACGCGTCGACAAATGATACTCCATGTGATTTTCGCTGAAAAATCTTTCACAATAATAATAATAATAATAATAAGATTATAATAATAATAATAATAATAATAATAATATTATTATTATTATTATTATTATTAATAATAATAATATAATAATAATAATATAATATTAATTATTAATATTAATTCTAATTAGCATTAATAATAATAATTAATGATAATAATATTAATAATTACAATTAATATTAGTAATAAATAATATTAAGTACAATTAATTTTAGTAATAAATAATAATAAATATTAATGATCAAACTTTTATTATAAAAATTAAATATTAATACAATATCCTAAAGATTAATATTTTTAACACTAATTATGATTATTATAATATCATTATTATTAAATTATAATTATAATTTTTATTATTTATTATTTATTATAATAATAATAATAATAATAATAATAATTAATTAATTAAAATAATCTGTAACAGCCGACTCTCATCAATCAGATATTGAGAGCCGACTTTCATCTCATTTTACTCTCCTCATTACTATTTAATCGCTCAGCTAAGCTCTTCTTCTATCAAGCATTCAAGTTGTCCTGATGATGGATCCCAGTTGGGATTTGAAACGTTGGCATAAAATGGTTCTTACTGTGGATTCTCCGGTAACTAAGTCGAAAGCAATAAACCACAGAGGTCTTAAATCCAGAATATAATATATATAAAAATCATATTTCCCATAATCTCTTGGCATATCTCTTGTTGAACCTTGTCCTCTAGTTTGACTATTTCTTTATATGTTCATGAAACCCAAAAATTAAAGCTTACCATAGTTTATATAAAAAAGTGACACCAACTAGTCTTACTGATTGATTTCTTCTTAGAAATCTCATATTGATCCTTGATCATCTCATATTGATGCTTGATCTTCCCCTTAGATCTATTTTCTCTTGTTTTCAAATCTCCTCGGATCAGACCTGGTGCTTAATTTCAATATTAGTACTAAAAACACTCTCAACCCATTAATGGCAATAATCTCAAATTTCTTTAATAAAAATCAACCTCAAATTTATTTAAGCTTTCAAATTTATTTGGGGATGTAACATTCGCCCTGAGCCAAATGTATTTTCCTGGAACTTGTATCTGGTATCCGAAGGATTCAGATGTTATAGGAGTGATTAGCTTCCAACGGGACCGGATGACCAAATATAACTTTATGCCAATCGGTTGGAACTTTATCAAGAACCATAAACCTTGAAGTCCACTCATTACTGATGGGGTCCACACTTGTTAAAGGGTTTGATCGGGCTAATCAAGGGAGTTGCTTGGGTACTTGCACCTTGACTTAGTTGGATGGCTTGAGACCAAATGTGGGTCATACACCAGATGTCGTTTAAACAAGATTTAATCTGATTAACTTTAGTGGATATGAACATCTTATTTCTTCATCAAACCCTAAATATATTTTCCTACCGAATGACATAATGATGATTATCAATATTTTTCATCGGTTATTCCAAGTCCATTCAATCGATAGAAATTAGTTAATTGATCGTCTTAGTGTTAAAACTCAAATCTGGACAGGATCTACCATTCACCTCTATGCTTTCTTCTGAATGAAAGCCGACTAAGACCGTGCACAATAGATTTATGGGGAAGATCTTGAGATTGATTACAAGGTTCTAGCACTTTGATTAAGGATTAACCAAACTCATAAGCATTGATTCGAGTGATCATACAAAGAACCATTGAAAGGAAACTAGACGATTTACTCAAACCAAGATTATAGAGGATTTTTAGTCTATCCCACTCAATCTCGCTCTCGCCCTCATTGTCTCTTCTCACACAAATATCTTTATTTTCCATTACATATAAAAATAGGTCTTATAACCAAGTACCAACGAATTGAGTCTGTTTTTCCAACCGTCCCTTATTTTAGATAACCCTATTTTTTACATAGTTAATTAATGACACCTCACTCTAACTACTTAAAAATATAAATTCTTCTAGATACACTATAAAATATTATAAAATTAAGTAAATTAAATTAAGGAACCAACTCCCCTGGTAAATGGAATTTTGACCTAACGAGGTCAAAGAAGAATTTGGCTAATAGATACTCCTACATCAGATTCTCAAGAAAGAAAGATTTTTTCATCAGCTCCTCAACACTTGTACCATACTTGATAATATATGTAATTGTCATCCATGTAGCATCTTATACTAGTTATTGTTTCCATTTAACTACTAGATATCGAAGATACACTTTACCTCTGTATTTCTCGATTGTGTTTTAACACCATATTGCTTCAATTTCTTTATGAGTTTCTTTGGGTAGTTGCTTCTTCCACTTGTTGGTATGATCTTCATCACTTACAGGTGCATTTATTGTAACAATGCATAGTTCCTTGGAGGGATATAGGTTTGCTACATTGAAAATTGGTGATATTCTAATGTCCTTAGGGATTTCCAATTCATAAGCATTAGAATAAAATTTCCTTAAAAATTTTACATGGACCAATTTTCTTGAGCTTAAGTTTGTTGTATGTCCCTATAGGAAACCTTTCCTTTCTCAAATATGCCATAACCATGTTTGCAACTTCAAAGTCCAATTTATTTTGTTTATGTCTACTCTATGTTTGTCGATAATCATGTTCTCCTACAATTATTGCTTATCTTTCCTATAACTCCTACACATTCAATGCAAATTCTTCACCATCTACACTCCTGAGTTCCTGCTTTCCCAAATTTCTTGGTTCATATACCCCCCGGGGTGCATTCCATACAAGATATGAAATGGACTCATTCATGTGCTTATGTTAGGAGAGTCATTATAAGAAATATTAGCTTGGGAAAGTACCTAATCCCATTGTTTGATATGTTCACTCACTAAACTTCTCAAGATGTTTTCAAAACTTTAGTTCACCATGTTTGTTTGTCTATTTGTCTGTGGGTAGTAAGTTAAACTGTAATTTAAATTGGTGCCTAGTTTCTTCCATAAGGTCCTCTAGAAATGACCTACAAAACTTGTATCTCAATCTATGATGCTTCTAAAAAACCATGCAACCTTACAACCTCCTTAAAAAATATATTTGCAACACTAGTTGCATCAACGGTTTTTGTACAAGGTATAAAATGAGCCATTTTAGAAACCTATCCACAACCACAAAATAGAATCAATGCCTCTTTGGGTTCAATTTAATCCCAAACAAATCCATATTGATGGAATCCCAAGGCCCATTTGGATGAGTAGTTTATGGTACGATCTTGTATTTTGAATTATTCCCTTGGGATGTTGGCACAACCTACACTTCTTAACAAATACTTTTAATTCAGCTTGAATACCTAGCCAATAATAAAAATAATTTAAAAAATAAATGTTTTTTCCTTTATGAAATTGGTTCTCATTAAACATTTGGGCATGCAAATCTTATTGTCTTTAAGGAGAAAACATTCTTGAATCAGATATCTTAACCACTAAGTTTTTTTTATGTTGATTGGATTCTCACATGCTACATATGCTTCCTTGAAAGTTCATCGAATCCTTAAACATTAACTTCGAATTCTTGTAGAATTAAATTAATTATACTTAAGGCATTAGCTACTTTATTCGATGAACCACCGGTATGTTTGATTACAAAAGTACAATTATGCATAAGTTCAATCCATTTTACATGCCTCTAATTTAATTTTGGTTAGTTGTTAATAAACTGCAAAGCATGGTTATCAGTGTACAAAACAAATTCCTTAGGCACAAGGTAATGTCTTCATTTCTTCAAATATTGAACTATAACATTATCTATCATAGGAAGAATACCTCTCTTTTTCTTAATTTAACTTCTCACTAAAATAAGTAGTTGGCCACCCTTCCTAACCTAAAATTTCTCCAATAGCAACTCCACTTGCATCGATTTCAACCCACAATAAATTTATGGAAGTCTGGCAAGTCAAAACAAGCTACTATGTGATTTACTGCTTCAACAACTTAAAATTTTTGTCTGCTGCTATAATCCACTTAAATGATTGGTTACTTTCTTTGATGGTTTCCAAAATGGGTGTGCAAAGGCTTCTGAAATTCTTAATGAATTTCTATAAAACTTTGCAAGACCATGGAAACTCCTTCAAAAATATTCTTTGAAATGGACCACTCAATAGTTTCTTTGACTTTTTTGGATCCATTTGTAGACCATATTCAGAAATTACAAAACCTAAGTATACTAATTCCTTTTTAATAAAAGTACACTTCTTCAAATTAATCAACAAATTTTCATGCTGCAAAGTTTTTTAAGCTAATATGAGATGTCTTAGATGCTCCTCTTTTGTTTGGTTGTACATTAAAATTCCATCCAAATAAATAATTATCATCTTACATATAATATTCTTCAATACTTCATTCATTAGCCTCATGAAAGTATTGGGTGTGTTAGTAAGACCAAAATGCATCACTAACCACTCATACAATCCATCATTGATCTGAAAGGGTTTTCCACTTATCCCCTTCTCTTATTCAGATTTGGTGGTACCCACTCTTTAAATATATTTTAGAAAAATATCTAGCAGCGCTCAAGCAATCAATCAAGACATCAATGCGTGGGAGAGGAAATTTATACCTGATTGTTATTTTATTAATGGCTCTTGAATTAGTGCACATCCTCCATCCACCATCATTCTTTAGACTAAGAATTGTTAGGATAGCACATATACTTAAAATTTCCTAAATAAGACCTTTGTCTAACAATTTTTGTATGTTGAGATAAATTTTTGGATGAAACTGTGTGGAGGAATTTTAATCTTGTCAAATGTTTCGAGTGGACACTCCACCCATTGTGAGGGACTTTGAGAATTGGATGATTTAAAAATGAGAGTTGTGAATCCTTTAATAGGAGTTTGAAATTAGCCATTAAAGAATAATATTAAAATAATGAAAGTAATCTTTAAAGAATAATAATATTAATTTATATAATTAGTTGTTAAGAGAAAGGGTAAGTCAATAGATTAAATAAAATAAAATAAAATATATAAATAATTGTTATGAGGCAAGGTCAAGCCAAAATATTAAATAAATAAATGATTAATTAAATTAAATTAAAAGATAATTAAAATAGATAACTGAGATGGGGGGGATTAAGAGAAAATTAAGGAGGATAATGGAAAGGATAGAAGTACATGATCAATTAATTTATTAAAAAGGAGAATAAGAGTAAAATTAGAAAATATCGATAAAATTGAAAGGATAAATAATCTAAAAAATACATTGGATTAGTAAACAATATGTAAACAAATTTAATTAAAAGAATTTATTATAACATGAGATTATTAAATATAAGGATGCAAAAGAGGTTAGCTAATGAGTCATATGGTGCATAATCTTGTACTTGTTTCTTTATCTCTTCATTTTCTTGTGGAGTAATTTTGTAGGTTGTTTTGTTTCGAATATTTTCTCCCTGAATTAAGTTTATATAATGGTTGATTCTTTGAACATGGGGTAATTTTCATGTTAATTCATCAACAATTATATCAACAAAATCATCCTTTACAACCTTAACTTCTTCAAGCAAACCATTTAAATTAATATTAGTAATAATGGGACTTGGTTTACCAATTAAGGAAAAATACAGTTCTTCCTTCTTAACCTCTTGTAACGACTCCTTGCCACTCATCAACAATACACTAGGACCAACTTCCTCTTTGACTCCATTTGGAAAAGGTAATAGTGTGTGTTTGTGATCATTCTTTTTAAGGTTATTTGTGTTCCTTCTACCATCATGGATAGCCTTCCATACAAATTTTCATGGCCTTCACAATAAGATATGGCAGAAATCCATGGGCATCACATCATATAATATTTCATGCTCATATCTCCCAAACTTAAACTCTATTTTACATTGTTCATTCACCAAGACACTTTCTGAGGAGTAGGGTGTGTTACCCTCTTTAAATCTAGTTTCTATACCATATATGTAGAGCCATGATTGTTTGTACTACCACTATCAATCATAAGCTTACAACACTTTCCTTTTGACTTGCATGTTTCCCTAAACAAGATTTTCCTTTGAGTTGGATCCTTAGCTTACTTTTCTGACTAAATTGTAGGTTTTAACCCCATACAGAAATTACATGCATACAAATTCTAAAAAATATAAAATAAACAATGGCGAGAGCATAAAACATAAAACAGATATACACAGAGATTTCCCCTGGATCGAAAAACTAGGACTACCAGATAGTTTTTCATTATGTTTCTTTCAATGTTACAATACATATATATACATATCAAAGCATCCATAAAGCCTAATCCATTCACCCTAGATTAGAACATAATTGTAGTTCCCTTGACTGTATCTAAAAAATACCATGGACAAAAAACCATCATGCCCAAAACCATGTGTGAAATCCATGCACAAAACCATAGGTAGGTTCGCCCATCTAATATAGGGTCCAAAAAAAATTCCCAGGGCATTGCCGCGGACCCTATGTAGGAGGTCTACCCACGACAGCGCCTGACGCAACATGCAAGAGGGGCCTCCGCCACCCCGCATGTGTGGTAGTCATGGAGATAATATAGCACAACCCAACATTCTCCCACTTGTTGTTTTCATTCCATAGGGGGCCACAGGAGAGCTCAGTCATTGATCCAGTCCTAAAACACCCATTGTTTCTCTACATCAAGAGAACTTCTCAATGCTCATAGACTTTGTTAATGCATCTGCAGTATTCTTCAAAGTTTCCACCTTTACCAGCAACACATTTTTTTCCTCAAACATATCCCTCACAAAGTGATACTAAACATCAATGTGATTTGTCTTTGAATGATGAGCAGGGTTCTTTGCCAAAAAAATTACGCTTTGGATATCACAGTCTATCCTTATAGCTCAATGTACTAACTCCATACGTGAACAAAATATCTGCAACCAAACTACTTCCTTGCTTTCATGAGTGTCTGCCATGTATTTTGCCTCTGTAGTCGGAAGTGTCACTATATATTGTCTCTTACTCATCCAACTGACTGCACCTCCAAATAGGTTAAACACATACCCACTTGTAGATCTTCTCTGATCCATATCTCTAGCCCAGTCTACATCAACAAAGCCACAAATGTCCAAAACTCTACCCAATCCTGGTCTTCCTTGGTAGCACAAACCATAATCACTGGTGCCATGCAAATACCATGTGG
Organism: Pinus tabuliformis; assembly: GCA_031772625.1. NCBI lineage: Eukaryota > Viridiplantae > Streptophyta > Pinopsida > Pinales > Pinaceae > Pinus > Pinus tabuliformis. The sequence continues at coordinate 952,027,198 of CM062814.1, read as the reverse complement.
GCTTCACTAGGGGAGAAATACCATACGACATGCATTCATATTGGGGAATATATATTGAGGGAAAAATGACATAATATATTGAGCATATATTAGGGGGTAAAGGGTTTTTGTACTGGAAGGTATAAAAAATGGAGCTCAAATTTAATGAAAAAATATAAAGGGGTATAAAAAAATGTTAATAAAAAAATGGATACCTACAATATCTAATGAAAGTAGGGGTTTTTTAAATTGGGAAGGTGTATTGGGTTCATATTGGTAGGGGGTTAAATAATGTGATTTTTAGAGGTATTTTCCAATATGTAGTCAAATTAGCGATATTGTTTAGTATGCCATGAACGCACGTGATATGTCAGAGATTCATTAAGCGAATCCCCCGTGGAAAATACTTGAAAACCTGCTTCACTGCTATCAAATTCTCCTTCCCTGGTTTTGACATAAACATGCTCAATACTCTCACTACATGTGCAATGTCTGCTCTAGTCATACCATTGCATACATTAGACTACCAACTGCACTTGCATATGCAACACGGGACATGTCCTCTTCCTCTTCTTGTGTCTTGGGACATTGTTCAGCAGATAAATTTACACCTAAAGGAATAGGAACCTTCACCGGTTTACTATCCTACATATTAAACCTCTACAATATTGTCTCAACATACTTCCTCCAGTTTAATCAAAGCTTCCTCTTTGCCTGATCTTGTTTGTTTTCCATTCCCAAAATATAGTTTGCAGCACCAATACCTTCATGTCGAATTTGGAGGACAATTGGGTCTTCAAATCCTGGATAATTTCTTTGTCATTTCCAATCAACAACATATCATCCACATACAAGACCAGATTTATAACACGGTCACCAATTAATTTAAAATACACACATTGATCTTCTTTTATTTTGGTGAAACCAAGTCCCCGTATAAATGTATCAAATTTTTGATACCACATCCTTAGTGACTGTTTTAACCAATACAAAGATTTTTTTAACTTTCATACAAGTTCTTTCTTACCCTTCACCGCAAAGCCTTCAGGTTGCTTCATGTAAATCCCTTCTTCCATATCCCCGTGAAGAAATTATGTCTTCACATCCATCTGTTCTACCTCAAAATCAAAAGCAGTAGCAATAGATAAAATTAATATAATAGAAGCTACCTTGGCAAAAGGAGAAAAAATATCACCAAAATCAATTCTTGGCACCTAGGAATAACCTTTTGCTACCAACCAAGCTTTGTATTTTTCCACCTTTCCTTCTGCATTCATCTTCTTCTTAAAAACCCATTTGCTGCCAATGGGTTTCCTTCCAGCCAACAACTCCACTAGATCCCAAGCCTCATTTTTGTGAAAAGGTGGCATTTCATCAACCATGGCCTCTTTCCAAAGTTTGCTATCCTCTGAGTCTACTGCTTCCCTCATAGTTCTGGGATCATCATCAGTAATAGATAAAGAAAAGTTTGAACAGAAAGCAGATGGAATATAGATTTATGGCTGCCTTCTTTCACAAACTGATCTTCTTTCAACTAGAGTTTGTGGCTCTTCATCTTATGATTCCTCTTCTATTGTAGAGTATGATTCTTCCTCCTTTAACTCAAACTCTATCTTCTCAGTTTCCTTTGGTAGGAATTCATGTTTAATAACATCTTTCACCTCTCTAAACACCACATCTCGACTATACACAACCTTCCTTGTTTCTGTGTTCCAAATCTTATAACCTTTTAAACCATCCTTATACCCAATAAAGATGCACCTTCCAAATTTACTATCCAACTTTGCTTTTTCTCCTTTGGAACACATACATATGCATCACATCCAAATACCCTCAGATGTGAAATAGAAGGTTTCTTACCAGTCCATACCTCTTGTGGAGTCTTATCTTCCAATGTTGATGAAGGTGATCTGTTGACCAGGTAACATGCAGTCTCCATCACCTCTGCCCAAAATTCCTATCCTAAACCGACACCATTGAGCATGCTTCTTTCCCTTTCCATCAACGTCTTTTTCATTCTTTCTTCAACTCCATTTTGTTCAGGTGTGTATGGAGTAGTATTCTTCAGTGCTATACCACACTTCTTACAGAACTCTTCAAATTCCTTCTTGCAAAACTCTCCATCATTATCTGTCCTCAGCACCTTTATCTTCTTCTTTGTCTAGTTTTCCACTAGAGCCTTAAATTCTTTAAACCTGTCAAATACTTCAGATTTCTTCCTGAGGAAATATATCCATGTATTCCTTGAAAATTCATCTATAAATGATACATAGTACACAAAATTTCCCACTAATGGAACCGAGATAGGTCCAAACACATCACTATGCACAAGCTCTAATATATGTTTCGCCCTCTTACCACCAGAGGGGAAACTCACCTGATTCTACTTCCCATATACACAATTTTCACAGAAATAAAAAACTAGAGAGCAATTAGACATGCCTTATACCATACCATTACCATGAATTATTCTAAGGCCCTTCTCTCCAATATATCCAAGCCTTTGATGCCATAGCATGGTCTTTTCTCTAGAGACCACTAGATTGTCTACTACACATTCAAGGACCACATAACTGTTGCACCCATCAATAATAGGGCTACCCCTGAAGCTTGTACAGAGTTCCAATTCAAACTTCCCGCATCAATAGCAGTGCTTTTTGAACCATCTTGCAGGTATCTTTCTCGAACATTGTTTTTACACTTGCATCATCCATCTTGCTTACATAAATCAGATTTTAGGCCAATGCAGGAATATGCAAAACACCCGGAAGTGTTCTAATCCTTCCACCTTACAACTTCAACTTGACTTTTCCATGACCAAAGATCCTAGCCTTCATATCATCCCCTAAGAAGACATCACCACCATCATATTTCTCATACTCACATAAGCACTCTCTATGGGGAGTGAAGTGAAAGGATAAACCTGATTCAATCAACCATGCCTCATGATCGACATGCATACTTGAAGAAGAAGCTAAGTACACATCCCCACCTTCATCTGAGGTGGTTTTTTCCTCTGCAGAAGGAGCATGATCAGATCCATTTCCTTTATTAGGAGCTTTAGATTTATAGTCCCTTTTGAAGTGTCCTTCCTTTCTGCATTTTCAGCACACCTTTACAGGTTTTCATGGATATTTAGATCTCCCACTCGAGGAATTATCTTTGTTTCTGTTCTCGGAACATCCTCTTATAGACAAGGCATCACCATTCTGGCCCTCCATATTTTTCCGTCTTTTCTCCTCCGATAACAAGGATGAGACCATTTCATCAAGCTGCAAGGAAATTTTATTGCTACCTATTGAAACAACTAGACTGCCCCATGAATCTGGTAGAGAACACAACAAACTAATGCACTTATCTTCATCTGAAATTTTAATATCAACAGATAATAACTGGCTTACCATAGTATTAAATGTGTTATGATGCTCTGTCACCGAGTCTCCATCTTTCATCCTCAAATTATACAACTTTTTCTATATGAACAGTTTATTCACTAGAGACTTAGATTGGTACAAAGTCCCTAACTTGTTCCACAAAGCCTTCGCCAAAGCTTCCCCTGATACATTCAACAATACTAAATCTGAGACACACAATCGTATTGTGCTCTTTTCCTTCCGATCCAACTTCATCCAGTCTTCAGCCGACAGATGTTGGTTTAGTACCTAGATCTACCGCGATCCAATGATCTTTATCCACCAGCAGATCCTCCATCTTGAGTTTCCACAACTCAAAACTCTGACCATTAAATTTCTATCTCTATCTTTCTATTTCTCTCCATCTTCTTTCACCACAAGAATCGATCCCGCAGATCTCCCACTGAACGGGATCTACCACAGGCCCAAGCAAAATACCCTTAGTAGGAAAGGCATCCCCTTGAAGCCAAAAAAAATATGATACCAAATGTAGGTTTTAACCCCCTACAAAAATTACCTGCATATGAATTATAAAAAATAGAAAATAAATAATGGCGAGAACATAAAACAGATATGACAAAGATTTTCCCCTAGATCCCAAAACTGGTACTACCAGATTGATTTTTCATTATGTTCCTTTCAAAGTTACAATACATATATATACATGTCAAAGCTTCCATAAACCCCAATCCATTAACCCTGGATTAGAACATAATTGTAGTTCCCTTGACAAGATCTACAAAATACCATGGACAGAAAGTAATCATGCCCAAAACCATGTGCAAAATCCATGCACAAAACCATAGGTAGGTTTGCCCACCTAATATAGGGTCAAAAGAAATTTTCCTGGGGCACTGTCCCGGACCCTGTGCAGGGGGGCTACCGCCCCCCTGTGACCCCCTAGCACAATGTATAGCGGGGGCTTCCGCCCCCCCCGCACGTGGGGTAGTCATGGAAAGAATATAACACAACCCAACATAAATCAAATCTCTCTTCATCAACAATGATTCTCCTACCTCATCAACTTCTTCATTGGATACTGCATCTGTAACATGTGCACGTCTCTAACATGTTGGATTATTTTCTAGTCATTCCCCAAGACATTTATCCCAAATTTCCACATTTTTAACATATGGGTTGTTAGCCTTTACCTCTGCATCTACCTCTATAGAAAGATCTTCTTCCTCTAAAATCACCTTCCCTCATTGAAATTGGACTATAACTTCCACTTTCTTCTCTTGGGGATTGAAATATCCCTTTGTTTCCTACTTGTTCTTTGCCTCTTGCAAGGATTCTTCCTTTATTCCTTTGACTCTGATTCCTCTTGATATTTTCTCTTTCTTTTAAAGCAGCTTGATAGGAATCTCCTACTATCCTCAAGGATAAAATGTTGACCTTATCATGAATCTCAAATATCATACCATTATTGTATCTTGAAAATTTCTTAGCATCCTCCTCTATATGACTAGCTTTAATATTCAACCTATAAAAGTCTTCATTATATTTTTTAACTGTCATAGATTTATGTCCAGGTTTTTGCAATTGTTTAAACATATTTATCTAATAATCCTTGGGCATAAATTTACCTTTAAAATTTTCCATGATTCTGCCCCAGTCTTTGATTTTGGATTTTCCTTTCCTCTTGTGTTTTGCTTGTACTTCATCCCACCACAAGGTTACATGTCCTTTCCTTCTTGTAACTACAAACTTCACCTTTTTTGTTATTTTCCATGATCCTAGTGTCTAGGATAGAATCTTAAATCACCGACTCTACCAAACCAAGAATCACAATGAAATCACTTTGCACAATGGAATATAAACTATAGTAAATCATGAGCACAATAAGAACAACAACAACAATATATGTAGCCCAACATCGTTATATTATCAACATATAATAAAACTATCAAAGGATCTCATACCAAGTATAATGGCACTCATACATCCACTAGTATAAGAATACAAGATACAATGAGAATCTCATTGATCTAGTGCACAACCATAACCTCTATGTCGAATCTTGTCCTGTCGATCATCTGCTCCCGATCTACAACAATCACAACTCTGCCTCTATTAATGAACCAAGTCCATTTGGCCACTGAACAAGGCTCCACCTACTCTCATGTTTATCATAAGTCAATCTACACATCAACACATCAAGACTTTATTTGAGTTGTTCACAACTCCTTCTGTGAGAAACTTCCTCTGCCCACTGTTGCTCCTCAGTTACTCATGTTATTATTCCCACTATAGCCTTCCACTACTAATATATGAAGGATAATATAGAGTAGGAGGGCTACCACCTATCACTACTTCAAGTCTCTTCTCCAATAATGTTCACGGGTCATCATAAACTGCTCCTTTGGCTGGCCAAACCTGAGCTCCAAACTGCCTCTCCTAGTGGTCACCTTAGTCCATCAAGGTGCCACATAGGCTGTCAACCCTTCATCTAATCATACAACAGTCCAAATTCCTTCTTGTCTATTGTTCTAGGGCTACTTTGGACCAGTTCTCACTTCCCTCCAACAATCCACAAGGTGACCAATACCCTTGTCCACACTAGGACACCACCCAATTAGCAATCAAATCAACATAAACTCATTACTTCAATACATACCTATAGCTCTTCATGTTGTTATATCTCCTCAATGTTTAGGGCACCTAATAGTAGTTGTTGCAGCCCACTAAATAGCTCCAACAGTCACTTAGAGGTTGCATACTCTCTCCCACAAGACCTTGCCATACTTCGTTGTTGCTTTTGGTTGCATGTTCTAGTTTGTTAAGAACTACGACCCTCACAAACTCCACCTACAGGACTGCGGCCAGGTAGCACTTGAATATTAGGGTTGTGGCCTAGTAAAAAAGAGAATGCTTACCCTCAAAACCCACACACAAGCTACAAATTTTTTTTGAAGGCAAGCGACCCTCTCCTACTCTATATCAAACCTAAAATAGACACAAGACCAATCAAAACAAGACCTGAAATAGATCTGTCTTCCTACTCCTAGAGATCGGTTGCTTCATATGAGTAATCTTTGAGTTGATGCAAATTTGGATGAGTGAAAATGTCCTCACACAAGTGTTTTGTTTATATTCTCACATGTGGTTCAAACAAAATGTCCAAAAGGGCTTGTCTAGCTATCATAAGGTCTCCAACCACTAGTCCAACCTTAACCAAGCCCACTCCACAACTTAAAAAATTAATATCTCCACAAGAAGAACTCAAAATTTTATGTTTTTCATTACATTGGATTCCTCTCAATGTCCTCTATCATCTCCATTAATCACATTTCTAGTACGTTCATGGATTCACACCCACATGCTTGGGTGCAAAGCCCACACCTTGGGTTCCAATCCCACAAAGAACTTTTTTGGTGCTTCAACCTCCAAACCCCAGACCCTAGGGCTTGGAGTACCTCCCAAGATATAAAAAATCAACACCCCCTCTTAGCGAGGGAGGTAATTCCAAGACTAGGAAGTAGCTCATCATCATCATCACTACTCGCAACACTTGCCCAACTGGCACTCACAACTGCAACAATCCCTGTAGTATGAACTACACCTCATGGAAGTGTCATTGTCAATCAAAGCCTCTTGTTTCTTCTTCTTTTCCTATATCATTTTCCAATCCCTCCATGATTCCTTCTTCGCAGTTGTAGGAGCACCCTTGCTCCCCACTAACCACACGCTCTTCTTGGGCTCCCTCTGAACCTGCAAACTCCCTCTAGATCTCAACTCCCTCTGAGCCTCTGGAACTTGGATCTTCTTCTCTAGAACATGTACCTTATCCTCTGAAGCCTGCACCTGCACCTGCACCTACTTCTATGGAACCTTCACTTGGTCCTCCTTCTTCTACTTCTCATGATCCATAGGCTTGCCTGTCATCTTGTATAGACCATGCTCTCTAACTCAATTCATCACACTGTGGAGCTAGAGCCTATGGACCTCACTCTTTCCATCCCACTCTGGAACAAGACCTAAAACCCCTTCTACTTGATTACTGAGACAGATAACACACTATATCTGAGTCCTGGTACAAGCAATACATCCTGGAATCGCATCACTTGTCCTAACTCCATCCTAAATGGTACAACTCTCAATCCTTGGATCTCCTTCTTACTCTTGTCACCCAACGCCATGCAAAACTTCGAGTCCCACTTAGCTAGAGTCTCGAATACCTCTTGTGACCTAGTTATATGTTTTGACGCACCACTCTCCACGTACCATGCAACCTCATCAACAGTACCCTATGAGAAATGAGAGATCAAAGCAAACTCATTCTCCAATCTCCTGGTGAGAGAATCTATCTCAGCAGAAGTGGCAACACTAGCGACCTTCTTTCCTTTATTCTTCTTGTCATCTCCCATATCTTTCTTCATTGGACATCTCGACAAAAAATGACCCATCTCACCAAAATTGAAATACTTGATCTTACTCAAGTCCTTCTTCTGCTTTCCCTTCATTTGTGCTGCAAGGTCTACATCAACATTTGAAGCCTTCCTTTTTAGATGAAGATCCTCATCTTGAAACTCTTCCTGAATGAAGTTTTCCCACAACCTAATCCAGTCTAGAAATGATCCCCTTGGTGAAGGGATTCCATTCCTCAGTGAATCCTTTCAAAGTAATCCTCTCCATTATAGAAATTGAAATAGTCACATTGACAACAGCAAATTCATCTTTGGCCTGAGACAACCTCATCAGATACAAAGTCACTCCTTCACCCTAGATCATCTTGGTGGACTTCAACTTATCCTCGAATACTAAAACCCAATTCTCATTCTTATTCTGGAACAAATTCTAAAGAGCCATCCACATCTCATGTGCAGTGTTCTACCCGGAAAAATGAGGTTTTAGGGAGTCCTTCACACCATCTAGGATGATTAATCTTTCCTTCGTATCTAATTCCTCATACACTTTCATCTCCTTAGGGTTAGTTGTCTTCTTTATGGCTTTCTCGACGAATTCCCATATCTTCTGAACCTGCAAGACCAACGTGATCCTTTCCTTCCATGGACTATAGTTGGAAAACCCTTCCAACTTGTCCTCATACCGAAGACCAACCTGCAACTTCAACATTGTAGTGAGCCCTTCACCTACAATGTGACCAACTCCCTCTTAAATTGTAATTCATTGTGCACACCTTGATTTATTTTCCCTCAAGGTAGCTTATACACACTCTGATACCATGTTTTTTTCCACGATCCTGGTCTATAGGATAGAATCTTAAATCGTCGACGCTACGAAACCAAGAATCACAACGAAACTACTTTTCACAATGGAATATAAAAAACAATAAATCACATGCACAATAAGAACAATAACAAAAATATATGTAACCCAATTTCATTATATTATCAACATATAATACCCTCATGCATCCACTAGTACAAGAATACAAGATATAATGACAATCTTGTTGATCTAATGCACAATCACAACCTCTATATCATATCTTATCCTACTGGTTCTTCTCTCCTGATCTGCAGCAATCACAACTTTACCTCTATTAATGAACCAAGTCCATTTGGCCACTTAATATGGCTCCACCTAATATCATGCTAACCGTAAGTCCATCTAAACATCAATACATTGGGACACCATTTGAGTTGTTCACAACTCTTTTTGTGAACAACTTCCTCTGCTCACTGCTTCTCCTCAACTACTCATTGTCTTCTTTCCATTATAGCCTTCCACTACTGCTATATGAAGCCTAACATAGCATAGGAGGGATGCCACCTATCACTTTTTTAAATCTCTTTCCCACCAATGAACATGGTCTGTCATAAACTGCTCCTCTGGCTGGTTAAACCTGAGCTTGAAACTACCTCTCCTAATGGTAACATTAGTCCATCAAGGTGCAACATAGGCTATCAACCCTTCACACAATCACACAAAAACCTAAATTCCTTCTTGACTATTATTCTTAGGCTATTTTGGACCCTTTCTCGCTACACTCCAAAACTCCACAAGGTGCCCAATACTATTGTTCGCACTAGGACACCACCCAACTAGCAATCAACCCAACATAAACTCATTACTTCAGTACATTCCTCTGGTTGTGCACGTTGTTGTATCTCCTCACTGATTAGGGCACCTAATAGTAGTTTTTTAAACCCACTAAAAATCTCCAACAATCACTTAGAGGTTACAACTCTCTCCCACAAGATCCTTTTATCCTTCATTGCTCCTTTTGGCTACATGTTCTAGCTTGTTAAGGACTACGACCCTCACAAACTCCACCTATAGGACTGTGGCCAGGTCTACACTTGAATATTAGGGTCATGGCCTAGTAAAACATAGAAATTCTACCCTAAAGACCCACATACAAGCTACCAGAACTTTCCTTAAGGAAAGAGGCTCTCTCCTGCCCTATCTTAGACCTGAAATAGACACAAAACCAACCAAAATAGGCCCTAAAATAGATCCATCTTCCTCCTCCTAGAGATCAACTGCTTCAAATGAGTAATGCTTGAGTTGATTCACATTTGGATGAGTGAAAATAACCTCATACATGTTTTTTATTTATATTCTCACATGTATCTCCAACAAAACGTCCAAGAGGGCTTGTCTAGCTATCATAAGGTCCCTAACCATTAGGCTGATCTTAACCAAGCCCACTCCACAACCTCAAAAATTAATATCACCATAAGTAACACTAGGAATTTGATTATTTTCATCGTGTTGGATTCCTCTCAACGTCCTCTATCATCTCCATCCATCACATGTATAGTAGGCCTCATGGATTCACACCCACATTCTTGGGTGCAAAGCCCACACCTTGGGTTCCAAGACCACAAAGAACTTTTGTGGCACTCCAACCTCCAAACCCCGAACCCTAGGGCTTGGAGTACCTCCCAAGGTATAAAAAATCAATAGTTTTCTCCTCAGAAAATTCTTCATAGTCCAATTACTTATCCATAGCATTGATCCAATCCATGAATTCATCAACTTTCAAGTTACCTTCATAGGCACATACCTCCTGTTGGAGATAAAAAATGTCCCACTAATTTTTATTTTGAGCTTTGCCAACTTCTTCCTTATTTTTTGTTATCTTCTCCTTGGATATTATTGATAGTTCCATTATGAACACACTTCTTGACCCATGGAAAGAAAGGGTAGAGGAAATTTTGTGGACAACCAAGGTCATAATATACCTCTCACTTAATGGTGTTCCACTATTTCAGGCATAAACACAACAAAGACGCATATTCAACTTTCTTTCAATTGGAATTTGTTTGAAATTTATTTAGTATTTATTTATCCCGATATTCAATAAAAAATTTAAGGGATTTTTATTCAAATACCTGCTACAATTGGTATAAAAATTCAAGATATTTTTTTCCTTGGTGGGAAAGATATTTGCAAAAAAAGCAAGTGCAAAACTCTATATTGTGTCTTGGGAGAAATTGAATTTTCCTTTTGAAAAGAAGGGTTTTAAGTTTACTTGTATTCAACTTCTACATATTAAGATAGATCCCACATGCTTCAAAGCCATATATTTCCATACTGTGAGAGGGGATAATTGGCCTTCAAACCCACATTTTGAACCTCAAATGGAAATACTAGCTATCAAACAAGCCAAACAAACCATTGTTGCTTCTATATGTGATCCAACTTGTATGATTCACATTTTCTTCTGCGATGGGATATTTTATTAGAGGTTGAATCGCTCAAAATAATCATACTCCATCTCTTTTTTGGTTTAAAATCCAACAACCCACAAAATGTCCAAAATTGTATCAATGTTGTTGTCTGTCAAATTGTTTTATGTATGCAATAATGTGAGTTAGTCACGAAATAAAAATTGATGATATCGTTGTTTAAGTGAATAACTAGAGAGATGGTTGGAATTAGATAGCGGACGCCCCCCCCCCCACATGCTTGAAGTTTAATGGGGGAGGGGGGGGCATGATTTCTTGTTTTATCAAAACTGATATTGGGTGACGTGCCACGAGCAGGTGAAAAGTGGACACCTCCCCAGTGGTTTCCAAAACCATGGGAACCACCCCCCTGTTATTTCTCTTGTGGTTTTCATCCCACACTCTGCTACCAAAAATAAAAGGACCTACAATAGGAAGGAAGTTGTGAGCCATTATAGATCAACTCTTCTTGTCTTGAGTGCAATTATTTACCTCATTTTGGCATCAACAACCCACTCATGTGGAGAATTATCACAATCTAAGTAGTCTAACAACAATGTATATAATGTCAGATCCAAGACTTTTATGATCCATAATGTAGATAAATTTCTTTCAGATTAATCACATAATCAAGATTTGGTCGACGTTTCAAACACAAATATTGGTTTGTGGGTTGAAGAGGTATGCCGACATCTGAGTTTTACAAGAATCAAGGAAAAATTCAGTATTTGATCTAGTGGGTGCTCATTAAACCCATCAAATTCAGGTTGTGACTCTTTGATTCAATGCTTATTTAGTCCATTTGGTCAGTATAATATGTGACTTTGGAATTCAAAAGTAGCTTGTTGTCAAAAAACAAGTGTATGTTTTTGTTGGAGAATATAATATTGAAAATATAGATGTACAGTTATAAAGCTTTTATAGGGATTGATCTCAACACTAGAGCCATTATAAATGTCATCACAAGTGGTTCATGTTAAAGAACAAAGGCCTGAGATGGAAAAATCCATTGAGTTAAATTTGGAATTTATTTTCGTTACAGATCCTTGGAGAAAATGTGGGAACAATTGAATGAGAAGGATTGACAACATTGGTTTAGCTATTGTAGAGGGGGATCAAATAGTTTGAATGTCTAGGATCCTTTGCATTGACATCAAACCATAAAAGGAAGAAACATCTAAATGCTTTGGGTCATGGAATTCCTTAATTCATAATATTTCGATAAACCCAGTCAATATGTTATTATAGTGATGACTAAAGGAGGCCAATAACAAAGTGCAATAGTGAGAGATGTTGAAGACAATTTTTTCTTGACAGAGATAGACAAATTTATGCAATGAATGGACCTAGATCCAGATTTATTTATTTATTGGATTTGCTTATGACGAGAAAAAATGCATTTACTAGACAATTGAGTGGCAGTTTCATTCAACAAATGTGGTCTTTGTTGACCACAAGGTTGATGAACATGTGAATTTGTCAATTATATTAGAAAGACATCTAAAAATTGGTCATGTAACAATGAGAAGCAAGATGTTCTCTCTATCATGGCTAATTAACTTTCAAGAAGTTCTAGTGTATGAAAACGTTGTTGTATGACAGTTGTTTAATCTAAGTGGCAAAGCTTACCTTCTTTGTTGGGAAGTTAACATTATTTTAAGGGACAAATAATTATAATAGGTGGAAGAGTCTTCAACAAATTCATATTTTGAGGCAGAGGACTTTCCAGCAGTCCCAAATTTCGTGCAACAAATCAGAAAATAAATTCATTTTTAATTTTTTGTTTATATTTTGATTCCTAAAGGTTAGGTAATAGCTGGTAGGTTTAGTTTTCTATAAATATTAGAAATTTTAATGTAGTAAGAGTACACTTTTGGGCCCAAAAACATTGGTAATTTGTAAAAGCCTTGATTTTTCATAGTTCTAATCAAAGGCTTCTAGTTTTAAATTATGAAAAATTGTGTTACATATGTGAGTACTTCTAATTTTAATTGTCATATTCCATCATATAGTTTTAGGTTGTGTGGATCCTAAGGAGAGGCTAGGTTGATTATCATCCTCCCTTAGTTCCCTCGGAATAATTATATTCTTTACTAAGCAAGCTAAATAAACAATTTTTTATGTCAGTTCCTCTGCGTTTGAAGATTATTTCCTTATTTGTAATTGCAATTTGTGTTATTGTTGAGTTCTTGAAAGTCATTCTTCACACTTTCTATTCTTATTAGGTAATGTCAATGTCCAATCTAAGTATTTATGATACCTGATATGTCTTTTAATATTTTTCCTACATCTTTCAAGCTATGTTACTCTGTCATGATTGGATGTCAGCACTTTGAATGGGCTTTCTGAAAGGGAGGGATTCATTAGTTGAAGTAGGGATTTGAAACCCTAAGCAATCGCCTCTCAAAAGACCCATAAATTTGGCCACTGTGCTCAAAAGGGTATTGTTCATTTCCATGAACAGTCAATTAGCCTCATAATATTTGAGGGAGCCCCCTCTGGTTCAAGGGCCAGATTGAGCCTAAAGTAGGTTGAGTTGTTTTCAAGGCATAGTTTCCAACAAAAATTTGTCTTCAAGAAATAGATACAACACCTCCATCTTTGGTCTAGAAAACATTTTGGCTATCATCTTCAACATTATTTCTTTTGCAAGTGCTTCTCCTTCTTCCTTAATAGAAGACTCTTATGTTTCTTCTTCCTCGTTAACTTTTCCCATGCTAGCTCCTCTCCTTTAGGCAATGTCCATTACTCCTAATATCTTCTAAAGGTATGGCATCTTTGCTTGCAAGACTACAATTGCAATAGGCCTTCCTCTACCTGAACTAGGAGTTTTTGCTCTAGCTCCTCCTCTTTTCCTTTCTACTGTTTCTAAGAGAAAAAAAAAATTATGCTCTGATACCAAATATTTTATGCCAACTAGTCTTACTAATTGATTTCTTCTTAGAAATATTCCATCGAATCTCCCTGATCTTCCCCTTAGATCTCTTGTCTCTCATTTCCAAATCTCATTGTATAAAAAATGGTGCTTAATTTCAATACTAGCACTAACAATGCTCTTAACCCATTCATGGAGGAAATCTCAAACTTATTTAAAAGAACTCAACCTCAAATTCATGGCTATCTATGGTTTTAGATTGCCATGAGAATGTAACACTTTCCCAAGGCCAGATGTAATTTTCTGGCCGAACTATCCTCTACTCATGCTTGTTATATTCAATATCCAAAGGATACAAATGTTCTAAGAGTGATTACCTTTTAATAGGATTGGATGACCAGCTATATTTTTTATGCCATTCAGTTAGAACTTTGATATGGAACCATGAACATTGAAGTTTGTTCCTTATTGATGGGGTCCACACTTGTAAAGGGTTTGATCTAGTTGATTCGTTGAGTCACTTGGTTACTTTCACCTTGAATTAGCTAGATGTCTTGAGACCAAATGTGGGTACTACACCAAATGATGTTTAAATAAGATTTGATCCACCCATCTAGGGATTTGGCTAACCTTAGTTTCATATGCCTTTGGTTGAGCCGAATATGTGAAGGTTAGATATATCCTTTTTCTATCGAATCCCAGTTATATTTTCAAATTTCTTTAATAAAAATCGACCTCAAATTTATTGTTATCTAGGGTTTGATATTGTTATGAGGATGTAACATTTTCCCAAGTTTGGATGTACTTTCCTAGACAAATTATCCTATACTCGCGCTTGTATTCGATATCCATAGGATACAGATGTTCCAAGATTTGTTACCTTTTAATAGGATTGGATGACCAAATATATTTTTTATGCAATTCAGTTAGAAATTTGATACGGAACCATGATCCTCGAAGTATGTTCCTTATTTATGGAGTCCACACTTGTAAAGGGTTTGATCAGGCTGATCCAAGGAGTCACTTGGTTACTTTCACCTAGAATTATGGCATTAGACCAAATGTGGGTACTACACCATATGAAATTTAAATAAGCTTTGATCCACCCATCTAGGTATCTGGTTAACCTTAGTTGCATATGCCTTTGGTCAAGTCAGATATGCGAAGGTCGAATATATCCTTTCTTTGTCAAATCCCAACTATGTTTTCCCATCGAATAACTTTACGTTGATTATAAAGATTCGTGATGGATTGTTCAAGGCCCAATTGGTTAATGGGTAAATTCATAGTCTCATTTATTAATGGACATAGGATTAAAACTCAAATCCAGTTTGTATCTATCTAACATCCCCCTGTTTTATACCTTCTTATTGTAATTATGGTTGTGATTGTAACGCCAACATGGAAGGACCATGATTGGATGAACCTTAAATTAAATATATAATTATTATTATTAATTAATTAATACAGTTGAATTTTCGGTAGCCTTATGGATAATTGGTCTAAGAGAAGTTTGATTCCCATTTGTTTTACTTAAAATACATGAACCCTGCTAGCTAAATTAAAATATGTAGTTATTGGTGGTGTCTCGGTGGGTTACACCTATTGCTTGCTTGTTGGGTACCTATTGTCTGCTATGAATAGTTCTATGCACTAAAAGAGGGAGGAAGTGATAAGCCACCACATAACACCTAGAATAGATGGGATTGGATAGAGAAAAACATGGAAATTTCATGTTGAGATATGAAGAGAAGGGACACACTCATAGGAGGAGACAAAAGAACCCAAAGGAAAAATGAAAGAGAAGTAGATTGAGACGGACAGTGCTTTCTAGGAAAAGATAATAATTTATTTGAGAGATTTTAGGGACTCGTCCTCAGTCCCAGGTCAACAGAATACACTAGTGATGAGCCCCATTATTTCAACAAGAATATTGCAACTCCCAAGGCTACCAACTTTAATTATCAACCTTGATTTCATACAAACTTAAGTGGAGACAGAACTATATGTGCAACAGACACCTTCCTCTTCCTATTCTGACTCCCTTTGATGCAGGTGAAACAAGGAAATGAAACAACTTTAGATGAGCAAAGATATAGGTATACTGCCAATCCTAAGTTGAAAAAGGTAAATAGAAATAAGAAAACCTATTCTACTTTTGCTAGAAAGTAAATGATAGAAAGGAAATATATTCTATTTGCATAAATGTAAAGAACAATTGCCAAGAAAATATAATCTATCTATCTGGAAAGGAAATGACATTAAAGTAAAACTATTCTAATTTACAGGAATGGAAAGTCCTAGATTACTCTTGCAAGAAGGAAATCACACTGCTTAAAGTAAATTGTCTAAATTAATTGCAGAATTCAACATTTAATAAGTAAGTAATGTAAAAGTTAAATAATGACCTGACAAAGTCTCAACTCAACCAAAGTGGTCCTAGAAAATCCATAGGCTATAAATCTACTTCTACCTTGAATTTGGAGTGAATTTGGGCAAGGAAATACCTCGAAAACAAACTTCTAAAGGAAACTATATGTTGTTACAGGAGTTTTCCAGCTAGTTTGTCCTCTGATTTATCTCACCAAATGACCAAGAAAATCAAATGAAAATGATATGGGGTAAAAAAATTATTAAGTAGGATTTCCTAGGACTCCAATCCAAGTGGAATCACTCAAAAATACACTTGTTAACATGTGCTAAAAATTAGTATAAAATTACCACTTTAAAAACCAAAAATTCCAGAATCAGTGAGCTAGTTAACCTACCAAATGTCTAACCTAATCAAGTGAAAATTCTAAGGGGTAAATTATTTTATTAAGTATATTTCTTTTAGGACTCAATCCAACTAGAAACAAATCATAAGATTTTCCTTAACATGTATTGAAATTCAACAACAAATTATTGTTGTTTTGCTACAAGATTGTTGGGAATTATTGTCTATCTACTTTATTAACCAAAGAAAATTTCCAACTCAGTATCTGAATCCATTTTATTCATATTTATCGTCTTATGATAATTATGGAGTGCCTAGGGGTGGTTAGGAGTGTTGTGGGGAAAATTGGAATGCATTTGGAGGATTTTTTTATAGTACTACTAGATTGTCTTGTAAGTGCTACATGAAAATGCCAAGAGAAAATTTGATGAAGGAGAAGGCAGGAAGGTGAATTATGGTGGTTGGGATGGGTCAAGGGGGCATTGAATAGCTTGATCCAATCCTCAAAGGAATCAAATAGCCTATCATGTAGCAGAAAAGACAAATTATCTTCTTCCTGTAGCAAAACTATGTATGTTGGTCGACTATGGAATATTGGAACAAAAGCGAGAGAATGGATCTCTAGGGCACCTGGAGCATTCAAATAATTTTATTAAAGACACATAAAAATCCAATTTTACCAAGAGAAGATATATACTAATTCTACTTAACCAAATTCATTAACCATTTGCAAACTAGATAATATGCAGAATTTAGAAATAAAAGTGCAGAGAAGCAAATGGATGAAAAATAAGCTATAGCTGATGCATGCATGAACATATATATATATATATATATATATATATATATATATATATATATATATATATATATATATATATATATATATATATATATATATATATATATATAGTATTGAACCAAAGAAACCATGTAGACAATGGAAAGATAAATCTGGATCTTAACTTTGTAATCAAGATTTTTTTTAAATTGAAATAACCAGAAAATGAAACTACACTAAATGAATGAAAGAAAGCAAAGTACAAGATAGGATTGAGTACCTAGGGTTGCACCCTAACCCAAGGAAACTCAAGTCCATTTTAAATATGGATATGACTGAAAATAAGATGGCTTTCATTCACTATCAAAATATTTCATACATAATAAAATAGTAAGCAAAGAATCCTGCTACTCCTTGAAGTCTATTCTCCACTGATTTGAACTTGTTATTGGGATCCTAGGCCCCTTTATTTATACAAAAGGAATTTAGGGGAAGCCTCCTTGAAGAGGGGGATTACCTCTATCCAAAACTCCTAGAAAAGTGGATCTAGTCCCCAACAGAAGGAATCTTTATTAAATATTGAAATATGGCTTCTCCTATAACAGGGAACACATCCTTAGATTTTATCAATCAATGGAGCTCCAGAATCTATTTAATAATTTTATAATATCCAATTCATTTATTATCCATCCTGTAGTATCCTGTGGTAGGGAAAAAGTCCCTAAATTCTCTCATTTTGTAGATCTTTAGAGTTCACTCAATATTATCTCAATATTTAGAAAAAATGAATAGTATTAGGCACATAATAAGCAATCGGAAGTCGAATTCTTATGGACCCACTAATATTATGAATTAAATCTATAATGTGCACATAAAGGAGTTAAATAAATGTTTTAGGTTTCTAGGAAAGACCAAATGGGCCTTATAAACTATCTAATTCTAGGGCCCATCAATTGGATCCAACTGCTACCAAAAGCAACTCAAGACTAAAGTGAGGTAACATGTGTAGTGGTGGAGGCATGAAATAATTGATCAGGGAAGAACTTGGTGGATTATCAAGTTGTAACTTGGAGTTGGCGCTCGATGACCTTGACCTTGTGTTATGTGACTCTAGGCATCAATTCCCATGATTATGTTTGAGACATTGTTTTTCTAAGCCTGTGTGGATGGTATGAAGTTCAATGATTGAAAAAAACATTGGTGTATACTTCCATTGTGCATACAATTTCCTTAGGCCTTGATCGAACTCAAGGGTGGTCAACTGCAAGGAAGGATCCAGTGTAACTAGCCTATGGTTGGGAGGAGAGTGGAACTGGAAATCCATCCTTTAGTTATAGACCATATCAGACTAATTTAGATAACTATTCTTGGATTATGCATTCTATCCTATAGATTGTAATATGCCTTATTGGATTCATGACCAATGATTAACCCTGTGTCATTTATATAAGGATGCATCATTCATCATTTGATCATGATTGACCAACTAACTTGTGTATATGTGATGATTATGATTTGCTTGAGTTATGAATATGTAGTCTTTCTAATTTTTTGCAAGTTGTCTGATATGATCATGACTAGTGATCTAATATCATTTAGGAATAATATGTGATTTCACGAGTTTATGTCATCATTATATGTTTATAAGTTTGGGCAGCTCACTGGAATTACCATAATGGTGGGCCACCTAATTAAGAGTGCAGTTTATATGTCGAATGCATGAAATAAATCTATCTTGGGAAGTTTTTGAGATCTTTGTATGACCATGGTGTATGTGTTTCTTTAGATGCCTACATGGTGATGGTTTAACTTATGGGTCTATGTTTTTTTTATATTCTCATGATTTATAGGGTTACTTGCATGAATATGCATGGTTTGTTAATATGCATTAGCTAACCTCTTTTGATGTGTGATTCCTATAATCTAGTATCTTGCAAATATCATGGATTAATACCTTGTTGAAGACTATAGATTTTTTCTTAAGAGGAGGAAGTGATTGGGTAAGTATATTTACTTGTACATTTATCACATCGAGAATAATGAATGATATTACTATGAGTTTTAGGTGAAAGTATCAACAATTTTAATGAAGGAATATGTATTCTTGTGTATTTGTAATGAGATGGTTTGTATGAATATTCTCATGTTGTTAGGGACTTGCAAATTACTATAGTTGCTAATATGTCTCTTGGTTTGCAGAGTTATTACATGATTATGTATGAATGCCTAATGAACCCAATGGATCTGATATGGTGTTTGGAATTCCATGTTCAAGTGTTATGGCTAACAAGGATTCTCTATTGTCTAAGAATTAATGAAATTTTGTTATTAAATTGCTAGGGTTTGATTGTGATGTTCCATATCCATTCTATAGAAGGATTTGGTGTTGTTAGTCATGGATTAGCTTGATGTAATTCCTAATAATAGGTAGATTCATATTTTGGTGAAGGTATTATGGCTATTCTTAGCACTTGGATTGTATGTGCCTTATATGAGGATGAAATCAAGTGAACATGGATGTTTTTGGCAAAGCCAAGCTCCTAAGAGAACCTTGGCCAATACCCTAAAGTGATTGAGAAAACCTTAAGTTCTTTGAGATTGAATAAGGAAATAATTTTCCTTGGATCTGGGAGTATCTGAGGGGATTTAGGTGATTCAAACATGTTTAAGGATCTGGACATACAAAATAATGGTCATGATGAAATCTCATGATGGAACTAGATACGTTCATGAAAAGGTTAAGTTGAGGTGCATTTGGGGTGGGGACTAAATTTGGGTAATTTAGGTGAGGCCTAGATAAGTTTCCCAAGACTAGATATTTGGGATGATGGAAATAAGTTTGGGTGTTGGATGGACCATATGTATCACATAATTGGACGCTTGTGGGTGGTCCATGCCCATCGAGGGATCTGAATATTTTGATTAGTGGAAAATTGTGGGTGCATCAAATTTCTTTGATAGTTGAATACAATGTGAAAGTGATGATTTTTTTGAAGGGGTCAGACCTTATGGGACCCACACATTAGGATGCCATGGTCAGCGCCACTGAGGCCTGGTAAGACTATGTCAATGCCATGTAAGGATTCCATGAGGACATGGCTAGAATGATGTGTTCCATGCACTAACATGGCAGTGATTTTGTGGTGCCACATGGCTTGGGAGTGTTGGGTGGTACTAGCATGGACTCTACGTGTCAAGGTGACACGTTACCATAGGGCTCAGATCCTTATAGGAGATTCCATTGTTCCTTTTATAATGTGGGCACAGTAGACAAAAGGCGCAAGAAAGGAATATATACTTGTTACCTAACATAAAGCTTCTCATTGTGTCGCTGAGGTTTGACAATGAGAAATTCCCAAATTTGGGCATAGTTGAGGTAAGGTGCGAGACGAGAATATGTATGTCATCTGACATAAACAGTCTCATTGTTTCATGTCAATTCCAGTGTATCACCTCATTCCACTAGGGCACAGTGTCATTATGGGCTTGAGATGATGTGGTAGTGCCTTGTGGTATGTATACATCGGCCATATGTTAGAGCTTTTTAGAACAGGAAACAATGTTTTGCATGAAGTATTGGACCCCATGGGTCTGGAAATGAAGATGAGGTGGTAGGTGCCACGTAGGCCAAGCAAGGCTACATGGAAGCCACATGGATGGTGACGAGGACATATGTTGACATGGAACCTATGTGGCATGACATGTGGCAGGTAGAATTGGCCCTATTGGATGGCCAAAGAGTCCATTTTTGAATGATACATGGAAATGGAAAAGGATGCCATGTGGCATGATGATACCACCCTAATGTCAACATGATATCAGCAATAAGAAAAGGAGACAGAAGACATGTAGTTGGATGGCATGGCTACCAATTGGAGCCATGGCTCATGCCACATTAGAGGGAATAGAAGTCAAGATGTCAATTATTTCTATCACAAGCACTAGACAAGAAAATTGTCCAGCAAATAACGTTAAAATCTCTATCTTGTCACATTGGTTTGAAATAGTATTCAACTCTCATCTTGGAACAATGACATTATGGTGTTGGGTGCATTGGCATGGTGAGAGCCACATTGGTCTATGAGAAATGTGGCAGAGCCACGTTTGCCACTTAGTAGCACCATGTGGTAGGAATTTTGAGGTGGCATAGGTTTAATGAGAAAACCTTCAAAAGGGCATAACTTTTAGTCCAAGAGTCAAATTGAGATAAAATTTATATCACTAGAAATCTCTCGAAAAGTTGATTACAACAATAATATCTATTTTGTATTTTTATAACATTACAAAAAAATTGATTTTGGTAACCCCATCTTCACAATGAGACCATGGTGGTTGGGTTAATTATAGTGTAACACCTTGCATAGCCCAGAAAGTTGAAGGGGGTGGACGGGAGTGTTATAAAGTGGTATTAGAGCATCTAGGTTCAACACTTGGACTCAATGGCCTCAAGAATAGATGAAATGAAAATTTAAGGTTCAATACTAAATCTAAGGAGTCTTGCATGAAAATAATTAGAATTTATTTTGATGAGTAATTTGTCATTTTTCTTATATTATCTGTTATAAATCTCAATATATGATTTTAAACTTACAGATGTCATGGTTGCTAATTTTTGTAAAATGATGATTTTAAGCCCATTGAATGGCCTGATATAAACATGTTAATATTATCTTTTAATTTCTTGTAATGTGTGATTGACATGGGTTCTGGATGTGTGAACAACAGGAAATCAACATGCTTCAGATTAGCATGCATAGTATTGGCATGGCAAGGTAATAAGCCAATATGTTTATGCTTGATATAGCTAACAAATATGTGTGTGTGATAGCACATCAAAAGACCTGTTACAGTGATAAATAAAAGGATGGATAGAAATACAGTACAACACAACATGGACCAAGTATTCCATGCACAAGAATGGAAAAGTTCCCCTAACAGAACAAAAATCATCAAGGAGTTGAAAGTTGAGCTCAAGAGTTGCAAGGCAGGAAATAAAAGGCTCATTAGAAGAAAAGAAGAGCAGGAAATGTTGAACACGCTGCTACTATAAAAAATTTCATACATGTAAGAATTGTTGCAATATGCATCAACCTTTTGATATACAGAATAATTTCATGTTGACAAGGCTAGAAACAAACCTTCAAAGGTTGTAGAGGAAAGAAAACCAATTTCATGTTGGAATTGTGGAGAGGCACATCTGAGGGAGGACTGTCCCAACATATAGTTAAAGAGGAAGAGATTCATATGAATTCCAGGCACATGAACCAGTAACATATGATATAGAGAAAGATGAGGGAGTATCCCCTCAAGCTCTCTAAAATACTAAAAATTTCCCTTTTGAGCTAGTTAGATGAATACTAGAATTTTTAGGTTGCTATAGACCTTAGGAAGGACTCTAATTTAAATTTTGTGCATATGTTGGTGATGGACACTTTGAACAACAAAACTCAAAGGATTGATTTGATTGACTTTGTTGAGAACTAATGGATGATGTGAAAGGGAATGTTTTACATGTCTTTGTTGTTATTGTTGACCACAAATTTTCTTATTGCTTTAATTTGTTGACTTTGCACATGGCCATGTGACATTATGTTGTTTTCATGTGTTTCTATTATGTTCTTTCTCTTTCTTTTTTTCCAGTATTTCTTCTTTCCCTTTTTTTGTGGTTTGGTCTTTGTTGGTTGTTGGGTGTGAGAAAGGAAGAAAAATGAGCTCATAAAGAAGAGATAAATAAAACCCAATTGGAAATGCAAGACCCTGATTAAACCCAGTACATCATAAGAATGACAATGGAAAGAAAAAGAAGGTGACATAACAACTAGGTGGACCTAACTGGGTTCACATGAACAAAATATAGAATAACATGACAATTATGAAAATAACATAAGAAGTAAGTTTTCCTAACCTTAATAGTGTCTTAAAAATGTATGCATTATATTTCATGAATGTGTTAATAATGAAATTAATGTATATGATGCCATTCCATTTAACAAGTCATAATCATCCCAACTAAAGGATGACTATATAATGTTCTTAAAAATCTGATGATTATGTGAATGGTATGTGTGGGATAACATGTTGAGGTTATCCCATACGATCACCTGTTATGTAAGGGATCTATTGAGCAGGTATCCAAGAATGAACTCTTGCTTTTAACTATTATTATGCTCATGTGCTCATGTTTATAGCGTGTTTATGAAAAGAAAATGTTGAACATTATATCAACGAGCATACTAATGGCTAACTAGATTCCTTGGTGAAATCATGAGGCACATACACTACTAAGTGCTAGCTTGGGTTGAGAAACCACTTAGTGCATACAATTTGGCTATTACCACCACTAAATTATAGGAAGCGATATGTCCAATAATTGTTAGAGAGAATTCTAGATTGACAAAGCATTGTAAATGTTGACACCATTTCTTCATGATTGGGAATTTTATGTAAATAAATAAATTGGGAAGGTGAACAGTCATCGGGAGATGAACTGAAAAATCACTCCCTATTGTATATAACAATGGGTTACCTATGGAATATACACGAATCAGTTTTTCTGAGTTTTCTGCCAAACTGGAGTTACTCCTGGCCTGACATGGTATCAGAGCCAACTCCTTGTTTTAGCTATTATGCTCCTTGTAACTCCTCTGTCCTGACCTCTACCTCTGCCTCTGCTTTATTCCCTTCTGTTCTGAAATAATCTGCCTCTGCCACTGCTCTCTGTCCATAACGCTTGTCTCTGACCTGCATAGGCCTGACCGTATCTCAAATTGAACAGTCAAGGTTCGAATCTCCATTATGGCGCCCATTCACACTATTCCATTGAAACATTGTTCAATTGGAACGTTGTTATGGTGGTATTGAACGCTGTCCCTCACATTGACACACAGAAATCGTATATTCAGCATCAGCAAACGCATGGTGGTATAGTAAGTTCTTCTATCCGTATCTGCTAGTTGCTGTCATGCTCTCACATGCAGTTCTGAATGTGCGTGGATAGTGATCATAGAAAATGGGTTATATTGGTTCATAGCTTCTGTACATTTTATTCCATACTTAAAAACAAGTCAACTTCTGTTAAATCCCATTGTAAAATACATAAATCACAAGGTATAAAAGCAAGAAAACGGTATATGTATTTAGATTTGATTATTGGGCATACTGGCACAATAATTGAACAACAAAGGAGAAGACAGTTCGTCTTACAGAAGCTGAGAAATGGTGCTGAACCCTCAACAGCCCATCGTCGCATTGTTCAATCTCGGAAGCGGGATATCATCCCCATGGGGCCCCAGGCTTAATCAAGCTAACTCTATTCCCTTCCTCTTCAGGGATTGCTTCATCATTCGAAAAAAAAATTATCTTTGACAGAGATCGAGAAGTTGAATTTATTTATTTTGAAATCGCAGATTCATCGAGTTTTTTTCCGGTCAGTAGAGATGGAAACAATTTGTTTCAGTCTGCTCCGTTGAGAATGGTATCGAATGCCTGCAGAATTGCGTCACTGTGCTCATTAGCAAGATACCACTGTCCTGAATCTAACATAGATATCGGTGCAAAAAAAACAATATGAACAGTGCCGAGACATATGTATCCGAGACATAACTGTGCTACTGAATGTCGGGATTGCTGTGCCTCTGAATTATGAATATCGAGAGCCACATGTATAAAATGTATCGAGACCGATGCCATACCAATATCACAGAGCCAAAACTGAAATGCAATGTAGGTCTGCCTTTTCTCCTTGAGAATGTCTACCCCCCCTGCCTCTGAAGTATTTTTTTTACAGAATGCATTCAATCATCTCTATGGTAGGAATAGTTCTCACTGGCAAGGAGAACTATCCTGAATGGTCCCACATGATAAAACACACCCTCATCTTCAATGAGTTGTGGAAAGGAGTGTGTGTCGGAGAAGGAGACAATGACCGAGTGCAACCTACATCAGACAAAGAGCTCGTCATTTGGGAAAACAAGAACAGCAAAGCCTATGCATTAATCACAGCATCTGTAAATGAAGAAGTAAGTCGCCATATTTCATCATATTCAACTACCTTTGAAGCTTTACAAAAGCTGAAAGAACTCTATGACTCACATTCTGCACTTGAAGTTGTTCAGCTCATGATTAAACTCTTCACTCTTGAACTGAAAAATAATGATCCTCTTGCTCTTGCATCTGAAGTAAAGTCTATAATGCATGATATTAAATCCACTAAGGTTGAGCTGGATATCCCTCTTATTGCTTTTCTCAAGGCACTCTATCCTACCTACTCCAATTATCTTGAGTCTTTACAAGCAAATGGAAATCTTAAAGATATAACCTTTGACTCTCTTGTGAAAAAGTTTGTTGAAAGAGAGAAAGCCTTTGGAAAGAAGACAGCTCCTGAATCTTCTGAAGAGACTGTGTGCCTTGCTCATAAAGAAAAACATCCTGCTCAAGATTCTACAAGAGGAAGAGGTGGACGAAGAGGAAGAGGAAGATACTTCAGAGGCAGGGGGGGCAGACATTCTCAAGGAGAAAAGGCAGACCTACATTGCATTCGCTGCAAATGAAATGGATCACGTGATGCTTCTACATGCAAGCTACCATGGGACAAAATTGAGCAGAAAAGAAACCAGTAGAAAGGTAAAACTGATGATACAGACAAAGGTAAAGCACCTAAATCCGCTCACTATATTGAGGCACAATGTAACATTGGAGTAAATGAAGATTTGTTTAATGCTTCACTTGCTTCTTCGAAAAATGATTGGTTGCTTGATTCAGGAGCAACCTGTCATATGACTCATAGAAAAGATTTTTTTGAAGATTTCATTGACAATGTTGATGGAGCAGTATACTTTGCAGATCAGTCAAAAATCAAGCCATCAAGGCTTGGCACAATCAGGCTTAAACTGCCTGGTCTTCCAGACTTTCTTCTGGATCATGTTCTATATCTCCCACAGCTCAAGAGAAACTTGCTATCCTTGGTTCACATCCGCCAGCAAGGTCACTCCATTCATATGTTTGATGGCAAGCTTGAGGTAAGAAAAGCATCTGACCACTCACTTGTCATGAGGGGAATAGAAGAAGAAAGGCTTCTCAAACTGCAAGGAACCTCTGCTCATGCACAACATTTCTCATATATTTCTCATCATGAAGAAGGTACACTTCCATCAAGTTTATTATGGCATGCTAGATTTGGACATTTAAACTATGACGGTCTCCGCTTATTGAAGAAAAATGGTGTTGCTGGTTTGCCTACAATTCCTAGGAAACATAAGAAATGTGATGCTTGCATTCTAGGAAAGCATAGCAAACAGTCTTTTCATGATTCACATTCAAGAGCACATAGGAAGCTTGAACTCATTCATTTAGATTTATGTGGTCCAATGCCTGTTCCTTCTGCAAATGGAAATAAATATATCATGACATTTATTGATGATTACACCAGAATGTGTTGGGTTTATTTATTGAAGAACAAATCTAATGCTTTTCAAACATTCAAGAATTTTCATAAATGGATTGAAAATGATGCACAATCTCATATTGGGTCTATTCGCACTGATAATGGAAAAGAATATACATCAAATGAATTTGAAAACTATCTTCGCCAACATGGGATCAAACATCAAACAACTGTGCCTTATAATCCCCAACAGAATGGTGTAGCTGAAAGAATGAATAGAACAATCTTGAATATGGTACGATCCATGCTTTTCTTCAAAAATGTAAAGATAATGTTTTGGGCTGATGCTGTTCTATGTGCTGCATATATAAAGAATAGATGTCCATCTAATGCTATAAGAAACAAGACTCCTTATGAATTGTGGTATGGACATGTTCCTTCGGTAAAACATCTCAGGATCTTTGGTTCCACCTGTTATGCTTTGATACCAAAGGTACATAGAAACAAACTTGGTGCTAGAAGTCGTAAGTGTATCTTCCTACGGTATTCAAACACCTCTAAAGCATACCGCCTCTATGATGAAGTAAATAAAAAGTTTGTTGTATCTAGATATGTCATTTTTCTTGAATCATCCAAATCTGACAATGTTGTTGAGTGGCAACTTGATCACTTGGATAGATTCGCAAAAATGAAATCATTTCAAGAATTTGATAATCAGATTCCACATCTTGAAGGGGGGATTCCTATACTAGAACAACATGTGGAATCTTCTTCTTCTAAAGAACAATCTCCTCTGCATGAAACTCCAATAACGGATGATGCTTTAAGTGATGTAATTGATAGAATTGGGAGACTCAATCTTGATTCAGTCCCAACTCAATCAACAGAGCAACCTGGACCATCTCAGAAAGGTCCCCCAAAGTGGCTGACAAAGACACTTGAAAGTGTTCATCCTGATGAAATTGGAAAAACAGGAACCAGAAATTCAAACCGACAAGATGGAGGTGATGTAGATGACTCTAATTCACCTGTTGATATGGATGTTACTTATGATTGTGAATTGAACTTGTCTATATATTTTGAACCAACTTCCTTCAAAGAAGCTGCTTCTCATGATGAATGGAAAGAAGCTGTTATCACTTAGAACTAAAATTGATACATGTAACTTTTTATCCTAGCCTGATGGCAAAGGTCAGTGCTAGTTTAATTTTGTTTTAATTTTTTCCCTTAGAATCTAGAGTTTTGAAGAGTTTTTGAGTCAAGTTATTCTCAGCTCCCATTGGTTCCCCTCCATCTACCATTTTTTTATAGCCACCTGTTATCTTATATCAGCCACCGTGTCTTTTTGTAATTTCGCAGCACAATCATGATTAGGCAGTTTCGTAGCGCATCATTCAAATTTAAAACTGACCGCGCTGCGAAATCATGGATTCGTACCTTTCGCAGCAAATCTTTCCCGAAATGTCAAGTCCGTTAGGTGAGTCATAGGCCATGTCTTCTCATGTCAGCTCATGTACCTCTCTTATCACATTTTACCACTCATTGCCACTATCACCACCACTAGATCTGTTGATACGCACGAATCATCATTCCCAAGAAAGACAACCGTGCATAAATCTTAATGATGGCCGTAAGTGTTGCATGAATGACAAATCTGCAAGATTACATCTTGAAAGATTTTAAACGGAAAAATTTAAAATTCAAGCGAGGCTGATAATCAAGCGAGGCTGAATTCAAATAGAAGCTGAAACACAATTCCAACCGGAGCTAGTAGTTATTGTTTGTGAAGATTTGGAAGAATCAATGGAGAAAAAGGAGCACAGATCCGGCAAATGTCTAAGGACTGAGCCTGAAGGCCTGGATATAACGCTGAGAAATGAAGAGGTGAAGAAAGCATTTAAAAAGGCCGGGTGCTGGAAGTTTTGCAAAAAGTTACAAGGAGGACACGCACAGGTAACTAAATAATTTGCACTTAACTTCATAGGCTTGAATTCAAAAGTAGCCATGTTAGAATTGCAGGTTTCGCCAGAAGTGATATCTACTGTGACAGAGATCCCACGAGGACAAGAGGAATGGTTTAAAAACTTCAAATTTGACATGAATCCTTGTAAGGAGTTTTTGAAGGCTGAATTTGTAAATGAAGATTTAAGTAAGGAAGTGCCCAGGAATTATGTCAAAGAATATTATGCTCACTTACTCACCTGCATACAGAAATATCTGACTTGTGAAGGAAGGTATAACAAGGTTTACTCTTACCATTTTAAACTCCTTTTGCATTTCACCGGGAAGGTATCCATAGACTTACCTTTTTATCTGTTCCGTAGTTTGAGTAAAATGTGTGATAAGGTACAGCTGAGGAAAGAGGATTGTGAAACCTCTTTGTTTCATCATGGTTTGATCAAACTACTGGTTTTAGATGGACTCCAAAAGATAGACAGAGATTGGAATTCATTCATTTTTATGGCTGGCTTCAAAAGCCAGACTGGCCTCACTCCTCCACCTGCTAGAGATTTTACAATAGCTGAGCTCCAAATAGAAGCAAGAGCTAAAAGAGTTCCAAAGTCACAAGTAAGAAAACAAGTGAAGCCACTCGTCATCCAAGATCAACCTCAGCAATCAACTAAGGAAAAAGCTCATGGTAAAAAGACTGTACCTGAAACAAGCACATCTGAAGTAGTCTCAAGGATAAGAACAAGAAGCCAGATGAATAAGGAAAAAGGTAAAGCTATAGCAGTCGAAGAAAGTCCAATGTCCAAGGCAAGTTTAAATGACTTATTACAGGCTATTGAATTTGAGCAGTCTCTACCAGTTCAAATCGAGTTAATACAGTCAGAACAAGAAAGCACCAAGAAATCCAAGGCCTCAAAAAGGCTTAAATTTGATGAGCCAACTGAAGAGTTCATTTTTAAACCTAGAAGACCTATGACAAGGAGATTCCAGCAAGTACAGGAAGTACTGCCAAGAACAGAGGAAACAGGGGAAGAGACACAGAAAAACGCAGGCAAAACGGTCATTACACCTAAAGAAAATAATATAGCAGCCCTGAAGAGCCAATTAGAATCAGCTAAGTATGAGATTGCCAAATTGAAAAAAGCCGTTAGAAGACATGCAGTCATACACGCAAAGTATTATAAAACTCTATGGGAAGGGAATGCAACTGTAGAAGCCCAGCTGAATTCAGTGGTTGATGGCCATTCACAATTTCACGCCTGGACAGTACCAGCAATCAAAGAAGCCAAGTACATCAGAAGGATCAATATGCAACTGAGAGCTGGGAATAAGGCTATGAGGAAACAAATTGAAAATCTGAAGGCACAGCTAAGCCAGCTTAAAAGACCTGCTAAATGAGTTTTCATTTCAAGTAAGATTTTGTTTCAAAATTTTGACAAGTTTGCTTGATCTTATCTTTCTAAAGAAATATAAATTCCTATTCGACCTGTGGAAATTCTAAAGAAGTTTTTGGAAATCAAGCACTCGGCTAATAAAGGTCTCAGGTTAAAAACAAGTTGTTTTAAATAACTCAGCAGTTTCGTAGCGCGCTACGAAACTGCTGAAAGTGATGATTTCAACGTAAATTAAGCAGTTTTGAATTATAAGCGGGAATTTTGAAAGGGAAACGTCTAAAAGGCATACAAGGCATCATCTGAAGCTATCAACAGTCAACCAGGTCAAGACAGGTGGAGAAAATATATGTTCAAATCCAACTTTAAATTTTTGCCGTAAAGTGAGCACATTTACCACAGTTCAGGATATATCAAACAGTTTACAAGAAACTTTTGCCTGCACACATGTACATGGGAAAAAGATTACAACGCATCAAGGACGTGGCAGTCTGCTCCATTTTGGATAATTAAAAGGATAAAGGACATGCTTATTTGCATTCGTATATTTTGGGGAAAACTAAAGACCAGTAAACAGGGGTAGTTTCCTATCTTTCAGGGCATTGGAAAACATGTGTCATTGAAGACAACCATGGAGCCGTGAAGACCATCACAACTAAACTAGAAGGGACCAGATGTCAAAGAATGAGGAATCATCTTAATTAAAGCCATCATGCATGTAATATGGAGTTAGAGTCATAGTTGATTTAGATCTCTAAAAAACCTCCAGTCAACACTTTGTTGTATTTATTAGTTAGTTAAAGGGTTAATAGGTGTCATAAGAAGTAGTTTTCGAATTCCCCTCATGCTGGAGGAGGAATCTCGATCAGTTAGAATAAGAGTTCTATATATAGCTGAAACAGAAATGTAATCAGGGTTGGAAAACTTTATAACAAAGCTTGTATTTGGCTTATGTAAGACTCATTTTCAGTAATATAATTTTGACTTTACTTCTCAGGATTCATGAAGGATTTCTTATGTTCAGAATATGTGATGTTGTCCTTTTCTTAATTCTTACAGTGGTATAGATGTATAATCACTCAGAATTCACTGAATGTGCTCTGATTTCCTGTATACATTTATAAACTGTGTGGTCCCATATGAGTTGATGTTCTGAATGTCTAAATGCTGAATGCCCTGACTTCCATGTAAGGTTAAGTTCACTGTTATATTGAGGTGTTGTTGACTCCATAAGCCCAATGGATAGTTGTTTAATGTGTTTCCAGCATTCATATTTTTCATAGTTGTTCTATAAGAGTTAGCCATCTTATCTTTAATCAAAATCATTAATCCATCAAGAGAGAGCCCTCTCAGGTTGAGGAGGCTAGGCCTCAGCCTAAAGTAGGTTTGAAATAGTTACTTAGAATCAACCTGACCAGCAGCCTATCAGGGTCTGATTTTGAGATAACATTTTGGTGCGTCTGCTGGGAGCCTAAAGATTACTCATTCCTGAAATCATGAAGCTGAACTTCTGAAGGTAGCAGGAGCTCAGAAGGTTTTCGAGGCTGCATTCTACCTTGGTGACTCCATACAATCTTAAAGTTAAAAAGGTGGCTTCGAGAGGAAGATATACAAGGAGTAATCCTGACCCAGATCCACCTACTCCTGTGGATAATCCAAACACCATCTCAAGGAGCAGGCAAAGATTTCCTGATATACCAGGTACTTCATCTGTATCAAAATCTTTGTTCCCTGAATTTTCTAGAAGTCCTGAAGATAAAATTGTAGATGATAAAATTCATGAGGTATTGTTGAGGTCTGAGAACGAAGAAGAACTTATTGGAATTATTTTAGATTTACAAAAAAGAGGCATTGATACTTCATCCTTAGTGTCACAAAAAGATAAGGAAGAGTTTTGGGAGGTTGTTACTTCAGAATTACTGTTAGAAGAAGAAGATTTGAATCAACTCAAAAAGCTTGATCCTTTTGAAGTTTTGCTCAAATCCAAAACTGGTTTACCTCTCCCAAATTGGAGTTCCTTTGTCAGTGGTTTGCAAAGTCCAAATAGTCCTTTTCGTACCAATACTTTATATTCTGCCTCTGCTAGTCCAAATAGTCCTCAGACACTATCTCACACTAGTTCTGCTTCCACCGGTCATACAATACTTGTTATCACTGCTCCTCCATTCATTATGGCTATACCTGCTAGGTATGCTCCTCTAGCTCTCCCTATTGTTTTACATGATCTTCCTAGCAAATATGCTGCCAGAATTCCAACATGGGGAGGAGATGAAGATATTATAGCAGAGGAACATGTGGATAGGTTCAATGATTTTGTTGACAGGGAAGAAGTGGATGATGAAGATTAAAACTAAGATTGTTTGCTCAAACTTTCATTGGGGAAGTCAAAAAATGGTTTAAAGCCCTTAGAGCCGGAAGCATTCATAGTTGGGTAGAATTTGAAGATAGCTTTCTAAGGAAATGGGGAAACAGAACCAACCCTGTCCAAGCCCTTACCGAATACAACAATCTTAGAAGAGCTCCAGACGAAACTGTCCAAAACTTCTCTAAGAGGTTTAACAAAATATACAATTCTATTCCAGCTCATTTGAAACCTCCTGGAGCTTTGGCACAGTTGAGATATGCTGAATCATTTGATTCAGATTTCTCTCTTTTACTCAGAGAAAGGGAGTCTGCCTCTCTTGCTGACATGCAAAATGATGCAATTAAGGTAGAGGTGAATATGCTTGCTGCTAAGAAATCAAAGATGGCAAAGACTAAGCTGAAGGAAGAAGAGAAACCTTCTACCTCTGCTCAAGAAGACAAGTTCGAAACAATGATGAAAACCATGGAGAAATTGATGGACCGACTAGCTCTTGGGAATGCTTCTGCTCCTCCAGCACAGCAGGAACCTCAATTCAGGAACCCTCAGTTCAGAAGACCTCAGAATCAGAAAAGGCCAAGAGACAACAGAAATCAGCAGGCAAATCCTCCAGTGAGACCTCCCTTCCAACAAAATTTGGTAGATGAAGAAGATGAACCTGAAGTCCCTGAGGAATCAATCCATTGTTTTGATGAAGAAGTGTCAGGGATTTTCTTGACTAAGGAGGAACATGATGAGTCCAGTATGATAAAATCAGGAGAAGAGCCTTCAGATTTTTTAAAGGGCTATCAGCACGCTATCTTTGAGATGCAAAAGCAGTATAATCTTAGGAATAGAGATGTTCCTATTACAGCAAACAAAGCACAGCCCAAGAAGATTACCTCAAAGACAGTTGAAGATAAAAAGGAAAAATCAAAGGTGGTTGAAGGTAAGGATGATTCTCCTCTTGTCAAAAAGGATATTCAAATTCTTCCTCCTCCTAAAGAAATTGACAAGACTACTTCTGTTTTTAATCTTGAGAATGAGATTGCAAAAATTAAGATATTAGTCCCTTTTAATGAAATTCTCAAGGTAGACAAATACAGAAGCAAAATTGTTGAAATGCTTAATTCACAACCAGGAGTGGCTGATATCCTAAATGTACAAGAAGATAACCCTATTATCTGCTTGGGTCCAAGACTTGAGGATGAACAAATGAAGAGTTTCCCCCTTTTTACATAAGCATTAGCATTCATGATATGACTCTACATAATGCTATGTTAGACTCAGGGGCATCACATAATCTCATGCCTAAGGTAATCATGGAAAGACTGGGGTTAGAGGTAACTAGGCCATATAAGGATTTATTTTCCTTTGATTCAAAAAGAGTCCATTGCATTGGTTTGATAAAAGATGTTGTGGTGGGGCTCACACAAATTCCAGCAAAAACAATTGTTATGGATATTGTTGTTGCAGACATTCCACCAAAGTTTGGGATGCTTCTTTCAAGGTCATGGGCAGCAAAAATCAAGGGCACAATGCAGATGGACCTTACATATGCTACCATCCCAGTGTTTGGTGAACAAAGGAGGTTGTATCGCGAGACAAGGATGGCCTACATGGTAAGCAGCAAAGACAAGCCTCAGAATTTTCCTATTTATTCATGTGATACTAGTCTTGGGTCAACTATCCTTTTCAATGAATCAGTTGCAAAAGAATCACAAGATGAACCTGCGGAAAATCAGTGTCAAGAAGGGCAGCAAGGAGATGAAAGAGACATCATGGGCTGCTGGTCATTATACTTTGATGGATCATCAGGAAAAGAAGGGGTAGGAGCTGGGATTTGGATCACTAGTCCAACTGAAGAAAGTAAGTTGCTCTCATACAAATTAAACTTTGATTTTACCAACAATATGGCTGAGTACGAATCTCTGATTTTAGGTTTGGAAGCCTTGATAAAATTGAAAGCTAGAAACATTGTTGTTTGTGGAGATTCTGAATTGGTAATTAAACAAGTAGAAGGTACATATCAAACTAAGGATACAAGGATGAGAGCATACAGAAATTTAGTGTTGGAAATGTTGGAAAAATTTCAATCCTATTCTTTTAGCATCAAAACTAGAGATCAAAACTCTATTGCAGATTCTCTTGTTGTTTCGGCCAGTCTCTTTATCATTCCTAAGCACTCTTCTGAAAATTATGAAGTGGAGGTTCACCATAGACCAGTCATACCAGATAATATCACAAATTGGCAAGTTTTTGAGGATGATCAGCATGTAAGGAACTTCATTGAATTAAAAGGAGAGTTTGAACACAATCAGATAGATCAGCAGAATATGTTAATAGAGTCAAAGGAAAGCTTTGAAGTCTTACAATTACAAAACAACTTAATTCCTAAAGGCCTCATTCCCCTTGAGAAATTATTTGATCAAAATGATGTGTTCAAAGCACCAAGACTACAAGCTAATGAAGAAGAAGTAGAAAGCTACAATTTAGGAGACTCGGTTGTGCCTAAGATAGTCAAGATTTCAAAATTCCTTTCAGCTGATATGAAGACTAAATATGTTGAGATGATGAAAAGATTCATTGATGTTTTTGCATGGAGTTATGCTAACTTGAAACAATATGACTCTTCAATCATACAGCATACCATTCCTATTAAGCAGAATGAAAAGCCTTTTAAGCAAAAGCTAAGAAGAATTAATCCTCTTCTAATGCCACTGATTGAAAAAGAAGTGAAAAAGCTCTTTGATGCTAAAATTATTGTCCCAATCAAATTCTCAAATTGGCTTGCTAACTTGGTACCAGTTAGAAAAAAGAATGGAGAGATCAGAATTTGTATAGACTTCAGGAATTTAAACAAAGCTTCATTGAAAGATAATTACCCCCTCCCCAAAATGGATTTCATTTTGCAAAACATTGTTGGTTCACAAAGAATGTCTATGCTTGATGGCTTCTCAGGGTACAATCAGATTCTTGTTCACCCAGATGATCAGGAGAAAACGGCCTTCACTACACCATGGGGAACATTCATGTATGCAAAAATGCCATTTGGCCTCATGAACGCGGGAGCCACTTTCTAGAGAGCAATGGATATTGCTTTTGCTGAAGAAAAGGACAAATCAGTGGTGGTTTATCTTGATGACATCACAGTTTTTTCAAAAGGGAAGAAGACTACTTAAAGCACCTTGAAAAGGTCCTACTGAAGTGTAGGAGGTTTGGTATTTCTCTAAACCCAACCAAAAGTATTTTCGCTCTAACTTCTGGCAAACTGCTTGGTCATATTATTTCTGAAGAAGGAATTAGGATTGATCCTAATAGAGTTAGTGCAATTCAAAAATTAGATTTACCAAGGAGTAAGAAGGAGATTCAATCCTTTCTTGGGAAAGTTAACTTTGTTAGAAGATTCATCCCTAATTTTGCTGAAGTTGTCAAGAACATAACAAAGATGTTAAAGAAAGGAGTAGATTTTAAATGGACAGTGGAAGCAAAGAAATCATTTGAAGAGATCAAGAAGGCACTTACTCAAGCACCAGTACTCATCATCCCGGATTTTACCAAGGAGTTCCTTATCTTCACATTCGCTTCTGAAGACACAATTGCTGGAGTTTTATTGCAAAAAGGAAGTCAAGGTACTGAACAACCCATTTCTTTCTTTAGCAAGACATTAGTCAATGCTGAATTGAAATATAATATCTTAGAGAAACAAGCCTATGCATTGGTGAAAGCAATTAAGGATTTCAGAATCTATGTTTTACACTCTCACATTGTTGCCTACGTCCCAAATGCTGTTATAAAAGATATTCTTACACAAGCTGATCCAGATGGAAAAAGGGGAAAGTGGATAGCAAAACTGCTGGAGTATGACATTGAGATCAAACCCACAAAGTTGGTAAAGGGTCAAGGCCTAGCCAAATTGTTGACTCAGTCAAATTTGGACTGTATTGATATTAATTTAAGCACAGAAATCTCAGAAATTTCTGAAAATGAAGAGGAATTGGTCCAAATAAATGAGAAATTCTTGATCTCAGAATGGTACAAGGATATAGAATTTGTTTTGCAGCATAATAGAGCTCCTGATAATCTTTCAAAATCCAAAGCTCGGTTTACCAAATTGAAATCTCTCAGATATTTTGTGTATGACCAAAATTTGTTTTGGAAAGATGCAGGAGGAATATTATTAAACTGCCTCATTGAAGAAGAAGCTAATAAAGTAATTGATGAGTTTCATAAAGGGGATTGCGGAGGACATCACTATTGGAAAGCCACTGCAAACAAGTCTTGAGAGCTGGCTATTTTTGGCCAACTATGTTTAGAGATATCTATAAAAAGATAGCCACATGCCATGAATGTCAAGTGTTTGAAGGAAAGAGAAAGCTTATGCCAATGCCCTTGATTCCTATTTATGTTGAAGCACCTTTCCAGCAGTGGGGATTAGACTTTATAGGGGAAATCCATCCTCCTTCATCAGGACAACATCGCTGGATTCTCACAGCCACCGATTACTTTACAAAATGGATAGAAGCAATACCCACAAGGCAAGCAAATGATTCAGTGATTATTTCTTTCTTAGAAAATAATATATTATCAAGATTTGGTTGCCCAATCAAGATCATTACAGACAATGCTCAAGCTTTCAAGTCCAAAAGGATGATTAATTTTTGTCATCAGTATCACATCTCCCTTGGACATTCCACTGCTTATTATCCACAGGGAAATGGTTTGGCTGAGTCATCAAACAAGAGCCTTGTGAGAATCATTAAGAAGCTGCTGCAAGAAAATAAAAAAGCCTGGCATTTGAAACTGAGATATGCTTTGTGGGCTGACCGGATTTGCACAAAGAGGTCCATTGGAACATCACCATATGAGCTAGTATATGGGGCAGAGGCTATATTTCCAACATCCCTTGGAGTACCAGTAATGAAGTTGATTCGAGGACTAGAAGAGGAACCAAATGCTATACAACGAAGGATTAATCAGCTAATAGCTTTGCAAGAGAAAAGAAATGAGGTGTTTGACAGTCATCAACAAAACCGGAATAGGATCAAGAGAGCATTTGACAAAAAGATCAAAGAAGTTACATTCCAGATCCATGATAAAGTCTTGAAATGGGAAGCTAGAATTGAAGAGAAAGGTAAACATGGTAAATTTGAAAATTTGTGGAAAGGGCCATATCAAATTTCTGCTTTCCATGGGAATAACACCTACATTCTACAAGAGATTGATGGAACACCATATGCTGGAGGACCTGTTAATGGCAGGTTCCTAAAGCATTACAATTGATTAAATCTCTGCCAAGTTTCTCACAACATTGTATATAACCGTTTTATTAGTCTTTCTTTGTTGCAAATAAATGACAAGCTGAACAGGAAGCTCAAGCCCGAGGTGAAGGCTCACAAAGCTAGAAAAGGATGCTTGTCAACTCCATCTATGTTTTCATAAATTGGACAAAGCACTGGACATACGAGTTCTTAGTGTACTACAGGAGCACACTATCCCAAGTGGAGCCACTGTTATCACTTAGAACTAAAATTGATACATGTAACTTTTTATCCTAGCCCGATGGCAAAGGTCAGTGCTAGTTTAATTTTGTTTTAATTTTCTCCCTTAGAATCTGGAGTTTTGAAGAGTTTTTGGGTCAAGTTATTCTCAGCTCCCATTGGTTCCCCTCCATCTACCATTGTTTTATAGCCACCTGTTATCTTATATCAGCCACCGTGTCTTTTTGTAATTTCGCAGCGCAATCATGATTAGGCAGTTTCATAGCGCAATCATGATTAGGCAGTTTCGCAGCGCATCATTCAAATTTAAAACTGAACGCGCTGCGAAATCATGGATTCGTACCTTTCGCAGTGAATCTTTCCCGAAATTTCAAGTCCGTTAGGTGAGTCATAGGTCGTGTCTTCTCATGTCAGCTCATGTACCTCTCTTATCACATTTTACCACTCATTGCCACTATCACCACCACTAGATTTGTTGATACGCACGAATCATCACTCCCAAGAAAGAAAACCGTGCATAAATCTTAATGATGGCCATAAGTCTTGCATGAATGACAAATCTGCAAGATTACATCTTGAAAGATTTTAAACGGAAAAATTTAAAACTCAAGCGAGGCTGAATTCAAATAGAAGCTGAAACACAATTCCAACCGGAGCTGGTAGTTATTGTTTGCGAAGATTTGGAAGAATCAATGGAGAAAAAGGAGCACAGATCCGGCAAATGTCTAAGGATTGAGCCTAAAGGCCTGGATATAACGCTGAGAAATGAAGAGGTGAAGAAAGCATTTAAAAAGGCCGGGTGCTGGAAGTTTTGCAAAAAGTTACAAGGAGGACACGCACAGGTAACTAAAGAATTTGCACTTAACTTCACAAGCTTGAATTCAAAAGTAGCCATGTTAGAATTGCAGGTTTCGCCAGAAGTGATATCTACTGTGACAGAGATCCCACGAGGACAAGAGGAATGGTTTAAAAACTTCAAATTTGACATGAATCCTTGTAAGGAGTTTTTGAAGGGTGAATTTGTAAATGAAGATTTAAGTAAGGCAGTGCCCAGGAATTATGTCAAAGAATATTATGCTCACTTACTCACCTGCATACAGAAATATCTGACTTGTGAAGGAAGGTATAACAAGGTTTACTCTTACCATTTTAAACTCCTTTTGCATTTCACCGGGAAGGTCTCCATAGACTTACCTTTTTATCTGTTCCGTAGTTTGAGTAAAATGTGTGATAAGGTACAGCTGAGGAAAGAGGATTGTGAAACCTCTTTGTTTCATCATGGTTTGATCAAACTACTGGTTTTAGATGGACTCCAAAAGATAGACAGAGATTGGAATTCATTCATTTTTTTGGCTGGCTTCAAAAGCCAGACTGGCCTCACTCCTCCACCTGCTAGAGATTTTACAATAGCTGAGCTCCAAACAGAAGCAAGAGCTAAAAGAGTTCCAAAGTCACAAGTAAGAAAACAAGTGAAGCCACTCGTCATCCAAGATCAACCTCAGCAATCAACTAAGGAAAAAGCTCATGGTAAAAATACTGTACCTGAAACAAGCACATCTGAAGTAGTCTCAAGGATAAGAACAAGAAGCCAGATGAATAAGGAAAAAGGTAAAGCTATAGCAGTTGAAGAAAGTCCAGTGTCCAAGGCAAGTTTAAATGACTTATTACAGGCTATTGAATTTGAGCAGTCTCTACCAGTTCAAATCGAGTTAATACAGTCAGAACAAGAAAGCACCAAGAAATCCAAGGCCTCAAAAAGGCTTAAATTTGATGAGCCAGCTGAAGAGTTCATTTTTAAACCTAGAAGACCTATGACAAGGAGATTCCAGCAAGTACAGGAAGTACTGCGAAGAACAGAGGAAACAGGGGAAGAGACACAGAAAAACGCAGGCAAAACGGTCATTACACCTAAAGAAAATAATATAGCAGCCCTGAAGAGCCAATTAGAATCAGCTAAGTATGAGAT
This sequence comes from Pinus tabuliformis, assembly GCA_031772625.1. Taxonomy (NCBI): domain Eukaryota; kingdom Viridiplantae; phylum Streptophyta; class Pinopsida; order Pinales; family Pinaceae; genus Pinus; species Pinus tabuliformis. Next base: position 951,987,263 of record CM062814.1, on the reverse strand, counting down.
TGCCAAATTGAAGAAAGTCGTTAGAAGACATGCAGTCATACACGCAAAGTATTATAAAACTCTATGGGAAGGGAATGCAACTGTAGAAGCCAAGCTGAATTCAGTGGTTGATGGCCATTCACAATTTCACACCTGGACAGTACCAGCAATCAAAGAAGCCAAGTACATCAGAAGGATAAATATGCAACTGAGAGCTGGGAATAAGGCTATGAGGAAACAAATTGAAAATCTGAAGGCACAACTAAGCCAGCTTAAAAGACCTGCTAAATGAGTTTTCATTTCAAGTAAGATTTTGTTTCAAAATTTTGACAAGTTTGCTTGATCTTATCTTTCTGAAGAAATATAAATTCCTATTCGACCTGTGGAAATTCTAAAGAAGTTTTTGGAAATCAAGCACTCGGCTAATAAAGGTCTCAGGTTAAAAACAAGCTCTTTTAAATAACTCAGCAGTTTCGTAGCGCGCTACGAAACTGCTGAAAGTGATGATTTCAACGTAAATTAAGCAGTTTTGAATTATAAGCGGGAATTTTGAAAGGGAAACGTCTAAAAGGCATACAAGGCATCATCTGAAGCTATCAACAGTCAACCAGGTCAAGACAGGAGGAGAAAATATATGTTCAAATCCAACTTTAAATTTTTGTCGTAAAGTGAGCACATTTACCACAGTTCAGGATATATCAAACAGTTTACAAGAAACTTTTTCCTGCACACATGTACATGGGAAAAAGATTAAAACGCATCAAGGACGTGGCAGTCTGCTCCATTTTGGGTAATTAAAAGGATAAAGGACATGCTTATTTGCATTCGTATATTTTGGGGAAAACTAAAGACCAGTAAACAGGGGTAGTTTCCTATCTTTCAGGGCATTGGAAAACATGTGTCATTGAAGAAAACCATGGAGCCGTGAAGACCATCACAACTAAACTAGAAGGGACCAGATGTCAAAGAACGAGGAATCATCTTAATTAAAGCCATCATGCATGTAATATGGAGTTAGAGTCATAGTTGATTTAGATCTCTAAAAAAACTCCAGTCAACACTTTGTTGTATTTATTAGTTAGTTAAAGGGTTAATAGGTGTCATAAGAAGTAGTTTTCGAATTCCCCTCATGCTGGAGGAGGAATCTCGATCAGTTAGAATAAGAGTTCTATATATAGCTGAAACAGAAATGTAATCAGGGTTGGAAAACTTTATAACAAAGCTTGTATTTGGCTTATGTAAGACTCATTTTCAGTAATATAATTTTGACTTTACTTCTCAGGATTCATGACGGATTTCTTATGTTCAGAATATGTGATGTTGTCCTTTTCTTAATTCTTACAGTGGTATAGATGTATAATCACTCAGAATTCACTGAATGTGCTCTGATTTCCTGTATACATTTATAAACTGTGTGGTCCCATATGAGTTGATGTTCTGAATGTCTAAATGCTGAATGCCCTGACTTCCATGTAAGGTTAAGTTCACTGTTATATTGAGGTGTTGTTGACTCCATAAGCCCAATGGATAGTTGTTTAATGTGTTTCCAGCATTCATATTTTTCATAGTTGTTCTATAAGAGTTAGCCATCTTATCTTTAATCAAAATCATTAATCCATCAAGAGAGAGCCCTCTCAGGTTGAGGAGGCTAGGCCTCAGCCTAAAGTAGGTTTGAAATAGTTACTTAGAATCAACCTGACCAGCAGCCTATCAGGATCTGATTTTGAGATAACAGAAGCGATGAAAAAGGAGTATGATGCCCTCATAAAGAATGGCACTTGGAAGCTGGTTGATCCTCCATTTGGAACCAAACCAATTGGCTGCAAGTGGGTATACAAGAACAAATACAAAGCTGATGGCTCACTTGACAGGCACAAAGCTAGGCTTGTGGCAAAAGGTTTTGCACCGAAGGAAGGGGTCGATTATGAGGAAACTTTTGCTCCCACAGCAAAATGGGCCACCATCCGGACACTCTTTGCACTAGCAGCTCAGAACGGTTGGAAAGTCCATCATATGGATGTAAAAACTGCCTTCTTGAATGGAGATCTAAAAGAGAATGTTTTTATGTCCCAGCCTGAAGGATTTGCTGTGAAAGGACATGAACATAAATTATGCAAACTTGTGAAGTCCTTGTATGGCCTCAAACAAGCACCACGAGCCTGGTATGAAAAACTAACTGAGCATCTTTTGAAACTCAACTTCAATCATTTTGATCTTGATGATGCAACTTTATTTGTCAAGAAAGTTGGCAAAACAGTTGTGTATCTTGTGGTATATGTAGATGATCTTTTAATGACAGGGAACAATGAAAGCTACATTGCATCCATAAAGAAGGAATTGGGGAAAAGTTTTGAAATGACTGATTTGGGCTATGTTCATTACTATCTTGGCATTGAAGTAACCCAACATCCAAAATCCATATTTCTTTCTCAAAAGAAATACATTGGAGATTTGTTAAACAGATTTGGCATGACAGAGTGCAATCCTCTTTCTACTCCAATGGAACAAAACTTAAAGCTCACATCTGTTGAAGGAAAGGAATTTGAGGATGCAACAAAGTATAGAAAGCTTGTAGGAATTCTCATCTACCTCACTACTACCAGACCAGACATTTCATTTACTGTTGGAATCCTCTCCAGGTTCATGCAAAAGCCTTGTGAGGGACATTGGTCTGCTGCAAAAAGAGTTCTAAGGTACTTGAAGGGAACTCAAGACCTTGGAATCAAGTATACACAGGTGGACGACTTCAGCTTGATTGGATACTCTGATTCAGACTTCGATGGAGACAAAGAAACTGGGGTATCTACTTCAGGCTATGCTATGAGTCTTGGATCAGGAGCTGTCTCCTGGAGATCACGCAAACAATCAGTTCCAGCAGATTCCACAACAGAAGCAGAATACGTGGCAGCAGCTGAAGCAATGAAAGAAATTGTGTGGCTCGGGAAAATTCTTGAAGATTTGCAGGTAAAACAAGTACAATCAACTCCACTCATTATTGATAACACCTCTGCAATAAAGTTGGCCAAGAACCCAAAGTTCCATGATCGAACAAAGCATATCAATACTAAATATCATTTGATTCGACATCATGTTGAGGCCAAAACAATCCATCTCCGTCATTGTTCCACAAATGAGCAAATTGCAGACATCTTCACCAAAGCACTTGGAAGGGAAAAGCTTGAATGATTCATAATGATGCTTGGACTCACCAACATCCCTTTAGATTAAGGGGGGGAATGTTGACACCTAATCTTCATGATTGGGAATTTTATGTAAATAAATAAATTGGGAAGGTGAACAGTCATCGGGAGATGAACTGAACAATCACTCCCTATTGTATATAACAATGGGTTACCTATGGAATATACACGAATCAGCTTTTCTGAGTTTTCTGCCAAACTGGAGTTACTCCTGGCCTGACAGTAAATATTGGTGCTTAGAATCAACAGTGGTATAATTATGGACGAAGAAGAGCGAGCCAACTATTAAAGGTCTAAAACAACCCAAAAATCAAGTAAGAAGAGTAACAAAATTCATGAGAGAGGCTAAGGAGAAATGGGTACATCCACCTTGATGGGAGTGGTGTTCCCATGGCTACAACCACTTGAACTTGAGCCAAGAGAAACATTGACTTCAATATGTTATAGTTGCACTCCCATTTTCTTCTAATGTAGTGCAACCTTCTCCAACATTAACAATATTTCTTACTTAGCTTCATTCATCTCCATGATGACACGACTTAAAAACATCTTCATTCTCCAATATAAGATTATGTTAAGTTGGTAATAATTTTCTTGTCATGGGTATGTTCCATGTCAAGAACCCAATCTCTTATGCATGTGAGAACCTTAGGGTCTAATAGGAAATTCCTATCCACAACAATATCCCCATTAAAACCCTAAAGCTTGTCCTAGTCCTCCACTAGAACCTATTCCTTGTGTGATCTAGTTGAGGTATCCACTCTTAAAAGGGCTATGAAGCCACCTTAACTCCCTCGACCTCCACTACCATGCTAGATAAAATCCATTTAACCATTCTTTTGTACCAAGGGAAAATTACTAAATACTAATTTAGTGAGAAGAACCTAAAACTTAGACATAAGGTTTGATGTTGGTTGATAGCACAAAGAAATTGCAACCATTGATAGTGTATAGGTAGGAAGAGAAAATAAATCATTGAAGGGAACATGCATAGGAAAAATAAACCCATATTTCAACCCAAGAAACATGCTTAAAGATGAGAAAAGGCAACGCCAAATTCTCCAAAAAAATTTGGCCCAGTAAATGGAGAATGGACTAAAAAAATAAATACGAAGAAAGAGAGTAGTAATAGTTATGATGCATTGAATATGGTTAATGAAGAAATTAAAATCCTATAGAATAATCCTCCATGCCCACGGGGAATCGACCCCAAATCAGAGATTGAAAAAATCGTGGAGCGAACTTACGAGAACACGCCACCCCTAGAGGATAACCCAGTCCTTGTGCAACCTAAAAAAGAGTCTTCCTTGAATGATGAAGAGTTCCTCTCTCCCGAAAATATGAAGTTGGGGCCTTCAGTTTTTAGCTTTGCTAATGAGAAATCAGAGGTAGAGAAGGAAAAAGAGCAAGATCAGCTTCCTTAGAAGGCTAGAAGGAAGACTAACCGAGAGATCCAAATAGATAAAAAAAGAAGACAAATAATTGGGCACCCAATAGATTTTGGAGCCAAAACTTGAAGGTTATATGAACACAAGGAAAGGAGGAAACTCATCCCCTTCACAAGGGGTTACTTGCACTAGTAGTAAATAATGAAGGTAATGTCCTAGAATTTCAAGGGATTAGGGTTGGAGAAAAGAATGGGAGAAGTGAAATCCTTAATAAATAAAGAAAAACCCTTAGTATTCCTAATTTAGGAGACTAAAATAGGGGATCAAAGGATCCTTCAAAATCAACATAAAATATGGCATGGTAATGAGATTCTCTTGGTGAGTTCTCATGGGGCCAGTGGTGGAGTTCGCACATTATGGGCTCATATTTTCCCAAACTAATGGACCAGTGATCATCCACTCATTGGATAGAAATAAAGTTCTTGCATATCCCTTCAAACCAACTATTTAATTGTTAATCTATACATGTCAGACAATCTTCGAGAAAAATCAAAGTGTTAGGCTTCTTTATTGGATCTTGGAGACTCCCCTTTTGGTTCAAAGTGTATTTTTGGAGGGGATTTTAACACTACTCTGCATCAATGGGAGAAGAAAATTGGATCTTTAGTAAGAGATTAATTTCAAGAAACTATGGAAGAATTCATGCAAAGTTTAAACTTGTTCGATGTTAAACCAATCTCCAACAAGTTTACTTGGGATAACAATAGATCTATCCTGGGACATATAGAAGCCAGACGAAACTATTTTCTAATTATTGATTTCTTTCTAACAAAAAATATCATGGTATCCTCATGCATTCTCCCTTGGAACTGTTCTGATCACTACCCCATTGAATTACAAATTTTAGAATATGGGGATTATAGCCCTTTTATGTTTCATTATAATTTACTTTGGCATCAAAAAGAAGATTTTAGAAACCTGGTAAAACAATTTTAGAGATTATGGGTCCTAGGTAGTCCAATTTCAATTTAGGAGAAGAAGAGAAAGTGCCTCAAGGAAGCCTTGAAGCAGTGGGCCCATGAGCAGAGGATGGAAAAGAAATCTAATATACAAGTACATCAAATGATAATGGATTTCCTTTGGTCCAAAATAACGGAAGTTCATGTTACTTATGAGATGCTAACTGAGGAGAAGAAAGAATTAGGAGACTTACATAAGGCTTTGAAAGAAGAGGAAGAATAATGGAGATTAAAATCCAAAATTATATGGCTCTAGGTAGGAGATATGAATTCAAATTTCTTCATAAGTAAGAAATGATCCAGGCGGCTCCAAAGACATGCACAGGACAAAGAGGGCTCATGAAAGCTAAAAAATCAAAGTGTTTGGATTATGCTATAACTAGGTTCATGTTAAAGATATCGTCGTCGTGATCGTGGTGGTGTGAACGATTTGTCAATCTGATTCTGGATGAGGAAGATAGAGGTAGTCAAAGTTTTGGTTGACTTTTGTTAACTAGGTAGGTTAATGGAGACACAATTTGTACTTTTTACAGCGGACAGAATCTAGCCAACTCCAGCTAGATTCCAGGTGAAATTTTTGCCTCGTTAAAATGACTCCTTTGGCCAAATTTTGAAATTTTCAAAATTACCTTATTATATTAAAAATTATATATATCTATATATATATATATATATCTATATATATATATATATATATATATATATATATATATATATATATATGAGAGGTAGTGGGCCACCACCCCCACCACTCCACGCCTCTCCAACTCTATCCACATAACCATAATGTTGGTCGAGGGGCGGGCCACAACCCTTGGCCCCTCCCACGGAACAATTGAAACCAACAGAGCAGAGTTTTTGGGTGGGCCGGCCCTTGGGGCACGGACCCAACCCACTTAAACAAAAAAAAACATATATTAAGGTGGGTTGGCCCTTGGGGCACAGACCCAACCTCAACCACCATCATTCATTACAACGGCTCAACCCATTTTTTAAAAATTAACAAATTTAGTTATGTAAAAGGGAGGAGGCCGAGTTTGATCGCCCGACCTCCTTCGTAATAAACGAATCCTAAACCAACTCAACACAACTGATTTATTGAGAAATCTGCCCAAGATTTAATATAAATACTCATTTGCACAGTGCACCCAGGCAGATGGAGGAACCAGGAGCAGGCACGGAAAACAAGGCCGAATATTTTTTTAATTAATTTTTTAATGCAGGGGGAACCATGACAGAGCAAAATTTCCAAGAGGGTGAAATTTTTGCAGTGTCCAAATTGGACAAAATTTATGTTGGTCTTACACCTCTCGGCGACACAAACCCGATAGCGTAGTCAGTTTCTTGATCTGAGCAAATGATTTGTAGAGGACCCGGAGGAGGGAATCTTTGAGGAATCTAGGGGGAATCTAAAAGATTCCTTAAGCCCCAAATTTTCATTTTCTCAAAATTCAGAAATTTGACAGTCGATTTTGCACTATTCAATGCCACAAATATGATGGTATGTTCAGATTTTTCATTTTCTCATTTCATTTTCTAGCCACTTTTCTAAGTGGAGTGTAGGTGTCAGCGTTCATGAGCGAGCAGTCATTTCCATGCAATTCGACGTCGTGAGATTGATGGCACAAACAACTTTAGCAGTTTGACATCCACTTTTTCATATGGCCCTGGATGTGAGGTATATGCAATATGTTCATGTACTTCTTTTTGCTATGCATTATGCTACACAGATCCCTGTTTAATGTTTGATGAGGTATCTTGTTTATTACTTGTTTTCATGATTCATACATGATGTGATGTGGAATCATTTGCGTGATTTACTTGTTGTCATGATTCATCATGTTGTGTTTTGAGATCCCTTTGTTGGTTAATGGGATACTCATGTTGTCGTCATGTATGTTTTGCATTGAGATCCTTGTTATGCCATGTTGGCAAGATGCTCATCATGCATGAGTATGTGTCATACTGATAGGAGTCCTTTTGACTGAGAGTTCCTGTAGTGGAAAATCTCTTGGAGCCACTCCTACGTGAGGGCATTTTCCCTTGTATGATAACGATATCACCTCTATGTACATCATCACTATTGACAACACTTAATGCAGCGGCCTACACCATCTTGACATAGGGGCCTAGAGACGTAGTCCCTCCTGGACAAACTCCGTTACCAACGGCTTATGTTTTCATGTGCTGATGATTGTCTTGTTCCTCTTCTTTACATCATGCAGATGTATTCACTTATGTTCTTTTAAAAATGCAATTTAACACATCACGAAAGTAATAGGTCTTGGAAGGGTCCTTCGTCACACCTAGACCTGGATCAACAAGTATCAGAGTGGTCTTTGCATGGATGTGAATTGCAGTGTGAATAATGGAACATGCAGTGAGAAAGGGTGAAAAAGCGATCTACGATACCATGCTCAAAATTTCCAAAAGGGTGGAAATAATGTATGAAACTCTACAGAAAGAGACAGAGGAAAAGGAGTGATTGCAGCTTCAGTTGAAAGCCACAGAAGAGACCCTAGAAGAACTGAAGCACAACAACCAAAGTCTTCAAACAGAGAACGTTGAATTGAAGATGTGTCTACATAATGAGAAAGAGGAGAAACATAGTTTTCTATGAAAGTTGCAACAAAGGACGAGGCCTTGGAAAAGCTGCAGTGTGACCCATGTGAGGTAAAAAGTAATTCTTTGAATTCATGTATGTGTCCTAATGATGATTTCACTATTTTTGAAATCATACCACAAGAATTGGCTCCAAACTATTGAAGAAAATGGGGTATGAAGGAAAAGGCATGGGCTTTAATGGCCAAGGCATTGTTAACCCCATCAAAGTAGAAGAATTGTCCTGTTGAACAGGACTTGGGTATGTCAGAAAGGAAGTTGGGGAATGCACCGAGACAGCTAGCAAACCACCAACAATAGATGATGAGAAGTCCTCATCAGTTCTTTCCAAATCGACAGAGGAGGTAAAAGATGTTGATTTCCTTTCGGTTTCGTCATCACATAGTATGATTTATGTTGGAGATGTGGAGATCCAATTACAGGGACAAACATGAGGCTCCTTACCAGGACGAGGCACGAGGAGGAAAAAGAACTTGGTGTTAATAACCAAGGCATAACTCAACCATTGGAGGTTATGCAGAGACCTTAATTTGCAGGCTCGAGATACACCAAAGGAGAATGCTCTAAGGTGTCAAATTCTTCCGAGACATCATCGAAATCATCGAGGAAAGAGAATGATGGGAACACATCCCCATCATCCCATGGCAGCACCCATTGCAGGGAAAGAGCTGAGGCAAGCTCTCATCGCCATAATTACACTAGAAACAGCAAGGAAATGTATAGCCACTCTCAACATTTGAATGTTCATTTCGATTGTAATCATGTTGTTAATGATGAACGTAAAACATGGGATCGAAAAACATGTACCTTTTGTGGATTACATAACCATACATTTTCTAAGTGTTGGAAAAGAATGGCAGCACACAAAAGGATGAGGCGTGAAAGACCCTCTCAACAGCAGGGAAAGAAACATGGTAAGAAGATCTGGAGGAAGAAGATGTATTGTAGTCATTACGACAAAGGTGGCCATCAAAAAGCCACTTGTTGGAGGCTCCATCCAGAGCAGCACCTTAAAGACAAAGTGTCGGTGCATGAACCAGGTGAAACGATTGTTCGACAAGCAAAATCACCACAAGGAGGTGACCCATTCACCTTGATAAGTGAAAAATGGTTTCTAGATATGTTAGCATTTCATGGTCATGATTTTGTAAATCATTTGTTGCATTTTAAAATGTAAAAGTAATGATGTGTTTCCATCACTTGTTCAGCAACAATGATGTTTGATATTATTTTGAGTTGCATGATAAACTGTGAAAGTGATGTCGTGTTTCCATCACTTGTCAAAGAAAATAGTGTTGGCCTTACTTTGTAAATCATGTGTTGCAGTGATGATGAGTTTTCCATCACTTGTTGAAGCAACAATGATATGTTGGCCTTGTTTTCGTAGCTGGGGTATTGTGTCCATCTTGATGTAAACTTGACCATCGAGTATGTCTTATGAACTCGTGGCAAGTATGGGATGCTTAGGTCATTAGCTAGTCATGAAAGTCAAGCATGTAGTTTGCAAAACAATCTACTATAGGTTGTAGAGGCTGCAGGTGTCAGCTCATCGCTTAAGGCTCCGAAGAACAAAGGTGAAGGAGATGGAAGTGAGGCCTTTCAGGATGCTTGTGATGCAGACAATGTACAAAAAAGTTGCATATTGTTTTTCATGCTTTTGGAGGACAAAAAGCTCCTCAGTGGGGAGGATTGATCTAGGTGGCTCTAAAGACACACATAGGACAAAGAGGGCTTATGAAAGCTCAAAAATCAAAGTTTTTTGATTATGCTCGAACCGGGTTCATGTTAAAGATCTCTTTGTCGTGATTGTAGTGGTGTGAACAGTTCATCAATCCGAGTCCGGATGAGGAAGATAGAGGCAGTCAAAGTTTTGGTTGAATTTTGCTGACTGGGTAGGTTAATGAAGACAAAATTTGGAATTTTTCAGGCAGACGGAATCCGACCAACTCTGGCTAGATTCCGAGTGAAATTTCCACCTCATTAAAATGACTCCTTTGGCCAAATTTTGAAATTTTCAAAATTACCTTATTATATTAAAAATTAAAAAATATATATATATAAAAAGGGGAGGTGGTGGGCCACCACCCCCACCACCCCACGCCTCTCCAACTCTATCCACATAACCATAATGTTGGTGGAGGGGTGGGCCATGACCCCCGACCCCTCCCACAGAACAATTGAAACCAACAAAGCAGAGTTTTTGGGTGGGCCAGCCCTTGGGGCACAGACCCAACCCACTTAAACAAAAAAAAAACATATATTAAGGTGTTTCGGACCCAGAGTCAACCACGATCATTCATTACAACAACCCGACCCATTTTTTAAAAATTAACAAATTTTGTTATGTAAAAAGGAGGAGGCGGGGTTTGACCACCCGACCTCCTCCGTAATAAACAAATCCTAAACCAACTCAGCACAACTAATTTATTGAGAAATCTGCCCGAGATTTAATATAAACACTCATTTGCACAGTGTACCCAGGTAGATGGAGGAACCAGGAGTGGGCACGAAAAATGAGGCAGAATATTTTTTAATTAATTTTTTAATGCAGGCGAAACCATGACTAAGCGAAATTTCCAAGAGGGTGAATTTTTTGCAGTGTCCAAATTGGAAAAAATTTATGTCGATCTTACACCTCTCGGCAACACGAACCTGATGGCATAGTCAGTTTCCTGATTTGAGTAGCGGATTTGCATAGGAACTGGAGGAGGGAATCTTTGAGGAATCTAGGGGGAATCTAAAAGATTCCTTAAGCCCCAGATTTTCATTTTCTTAGAATTCAGAAATTTGATAGTCGATTTTGCACTATTCGATGCCACAAATCTGATGGTGTGTTCATATTTTTCATTTTCTCATTTCATTTTCCGGCCACTTTTCTAAGTGGAGTGCAGGTGTCAGCATTCATGAGCGAGCAATCATTTCCATGTGATTCGATGTCGTGAGATTGATGGCACGAACAACTTCAGCGGCTAAAATTCCGCTTCTTCAGATGGCCCTAGATGTGAGGTATATGCAGTATGTTCATGTACTTATTTTTGCTATGCATTGTGTTGCATAGATCCCTATTTGATGTTTGATGAGGGATCTTATTTATTACTTGTTTTCATGATTCCTGCATAATGTGACGTGGAATCATTTGTGTGATGTACTTGTTGTCATGATTCGTCATGTTGTGTTCTGAGATCCCTTTGTTGGTTGATGGGATACTCATGTTGTCGTCATGTATTTTTTGCATTGAGATCCCTGTTATGCCATGTTGGCGGGATGCTCATCATGCATGAGTATGTGTCATACTGATAGGAAACCTTTTGACTGAGAATTCCTGTAGCGAAACATCTCTTGGAGCCACTCCTGCGTGAGGGCATTTTTCCTTGTATGATAATGACATCACCTCTATGTACATCATCACTATTGTCAGCACTTAATGCAACAGCCTACACCATCTTAACACCGGGGCCCGGAGACATAGTCCCTCCTGGAAGAACTCCGTTATCAATGGCTTATGTTTTCATGTGCTGATGATTGTCTTGTTCCTCTTCTTTATATCATGCAGATGTATTCACTTATGTTCTTTTAAAAATGCAATTTAACACATCACGATATGGAAAAATAACATCAAGAAATAAACGCTTAGATGTAATAAAACTTCTAGGTTTCAACAAATAAAAGAGGATGCAATTAGCCACTATTCTAAGTTGTACAATGCGCTAGTCCCACCGACCTTGAGGCAGAACAATATGTGCTAGAACATATCCCTGAATTTCTTTCTCATGAGGACAATTTAATGCCAATGAAGGAAATTTCAGAGGAATATATCCGAAACGTAGTGTTATCATTTAATTCAGATAAAGCTCCTGGATTGGATGAGTTTTTCGCTCACTTTTATCATCTTTTTTGGGAGGTAATAAAATATGATTTTTTTAGAATGATTAACTACTCATTTAAACACAATTGCATGGGTGGAGGAATCAATACCTTTTTCCTAGCATTGGTCCTAAAGGAATAAAATCCATCTTCTTTTGTTAAGTTTAAACCAATTCCATTGTGTAATGTTTCTTATAAATTAATTTCAAATATTTTGACCTCAAGCTTGAAATTTCTTCTACCAAAATTAATCTATGAGAACCATGGTGGATTTGTGCATAAAAGACAAATATTTGATAATATTTTCCTAGTCTATGAAGCAATTCATTTCAGTTAAGAACGAGGAGACCAAGATATGATAATCAAGCTTAATATGGCTAATGTCTTTTACAGGGTTAAACATGATTATTTATTCAAGGTTATGTCAAAATTTGGCTTTGATGAAAGGTTTTTACCTTGGGTTTCCCTTTGCATTAAATTGCCTTGGATATCAGCATTAGTAAATGGAAGGGTGATGATATTCCTTCATACTTCTCGTGGCCTCCGTCAGGGATCTCATTGGTCCCCCTTATTATATATCATAATGGTTGACTCTCTTAGAAAAAGGTTCGAGTTTGAAAGAAACCATGAGTGTCTACCTGGTCTCAAGATTGTTCATGGAATAAAGAATATAAATCACTCTCAATTTGATGATGATACCCTCCTTTTAGGAGGGGTTTCAACAATAATTGCACAAAGTTTTAATTTCTCCTTGATAATGTTTTAGACACATTTGGAAATCTAGAAAACTTAGGAAAAAATCATAGATTTATTTCTATAATGTCTCCTCTAGCAAGTAAAGACAAATAGGAAAGATTATGGGCTTCCTGCACCCTGTGGAATCTTGGAAAGAATTTAAATATTTAGTGATTCATATTGGTTTGAAATCACATTCTTTGCAAGCATGGGACAATGTCATCGCTAAATTTAAAATGAAATTTACTTCCTCGGGAGCTTGCTAGCTCAACTTAGTTGGATGCACTGTGTTGATCAAAGTAATCATTTTTGCTTTTCCTCTGTACTAATTCACTGCCCTCCTTTCTCCGCAAAGTGTTCTCTCTGTGATGGCCACAGAAATCCATAAGTTTCTTTGGGAAGGGGGTAATTCTAGCACAAAAAAAAGAAGAAAAAAGAAAATCATTTGATAAAATGGGAAGCAATCAAGTATTCAAAAACCCATGGGTGCCCTAGCATTAGAGACCCTATGCTTTTCATTTTGGAAGCTCGGATTTACCACAATTAATTTGTAGAAATGTCTACGTTTCGGGTCCATAAGTGAATCCACCGCCAAGACAAAAATTCATGAGGAAATAGTTCCAAGAGAACAACATATTTATAAAGGAAATGAGAAATTAAAAACTCTCTGCTCAATAAATAATAAAAAATTTAATTATAACCTAATTAATTTCTAATAATTTATAAAAAAAATATTAATGTATTAATATATTGAAAATTATATCTTATATGATATATGATTATTAAATATAATATTAATAATATAATGACTCGACATATTAATACTAGTATTGATATATTAAAACTTATATCTTATAAGATTATTATAAATTAATTATACTATTATTAATTTAAAGGATAAAATGTTATAATATTATAATGATGTCATTATTCAAGGAAAAAATAATATATATCAATTATTAATGGCCTTTAATGCTAGAAGTAAATTAAAATAGTTCAATTAAAATATTTGTAATGCTTATAAATCACGGTTAATAATTAATATTAAATTATATTTAAATAACCGTAATATTATAATCTTTCGCCGAAGGGGTTACTATGTCGACCTTGGGTGGAAGAGGTGATGTTGACTTCTTTTTTTTTAAAATTGATTTCAAGGATTAAATGTGGAGGGAATATGTGAAGCATATGCTTTATCTGAGTCGTTATTGACAACTGTGGTGATGTGGTGATCTAAGCGGGAAGATTTATATTTAAAAAAATAAATTAAATTGGAAGACAAATGTTTACATGTGGCTTCCATTCCGTGCCACTCTGAATTCTCTATAAACACCACAACGAAAACCTTACATTGATTCGTGAAAATGAATCAATTCGATCGTGCTTAGGAACATGGTTGATGAAATTGAATCAGCCCATCATGCCTACATCAACTCACAGTAACGTGTCTAAGAAGAAAATTCATGTTATTTGCAATGAGATCTATTCAGGATTAGTCGATCAATCTTTTCATCTCCAAAGAATTTCACAAGCATTGCAGAGATTTTGACCACCGATAAAATTTATCAAAGCGAGTGTGTTCATATTATTTATAGTCTGTAGAAAGACCTAGGACTATCGGGCTTATGTGGCTTATGATGCCATGGAAATGGCATGGTAAGCCATTTCTCCACTCGGTGGTTTCTTTCTTACTTCATCCAACAGGGTATAGTGTCAAAGAATCTTGCTAACATGGATTCATACCATCGGGGGTATTCTTGTTGTCTTCGGGCGTGGGGGTCAGAAATGCTCTGGTGTTGGATATTTTGATGTCATTCAACCTCGTCTACACAGTGTGAACCATGGAACTTGACCCCAACAATGGAACCCTGGGTGTCAGGACACTGAGTCAACATCACCGCCCTTGGGTGAGTCAGGCGCCCCACACGGGTGCACATAAGAGAAATGTGACACGGGAGCAACTAGGCCACCCAAGTGCGATGGGCGGTTATGTGATGGGCATGTGCAACCCGTGTGCAACGGGCCGAGGCGACCGGGAGACCCAACATGGGCTTTCGAGCAAGCGTGCACCTGGGCGAGAGCAACTTGGTGATGCAGTTGGGAAGTGTGACGAGAGTGCACACTCGACATGCACATAACTGAGTGCGGGCGAACAAGAAAAATCATATAAGTTTTGAGAAGTGCGGTGGTGAAGTTATACGATTCGGTGGGCGAGCTTATGGTGAGGCTGATGAATTACATGTGGGTGTTTCAAGCTTGAAGGGTGGGTCGGTTTGGTGGGCTAACACCCCAAGCAACATGACCCACCACATAACGCATGGCAGAAGAGCATATTAGTATGGAAGGAACGAGTGTGGATTTGGAGCATCGAACGACCAACCAATTTCACAGTGCAAATAGGTTGTGAAGTTCAGTGAAAACATAAATTCGGAAGAGAAGTGCAAAGAGGTTTGGAAGTTCAGAAAAAAACAGAAATTCGGAAGAGCCATGCGAAGGTACTGTGATGGACCCCTAAGGTGTGCGGACCGGGTAACAAGTGTTGTGGCATTCTTTGTAATGGTGGGTTGGGCAGAGGTCATTCCGACGGACCGCAGACCTGAGTTGTGGTAGTAGCATAGTGGAGTGTCGCACGGTGGGCAGACATAACGACAGAGCTACAGGTGGGTGTCACAGATTGTTGAAGACATGAGTAGTGTGCAAGGCGTCATGTACAAGTGTGAGTAGAGCTGAGGTCCAGGTTGTTAGGTTCCTATACCAATAGGAGTCATAATTTTGAATGGCTGAGATTAAACCTATAATATGTACATACCTTTTATTTCTGCGAATGTTTTCCATATTCAAAAAATTAAAAAATTTAAAGAGGGTATGTCCTTAAAGAATAATCAAAGGACAAAAAGAATAAAAGGGTCAAAATGATGAAAAATATGAACCCCAACAAAAGAGAAAGGACCATGAAAGTGTGCAAGTCAAAATGCCACTACTATTTACTTTTTGTGCATAATAAATGATTGTGTGCAGTTTGTAATCTTTGCCACAATCCATGATAGTTAAAATGTTTAAACTTGGCTATTTCATGTTTCAATTTCATGTTTATAGATAGAGAATAAAAATCTGACCAAACTGTTTAATCTTGGCAGATAATTAGATAGGTAGAGTAAATAAAAGGAGCTCAACTATTTAATCTGAACCCTTAGATGTAATAAGGTTATATTTAGTTAGTTTACTATTGTAAAAAGAAAGAAAAATGTTTGATAAGGGTTTGTTAGCTCAAATGCACCCTAATAAAGAGAAGTGAAAATGGTAGGATGAGTAGATGGGTAAGTAGTAGAAAGGTTGCAGAAGTATGATCATTGATTATAAAAAAACATATTTATTATTCTCATCATAAAAGTTTCAAATGTGAATGGGAATTCAAGCATGCAGATGGATATCAAAGTCAATTAATTAACCTCCATCATTCATTTCACCTTTCACTTAACTAATTTCCCACAATAAAGATCAAAGTACTTAAAAAAACCCTAAGTCAAAGAGGCTCAGAGCATTTCTCTGACCTTTGGAGGGACTAGACCCTCGACTCAATGACTTATAGGCAATAAGTACTAAAACCCCCTCATAAACATTCATTCCCCCCTTCAGTTCATTCATCTTCCCTAATAATACTCTTTTCCTAAGAAAAGTGTTCATTCCCCCACATAAATCATTTTCATATCAAAAACCCACAAAAACACTATATCCTAAGTTTTTATGTTATCATCGGAAAAGTACTAAAACATGGAATATCATATACTTAGGGTATTGTGCTCCTTTCCGCTCATTTTACTAATTACTAATTTATTTATTAAATCCCCAAACAAAAACCCGTTTCCCGCATATATTTAGCTCCCGCAATATTAATTATACCTACCCTAGTTTAATTATATAAACTATGATTTTCTACCCAAACCCACTAACTAATCGATCCGCGATTAAGTTAGTCTAAAAGCCAATTAAACCCTCCCCTAATGACCCTGACGCCTTAACCTCGCCTTAATCCCTCATTAACTTAAAACTGTCGCACTTGATTACCTGTCGAGCCACCCCAGTACCCTCCGTGCAACTCCACTGCCTGATCATCGCACAATCGTTCCCCTTCACATCGGATGGCCCACATCCATTTTGGACGGGCCCCAACGTCCAAACATTACACACCCAAAAAGATTTGTTTTCTGTTGGGCCCCTGAGGCTACATGTCGCTCAATGAATGGAATCAGGCGGCCTCCCCCCATACCATTGAGCACCCAAAAGCAGTGCGATGGAAACCACTTATCACCCACCTGCTGCGCACCAAAAAATCCATTGTTCACCCCGCTACACGACAAACAACCATTGTTCACCCGTACCTTCCAAAATTGACTTTTTGCACATAAAGCCAAAAAAGGCCCAAATTATTTGTTTGATCGTTTTTCAACTGAAAAGCTCCATGCACACACCTGTGAACGTCAAAGTTGTCAACCTACGTCCAATTGCACCCTAAAGATGCCACAGAGCACCTAGTTTTCTCTCCAGCCTACTCAGAACCTTTTCAACCGTTCACAGTTTCCAGCTGACCTGTTCAGAGCTAGTTCTCCCTAATTCCAAGTATTTAAGCCATAATTCACTGGAAAACCTCTCAATTTCAGAACCAGTTACTGAGTTTGTTAGTTAAAGTTAAAAATTAATTAAAGGAACTCAAGTAACTTGAGCTTACACTGTACTCAACCACCTTTGCCCTAAAAAACTAAAAACCACCTCCCCCATTCTCAAATCCACAAGAACTGAGAATGGCTGCCCCAATTGCCATGGATGTGAGACCTATTTCCACTCCTCATATAGACCTAGACCATCTCCCCCTGGTAGACAAGGATTTCAAGATAAAGGACACATCTGTCCATGAATCCCCTCTCAAACTCTACTGCCGATACAGAGACCAATACCTGAACCATGGTGATAAAATTGGTTTTTGGGAGTCCAATTTTCCCAAGTACCAATTCCCTGAAGTTCACATGTTCCCAGAAATTGTCCATTACTGCCATGCAAACTATATCCCCAGCCAAAGAGCAGTGATGTCCCTCAACTAGACTATACTTTTCACCATCACTGCTGAATCAATAAATGAGATGCTGCAACTTCAACCTGGCCAAAACTTGACTCCTCTTTCCATTGGAGATCTATTAGACGTATTTCCCAAGCTTAACCCTACAAGATTGGCCCAAATAATCCAAACCTACATTGTGGAAGAAAAGTATACCCCCAAAGAACCTCCTCCATATGTGTATACCATATTTTCCCCATTTGGCCAAGACATTGTGGCAATGATATCGAGTGTCCTAGGTTATACCACCAGTGAGTATATAGATGATATCATCTTGGCTTTCATGTCCATATACACTCCAGGACAACCTCCTGTTGTTATTTATGATTATGACAAATTTATAGCTGATAGAATGCATGACCAGTTCCTCAGAATGAGCAATGAGAGAGTCTTCAAGTACTCCTCTGTTTTGTACCACCTCTTCCTATACTACCAAGCTGATAAGTTCCCATTTACTCTTCAGAAGCATGACACAAAAGGTCACCCTAGGTCAGTAATTTTCTAGACTCCATTGATCCATAAATATGACTCTCCATATTCATATACATACTTCATAGACCTATTTGTGCATCCCATTGTGACAAAGCTAATAGGCAACCCTCCTCCAAGAATCAGTTCAAATATAAGGAGGATCCTGCAACTCTCAAAACAATCCAAAGTGGGGGGTTGGTACTTGTACCAAAACCACACTAAGATTAGAATTTATGGTTGTGAGCTGGCCCCTTATAAACTACCCAAATACCTCCCAATGAGGTTATTTGCTCTGGAGTACTACAGTAAGATAATCAATTCAAATGAGGTACATTTTGTCAAAGCCAAAAAGAAGGCCCAGCTCGGAATCAAAGACCAATTAGGCCCCTTTATTTGTAATAGCCAAGAAGCTAGAAAGGAGGTAGACAAAATCCTTCAAAGGTTAATTCTAAAATAGAGCTTCATATGGAGGTATGATCCCTTGGATTTCATCTGCAACAGAAGACAGAAAAACAAGATGGCTCCCTACATTCACCACCATATCCCTGAAATAGAAAAGTATGCCAACCAACTGGAATGGGTGGAAAACACTTTAATTGATCTAGAGAAACAACTTGATGAGGGTTCTTTCCTGCAGGTGCCAGAAGAGTCACAGGCACAAAAAGAATCAGAAGCACCAGAACAATCAGAGAAAACAGACATACCAAAGGCCACTATGAGTACCCCCCCAGTGTTACGGACTCCTCTAAATGAGGAGAAAAACCTCAAGAGAAACAGGGAAGGGGCCACTCTTTCAGGAAGAACAACATCTCAAGCCTATGCAGATATAAGCCAGGCAAAGAGACAAAGAATGAATCCTGTCTCTGAGCAAGAATATTCAAAAGAGGCAGCTGAGGTTACCATCACAGAAAGAGATAGGAGCAGGCAAGCCACTCCGTCTGGAGGCATCCTAGAACCTTCCACATCACACACTTAGATGTTGGAAAGGCAACTGAGTGTTGAGGTATCCTCTTTCAGAATGCCAACAGACAAAGATCAAGAGACAAAAGAGAGATACAAAGAGATGAAGGCCAGAAATGAGAGGCTGAAAGCCCAGACATATGCACAGTACCTGAAAATGACCCCTACCAATCAAACAAGGCTCATGTCAGCCTATGATGTCAAAGAGAGGAAGATGTAAATTACCTTCATCAGGCCGACCACTCAGCAGCCAAGGACAACAACAGATTTCAAAAGAGTGGATTTTAAAGTACAGGCAAGGGATATTCATCCCATTTACCAGATTGAGCTACATAAGCAAACTAGTGAGATGATTTATTCTACATTGGCAGGGAAAGCCATAACAGCCCACCAGTTGCAGAACTCTTTAAATAATATGTCAGCTCAGTTTCAATTGGAAAAGGCCTCTTCACAGGCTAAAGATACAAGAATAAAGTCCTTAGAGGACTTAGTGATAAGATTGGGACATGATACCAAAGATGTAAAAGCAACAGAGAAATTGATCAAAAAGAAGAATGATGAAATTGCTGCACTGAATAAGCAGCTCAAAATTCCTCAGCTGCATCACCCTCAAACCATGGAATTCCTAGAAGCACAAAAAGGACATGAAGAGCTTATGGACCTAGTCCTAAAGCTAAATGATCATCTTAAAGAAATAGAGAAGGAGTTGGACATTTTGATTCAGTCCAAACAAAGTGACTTGGCAACAACTTCCACAACTGCCATTCCCACAATGACAACAATAGTTCCTTCCACATTGGCAGCATCATTGGCACCAATAGCTCCACCTACCACAACACTGCCAATTACAACTGAATCCACTACAGCAGCAAGTACTTCAACTGAAAAAACAACAGAACTGGTAAAGGCTATGGAAGAGATGTCCATTCAAGCTACAGAGCTTAAAAGGTTAAAGGAAAAAGTGGCAAGTTTAGAAACTGACTGTAAACTTGCCCAAATTCAACAGAGAGAAGAAACACAGAAAGCCCTAAGGATGGGTGAAAAAATCAAAGTCCTAGAGAAATATTTGACATTGCAGAAGCCACTAGGACAGACTAAAGAAATTCTCTAGGCCAATATCATTGACTCTGTCAATGATATTTGGCCATCAATTCAAGTTATATTTGAGCAAACTTAATTGGTGCAAGTAGCCACTGAGGCTATCCAGAAAGTAAGGGAAGAATTAGGAGACCAACCAGAGGATGAAAATCGACTCATCCACCTCCTAAATAGTAAGAACAGGTATGAGCTCCATGAGCTTGGTGTAGAGGATAGGATTGAAGCCATCCTAGAAATAAAAAAAGTTTCTTTCCAAAGGAAACCTTATGCTCAACTTGGAAGAAAAGTGCCACAACGTGCAGGTGGTCGTTGACAGGTTTATGGCCAAATTTCAAATTTTGAGGGACAAAGGCCTTCCCAGTCCTATGGTCATCAATGATAAACTCATGACCTAGTTGGACTATAGTGATAGACTAAGGAGGTTGGCCAAAGGAAAAGCCAGCACTTTAGGCATTAAAGCTTTGCCTACTAGAAAGGTACTGTATGATACATTAGAGAACCTCTTTTTCTTAGAACATGAGGTGAAACATCTGTTTCTCACCAAGCCCAATTTTGCAAAATACACAGAGGCAAACGAAATTTACAGGATAATGTTAAAGGCAAGATTGCTTGAAGCAGAATGGTGGGACAAAATGACAGATTTACTTTGAAAAAGTTTTACATAAAAAGTTACCATAGTAAATCTAAAGGAAGCCAGGTGAAACAGGTGAAAGACAGAGAAGCAGGGTCAAAGAGTAACAGAGTCGAAGAGTATCAGTGAAAGATCAAAGTAAAGAAGACTCTAGCGTGGAAATACCACAACCATCAGCCAGCTTAAAGGGCTTAAAACACAACATAAATAGCTAGCAACACCACAATAAATGGGACAACAAGAAGAAGTTTCACATCTGTCTCTATCTTCATGAATGAAGATATTTTATTTCCTAGATTAAATCTCAAACTGTTATGAGATATTTTGTAATTATTTTTTGTATAAATACTTTATATTTCGAAGTATGTAGTGTGGATTCCATGACATTTCTATAGACTTTTTCTCTCAAATCAAATTCTATTGTATCAATGACTGGATTGGCTTGTTGGATCAAGGAATAAAGATCATATATTTTACAGGATTCTTGTGTAAAGCGAAATACAAATAAGTATTCTCTCATTTTTATTGTTGTTTTTTCTTATGTTTCTTCATAATATTGTTTGTTTCTCTAAAATCTGAATGTATAACAAGGAATGATATTTCAGAAATTGATTGAATGCACTCTGTCTTGACTATTTACATTATAAATGTTTTCTGCTAAACTATCTTAGTTAGGGAACTCTTAACTGCTCCGTAGCTTCTGTAGTTTCTCCCCTGATCTATAACAAAGGATCCTTAATTTCCCTTTGTTCATGATCACCCTATATTCTCCATTCTGATCCCGGTCCAAGGATTCTTCATTGCCCTTTCACCCTGGTTAGAATCATTTCATCCATTAGACCTGAAGATTTTCCTTTTGCTTTGCTAGCCTACCCTGTGAACGTTCCCTTTAATGATCTGGTCCAGTTATGCTATCCATTGATTGACTCCATAGCCCAATGGCTTGAAGACATAGCTCTATCCATCTGCTCTAAGAATTCCACCACCCAACCTTCAATCTAAATTCAGAACCCTATGAACACTAATAACCAGCATAAAGTCTCATAAAAACAAAGTTAAATTATAAAGACAGAGCCCTCTCTAGACTAGGTTGGCTAGAACCTAAGCCTAAAAGATTGGTTTGTGGTTACCTCAAATAGTTCCTTCTTTTGATAACTTCTAGGGAAAACTTCTGAGTGATAACATAATGGCGACCATACTAGGGAATCAAATCCTTAGTATTAATAAACCTTTGAGAAAAAATAAAATCTTTATTTCAATCCTCTTGAAGGGTTTATTAGAAGTTATTTACAAAAATTCATAAAAAGAAAGTAATTGGAAAATCTTGAAACTCTGGCTTCAAGAAGAACTCACTATACTAGGGCCAATCCAGATCCAAACCCTGACCCAGTAGTGGATAATCCCAACCTGATTTCAAAAAGATCCAAAAAAAAGAAAGTTCAGTCAGTCCAACACCTTCAATCAAAGCAGATTCATGCCCTGATGAGTGGTTGTTTTTAGAAGACCTCCCCTTTGATGAGTCATTTGACCTTTCCCTATTCAGAACCAGGTTTGAAAGTGCACTTGATGACATAGTTTTAGATCCAGAGTTTATTTCAGACCTTGAAGTCCAAAATGCAAATCAATCAATTGATGAGTATATTCTAAATTCCCCTCAGTCATCCCTTACTACTGCTAAGATCCTCGACATTTCTGAACCAGTGTCAACTACCCTTAGTTCACCATTATTCCCTTCCACTCTGAAGCTCATTCCTCACCGCCATTTATACCTTCACTTCCCTACCAACCCATCATTACACATCAATCACCTATTACTCCTAGTTCTCCATCAACTATTGTATCATCTCCTGGTACCCCAATCCCACTTCTTAGCCCTGCCCAACTTAGAGCCATGGCAAATAGGTATGCTCCTCTTATGTTACCTGCCCCACTTGGTCCCATGCCACAATATTACTAGAAAAAAATTGTCCAATTTGATGGCATAGGACCTTATACAGCACAACATCATGTAAAAAAAATGACATACTACTTTGAATTACATGAAATTGATATTGGAGATGTTCAGATGAGACTTTTTGCTCAAACTCTAGCTAATGATGTAAGAACATGGTTTATAGCTTTACCTGCTAATAGCATAGATGCTTTAGAAATATTTTATCAGCAATTTTTAAATAGATGGGAAAAGAAAAAGAACCCTATGCAGATCCTTTCAGAATATGAAAACGTCAGGAGAGGACCAAATGAAACAGTCAAGGATTACTGTACCAGATTTAACAATATATACAGTGCAATACCAATCAATCTTAGACCACCACCTAGCTTAGCTCTAATAAAATTTCCTGATGGGTTTCATACTAATATGGCCTTCCAACTTAGAGAGAGAAATCCTCCAACTTTAGAAGGCATGCAGAGTGTGGCAGTTAGTGTAGAAGCTAACTTGTTAGCAAAATGAGCTAGGGTTAGGAATGAAAGGAGAGGACCCATGAAAAATGAAGCCTCACCCTCTGACCTCAAAATAGATGTTCTAACCAAGGGTATGGAAAGGCTGATGGATAGGATAGGGAACATTGAGAGGCAACCTCAATGGGATAATCAACAGACACCTCCAGTGAGAAATCCAAACTTTAGAAAGAATCGAAATTAAAACATTGGAAAGAATGGACCTGATCAAAATATTAGTCCTCCCTTTCAAGAAAACTATGTTGAAACATCCCATTCGATGAACCTAAACAAGACACACACATTAATTTGATGGGATTAGATGATGAGGAAACTGTCTTTTTGACCCAAGATGAGCAGGAACTGCATATGTTGCAGCAATTGCAGACCCAATCTGGAGAATCATTTGATTATAAGCAAGGGTATTATTCTGCCATTTTTGAAGTACACAAACAATACAACTTGAGGAGTAAAATAAATTTTGATACTCATGACCAGTCCAAGAAAACAGTGCCAAATCAACCTAAGAAAATCAAAACAGCTCCAGTTACTAAGACTCTCCAAATCCTCCCTAGACCAAATCAGAACCCTTCAGGTCCCACCATTGTAGATATAACCCATGACCAACCCCCTAATGATCAACCATCCACTTCAATCCCCTCCAAGGAGACAGTGGAGAAATCTCTAGACACCATATTAGAAAATCCACAGAAAAAGACTTCAAATGCAGAAAAAGAAGAGCAACCTACTCCAATTCCTGCTATAAAAATTCCAAGCACTCAAATAGAAAAAGCCCCTTTGCCTTTCAATTTGGGAGCAGAGGTAGCTAAACTGAAAATTTCAGTTCCCTTAACAAAGCTGATTAAAAGTGAAACCTATAAGTCTCAAATAAACAAAACCTTAAACTTTGTTGAGAATGAAGACTCTGTCAACTTGTTTGATGATCAGCTTGAGCTTATATTCAGTCCTGATGTTAATGGCAAACCATTAGAAGGAGGGATACCACCCTTTTATATTAGCCTTAGCATTCATGATAAAATATTACACAATGCAATGTTAGATTCAGGAGCTTCACACAATTTAATGCCTAAATCAGTTATGGAAAAATTAAACTTGGACATTACTAGACCTTACAAGGACTTATTTTCATTTGATTCAAGTCAAGTAAAGTGTCTAGGGTTAATCAAAGACCTGTGTGTTTCCTTAGTACAATATCCTG
This sequence comes from Pinus tabuliformis, assembly GCA_031772625.1. Taxonomy (NCBI): domain Eukaryota; kingdom Viridiplantae; phylum Streptophyta; class Pinopsida; order Pinales; family Pinaceae; genus Pinus; species Pinus tabuliformis. The sequence goes on along the minus strand of CM062814.1, from coordinate 951,962,528 downwards.
CTAAGACTATTCTCATGGATATAGTAGTGGCTGACATCCCACCTAAATATGGCATGTTATTGTCTAGATCATGGGGGGCTAAACTCCAAGGATCTTTGCAACTTGACATGTCATATGCCACAATCTCAGTTTTTGGACAACCTAAAAAGTTGTATAGAGAGACCCTAATGAAATATGTGGTGAGTAGCTGGGATAGGCCTCAAAACTTCCCTATCTACTCCCTGCATTCGGACATTGATTCTTTCATTTTATATAATGCTGAACAAACACAACAAACCACTTCAAACAGTATTATTTCAAAACCAAATGAAATTGCAGTTACAACTAAAAAAGAAATTGTCCAAACTCAAGAGATTTCCAATAACCAAGATAATCAAAACACCTCAAACAAGGAAAATTTTCTTCCCCCTGACAGTGAAAACTATGAACATGAGATATTATGGCACCTTGAATTTGATGGATCAGTGAATAAGTTAGGAGCAGGAGCAGGAGTGTGGTTATATAATCTGGAAAATGATCACTCAGAGGGCCATGCTTATAGACTAAATTTCAAATGCACTAACAACATGGCTGAGTATGAAGCACTTCTTTTAGGTCTTACATTAGTTAGAAAAATAGGAGCTATAAGAGTTTCTATCATGGGAGACTCTGAATTAGTGATAAATCAGATTAACGCTGTATATATGACCAAAGACCCTAGATTAAGTTGTTATAGAGGAACCATTATAGAAATACTAAACACTTTCCTAGAAACCAAGGTTGCTGGAAATCCTCGGAAGCATAATATGCAGGTTCATAGTTTAGCAATGTTTGCCAATACTTGTAACTTAACATTTCAATCTAACCATCAGTACACAGCTGAGGTCAGACATAGACCTGTTATCCCAGATAAATTGAAAAACTAGCAAGTATTTGCTAATGACCAATAGATAAATAATTTTTTAACCTTAGAGGAGGAATTTGTGAATAGCAATATAGATACTGACATAACATTAGATTCCGATTTCAAAGACGAAATAGAAATTAATGAGATAGAATATGAAGAGATAGATAGATTCCATCCCACTAAATTTACAAAATTATATGTAAAAAACCTAAAGCAAGTTGAAATTGATGAGATAATTAACGAAGAATCTGAAATCATTAATCTCAAAGACAACTTCTTGCACAAAGGATTAACCCCTTTGGAAGACTTTTTTGATTCAAATGATGTCCCTAGAAAACCAAAGATGGAACCCTTAAAATCTGATATAAAGGAGTGTAATATAGGCACTAAGGAAAATCCCAAATTGATCAAACTTTCAAAGTCCTTACCTCTTACAGAAAAAGTGAAATACATTGAACTACTAAAGGAATTCCAAGATGTATTTGCTTGGAGTTAAGAGGACCTCAAATCCTATGACACCAGCATCATACAACACACTATCCCCATAAAAGAAAACCAAAAACCTTTCAGGCAGAATCTTAGGAGGATCAATCCCATCCTATTGCCTTTTATTGAAGAGGAAATCTGAAGGATGTATGAGGCCAAGATAATAGCACCAATTAGATTCTTTGATTGGGTTTCAAATTTGGTGTCAACAAGGAAGAAAATTGGTGAGATCAGACTTTGTGTTGATCTCAGGAACCTTAATAAAGTTTCACTCAAAGACAATTACCCTCTCCCTAAAATGGATCATATATTACAAAGGGTAGTAGGGTCAACCAGAATCTCATTATTGGATGGGTTTTCTGGTTACAATCATATTTTAGTTCACCAAGATGACCAGGCTAAAACTGTGTTTACTACTCCTTGGGGCACATTCATGTATGTGAAGATGCCTTTTGGATTAAAGAATGCAGGGGCCACTTTCCAAAGAGCCATGGACATAGCTTTTGCTAAGGAAATTCATGACTTCCTAGTAATATACTTAGATGACATCACTGTATTCTCAAAATCTAATAAACAACACTTAGATCATCTAAGGCAGGTTTCAATAAATGTCGGAAGTATGGAATTTCTTTTAATCCTAAAAAATATTTATTTGGGTTAGCAGATGGAAAGTTATTAGGCCATATAATCTCTAAATATGGCATTCGAATAGATCCTACAAGAAATGAAGCCATCTTACAGATACAACATCCTAAGAGCATCATGGAATTACAAGCCTTTTTAGGGAAAATTAACTTTCTTAGGAGATTTATTTCTAACTTAGCAGAATTAATTAGGTCATTAAACAATATGTTGAAAAAAGATTCGACCATAAAATGGACTATTGAGGCTAAGAAATCCTTTGAAGACATTAAGCTAGCCTTAACTAAAACACCAGTTTTGATTAGTCCAAAATTTGACAGGGACTTCATTTTATTTTCCTTTGCCTCAGAACATACAATTGTTGCAGTTTTACTACAAAAGAATGATCAGGGTTATGAACAACCTATTGCCTTTTTTAGCAAAGCCCTGAGAGATGCCCCCTTAAAATATAACATAATGGAAAAGCAAGCCTTTGCTTTGGTCAAAGCTATTAAAGATTTTAGAGTTTACATTTTATATTCTCATATAATAGCCTATGTCCCTAATTCAGTAGTCAAGGATATCCTAACTCAAGATGGTCCAGATGGAAAGAGAGGGAAATGCATTGCTACTATATTAGAATATGACCTAGAAATCAAACCAACAAAGTTAATCAAAGGCAAAGGTTTAGCCAAGCTCATGGCTGAATCAAACTATCAGGCCTTAGATATAAATTTTATTGCAGAAATGGATAATGGAGAGGAGATGGTGACTCCACCAATCAGCCAAGACTTTATTGAATCACCATGGTATGCTGACATCATATATGTTTTACAAAATCTACAAGCTCCTCCTGAATTATCCAGGACCAAAAGCAGATTTTTTAAAATGAAATCTTTAAAATTTTGCATGATTGACAATGCTTTGTTTTGGAGGAATCATGAAGGTATCCTTCTTAACTATTTACTGAAAGAAGAATCTGACAAGATGTTACAAGAGTTTCATGTAGGTGACTATGGAAGAGATATTTACTGGAAAAACACTACTGACAAGATTCTTAGAGCTGGTTTCTATTGGCCTACTTTGTTTTCTAATGTAAAGAAATTTGTAACCTCATGTCATAAATGTCGGATTTTTGAAGGAAAGAAAAAACTTTTACCCCTGCCCCTAAAACCAATCTTTGTTGAAGCACCTTTTCAACAATGGGGTCTTGACTTCATTGGTGAAATCCACCCACCTTCCTCTGCCAACACAAATGGATCCTCACTGCTATAGAGTATTTTAAAAAATGAATAAAAGCCATACCACCAAGGCAAGCCACTGACATTGTTATAATAACCTTCCTTGAAGCCAACATCCTATCTAGATTTGGGTGCCCAAGCAAGATCATCACTAACAATGCAACAGTTTTCAAATCCAGAAGAATGATCGATTTCTGTAATAAGTATCATATAACTTTGGGCCATTCCATAGCTTATTACCCCTAAGGAAATGGATTAGCAGAGTCCTCAAACAAAAGTCTGGTAAATATCATCAAACAATTGTTAGAAGATAACAAGAAAACATGGAACAAGAAGCTAGTAAATGCCTTATGGGCAAACAGGCTAACCACAAATAAATCCATTGGCACTAGTCCTTATCAATTAGTTTATGGAATGGAATCTATTTTCCCATCTTCCTTGGGAACGCCAATTATGAAGCTACTCCAAGAGTTGCAGGTTGAACCAAATGACATGCAAAGAAGAATCAACCAAACAATTCATTTACAACAGACTAGGGAAGAAGTGTACATCAGATCTCAAGTTGTGCAGGAAAGGATCAAGAAGACTTTTGATGAAAGGACTAAGGCATAAGATTTTTACCTAGGAGACAAAGCTTTGAAATGGGATTCGAGAAGAGAGGATAAAGGTAAACATGGGAAATTTGATTTCCTATGGAAAGACCCATATATCATTTATGCTTTCATAGGTAATAATGCTTTCTTCCTAAGAGAAATGGATGGCATAGAAGCAGAAGGAGGACCAATTAATGGTCGAATGCTCAAACACTATATTGAGCCTAGTTACTGATTTTACTAATCATTTGTACATACTTTACTTTCAAAAGTCTATAGTGGCTTGGATGGTGATTTTTTGAAGTTGAAGCCTGAAGAGAAGGCCCTAAGCTTCAAAATTTTTACTATCATAAATAGTAATAATGCAGAAATATGAAAAGGGAAAGTTGCAGGATAACATCACAGCAATTTAGAAGGCCATTGGTCTACAAAGTTCTTGACATTTCACTAGGAAATGCCATCCCCAAGTGGAGCCATTGTTAGGTTCCTATACCAATAGGAGTCATAATTTTTGAATGGCTGAGATTAAACCTATAATATGTACATACCTTTGCTTTCTGCAAATGTTTTCCATATTCAAAAAATTAAAAAATGTAAAGAGGGTATGTCCTAAAAGAATAATCAAAGGACAAAAAGAATAAAAAGGTCAAAAAAGATGAAAAATATGAACCCCAACAAAAGAAAAAGGACCATGAAAGTGTGCAAGTCAAAATGCCACTACTATTTACTTTTTGTGCATAATAAATGATTGTGTGCAGTTTGTAATATTTGCCACAATCCATGATAGTCAAAATGTTTAAACTTGGCTATTTCATGTTTCAATTTCATGTCTATAGATAGAGAATAAAAATCTGACCAAACTATTTAATCTTGGCAGATAATTAGATAGGTAGAGTAAATAAAAGGAGCTCAACTGTTTAATCTGAGCCCTAGGATGTAATAAGGTTAGAAATAAGGTTAAGTTAGTTTACTATTGTAAAAAGAAAGAAAAATGTTTGGTAAGAGTTTGCTAGCTCAAATGCACCCTAATAAAGAGAAGTGAAAATGGTAGGATGAGCAGATGTGTAAGTAGTAGAAAGGTTGCAGAAGTATGATGATTGATTAGACAAAAGCATATTTATTATTCTCATCATAAAAGTTCCAAATGTGAATGGGCACTCAAGCATGCAGATGGATATCAAAGTCAATTAATTAACCTCCCTCATTCATTTCACCTTTCACTTAACTAATTTCCCACAATAAAGATCAAAGTACTTAAAAAACCCTAAGTCAAAGAGGCTCAGAGCATTTCTCTAACTTTTGGAGGGACCAGACCCTCGACTTAATGACTTTTAGGCAATAAGTACTAAAACCCCCTCATAAACATTCATTCCCGCCTTTAGTTCATTCATCTTCCCTAATAATACTCTTTTCCTAAGAAAAGTTTTCATTCCCCCACATATATCATTTTCATATCAAAAACCCACAAAAACACTATAGCCTAAGTTTTTATGTTATCATCGGAAAAGTATTAAAACATGGAATATCATATACTTAGGGTATTATGCCCCTTTGTGCTCATTTTACTAATTACTAATTTATTTATTAAATCCCTAAACAAAAACCTGTTTCCCGTATATATTTAACTCCCGCAATATAGCCCCACGGGGGTAGGCGAGTTGTTAATGCATGGCGGTGTAGTTCGTTTGTAAAGCGGACTCCGTATTTGAGGTCACGAGTTCAAATCCCCCTGACTTACCTTGGTGACGCGTTATAGCGGGCAGGAGCGAAGCCCAGAGGTTATAGTGGTGGTGGCCAGAATCGACCCCGTGTCACGCGAGTTGCGAGGCTGTCCCAGTTGTTGATTCCACAAAAAAAAAAACAAAACAAAAAAAAATCCCACAATATTAATTAAACCTACCCTAGTTTAATTATATAAACTATGATTTTCTACCCAAACCCACTAACTAATCAATCTGCGATTAAGTTATTCTAAAAGCCAATTAAACCCTCCCCTAATGACCCCGACGCCTTAACCCTGCCTTAATCCCTCATCAACTTAAAATTGCTGCACTTAATTACCCGTTGGGTCCCCCCACTACCCTCCGTGCAAATCCACTGCCAGATCACCGCACGATCGTTCCCTTTCACATCGGACAGCCCACATCCATTTTGGATGGGCCCCGACATCCAAACATTACCCGCCCGAAAAGAGTTGTCTTTTGTTGGGCCCCTGAGGCTACGTGTCACTCAATGAATGGAATTTGGCGGCCTCCCCGCAATACCATCGAGCACCCAAGAGCGGTGCGATGGGAACCACTTACCGCCCACCCTCTACAAGCCAAAAAAGCCACTGTTCACCTGTACCCGCCAAAATTGACTTTTTCCGCATAAAGATAAAAAAGCCCCAAATCATTTGTTTTATCGTTTTTCAACTGAAAAGCTCCATGCACGCACCTGCAAACATCGAATCTATCAACCTACGTCCAATTGCACCCTAAAGACACCACAGAGCACCCAGTTTGCTCTCCAACCTACTCAGAACCTTTTCAACCATTCACAGTTGCCAACCAACCTGTTTAGAGCTAGTTCTCCCTAATTCCAGGTATTTAAGTCATAATTCACTGGAAAACCTCTCAATTTCAGAACCAGTTACTGAGTTTGTTAGTTAAAGTGAAAAATTAATTAAAGGAACTCAAGTAACTTGAGCTTACACTGTACTTAACCACCTTTGCCCTAAAAAACAAAAACCACCTCCCCATTCTCAAATCCACAAGAACTTAGAATGGTTGCCCCAATTACCATGGATGTGAGACCTATTTCCACTCCTCATCTAGACCTAGACCATCTCACCCTGGAAGACAAGGATTTCCAGATAAAGGACACCTCTGTTCGTGAATCCCCTATCAAACTATACTGCTGATACAGAGACCAATACTTGAACCATGCTGATAAAATTGGTTTTTGGGAGTCCAATTTTCCCAAGTACCAATTCTCTGAAGTTCACATTTTCCCAGAAATTGTCCATTACTGCCATGCAAACTATATCCCCAAACAAAGAGCAGTGATGTCCCCCAACCAAACTATACTTTTCACCATCACTATTGAATCAATAAATGAGATGTTGCAACTTCAACCTAGCCAAAACTTGACTCCTCTCCCCATTGGAGATCTATTGGACATTTTTCCCAAACTTAGCCCTACAAGATTGGCCCAAATAATCCAAACCTACATTGTGGAAGAAAAGTATACCCCCAAATAACCTCCTCCATATGTGTATACCATATTTTCCCCATTTGGCCAAGACATTGTGGGAATGATATCCAGTGTCCTAGGTTATACCACCAGTGAGTATATAGATGAGATCATCTTGGATTTCATGTCCATATACACTCCAGGACAACCTCCTGCTGTTATTTATGATTATGCCAAATTTATAGCTGATAGAATGCATGACCAGTTCCTTAGAATGAGCAACGAGAGTCTTCAAGTACTCCTCTATTTTGTACCACCTCTTCCTATACTACCAAGCTGATAAGTTCCCATTTACTCTTTAGAAGCTTGACACAAAAGGTCACCCTAGGTCAGTAATTTTCTGGACTCCATTGATCCACAAATATGACTCTCCATATTCATATACATACTTCATAGACCTATTTGTGCATCCCATTGTGACAATGCTGATAGGCAGCCCTCATCCAAGAATCAGTTCAGATATAAGGAGGATCCTGCAACTCTCGATATAATCCAAAGTGGGGGATTGGTACTTGTACCAAAACCACACTAAGATTAGAATTTATGGCTGTGAGCTGGCCCCTTATAAACTACCCAAATACCTCCCAATGAGGTTATTTTCTCTAGAGTACTACAGGCAGATAATCAATTCAGATGAGGTACATTTTATCAAAGCCAAAAAGCAGGCCCAGCTTAGAATCAAAGACCAATTAGGCCCCTTTATTTGTAATATCTGATAATCTGGAAAGGGGGCAGACGAAATCCTTCAAAGGTTAAATCTAAAACAGAGCTTCATATGGAGGTATGATCCCTTGGATTTCATCTGCAACAGAAGACAGAAAAACAAGATGGCTCCCTACATTCACCACCATATCCCTGAAATAGAAAAGTATGCCAACCAACTGGAATGGGTGGAAAAGACTTTAGAAGATATGGATAGCACTAAAGTTGCTATGGAAAACACTTTAATTGATATAGAGAAACAACTTGATGAGGGTTCTTTCCTACAGGTGCTAGAAGAGTCACAGGCACAAGAAGAATCAGAAGCAACAGAACAATCAAAAGCACCCGAACAATCAAAGAAAACAGATAGACCAGAGGCGACTATGAGTACCCCCCAGTCTTACAGACTCCTCTAAATGAGGAGAAAAACCTCAAGAGAAATAGGGAAGGGGCCACTCTTTCAGGAAGAACAACATCTCAAGCCTATCAGAGATAAGACAGGCAAAGAGATAAAGAATGAATCTTGTCTTTGAGCAGGGATATACAAAAGAGACAGTTGAGGTTACCAGCACAGAAAGAGATAGGAGCAGGCATGCCACTCCATATAGAGGCATCCTAGTACCTTCCACATCACACACTCAGATGTTGGAAAGGCAGTAGAGTGTTGAGGTATCCTCTTTCAGAATGCCAACAGAAAAAGATCAAGATATAAAAGAGAGATACAAAGACATAAAGGCCAGAAACGAGAGGCTGAAAACCCAGACATATGCATAGTACCTGAAAATGACCCCTACCAATCAAACAAGGCTCATGTCAACCTATGATGTCAAAGAGGGGAAGATGAAAATGACCTTCATCAAGTCGACCACTCAATAGCCAAGGACAGCAACAGATTTCAAAAGAGTGGATTTTGAAGTACTGGAAAGGGATATTCATCCCATTGACCAAATTGAGCTACATAAGCAAACTGGTGAGATGATTTATTCTACATTGACAAGGAAATACATAGCAACCCACCAGTTGCAGAACTCTTTAAATAATCTGTCAGCTCAGTTTCAGTTGGAAAAGGCCTCTTCACAGGCCAAATATACAAGAATCAAGTCCTTAGAGGACTTAGTGATAGGACTGGGACATGATCCCAAAGATGTAAAAGCAACAGAGAAGATGATAAAAAGAAGAATGATGACATTGTTGCATTGAAGAAGCAGCTCAAAATTCCTCAGTTGCATCACCCTCAAGCCATGGAAGTCCTAGAAGCACAAAAAGGACATGAAGAGCTTATGGACCTAGTCCTAAAGATAAATGATCAACTTAAAGAAACAAAGAAGGAGTTGGACATTTTAATTCAGTTCAAACAAAGTGATCTGGGAACAACTTCTACAACTGCCATTCCCACAGTGACAACAACAGTTCCTTCCACATTGGCAGCATCATTAGCGCTAACAACTCTACCTGCCACTGCACTGCCAATTACAATTGAATCCACTACAGCAGCAAGTACTTAAACTAAAAAAACAACAGAACTAGTAAAGGCTATGGAAGAGATGTCCATTCAAGATACAGAGCTCAAAAGGTTAAAGGAAAAAGTGGAAATTTTAGAAACTGACTGTAAACTTGCCCAAATTCAACAGAGAGAAGAAACACAGAAAGCCCTAACGATGGGTGAAAAAATAAAAGTCCTAAAGAAAGATTTGACATTGCAGAAGCCACTAAGACAGACTAAAGAAACGCGCTAGGCCAATATCATTGACTCTGTCAATGATATTTGGCCATCAATTCAAGTTATATTTGAGCAAACTGAATTGTTGAAGGTAGCCATTGAGGCTATCCAGAAAGTAAGGGAAGAATTAGGATACCAACCAGAGGATGCAAATCGACTCATCCACCTCCTAAACAGTAAGAACAGGTATGAGCTCCATGAGCTTGGTGTAGAGGATAGGACTGAAGCCATCCTAGAAATAAAAAAGGTTCTTTCCAAAAGAAACCTTATGCTCAACTTGGAAGAAAAGTGCCACAACATGCAGGTGGCCGTTGATAGGTTTATGGCCAAATTTCAAATTTTGAGGGACAAAAGCTTTCCCAGTCCTATGGTCATCAATGATAAACTCATGACCCAGTTGGACTATAGTGATAGACTAAGGAGGATGGCCAAGGAACAAGCCAGCACTTCAGGCATTAAAGCTTTTCCTAATGGAAAAATACTGTATGATACATTAGAGAACCTCTTTTTCTTAGAACATGAGGTGAAACATCTGTTTCTCACCAAGCCCAATTTTGCAAAATACACAGAGGCAGACGAAATTTACAGGATAATGTTAAAGGTGAGATTTCCTGAAGCAGAATGGTGGGACAAAATGACAGATTTACTTTGAAAAAGTTTTACATCAAAAAGTTACCACAATAAAGTTGGAGGCAGCCAGGTGAAACAGGTGAAAGACAGATAAGCAAGGTCAAAGAGTAACAGAGTCGAAGAGTATCAGTGAAAGATCAAAGTAAAGAACACTCTAGCATGGAAATAACACAACCATCAGCCAGCTTAAAGGGCTTAAAACACAATAGAAATAGCCAACAACACCACAATAAATGGGACAACAAGAAGCAGTTTCACATCTATCTCTATCTTCATGCATGAAGATATTTTATTTCCTAGATTAAATCTCAAATTGTTATGAGATATTTTGAAATTATTTTTTGTATAAATACTTCATATTTCAAAGTATGTAGTGTGGATTCCATGAAATTTCTATAGACTTTTTCTCTCAAATCAAATTCTATTGTATCAATGACTAGATTGGCTTGCTGGATCAAGGAATAAAGATCAGATATTTTACAAGATTCTTGTGTAAAGCGAAATACAAATAAGTATTCTCTCATGTTTATTGTTGTTTTTTCTTATGTTTATTCATAATCATGTTTGTTTCTCTAAAATCTGAATGTATAACAAGGAATGATATTTCAGAAATTGCTTGAATGCACTCTGTCTTGACTGTTTACATTCTAAATGTTTTCTACTAAACTATCTTAGTTAGGGAATTCTTAACTGCTCCTTAGCTTCCGTAGTTTCTCCCCTGATCTATAACAAAGGATTCTTAATTTCCCTTTGTTCATGATCACCCTCTATTCTCCATTCTAATCCCAGTCCAAGGATTCTTCATTGCCCTTTCACCCTGGTTAGAATCATTTCATCCATTAGACCTGAAGATTTGCCTTTTGCTTTGCTAGCCTGCCCTGTGAACATTCCCTTTAATGATCTGGTCTAGTTATGCTATCCATTGATTGACTCCATAGCCCAATGGCTTGAAGACCTAGCTCTATCCATCTGCTCCAATAATTCCACCACCCAACCTTCAATCTAAAATCAAAACCCTATGAACACTAAGAACTAGCCTAAAATCTCATAAAAACAAAGCTAAATTATAAAGAGAGAGCCCTCTCTAGACTTAGGTTGGCTAGAACCTAAGCCTAAAATATTGGTTTGTGGTTACCTCAGATGATTCCTTCTTTTGATAACTTCTAGGGAAAACTTCTGAGTGATAACACAGGTAACACAGTCGTGTAGTGCAAAAATCGGGTAGAGGCCGAGTTTGGTGAACTGACCTCCCCTTTGTAACAATTGTAAATTATACATTGAATTTTATAAATGAAATTATAAAATTTCTTATATTGTGTTGGTCTTGCTGAGAATTGTTGGTACTGTTCTAAGTTATGAATATTCCGCACATAACTAATAATGGAGAAAAATAAAAATTATGATGTTTGTAAGCATAGTCTAGAAAACATGAGTGTTTAGTTGGTGCTGCACAACACTCCAAATGGGAAAATTGATTTGGGGCCATGATAGATGGTATCAGAGCCAGTGCAACAGGATGTTGCAAATACTGGAGATGTATGTTGGTTGAAGTTTCTGAGGAAAAAAAAATATCACTGCATAGTTTAGGGTTTCTTGACTTGGATATTCATGGAAGAACCATCCAAGCCATGGTGGACACGGGTGCCACACATAACTTCATGACGACAAGGCTAGCAAAGGTATTTGCACTGCATGTTTTTCCAAAGGATGTGGAGGTCAAGGTAATGAACTCCAAAGATAAAGTGTTGGGATTGGCAGATAATGTGTCAATTCGAATTGTAGATTGGCAGGGTTTTTTGGACTTCACGGTGATGGAGATGAACAACTTTGACATGATATTGTGGCAAGATTTTATGAAGGGAAACAAGGCGATTGTTGTCCCCTTTTGTGACAAGATTATGTTGATTGGAAACACATGGACATGGGCTTTACCTACTCACCAACAGAGAAGCGAAGTGAAGGTGCATCATGTGTTTGCACTAAATATGAGTAGGGTGATGCGAGATTCATATGTTGAGACATATGCGATAGTCATTAGGGAGGTTGAGGACGATGATAGAGTGGGGATGCCTATTCCATATGAGATTTCCAATGTATTGGACAAGTATTCATATTTGATGCCTGATGAGTTTCCAAAAGCACTTCCACCAAGACGTGTAGTGGACCATAACATTGAGCTAGAGCCAGGGAAGAAACATCTGGAAAAATATCCTTATCATTTATTAGGACTGGAGTTGGAGGAGTTGAAAAAACAATTGAAGGATTTGGCTGATTGTTGGGAACGGGTCCCCGGGGTCAATTTTGGGATTAAAAGCCCGAGTTTTGGGTCTAAAGGCCCAAGTTTTGTGTAAAGAATGTAAAGTCTCCGCATTTTGTGGCTGTGGAGCATGATGCTGTAAACAGTTACTAAGGGTTTTCCACCCTTATTTTGTATAATTCATGTCAGCTTTAAGTATCTACCCATGGTCCGCTAACCATGGGATTGTATAAAAAAGAGGTCTCAGAGGAGTCTAAGTCAGTTCAGTTCATAGTTGATACTTGATGTTAATGAATGTAATGGGTCTATGAGAGCTAAGAGCGAAGAGTCTTAGTGTAGGAAGACGCTCTGCAACTAAGTGCACAGAGGCCTAGGGTAGAAGTCTGCAGTTGTGTGCACAGGGTAGTCAGAGTCTGTACTGAAAATCTAGATTAATAATAAAGAGGAGTATTCTGAAATTACCTGTGTATTTTACTTTTGTTCCTTGCATGCGATTATGTTATGTTGAATACTAGGTTAATGTTTTAATGCTACTATGATGTGCGAATCTATATGTTTCTCTGTTTTATATAACCGCAAGTAGAGATATATGTTTACACGAAGATAACCGTAATGCATGATAAATTTAACCAATACTTAAGCAAATCTGAGTAAATACAGAAGTAAGAGTAATTACATAGGCGTGTACGTGCTTGATCTATCTATTTAGGGCCCGCGAAGGATGAACGGAGACTTTCACAGAGGCTTTGAGGACGAATAAGAGAAGTAATTTGATAAGACCTAAAGGGCCTATCGATCTACATGAAGGAAGGTTAGGGCAAATAATCGACATCACAACCATCTCAGGGTGCGGAAACTTGGTTCCTGCATCCCCCCATACTGCTTCGGGTGAGACTTCAATGCGCGCTCCTTGGATTGATGCCAAAAGGGCCAGTAGTGTAGGGATTTGCTTGGCTGCTTAACGCTAAACCTAGGTTAGGACCCATCAAGCCAACAAATTATTTTGTTGCTGGGACCGGGATCTGCATAACGAGATGTGCGATGTCGCATCATTGGAATCCAACTAAGAAGGAGATTGAAGACTCGCTGGATAGAAAGATCCATGAATTCGCGGCACAAGAAAACAAGAATCTGCTATTGATGAAAAAATAGTGGTTGGACAGATATTTGTACACAGAGATACACAAAATCTTTTTCTATTCCTTCCCAGTTGAATTATACGAGTGGATCGTGAAGTTGGCAGACGACCAAGGGAGGTGGAGGCTTGACAGTCTGATTGTCTGGACCTCGGAGTTAGGGCGGAAATTGGAAGCCTCTAAAGATAAGATCGTACATGTTGTCAATCATTGGCTCGACCATATCATGGGAGGGTTTGTGACAGATTTCGTGGTCGATACTTTGGTCAGTTACAACGAAGCAGAGCACCGCTTCTTCAAGGGGCTGCGAGGTAAGTATTTGAAATAATTAAATACTTGGATTAAGATGCTCTTGTGTGAAAAGTGGGTTATGCAGTTACCTTGATGTTTGGGGCTACGCGAAGTGGAAGGACTTTTAGGGACGGAGGAAGAAAAGGCCCTAAATATAGCCCACTGATTGAGCCTCCTCTGAGTGACGATGAAGGAGTAGCACAGGCTTCTCCGCTAAGCACTATTCAATTGATAAGATAGGGATCCCCGCGAATACCCACACCACCTCCATCCTCACCTCATCCATCCACACCGCCTCCATCCTCACCTCCACCGCTTACCCCCTCACCCACACCACCGCCACCTCCACCACCGTTCAACATGGCAAACTCTATAAAGCTACCTGTGTTCAAGGGCATAGGAAATGAAGATCCAAACTAGTTTTGGTTCATCGCGAAGGCTATATGGGAAGCTCATGGTATCACAGATGATCAAATGAAGAAAGAAACATTGGTTAGTTCTTTGCAGGACCGCGCACTAACTTGGTACATTAAGTACTGCACTGATAATCCGATGTTTGCATTATCCGATATCCAGATTGCACTGAATAAGGAATTTAGTAGACCTAATTCTGAGGGGAAATCAATTGTGGGATTCAAGGAGATCATGATGAAGCCTGAAGAGATGCCCTGGGATTTGGATTAAAGATTGAAGTGTACGATCCATGAAGCCAACATGAATCTGACTGATGGGCAGCACCGCGAATGGTTTGTGGCCTCACTTTTGCCTCACCTAAGGGTTGCGCTATCACAACAGAAGATCGGGACCCAGGTGGAAGCTCTAGAAATCACGATGAGATTGCATGAGACACCAATGCAGGATGCTAATATGGGGGTTCAGCAGATTTACACAGAGTTACATAACCTTTTCCTCCAAATGAAAAGTTTGAAAAAAGACAGAACAACTCGGCCAGAGGCGTGCGAAGAAGTGTGGTGCCTAAAATACAAAATCCAAGGGCATGACAAAGATCATTGTCCTGTTTTTGCAAATTATATTGCATCAGGGGGACCAATGCCTCTAAGGCTGGAACCTATAGTAGGGCCAAGTACAGGGCCCGCGCTATGGTGTGCTATCTGTTAGGTAGCTGGGAAACATGCAACATACAATTTTCATTTGCTGCAGAAATTCATACAGACACCACAACAACTCTTCTGCAACTTTTGTCAATATGTGGGTCATGATGAGCGCAATTTCCGAAGTTACGAATTAATGATGGACAAGACACCTCCATACAGGGTGCAGGTAGAAACGCAAACTTCAGACCAAGGCTCTGGAAGAGCGTGAGGCAAGTATCAAGGGTGTGGCCAAGGCCGAGGTGGAGGAGGACCTGATAGAGGTTGAGGGCATATTATTTGTTACAATTGTGGAGGACCAGGACACTATGCGCGAGACTACCCAAATCCGATGCAGCTTTCATGCCACTATTGTACTCAGTTTGACCATGTGACAGAGGATTGCCCTATATTGTTAGCCAAAATACGTGAGAAGGGGGTGCAACTGATTAAGAACCTGTAGATGATGAGGGGTGAGCCTCGTGAGAAAGACCCCATGGTAAATATTGTATTGCAGAGTGGAGTGACGACTAGTGAGGATAAGGGGAAGTAGCCCGAAGAAGGCGAGTGGGTATGCAAAGCACCAGAAAAGGAAACTGGGTTTGATCTGGAATGCACAAAAGAAACATTTATGGAATCAAAGAAAAGCTTCGCTGAGGCCTCTACCTCAGGAAGTCAAGAGAAATCGGTTGAAGAAATGGACCCATCCATGATTACCATGTTCTTGGAGACCTGCATGAAGCTGCTCCATGATAGTAAGGTTGTGAAGGGATTGCAGGAGCTGATCAATAGGTGCACTAGCAAGGAAAACGCTACTGACAGACCGCACGTAGTTAGGAAGCTTGGTAAGCATAAGGCAAGGACTGGGCGTGAGATGAGACTCATCGCCCAGATAGGAGAATACGAAATGGACCAAGTTATCCTAGACCTAGGGTCCGACGCAAATGTTTTGTCGAAATAGACATGGAAAAGAATGGGGAGACTTGCACTACAGTGGTCTCTAATTCAGTTAAGGATGGCGAATCAACAAAAAAATCATCCCAATGGGGAGGTTGTAGGGGGTAATGGTTGATATCTAAGGCGCAAGCACACTAGCGGATTTTGAAGTGATAGAGATTGTGGATGACAACAATCCCTACCCCCCGCTCCTTGGGATCGATTGGGCCACTGACATGAATGGGTAATCAACTTGAAGAAGCGAAAGATGATATTTGAGAAGAAATCACTCCACGTAGTGGTGCCATTGGACCCTGTAGAAGGACCACGCTATACTGAACTAGTCCGCGATTATGAAAGTGATGACGATTTGGACCAGATTTACAAGATAACAACACAAGATCAGGATTGGGTGAATCTGACAGCAGACAGACATATTGCATGGGACCGCGAGAGCTCCTGCACATCAGATTCAGATGAAGAATTGGAGCATTGGCAGAATCGACTGCATGAAGTATCTACGCTGTGCTGTAATATGATGACCAAGTCGTTGCACTGTGTATCATCAGAGGTAAGAAATCTACCTTACTATGATGGGTTAACTAATGTTGATCACTTTTTGGATGCATTTGAAAGGGAAGTACCAAAGAATAATTGCTTCTAGGCATTATATTGGGCATTGCGCACTACGCCCGCAAGATGGTGGGGTACGCACAAAGATAGTTTTGATGATTGGCGCGAATATAAGAGGATGATGAGGGTATGCTTTGGTCATCTGAAGGTGTGATTAATAGAAAAATATGATGGGAGAAATGATCCATGCGACCATTTGGCCAAATGGACTAAAGTGTACGGAGCGAAGCCTCAACCAAAATGGGTCCATATGTTTTGTCATACCTTGGATGTTATACCAATGAATTGGTACTTAGAGACGAACTCCGCCATGGCACTAAAGAATGGAATATTTTGCGCCAGGGATTTTTTATGACGTTTAGTTTTGAGGATGGATTTGAATCTATCGATGAAGCGTTGCAGGAGGTTAAGACAACAAATCTTCAGGATACCGTAGGATCCTCTAGATTTGATTCAACCTGATTGGACCACCCAGCTAAGCCACGCGCTGGAGTGCTACAATGTCACAGCGGAAGAAGGCGGCGAAGGCCCAAGGAAGATTAATATTCCAGAGATTGAAGGACACCACGAAGTTGAAGGACCACATCTAGAGAACCCAGACATAACTAAGCCACTCAAAACTAGGTAGGTGAACATTGGCACGGAGGTAGAGCCGAAGTTTGCAAACATTAGGGACTACTGGGACGACGCGATAGTAGATAAGGTCGCCAAACTACTCCGCGAATATTAGGATCTGTTTCCCACAAATTTTTCAAATCTAAAAGGGATAATAGGGGACTTGGGTTTCATGAAGATCACCCTAAAACCAGACTCGAAACCTGTGAAGCAAATACCTTACCGCCTCAATCCGAAGTATAAAGAAAGGGTCTGCTTAGAGTTAGACAAGATGCTCGTGGCATGTATTATTGAACCGGTGGAAGAATCTGATTGGGTAAGCCCAATAATGGTTCAAGAAAAGAAGCAGAAGAAAGAAATAAGGATATGCGTAGATCTCAGGAAGTTGAATGATGCATGTGTGCATGATCCCTTCCCAACTCCATTCATCGATGAGGTCCTAGATAATGTTGGCAACCAGGAGGCATATTCGTTCACTGATGGGTTCTCTGAGTACCATCAGATCAAGATCGCGTCAGAGGATAGAAGCAAGACGACCTTCACGACTGAATGGAGATGCTTCCAGTATACAGTGACGCCTTTTGGGCTAAAGAACGTGCTGACGATATTTTAATGCATAGTCATCGCGGCGTTCAAGGATTTCATTCATAAATTTCTGGAAGTTTGTGCTTGATGCTAGATATATGCCGGAGGTACCAGATCACGCTCAATCTGAAGAAATGTTTGGTTTGTCTCCCTTTTGGGATCTTGCTGGGCCATGTAGTATGCAGACAAGGCTTGATGGTAGACCCTGCGAAGATCACGGTCATAATCAATTTGGAGGCACCAAGGAGTGTGAAACAGCTATGCACAACGTTGGGGAATATGGGATACTATAGGAAATTCATCAAGAGCTATGCCTAGATCACCGCGCTGATGGAAAAACTGTTAAAGAAGGATGTTATGTTCTATGGAATGAAGAATGCCAGAAGAGCTTGGATGTGCTAAAGGATAAAATGGTCATTGTGCTGATCCTAGTTTTCCCGAATTGGAAGAAGGAATTTCATGTGCATGTGGACGTGTCATGTATTGTGCTGGGAGAAATACTGACACAAGCCGGTGAAGTGGACTTGGATCACCCTATAGTGTTCAAAAGTAGGAATTTGTCCAAAGCTGAGAAAAATTATTCCACGACAGAGCATAAAGGACTAGCTATGGTGTACGCGCTCCAAAAGTTCATGCATTATTTGTTGGGTGAACATTTTAAGATGTATACAGACCATTCGGCATTAAAATACCTAGTCAACAAGCTTGTGTTGGGGGGGAATATATGCAGGTGGTTGTTTTTGTTCCAGGAGTATGATTTTGAAGTTATCGTGAAACTAGGACGCTTGAATGTTGGACTGGATCATCTGTCGCACATTGAAACAAGATAAGAACCTATGAATTTGGAGGAAGGACTACTGACACGCAACTCTTTGCAGTACGCGTCACATACATCCACTTTGAAGATATCATACACTTCATGATGACAGGTACGACCTCGGAAGGATATACAAGCCAATAGAAGAAGGAACTAGTGGTGCGTGCGGCAGACTTTTTTGTCATTGCAGGGCACTTGTACAGAATGGGATTAGATGAAATATTGCGACGCTATGTGCTAGAATTTGAACGAAACAACATCCTCGCTGAGGCTCATGGCAGAGCCACGAGAGGTCATTATGCAAAAAAGGCAACAACGCAAAAGATTCTATGCGCTGGGTTATGGTGGTCGACGTTGCATAAGGATTCAAAAGCGTATTGTAGTGCATGCAAGCATGCAAAAGGACAGGAAGAACCTCATGCAGGGATGAGCTGCCACTGAATCCATAGATATCGCTACAACCATTCGAGAAGTGGGCGATTCACTTTGTAGGACCAAATCAGCCTCTAGGGAAGAAGACGAGTGCGCGTTACATCATCATCGCAACTGAGTACTTAACTAGATGGGCAGAGGCACATCATGTGAAGGATTGTACAAGCACAACACTAGCCAAATTCATCTTTGAGTACGTGCTGATAAGGTTTGGTTGTCCAAAAATTCTAATGAGAAACTGCGATACACACTTTCTCAATGAGACGATCAGCGCAATGACGGAAGAATTTCAAGTTTACCATCAGAAGAGCACACCCTATCACCCTTAGGCTAATGGGATGGTGGAAGCGTTTAATAAAATATTGGAGAGCATGCTCACAAATATTTGCAATGCTCAAAGGAATGAATGGGATGTGTGTGTACCCGAGGTACTATGGGCTTACAAAACAACTTACAAGAAGTTGATTGGACAAACACTATTCAGAATGGTATATGGCATGGAAGCTGTGATGCTGATGGAGTACATTGTACCTAGTCTGTGCATAGCGGCATTCATAAGAATGGTAGATTGTGGAGCCCTAGAGGAGAGGCTCGTGCAGCTAATAGAGCTTGAAGAAGATAGGTTTCTAGATGGATTCCATCAACAAGTTCAAAAGGAGCGCGAAAAGGCATGGCACAATCTGCACTTCAAACTGTGCACCTTCAAGGAAAATGATTTAGTTCTATTATATGACAACAAGTTTGATAAATTTCTAGGAAAATTTCGGATGCATTGGCTAGGGCCCTATGTCATCAAGGAGATTACCAATGGTGGAACAATTCAGTTGGTAAAGTTGAATGGAGAACCGTTCCCAGGGCAAGTGAATGGTAATCGATTGAAGCCATACATCGGCGATCCGGCTAGATGACTACATGATGGAAGCACAATCTTAGCACTCTAGGCAGCTGAAAGGAGGTGTGGGAGTATAAACTACACTACCCAGGTTGGGGAGCTGCGCAGAATGAAGGAATGTCACAGTCTCAGTAGAAACACGCAGGAAGCTACACTATCCAATAAGGGACCGTGCAAAGCAGCTAGAAAGTGACCGTTATGGTTACTGTTCATGACTTGATACTAGGAAAACGGCCAAATGGAGCAGGGGGCAGCATTTAAGTCGGCATTTAAGGACAAGATCTATGAAAATATTTCACCAATCCGACATTTATGAATAAATTTTGGGGGGAACAGTCAAATTTGAATTCAAAAATGCTTATAAATTACAGGTGGTTGCCCAACGAAAAATAATTGGCATTTTGAGAATTGAGGTGTTGAGCTCTCAGGCGCACATGAATCGTGATAACTTTGAAGCTTTGATAACGAGTTAGGCGTTTGAGAGGTTGCAAAAAGAGACGCAAGAGTTGTTTTCCAGTATTATATCAGCCCCTGCAGAAACCGTGAGAGTAGGAAAAGCAATGGCAGCAGAGCGAACTGCCCCAAAAGTAGCAATGGAAATTGAGGAAGCTGCCCTAAAGGTTTAGAGTGTCAAATTACCAGTAGAAGTGCCTAAATCACTGAGGACGCCCAGGCTGAGTCCTACGCCGACCTAAGAGGGTCCAAAATCAAAGAAATATAAGAAGAAAGTGCCATAGCTGGTGTGCGCATCACCCAGAAGGCACTCACAGAAGGAAAATCCCATCGTGCACGAGAAGGGAAAGCTAATTGACATTGAACCTGAAGAGGATGTTGAGGAGCTCCCTATGGATGAGGAAGACATTAACATGGGGGTGGAGGATTGATGAGCCCCAATTTTTGGTAACAATTTGGGCTCATTTGGCCTACTGACCTTGCTCAACCCTTCATCTTTTATCACTTATGCATCATTTCTTAGTATATTCGTGTTATTTGTAGGAAGAAGGGCAGGCATTATATCTATGTTGCTAATACATGATGATTTCAGGTTTTTTGGCATTAAATGGAGCAAAGACCACACAGAAGGAGACAAGGAGACAGCAAAGGTGGCATTGCAAGTTTATAGGGAGGTTGTCCACAGTCTTGAATGACTTCCCTCGTGATCTCCACCCTAACTCCGAGCTCCAACAACTATCCCCACCGAGATGAAAGGCAGCCAACGGATTCTACAGGAACAGCAGTTCACTTTCAGTTAGGCAGCCAAGCTCCACTAATTGAGGAAGCCAGCTTGATCCTCATCATGTATAAATATTGAGGTCATAGCCTTTGATAGGAGCTTTTTGAACTTTTGAACTACTGTTGCAATTTCTAAGCACGAGCTATAGCTCGGTTTTTGCTTTTTGTAAGCCAGTTTTGGCATGTTGTTAGACTCATGATTATTTAATAAAGGCAGGCAGCTTTGGATTCAATTCTGAGTTCTTAAGGGAGCTATAGCTCTCAGGTTAGGGCCCAACCTGAGAGCAATAGACCTCCTTTTCCTTGTATTGTTACTTGTCTTTCCTTTCAGCACTTCATTTCTTTGTTTTGACATGCATTTGGAAAACACAGTCTACTGATTTAATTTCTTTAATGTGATTGAGTAGGGTTAGTTTATGGTTAAATTGCTTTCAGTAGCTTAGATTAGAGTAGGAGGATTAGCATTCATTAGAGCTCCAAGAAAAGGTTGACAGTGCACTCACTGCCATCTCTGTTTAGAGATTGGGGGTGTAGACCATACCAACCACCAAAAAACGCAGTCTTATACGTTCATGCAAGTTGCAACACAATCATTTTAGTCATAGAACCATCCATGCATTCTGATCTTGAGCAATACTTCTTCGTTCCAACACCATGCACGATTTCTCTCCAAAGTTTACATTGTTGTTCGTTGGTTTAATAACACAGTTAGAATAGGTGGATGAATTCTCGGTTTTATGCAAGACATAGAGGATTTGTTTCCTTTACACTGCGCAACATTGTTCTATTATCTTCTTCTTCTTCTCAACCATACCCAAGTCGCCTACTCATCCTCTGTTCAACTCGTTTGCCTTCCAACCCTTCTACTGTTCACGTAGCTCCATCTTTTTTACTTTTCATTGCTTCCACCCTTCTATCCACCAACCAACTGCATGCACTCTCTCTCCATCCCATCTCTCTGTCCCTGAGCCATCACAAGCTCCCTTTTCATCCTACCTATTCACCCATACAGCCCCTCAACTCCTCCATCACCCAAAACTCCAACTGTAGCACATCCTGTAGAAGTTAGCAGACTTCCTGTAGAAATCCCGAGTTTCCTGTAGGATCCCCTGCAGACTTCCTGTAGAAGTTCATAAACACGGTTGCATGGCATCCTGACTTTGTGAAACTCTCTCAAAGGATGATAGGGATCCCTTAGACCCTCTCCGAGTCTTCCCAACCTTTTCCAAGCATTTCTCCTCCTTGATCCACCCCTGCACAGTGAAAAGCCAGTTAAAAGCACATGCATGATAATTCTAACAACTTAATCAAAAATACAAAAAGATGTTTTCTTCAGATAGTGGTAGTCTAGACACATGTATTTTACCTTCATAGAAGTAATGGCATCTCTTTCATTAGTTTGCATGCTCTCCTTTGCGTCAGTAGGACTAGCTGGTAGAATTAGGGTTTGCTAGGGTTTGCGTTTCTTTTTGGCTTTGAGTTTCTTTTTGCAATTAGATTAGCTTTCTTCGAGTTAGCTTTCATCCATCAATTAAAAAGCTTCTTCTAAGAGCTCATAGAAGTTGGCTTAAGCTCCTAGTGGACTTGTGCCAGCTGACCAAGTGACAGCTGCGGCAAGAGCTAGTACTTGTGCATACAGCACCGTCGCTTCCAAGTTTGTTACGAACTACCGGGTTGATAAAATTAGAGATAGGAAGCTCCAGGAGTTGTAGCATTATTGCTACAATACTGGGGCCCACCATCTTTTTGGCGTCGTTGCCGGGGAAGCGTCAGAGTATTAGTAATTGTTGCTTTTCTTCTATTTTCTTACTCTTGCCTTCTGCCAAGTAGTTTATTTCATTTCCATTCTGCAAAAGTAGCATAGACATTTCCTGCTTTCATAGATTAGCATTTCTCGCTTTCATAGATTAGCATTTCAATTCTGCAATTTCATTTCTGCAAGCGTAGATTAGCCTTTCAATTCTGCAAGCGTAGACTAGCATTTCCATTCCTGCAATTTCATTTGAGCAAAGTAGATTAGTTCTTTCCTGCTTTCAATTTAATTCTGCATCTTTATTTCAGTAAGATAGTTAGTTGTAGATCAATCTATTTCAGTTTTGCAGGTACCAAAGAAAAACAAAAGCAATAAAAAAAAAGTCTTTCCCTTTCATGCCTCGTAGGAACTGAGATAAATCAGGCAAATTCCTACCCAACACCCCCACCACATCACTGAGTCACCCTTCTCTCTTCTTCGGTGACAGTGATCCAGAAGAACCTATAGGTGAACCTCCTGAGATATACGAAGATCCTATAGCAGAAGAAGAATTAGAGACCATCCCATCTAAAGCTATGGCTGACAATAGAAGAGAAGATGAGAGAATAGAAGGTGCCTTCCCCATCCGAGAGACCAATGGAGAGATGAAAATGAAGAACATTAGCCCCTCCGCTTTACCTCACTTCCATGGACTGACTACTGAAGATCCTGATACCTTCCTGTTTGAGTTTGTTGTCCTTTGTAGAACCTATGACTATACTGAAGATGAGCAGAAGCTGAAACTCTTCCCTTCCACTCTTAAGGATGCAGCATTACGCTGGTTCATGGGCTTACCTGGGAATAGTATCACTACTTGGGCTCAGATGCAGCAAGCTTTCAATACCAAGTACCGGGACTACTGTAGGTCCAAGGAAACCAAGGGAGAAATCTTTCGGATGACCATGGGAAATGATGAGTCCTTAGAGGATTACGAGGAGAGATTCCAACTTAGCTATAAGCGGGCCAGGTGCACACTTGACCCTGAATCCCTCAAGTTGGTCCTGCTCCGAGGAGTCCCTGAAGACCTCTTAGATACCCTTCACATGTTAGCTGGGGGGGATATTTACCAACTGCCTTATGAGGACATCAAGACTGTGTTTAGAAACCACTCCAGGGCAGCTCGGAAACGACGTCGAGGAAACCTCCTCTCAACTGGTGTCCCTTTATCCAAACATGAGTTTGCAAATCAATTGGAAGATCTTAAGAGTGAGGTGAGACAGACCATTGCCATGCAGCTGGACACATTCAGGATCTAGCAGAAGAAGGAAGAAGCTGAGAGAGCCTTGGCTATCTTCTGCCCTAGATGTACAAGGAGACACCCTAAGAACGAATGTCCATTGCATTCGGTTGAAGTGTGTTTCGTTTGTGAGGAGGACCATCCCACAAACCAATGTCCAACCTTACCTAGATTTAAAGCTATGTACCAAGGGACAGAAGCTCCCACTGAACCTCTCTATTACCTCAACCAAAGGAGGCCACAAGGACCTAGACCTTACCAGCAGGGGATGCAAGGGGCACCTCAAGCTTATTACAGCCCCAACCAATCGACTCCTATGCCTTCCTGGGGTCCCCCTGCTCATCCTTCCTGGTCTATGCCTCCTCCATGGTCTTATCCACCTCAGTACCCTACTCAACCCACTACTCATTCTTATCACTCACATGCCCAGCCACAGCCTCAGTGGAATGCACCTCAGTCGGGGTGGAGGCCCCAGTACAACACTCCTCCCGCCATTTTGCCTCCACCACCAGTTCAACCTCAGCCATTACCTCCTACTCCTCCAAGGCAACCTCAAATACCTGCTCAACCGAACCCGAACCCAACAATAGACAGGCCCAGCAGGTATACACCGGGGAAACATCATGCCCTACTTATGCTATGGAGATCCAGGAGATCAATCTTCGATCTGGAAAAACTCTTCTGGATCGCCAACCTCCTCCCCCAGAGGATGAGGAAGATAAACAGGAGAGTGAACCAAAGGCTATTCCACCCTTTCCTGAGAGACTAACAGCCACCACACAACCCAACCCAGAGGAGGATGAGCTCCTGGGTGAGCTCAAGCAGTTGTGTGTGAAAATACCACTTCTCCAAGCCATCAAGGATGTGCCTATATACAACAAACTGGTTAAGGAAAGGTGTTTCAAACACCCAGGCAGGCGAAAGAGAGATGCTTCAACCATCAATGTCTTAGGACAACTGTCTGACCTTATGTTAGGACAAGTCATCTGCCCAAAGTATCTAGATCCTGGGAGTCCTGTAGTAGATTTCCACATCAATGGCACCATCATACCTCACACCTTTATTGATTTGGGGGCTACTATTAATGTGATGACCAGGGATACCATGCTCAAACTCAATCTTCAGGGGTCCTTGAGGAAGACCTCGACAGTACTGCAACTAGCAGATCGCTCCACTGTGACTCCCGAAGGGATTGTGGAGGATGTCTTGGTCTCTGTCGACTCTTGGGAATACCCTGCAGATTTCTTGGTTCTGCAACCCAAGGAAAAGCTTACTGGATATCCTCTCATTTTGGGAAGGCTTTGGTTAGCCACTGCAGATGCTTACATCAGTTGTCGTGCAGGAAACATGACCATCAAAAACGGTCCTATGTCCAAGCAGCTAGTCCTATACCCTCCTGCCCAACCTTCCTTAGAGCATGACTTACCACTTTGGTTGGAGGAAGGAGAAGAGGATGAAGTGTACTCAGCACCTTTGTGCACCCTAGATACCACTAGAAGAGACCCCCCAACCAAGGATGACTTGATCGAGACCTTGATCCAGAATCCACCTTCCAGTGCACTATCCTTAGAGAAATTGGTGGAGGATGCCCAAGCCAGCACCTTAGTGGATCTCTGTACAACCAACCCTATCACTCCTAGAGTCAAGAATGTGGAGTTCGGCCCTGAGAGATCGTTAAGGATCAGCTCCTCCCTATCTCCTTCCTAGGAAAAGGAGCTGTGTAGCCTGTTGGCCAGTCACCTAGATGCTTTTGCTTGGAGCTATAAGGAGATGAAAGGAGTCCATCCCTCGGTCTGTACCCATCACATCTACATCAAGGAGGATTGTAAACCGGTTAGCCAACCTCAGAGGAGAATGAATCCAACCCTTAAGGACATTGTCAAGGAAGAATTGCAAAAACTGTTGGATGCCGGATTCATTTACCCCATCTCAGATAGTGAATGGGTGTCCCCTCTGGTGTTGGTTCCCAAGAAGAATGGGAAGTGGAGAATCTGTGTGGACTACCGAGAACTGAACAAAGCTACCAAGAAAGACCATTTCCCTCTACCTTTCATAGATCAAGTGTTGGATGGACTGGCAGGAAAGAAGTTCTTCTCTTTCCTGGATGGGTTTAGCGGGTACAACCAAATCCAAATCAGCCCAGAAGACCAAGATAAGACCACCTTCACTTGTCCTTGGGGTACCTTTGCCTACCGAGTTCTTCCCTTTGGGCTATGCAATGCTCCTGCTACCTTCCAGAGAGCTGTCTTGAGCATCTTCTCGGAGCTGGTCCATGATGCAGTGGAAATCTATATGGATGACTTCACTCCTTGTGGGGCCAACTTCCAGGAAGCACTGTCCAATCTGGGAAAAGTCCTAACCAAATGCATTGAGATGAACCGGTCCCTTAGTCCTGAAAAATGTGAATTCCTGATGACTGAAGGGACCGTGCTAGGCCATACCATTTCTTGCCAAGGGTTATAGGTGGATCCTAACAAAATTGCTCTCATCAAGAAGGTTCCACCTCCTCAAAAGGTAAGGGATGTTCGGAGTTTCTTAGGATTAGCAGGGTATTACAGGAGATTCATTAAATACTTCAGCAAGCTAGCCTCACCATTGTTTGGCCTGTTGGCAAAAGATGTGGAGTTTAAATGGACTGACAATTGTCAGAGGGCTTTGAATGAATTAAAGGACAAGTTGGTGTCAACCCCAATCTTGAGAGGTCCAAACTGGGCCCTACCTTTCCACATCCACACTGATGCCTCGAACAAAGCCATAGGTGCAGCTTTAGGACAAGTTGAACAAAAACTTCCATATGCCATTTACTTTGTTAGCAAAAACTTGTCCAAAGCTGAGCTGAATTACACTGTAACCGAGAAAGAGTTTTTGGCTGTGGTCCATGCACTGAACAAGTTCCGACATTATATCACTGGCTACCAAACATTTGTACATGCAGACCATGTTGCAATTGGATATTTAATGAATAAACCAGATGTGAATGCTCGTACTATTATATGGTTACTTTTGTTGCAGCAGTTTGATTTGACCATTGTTGACAAACCAGGTAAAGAAAATGTTGTTGTTGACTTTTTATCTAGATTGGATTTGTCTGCAGATGAGGATGGAACAGTGGATGACCAGATGCCCGATGAACATCTGTTTGCTATCTCAGCGCTCTCTCCATGGTTTGCTGATATAGCAAACTACCTTGTTTCAGCACAGTTCCCTCCACACCTATCTTCAAGAGAGAAGAGCAGAATCATCAGAAAAAGTGCTTCATTTACTTGGATCGGGGGCAATCTGTTCAAGCTTGGCCCCGATCAGATCTTAAGGCGTTGTGTAAGGGAGGAGGAAGTCCTTGATATCCTCCTCACCTGTCATGATGCGCCTTGTGGAGGACATTTTGCAGCAAAGAGGACTGCCTTCAAAATCCTGCAGGCAGGCTACTATTGGCCCACACTTCATCAAGATGTCAGAAGATATATCAGCCAATGTGACCAATGCCAAAGAATGGGGAAACCGACTCAAAGGGATGAGATGCCTCTCCAACCTCAAGTGACTCTTGAGCCATTTGAGAAGTGGGGTATGGACTTTGTGGGTCCAATCAACCCTCCTTCAAGGCAAAGATCTTACATCATTGTGTGTACTGACTACCTGACAAAGTGGGCAGAGACTAAAGCAATCAAAGCAGCAACAGAAGAAAAGGTGGCCGAGTTCTTAAGAGAAAACATCTTCTACAAGTTTGGCTACCCAAGAGAGCTGGTCACCAATCAAGGGAGCCAGTTCACATCCAACCTGGTTGAAGACTTACTAGCTCATCACAAGATCAAGCATAGGACTTCCACCCCCTATCACCCTCAAGAAAATGGGCAGGTGGAAGTCACCAATAGAGCATTAGAAGGGATCTTGACTAAGGTGGTGAGCAGCAGCAGAAAGGACTAGGCAGATCGCCTGGTTGAGGCCACATGGGCTTACAACACCACCTAGAAGACCACCACCGGCTTCACACCTTATGAGCTGGTCTATGGGAAGAAAGCTTTGCTGTCCATTGAGTTTGAGTACAACACTTTGAGGATGGCAGCTCAGTTAGATCTAGATCTCAGCCATGCACAACAAGAAAGGTTATTGCAGCTGAATGGACTGGACGAGCACCGGATGCAGGCCCTCCTTCACTCGGAAGTGGTTCAACTTCAGAGAAAGGTGTGGCATGACCAACACCTCAATGACAAGCAATTCCAGCCAGGAGATTGGGCCTTGTTGTATGACTCCAGATACAAAGATTTCAAAGGGAAGCTGAGAACCAGATGGTTAGGACCATATGCAGTGGAAAAATGCCATGACAATGGATCTGTTCTTATTCGAACCATTGATGAGGAAGCCATCCCCATGCTTGTCAATGGGCATCGCTTGAAGATCTACAGGAAGCCTCTCTCAAGACAAGAGTTCATCAAGACTATGGAGAAATCAGTGATGGTCATAGAGAAGGGTTCTGCCTCTGCTTTGGGCATACCCTGAAAAAAAAATAAAAAAAATAAAAAAAATAAAAAAATAATAATAATAATAAAGATCCTTGGGTGAAAACCTTTCCGAGGCACCCAAGGCAGGTGGTAGGGGTGAAAACCTCATTGAGGCGCCCCTATTGTCTTTCAAAAAAAAAAGAAAAAAGAGATGTGAAAAAGATCCTTGAGTTAAAACCTCTCTGAGGCGCTTAAGGCAGATGGCAAGGGTGAAAACCTCATTGAGGCGCCCCTGTTATCTTTCAAAAAAAAATAAGAAAAAAGAAAAAACAATAAGCATAAAAGACAAGGACAACAAGTTTATAATGTGATATTGCAGATTGCAGGTGTTCTATGGAGGAGAGGAAACCTCTCAACTCAAAGCCAAGGATCCTTATCTGTTGGCATTATGATTCAAGTGTTGTCCTTGATGGCAACTCACTCAGAGGTTGGTACAGGTGATGGCAACTTAATCAGAAGACAGATCTCAGTACAGCATGCCAAGGAAGCTCATACACGCCGTTTCGTTAAGCCCAAGTCGCGTGTACACGCTAGTTCGTTTCAGAAAAAGCGCGTGTATGTGGAAAGGTTCCTTTGGTTCATGGTGGTTAGTCCTTGGAAGTTGTGCCTATGATTTCGGACCATTATGTCTCGACGGGCGTGTCGATCCCTAGTTTTAAAGTTGATGGTATTGTGTTACTATGGTTTTGGCTCTTGGTATTGAGAAAGGCCTAAGGCTATATAAGGAGAAGAAGATCATTAGGCAACATTATCTTTCGACAAGGGCTTGAATATCTAAGAGTGAAAGAGATCTGATTTGCAGGTGCTGGGTTGCTTGATCTAAGCCAAGGAGAGATCACATTGGTTGATGGAAGACTAGATCTAAGGATAGATCGGGATCTAATGGTTTGAAATGCACTATCATGATATGGTTGATTATGCTTATTTCTAGATCTGCATATTGTCGCAATGCTATGTTCTGGGTCTAACTAATGTCTGGTACAGCTGCAAATTGAGAAAGTTTATTTTTAGATCTGTACGCAGGTTGGCTTCGGTAAAAAAGCGTGTATACGCGGGTTTTGCTCCTTGAAGTAGCGTATATCTTTTGAAGCTTGTTTTTGGGTTTACAGTGGGGTCTGACAGTTATTGCAGAGTTCTGTTGTCTGCTCTGTGTTCTGGTAACTGGTGATTGACAGGGTTCAGTGGTTCAGTGATTCAGAGTTTGGTTGTTTTATGCTTCAATGATCTGTTGTGGAAATTGAATGAATTGTGGTCTTCAGATTGTAATGTTGTGCTTCAGGAATATTCAAGTCTGAAAATGTATGAAAGGTGATACCTGAAGAAAAGAAGATTGTAGGTCAGCACCTACGTACTAGTATCTTGGCTAGTACAAGAACAAAGGGGGTTGGAGCTCCCTTCCAAGGAAGTTTGGAGAACGAGAGAAGGTTGTAGCCTTCTGCAGGTTGTAGCCTGCGTACTGGTATAAGGCTGCACCAGTACAAAAGATTGTAAACTGAAGTTTCTTAAAGAAAGATAGAGATAACTTGCAGCAGGTGGTTTTCACCCACATTGGGTTTCCACCTTATATCTTGGTGTTCATGTGTGTGGCTTTTGATCCGTTCTGTTATACTGCATCTGCTTACTGTTAGTGTGCTGAATAATGTCCTGATGAACTTAACTGAAGAATAAGCTAACTAAGTTATGAGTTTTCTGCTTATACGCTGTTTTATTTAGTCACAGTAGCGTGTACACGCTGTTTTACTTAACTGAAGTAGCGTATATGTTTCTGAGCATTGAAAAGGTTTGATTGATCTGATAATACTGATTCACCCCCCCTCTCAGTATTATTTCCAACAATTGGTATCGGAGCAGGTCCTTCAGGGAAGCTTGATCGCTTGAAGGTAGATCATTCATCATGAGCAACTACGAGAAAGAAGCATCAATCAGGCCACCGGTTTTTGATGGAACAAATTTCAATTATTGGAAGGTAAGAGTTACTGCATATCTTCAATCTCTTGGTACAGAAGTTTGGAACATTGTAGAAACAGGCTATGCTTTTCCTTCAGCTACTCCTACAGATCCAGCTGAGAAAAAGACATATGAAACAAATGCAAAAGCAGTCAGTACTCTATTAGGAAGTATATCCCAAACAGAATTCATGAAGGTCATGCACTTCAAATCAGCAAAAGAGATATGGGACAAAATGATCACTAGCTATGAAGGAGATGAACAGGTAAAGGAAGCTAAACTTCAAACTCTCAGGATTCAATATGAGACTCTCAAGATGTATAATGATGAAAGTGTGGCAAATTATTTTCTTCGGGTAGACGAGATTGTTAATTGTATGAAAAATTTGGGTGAAGAAATAAAAGAGACTATAGTAGTTTCAAAGATTCTAAGATCATTATCCCCCAAGTTTGAATCTAAAGTATCTGCAATAGAAGAAAAGGAAAATCTCAAAGTTCTCACTATGTCTCAGCTACATGGAATTCTAACTGCTTATGAAATGAGAAAGGGAGGTCCATCAGACAGAAGGGAAGCTGCTTTTAAGGCATCAGGAAAAGAAGATTACTATGAGGCAAGCCATGTTCCAGAAGAAGAGGAAGAAGAATCAAATTTTGTCAGAAATCTTCAAAGGGGTGCTGGAAGGTTCAGAGGTAAGCTACCTTTCAAATGCTTTGCTTGTGGAAGAGTAGGTCATTATGCTGCAAAATGTCCTAATAAAGATAAAGGAAAAGAACCTGCTAGATGGAATAAGAAACAAAGTGCAAATAAGAAAAGCTACTACACCCATGAAGATAGTGATGGCTTATCAAACAGTGATGAAGATGAACAAGGTAATAAATATAAGCTATTAATGGCATTTGAAGATGATGATTATGAGGATGCTGTAGATGTGGATAATCTCTATAATGAAATTACTAGACTCAAGAGATGCATAGAAGAAAAGAGTGTGATCATTGATACTTTGCAATTTCAAATTGATGAAAAGGAAAAACATCTTGAAAAACTAGAAGGTGAAATTGTTGGTCTCAGAAAAGAAATTGAGAAAACAAAAGCTATTAATCTTAAGTTTGTCAAAGGATCTGAAACTTTGGATGAGATTATCAATGTGCAGCGGTCTCCTCTAAACAAGACAGGTTTGGGCTATAATGGAGAAACCTCTCAAGCATCCACCTCAAGAAGTTATCTTGATGCAGCAAGAAGAAATGAGCAGAAGAACAATGAAGATAATCAGGTAAAGCAGGGACGAATTACAAACAGAAACTATCAAGGACAATCCTTCTTAAGGGTGAACAAAAGCTACAACCAACCACAGGTAAAAACTTCTCAGTTTGGCACAAGAATAGATGAAAATAGAAATTACAATCAGTTGGCTGGTAGATTCAATAACCGCAGAAGCTTCTTCAATGGACAATGCTTTTCTTGCCATAACTTTGGTCACAAAGCAGCTCAATGTGTTGCATATAAAACAATCATGACTAGGGAAGCTCAAAAACAAAGAAGTATGACAGGGATTACAAAGAGGACCTATAACAACTTTTCGGTTCTTGAAAATGAAGTTGAATGTTCTATTTGCAATAATTTTGGTCATAAAGAATCTGAATGCAGGAGCAGGTTTCAGGAGAAAAAGGAACAAGCCACGAGCACCAAAAAATGGAGAATAAAGGAACCTCAGACAGAAAGATGTGGGATAGCTTTTTATGCAGAAGGACAGGAAAATCTATGGTACATTGACAGTGGATGTTCGAAACATATGACAGGTGATAAAGAAAAACTTGAATCTTATTCTACTTTAGAAAAAGGAAAGAAAGTTTCTTTTGGAAATGATACTCCTGCAACTATAAAAGGAAAAGGTATTGCTCCTTTGAAAGAAAAGGTCAAGGCTGGAAATGTTTTGTATGTTGATGGATTGAAGCATAATCTACTAAGTGTCAGCCAGATGTGTGATCAAAAAACCGAGGTTATTTTCAGATCGAATGGATGTCTTGTTCGTGATCTTGATACAGGTAAAACAGTTCTCAAAGGCAAAAGAACTCCAAATAATCTGTACATATTTGAAGAAGGACAACAACAATGCTATCTTAGCAAGGATGAAGAGCACTGGTTATGGCATCGAAGGTTGGGACATCTAAGCTTCTCACAAATAAGGAAAGCATGCAAATATCAGGCAGTTCGCGATCTTCCAGATATCAAAATTCCAGACAACACCATATGCAAATCTTGTCAGTTTGGAAAGCAAACCAGAACTAACTTTCCAGAGAAGGAAGGATCAGCTAGCTTGCCTCTTGAGCTAGTCCATACAGATGTATGTGGTCCATTTAGGAAAAGGACACCTCGAGGAGAAGAATATCTGATATTATTCATTGATGATTTCTCAAGGTTTGTTTGGTTAGGGCTTATGAAGCACAAAGATGAAGCATTCGAAAAATTCAAATCCTTCAAAGCATTGGCTGAAAATGAATCAGGACACAAAATTAAGTGCCTCAGATCTGACAGAGGTGGGGAGTTCACATCAAATGAATTTTTCGATTTCTGCGATGAACATGGGATAAGAAGAGAATTCTCTACAGCTAGAACTCCTCAGCAAAATGGGGTTGTGGAAAGAATGAACAGAACTATCCAACAAATGGCTCGTGCTATGCTCGATGAATCAGGTACTCCTGCAACCTTCTGGGGTGAAGCTGCACATGCTGCTGTTATCATTCTTAACAAAACAAATGTCCGAGTAAACAGCACTCAAACACCTCATGAGCTTTGGAGTGGTAAAACTCCTTCCGTGAAGCATTTCAAAATCTTTGGGAGCAAATGTTATATTAAGAATACTGATGAGCAACTTGGCAAACTTGAACCTAGAGCAGATGAGGGCATTCTTCTTGGTTATTCTCCACATAGCAAAGCATACAAGTGCTACAATAAAAGACTTGGCAGAATTGTTGACAGTATTGATATAGTGGTTGATGAGAAGGGATATATTCCTAGGCAAGTTCATCATGAAGAAGATGAAGGGTACTCTCAAAGGCGAAATGATGAAGAAGAAGAACCTCAAGAAGAAGAAGAATCTCAAGAAGAACCAGAGGAGCAGACAAGAATAGAAGAGAAGACTCCATCCAGATATGTCCAAAAGAATCATCCAGAAACTCAGATTGTGGGGCAGAAAGAAGCAGGAGTACAAACAAGAAGGACACTTGCAGAAGCTTCAAGCTACTTGGCTCTACTCTCCTCCATTGAACCACAAAATGTGAAAGAAGCATGCAAAGATGAATGTTGGGTCAAAGCAATGGATGAAGAACTTGAGCAAATCGAAAAGAACAACACTTGGGAATTAGTTCCTAGACCAAAAGATAAGAATGTAATAGGAACAAAATGGGTCTTCAAGAATAAATTAAATGAAAATGGAGAAGTAATTAGAAACAAGGCCAGACTTGTTTGTAAAGGGTATGCACAGCAAGAAGGAATAGATTTTGAAGAGACCTTTGCTCCTGTGGCAAGACTAGAGGCCATCCGAATGTTCCTTGCTCTCTCAAGCTTTCAAAACTTCAAGGTATTTCAAATGGACGTGAAATCAGCCTTCCTGAATGGAGACTTAGAAGAAGAAGTATATATTGAGCAGCCAGATGGTTTCATTCTTGGGAATGATCCAAACCTTGTATGCAGATTGAAAAAGGCACTCTATGGGCTCAAACAAGCTCCAAGGGCTTGGTACTATCGGTTGGACAAATATCTTCACCAACAAGGCTTTTCAAAAGGATCAGCAGATAGCAATCTCTATATAAAAGTTGAAAATAACAAATTGCTAATTCTTGTTGTTTATGTAGATGATATTATTTTTGGCAGCAATGAAGAGACTATGAGTCAAAACTTTGCCTTGGTTATGCAGAAAGAATTCGAAATGTCACTTCTTGGAGAATTGACATATTTTCTTGGATTGCAAATCCAACAAAATGAAGGAGGTATCTTCTTGTCTCAAACCAAATACCTCAAGCAGATCTTGAAGAAGTATGGCATGGAAGAGTCAAAGCCAGTATGTACACCCATGGTTACAGGATGCAGCCTCAGTGCAAATGATGAATCAGCAGCAGTTCACCAACCCACTTATAGATCCATGATTGGGAGTTTGCTTTATTTGACAGGTACTCGACCAGATATTACACATGCAGTAGGAATGGTTGGAAGATTTCAAGCCAACCCAAAGGAAACTCATCTTCAGGCAGTCAAAAGAATCTTCAAATATCTTCAAGGGACCCAAAACTATGGCTTATGGTATCCTAGAAATACAGATCTCACTCTTCATGCTTACACAGATGCAGATTGGGCTGGAAGTGTGGATGATAGGAAAAGCACAAGTGGAGGTGCTTTCTTCATGGGTTCCAGATTAGTATCTTGGTTCAGCAAGAAACAAAGTTCGATTGCCTTATCTACAGCTGAAGCAGAATATGTGGCTGCAGCATCTTGTTGCACACAACTTCTTTGGATGATGCAGACCTTGCAGGACTTTCAAATCACTTGCACTCCACCTGTCTCTATCTTATGTGATAATACAAGTGCAATCAGCATTTCAAAGAATCCAGTCATGCACTCAAAGACCAAGCACATACCAATCAAGTACCATTTTCTTCGGGAACAAGTGCTTGAGCAGAAGGTCAAGTTGGAGTATGTTCCTTCTAAGGAGCAAGTTGCTGATATTCTCACAAAGCCACTGCCCAGGGAAACTTTTGAATATCTCAGACAAAAGCTGGGAGTAGTTGATGCTTCATCCTGTTGTTGAAGTTTGTTTGTTCTACAAAAAGTTGGTATACGCAGGTTACGGAAGGGATATACGCGTATATACGCGGATGCATGCTGGGTAAGTCGCGTGTATGATGGACGCTTGTTGCAGAAAGAATATCCGCGTACATACGCTGTTTTATACAGGCTAAACCGCGTATATGAAGTTCTGAACAGCAAGGGAAAACTCTGAAGTTCTGAATAGCAATGGGAATGTCAGAATTCTTCAGGCACAGTTTCAGGGAGTGCAACAGGCACAGGTTCAGGGGGAGCAGCTTAAAAGTCTCATAAAGCATTGTTGGCATTCAGATGTTTTGGTTGTTGGTTTCAGGAGAAGGAGCTCAGAAAGAAATTCTGGTTGCTGATCTAACAAGATGTTTATCAGATGCTGTTGGTGCCTTTCCTAAGTCTTGGTCTAGATCTGTTGTCTCTATGTCATGTATCTCTCTTGTCATATCTCTTTTATGGTATCAAGGTCATGTAACGGCCTTTGTTGGTTTCCCCACTATGCCTGGGATGAATGCTGTAATATAATTGGTTGTTTCTGTTATGTCCCCTCTTGGTAGGGAGTATGGATGTATGTATTGAGTCTTTTGGTGATAGGAAGGTCCCTTATGGTGTATAAGTCTTGGTTCTTGTTAAAGAACATCTTTTGCAGATCTGGCCTTCGGTCAGGGGGAGCACAAGTCAGCACAGCCAAACAGAGATATCAGCATGTCCTCAGGGGGAGCACAGCCCTTTGCCCTTGATGTCAAAGGGGGAGAATGACTTGGTGTGATGGTTGCCATCAAGTCCAAAGGGGGAGATTGTTGGCATTATGATTCAAGTGTTGTCCTTGATGGCAACTCACTCAGAGGTTGGTACAGGTGATGGCAACTTAATCAGAAGACAGATCTCAGTACAGCATGCCAAGGAAGCTCATACACGCCGTTTCGTTAAGCCCAAGTCGCGTGTACACGCTAGTTCGTTTCAGAAAAAGCGCGTGTATGTGGAAAGGTTCCTTTGGTTCATGGTGGTTAGTCCTTGGAAGTTGTGCCTATGATTTCGGACCATTATGTCTCGACGGGCGTGTCGATCCCTAGTTTTAAAGTTGATGGTATTGTGTTACTATGGTTTTGGCTCTTGGTATTGAGAAAGGCCTAAGGCTATATAAGGAGAAGAAGATCATTAGGCAACATTATCTTTCGACAAGGGCTTGAATATCTAAGAGTGAAAGAGATCTGATTTGCAGGTGCTGGGTTGCTTGATCTAAGCCAAGGAGAGATCACATTGGTTGATGGAAGACTAGATCTAAGGATAGATCGGGATCTAATGGTTTGAAATGCACTATCATGATATGGTTGATTATGCTTATTTCTAGATCTGCATAT
The DNA here is from genome assembly GCA_031772625.1 of Pinus tabuliformis. NCBI lineage: Eukaryota > Viridiplantae > Streptophyta > Pinopsida > Pinales > Pinaceae > Pinus > Pinus tabuliformis. The sequence goes on along the minus strand of CM062814.1, from coordinate 951,925,855 downwards.
TGTCGCAATGCTATGTTCTGGGTCTAACTAATGTCTGGTACAGCTGCAAATTGAGAAAGTTTATTTTTAGATCTGTACGCAGGTTGGCTTCGGTAAAAAAGCGTGTATACGCGGGTTTTGCTCCTTGAAGTAGCGTATATCTTTTGAAGCTTGTTTTTGGGTTTACAGTGGGGTCTGACAGTTATTGCAGAGTTCTGTTGTCTGCTCTGTGTTCTGGTAACTGGTGATTGACAGGGTTCAGTGGTTCAGTGATTCAGAGTTTGGTTGTTTTATGCTTCAATGATCTGTTGTGGAAATTGAATGAATTGTGGTCTTCAGATTGTAATGTTGTGCTTCAGGAATATTCAAGTCTGAAAATGTATGAAAGGTGATACCTGAAGAAAAGAAGATTGTAGGTCAGCACCTACGTACTAGTATCTTGGCTAGTACAAGAACAAAGGGGGTTGGAGCTCCCTTCCAAGGAAGTTTGGAGAACGAGAGAAGGTTGTAGCCTTCTGCAGGTTGTAGCCTGCGTACTGGTATAAGGCTGCACCAGTACAAAAGATTGTAAACTGAAGTTTCTTAAAGAAAGATAGAGATAACTTGCAGCAGGTGGTTTTCACCCACATTGGGTTTCCACCTTATATCTTGGTGTTCATGTGTGTGGCTTTTGATCCGTTCTGTTATACTGCATCTGCTTACTGTTAGTGTGCTGAATAATGTCCTGATGAACTTAACTGAAGAATAAGCTAACTAAGTTATGAGTTTTCTGCTTATACGCTGTTTTATTTAGTCACAGTAGCGTGTACACGCTGTTTTACTTAACTGAAGTAGCGTATATGTTTCTGAGCATTGAAAAGGTTTGATTGATCTGATAATACTGATTCACCCCCCCCTCTCAGTATTATTTCCAACATTATCATGCTGTCAAGAGACCTCACCAGAACCTCCTCCAAGAATACTCATTTTCTCCAAGGTATGTGCACAATTTCATCACGGCTTGAGATTTCTACAGGAAGATGCAGATTTTCTACAGGAAGATGCAGATTTTCTACAGGAAACGCAAACTTTCTACAGGAAGCTCTGTAATTCTACAGGAAACTTCCTGTAGAAGTTTGGGACGGCCCAGAATTCATTTTATGAGGAGATCTAACGACTAAGGACCGGTTTGGACGCATGCAAGCTACTGTTGTCACCCTTGCACACTGTTGTCACCTCGTCCTACCATCCTTGTCGACATGCAACGAAGTTACCTGCACCAGCAAAGCAGATCGTTGAGTTATCAAAGAGGAAGCAATTTTCAAGGTAAAAAAATGCTGAGATGTCATACCATATCCATCCCAGCCATCCATGAGCTCTGGGAGCGTGTTCGTGAGGCCAAATCCTTAGTCATGCAGCATGCACCCGAGGAGGAAGAACTGTTACAAGACATCCCGCGGGAGTCCTGTAACAGTTAAGCCCGCTAGAGTGTACACCAATCACAGCGCTGGCCATATGCAATGAAAACGCGGGCGCATGCAGCCACAGCATCCAATCCATCATCGGCAGCCTGCAAACATGAACCTCCAGGCCTGAGCAAATTCATCAGCGGCAACCGAATCCACTCATCATCGTCCAAAAACCGAAAAATCATGTTGCGGCCACACACGTAAGTGTCTCGACCCTTTCTTCCATCAGATTGCATGAATTTTACTTTGAATTGTTTGCAAAGTGTGAAGAGAATGGGTTGAGCGGCTGTATGGACAGTTGACTGGCCACGTCGACCAGTTAATGGTCTAGTCGGATGTTTGGGTGGCGGCCATGACAAAAAGAAATGGGCAGCACACACGTGAGAGCAATCCCGTCGGGAAAAACGGATTTAGTAGAAGAGACGGCGGCGGATCTGCGGAGGGATGATGCGGCAGCAAGTGAACTCGCAGGCAAATGATGGGACGACGTCATCCAACGGTCCGGCGGGGACAGCTCACCCCCGCGCCATGAATTTCGCCGATTCAAATCTAATCGGCTAGATCGCCCCATGCATTTATCATTCGCCGTTTGGAGCTCGAGTGATCATCCAGATCCCTCTGCAGTTCGATACGCCGAGCCTTTGGCTATCAGAACGCCTGTGAAGCAACCCCGAGAGCGCAGACCAACTGCAGTCTTTCCCAGAAATCGCGCGCTGCTCCTACAGGAAAGCTGTTTCTACAGGAAGGCGGGTTCCTCACGTCAAAAGGTGGCAGATAAAAAGGTAAACCTAAACTCTCCATGCAATTGGCTTTTGAAGGTGGCAGAATCGTCGTCTACAGTCTGGTCGTAGAAAATTGTTGCAATTATCGTCTGCTGTGCATAAACTGTCGTTCTACAGGATGTCAGGGTAATTAAGCTGTGTTAAGGTCCTCAGAGATAAGCTTCATGGATTATGTGCATGACAGAAGCGTAATTCTACGCTCTGTCTCAGTAGACCAAATTTCTTCCGCATTTGCCACCTCTAGTTAAAGCAACAAGTTCTTATCATGCCGGGTGGGTTTATTAGACGGGAACCCACTGATTCAACAAAGTTAAGGGAAAACCAGGAGGTGGTGGAGCTCTTCACACAAGCACAATGGATATCCTTCTGTGACAAATTGCAGGGTTATGACGACGAAGTGGCAGAAGAATTTTTGCAGGCTCTGAGGCCGAAATCCAAAACAGTGGCCACCGTGAACTTCAGGGGCCTAAGCCTCAAGCTCACCCCGCAATATATCAGCCGAATTACTGAACTTCCAATGGGTTTGCCCTGGGATAAGGAAGAAAGGAAGTTGAGCCAACAGGCCAAGAAAGAATTCTTTCCCCCAGAGGAGGAATTCTCGGAAGACAAGAATGGGGTGCGTAGAACCAGTTTGCTGCCACCATGGAATGAAGTTAGCCTGCAGATCATGAAGTATATAACCTGTGAAGGCCGTTTTAGCATTGTGTACGGGTATCACTTTAGGTTTCTCACTGAATTGAGGCACCAGATTGATTTTCCTGTAGAAAATAAACTGAGCATTCCTTATTTCCTGCTACAGTCTCTAATTGAGTGTGCCACAAAATTGAAAGAAGGCATACCAGACCAGGTAGCCCACCATGGATTGATCAAACTTCTCGTGGAGGATACACTTCATTCATATAAGGTTCCTCTCTCATGGGAAGCATTCAGAAATTTGACAAGAGATGGAGACATAAGGATGTTGACCGAGGAAAGTGGTTCCTCCAGCAGTGAGGAGAAAGAATCAGTGGCCGCGGGAAAGAAAGAAACAGGCCAGAAGACCCCGACCACAGTACAGAAGAAAGAGCAAAAGAAGAGGCATGAGAAAAAGGACGACAAAGAAAAAGATGACACACCCATCTTGATAGCAAGAGAGAAAAGGTTGCAAGGCTGAGTGGACAAGGCTGAGAAGGTCCACATCAGCAAAAGTACCTCATCAGCACCCACAACCAAACCAAAAAGCAAAACTCATGCAACCAAGCAAGCCAAGGTGGTGACACCTGTGTCTACAGGAAAGCAGAAACAGGCTTCTACAGGAAGCCCGAAGATTATTGAAAAAGGGTCTTCTACAGGAAGCCCGAAAATTACCAAAACAGGTTCTTCTACAGGAAGCCTGAAATTGACTAAAACAGGGTCTTCTACAGGAAGCCCTGAAAAAGTGAAACCTAAGGAGAAGAAGGCGGACATTCTAGCAAGGGAGGCAGCAGCTGTGCTGGCCGCCCTCAGCACGCCACCTAAGCCAAAAGAGAAGAGAAAGAGGGAGACCCCTCTATACTTTGAAGCTCGAAGAAGTGCGAGAATAAAGACGGGCAAGCCACAGCCCCCATCCAGCAGCCAAATCACTACAGGGGATGCCCCTACTTCACCCAGTGAGAGGTCCCCCTCGAAGATATCGGTCACCTACGAGAGGGGGAGCCCAAAAACAACTACTTGGAAAAGAAGGGTAGACCAATCGGCTTCAAAAGCCCAGCTCAAGGCCAAGGAAACAGAGAAGAGGGAAGGAGCGGCACCCTCATCGCCACCAAGGGCAGAACAGGCAGAGCCACCAAGAGTAGGAAAGAAAGAGCGTATTCCGGAGCCTAGTTCTCAGCCAAGGACAAGGAGCTGGGGCAAAATTGCTCAAGGATGAGCAAATATTTTAGCTGGGGGGTGATGATGAGCCCCAATTTTTGGTAACAATTTGGGCTCATTTGGCCTACTGACCTTGCTCAACCCTTCATCTTTTATCACTTATGCATCATTTCTTAGTATATTCGTGTTATTTGTAGGAAGAAGGGCAGGCATTATATCTATGTGGCTAATACATGATGATTTCAAGTTTTTTGGCATTAAATGGAGCAAAGACCACGCAGAAGGAGACAAGGAGACAGCAAAGGTGGCATTGCAGGTTTATAGGGAGGTTGTCCACAGTCTTGAATGACTTCCCTCGTGATCTCCACCCTAACTCCGAGCTCCAACAGCTATCCCCACCGAGCTGAAAGGCAGCCAACGGATTCTACAGGAACAGCAGTTCACTTTCAGTTAGGCAGCCAAGCTCCACTAATTGAGGAAGCCAGCTTGATCCTCATCATGTATAAATATTGAGGTCGTAGCCTTTGATAGGAGCTTTTTGAACTTTTGAACTACTGTTGCAATTTCTAAGCACGAGCTACAGCTCGGTTTTTGCTTTTTGTAAGCCAGTTTTGGCATGTTGTTAGACTCATGATTATTTAATAAAGGCAGGCAGCTTTGGATTCAATTCTGAGTTCTTAAGGGAGCTATAGCTCTCAGGTTAGGGCCCAACCTGAGAGCAATAGACCTCCTTTTCCTTGTATTGTTACTTGTCTTTCCTTTCAGCACTTCATTTCTTTGTTTTGACATGCATTTGGAAAACACAGTCTGCTGATTTAATTTCTTTAATGTGATTGAGTAGGGTTAGTTTATGGTTAAAGTGCTTTCAGTAGCTTAGATTAGAGTAGGAGAATTAGCATTCATTAGAGCTCCAAGAAAAGGTTGACAGTGCACTCACTGCCATCTCTGTTTAGAGATTGGGGGTGTAGACCGTACCAACCACCAAAAAACGCAGTCTTATACGTTCATGCAAGCTGCAACACAATCATTTCAGTCATAGAACCATCCATGCATTCTGATCTTGAGCAATACTTCTTCATTCCAACACCATGCACGATTTCTCTCCAAAGTTTACATTGTTGTTCGTTGGTTTAATAACACAGTTAGAATAGGTGGATGAATTCTCGGTTTTATGCAAGACATAGAGGATTTGTTTCATTTACACTGCGCAGCATTGTTCTATTATCTTCTTCTTCTTCTCAACCGTGCCCAAGTCGCCTACTCATCCTCTGTTCAACTCGTTTGCCTTCCAACCCTTCTACTGTTCACGTAGCTCCATCTTTTTGACTTTTCATTGCTTCCACCCTTCTATCCACCAACCAACTGCATGCACTCTCTCTCCATCCCATCTCTCTGTCCCTGAGCCATCACAAGCTCCCTTTTCATCCTACCTATTCACCCATACAGCCCCTCAACTCCTCCATCACCCAAAACTCCAACTGTAGCACATCCTGTAGAAGTTAGCAGACTTCCTGTATAAATCCCGAGTTTCCTGTAGGATCCCCTGCAGACTTCCTGTAGAAGTTCATAAACACGGTTGCATGGCATCCTGACTTTGTGAAACTCTCTCAAAGGATGATAGGGATCCCTTAGACCCTCTCCGAGTCTTCCCAACCTTTTCCAAGCATTTCTCCTCCTTGATCCACCCCTACACAGTGAAAAGCCAGTTAAAAGCACATGCATGATAATTCTAACAACTTAATCAAAAATACAAAAAGATGTTTTCTTCAGATAGTGGTAGTCTAGACACATGTATTTTACCTTCATAGAAGTAATGGCATCTCTTTCAGTAGTTTGCATGCTCTCCTTTGCGTCAGTAGGACTAGCTGGTAGAATTAGGGTTTGCTAGGGTTTGCGTTTCTTTTTGGCTTTGAGTTTCTTTTTGCAATTAGATTAGCTTCCTTCGAGTTAGCTTTCATCCATCAATTAAAAAGCTTCTTCTAAGAGCTCATAGAAGTTGGCTTAAGCTCCTAGTGGACTTGTGCCAGCTGACCAAGTGACAGCTGCGGCAAGAGCTAGTACTTGTGCATACAACACCGTCGCTTCCAAGTTTGTTACGAACTACCGGGTTGATAAAATTAGAGATAGGAAGCTCCAGGAGTTGTAGCATTATTGCTACAATACTGGGGCCCACCAAGGATGTTGACATTGAGGGGTCCGACCCTATCTCTAAGCTACCCAAGTATATTCCTCTGCGCAGAGGCAAGACAAAGGTTCCAAAGGACATTGATGAAAACAAGGTCGTGCTACATACACCCTTGCTGCCAGACAAAATCGCCTTTGAAGGACCGTGCCTGGGGCACATCCCCCTGTTAAAATTGGAGGATTGGGATTTGGTTTATACAGAGCACTTTCCCCACTTAGCCATAGATCAACTCATGCACCACGTCTTCTACAAAGACTCTGGTGTGACCATGTTGGAGCCAAGAAAGTGGGTAAAAGGGGTGGATAAGGCTGGTCTGTTAAACATGCTATGGGTACCGCATTACAACCACATGCCCATAACCATGATAGTGATCAAGAAGTTGTTGTGCTTGGTGCACGATGGGTGCTTGTGGCTAGAGGAGTCAATACCGATCACTGACATGCTGATCCATAGGATCACTCGGCTGCCGCACGTAGGAGAAAATCTAGCCATGGCGTTTGGAGGAAAGGTAGGTGAGCGCGACCTCACCGAAGAAATGAAGGATAAATTTAAGCTCGCAAAGAAGTCGCATGGCTACTCCATCACTAGCATAACCAACCTCGTAGTAAAGGTAGCCGCTCAGATCTTGGCAAGAAAGATTATGAGGAAGTGTCACGTAGATGAAGTGTCGGCACCAGTAGTGTCATTAGTGGCCTAGTGCGCAGAGGGTGTATAGTTCAACTAGGCAAGCTACCTCTGTAGCGAGTTCCTCGCGAACTGTAGAGAGGTGCAGGATCAAAGCAACACATTTCACTATGCATGGTTGCTGCTGTCCATAGTACTGGTCGTGTGGGAGTTACCAAAGGATAGTCAGTTTCCTCCGGTCATGCAAGACCTACTGGAAGAGGAAAAGTTAGCTTCACTCTAGGCTATGAAGGACCCCAAAAAGGGTCAAGGACAGCAAGGTCTTTTGGATCTTGATGGAGGTGAATATCCACATGGACATCAACCACAAACTACGGTTGTCACCGACCGTTTATGATCAGCTGGAAGAGTATGTGGAGTTCAAGGAAGACTTCCACCAGGTCTCTTGCACATGCAGAAGGATCCTAAACAAAAGTGGTATGACCTTCCATATCTGGCCATAGACGACGTGATCACAGCGGTCCTCGACTGCTAGCTGGCAGATTGGTGCACCGCTTCAGACTTGACAGTGGGGTCTAGCAAATCTGCAGCGTAGTGAAAGAAAGAAGAGGCCAAGCGAAAGATGGAACAACTAGCAGAAAAGAGGAAGAAGGAGGCTAAGGACAAAGCTAGGGCAGAGCGCGTTGCCAAAAAATAGACAGAGGACGAAGAGGAGTGTGACTCTAATAGGAGTCAGAACTTGCCTTTCCCAGAAATAGAGGAGGAGGAGGAACAACAGACAGGGCAGGGAGGAGCGGACCCAGAGACTACTCTGTTTTGGATTAAGCACAATAGGGAACCAGAGAAAGTAGGGCCACAGAAGAAGTCCAAGGCTAGCAAGACTTCCCTCAACCCAATCACCTTGACAGAAGGTGATATGAATGACATTGGTGATACAGTGAGGGATGCCACCGCGAAACTACTATAGCAATTCAAGTAGGAACATAAGAAGGCCTTGGGTGCCATTCAAATGGGTCTGCGTGAGCTACAGATCCAGGAATCGCAAGTGCATACCAGTGTGGGTCATAGTATCGCGGCATCAACCAACTTAGTGCGTGGGACAGTTGAAGCAGCAAACATGGTCTGCCCCTTGGACCCCCAGTTTATTGTGCTGCCAGATGGAGTGTTGACCATGAAAGCCAAAGATGATTGGGCCACTGTCTGTGCCCTCTAGAAGGTCGAGCTAGACTTGGCTACGCTTCCAAGAGAAGCCCTTCACACCTTGCATGATGGTGTGATCACATAAATTCGAGCTTGGGAACAACGAGCATTGAACATCATTAGTGAGCAGAAGGTGAACAATGCCCAAATGTTTGCATAGAAGGCTTCTACCATTGAGCTATTTAAGTCTATCACTGCGAAGGATGAGCGCACTACCAAGGTAGTGGAGGAGGCATGCAGGTCTGTCCTCGAGCTGGATATTCCTGAAGATGCACCAATGGACGAATGAATTCGAAAGCTCGCTGTCGAAGTGCGTGAAGCAAGATCAGAGCTGCCCAAGGTTCAGTTGGAACTAAACCTTAAGATCAAAGAACTTGCGTTGAGGGACCAACCCTCGACGCCGCTAGAGGTAAAGGAGCAGCCCGAGGTCATTTTCAGAGATGCACTAGCCACTGTAGATAACGTAGTGGAGTGCACAACACTCTTCGAGTAGGCGCTTGAAGTGGTTATCAATTTGCAAGAGGATGCCACCTTGTAAAGGTTGGAAATGGAGGCTCGGGAGCTGCAGCAGAGATATGATGAAGTTAAAGTGATGGCACGCAACATCGCCCTTATGCAGAGGCTAGAAAAACTGCAGGAGTCAAAGGTGATAAAGGCGCAGGTGGATGCAGCGCAACGCAAAGAGAGCGTCCTCAAGGCCAAAATAGGGCCTTGGCTTGATGAAGCCTATGCACTCACAGCCACCATCGAAGGAAAATTGACTAGTCTGCAGGGCACGCAACAGAGGTTACAGGAAGATGGTGCAGGGCCAACAATGGAGTAGCTGGTCAAATAGATGAAGCAGGTAGCAACCTAGTGCACTGCCGAAGTTGCGGTGGTATAGGTGAAGCTGGGAGGTCTTCGCAACAAGATCTCCGCGCCAGCAGAGTGACTCGAGGGCGAGTCACCATATTTGTGTTGGGGACCTGTTGGGAATGGGTCCCCAAGGGTCTATTTAGGATTAAAAGCCCGAGTTTTGGGGCTAAAGGCCCAATTTTTGTGTAAAGAATGTGAAGTCTCTGCATTTTGTGGCCGCGGAGCATGGTGTTGTAAAGAGTTACTAAGGGTTTTCCACCCGTATTTTGTATAAGTCATGTCAGCTTTAAAGATCTACCCATGGTCTATGGACCATGGTATTGTATAAAAAGTAGGTCTTAGGGGAGTCTAAGTCAGTTCAGTTCATAGTTGATACTTGATGTTAATGAATGTAATGGGTCTGTGAGAGCTAAGAGCAAAGAGTCTTAGCGTAGGAAGAGGCTCTACAGCTGAGTGCGCAGAGGCCTAGGGTAGAAGTCCACAGCTGAGTGCGCAGACCCCTGCAGCTGTGTGCGCAGGGTAGTCAGAGTCTGTACTGGAAATCTGGATTAATAATAAAGAGGAGTATTTTGAAATTACTTGTATATTTTACTTATGCTCCTTTCATGCGATTACGTTATGTTGAATATTGGGTTTATGTTTTAATGCTACTCTAATGCATGAATCTACATGTTACTCTGTTTTATATATCTGCAAGTAGAGATATATGTTTATGCGAAGATAACCCCAATGCATGATAAAGTTAACCAACACTTAAGTGGATCTGAGTAAATACAGATGTAAGAGTAATTAGAGAAGTGCATAAGTGCCTGATCTATCTATTTAGGGCCCGTGAAGGACAAACAAAGACTTTCGCAAAGGCTTCGAGGACGAATAAGAGAAGTACTTTGATAAGTCCTAAAGGGCTTATCGATCCACGCGAAGGAAGGTTAGGGAAAATAACCGACATCACAACCATCTCAGGGTACGGAAACTTGGTTCCTGCATCCCCCCATACTGCTTCGGGTGAGACTTCAGACCGCGCTCCGTGGATTGATGCCGAAAGGGCTAGTAGTGTATGGATTCGCTTGGCTGCTTAATCTTGAACCTGGGTCAGGGCCCATCAAGCCAACACTAATGCAGGTTTTATATGAACTTCAAGATCCCCATATGGTGCTCCAGTATTATTCCAGAGGAAGAAAGATACGAATGAGTTGAGGATGTGTTGTGATTATCGTGCTCTTAACAAGCAGACGATAAAAAGCAGGTATCCTTTACCACTTGCTACAACTTGCTTCGAAAAGCTTGCGAAAGCCTAAGTGTTTTCCAAGATGGAATTGAGGCATGGGTATTATCAGGTGCGTATAGCAAAGGGGGATGATAAGAAGATTGTGATTGTGACGAGGTATGGGAGTTTTGAGTTCCTTGTCATGCCATTCAAGTTGTGCAATGCTTCTGCTACGTTTTGCACATTGATGAATGATGTTTTGCATCCATATTTGGATATCTTGATGTTCAGTGATAACATGGAGGATCATAAGAAGCACTTGGATTTGGTATTTGAGGCATTAAATAAAAATTAGTTGTACTTGAAGAAGTCAAAGTGTATGTTCACCCAGACTAAGATTTCATTCCTTGGACACATAGTGGGTCAAGGTCACATATAGATGGAGTCAAGTAGGATAAAGGCGATTGAGGATTGGGTCGAACAAAATAATGTCCATGATATGAGAGTGTTCTTAGGGATGACCAACTACCAGCAGAAGTTTGTAGAGGGGTACTCCAAGGTGACTGCACCATTGACAGACCTTTTGAAGAAGGATAAGCGATGGAATTGGATGGAGAAGTGTCAAGCAACATTTGAAGATTTGAAGAAGAGGATGGTTACAACACCGATACTGAGGCTACCTGACTTCGAGAGACCATTTGAGGTGCACACTGATGCTTCATATTTTTCGATAGGGGGAGTACTCTTGCAGGATGGGAATCTAGTGGCATATGAGAGTCGAAAGTCACAGGATAGAGAGCGACATTATCTGTTTCATGAGAAGGAGATGATTGTGATCATCCACTATTTATAAGTATGGAGGTATTACTTAATTGGGAAGCCTTTTGTTGTCAATACTCACAAAGTTGCAACGAGTTATTTTGCATCCCAACCAAATTTGTTAGCGAAGCAGGCTCATTGGTAGGACCTCTTGGCAGTGTTTGACATGGCTATTAGGTGTTGAAATTTGGTACCGGAGGACAGGTGGTTCCCTTAGGCTTTGATCTTTGGCCTAGGGAAAAGTGTCCAAAAGAATTTAATTTTTTTCTCCTAAAGTGACTTTATAATTTTATAAAGTTAAATCTAATTTAAAAGTGACTTTAAGTGATAAAGTTACTAAGTCTAATTTTAAAGTGACTTTTATAAAGTCAATGAAAAATTAGAAAGGAAAAGTGACTTTGGAAATAAATGACTAAGTGGGTCTTTATTAAAGTGGGGTGAATTAAAAAATAGAAAGTGAGATTTAAATGAGCATTTAATCTCAACCATTGATCTAAATCTATTTCAGTCATTAGATTTAGAGATCACCCAAAAGTCACTTGGATCACCCAAAAGTCACTTGGAGTTATATTAAAGGAGGAAAAGGTCATTCATTCTTTCATGAGCAGATTGGGAGAAGGAGAGAAAGAGAGCAAGAGAGATTTCTGAGCAGGGAGGAGAAGGAGACAGCAGCTTGGCACACATTCCAAGGCAGCAGTTGAGCAGATTTGTACAGCTGATTCAGCACATAGTGAAAGGCAGATTTTTGCACAAAAATCGAGGAGCAGTTTGCTGATTTTTCTGCACACAAAACGGAGGTCGTACAACATTTATTGCTGTCCTGTTTGCTGTAATTTCCAGATTGCTGTGAGGCACGGGAAAGGAGATAAGTTGTAAATTTGCTTGCTGATTTTTTGCTGAATAATTCTCACTGTAAAAAGGCAATTTTCAAAAATAAAGAAGAGCTCTCAAACTGGTTTTCCGCAAGAGTTGTAGGGGGTTTTTCCAGGGTCAAGTTGACCAAAAATATCAGTGTTTTAATGTGTTTTAATGGCTATTTTTGATTGTTGATTTTTAATTCTGCAATTTCCAACATTCTGGAAAATTTCCAGAATTTGTGTTTTCAGCGATATTTATTTTTTTCAGTCTGTTAAATGTATGGTTATGGGAATGGGCATTTAACTACATGGGAGAAATAAGGAGAAACTGAAAACCGGGGTGGGAAAACAGAGATTTTTACATGGTATCAGAGCTTGAGTGCTGAAGGGCAGTTTGGGACAGCAAAAGGAAAAATTACAGTTGCTGATTTTTCACTCAGAAAATTCCAGCAAGCTGATTTTTTCATAAACAACAGTTTTATCTTTACTACAGCAGTGCTATTTTTCAGTTTTAGGACAGCAGGATGTCATTGGGATTGAGGGTGGAGGATAGGCTGGATGGGCATATAAATTACAGCGTTTGGAAGGAGAGAATGCAGAGTATTTTTGAGGAGGAAGAAGTCTGGGATATCATGGTGCATACCGCACATAACCCTGTTGTTGTGCCCACTGATGTTACTCAGTTGGCTGAGTATAAAAAGAAGAACAATAAGGGTAAGAGGTTGATTCTAGACGGAATCAAAGACCATTGCATTCCTCATGTGAGAGGAAAGAGCAATCCCCATGAGATGTGGACAGCATTGTCCAATCTCTACCAGAATACTAATGAAAACCGGAAGATGGTCCTGAAGGAGAAGCTGAAGAACATTAAGATGGGGAATGATAGTGCAGCTGGATATCTTACAAAGATTACCAATGTGAGAGATGAGCTGGCAGCGATTGGAGAGGCCATTCCATCCACTGAGTTGGTGCGTATTGCAGTGAATGGCCTCCCCCGTTCATGGTTGAACTTTGCTGATGGGGTTTGTGCATGTGAGACCCTTCCCACATGGGAGAGTTTTTGGGATGATTGTATTCAGACAGAGATCAGGAAAGGACAGCTTGGGGCAGCCAAGCCAGTTGAGCAGGATGAGGACGTAGCACTGGTGGCAGGAGGCAAGAAAGGCAAAGGTAAAGGTAAACAGGGGAACACACAGAAGGACTATTCCAAAGTGAAGTGTTGGAATTGTCAAAAGATGGGACACTATGCAGTTGTGTGTCTGGAGAAGAAGAAGAAGAAGAAGGGGAAGAACCAGGACGTGGCAGCTTCAGCAGAGATTGAGGACTTTGCAGGTCGTTTTGACCGGGAGTTTGCGTTCACTACATGTGAGTCCTCTAGTGCAGGATCACCTGCCACACAAGTTCAGAGGGAGCATGCTTTTCCCTCGATTAGCAGAGCATCTACAGGTATCTGGTATGTGGACAGTGGGGCTTCACGTCACATGACAGGAGTCCGTGAGTACTTCTCAGAGCTTTCAGAGAGTGGCACTGATATCGAGGTAGTACTCGGTGATGACAGAGTTGTTAGAGCAGTCGGGGTGGGGACAGTGACATTTCAGAGGGAGTCCAAACCTCCCTTGAAGGTGTCAGAGGTTCTTTATGTGCCAGGGATGAGGAAGAACCTCATATCCGTCTCAGCTTTGGAGGACAGAGGATATGAGGTACTGTTCAGGGGAGGACAGGTGTTGATGTATCCCAGGGGCACTCTAGCTGATTCAGCTAGAGTGATAGGTGTACGCCATGCAAAGGTGTACAAGTTTGCATTTCAACCCATTTTGGCATTGAGCAGTAGTACCGACAGCAGAGCTAGCAGTTGTGAGCTGTGTGAGATTTGGCACCGCAGGATGGGACATATGTATCATGGAGCCTTGAGGACATTGCGGGAGATCACTACAAGTGTGCCAGATTTCAGTACTGATCACTTTGATACTTGCAGAGGTTTTGCGATGGGCAAGTTTTCCAAATCCCCTTTTCCCAGCAGTGAGAGCAGAGCGACGGGGATACTTGATTTGATTCATTCCGATGTGAGCGGTCGGATGTCTCATGTTTCCTTGAGTGGATATGAGTACTATGTCTTATTCATTGATGATCACTCCAGGAGGACCTGGATTTATTTTTTGAAGACCAAGAGTGAGGTCTTCAAGCAGTTTCAAGAGTTCAGAGCTCTTGTGGAGACTCAGACAGGTCGAAAGATCAAGTCCTTGAGGTCGGACAATGGAGGAGAGTACACCCTTGGAGAGTTTGTTGACTATTGTGCGGAGGCAGGCATTAGGAGGGAGTTCACTGTTCCTTACAACCCCCAGCAGAACGGGGTTGCGGAGAGGAAGAACAGATCCATCATAGGGGCTGCCAAAGCCATGTTACATGATCAGGGGTTGCCATTGTTCTTGTGGGTAGAGGCCTGCAACACAGCTGTTTACTTGTAGAACAGAAGTCTGCATCGTGCCTTGGGGCACATGACTCCGGAGGAGGCTTTCTCTGGGAAGAAGCCTGATCTTGGTCATCTTCATATCTTTGGATGCATTACATACTCCTATATACCCAAGGAGAAGAGGACCAAACTAGAGCCCACCGCAGAGAAGGGTATCTTTGTGGGCTACAGTGAGACCTCAAAGGCCTTTCGGATTTACATTCCTGCACAGAGGAGAGTTGTTGTCAGACGGGATGTGAAGTTCGAGGAGGACAGGGCCTTTAGGAGGTCACGGGAGTTAGAGTATCTGGATCAGCCAGACCCTCAGCAGCAGTTGAGTCAGTCGCAGGGATCCAGTGGGTAGGGATCAGGAGGATCCGGAGGTACATCTATGAGGATGTCAGGTCCATCAGTGAGCAGTGGCTCGCCGAGCCAGAGGGGTGGTGCTCCGTGCAGCATGCAGAGCAGTTCACAGAGCAGTTCACTAAGGAGTCCACTGATGGACAGTTCACACGGTACCTCAGCTTCTACAGGTTCAGGTGCAGGCAGGAGGACAGCAGACAGACAGTCAGGAGTTCAGGCTACTGATGGTGATGAGGAGGAGGAGTTTCATTCTCCTATGGGAGAAGCATGCTCAGGGAAGAGGAAGACCAAGTGGCTTCAGGACACCTTGAGAGATGCCACATCTGTTGCTGAGCCGAAGAGGCCGGTCAGAGAGAGTAGACCACCTGAGAGGTTTTGTAGTTATATGGCGATGGTTACCAGCATCCTTGACTCTGAGCCTTCTAGCTATGAGGAGGCAGCTAGCCAGCAGGTCTGGAGAGAGGCCATGCAGGAGGAGTATTCTTCTATCATGAAGAATGATGTTTGGGAGGTGGTGCCGAGGCCTGAGGGAAAATCCGTGGTTACTTCCAGATGGCTTTACAAGGTAAAGCATGCTGTAGATGGCAGCATTGAGAAATTCAAAGCGAGGTTTGTGGCTAGAGGGTTCTCCCAGGTAGAGGGAGTTGATTATGAGGAGACCTTCGCTCCCGTGGCTCGATATACTTTGATCCGCTCCATTATATCGATAGCAGCAGAGATGGGTTGGAAGATCCACCAGATGGATGTGAAGACCGCATTTCTCAATGGCTTCATACAAGAGGAGGTGTACATTGAGCAGCCATAGGGCTTTGAGGTGCATGGGAAGGAGTCCCATGTGTGCAGACTGAAGAAGGCCCTTCATGGCCTGAAGCAAGCTCCTAGAGCTTGGTACTCCAGGATAGATACATACTTGCAGGGGATGGGTTTCACAAAGAGTGAGGCAGATCCGAACCTTTACTTTATTATGATTGGTGAGGAGCCTCTCATTCTGGTGCTGTATGTGGATGACTTGATCATTACAAGTGCAGAGAGACTCATAGAGCACTGCAAGAGAGATCTTGTGGCGGAGTTTGAGATGAAGGACATCGGCCTGATGCATTACTTTTTGGGTTTGGAGGTGTGGCAGGAGGAGGGGCATTTCTTCCTGGGGCAGGGGAAGTATATTGTGGACATCCTTAGCAGATTCCACATGGAGGATTGTAGACCCATGTCGACACCGATGATCACCAACTGGAAGAAGCTTCATGCTTCGGATTCCGAGTTGGTGGATCCCACATTGTATAGGCAACTGATTAGTTCCTTGATGTATTTGGTCAACACTAGACCAGATATCTGTTTTGCAGTCAACACGATGAGTCAGTTTATGTGTGAGCCTAGGAAGGTTCACTGGGTGGCTGCAAAACACATTTTGCGGTACTTGCAGGGGACAGTGGATTATGGTCTGGACTACAGGCAGGGAGATGGAGTGAGATTGGCAGGATACACTGATTCTGATTGGGCAGGTTGTGCTTCTGATAGGAAGAGCACTTCAGGGTGTTGTTTTGGGTTGGGTTCAGCAGTAGTGTCATGGTTCAGCCGGAAGCAGCAGTCAGTAGCACTGAGTTCAGTGGAAGCAGAGTATATGGTAGCCAGTCTAGCTAGTTGTGAGGCCATCTGGCTTCGCAAGATGTTGTTTGGCTTATTTGGTCAGCCGTTGAGACCTTCAGTGATTTACTGTGATAATCAGAGTTGCATTAAACTCACGGAGAATCCAGTATTTCATGACAGGTCAAAGCATATCGGGATCAAATATCATTTCATCAGAGACTATGTTCAGAAGGGAGTTGTGAAACTTGAGTATATTTCCACTGATGAGAAGGTTGCAGATATTCTTACCAAAGCCTTACCACGGGGCAAGCATGTCTACTTCAGAGACAAGATGGGTGTGGTGAGGAACACCTTCCTCGGTAAGAGGGAGTGTTGAAATTTGGTACCGGAGGACAGGTGGTTCCCTTAGGCTTTGATCTTTGGCCTAGGGAAAAGTGTCCAAAAGAATTTAATTTTTTTCTCCTAAAGTGACTTTATAATTTTATAAAGTTAAATCTAATTTAAAAGTGACTTTAAGTGATAAAGTTACTAAGTCTAATTTTAAAGTGACTTTTATAAAGTCAATGAAAAATTAGAAAGGAAAAGTGACTTTGGAAATAAATGACTAAGTGGGTCTTTATTAAAGTGGGGTGAATTAAAAAATAGAAAGTGAGATTTAAATGAGCATTTAATCTCAACCATTGATCTAAATCTATTTCAGCCATTGGATTTAGAGATCACCCAAAAGTCACTTGGATCACCCAAAAGTCACTTGGAGTTATATTAAAGGAGGAAAAGGAGGAAAAGGTCATTCATTCTTTCATGAGCAGATTGGGAGAAGGAGAACAAGAGAGAAAGAGAGATTTTTGAGCAGGGAGGAGAAGGAGACAACAGCTTGGCACACATTCCAAGGCAGTAGTTGAGCAGATTTGTACAGCTGATTCAGCACATAGTGAAAGGCAGATTTTTGCACAAAAATCGAGGAGCAGTTTGCTGATTTTTCTGCACACAAAACGGAGGCCGTACAGCATTTATTGCTGTCCTGTTTGCTGTAATTTCCAGATTGCTGTGAGGCACGGGAAAGGAGATAAGTTGTAAATTTGCTTGCTGATTTTTTGCTGAATAATTCTCACTGTAAAAAGGCAATTTTCAGAAATAAAGAAGAGCTCTCAAACTGGTTTTCCCCAGGAGTTGTAGGGGGTTTTTCCAGGGTCAAGTTGACCAAAAATATCAGTGTTTTAATGTGTTTTAATGGCTGTTTTTGATTGTTGATTTTTAATTCTGCAATTTCCAGCATTCTGAAAAATTTCCAGAATTTGTGTTTTCAGCAATATTTATTTTTTTCACTCTGTTAAATGTATGGTTATGGGAATGGGCATTTAACTACATGGGAGAAATAAGGAGAAACTGAAAATCGGGGTGGGAAAACAGAGATTTTTACATTAGGTATGGACTAGGGAGACTCAATGCAATTGCAGATGCCCTCAACAGGAAGGGACAATTAGCAACACTTGAGGAGGGAGAGGACCAAGTTGAGCACAGTAGGAGCTGGGTTCAGATGACCGATGAGATACATAGTAGACTTTGAGCTAGTGTGGAGACCAATATTCAGGCGAAGAACATTTTGAAGCAGGTGAAGGAGGGGAAGAATCAGAATTTTTTCCTACGAGATGGACTCTTGTTCTATGGGAACCAACTTTAAATTCTGAAGTCGTCCATACTTGGGAGGCACCTCTTAAAGGAGTGCTACGATTCTCCATGGGCTGGCCACCTAGGGCAGCGTCATTCTTTGGCATTGTTGGAGAGGGGGTACTTTTGGGAGAAGATGAGGGAGGATGTAGAGGAGTATGTACATACGTGCATCATTTTTCAATAGGACAAATCAGATAACCAGAGACAGGGAGGATTGTTGTAGCCTTTACCAATTCTAGAGAGACCATGGATGAGTGTTTCGATGGACTTCATCACTCAGTTACCATAGGTGTAGGGGTATAATGGGATTATGGTTGTTGTTGATCGTTTTTCCAAGTATGTCATCTTCATTCTAATGAAGATACCATTTGGAGCCAGGAAAACTATTGAGTTATTCTTCAAGAATGTTGTGAATTATTGGGGGATTCCATTGAGTATTGTGTCTGACCGAGATCCGCGATTCACAGGTAGATTTTGGACCACTTTTTTCAAGTTGGTCGGGACAGAGTTGCTATAGAGCTCAAGATACCTTCCACAGACATTTGGGAAAACTAAACGGATTAATGCATTGTTCGAGAACTACTTGACACATTATGTGAGGCTTGATCAGATGAATTGACCTAAACTCTTGAATGTGGCTCAATTTAGCTACAATATATAGAAGAGTTCCGCAATCGGGTATATTCCATTTGAGTTGGTCAATGGACAGGTGCTAGTTGCTCCACACACTGTGCTACCGAGAGGATTTTTTAGGAGTCCACATGTGAAGATATTATTGACAACATGGGAGGATTATTTGGAGTTAGCACAAGTGCACCTGCATGATGCTGCAGGGAGAATGAAGAAATGGGAAGATAAGGATAGATGGGACGCACACTTTGATGTCAGGGATATGGTTTTTTTTAGGATCATTGGAGATCAGTTTTAGCCACTAAAAGGGACTGCGAGATCTTTGACGAGGAAGTATGAAGGGCCATTCCGAGTGAAGAAGCGAGTTGGGGAAGTTTCTTATGAGTTGGAGCTTCCAAACCACATGTGTTCGAAACATCATGTGTTCCATATGAGTCAGCTCAAGAGATGTAGACTTGATGCACATCATCCTGAGAGGACAACACCACCAAGGGGACCAACCATGATTGTGGACATGCCACACTTGATTTTGGATAATATCTTAGATCTTAAGACTACAGGTGTTGGGAGTGTTGTGCAAAGGTATTTCTTCATTTGATGGAAGGACGCACCGAAGGAGAGTGGTTGGGAAACAGAGGATTCATTGTGGAGATGGAAAAAGGAGATTGTTGAGTTTATTGATGGACTGATGCGGTCTATAGGATTGCCAAGGATGCCAATGACTCATGGTGGGAGAGGATGTAAGGACCCCGAGTCAGCATCATCACCCTCGGGTGAGTCAGATGCCCCTCGTGGGGTCACATAGGAAAAATGCGACATGGGCGTGATGGGGCGACCCAAGTGCGATGGGTAGTTGTGTGATGGGCAGGCGTGACCTGGGTGCGATGGGAGGGAACGACCGGAAAACCCAACACGGGTGTTCGAGCGGGCGCACGCTAGGGCGAGTCAACACAGGTGAGAGCGACTTGGTGACGCAGTTGGGAAGTGCGACAGGGGTAAACACCCGGCACGCACATAATCGAGTGTGGGCGAATAAGGGAAATCAGCTAAGTGTTGATAAGTGCGACGATGAAGTTATACGATGTGATGGGCGAGCTTATGGTGAGGCTGAAACATTACATGTGGGTGTGCCAAGCTTGAAAGGCGGGTCGTCTTGGTGGGTCGACGCCCCAAGCGAAACAACCCACCCCATAACACATGGCAGATGAGTGTATAAGTATGGAAGGGCCGAGTGTGGAGTTGGAGCATTGAACAACCAACCAAGTTCACAGTGCGAAGAGGTTGGGAAGTTCAACGAAAACATAAATTCGGAAGAGCAGTGTGAAGGTGTCAATATGGGCCTACAGCGTGCGTGAATCAAGTAACAAGTGTTGTGGCATTCAGTGTAACGGTGCGCTGGGCGGAGGTTGCTCTGATGGACCGCAAACCCGAGTTGTGGTAGCGACACGGTGGAGTTCCGTAATGATGGGCAAACATAGCGACAAAGTTGCGGGTGGGCATTGCAGACCGGTGAAGGCATGGGCAATGTGTTGGACATCATGTATAGGTGCGGGTAGAGCTGAGGGTCGGGCATCATAGTCGTGTAGTGCAGAAATCAGGTAGAGGCCATGTTCGGTGAATCGACCTTCCCTTTGTAATAATTGTAAATTGTACATCGAATTTAATAAATGAAATTAAAAAATTTCTTATATTGTGTTGGTCTTGCTAAGAATTGTTGGTACTATTGTATGTTATGAATATTCCGCACATAACTAATAATGGAGAAAAATAAAGGTAATGATGTTTGTAGGCGTAGTCCGGAAAATATGAAGAATAAAACTAAGTATGAGTGTTTAGTCGGTGCCGCACGACACTCCAAACAGGAAAACTAATTTGGGGTCGTGACACTAGGCACCATTGCCTCAATCTGCATTGTATTCATCGTGGGTGCCAACATATTGGTTGGCATGAACTTTAACGAGGCGTGCATGAATGAGAAATTCATTTTTTTTTCACAAAGTATTTAATTCCCACTACTTTTTGTTTGATTTGATGGAAGCCTCGATTTTAAACAAAGCTATTTGTTAAACCATTGCAATAACCCAACACTTGATGTGAAATCAGAATTTTAATCTTAAGCTTTCATATTGAATTTAATCATAAAAAAATCATTGAAACAAGCTATTGTTTTATTAATAATCCATTTTGGATCATGAAATATTCGAAAGATACTGATCCATTTCAATATATATCTTGAGTGAGCCTAATGGTTAAGAGCATGTGTTTCCTCCTAAGAGGTCACAGGTCAAAAACCGATGGGGATAGTGTGTATGTCTTCGTAGACTTACCAATTAAATTGTTGCGCGAAGGTAGGCACCTTTTTCCCACAAACAAGGAGGTCTCATACATCAATTTGGTATCTTAAAATTAGATATATATATAGATAGATATATATAAATAAATAAGATAATACCACCAACATTAAACACATTATATTTGGTAAGAGATCAAAATTGTTTTTTGAATTACAATTATAAGAAGAATTTTAATTTAAAGTCCCTTACGAATATTAAATTTTGATCAATGCCCCTACTACTTTCTTTAAATGAAAACAACATCCTCTTTGACACAGAGAATATTGCCATTTGAAAACAATGCTTAAACGTTGACATTTAATGAAATTTGCTAATGACGACCCGTGTACCACATCGACGTATGAGAAAGGCAAGTACGTTCGACTCATACGTACTCAACTTTGAGCTTCCTGCATTGTTCTTGCGTACAAACAAACCGACGGATGGTTTTTGCATGTGCAGGGATGACATGGGCTAATTTGTATAGTTATGGAGTAAATCAGATGTATCTTACAGTAAATATGGTATATATTTTCATATATGATATTTAGATTCAATAATGTATAATTTTTACTTATACAAAATTAACTTATTATTATAAAAAGGTATAAATGTATATTTTTCGTATCAAAATAATTTAGATATAAAAAATTGTTTTATTTAATATTAACAGTTTTTTTTGGGCTTTTACTGAATATTTATATTGATATTCTATTTTATCATTAAATTTTATTTGTTACAACACTGACTTTCCTAGCTTTTTACAATGCCAAAATTATAATGAACTCGGGAGGCTTCTCTCCAAGCTTTTTGAACATAGGAATAAAATCTTAAATCAAAATAAATAATTTGTCTTTTTAGGTCCGATAGATCATTATTTGGTCTCAGCGGACATTAACCATCATCATCATCATCATCATTTTTAATAAATAATTATATTAAAATATTATATATAAAATTTTAAATCTTAAAATAATAATTATACTCATAACTATATATATATATCATTATTCAAAATTAATGTATTTTTATATTTCATATTTAATTCAAAAGATAAGAATCGAGAGTTAAAGATATAAATTATTAGAATTTGTTAATTGATCATTGATGGTTTATTGTTAATGTTAAGTATTTTTTAGATAACTTTAAAAACATTAAATAATTTAAAATTTTAAAATTTATGTTTATGTGAAGATGAGAGAATACACTTGTCAAATAAAATAATTAATCAATTTAATGGAATATCTAAGTGTACAAGAGAGAACAACTTATTAAAATCTAAAATTTTATGGATGAACCACAATGAACTATATTGAAGCATAGTGGATGGCCATGGTAGCCCATAAATGCCTATAGTGCATGGTCAAGGTTAACCATAATGACCATCGTTGGCCATCAACAACCACCATTTCAATGGTAACCATGGTCAATTTGTTGTCAACTATAGACAAATCATAGTTAAATCATTGTCAACTATAAACAAACCATAGTCAAAATATGACTAACCATAGTCAAGTTGTATTCAAACCATAGTCAGTTATAGCCAATCATATTCAGTGAATAGTCTCGTCAATGGACGAGATTAAGTTTCAATGGAACATGCTTCGTCTGAGAGAGGAATTGAGCATTGTGATTTGGTGATGGCGAATGTTATAAAATAACTTGAATCGATTTATAAAGAAATTGAAGCGATTTGGATGGATTTGGTATATGGTTGAATATGGTTAACCATGACTAACGATGATCAACCATGGTCATTGACGATGAACCATGGTTGCATATGGTCAACTATGGTTGAATAGGGTCAAGCATGGTCAAACATGGTCAATCAATGTCAACCATCGTCAACCATGGCCATCCATGGTCCACGATCATCAACCATGGTCATAAGGGTCAATCAATGTCTCTTCGGTGAACCATGATTAACCATGGTCAATCATGCTTAAATATGGTCAACCATGGTCAATGTATCTATGGTTAACTCTGATTAACCACGACCAACCATGATCAACCATGGTCAACATGGTTGACCATCAAGCATGGTCAACCATCGTCCAACGTTGCAATGCGACAAGGATTGTCTCAATATGAAAAACAAGCATGGTCAACCATGTTTATTTTAGTGTTTACAATATTTATCTTAGGGTTTATATACGTTGGGTTTAATATTATTCCCTTGGGTTGATAATCCCTTGGGATTTTAGTATTAATCCATTCAGTTTATAATATCAATCGCTTGGGTTTATTAATCTAAGGGTTCAACCATGGTCGAGCATGGACCAACTTTGCATTGTGAGAAAGATTGTCTCATTATGAAAATCAACCATGGTCAACCATGTTTATGTAATATAATACTTATCTTACGGTTTATATAGCTTGGGTTTATATTATTCCCTTGGGTTTATAATATCAATCATGGTCAACCATGGCGCAACAGTGCATTGTGATAAAGATTGTCTCAATATGAAAATCAACCATGGTCAACCATGGTGCAATGTTGCATTGTGACAAAGATTGTCTCGATATGAAAATGAATCAGCGTCAAGCAACGACAACCATGGTCTAATGTCACATTATGATAAGGATTGTCTCAATATGAGAATTAACCATGGTCAACCATGTTTATTTTAGGGTTTACAATATTTTTCTTAGGGTTTATATACCTTGGGTTTATAATATTAAACCCTTAGGTTTCAATATTATTTCGTTGGATTCATAATCCCTTGGGGTTTTAGTATTAATCCCTAAGGTTTATTATTGAACTGGGTTTATAATATCAATCCCTTGGGTTTATTAATCAAAGGGTTCATATTCCTAGGGTTTAATATTATTCCCTTGGGTTTATAATATCAATCCCTTGGGTTTATTAATATAAGGGTTAATATTCCTAGGGTTTAATATTATTCCCTTGGGTTTAATATCATTCCATTGGGCTTATAATCCCTTCGGTTTAATACCATTCCATTAGGTTTATAATCCCTTGGGTTTTTAGTATTGATCCCTTGAGTTTATTATTATCTTTAGTTTATAATATTAATCATGGTCAACCATGGACAATCATGGTCCACCATGGCCAACCATGGTCAACCATGGCCAACCATGGTCAATCATGGTCAACCATGTTTTATAAAATCAAACATGGTCGACCATGGTTAATCATGGTCAACTATGGTCGATTGTCGCATTGTGACAAGGATTATCTCACTATGAAAATCAACTATGTTCAACCATATTTATTTTAGTGTTTATAATATTTATCTTATGGTTTATATACCTTGGCTTTATAATATTAGTCCCTTGGGTTTAATATTATTCCCTTGGGTTCATAATCCCTTGGGGTTTTGGTATTAATCCCTTAGGTTTATAATATCAATCTCTTGGGTTTATAATATCAATTATGGTTATCCATGGTCAATCATAACCAACCATGGTTAACCATGGTTGAATGTCACATTGTGGCAAAGATTGTCTCAAAACGAAAATCAACCCTATGGTTTATTAATCCCTATGGTTTTTTATTCCCTTGAGTTTATAATATCAATCATGGTCAACCATGGTTGAATGTCACAGTGTGACAAATATTGTCTTAATATGAAAATAAACCATGGCCCAATGTCGCATTGTGACAAAGATTCTTTCGATTTGAAAACCAATCATGTTCAACCATGTTCCAACATCACATTGTGACAAGGATTTTCTCAATATGAAAATCAACCATGGTCAACCATGTTTATTTTAATGTTTATAATATTTATCTTAGGGTTTATATACCTTGGGTTTATAATATTAGTCCCTTGGGTTTAATATTATTCAACCATGGTTAACCATGTTTTATAAAATCAATCATGGTCAACCATGGCTAATCATGGTTAGCCATGGTCTAACGTCATATTGTGACAAATATTGTCTCAATATGAAAATCAATCATTCTCTCAACCATGGTCCAACTTCTCATTATGACAAAGATTGTCTTAGTATGATAATCATGGTCAACCATGGTGAAGCATGTTTTATAAAATCAAACATGGTCATCCATGGTCGAACATCACATTGTGACAAATATTGTCTTGATATGAAAAACAACCATGGTTAAGCATTGTCAAGCATGGTCCAACGTCACATGTGACAAGGATTATCTCAATATGAAAATCAATCATGGTCAACCATGTTTATTTTAGTGTTTGTAATATTTATACCTTGGGTTTATAATATTATTCCCTTGGGTTTAATATTATTCCCTTAGTTTCATATTCCCTTGTGGTTTTAGTATTAATCCCTTTGGTTTATTATTCCCTTGGGTTTATAATATCAATCATTTTGGTTTATTAATATAAGGGTTCAACCATGGTTGAGCATGGTCCAATATCACATTGTGACAAAATAGTTTCATTATGAAAACCAACCAAGGTCAACCATGTTTATTTAATGGTTTATAATATTTATCTTAGGGTTTATGTACTTTGGGATTATATTATTCCCTTGGGTATTTAGTATTAATCATTTGGCTTTATTATCCCTTGGATTTATAATATCAATCATGGTCAACCATGGTCAATCATTGCCAACCATGGTCAACCATGTTTTTATAAAATCAATCATAATCAACCATGTTCAATCATAGTCAACCATGGTGCAACATCACATTGTGACAAAAATTCTCTCAATATGAAAATCAACCATGGTCAACCATGGTCCAACACCACATTGTGACCAGGATTTTCTTGATATGAAAATCAACCGTGGTTAAACATGTTTATTTTAGGGTTTATACTATTTAATTTAAGGTTTATATACCTTACGTTTATAATATTAATCCCTTGGGTTTAATATTATTTTGTTGTGTTCATAATCCCTTTGGGTTTTAAAATTAATCCATTGGGTTTATTATTCCCTTGGGTTTATAATATCAATCCTTTGGATTTATTAATCAAAGGGTTGATATTCCTATGGTTTAATATTATTCCCTTAGGTTTATTATTCCCCTTGGTTTATAATATCAGTCCATTGGGTTTATTAATGTAAGGGTTCATATTCTTAAGGTTTAATATTATTCCCTTGGGTTTTAGTATTAATCCCCTAGGTTTATTATTCTGTTCGATTTATAATATGAATCATGGTAAACCATGGATAATCATGGTAAACCATGGATAATCATGGTCAACCATGCTCAATCATTGTGTTGACAGGAGGAATGTACCGTCAACAGCTAAGGGGGTGTCCCCGGTGTGAAGTCCCAATCAGACCTCACACTGTTTGGGATAGGATCCCCATCTGGTATGTTGGCCCGACTACCACCATGAATGTCTTCGCTCTTAGTTGCCAAATGAAATGTGTGAGAATGAGGACAAGAATTAAATTCCTGTACAATGAAACAAAATCAGCCCAAGATTGACAAACTATAGAAAGAGGTACAAGAAAGTCTCAGCAACAATAATGAGGAGTATGCCATGAGAGGGATCAGTGAACTAAAACCTAATCAAACATATATGAACAAGAACATGCCAGACGTTAATTGCAAATTAATTCATAATAGATCACCGGCATGGCGAGAAATAAGTAAAAAAAGATTGGAAAGCAAAACATACATGCAAAAACTATGAACTAGTCCATAACATATTGAGTATATGAAAACACACATACAAATACAGTGAAAAAATCATAAAACTAATACAACCCCTATGAGTAAGAATGGGAATCAGTGCCAAACATGAAGAACATCTTATTAATGTTGCTGCAAATTCAAATACCTATCTTACAACCGGTCAAAACCCAAGAATGGAACATGGGTTGCTCATATCATTGCCCAATGCAAAGCCCTAGCCTCACTACAACTCACTCTGATAACTGCCAAGAGATGAGTGCCTCTATCTCTCAAGCACAAATCAACTATCTAATCCTTGCCTCAACTCAAGTGCTCAAAGTCCCCCCCTTACAATGAGGCATGAGGGCACATTTATAGAGATGAGGTGATTTTTCACCTATCGTGACCTTTGACCTACCCTCATGACTTTTGAACTTCCTCGCTACTATTTCATGTCTAATGCTTAGTACATGCTCAATTGATCTCAATGTAACTGCTGACACCATGATGAGAACATTTACATATTGATAGAAGAGAGAATGTGAGGAGAGAAGAGAAGTTTTGAGAAACCCTAGGGCTGGTTTTTATTGCCAACATTGTTGTGAAACCATGGAGACTTGCATGAACTATTGAACTTCCTACTATTGTTCCTCACTTGCACCTTATGTTGTTGTGTTCTTGATACTACCACCATATTTTAGGAGCCTAAGTGGATCCAGTTTCAATCTTGCTGAAACCCTGATTGTGTAGCTTTTGTGAAAACCCTAACTCCCTTCATCTAGGTCAACATTCTTGCTTTCTCCTATTACGTGCAAGCAAACAAATTACATTATCCATACATATTGGAAATCAAAGAATAATATTAGACAGATTAAAATATTATCTAAGTGAAACAACAATTTGGATCCTTCTATAGTCCTTATTTGCACCACAGCATGGTCAAGAGTATGTGTGGCTTGTACCCGATCACTTAGAATTTTCCAACCATGTTTAAAAGATGTGTGGCTTATACAGGATCACTTAGAACTTTCCAACCATGTTTAAAAGCGGCATATAGTCACTACTGGTAGCCTTGTAAGGTATTGGAGATCATGTCTCTAAATAACATTAATGTAATTTGGAATGTCCACCGAAATATTTTCGTGGTCAATGATACTTCTCTCAAAACTTAATCACTATCAATCATAAGATTATTCTCTGGATATATATAAGAAACATCAATCAACTTGCTTCAGTTCCCAACACCCTTACATGTTGATGATGATGATTCGACCTTCAAATGGTTAGTGTGATAACCACCTCCTCAATACCAGCTTTAAGTAGCCATTATCATCAAGATTGTAGTGTCGTAGCAGAATTTGACCTCATCAAGAATAGAGGGGGACGATGTGGCCTGAAAAACCCTTTTGTTTTGATCCCACTAATTTCCATTGTCAATTATTTGGGAGGTTTTAGAACGAATACAGTAGTTTCTTCGTGGTGGATGTTTCTCCTCTTGGATGATTGTATATATAAGGTAAGCACTTGAATGTGACTACTTTGCTATGGACACAATCAACACTTCCACTTTATGACCAAATGCAATTAACTTCCTTGGCCTGCAATTGAATGTAACGTGAGACCTGTGGGTGATAAAAATAATTCTAGAGTCTGGGGCATGCCAAAATCCTACAGCAGGTTGCATACTTGGATTGGGATTTCTGGTAGAAAGTGTGACCAATGGAGAGAGAGAGCGTCCTTGGGAACTTTGTCTATAGATGTTGCTGATCAACGTCATGATTTTTGCAGAGGTCACAAAGTCGCACATTGATGGGGGTTATACCTTCTGGATGCACAACTGAGGGAAAGGAACCCGACTATGCGACCAGTGAGGGAGGTTGTGACTTTTGGGGGTCACAGAGAGGAACTGCAACTGGTGAAAGTCGCATGGTCGCAATTGAGGGGGCAGGCTGTGCTTTCGGTAGCTCACCTGAGGCTGACAATTGTGACTATGCGACCTACCATGTTACTCGGATAATATGAGGGCAAGATAAGTAGTGAGGTAGCATTGCAGCGGAGGTCGCATTCTTTGTTGTGTTGTCGGGCACATCAATGCGACCCTGCAACCTGAAGAGAGGTCACATAGCTGTGATTAGGCCAGATCGCAATTCTGGGTATGTGTTGAAGCACAAAATCGCGACTGGGAGAGAAGTGACTGGAGTCATATGAATACTGATAGTTATGCAGTGTCACTTCCCATCGATGTTTGAAACTTCTCTGGTCCTTTGTAAAAGCATATGGACTTCCGATAGTTGTTAGATTTGACTACGCCCATCGAAAAATTGCAGTGTGACCAGAGTCTAATCCTCCTGACCGTTCATGACAATGGGACGACATTGAAGGTGTGTTGATATAAGGCTATATTAATGCAATATATTGCACTGATATATGACCTGGTCACACAGTGCAACGTTGCATGATTGGCATGGTCATTTCCTTGGACATAAAATCGTGGTGTCATTCCCTTTCGTACTACGATCATGGAAATGATGTATAACCAATCCTCTTTTGTCTGTTCCCTGTGCAGGTGGAAACGCATTCATATTTTTTGGATTCGCTTTGAGCCATTACACTATACCCCATGCGGCTCAATAAACGTTATATTCACTGGGTGTGATAGAAAGTTAGAAACTGACCACCAGTAGTCGCGCGTTGAATGAGCAGTGCATTAGACAGTAATGCGACCAATTCTAGCACTATGCTAGGTGGAATTGAGTCGTAACAACTGTCAACATTGTGATGCGATAATTCCCTTTGGTGTGGGTACAATTTGAGCACTTGTTTTCTCTACACGGTTTTTATTGCATCGTTCATCCAATTTTGATATGGACACCTGCACGTAATATCGACATCGCCTTTGATAAAATATCTCTTTGTAGCATAACCCCAACACTAGCTTGGCGTAGCATGTCTTTTAATGATTTTTTGTTGTAACGCTCATCGCCATATGAGTTCCGTCGCACAGGCATGTATCCTCCATCAAGAGGCACGGATAATTTTTCCACTTGACTCAAAGGTACGTCATATAATATGTCATGGAGTGTGCCCCTTGCCTTTAACACACTCAACAATGTATCCTTCCCCTTTGTATAGGCTCTTAACTCACAGATAGCATTCTATTTTAGAAGTAAGCGTAGATTCCCAAGAGAACGTTGACGTTGATTTGTGGTTTCGTTTGCACCCTAATGGCGCGCTGCGATCATTAAAAGGTCCTTGGTGTAGGATATTGATAATATATATACCACATTCCCATAGCAGCTCGATTGAATATACATGTTCATATCTCCATCTTGGTAACTACTTGAGTACATATAGAGATATATATAAAAGAGCAATTTATTTCATGCAAACATTGGCTTGTGGTCCCATCACACCTATACCTAGAATTCATAATCATTCCTTTTTTTTAATGTCTTTTGCCTCATGTTACATTTTAAAACATCTCTCCATTGCATGCGTGGGGAGTAGAGCTTGTGAGTGCGCCTTTACAAGAGCTCTAAGTGTGTTTCTTTTGTTGGCCTTGCATGGCACAAAGTGGCCACAAGTTAATTAAATGATATCACGTAATAATGCTTATATTTAAAATTAAACTAAGATGCATCACAAGAATGAAGAAAGTGTAAGTAAGGATAGTGTATGAATCTGTTCCTACTTTTAATTTCCCTAAATTCAATTGAATTACTTGCATATGTTAGGCTCGATCCAGGAGGAGCGCGCGGGAGCAGGGAAGAGAGATCAGAGTTCAGCCGCGCAGGGGTGTCAGAATACCTATGAAGGGTGGACGAGGAGGGGGCTCCACTCCCTCCTACAAGGAGGCCCTGGCCAGCAGGGGGAAAAAGCCTCTAGAAGATGTTAGGGAAACAGGGGTGGAAGGAAAAAAGAGCACGGAAGCGGGAACAGAAGAACCCACAGAAAAGGATCAAAATCGCACAAAAGACAAGGAGGTAGAAGACAAAAAATAGGAAACTAAAGACAAGAAACACAAGGGACCCTGCAAACCTAAAACAGATATAACTCCCAGGGTGATTTTAAATAATCCAGAGCTGCAGGCGTACAGGGAACACATGGGGACATATGCCATCATCTGTAAGTTTATGGGACTATGGCCCACTGAAAAAGCTCTACAATCATGGATTAGATACCACTGGAAACCTAAAGGAAGCATAGATCTTCACCTTGGGTCTAAAGGTTTCTTTACGGTGGTGTTCACAAATATTGAAGACAATGACAGAATATTTGAAGGAGGGCCCTACTTCTATGCTACTGCAGGACTCTATATGAAACCTTGGGTTATAAACTTTGTCCCAGAAAATGAGACTTTTACTTCAGTTCCGGTTTGGGTAAGACTCTACTCTCTACCTCTTGATTACAAAATGAGTTGTTAGCGGCCATAGGCAATAAATTAGGATGCTGTGTTAAAGCCTCTGAAGCCACTAGAAGGGGAAAATATACTTCCTTTGCCAGAATTTGTGTGGAAATGGACCTTTTAATAGCTCTACCGGAGGAGATAATCTTGGAAGTTTTTGATGAAGAATGGGTACAAACAGTAGATTATGAGCACATCCCATTCAGATGTTGTAAATGCCATGAACATGGACATCTTTTTAGAGATTGTCCGCTCAACAAGGAAATAAACAAAAGCAGAAGCAATACAATGAAAGAATTAGATAGCTTTCAGAAAGTAGTTAACTGAAGTAAGGGAAGTAAGAGAGGTCTGAAGAATCCGCAGCGAGAAGAACAACAGTTTAGGCAAAATAGTTTCCAGGTGCTTCAGGAAGAGAACAAGAATACTAAAGAAGAACAAGAAATGGAAGGGAGTTTTGCAGAAAAGGAGGAAGGAAAAAACCCATAACAGACATAAAATGATGAGTACCAGAAAGAAGCCACCATGAGTGATGTGGAACAAGAAATGGATCAGGAAATGACTCAGAATGACACGGACCCAGAGGACCATGAACTACTAGAAATTCTTGATAAAGAAAACCTAGACCTAGAAGGCTTCTTGAGGCAGGGCACCATGGGGGAGTGGATTCGCTACCTCAAAAGGAACTCAACAAAATACAACAACTGTTTCTATGGAGATCGCAAACAGGGGAGCCAGAGCGATGTAACAACATAGATAAACAGGACAGTAGAGGAGTGAAAACGATGAAAACTACACTGGGACTAGTCAATAGAAACCCAGGCAAGAAAAGAGGCAGGAAAAAACAAAATGAACTCTTAATGGAGTGTGGAAAGCTGATGATTGACTCAGGTAAGATGAAAGATCTAGCCAGTTACTCCTTTACAAATCTTTTATAATGAAGTTGACATCTTGGAATATTATAAGTTTAGGGAGAAAGAGAAAGCAGAGAATGCTTAACAACAGAATGAAACAAGAAACGTCGAATATAATGTTTATCCAAGAAACGCAATGTTCCATTCAAAAGGTAAGACGAATCCACAGTAAATGGCTTAGCAACTATGAGTTTCTTGAAGTAAAATCAGAGAATACAGCAGGGGGTTTACTCACTCTATGGAATCCCCACAAAATTGGCATTCTGGATGTTGAGGCATCCAGAAATTACTTATCGATTTTCATTCAATCAGTAGGAGAAAGAAATACCTTTCTGGTCACAAATGTTTATGGTCCTCAGAGAATAGATGACAAACTTAAGTTTCTGGATACCCTGGTGAATCTTAGGGGCAGAGATGCAGACATACCCTGGATCATGGGAGGGGATTTCAACATGATTAAATCCCTTTCAGAGAAGAAAGGAGGAACAAGATCTCTAAGTAGAGACTCCACAGCTTTCCAAACTTTCTCTGACAACATTAATCTAGTGGATACTAATTGGAATACTGGCCTATTCACTTGGAATAATAGGCAAGGAGGAGACACCCTAGTCGCCTCAAAGCTAGAAAGATTGTTCATCTCTGAGAATCTTATGATAGATGGGAAAGAGGTAACAGCACGAGTTCTTCCCTTTGGTGGCTCAAATCATTGGCCAATTCAATTGGAAATCAAGGGCATAGGGACTCCTAGGAATAAACCCTTCAGATTTGAAAATATCTAGTTGTCTCACCTAGACTTCATAAGCAACATTGAGAGATGGTGGTCAGAGTACTTGCAGATTCAGGGGACCAGTATGTATCTTCTTCACAAAAGACTACAGCACATCAAATCCCGGCTTAAAGAATGGAACAAGAAGGATTTTGGTAACATTTTTTACGAGAAGAAAGCAGTTGAAAACAAAATGTTGGTTCTCAACCAAGATCTAATCAAGGAAGGCTTTGATAAAGACATCAGCAGGCAAGCAGACAAACTTCATCAAGAATGGGATAATCTATGTAGACAAGAGGAAATATTTTGGATACAAAATTCTAGAGTTCAATGGCTAAAAGAAGGAGAACTTAACACCAAGTTTTTCCACAGAACCACCATGGCCAATAGAATTCACAACAACATCTCTTCGATCAAGAATGAAAAAGGAGAACTGCAGACCTCCCATAAAGCGATAGAAGATGTGTTAGTTCACCACTTCCAAGGTATAACACTGGAGAATGATTCGGATAGAGAGCAAGCTACCAGGGAAATAACCACTAATGTACCGAAACTAGTATCCAGAGAGGACAACTTCAACCTGAACAGACCAGTAATGGAAGGGGAACTAAGTGATGTCCTCAAAGATATGCAGAATGGCAAAGCTCCGGGCCCGGATGGGTTCAATGTGGACTTTTTCAAATCTTGCTGGAATATTGTTAAGCAGGACATTTTAAAGGTTGTGGAGGATTCCAGATCTAACAAAACCATTCTGAAGGCTCTCAACACTTCCTTCATCACTCTGATCCCCAAACAGGAAATTGCTCAAACACCAGATAAATTCAAACCCATAGCCCTATGAAACGTTATCTATAAGATCATATCCAAGGTGGTGGCTAACAGACTCAAACCTTTGCTTCCGGTCCTGGTTTCTGGAGAGAAATCCAGTTATGTGGAAGGCAGACAAATTATGGATAACATCATACAAGCGCATGAAGTGGTGCACTCTTTAACTAGTAAGAAGCAAGCGGGTATGATCATGCAACTAGATATTGCCAAAGCTTATGACAACGTAAATTGGGTCTACCTTAAGAAAATGTTGATTGTTTTTGGATTTGATCACAACTGAGTCAGATGGGTTATGGCACTGGTGACCTCCACCAGTTTTTCTATTTTGGTCAATGGCTCTCCCTCAGAGATTTTTAGTCCCTCAAGAGGCCTTAGACAAGGCGACCCGCTCTCCCCCTTTCTTTTTATCATTATGATGGAAGGACTGGGGAGAGCAATAAAGCAGGTGAAATCAGCAGGAAAGATCAAAGGTCTGCAACTTACTGACAATGGTCAGCCCCTGACTTACCAATAGTTTGTTGATGATACCATGCTGCAGGGGATCCCCACAGTCCAAGAAACTTCAAACTACAAAAATATTTTGAAGCTTTTTGCCTCGGCTTCAGGTATGGAAGTTAATCTATCCAAATCTAAAATCTTCTTCTTCAATACCAATATTGCTATTCAGAAAAATATCTCCAAAATTATAGGCTTTCAAAGGGATTTCCTTCCTTCAAAATATTTATGAATCCCTCTAACTGCAAAACCTTTGCTCAAAAGTATATGGGAACCTTTCATCAACAAGTTGCAAGACAAAGTAAGTAAATGGACCACCAGATCTTTAAACCTTGCTAGCAGGTTAGTTCTTACAAAAGCAGTGCTTCAAGCAATCCCTATTTTCATGTTATCAACCCTCCCTGCACCAAAAGGGGTCCTTCAGCATTTGACAAATATTCAAAGAAACGTCCTTTGGGGCAAGGAGGAGGCTAAGAGAAAATGGGCCTTGGTGTCTTGGGATAAAATTTGCAAGCCCAAGAACCATGGAGGACTTGGATTGGATGATCAGGAGATTCTCAGTAAGGCCTTAGGGGCCAAACTTTGGTGGTGGGGGGTCCAACATCCAGAGACTCCATGGGAAAATATTTGGAAAGAAAAATATGCCAGCTCCTGGCAGAATAGTGATCTTATAAGAATGACAGGAAATATAAAGGGTTATTATATTTGGAACAAAGTCTCGGAGAACAGAAGACTAGTACAAGAGAATAGCTTCTGGGAAATTAGAGAAGGAAATCTTGCTCTTTTTTGGGAAGATAAGTGGTAGCAAGAACCAATTTTGGCTAAAGAAGAATTTTCTGAACTTAAACAAGAGTCAGATTCCCAAGGGTTAATAAAGGTTAAGGATTTCTGGACACATTCTCATCCTATGGATAAGTGGAGAACATGGAGAAATGTAGAATGCAGAAATAACAATCTCCTGAAAACCAAAGCAGAGGAGCTTAGGAAAATACTAGAAAAAAGGAAGATCTTAGTGGCAGAGGGACAAGACCAACTGAGATGGGGGAATAACAGTGAGGGTACCTTTATTCTTAAGGAAGCTAAAAGCATTCTTCTTGAATTGGATCCCCGGAGTCCAGACAAAATTTGGCAAAATCTTTGGAGGCATCAAGGGTGGATGAAAATCAAACTCTTCATGTGGGTGGTGTACCACAAAAAAATCCTTACTTGGGATAACATAAGGAAAAGAGGGGTTCAAGGGCCTTCCAGGTGCCCACTCTGTGAATCACAAGAAGAAACTATGGAACATTTACTCAACAACTGCATCGTCACATCCTGGTTGTGGGATTTTTTTGCTACTATTTTTCAACAATCTGATAGAGACAGAGGGTGCATCATTAACACCCTCAGCATATGGAGGAAAAATTTCTCGGAGAATGAAATTCTTAACTCTGCTTGGGCTCTCACACCTAGCTTCATCATATGGAACGTGTGGAAAGAGAGAAACAAAAGAATTTTCAAGGAGGATAAAAATCCCCCCCAACACCTGCTAGAGATAATCCTGAAATAGCTCAAGGAGATAGTGAGAACTATTGTTCGCTACCTCCCTAAAAACCCGCTCAGTCGCAAATTTAAATGTTCTCGGGCAGCTAGGGTTGAATGAGATTTCCCTCCTTGGCATTGACAGGAAGCCCATTCTGTCGGATGTGAAGAAGGATTTTTGGCATCCTCCTTCGGAGGGCTATTTAAAGTACAACATCGATGGGGCTTCAAAAGGGAACCTGGGAACTACAGGGTATGGATGGGTCCTCAGAAATGCAAAGGGCAGTATTGTTTCCATTTTTCATTGCTACTTAGGTACAGCTACCAATAACATGGCTAAACTAATGGCCATGGAACAATGCATAGATTCACTAAAGCAAAGAAACTGTCTAAACGTCATTATAGAGGCAGATTCAGAGTTAGTTATCAAAACAGTGCAAAAAATTCATAATGGAACTGCCCCGGATAGAGTCTCTAAGCATTAGAATCTTAATCGGGTCTTTCAAAGAATTCAAAGCCATCTTTAGGGCCTGCGCACTGTTAGTTTCCACCATGTTCGTAGAAAGGCAAATAAGCTTGCAGATCTTCTGGCCAACCAAGGAGTTAGCTGCACAGAGAATAATATGTCGATGAAGTGGCAGGATTTAAGTCCAAGTAGACTGAGTGCTATTTGTGACGCACAGGCGGAAGAGGACAGGGATGTGTTTAGACTCAAAACAAGGGATAATAGCTCGATCTGATAGTCCCCCGGTTGTAGTGTCTTTGTGGGCAATTGGAGTCGAAAAGAAGGGCACCCTGTCGGGCAGTCTAGATGCAAGGGCAAGAAGGATGTTGATCTCTAATTTTTCCCCCACGTCCTTGCTCGTGGAAACACTCTCTCCAGTTAATTATCCCAACCAGGGCGAAGAGGTTATGTGTTTGCAAGCGGATCCAATCCTTTTGGCAGCTGGTGGTCTTAGTTTGCAGGGTCCAGTGTGCAATACCACCTCCCAGGCGGTTCCCCAACTGTTCGCACCGCCTTCAGGGTGGTAATGGTTTTAGAGTTTTTGCAGCGATCACATACATCCTGCGACACGTGGCAGAGAACGAGTTCGAAAACCGCCCTTGATCGCACATTATCATTCCTCCATCTTGGCCCGTGCAAAATCTTTCTCAGTCGTTGGATCCGAAGGCAACAAACCAATGGTTGTAGTATGGGGGTTATACTTCAAGCTCTTTTGTTTATCGGCTTCCTCTGCTACCGTCAATCTCTTCGGTTTGATGGAGCGATTTTTAAGTTGGGGTTTTGCTGGAGGGTGGTCGCCAGAAAATTTGCGGGAATCCCGAGGGTTAGTCAAGAGTATTGTTACTTTTTTTTAGGCTTTTTTCCTTAATAGGTTTAGCTGTTCGGTGCGGCCCCTGGTGGCTCAGGCCTTTTTTTCTTTTCTGATTTCTTTGATGCCGAGTGAAAGGCAGTGTATATTGTACTCTATTTTTCTGGCACAATGATATAAAAGGATCCTTTCTTGCTTTAGCAAAAAAAAGAGAAGAAAGTGTAAGTAAGATTCAAGGGATATGCATATATGTTCAATGTTTGCCTCAAGAATTTGGTGAAATTGTGAAGGATTAGCCTTTCATACTGCAATAAGTTATTTTCTCTAACAATGTGCTAGTAAAGCACATAAAAGCACATTAATAAACTTGATGATGGAAGGTGATGTGATATGTAGTTACTTTCTCTATATGATGCAATGATAGGTACAACTTAAAGAATGCTCAAGAGAAAGCATGTTAAAGGTTGGGAATACATATAGTTGAGACTTTCATCATGAGAATTTAGGGTTTAACAAGTGTGTAAGAAAAGCCACACTTTCCAAACCTTGAAGTAGATAGGAAGAGACCATTGTTCAATAACACAAAGTATCTTTACCTTATGGAAA
Source organism: Pinus tabuliformis (assembly GCA_031772625.1). NCBI lineage: Eukaryota > Viridiplantae > Streptophyta > Pinopsida > Pinales > Pinaceae > Pinus > Pinus tabuliformis. The sequence continues at coordinate 951,888,610 of CM062814.1, read as the reverse complement.
TTCTCATTAAAAGATGAAGTGTGAGGGTGCATGAGGCTTGTAATGCCTTATCACAGCGACCACCCTCAAACCCTAATTCATAAATGTGATATGGATTGCATGAATGGGGAACAGATAGGGTTTGAGAACAATTAGTTCGTGGGGACATTTACTAGCTCAAAATGCTATCAGAACCCTTATAGCTTTAGGCAAGAAATTGGGAACCTAAAATTTTGAATAAGACCAAAATTTTGGGTGTTTTTGTAGCGCTTATAACAATTGGCAAACCACTAGTAGAATCCAACATCCCTATAATAGCTCGAGTCTAGATAATGCTACAAGGAAGTATTGAAAAGTCACTATGGGTACCTCTTGTGTTACCTTGACCTTTACAAATATACCTTTCCTCTGTGCCTCAGCTATGTCTTGCTAGCCAATAAACACCCAATTAGAATTTCACACATGCTAGTAGTTAAAGACGATGCAAAGAATGAGGGAGAGGGCTTATTGTCTTCAGAAATATTAAAATAAATTTCTGGTGTTGCTCCGCTGCCAGCAGGCCTCGACAGTACCCCAACGAAGTCACTCCAAGAAATCACAAATGTTGCTCCGCTACCAGCGAACCTGGTCAGTATCGTGATGGATTCGTTGCATCACCTCTCTACATAGAATGCCTTTCTCAATCCTTTACCCTTTATTTAATTTAATTTTCTTTCATGTGTAAATTGGCACTTATTATTGGATGTTTATTACATCAGGGTGAACAAGGGATCCTAACTTATTTTACGAGCAGGAGAGGTTCTTTCTTCTTTAACAGAAACTAAAATATATTCTAATTTAGGTTTTCCCTCATGCCAAGCTTCCATATCTCATCTCCAGTTAACAGGTGAACAATGAAAACAAATCATTGAAATATTCAAGACCATGTTGAGCACAAGGTTCAGGTTATGGGTATAGGTCATTCAAACTGATTAGGGTTCCCCACAAGCAACTTATTTGTATTTTCCTTGCTAATGAGTTAGACTCATAGGAAAGATGTCCAGGATGTAACTTTGATGACCGGTTCTAAGAGAAGCTACCTCTTGGAGTAACCATCACAACCACACACAACCATTAGGGTTAGGGTTTTAATATTAGGGCAAGGTGACTAGTGAATATCTTCTAGGGTTTCAACATGTGCGAAGAGTGTTGAAGTAGTCCTTGTAAGGTTTAAGCATGTGCAAACTAGTGTAATAAAGCTAATCATAGCACCAAAATTTTGAAGGCCTTATGGTTTTGTGAAGGCTCATGCAATGACATGCAACATAGAGAAAAATGCAAGGCTAGGTCAATGACCAGTGTATGATATGCAAGAAGACAAACACATGATGTAACACATAAGGAAGGGCTTAGTGCAGTCCAATGCTATGTAAATGTAATGAATAAATCATCCAATTACAATTAAAAGACCAATGCAATGCATATGTAGATATTTCATGAATTCCATGCAACAATGGGCAGTGCAAGAATATGAGTACAAGATTGAATTCCTAATGTCATGCAACAATCGATCAACTATGATAAAGAAAACACAACAAGGCATATCCAAACCATAAAGAAAATGCTAAAAATCCAACCTTAATTAGAAAATTCATAGGACAAACCCAAAACCTAACTAGAATAAACCATAAAACCCTAATGTAACTCGAGAGGAGGCTGGTTCATGTGAAATCAAACTTCCAATGCAGCCATCGCAGCAGCTCCCGACCTGTGAAGACAAACACATCAGTGATTAGACTTGACATGAAGAGATGAGAAAAAACCATAATTCTCAGATGTGAAACATGCACAACAGCAATAAGGTCATGTCTACTTATAAGAAAACGTGCTAGAAAATATTGTTCAAGCCAAACTGCAATCCAATCATGGTAAACCAAATGATATACTTGAAATCTATTATCATCTAGCCATGACACACATTCATTCACGCTTAACCCTAAATTCAATGAAAGTGAGGCAAGATGTTTCCTGCATGCAGAGACATTTTCCAGATAAGATCCCTCAAGTCATCCAGGCATTCCATCATGATGTTGAGGACTTTGAAAAGACGGGTTTTCTCCAAGTGTAACTGAGGAACTGGAGGATTTAAGCGCAAAAACCATAATTTCAGAAACCTTATTTTGGACTTGTTCATAGATTCCATCAAGGACATGAGGACTTGACATAACCATAAGCGAAAGCTGAAGTGCCTCACCGTCTTGACAAATATCTGACCCTTCAAATGGTAGGTCATCAAATATTGGTAGTTTCGTAAAATCACTCAATGAATGCCTATGGTATTTATTAGTTGTGACAGGAAAACCATCAATGAATAAATTGTTGGTTTGATTAGATATCCGAACATTGATGGGTTGGAAGTGCAAAATATCAGATTCTTTAGATTCCCAAGAAGGAGGTGAATGAACTGGAAGAGCCTTGGAAAAGAAAGAAGTCAGGTGATTGGTTCGTTTAATGGACTGCAAGACATCACTTGCTTGTGCCTGATCACAATTTATACTGGTTGGGCGAGAGTCAAAAAGATTTGAGACAATGGTCAGCATACTCTCTTCATCAAACAAATTAGGTCACAGAGGTTGATGCATGTTAGCTGATAGAGAATGGAAATATGTGCTCGGAGGAACATCACTCGAATCAGAGGCTTTCCAAGATGATCTTGCATTCGGCAAGATGGTGTTGAAAGAAGAGTGGAGCACATAAACTGTAATTTGACTTGGTTCAGGGGTCTCATCATGATCGTGAGAAACTGAGATAACCATCAATGGAAGTTGAAGTGCTTCAACTTTCTGATGAGTCCCTAAGCCTTTGAAAGGTGAATCGTTAAATTCTGGTGGCTTGGTAGGATCAATAGATGGATATGAATGACAATCATCATAGGTGTGAACAAATACTTCTTTTATATAATTAAAATCGTTGAAGCCACCAATTCGATTAGGTTGGGTATTTGACACATAAGGCTCTTCTTGGATCAAAAGTGAAGATGAAGTAGTGAGAGAATGATATTGAATTTGTCAAGATTTAAGGTCTTCTTCTTCATATGTTAAAGACTGCAGATGGAAGAGATCAAGAACAAGAGATTCAACATCATATTATGATTATGAGAAATCACTCGTATGTACATGATCTCAGTAAACACCAGTAGGATAAAGATTTGGATGATTTGAAGAAACCACTAGTGTAGTGGAAAATAAATCAGGGTATAATGGATGAACAAGTTCAGATGAAGGGGCACCAATTGCACCAGAAGTATCATCCTGCACATTAGTGTCACCCAGAGGGAGCAATGAATCTGTATGCATGTCATGGTCGGTGGATTTTATAGGGCAATCAACATTATCTGAGATAAGACCCAAGTCATTTCCAACATGTGAATGAAATTCAGGAATAGACCTAGTCATATGTTTAATGGGGTCGAGTCAGGTTTCATTAATAGGAGAGATATTGCATCAACTTGATCTTCAAGTTCGAATTCAACATGATGTATTAGATCTTCAAAAGAAATACAAGTTGGTTTATTTCCCTGCAAGTATTCTTCTTCATATACACTATTTATGACCAAGACTTCATTAGGTAACAAATCAAGAGGAAGATGAGAAATTTCATAAGCAGTAATTTCCTCCTCGGAGGCTTGAGGTTGCTTCTGACTCAAAGAGATAGGAAAGACAAGATTAGGGATAATATTTGAACAATTGTAACTTGCAGATTATCATGATGATCATCAGAATTGAGATTTGTTTTAGATTGAAGGTGTTGCAAAGAAATTTGAACCAACTGCTGAAATTTTTCATTCAAATACACCCAATCGGCATCTTTTTCAGGAAATTCAAAAAAATATGAACCAACCTAGCAGCAAAATCCTCTAATGAATTTTCAGGGTTCATCCTTGGCTAATTTATCCGTTCGAAAACATCTTGAAAAACGCACTTGTCAAAGGCTTGTCGGAGCTTACTGATTAGTTGCTCAAATGAATGGATGGAAGCTGCAGGTAACGTGTGGCACCACTACTTAGCACGACCTTTGAGCGTGAGAGTAAACAACCCGATGATAACATATCTACAATGTATTCTGTTAGAGTGACAAAAATTAAGAACTTGAAGCATGTGTCCCAAAACCATTGTTCAACCCTCGCCATCAAACTTCCTCTGTGACAAGTGATAGATTATTTCCCAGGGAATCGAAAGGTTAATTTTTTCATAAAAACAACCCAAGATAGAGATTTGGGATAGAGCCATTTACAAACATGAGACTAAACTACAAGCTCTAAGGGCTCAACTTGTCATCGGGCCCTCCTTCTAGCACCAAATATGTTGACGGGTCGGAATGTACTGCCAATCCCCGGGTGTGAAGTCTCAATCAAACCTCACACAGTTTGGGATCAGAGCCCCAATCTGTATGTGGGCCCAACTGCCACCATGAATGTCTTTGCTCTTGGTTTCCAAATGAAAGGTGTCAAAGTGAGGACAATATTGAAATTCCCATACAATGAAACAAAATCAGCCCAAGATTGACAAACTACAGAAAGAGGTACAAGCAAGTCTTATCAGCAATAAGAAGGAGTATGCCATGAGAGGGATCAGATGAGTCAAAACCCAATCAGACATATATGAACAAGAAAATGCCAGAGGTTAATTGAAAATTAGTTCACAAGATCACCGATATGGCAAGAAATAAGTAAACACATATTAGAAAGCAAGACATACATGCAAAAAAAATGAACCAGCCCATAACATATTGTGTATATGAAAGCACACATACAAATACAGTGAAAATATCAGACAAACAATACAACCACTATGAGTAAGCTTGGGAATCAATGCCAAACATGAATAACATTTTATTAATGTTGTTGCAAATTCAAATACATATCTTGCAATTGGTCAAAACCCAACAGTGGAACACATGTTGCTCATATCATTTCCCAATGAAAACCCCTAGCCCCACTACAGCTCACTCTACTAGATTCCAAGAGTTGAGTGCCTCTAACTCTCAAGCACAAATCATCTATCTAATCCTCTCCTCAACTCAAGTTCTCAAAAGCCCCCCCTTATAGTGAGGCATGAGGGCACATTTCTAGAGATGAGGTGATTTTTCACCTACTGTGACCTTTGACCTACCCTCATGACTTTTTAACTTCCTCATTGTTATCTCATGTCTACTTCCTAGTACATTCTCAATTGATCTCAGCGTAACTTCTGACACCATGATGAGAACATTCACATATTAATAGAAGAGAGAATTTAAGGAGAGGAGACAATTTTTGAGAAACCCTAGGGTTGGTTCTTGTTGCCAACATTGTTGTGAAACCATGGGGGCTTGCATGAACTGTTGAATTTCCCGCTATTGTGCCTCACTTGCACCCAATCCTCTTTTGTTGTTGTGTTCCTGACACTACCAACATATTTTGGGAGCCTGAGTGGATCTAGTTTCGATCTTGTTGAAACCCTAGTTGTGTAGCTTCTGTGAAAACCCTAGCTCCCTTCATCTAGGTCAACATTCTTGATTTCTCCTGTTACCTACAAGCAAACAAATTACATTATCCACATACACATTGGAAGTTAAAGAATAATATCAGAAAGATTAAAAGATTAGCTGAGTGAAACACCAATTTGGACCCCTATATAGTCCTTATTTGCACCAGTGCGTGGTCAAGAGTATGTGTGGCTTATATAGGGTCACTTAGAACTTTCCAACCATGTTTAAAAGAAGCTCATAGCCACTGTTGGTAGTCTTCTGAGATGTTGGAGATTATGTCTCTGAATAACATTAATGTGATTTGGAATGTCCAATAAAATGTTTTCCTGCTCAATGACGCTTCTCCCAAAACTCAGTCACTATCAATCATAAGATTGTTCTCTGAATATATATAAGAAACATCAATCGACTTGCTTCAGTTCCCAACACCCCTACATGTTGATGATGATGATTCGACCTTCAAATGGTTAGTGTGATAACCACCTCGTCAATACCACCTATAAGTAGTGATTATCATCAAGGTTACAGTTTCATAGTGGGATTTGACCTCATCAAGAATAGAGGGGGACGATGTGGTCTGAAAAACCCTTATGCTTTGATCCTATCAATTGCAATTATCAATGATTTGGGACATTTTAGAAGGAACACAATAGTTTCTTCATGGGGGATGTTTCTCCTCTTAGATAACTGTATATATAAGGAAGGTAAGCACTTGAATGTGAATATTTTGTGATGGACACAATCAAAACTTCTGCTTTATGACCAAATGAAATTAACTTCCTTGGTCTGTAACACAGGGGCTTCACTCAATGGACCTATGACATATCACGTGTGTTCGTGGCATACTAAAAAATACCCCAAATTTGACTACATATTGGAAAATACCTCTAAAAATGACGCAGCCAAACTGCGTCCTTTCAAATTTCCACGTGTAGCCTATGAGTCAGGCCTACATTTGCATCGGAAGCGCTATTATAAGTGTAATTCACATAACATCGTAACCAATCATAAACTCAGAATACAAAGGAATACACGGAAAACCCACTCAACACACATACGCCGAACTTCAAATACATTAAAACCGCATATACAAATCTCTCGGGTCCGCTTGATCTAACTTGCAAGAGGAATACCTACTCGATAAAGCGGTTTTCTCTCTCTAGTCTCCTGCGACACATTGGTTGATGAATAGTATCGGGTGACCAGACCTAAATACCACTTACCACTTTTCGGCCTCCCGATATTCCGCTTACTGCTTATGGAAACCGCCTTCCGCCAATTAACTCCTATGCTCTTATGTCCTGCGATGACCATAGATCTCCTTCGATCAACGATCACAACACTCTTGCAACCATTGACTTGTGAGGTATTAAATGATAAAACATGTGATCTGCGCTTAAATCTGAGTTGTCCATCCTCCATTTTCAACAATGCGATTTAATGTGCATTTTCCGTCTCTTAACTCAGTCCTATGCCTCTTGGACTCGATCTCGCTCGTATTTGGTGAATTTACGCTTTAACACAGTTTCTCTGCCATTCTCTGTTTCGCAACCACAAATCCATATATAAACTCTCTATGATATCTTTGATCGACGACTGGGTTTAAAAGCGGTTCAAACACTGTTATTAACACTAAGGACCCCAATTATGCTTGAATGCTGCGATTTATAACTTCAGGCATAAAAACAAAGAAGAATGCTCAAATTGTTCCTCAGGCAAATATACAAAGACAAGCAAAGGGTTTCAAGAGAAATAACACATTCATGCACACAAAATTATTTATTCAATACAATACAGTTACAAGGTCTCGCCCTCTGGCTCGATTACAAAAATAAAGAAACCCCCTATTTCTTCCTTGAAATCCTCGCTCTCTCTTACTCGACTCCAACCTAGCTAACCTCTTCCTCCTAACCTTTAGTTGATCTCTTCAGCTAACCTAGCTAACTCCTGAATTATACAAAAAGACTATATTTATACAAAAGTGGATTCATGAACCAATTTTGGTTTAGATCGAGAAATCTCTCGCTCTCTCCTAAGGAATCTCTTCAACTCAACTCTTTTCTAAAGCAAATGCTAAATTAAGCTTTCAAATCCCTCATATCCTATTCAAACCAAATAAATCTAATTGCTTGGCCTGATCTCCACACAGGGAGGATCAATCAGCCACTTATACCCTTTTTTCATATTTGACAACAAATAAAACACTCACATACATTTAAATAAGAAAATTAACTAATCTCTTCTAACCCCTGGTTAGCCACAACATGTGATCATACCATCACATTGTTGACTAGGTCTAGATGCTCCTGCATCAGACTCCCAAAGTTGAAAGTTTTCCTGACCTCCTAGTCATGTGTTTCTTCTGCTGATCATCCAGTATCCCAAACTTTACTTTGTAACTGGTCATCACTTTCATCACGCTGTTGATTCAATTCTTCTGCCATTGTCACTTATGTTCCTCCAGGTTTCCAAATCTTATTTTGCTGCTGTCCTCTTTCCTTGCTGATACAAATTCCTTTTGTTAATTTCTCTTCTTTGTTGTCCCTCTTTTTAACTATCTTCATCTTCCACAATTTCTCAACTTCCTCTTTACAATTTGTTCTCAACTGAACTCCACTGACATCTGCCCGCTGTACATATCTCCTCACCATAGAAATTATGAAATTCCTATCCAATTCTTCTTCGCCTCTACCATTTACAAACTATTTTTTGTACTCTACAACTTCCCTTTCATTATCATTAAAGATAATCCTTTCCTCTATGTTATTAGGTTCATCTAATATCTTTTCCAATAAAATACAGATTCATTCATATTCAATAAACATGTCAATTACATATGACTCCTCCTTCCTGTATAAAACATAATTTCCATCACAATTGTCAGACTCAAAATAACTATGGTTTTCAATCTTCATAGGTAATTGTTTGGTCAATTTAGTGAGGTCTAAATTGCTACTTTAAAATGTCAACCCGGGGTTCGTAAACTGACGAAGTGAAGTGTACTATATGTACTAGATAACCATTTCCTTAGTCTTTTGTCGTTTTTAGTTTTTTTAAGTTTGTTTTTGGATTTATCTTTCCCTAATGTGAGATGATGAAAAGGTGATAAAGCAAGTGAAATATGGATGATTATGGTGATCTCTAAGTGGTTTTTCAAAACTTAAAAGAAAGAAAAAAAAATAACTGCAATGAAATCAATTCTTAAAAAGAAATAAAGACATCAAACAATGAACTAATGACATCGGCCCAATATCTTTGTTGCTGAATGAAAATGAAAGTGAAATCTACACTAAATTCAATTAAAAGTAAGAACAACTAATCCACACTATTTCAACTCTTCAACTCAATCTTCCTTGTGAAAAGATATCATGAAATGTTAAGCAATGTGAAATCTAAAAGAAGTTAAACTGCATAAAAGAAACTAATCACACTACTTTAACTCTCTTGACCTTTTGCCTTTCAGCTTAATTTACCTTGTGAGAAACAATCATGAACAAGTCAAGCAATGTGAGATCTAAAGCAAACTAAATCAAGCTATAATGAGTGATATTCTGGTTCCTAATAAAGTTATTTGATTATAGAAAGAAACCGTTAACAGATGAATAGCATGATATCTAAGAGCAGAAAATAAATGTACAACTTAAGGAAATGACAGTACTGGAAATCAAACTTCAGAAAACAAGAGTCAGCGACAAAGACAAGATGATCTCGTATGCCAATAGCTATAAAAAGAAAAGGTGAAAAATTGCCCCGGGCTGCCTAAGAAAACCTGCAGAAAACACTGATCAGTTGTAACCATAAAAGAGCAGCGATGAAAATGTAAATCAACAGAAATCAAAAAGCTTTGTTATGTACAGCTAATATACATGATGAAATAAAACGCAGCATTTAAATGACAACTGTACAGCTAATATACATGAACAGGAAAAAAAAGTAATGCAAGAGTTAAAGGACAATTGTACAAGGCTTTAGTGAGCAGCGGCCCTCTGCCACTTCAGCCGATTCAACGAATAGCTACAAGCTTAAGTTTAAACCAGTCTTCTCATATATTAAACAGCAACGTAAAAGTGGAGTGGGGAAATACAACAACTTCGAATTACATTACAAGAGATTAACTTTTACAGCGTTCATGGACGCGTTATTTATAAGGAAAGAAAGCTAAACAAATTAACTAAATCTACGCTATTAACCACGCTGCCAGAGACACGTAAATCCTCTTCAGCCCGGATCTAGGTAACTGTCATCATGTTTATTAAATCTGAGAGGTATGGCTGTTGTATTCATGCTACCAGGATGTCTTCGTGGCTAAGGACTGTGCCACGTAGCTTCACGTGCTCAAAAACAGAGCTACGCAGAGCCGTGCCACCGCTGAACACTTCCGTTGACTATCCTTTGCCCCTTGTTTGACCGCGGGCTTTTATGGGCGTGCTGGATGATCTAGAGGGACATGTTCCATGTCCTTGACTCCTGTAACTTGCCCATGTGGCTCATTTCTTCAGAGGACACCTGTAGCATGGTGTTTGACAAAACGGCTGCGGAATCCTGTGCTGGCTGCAAAAACCTGGGTTGGCTGCGGAAACCTGTGTCGGCTGCGGAAACTGAGAATCTTCCGCAGCTGTCTGAACAAAATTCTAAACCAAACAACAGTCATCAGCGTAGTTAGAAAACCATGTCAAAAGCTCTTTTTTAAACTAAAATACAATGATTTAATCAACTTGGTGGATGAAATGAGTGGAAAAAGAAGTCTGAGAGGGTGTATAGGAAGGTGTAGGTTCGAGGCTCAACATACCCCCACTGTGAAGGTGTTGCATGTCCTCATGCAACCAAAACTTAGTTATTTTCCCTTAATCCATATGCTCTGAGGCTTCTGCAAGAACATCTAGCCCTCTTCTCTTTCTCTTTGATGCTAAAATGGTCCTTGGTTTCCTGACTAGACATTTGAACTTAAGAATAATCAATGCCCTGCTCAACTTTTTACACTTTTTCTTCAGCTTCCTGTTCTTCTTTTGCCACAGTCCTAAATGGAGCATAGTGTTATCATGGACAATCTTGTCTACCTTACTCTGCTCTTTGAGTGCTTCGTTTTCCTGTTTGATGTTCCTATTTAGGACTTCCAATTCAAACACTTCTTGTTTTAAAGACTGTACTTGTGCATCAAGTGGCAAGGTGGTGCTTGGTCCTGCAGCTGATTGTTCCAAGGACTCTAGGTAGTTATATACCTCTTGCTGATTAGGATCTACTTCAGGTGTCTTTCTTGGGCTAGGCTCAAAATCAAAATCTGGTGGAGGAAGACTGTCCTCTCTTTCTGGCCGAAAAGGGCTTTCATCACGTGGAGGACTTGACTCAATGTCTGGCTGAGCTGGAGCTTTTTCAGGTGTTTCTTCACCTAAATCAATAAAGTGTGATTGTTTTTCTTGGGTTACACTCTTCTTTCCTTTTAGGCTACTGCTCCTCCTCACGTGTGGACTAGTGCTCTTTTCCTGTGCACTCTGTTTTCGTTTTTGTTTCTTTGTTACGGCAGCAGCTTGAAGATGTACTAATCTTTCTGCCAAAGTTTGAGAATCTTCCTCTATGGATGGTTCAGGGGATGGATAGGTTTCTTGAATGGTTATTTTGCCTTTGTCCTTCTTCTGTTTCTTGTTTTTAGCTCCCTCTTCTTCTTCTTTCTGAATAGTTTCCTGAATGTCTATTGTAGGAGAGTCTTGGGCTGTAATATTCTTTTCTTTCCTCCTACTTCTCTTTGGAATTTTTGGGGAACTGCTTCCAGAGGCTTCAGTCAGTTCTTGGAAGTGGTTTCTTGTCAAAAACTTTTCCCAAGTATCCTTAGTGTTTTTCAACTGATCTTCAATAAGGATTTTTATGAACCCGTGATGGTAAATATGGGGTTCAATATTGCCTACGTGTTTTTGAACAGTAGAGCTCATTTTCTTCAAGCTTGATAACAGAAAATAAGGCAAATTAAGGGTATAACCTTCCATAAAATTCATCATTAGCATGGCATGATACATGTACATGGAACCAAAACGACCCTCGCATGTGATAAATTTCTGGATAAGTAATAACAGAGTGGACCATTCTTCTTTTATTGCATGCACAGGGATTCCTTTTGTAAATACAGAGGTATCCATACCTGGGTTTTGGAGCATGATTCTCCATCCTTGATTGTCCACACTTCTGTTTTTGAACCACCTTTCACCTTCTTGTGGGAGACTTGTTGCAGCTGCTATTGTGGCCTCGGTCACTGTAAATTTTAAGTCTCCTATCTCCACTGCGTGTCCATTAAAGGACCGTGCAAAGGTTTTAGTCACTTCTTTGTTATAGCCCCTGAACTTTTGAATGAATCTCAGCCACCTTACTTTCTTCAACGACTCCTTCGTTTGAGGATAACCCTCCAGGTATTTTGGTCCTTCCGGTTCAGCTCTTAGTAGTTTTCCCATTCTCGGCTTTAAATTCTGACTGAAAATTCTACTGCGTATGAAGGTTCAGGAAAAAAATGGGTTGATTACGAGATTCTTAGGGTAACTAGAGTGGCTGTAATCGAAGTTCAGGATGTATGTGGTGACTGTAGCCAGGGTTTGGAGTAAGCTGTAGTGGATGCAGTGGAAATGGAGAATAGGGAATGGTATGAGTACCGAGGGAGTAAAGGGTAAGCAACAGTAACGAGTTCAACATCGAATGCATGCCGGAGTGAAGTGATAAATGGGCAGAATAACGGTTGAGTCCTTTTGGATTGGATGACTTGCGCACACGTCTCAGCAGACGGCTGCGGAAATTATGGTGAAGGAGAGCCGTAGTACAGTAGGTCATGTCTCAAAAGTACGGCCAATAAATGGGAGAGCAGTCCATCACGAGTTTAAATTTAGAATGATCATGGGACTGTTAGAAATGAATAAGGTGTGTGGAATGACATCGTGGAAGAGGAGTGTTGTTGGGAAAAGTATCCAATACGGAATGACCCTATCCCACTCTAAGGGTGATAGTACCTCAGCAACAATCAAAGCAAAGCTATTCGAGATTACTTCTTTATGAGATGTAAGAGAGGGGAGAAATAGATCCACTAACCGTTGTCTTCCGCTAATGATTGATCCAATCTTCTCTCCTTGCTACTTGCTCCCAGCTCCTTGCTCTTTCACTGGCCCAGCTACACCAAGATCCTGCAAAATAACAAGAAAGGGAAACTACAAGCAGCATACATTCATAATTGATTCAAGGATTAGAATAAATCAAATGTACAAGCATCAATATGCCATTGAGACACATGCATATAGAAGAACCTCAAATGATTTATTAATGGAAGAAGTAAAGTTCAGGAAGTGATACAACCATAAAAGGCCCAATCCAGCATCACCTCCCAGCAGAAAGAAATCTCCTCTTCACCTCCTTCAAGAAAATCACCCAATAGTTCTATACTCAAACCAACAGCACTTCCTTACATTCACAAGATTCCAGCCTGCCTAGACCTCATGAGAGAGCTCTATATATAGGAGTTTTGGAGAAAGGATGAGTCAGCTTGAGCTTGGCATGGAGCTGACTAGTGTCCTCTCGCACTTCAGTTATTCTTCAGTTCTTGAGTTCACTTGGAGGTTCTTGCTTCCACTTGGAGATCTAGACCCTCTTACTCATCACTAGGCGAATTCCCTGATCCAAGTGTCATTTTGGAAGCTTCCTGGGCATTGACACCTTGAGGAATGACTGTGCCACTTGGCCAAACTCGCCCAGCGCAGGTAGCCTTCTTTACAGTTGACATTCAGCGCAGGTACAGAGTGGATCAGTTGACATTTAGCGCAGGTACAGAGTGGAGCAGTTGACATTCAGCGCAGATGCTTAGTGGAGCAGTTGACATGATCCAGAATTAGCTTGTTTTTGAGTGTTTTCAGGTGGAGAACTGATATTTAGTGCTGTGGTTTGCTGACCTTGTTCCTCTAGGGGCAGGAACAACATGTTTAGGGACTTTGGATCCCTTAGATTATTGACATTTCATGCTTCATGCTGTAAGGCACAAAAATGTCTATAACAGTTGCCCCCTAAAGTATGAGGTCGTTTATCGGGTGAAATGCTTTATCAGGAGGATCCGAAGTTCATTCAATCGCTGAGAGGTGACCTGTAATACAATACAATACAATACATTATTTTTCATTCTTCTTTCATGATCTAGCTGAGGCGGGCATTCCCATGCTCAGCTTTATAAATTCATTTTGGTACATAGAACAAACGATCGTCTGATGATAGACTGATAATTCTCTGCCGAAATTATCATCCTTTGAGTAGGATGATCATCTGCTGCAATGATGTACATGTCAAATGTCTTTATATTTCCTGAATATATATCGCAGCCCGGATGGATGAAACTAGATCCGGGGTCTTCAAACTCGTTCGATCTTCACTCTAAGTACAAGTCGATCCATGTGAGAATTGCGCTGAAGTCGAACATGGAAAGACATCGCTTGATTACCGGTCAATAATGTAAACCGTTAACAAGCGCGAGAGGAATCACCGGTAATGATAATGACCCTCAAGGTACTGCAGTACAATTCACGTGGTGTGAATAAAAGACTTGGCGTCGAACACCACGCAAAATCTTCTGGTCAAAGGTCATTGATGTATACCTGTCGCCGGAAGTGAGAAACTTGCCATTGAGGCATGCAAGCTTCAAAGTACTGAGGGGGGTGTTTCTAGATCAACTTCTTGGATAATGAGTTGAAGTCGACAAGAAGTGATCCGTCAAAGGAGGGCCTTAATGAATCCCACATCAGTGACACGGAACGGAGCTAATGATTTTAGTGGAGGTGAAAACAATCTGTGAAATATGATTCAGGGTGGCGATCATGGGTGGATGAAGGATAATGTATGGCAGTGGATGGGACACGGTTGACTCTTTCTGAACAACATCTCTTGAACATATAACGACACTGATGCGATGGATCGGTAGCATTACCCCAAATGTGGATGGTTTGGCGAAGACCATGGTGATGAGACCAGTGAATGAAGCAACCCAACCCGATGTGATACGGAGGAAAAGTGTCATGTTCAAGAGCGACTTGCTACCATTAAAGCTTTGAGGTTCTCCCAATTTTTCCCCAGTCATTTCTGACCAGTACCTCTTTATTTGTGTCAAGCTTGAGGAGGATAACATATGTTTGTTCTATAACCTGCCCTTCGGGCAAGCCCATCGCTATGTTTTAACGAGCCTAGCGATAGGGAAACTCGTTCTCGTCTAAAGACAAGTTTGTCGCTATTTAATCATTTTAACGAGTCTAACGACAAGGAAAACTCGGTCCTTTTCATTTTTAGAGAGTCTGAAAAGGTACAGAAAGTTAACTCCAAAATTCCTTTTTCGTCATCTAATCCCTTAAGTCCGAAAAAGTATAAAACAATACAGAAGGGATGAGTTTTCGATAATTTTAACGAGCCGAATAAGACAAGCGCTCGACCTTTTTGTGCAATAATCCCTCAGGTCCAAAAAGATTAAAATCTAGAGGAGGGATAGCTCTTCCGGTCCTTTTAACGAGCTGGAAGGCCAAAACTCGGCAAACTTTTCATATTTTACGAGTCAGATGAAAAGAGCTCAAAGAAGACTCGTCTTTTGAGGAACGAGTGATAAACAGGGATAGCAGCAGATTCCAGGTACAGGTTGGAATTTTCCAATCACGGCAGTGTCACAAGGATGGCTAGGTGAAATCACTCTTCGCAGCTGTTCCTCAAAATAGGTAAACAATCATATGGGGGTGAACGATCGGCCAAATGGAATGGAGGTGGCAGGTGCAAACACGACCAAGGATTTTTTATGGCTAATAAATTTACGATCACAATGGTTATTTACCGGTACTGGGTTCATTTTTTAAAGAGCTCGAATGCGCCAAAACACTGCTCAATCTTATGTTTATTTTTTAACGAGCATGAACTATGTGCTAAAACTGCTCGGATCTCGCTTTTCTATTTTTTAACGAGCATAAATTCCGCGGTAAAACTGCTCGAATATATGGTCAAATTTTGATTTTTTACCATTACTAGCTTTTCTCTTTTCAAGTATAGTACTGCATTTTCAATTGCTGCAACAAACTTTGTTAGAAATGAATAATATTTGCATGAAAACGAGATTATAACCCTAATATTTCACTTTAAACTACGTAAAAAGCCATAAAAAGGTGTTTTTACCTCTCATTTACCATTTCATTTGCATTTGGTTTGTTGGAGCTCTGGAGGTGCCTCTTCCCCCTTGATTTTCATCAGCTGATTCCGGGAGATTCTGCCGACGATTTTCGGTGCCGTCTGGACCAGTTAGGAGCTAAACCCTAGCTCTTTCTTTTCATGGTTTCATTTTCCAGTTTCATGCCTGTTTTTCAGTATTTCTGGGCCTCAGGGGTTTTGCCAAATCGCCCTAACTCCAGCGCAGGTTCCCCTTTCGAAACCTGCGCTGAATGTCAAGCTGCCTTAAGGCAGCCTGACCTTCAGCACGGGAGGGACACTCTCTGCCTGCGCTGGGCTCAGAAAACTGAGTTTTCAAGTCATTTTTTGATGATTTTTCGCCAGTTTTTCATCAAAATCAGGAACTTACTCCTTCTTTGTTTGCTTTGCAGGGAACTTTGAACAAAATGTCCCTTACATGGCGAGAACGAGAACATGAAGAGGAGGACATGATTGCCTTCCATGACCCGGTCACGGTGAACGCGCTGCGGAACTGTGGCCTGCTGAAGTTCTTCCGTATCTCTAGCATGAGAGCACAGATTTCTTTGCTACAGTATATGCTTGATGCTTGGGATCCTGTTAACCAAGTATTCCAGATTAGGGGAAAGTCCATCCCCTTGACCATAGAGGACATGTACTTCTTGACTGGGTTGTCAAGACGAGGTGCCCCCATTTCCTTGTCAGGTACGGCCCGGGGGACTGATTCCACCAGAGATTATGTCCGCCAGTATTGCAGGGAAGGTTCTCAGCCGAGCAGAGACGGCAAGATTGTTATCCGTGAGATCACTGACAGATCTCTCAGGTCCATTCTGTATACTATTGGTAGGATGGCCGGCAGCGCAGCTCTACATGTTGCCAACAGATCTTATATGCAGCACACCTTGGAGTGTCTCCAACCGAAAGTATTCAACTGGTGTGATGCAGTACTTGTTCAGATGAAAAGTCAATTGACCAAGGTAAAGGACGGGAAGCTGAAGAACTTTGGATTTGGTTCTATTCTGACTGCCTTTGCCTTGGAGAAAATCCCACTGATGCAGCCTCAGTACATCATACTCGACTTGCCTTCTCCGACCGAGCCACGCATGCAGAGGTGGGTTGACCACATGTCTAGGCATGCTGGTCAACCTCAGATTACTTTTACTGAGGCCTTCTTTAGGTGGTTCGAGTGTCAGGAGATGGCGTTTTCCGAGTATCCATATGTGGGTATGGATTTCCGAGGTGATCCGGATTTGGTGCTACCGGATGGCGAACAGTGGGGCGCCATTGGTAAACTCCTTGACCATATTACCGTTTACTGTTCTTATTTATAATGTTGCTGTGCTTTATTCTATCAAGACTTTTAATTGTACTCTTGGGTGCATGCAGATATTGGTCCTGTCCGTCCAGCAGTTCGTCCGAGACCGCCAGTTGCTGCCCCGGCAGTGGAGCCTGCTAGGAGAGCTGTTATTCGTGACCTTGACGATACTGAGACCCTTACAGCTGTGCAGGAGCAGGTTGAGAGCCTTACTCTTGGTATTCCCGATGTGAGGATCGATGAGTTACCTTTACAGCTGCAGTGACACACTACCGGTGTGCCCAGACGATGGACTCGTCTCTTGCGCATGATTGCACAGGCCGTGACGTGCTATCATGAGCACCACTAGGCTAGGGTGCCCCCTAGCATTTTTGAGTTTTAGGTCATATGACCAATTTTGTCTTGGTTACAGAACATTATGTATGAACTATAAACAGCTTATATATTTTGATTTTCGAGTTTTATTCTGTTTGAGTTATATGATCCATATGTACAATCTTTGATGATGTGTCCCTTTTATAAATGTTGCAAATGTCTATCTAACACATAGTTTGTTAATGAGTCAGTTAATGTGTTTAAGTTTCTTGAAATATGTTGATATTGAATTGAATCAAATCGTCTTTCCAAGATCTTAACCCTTAGGAACATGCGATAAATAGCTGGATTGCGAACAAAATATATACCATTGAGTTGTAGTATTACGAGCTGTGAGTCTAGCCTGACAATTAGTCGGCGTATGCCACGTGTGATGGCATCAGAGAGTAGTTCTATCAACGCGCTATACTCAGCGATGTTATTCGTTGATTGCCCAATACACACACCTCTGAAACTTACTAACTCGCCACTTGGATCAAAAATGGCCCAGGCTGCGGAAGATAGGTTCCGCGAACTACGACTCGCTCCGTCGGCATATCCAACACATGTCTCTAGAAGGTTCGACATCTGCAACAAATGAAAAAGGTGGATCACTCGACCAGAAAAAATACTTTAGCGAAAACAAAATACAACAAAAGCATGCAGGTTACTATTTAAGCATAGTAACGCTTGAGGTACAACCCGTTGCGGGGCTGCGCCAGTGGAATTCCATCGTAATCCATTAACTCGTAGGCTCCTTTTGCTAACACCCTTTTAACAATATAGGGGCCCATCCATAAGGACTTGAATTTACCTGCTCCCAACTTATTGGATTCTTGGTCATAAAGCAAGACCAAATCACCTTCTGAGAAGACACGGGGTTTGACACTTTTGTCAAACTGAGCCTTGACTCGTTTCTTATGAGCTTCGTTAGCCAAAGCGGCATCACGACGGGTTTCATCCAATTGGATTAGTTCCAAGAAACGAGCCTCTTCTTCTAAAGTTCCGGGGAGAAGATCGATTGCGAGTTTAAGTGACGAAATTTCGCACTGGATTGGTAAGACTGCTTCCAGGCCATACACCAGTTGAAAAGGTGTGAACCCGGTTGCGTTCTTTACCGACGTTCGGTAAGCCCACAAGGCTGAGTACAGGATTAGGTGCCACCTTCTTTTATGAACCCCGATCATCCTTTGCAACATACGCTTCAGGACCTTGTTGATTGCCTCAACTTGTCCGTTGGCTTGCGGATAATATGGGGTAGAGCTGTCGTGAGATAGCCCTAGCTTGGCAGTTAATTCGACCATCATGTGATTGCGAAAATGCGACCCATGATCTGTAACTATAGCCTGTGGTACGCCGAACCTGGCGACTACATGATTGAAAAAGAAAAGGGCAGCTGTTTCACCAGTGTTATCCAATGTAGGCATCGCCTCGGCCCATTTGGTAAAATAGTCAACAGCAACTATAATATACCCATGCCCCCCGATCGAGGTGGGGTTGCAGTGCATGAAATCGATGCCCCACTTGGCGAAGGGCCCAACAGCAACTATCGGCTGTAAAGGTGCGGGTGGTCGTCTGGTTTTGCTATCAAAAATTTGACAAGCATGGCAACTTCTGACTGCGGTTATGCAATCTTTGAAAATTGTTGGCCAGAAGTATCCTGCTCGTAAGATTTTTTGTGCTGTTGCATATCCAGATTGATGCCCCCCACACGCGCCTGAATGACACTCATTCAGGGCTTTTTCGGCCTCTTCATGGGTAAGGCACCTTCTCAGAACTGTATCGACACCACGACGGTAAAGTGTATCACCGACGATCATGTAGTCTTTTGCTTGGTATCGTATACGTTTTTGTTCGGAGTGAGAGGTGTTAGGCCTGAACTTTTGGGTTTGGAGATAAACTATGATATCTCCATACCACTCATCACTTACAGATATCAGAAACAA
This sequence comes from Pinus tabuliformis, assembly GCA_031772625.1. Classification (NCBI taxonomy): domain Eukaryota; kingdom Viridiplantae; phylum Streptophyta; class Pinopsida; order Pinales; family Pinaceae; genus Pinus; species Pinus tabuliformis. Next base: position 951,869,344 of record CM062814.1, on the reverse strand, counting down.
ACTTTTGTCCACGATTGACTCTTCTGATGTTTCATCGTTGGACGACGATGGGAGATCACACAATAATTCTGCGAAAACTAGAGCTTTCTTTGATTTGGATTTCACAAATTCCAGATAAAACTCTTGAAGGATCGCTATCCATTTTGAATATTTTCCCCCCAGCAACTGTCGCGACAGTATATAAGTCATGGGGTTGCAATCTGACAAGATGGTAGTTTTCCGAAAGAGGACATAATGTCGAAACCTTTGAATTGCTTGAACAGCTGCAAGCGCTAGTTTTTCAACATAAGAATATTTACTTTCTGTATCGTTTAAGTTTTTACTTAAATAATAGATAGGATATTCAATTCCATCGACTTCTTGAACTAAAACCATTGCAATGGTCGTATCCGCCGCAGCCAGATACAGGTTAAAATCTCTTTGATAGTCCGGGGCGTACATTAATGATGCTTTTACTAGACAATCTTTCAGAGCATCAAAGGAAGCTTGTGCCACCTGGTCCCAGACAAAAGGTACATCCTTTTTCAAAAGATGAGTATAACCCTTAGCAAGTTCTGCGTAATTTGGAATGAACCTCCTCAGAAAGTTTGCTTTCCCTTGGAGTTTCTGAATCTGAAGCAAATTTGAAGGTGGAGGCAAATTAATGATTGCCTGAACCTTGCAGGGGTCGAGACGAATCCCATCCTTAGAGACTACAAAGCCAAGTAAACGACCAGAACCGATGCAAAACACACATTTGTGTGGATTGAGTCTTATCTTGTAGTGTCGGCAACGTAGAAATATCGCTCTTAAATGCTGCGGATGATCAGTCCGCTTTCGCGAATGAGTTGGAAGATCGTCGAGATAAGGTTGAACAATGTTCTTGATGTCATGGAAGGCATAATTCATCGCCCTCTGAAACGTCGCCCCTGCGTTCTTTAAACCAAAGGGTAATTTTCGATAAGCGAATGTGCCCCACGGACAAATAAATGCAGTCTTTGACTGGTCCTGTGGGCGGATATTTATTTGATTATACCCGGAAAATCCATCCATAAATGAAAAGATTTCACATCCGGCGCATTCAACAATTATCTGGTCGATGAAGGGTGTAGGGTAGTTGTCCTTCGGACAAGCTTGGTTTACATCCCTATAATCGACACACACTCTAATCGTCCCTTGTTTCTTCATAACAGGGACAATATTCGATACCCAATTGGTTAGAGGAACCGGGTAGATGAATCCAGCATGGAGGAGTTTTTCAACTTCCACCTTAATGGCAGCGGCTTTCTTGGGGTGTACCTGTCGAAGCCGTTGTCTTACTGGTTTGACATCAGGATACATTTTAATTTCATGTTCAACGATACTCGAGTCAATGCCTGGCATTTCATTATATGACCAAGCAAAGACATCTCTAAATTCGCGAAAAAGAACGTTATATATTTCCAGTTCTGAAGGGGAACAACCTTTGCCGACATAAATATTCTCTACAACATCTGTTTTAGTCGAGATATTTATGGCTATAGTCTCTTCAATATTGGATAGGTTTCGCTCGGAATCCACCGTGTTTACAGTATTTGTTAGGAATTCAAAAACTGAAGGGTGATAAAGGTCACTTTGAGTATCTTCTTCGTATTCCGGAAGAAGGGAACGATGGTGGTGATCATTCCAAGGTGCCCCCTCAATCATCATTGATTGTAAGATTCCTTCGTCAGTCCCATGTAATTTCGACCAAGGATCTAATGGGGTTCCATATTCTCTAGACCTATCTACCCAAACGCTTGACGAGTGTTGATTTGGGTTCACCTCCCATGCTTGAAACATTGATTGCTACAATATTTCTAAAGGGCTTGGGGGCAAAACCATTGAATGATCCATGTTGACCTTCGTGGAAGATATCATGTTGCAGGTTGCTACAAATGGTATATTTCCTATAATAGGAGGTGGTAGCGCGAAAGTTCCCATCAATGTGGGGTCTTTCAATAATCCTACTCCGATATCTTGAATTGAATGGTTGCTTTCATGGATCATGGGAATGCTTCCTGTAACTTGTGAACCATTAGGGAGGAAGTTCTGTTGGTCGACGACCGTAATCCCTCCTTCAAACGGGAATGCGATCTTCCTAAAATAAGTCGACACAACAGCCGCCATGGCATAAATCCATGGTCTACCCAGTAGGATGTTATAGTCAAGATTTCCATCAATGACCTCAACATCAATTTCTACCGTTTTTCCTCCCAGTTCAACTTTCAAGTTATTAAGGATACCGTATGGGGTATAAGTCCTTCCGTCGAAAGCTTTTAATGTTGTCGAAGATCGCGACAAGGTTGGAGATCCTAATGTTTTCCAGCAACTCATCGACATAATACATGTCGATGCTCCCTCATCAATAATTGTTCTGTGAACAGTTTTGTTGAGGGCTTTCACTTGAATAAGGAAAGCTAGTTGAGCTGGTAACTGAGGATCATATCCTTTGTGATCAAAGGATACAAGATTTGAATCCTTAGGGTCAACCCCACCAATAGCTGATAACAACGCCTGCCTTTGGGTTGGACAATTTTGTAGTACCTCAAGAGTCGACATAGCGGATGGCGATTGTGCCAAATCTTCCACTATGTTATAATGCTGCGCCGCTCTGGCGCGAGGATTAAATGTCGACTTGTGGACTACACCCTTTGGCGGTTTTATTGTTAATTCAGGGATGATGGGCGTTACAACTTCTGACGAAGTTGTTGTCGAACTACTTGGTTGATCTTTACCTTTTTCGTTCGACAGCTGAGGATTCCCATAATCTTTGTTCCTTGTCGAAATCAAAGCATCATTCTGCTGTTTTGAAACCGACAACATAAGCACTTGCGACGGGGAAGCATTTCCACTATCAACCAGATTTTGACCTGGGTTGGGAAATAGATCAGTTAACACAGCTGATGTTTGGGAACTTTTAAAGAACCTCTTTAACTCAACTTTGAATGGGCAATTCTTTGTGCTATGATCCTTATCATCACATATTAGACATGGATAATTTTGTTTCCCTTTCCCAGGAGGGTTTGAAGAATTTTTTCCAGGGGATGACTCACCCTGTTTCTTCTTCTTCCCTTTGTTTTGCTTCTTCTTGCTTCCTGGTTGATTGGTTTCTTTGCCCTTATCTTCTGATATGGCATTTACTTCCGAAGCAAGAATTTATTCTTTTGCATTTTGATCCGAATTCTTACGGGCTTTCTTTGACGAAGCCTTTATCGATTTCGCATTTGCCGTGCCAATCACACCGTCACTGGCATGAGAGTCACTATTTGATTTAGGAGGGGGAGGAATTGAAAACACTGGTCTAGGGGCATTAGGTATTTTGTCATAGAGTGTGCCGGACTGAGTATAAACTAAGTCCAAATACTGTGCACGAGCAATCACTTGCTCCTCTGTTACGACTCCCCCCTTGGCCACATCTTCCGTAATAGCCGGAAGTAACGACTTTATAAACCATTCAGCTAATAGCTGATCGGGAACGTACGTTTTCACCATCCTACGACGACGACGCCACTCATGTATATGATCAGATATATGGGTGGCAGTTGTCTGCTTGAAGTTGGTCAATATTTCTGTTCCCGTTTCATACCTTATCGGTAATTGAAAATGGGTTAAGAAAGTCGTGGCTAGGGAACTAAAATTGTCGAAAGAGGCTCTTGGCAATTCAATATACCATTTAGCCGCTGGACCTGTCAATGTCCTCTGAAAAAGGCAAAGTCTTATCGAATCGTCATTTAGGGTGTTCGACGAACACCACAGATGAAAAGTCATCACGTGATTCGATGGGTCTTCACCTGGATTTCCATTGAATTTAGGAATGTCAGATGGAAGTTTATGAGGAATCGCTGGCCACCAAGGGGCGTAAGCAATCGGATCGTTGGTTAACCGGTGTAAATCAGGTAACTCTAAAGTTTCCACGAATGGTAACTGTTGATTCAGGTTAGGCGAAGCGTAACCAGGGTACGATGGAATCGCTTGAGCAGTGGGCCTTTGCATACCAGCATAATGTAATTGATGTTGGTATGACTGATACGGTTGGTGGACTTGACCACTATAAAGTGGTTGGTTTTGACCGTTTTGGATATACGGTTGTCCACTGTTCGCAAAGATCTGCTGCTCAGAACCTTGGTACACTTGCTGGAATTGTGGTTGTTGGTATTGCACTAGCCATGGTTGTGAAGCCATGTTCTGTTGTGCTATGCTAACCGTTGGACCGAGGTGTGGGGTAATTGTACCCGTTTGGACCTGTGTCGCCCCACCAGTTGGCGATTGTGGTTGTGACCCGTGTTCAAGAGGTTGTTGCATTACAACCTGAGAAATCTGAGGTTGACATGTAACAGGTATCGCTTGAACTTGTGACACAGTTACAATAGCCGGTGTGGTTGGGATGTTCGTCACAGGTACACACTGTTGCATAGAATATACAACCCTTGGTTGTTGAGGTAGCATAGGTACCCAACTGCTTGATGCAATTCCAATGTAACCTGAATACTGTTGAGAACTGCCATATGGATATCCTCCCGGAGGAGGTAATGAAAGGGCATACTGCCCCCCATACGGTAGCAATCCGGAACTCAGAGGGATTGTTAGTCCTTGAGGACTGGATGGCCCAAATTGACCTCCATGAGGATCAATCTGTCAAGTTTCAACGTAAGAGTTGCCGGATATTATTCCGGATGAACAAACTGGAACAGACCATACTGTCGAAATAGTCCCTTGGTGGACTCCTTCTAGCAGTTGTGAGCTAGTTGGGACAGCTGGTATGCCGGCAAACATTGTCGGAGTGACGGCAGGGGCTTCTGCTGTCGTTGTGTCATTTGACACAGTCCTAGATGATGACGGTTGTTCAGACATCTTAATTCTATCCAATAGATTGCCTAGCGATTCTACAGGGACTTCCACTTGTGGTGGATTAACTTCTGATGAAGGAAATAGAGTGACCCCGACTCCAAAATGAGTTGGAGTACTTGCTTGCGGATCCTCTGCAATTTCCTCTATCGCAATCAAACCCGGTGGAAGAGGAAGACCGTCAGGTCCGTAAAATATTTCTGGTGCCGAAGAAGTGGTTGCTTCGACAGCGACAGTTGTTTGGGGAACAAAACTCTCTGGACCGGTTACAGATGGAACTGGTTCAGTTATACAAGTATTTGCCCCCAGACTAGGATCAGTATTACTGTCCTTCTATGGCTGTTGAACTTCTTCTATAGAGGCAGGGTTTCCAGAAATGTTAGGAGTAACCGGAACCTCAGATGCAGTTGGAACACTTGTTCTAACTTTTATAGGAGATTTGTAACCGGTTAAACGAGTTCGCTTTGTCCGTACTATTTTCGATTCCGGAGACAAAGACGGTTGACTCGTAAGCCTCCGCGAACGACGGGGTTTCAATTGACTTTCTTCCACGATTGTGGATTACTCGATCAACCAAAATATTAAAAGGGAAATTTGTGTTTCCGAACTGAATGAATTTTATTAGACGCTTTTAGACACAACTTGCTTTTTCACTTTTTAAGAGTCGAGAAAAAGCTAAAGATGACTCTAGTCTCCTTCGATGTTTTAACGAGCCCGAAGTGAAAAATGCTCGGATGGACTTTTTTAGTTATAGAGTTTGAAAAAGGCCAAAAGAAACTACTCTGGAGATCTAGGCAGAGGGTGTGCCAAACCTTTCGCAAAACCACAGAATACGTTTTATGGTACGGGTGGTCGATCTTCGTGAATGCTGTGTTCACTGCATTGCGATCAGTAGGGCGGCCGACACGGCTTCCTAAGGATAAAATATATATGCCTACAGGGGTCTCCCAATATATACGCGACGGTACGTGGGAGCACAAGTCCGTATTAGTGCCACCGACTCTCAGGAGGAATCACCCACCTTCTTCGAGATCGACAGTCACTACGTTTAACGACGCCGGAACACGTCTCTAGCTTAGACCTCTATGTGTTTGCGTTATGTTTCAAAGCGTTGTTAGGTTCATTCAATATATTTTAAGTTGATCTTTTTAAAGTTTGCCTTTCAAGGTTCACCACGAGATGTTTGATACAAATTCCTAAATGCAGTCTAAGATGAGAAGCAAGCTTTTTCAATCTTTTCGACTTATGAAAATCTTAACTACTGAGGGAAAATAGAGACAAAATCTTTTCACACAGATCAAAGAGCATACACTAATGCACTTTTTCCCTAAATCAACATGCAACCTTATCAAATGCAAAATGCAAAATGCAGGTATTTCTTTTCTCTTTCTTAATGTTTGTGCGATACAAAAAGAAAGCTGTTGTATAACTTTGAATTCAATTTCAAGTGAAAGCAAACAAGCTTGTCCAAAATCAAAAGACACCTTAAGATTTACTTGTTTCGACACTAGAAATATATAAATTCAAACCATATGACGAAAGCAAAATCTCAATCAGCTATGAACAACAAATAAACTAACTCTTGAGATCAAAACGACACTTATCACAGGTCTAGATCTAAGAGGCCATAGCAAGACTAGTTCACTTTCGTTATGGGAAACTGTAAATGATATAAGAAATACACAAAGAACAAACACAGTTTCTTTATACAACCGAGGCGGAATAGTGGCAAGGAAAGCTGGTTTCAGATAGGTACATTGACTGGTAACAGGCTGCAAAAACAAGGGTGAAAACAGGGCAATAAACAGGAGGGAACCCCAGTAGCACTAGGCAAAACTGGTTCAGCGCAGGTAGTACACTGGCAGTTTGACCTTCAGCGCAGGTAGCCCCTTCGGGAACTGCGTTGAAATGCAGACTGCCTTCACAGTGCCTGCACTGAAGATTCAAACTTTCGTTTTTCTCAGTTTCCGGGTCACAGATTGCTCAAAAATTCACAGTTTTTGGCCAAATCAGAAGCTATCAGTCAAGTACACACTAAGGGATGAAAAGGAGGATGAAAAGCTATCACTAAGAGCTATTTAGAGTCCTTGTGAATCAGCTCTTCAAATCATAAACTTGCCCAGAAACTGAGCTAGAGTAGCTGCCCTCTACTTTGCATTTGAAAGATCCAAATGCAGTTCGATTCGGTACTCCCTGTGTTTATGAAATGAATAGCAAAAACACAAACAACCAACAAGATACGATCCCCAGCGGAGTCGCCAATTTGTTGTTGGGAAAAGTATCCAATACGGAATGACCCTATCCCACTCTAAGGGTGATAATACCTCAGCAACAATCAAAGCAAAGCTATTCGAGATTACTTCTTTATGAGATGTAAGAGAGGGGAGAAATAGATCCACTAACTGTTGTCTTCCGCTAATGATTGATCCAATCTTCTCTCCTTGCTACTTGCTCCCAGCTCCTTGCTCTTTCACTGGCCCAGCTACACCAAGATCCTGCAAAATAACAAGAAAGGGAAACTACAAGCAGCATACATTCATAATTGATTCAAGGATTAGAATAAATAAAATGTACAAGCATCAATACGCCATTGAGACACATGCATATAGAAGAACCTCAAATGCTTTATTAATGGAAGAAGTAAAGTTCAGGAAGTGATACAACCATAAAAGGCCCAATCCAGCATCACCTCCCAGCAGAAAAAAATCTCCTCTTCACCTCCTTCAAGCAAATCACCCAATAGTTCTATACTCAAACCAACAGCACTTCCTTACATTCACAAGATTCCAGCATGCCTAGACCTCATGAGAGAGCTCTATATATAGGAGTTTTGGAGAAAGGATGAGTCAGCTTGAGCTTGGCATGGAGCTGACTAGTGTCCTCTCCCACTTCAGTTATTCTTCAGTTCTTGAGTCCACTTGGAGGTTCTTGCTTCCACTTGGAGATCTAGACCCTCTTACTCATCACTAGGCGAATTCCCTGATCCAAGTGTCATTTTGGAAGCTTCCTGGGCATTGACACCTTGAGGAATGACTGTGCCACTTGGCCAAACTCGCCCAGCGCAGGTAGCCTTCTTTACAGTTGACATTCAGCGCAGGTACAGAGTGGAGCAGTTGACATTCAGCGCAGATGCTCAGTGGAGCAGTTGACATGATCCAGAATTAGCTTGTTTTTGAGTGTTTTCAGGTGGAGAACTGATATTTAGTGCTGTGGTTTGCTGACCTTGTTCCTCTAGGGGTAGGAACAACATGTTTAGGGACTTTGGATCCCTTAGATTATTGACATTTCATGCTTCATGCTGTAAGGCACAAAAATGTCTATAACAAGGAGTGGTATGGGGCTTGCCATATCAAATCATTGCATTTAGTGGAACTTGCCATGGTTTAATAACTATGCATAATAATGACATTGAATTGTTATTTGGTAGAGATTTTTGATCATACCTTTGGAAGTTTATCATTTCTTGATTAAGGCTTCTGACCCATTGTTGTTCTTTGATCTTGAAGATGCCCCATGTCTTTGCTGCACTTGGTGATGATGACACTAACCTTTGACTGTGATTTTTTTGAAAACAGAGTGATGCCGACTGTAAAGACAGAGTGATGCCGACTGTAAAGACAGAGTGATGATGGCTGCGGAAATCGTTTCTGGCTGCGGAAACTGGTTCTGGCTGTGGAAACGGTTTCCAGCTGCGGAAACTAAGACAACACCCCTTTAACTGCACAAAGATAGTTAGAGAAGAACTAACTAAATAAAATAGTCCTGAGAGGGACTTTTATTGATGGAATGAAATGAAATGAGTGGAATGATATGGAAATGAAGTGGAGTGAAGATGGAGATGAAAATGAGATGGATGAACTGAAATGGCAAATGAGGTGGAGTGAAGATGGAAAGAGAGAGAGATATTTTTTTATTTTTATTTTTTGGAAAATATAGAGTGTCAGGTGCCCCTGATTTTCACTCTACATTTTCTGTATAAGACTGCCAATCTATGATTGGTTTTCAGGCTTATACAAAAGATTTTTTTTTCTTTTTTTTTTTTTCTTTCTTTATTTTTTTTTCAACTGAAAGAAACAAAGACTAGGCTGATGGAGGAGAAGGATTCCTCTCCACCAGCCTCATTGCAGAATTTTCTTGAAACATTTTGACAAATTCCTCTTTTGAGAGTAGCTTATGATAAATTTTCAATCGGTGGCCATTCACAATGAGAGGAATTTGAAACTCATCAATGGTCTTGACTCGAACTGCTCCATTGCTAAAGACTTTGTCAATCTCATATGGTCCAAGCCAATGAGTCTGAAATTTTCCTTTGAAATCTTTAAACTTGGAATCAAACAGTAATGCCCAATCTCCCTTTTGAAACTTTTTCTCTTTGATATATCTGTCATGCCACTTAGTTCTTTGGTGCTGAACTAGATCAGTCCTTAAAATTGCATCTTGTCTTATTTCATCTAGCTCATTCAGGTGCTCCATTTTGTGCTTTTGGGCTTCTGATAGATTCATCCCCAACTGAACTGCCATCTTGAAAGTCTTGACTTGAAACTCAATGGGAAGCAGGACTTCTTTCCCATAAACAAGTTCATAGGGAGAATGTCCTGTTGTATTCCTCCATGTAGTTCTATAGGCCCATAAGACTTCAGGAAGCCTTTCTGCCCAATCTCTTCTATGTAGATGAACAGTTTTGGTGATGATGTTCTCAAGGACTTTGTTTGTAGACTCCACTTGGCCATTTGCTTGCGGATGGTACGGAGTAGATTTTCTATGCTTGATTTTGTATTCTTCCATCAATTTCTCCATCAAATTAGATGTGAATTGACTTCCCTGATCTGTCACAATTTCTCTTGGGACACCAAAACGAGTAAAAATATCCTCAAAAAGAAATTGAACAACTGAATTTTCAGTGGCAGAAGGCAATGCCTTGGCTTCTACCCATTTAGTGACATAATCAGTGCAAACCAATATATATTTCTTTTGTCTAGATGGTGGATTAATGGGTCCAATGAAATCTAAAGCCCATTTTTCAAAGGGTTCGATGAGTACCTGTGGCTGTAATGGCATTTCATTTGAAAGAGTTGGTCTCCCAACTCTTTGGCGGCTGTCACACCTCCTAACATATTGTTTTGCATCTTTGAAGAGAGAAGGCCAATAATATCCTAAAGAAAGGATTTTATAAGCTGTCCTCTTGTCAGCGAAGTGCCCACCGCATGGCTCATCATGACATGCCTTGAGGATGTCAGGCATTTCATCTTCCCGAACACATCTTCTGATCACACAGTCTAGCCCTGTTTTGAACAATTCATTAGAAATCCATGAATAACTCGAACTCTCCTGAATAATTCTTCTCCTTTCATTAGGAAATAAATGTGGAGGTAGTTTCCCTGTAACCAAATAATTAGCAATATCTACATACCAAGGAGTTTTAGTAGTTACTGCAAACAAATATTCATCTGGAAACTTATCCTCTACAAGAGAATCTTCGTTAGTATTTTGGATTCTAGACAAGAAATCAGCTACTGTATTTTGTTTCCCTGGTCTATCTAACACAGTAATATTGAATTCTTGTAAAAGTAAGAGCCATCTGGTAACTCTGCCATTAGTAACAGGTTTTTTCATTAGATATCTAATTGCAGAATGATCAGTATGGACAAAAGTTTCATAGCCAGTTATATAGTGTCTAAATTTATTGATTGCATGAACAACAGCTAAGAACTCTTTCTCAGTCACAGTATAATTTAACTCAGTGGGAGTCAGATTTTTACTGGTGTAGTAAATGGCATAAGGAACTAAATCCTTTTGTCCCAATACAGCTCCTAGAGCTGTATCTGAAGCATCTGTAGAAATATGGAAAGGAAGTTTCCAATTTGGTCCTCTCAAAATGGGTGCTTCAGATATTCTTGTTTTCAAAGTTTCAAATGCAGATTGACAGTCAGGATCCCAAATGAATTCGCAGTCTTTTGTAAGTAATTTGAAGAGCGGAGATGCTATCTTGGTGAAGTTTTCAATAAATCTTCTATAATATCCAGTAAATCCAAGAAAACTTCTAACATCTTTTTGACAATTTGGAATAGGCAACTTGGAGATGACTTCAACTTTTGATCTATCAACTTTAATCCCATCTCCTGAAATATGATGTCCTAAAACAATCCCTTCAGTAAACATCATAAAGCATTTCTCATGACTTAATGAAAGGTTTGTTTCTTTACATCTTATAAGGACTTTTTCCAAATTTTCTAATGCCTCTTCAAATGAATTACCATAAACTGTAAAATCATCCATATAGACCTCTACACAATCATGGATTAGATCGGAAAAAATTCCTAGTACTGCCCTTCGAAATGTGGTAGGTGCATTACATAACCCAAAAGGAAGTACTCGGTAGGCAAAAGTTCCCCATGGACAGGTAAATGTGGTCTTGTCCTGATCTTCAGGTGCTACCTGAATTTGATTATAGCCACTAAAACCATCCAAAAATGAAAAATACTTTTTGCCTGCTAAAGTATCTAATACCTGATCAATAAAGGGTAGAGGAAAGTGATCCTTCAAAGTTGCTTTGTTCAATTCCCTGTAATCAATGCAAACCCTCCATTTACCATTCTTTTTAGGTACTATAACCAAGGGAGAAACCCATCGGCTATCTGAAATTGGATAAATGAAGTTTACCTTGAGTAGTTTTTGGAGCTCTTCTTTCACTATCTCCCTAAGGTTTGGATTCATCCTTCTCTGAGGTTGTCTAATTGGTCTATTGTTTTCTTCGATGTAGATGTGATGAATGCAAGTCTTAGGGTCGATACCTTTCATATCGGTATACTCCCATGCAAATGCAGTAGAATGCTTTTGCAAGAGTTTGGTTAACTTTTCTTGTTGTGATCTTTCCAAGTTTCTGTTGATATTCAATGTTTTCCCTGGAAGGATCTCAATGGTGGAACTACCAAACTCTTCCATAGAGAAAAGAGACATCTGTCTAGAGGATAGATACTCAATGTTGGCATCCAACTGAAATTGTGTGTAGTCATATTCTGAAAGTGTTCCAAAGTTTTCTAGTGTGTTTAGAATTTGACTATCTTCACTAATCTCAGAAATGGTAAGGACAGGTTGTATAGTATCTTCATCATCGATCCACTCATCTTCTTCTTTTTCTGTTATTTCCTTTGCTGGAGGATACAGATTGAACTTCTTTGTTGAATTACCATCTGAAATATACATATCCCCAGACCTACAACTGATAAAAGCATCAGCTGTCGCTAGTGAAGGTCTTCCTAAAATAAGAGGATGTCCTCCTAGATTACTCTTGGGAGTTAAAATCATGAAATCAACTGGATATTTCCAAGAGTCTAATGAGACTGGAATGTCTTCTAATACACCATCTGGTTTGATAATTGATCGATCTGCAAGTTGCAGTAAAGTAGGTGTAAAGAGAAGATTAGGAAGTTTTAGCTGTTCCATAGTCTGTCTACTCATAATGTTGATAGCAGCCCCTAAATCAATCAGAGTATTTGGAATTTCAATTCCATTGATATGTGTTTTGACAATTGGACTACCGGGATCTACATACTTCTGCATGGTAATTTTACCCATCATGATATCTGCAATTTTTCCTACCAGGTGGATTCTTCTTGTGTCTCTTGGTTTCTTTCCTGGTCTTTTAAGGCTCAACTCCTTTATTGTTTTTGCTAGAATAGGAATCTCTTTAATGGCTTGTAACAAGGGAATCTTGATACAGACATTCTTCAATTCATCTAGAAAATCATAGTCAGGTAACAAAATTTATTTTTCCACCCCTTTGTCAATTTGTAATCTTTCAGGAAAAGGAGGTGTGGATGAAGATGCAGGTTGCTCAACTATAGGAGTTGTGGGGGTTAACTCTTTTTCTTTTTCTTTTTGAGTGTTTGGGTTTTGAAGAGATGCTTCAGAACCTTTATTGGCTTCAAGAGACTCTTCCTCAAAAATGTCTTGTTTTTGGGCATCTATAGAAGGCTTATCTAAAATTCTACCAGATCTGAGTTGTACATCATTGAGAGGAACAATCATATAGGTAGGAAATTGTTGTCCTTCTACCATATAAGCATTTTGAGGGTTTTTATTATTGGGGTTTGGCAATGGCTGGGAAGGAAGTTGATTTGACTTCTGTTGGAATGGAAGCAAGAGTTGAGAATTTGGATTTTGTTGAGAAGGTTGTTGTTGTTGAAATGGTAATGATAATTGTGGATTTTGATTTGGAAGTTGTGGAGCTTGTTGGTTTTGAAAAGATGGGGGATATTGATAAAATTGAGCAAATCTCCCATAAGGATTTTGCATACCTTGTACCCATGATTGAAAAGGATTTTGAGGTTGGGACCAAGGTTGTTGCCAAGGATTCCAATTTGGTGGGGGTTGAAAATTCATAGAGTTGCTAAAACCTTGATTTTGTTGCCCATGCCAAGGTCTCCTTGCAACAAAACAGAGAGATTCGATTGCATTTGGATCTTCTTGAAAGACAGCTTTGAGCCCAGGAATTACAAATTACAAATTACAAATTACACATGTTTCTACAATTTACAAATTACAAATTACACATGTTTCTACAACTTTTGCATCCAAGGGACATTCCCTTAGAGCATGTTTCTTCCTACACTTTGGGCAAAAGATGGCCAAAGCCTCAGCTTCTGCTTTCTGCTTATTGTGAATCTTAAGGGTGTCTAGTTGCTCACTAAGACTCCCTAAGATGTCAGTTTTGAATTCATCAAGCATGTTACCAATCTCAGCCCTACTTACTGATCCAGTTGCAGATTTGTTTGCTCTGATGAGAGAAGGATCTCTAGGCCCTTTTTGAGTTTTAGATTCCCCCCTTGAGAGATGGACACATAACTCTGCTATATCATGAAGTGGAAGTTGAGATATGTCTCCTTTTCCCATCATGTTCAAAATATCTATCCATTCATCTCTAATGGCTTTTAATAGAAGGGCTTTCAAGGTCTCCTCATCTAAGTTACTCATTTTTGCTCTTTTCAGGTTGTATTGAAATCTTTCAAGTAAATCCTCCAAGTTTTCATCTTCTCTTTGCATCATTTTGAATACCTCATCCTTGTGATTGGTGGGCATACGATAGTCCAGGTACCCATCCAAAAATGTTTGTTTCATGTCATTCCAAGACCTAATGGATTGAGGGAGTAAACCCATGAACCATTTCAAAGCTGCTCCTTTCAATGTTGAAGGAAACAGTTTGAGTTTTTGAGAGTCTTCCAAATAATCATAAGTTCGACACACGACCTCAAACTCAAATAGAAATGTTTCAGGGTCCTCATTTCTTATCCCATGAAAGTTTGGGAGGACAGATGGTGAGATGTTTTTCATGGTTGCTCGAGAGTCCTCATCGACTATAGGAAATCCGAATGAGTTATCTCCATCCCTATTTCCCCCAATGTTACCTCTACCTCCTCCATTGTTTCCTCCTCCTCCTCTACCTCTACCTCTACCAAATCCAGTTGCTCCTTCCTCTGTCATGGTAGTTTCCCTGGAGACTTCAGAGTCTTCTGGTTCTTCTACTAAGGGTGAACGAGAAGGAATTTCTCCCTCTTCTTCCTCAGGTGATTCTACTTCTTCAATTACAATTTGTCCTCCTGTGGAAGGAAGGAAAGGGTCTCTTCCTAATTCATACTCGATAGATGGTGTGGGTGAGTCAACTACTGCTTCTTGAATTCCAGGGACCCTAGGACTAGGAGTGTGGGTTGGAGATGATGAATATGTCTCTTGTCTATCCCTTGAAGTGGATGGACTTGTAAAAATCGAACTCTTAGCCCTAGCTAAAAACCTTCCCCTAGAATCTCCTGCTCTATGCATGTCATTTTTATGTTTTCTTCAAGTCGGGGTAATAATTCCTTTTCTGATCTTCCAGGTCACTCTAGGTGCAAGAAGAGAGCATACTTAAGAAACTATTAAACCAATAACTTTCTCTTTTCTGATCCTCCAGATTACACTAAGTGCAAGAGGAGAGCATACTTTGAGAGGTTATCAATTTTCCTTCCTTGAAATTTTCTTGTTTTTTTTTTAGAAATTGGCTACCTAATTTCACTTCCCCGGCAACGGCGCCAAAATGTTTGGTCAATTTAGTGAGGTCTAAATTGCTACTTTAAAATGTCAACCCGGGGTTCGTAAACTGACGAAGTGAAGTGTACTATATGTACTAGATAACCATTTCCTTAGTCTTTTGTCGTTTTTAGTTTTTTTAAGTTTGTTTTTGGATTTATCTTTCCCTAATGTGAGATGATGAAAAGGTGATAAAGCAAGTGAAATATGGATGATTATGGTGATCTCTAAGTGGTTTTTCAAAACTTAAAAGAAAGAAAAAAAAATAACTGCAATGGAATCAATTCTTAAAAAGAAATAAAGACATCAAACAATGAACTAATGACATCGGCCCAATATCTTTGTTGCTGAATGAAAATGAAAGTGAAATCTACACTAAATTCAATTAAAAGTAAGAACAACTAATCCACACTATTTCAACTCTTCAACTCAATCTTCCTTGTGAAAAGATATCATGAAATGTTAAGCAATGTGAAATCTAAAAGAAGTTTAACTGCATAAAAGAAACTAATCACACTACTTTAACTCTCTTGACCTTTTGCCTTTCAGCTTAATTTACCCTGTGAGAAACAATCATGAACAAGTCAAGCAATGTGAGATCTAAAGCAAACTAAATCAAGCTATAATGAGTGATATTTTGGTTCCTAATAAAGTTATTTGATTATAGAAAGAAACCGTTAACAGATGAATAGCATGATATCTAAGAGCAGAAAATAAATGTACAACTTAAGGAAATGACAGTACTGGAAATCAAACTTCAGAAAACAAGAGTCAGCGACAAGATGATCTCGTATGCCAATAGTTATAAAAAGAAAAGGTGAAAAATTGCCCCGGGCTGCCTAAGAAAACCTGCAGAAAACATTGATCAGTTGCAACCATAAAAGAGGAGCAATGAAAATGTAAATCAACAGAAATCAAAAAGCTTTGTTATGTACAGCTAATATACATGATGAAATAAAACAAAACATTTAAATGACAACTGTACAGCTAATATACATGAACAGGAAAAAAAAGTAATGCAAGAGTTAAAGGACAACTGTACAAGGCTTTAGTGAGCAGCGGCCCTCTGCCACTTCAGTCGATTCAACGAACAACTACAAGCTTAAGTTTAAACCAGTCTTCTCATATATTAAACAGCAACGTAAAAGTGCAGTGGGGAAATACAACAACTTCGAATTACATTACAAGAGATTAACTTTTACAGCGTTCATGGACGCGTTATTTATAAGGAAAGAAAGCTAAACAAATTAACTAAATCTACACTATTAACCACGCTGCCAGAGACACGTAAATCCTCTTCAGCCCGAATCTAGGTAACTGTCATCATGTTTATTAAATCTGAGAGGTATGGCTGTTGGATTCATGCTACCAAGATGTCTTCGTGGCTAAGGACTGTGCCACGTAGCTTCACGTGCTCAAAAACAGAGCTACACAGAGCCGTGCCACCACTGAACACTTCCGTTGACTATCCTTTGCCCCTTGTTTGACCGCAGGCTTTTATGGGCGTGCTGGATGATCTGGAGGGACACGTTCCATGTCCTTGACTCCTGTAACTTGCCCATGTGGCTCATTTCTTCAGAGGACACCTGTAGCATGGTGTTTGAAAAAACGGCTGCGGAATCCTGTGCTGGCTACAGAAACCTGGGTCCGCTGCGGAAACCTGTGTCGGCTGTGGAAACTGAGAATCTTCCGCAGCTGTCTGAACAAAATTCTAAACCAAACAACAGTCATCAGCGTAGTTAGAAAACCATGTCAAAAGCTCTTTTTTAAACTAAAATACAATGATTTAATCAACTTGGTGGATGAAATGAGTGGAAAAAGAAGGCTGAGAGGGTGTATAGGAAGGTGCAGGTTCGAGGCTCAACAGTAATTCTGCCATCAAATATTTATACTATCCTTCTGCATAAGTTATGAAATTGTCATCAATTTTCATTCCAATACTTTCCTCTACATTACACAGTGTTTCTTGTTCTGACACAAGACTATCATTCAATAGTTCAATAGCTAGGATTTCTTGGAGCATATCATTATGAAGTACCCTTTCCTCTTCTATACTTATACTATTGCAACAAAATGATGTTGTTTCATCTTCTCCTACATCAGAAACAAAATTTTGGTTTTCTAAGACTTCTTCATAGTTTACAGATTCATAAAAATAATCCACTTTAAAATCACAGAATTCCTGAACTTCTGTGTCTGTCAACATCATCATATATTCCTTCATAATTTCCATAGTACTTTCATTTTGATTCTCTACTGAAGATACTTCATTCTGGTTATCATCACAAACTTTCATTTTCTTATCTTCAGCATCTTTAATCATGACAATTTCCCTATCAATACCATCATTCTCAAAATTATTAAATACATGCTCAAAATATCTTTCTGTTTCAGCCATCTCTTCCAGTAATCTCACTTCTTCATCAACATGCATAAGCACATTGTCCAATTGATGTTCATCACCTGTCAAACCTGAAAACATACACAACATGTCAGTTTTAAAATTACAAGGCTCTTCATTTGAAGCCTCAATGATCAGATCCTCTTGCTTTTCTGAACTATTCTGATAGTTCACTAAGTTATTGAGAAATTCTTCCTCAACATCTCTGATTTCTTCCTCATCAAAGAAAACTTCTGGGATTGGAACTTCTTGACTATGCTTAGCAACTTCATCATAGGTTTGTAGAATACCTTTCTGTTCTACACAATTTCTTCCAACACTCAATTTATCTAAATAAGATAACAATGTCTCCTCCTTTTCTATGATAAGACTTTGATCTTTCAAAGATTTCCTTGACTTAACTTCTTCAGCTAAGTTCTCTATGTCAGCTTTCCTTCTCTTCACTTCACAAATCTGTAATGCATCTGTTTCCTTTCCTTTTTCCATTTCCCATTGGTCTTCTATCCATGCTAAAATTCCTTCAAACATGATCCAATATGCTTTTAATAAGAGAAAACACAACCATTCAACCATACCTTTTAATTTCTTCCACCAATTGAAGTCTTGAAAGTCTTTATGCATCTCCTTTTGTGGTTTTCTTGCCTCTGCCTCTTTCACCTTTTCATACACAGGTTCAGATTCTTTAGGCTGCATACCTACAATTTTACATTCACAAAAATAACTAATCCCAAAAATATGAGACTCTCTTGTCTGTGAAGATGTTATCAGCACATTCCTCTCATTCCGATCTGCATAGATCAGTTCTTCATTACTGTCTCCTTCCCCAAGGAGAGATCCTTTCTCTAGTTCACAGATGTATTATACTCCTTCATCCTCAACTGTTCGGAGTATTAATTTCTCAGCAAACAATTCTCTGACAGGCCATTTAACTCTTTTTCCCACATAAAATCCTTGTTTCCATTTTTCTTTAATTCCTTTCAATACCAGCTTCTTCAAACAACTGAGTTCTATCTTCATCTTAGCCAACTCTATGTTCCTTTCTTCTTTACTCATTCCTTTGAGTCCAACTGCTTCAACACTCTTTTTCCTCTGCTTCTGACTTTCCTCTGTACCCCTGCCATGACTAACAATAGTCAGTTCCATTTCTTCCTTTGGTGAACTTTCCTTGTTCACTAGTGAGTTGCAACTAGCCTTTTTCATCTGTAACAAGTCTCCTTCATGCCTCACCAAACTTTCCTGAGTTTAGCCTTTTGGCACCTATTGGTTCTTTCCTCGAACCTTTCACTGACTAACAATTCTACCCAGCACTCCTCTTGCTGGAATTGTTATCTTTAAGACAACTCTACCCACAATCACAATTGTGGAGCTGCCTCAACAACTTCTACCCAACCATAGTTGGAAGTTGTTCTCATCTCCTCTTGAACACTCCTTACTCTAGGCTCTGCATCTTCAATTGCTCACTTCCTTCTTTCATTCAGTAATTTCATTTACTGTTACTGTCACCTTTACTCATTTGAGAGTTCTTCTTGCTCTATCTTCTTTAACATAGCTCATATGCTATGATGCTGGTACAACTCATTCTACTTTTCAGCAATTCCACTGCTTCTATTGAGCTGCACAATCTTATCTCAAGAGACATCCAAGTAACTTTTTAAACCTGCAACTTTTCCTTCAAATATGTCTTAAAACTAATTCCCATTCCATTAGTTAAATCTTTGCCAAAAGATTTATCTGATCACTATTTCATCTAGACTTTCCATTCAAAAGAATCCATATAGCCAACAACTATTTCCCATTTTACTTTTCATAATGGACTCTTCAGCTTTCAAGATCAATTAATATTAGATCTGAATTTCAATTATTTTTACCAATTCATGACAGACACTATCAATTCCTTCTGATAACCTGTTTATAAGCAAATCCTGTTTTGCTTCTACAAATTCCAAAATTCATTCCTTGTAATGACTCTCTTTTCAGATCTATTGAATCCAACCTTCAATCTAACTGTTCCTTTATCTATTGATATCATTGTCTTTAACAATTCTTTAAGCAATCCACAATCATCCTCAGTTTTCACAAAATTCTTCAAATCATTTAAATGACTTCAATGCCATAGCAAACCACTCTTCTATTTAGCTTTAACTTCTAATGATCTGAATTTGAAACTACTTGAAATTTGTTTGCAAGGTATTCAATTCAGAATTAAACATGTTTAAAAGATTTCCATGTCTTGCAGAAAGAAAACACATGAAATTTGCAGTTGTTCATGACCCATTTAAGCATAGCAGAGTTATTTCCTTTTACTTTTTAACACATCAAAATGAATTTGATCTGCAAAATAAATCAACCACAAATGCAAAAGAAGTTGATAAAGCAGTTCACCCCCTCCAGGGCTACGTCTACTGGGTCCAAAGCTCCCAAACCAGCTTGTCCTTGTTTTTATTAAATGCCCAAATTGAAAATACAGCTGAAGAGAAGCATCTACAGGAGAAATATATGGTAAAAATGGATTCAGAACACTTGAATCCTTCAGGATTGACTATTGGATCACCTCCAATAGATACCTGCAACCCTATCCAATCTTCACAAAACTGGGCCCTAGTGGCTCCTAGAACTTTCACGGCTCTAAAACCTCTACAAATGACTTCATATGGCTATAATACCTACACCAATGGCTTTAGAAGGTCGAAAATACCCAAAATCAGAAAAAAATTCGTCCAAAACCGACTTTCCTAGCCAAAGTTATGGCCATTTAAAGTTTCTCCAGTTTGCCCCTAGAAAAACTCCAGCTAACTTTAGTTAACTCCAACTAGCTCCGCCAATTATGGCGGGTCCGCCAAATTTGGCGCTCCTGCCAAAATTCCGCCAACTTAACTGCATTTACATTTAATGTTTGGTGGTTGCCTCGGATTTCGTGCCGGACGGAATATTCCTTTTTTAATTTTTTTTTGAAAAAATAAAATTTCTAATGTTATGGACAAATTCTTATTTTTGCCATAACTTCCTCATACGGTGACCGTTTTTCGAACCGTTTGCAGCACCGGAATCGGGAAGACGAGCACTTTCCATTCATTCAACTTTGAACCAGTTCTAAGTACTTTAAGTTTTGAGCATTTTACGACACTTAGGACATGAGCACCTGATCATCTAAACCTTTCATTTCAATTTACCTTTTAAATCAAGCCAATCATTCAATCAACTTACATGGAAATTTCATTTTCTTGAAAAGAAAACATCTTCTCCTTTGAAATTTCAATCCCTTGTTGTTCTTAAGACATTCAAAACACATCTTTGCAAAATCATCAAAATAAACATTCTTACCAGACCTACATCAGAAAATTCATTATCTCCCCATTCTAATCTCAATGTCCTTTGCATTCTGATCTCCATCTGTATCAAATTCTCTTCAGTGCAATTATACATATGCTGGAATTAAAATTCAATCTCTCAACCAATCTTTACAGAGCATTGATCTAGCTCTGATACTAAAATGATGCAGCCAAATTGCGTCCTTTCAAATGTTCACGCGTAGCTTATGAGTCAGGCCCACATTTGCATTAGAAGCGCTATTATAAATGTAATTCACATAACACCATAACCAATCATAAACTTGGAATACAAAGGAATACACAGAAAATCTGCTCAACACACATAAGCCAGACTTCAAATACATTAAAACCGCATATACAAATCTCTCGGGTTTTCTAATACCAAACCTTTCCGCATTATTCTCCACCGTCGATCTGGTTTCTGATCCAATGGTCCAAATTTCACCCGGTCATCAGAACTGATCAAAAGATCTCCATCGTTCAATCAACTCTGCTTGATCTAACGGTTGACATCAATATCGGGTGGATAACTTGCGAGAGGAATACTCACCTGAAAAAGCAGTTTTCTCTCTCCAGTCTCCTGCCATGCATCGGTTGATGAATGATATCGGGTGACCAAACCTAAATACCACTTACCACTTTTCGACCGCTCGATATTCCACTTACTTCTTATGGAAACAGCCTTCCACCGATTAACGCCTACACTCCTATGTCATGCGATGACCGTAGATCTCCTTTGATCAACAATCACAAAACTCTTGCAACCGTTGACTTGTGAGGTATTAAACGATAAAAGTGTGATCTACGCTTAAATCTGAGTTGTCCATCCTCCATTTTCAACAATGTGATTTAATCTGCACCGTCCGTCTCTTAACTCAGTCCTATGCCTCTTGGACTCTATCTCGCTCGTATTTGGTGAATTTACGCTTTAACACAGTTTCTCTGCCATTCTTTGTTTCGCAACCACAACTCCATATATAAACTCTCTATGATATCTTTGATCGATGACTGGCTTTAAAAGTGGTTCAAACACTGTTATTAACACTAAGGACCCAAATTATGCTTGAATGCTGCAATTTATAACTTCGGGCATAAAAACATAGAAGAATGCTCAAATTGTTCCTCAAGAAAATATACAGAGACAAGCGAAGGGTTTCAAGAGAAATAACAAATTCATGCACACAGAATTATTTATTCAATACAATACAGTTACAGGGTCTCGCCCTATGGCTCGATTACAGCAATAAAAAAACCCCTTGTTTCTTTCTTGAAATCCTCGCTCTCTCTTACTCGACTCCAACCTAGCTAACCTCTTCCTTCTAACCTTTAGCTGATCTCTTTAGCTAACCTAGCTAACTCCTGAATTATACAAAAAGACTATATTTATACAAAAGTGGATTCATGAACCAATTTTGGTTTAGATCCAGAAATCTCTCCCTCTCTCCTAAAGAATCTCTTCAACTCCACTTTTTTCTAAAACAAATGCTAAATTAAGCTTTTAAATCCCTCATATCCTATTCAAACCAAATAAGTCTAACTGCTTAACCTGATCTCCACATAGGAAGGATCAATCAACCACTTATACCCTTTTTTCATATTTGACAACAAATAAAACACTCTCATAAATTTAAATAAGAAAATTAACTAATCTCTTGTCTTCCAACCCCTTGTTAGCCACAACATGTGATCATACCATCACATTGCTGACTAGGTCTAAACGCACCCGCATTAAAAAATCACATTATTTAACCCCTTACCAATATGAACCTAATACACCTTCCCAATTTAAAAAACCCTTATTTTCACTAAACATTGTAGGTATCCACTTTTTCATTAACATTTTTTATACCCCTTTATATTTTTCCATTAACTTTGAGCTTCATTTTGTATACTTGCCAATATAAAAACCCTTTACCCCCTATATATCCCCCAATATATTCTGCCATTTTTTCTCAATATATATCCCCCAATATATTATGCCATTTTTTCTCAATATATATCCCCCAATATGAACCCACGTGATATGGTATTTCTCCCTTAGTGAAGCCCTTGTGGTCTGTAATTGAATGTAATGTGAGACGTGTGGGTGATAAAATCATTCTAGATTTTGGGGCATGCAAAAATCTTACAACAGGTCGCATACTTGGGTTGGGATTTGTGGTAGAAAGTGTGGCGTGTGAAGAGAGAGACCTCGCATGGGAACTGTGTATGTAGAGGTTGTAGATCGATGACATGATTTTTGTAGAGGTCACAAAGCCGCACATTAATGGGGGTCGCACTTTCTAGATGCATAACTGAGGGAAAGGAATGTGACTATGCAACTAGTGAGGGAGTTTGTGACTTGTGGGGGTCATTGAGAGGAACTTCAACTGGTGAAAGTCACATGGTGGCAATTGAGGGTGCAGGTCATACTTTTGGTACCTCGCCTAAGGCTGACAATTGAGACTATGCGACCTACCGTGTTACTCAAATAATATGAGGGAAAGATAAGTCGTGAGGCTGCATTGCAGTGGAGGTCGCATTCTTTGTTGAATTTTCAGGCACATCAATGCAACCCTACGACCTGAAGATAGGTCACACAACTATGATTAGGCTAGATTGTTGATGCAGGAGCATTTCATGTTTTGAAATTATGTATTTATTTTATTAGAAGGATCTAGAAAATTCTAGATTTTATGGATATTTCTAGGATTTGTTAGAGATTAGGTAGTTAGGATAGATTCCTAGAATTGAGAGGATTACTTTCAACTTCCTCTAATTTCCCAGGAAGGAGATTTTTCTTTGATAAATTCAAAATATTTCTTCCTCCAAAATAAATAGCCATGCAATTCATTTGTAAACCCAAGTTTGGTGAGAAAATCAATTGAATAAATTATATGTTTGTGTGTGTGTTTTTTTTATCATTTATTCTCAGCGTCAAATTTTGGTATCAAAGTTGAAGGTTGGATATGTGTTTGTGAGAGAGCTTATGGCGTGCCTACGCTTGTTGTGAAGACTGTATGGAAATTGTGGATCGTTGTAGGTCTAAGGGGCCTTCCAGAAGAGGTTTCATCCTTGGTTCTCTAAGATTAGCATTGGAGTTGACCCAGAAAGTAAGCTCCCACCGGAGAGGAAATTATGCCTACAAGATTGTTTTGGCTTCCCCAAATGCTTTCAATTCTGCTCCATCTTTATCACTTCTTGTCTTCGAATAGAAAAGTCACTCTTAAGACCACAGAAAGAGAGAGCCACAGATGCCCACTATTGTTGGTTCGATCACTGCTTTTGCTGAAATCCTGCTGTGTGGAGGTGGGTACTGAAGCTAAATAGTGGAGTTATCAGATTCATTGGTTGAACGTTGATTTAATTTTCGACATATTCAGTGCGAACAGAACTGGAGCTAGCATGAATTTCAAGGTGTTGTAAGCAATATTAATTGCATGTTGAATTGCTTAAGGAGTTGCCTGTATTGTTGAATAACGAAGGTCGTGAGTTGGTGACGAAGATCATCAGCTAAGGCGTGTCCTCAATGTTGAATCTGTGCAGTGTGAATCCTGTGAGGCTTGGAAATCAAACTGTGACTTAGAAAGGTGTGGTGATTTGCGAGTTGAGGTCTTGTTTTTTTTCGGAATGCTTATGAGTTAAGCTATGGGCAATGCTAGGGGAGAGGTATGAATTCTAACTTGTGAAAGGTAAAAGAAATAAATTGATTTCAACACTCGACATCATTAGCATTGAAGCCACAAAAGTATTGTAGTGACACAAAGCGTGTACGAGGAACATTATTGTTTTGAAGTTTGTGTGTGAAATACCCAAAATGGAAGCTGTCGTGGAAAGAAAAAACATTCCACACAAAATCATTAAAATATTGCACAGTGTTTTGTAAAAGTAAAGGAAGGTACATATATGTTTATTATATATGGAAAGTGTTCCATATTAACAAAAAAATAAAACGTGGACCATAAAATCACTTGCAATATTTAAATGGTATTTTGAAGTAATAAAAGGGTTAATCCCAAAATAAGGTGTTTTGGTAACTTAATTAAGGAAGGCTTTGTTTCGGTCATTTCTTAAAGGAGGACTTAAGTAAATAATTTGTAAGGATTATTGTACTTTATTTTAATTAAGAAAAAATAATAAAGATGACACATAGAGCTAGAGGAGCTAAAGGAGCTAGGGGAGCTGGAATTGGTCGAGAAAGACCAACTTTCAACCAAGTCTTACTCAATGAAGTAAGACATATTCGAACGAGATTAGATGCATTGGAGACAAAACATAGAAGATACGTCGACATTAGTGATCTCAGTGAAGCAAAAGAAAGCTCAGAATAAGAAGTTGAAGAAGAAATTCTAGAAGAGAAAATGGTGAAGATGATGGAGGGAATAAGCAACAAGCCAAGATTGGACGTGCCTATGTATGAGGGAAACTTAAATCCTGAAGAACTAATCGACTGGATCAACACTGCGAATAAATATTTCGACTATGAAAATGTAGCTGAAGAGAAGAAAGTTAAGTTCGCAGTGATCAGATTAAAAGGAAATGTTTCATTATAGTGGGATAGCATGCAAGACGAACGGAGAAATAAAAACAAAGGGAATATCACAATTTGGGATCGGATGGTAGCCAAGCTTAAAGGTAAATTTCTTCCTCAAGATTATCAGTTAAATCTTTTTCGACAGATGCAAAATCTCAAGTAGAAATTCATGTATGTAAAAGAATATACAAAATAATTTTATAGATCAAGTATAAGGTCTGGTAATGTGGAAGCAGGAAAACTTAACTAGATATATTAATGGCCTAAGATTTGAAATACAAGATGAATTGGATATTTTGTCTCTAAAAACTGTTGAAAAAGCTTACCAGATAGCCCTCAAGATAGAAGAAAAATTGGCAAGGAAACAAAGTCAAAGAGGAAGAGGACGAAGTACAATAAGGAGCAGAGGACAATCAAGTAAAGTATCATCAAGTAGAGGAAAATCAAGCATAGGATTTTCTAGTGGAATATTTCCCATTCAGAAAGAAGAAGGAAGCAGTTCACATTAGGCAGAATCATCATCAAGAGGAGATTTCAAAGGATGAAGACCATATCAAAGAGGTAGAGGTCGATATTTTGTGGTAAGATCTTATACATGTAATAAAGTTGGCCATAAATCTAATGAATGTCTGGAAAGATCTTATATTCAAGGTAGTACACATACACCACAAACTGATACAGAAAGTGTAAAATCCTCTACACATGAAAATGAACCTAAAACTGGTGAATATTTAATGATGAAAAGAACTTTATTAAAGTCTCTTAAAGAAGTAAAGGAACCTACACAAAGGAAAACATTGTTCAAAATTGTCTGTAAATCAGGAGGAAAATGTTGTAAAGTCATTATTGATAGTACAAGTACTAATAATCTAGTATTCACAAAAATGGTAGAAAAGTTAAATTTAAGGAAAACTAAACATCCTACTCCCTACAAAGTCTCATGGCTGCAAAAGGGACATCAGATACTAGTTAATGAACAATGTGAAGTGGAGTTTCAAATAGGATGCTATAAAGATAAAGTTCTTTGTGATGTTATGCCTATGGATGTGTGTCATATTTTTCTTGGAAGACCATGACAATATGACAGGAAAATAATACATGATGGAAGGAGCAATACCTATACTTTTGAAAAGGATGGAGAAAAGCATGTACTCTTTCCTTTGAAGAATGAAAAAGCACGAGAAGAAGACCAATCCAAGGTAATGTTACTTAGTGGAAAAGAGTTCCTTCAAGAAATCAAGCATGAGGAGATAAATTTTGCTTTGATTGGTAAGCCAAAAGTAGTCCTCACAAGCACAAATTTGAATGTCTTCCAGAAGAAATTAAAAATATGTTAAATGAATTCATTGATATTGTAGTGGATGACTTGCTTGATAATTTTCCTCCCATTAGAAGTATCAGCCATCATATTGATCTCATTCCAGGTGCCAGCCTTCTAAACAAAGTAGCTTACAGAATGAATCCAAAGGAGAATGAAGAGATTAAAAATCAAGTGCAAGAATTGTTGGATAAGGGTCTCATCCAAGAAAGCTTAAGTCTATGTGTTGTTCCAATAGTGTTAACTCCAAAGAAGGATGGTGGATGGAGAATGTGTACAGATTCTCGAGCAATCAACAAAATCACAATCAGGTACAAGTTTCCATTACCTCGTATTGATGATCTTATAGATTGTCTAAGTGGTGCTTCATATTTTTCTAAAATAGATTTTAAAAGTGGATATCATCAAATCAGAATTAGAGAAAGTGACGAATGGAAAACAACATTCAAAACTAATAATGGCTTATATGAATGGTTGGTAATGCCCTTCGGACTTACCAATGCTCCCAATACCTTTATGAGGTTAATGAATGAAGTCTTAAAATAATTCATTGGAAAATTGTTATAGTTTATCTTGATGATATCTTAATTTACAGTCAATCAAAAGAAGAGCACCTAAGACATCTTAAGATGGTTTTGAAGAAGTTACAACAAGATAAATTGTTAATCAATTTAAAGAAGTGTAGTTTCAAGAAAACAAAAATATTTTACTTGGGTTTTTTTATTTCAAAGGAAGGCTTAAAGATGGATGAGGAGAAAGTGAAGGACATAATAAATTGGCCAACCCCATGAAGCATTTCAGAGGTAAGAAGTTTTCATGGATTGGCAAGTTTTTATAGAAAATTTATCAAAAAAATTTAGTGGTATATGTGCTCCAATTGTAGAAATTATTAAATAAAGAAATCAACCATTCCATTGGACAGAAGAAGCTAATAAAAGCTTCAAATTATTAAAGAAAAATATTACAGAACAACCTATTTTAGCATTGCCATATTTCAATAAGTTGTTCCAGGTTGAGACTGATGCTAGTGGAACTGCAATAGGAGTTGTTTTAAGTCAAGAGGGAAGATGAGTCACCTACTACAGTGAAAAAATCAATGAAGCCAAGAAAAAATACTCTTCTTATGATAAATAATTCTATGCCATCATACAAACTTTAAAAAATGGAGACATTATCTTATGCCAAAAGAGTTCATCCTCTACACAGATAATCATGCTTTACAATATATCAACAATCAGACAAAATTGAGTCAAAGACATGTTAAATGGATTTAATTCTTACAAAATTTTACATTTGTTATCAAGCATAAAAGTGGGAAGTCAAATAAAGTAGATGCATTAAGTAGGATCAATTTAATTTTGCAAGAATTCCAAGTGAATGTCTTAGGATTTGACGAGCTAAAAGATATGTATAAAGATGATCCAGATTTTAAAGAAGCTTACGCAGCTTGTGAAAATCATGTAGGTAGATATATAACTCCATGGTTAGATTACATGATATAGGGGGGGAATTCTATTCAAAGGAAGACATTTATGCATTCCAAGATGTTCAATGAGGGAAAATTTGCTAAAATAAAAACATGGTGGAAGTTTAGCGGGTCATTTTGGTCAAGATAAAACTCTAGCACAATGACAATAATTCTATTATTGGCTTCGCATGTAAGCAGATATAAGAAGATTTGTTGAAAGATGCAGGATATGTTAATATGAAAAAGGAAGAAGTCATAACACTGGACTATATCAACCCTTACCAATACCAAATCAACCATGGGACTCTATAAGCATGGATTTTGTATTAGGATTGCCCAAAACACAGGGAAGAAGTGACTCAATATTTGTTGTGGTTGACAAATTCTCAAAAATGGCACATGTTATAGCTTGTAAAAAGACAAATGATGCAACTAACATAGCAAACGTTTTCTTCAAAGAAATATTTAGATTGCGTAGATTACCTACAAGTATTGTTTTTGATTGAGACACCAGGTTTGTGGGTCATTTTTGGAGAACTCTATGGAAAACGTTAGGAACCAATCTCAGTGTTAGTTCAGCATATCATCCCCAGACTAATGGTCAAGCAGAGGTGGTAAATAGAAGTCCTGGAAATATTGAGGAGTTTGTTAAGTGAACATCCCAAACAATGGGATCAGGTACTTGCTCAGGTAAAATTTTCATATAATGACTCACCTAACAGAAGCACGGGACTAAATCCATTCCAAATTGTTTATGGAATGCATCCAAGAGGAATTTATGAGTTAAGAAACCTTGGAAAAAAAAAATTAGAAGTGCAGATGTTGAAGATTTTGTAGCCAGTATGCAGGAAGTACAAGACAGAGTCAAGCATCAATTACAAGAAAGAAACAACAAGTATAAACGAAGAGTAGATTCCAAAAGAAGACAACTGGATTTTGATGTCAGAGACTTGGTTATGGCACATCTTCAGAAATAAATATTTCCTAAAGGGGAATATAATAAGTTAAAACTGAAAAAGATTGGACCATGCAAAATTTTGAGGAAATTTTCCTCGAATGCTTATAAACTAGAATTACCCAAAGGCTTCATCATTTCACCAATATTTAAGTTTCAAATATATACCCATTTAAGGAACTAGTGAATGATCCTACAAATGCACCTGTTAGTGATAAAGTTCATTGGGAGAAACAACTACCTTCAACACCAACAAAGCATATTGAATCAATCGTCAATAAAAATGTGGCTAAAAAGACAAGGAATAAAGTGTATTTTCAATACTTGGTATGTGTTGAAGCACAAAATCGATACTGTGTGACTGGGAGAGAAGCGACTAGATTGTGAATACTTCTCAGCCCCTTGAATATTGATAGTTATGCAGTGTTGCTACACATCAATGCTCAATACTTCTCTGGTCCTTTGCAAAAGCGTCTGGACTTTCGATAGTTGTTACATTTGACTACGCCCATCGAAAAATTTTAGTGTGCCCATGGGGGCTTCACTAGGGGAGAAATATCATACCATGTGGGTTCATTTTGGGGGATATATATTGAGGTAAAAATTACATAATATATTGGAGGATATATAGGGGGTAAAGGGTTCTTATATTTGCAAATATAAAAAATGGAGTTGAAAGTTAATGAAAAAATATAAAGGGGTCTAAAAAATGTTAATGAAAAAATGGATACCTACAATATCTAGTGAAAGTAGGGGATTTTAAATTGGGAAGTCGTATCGGGTTCATATTTGTAGGGAGTTAAATAATGTGATTTTTAGATGGATTTTCCAATACGTAGTCAAATTAATGGTATTGTTTAATATGCCATGAAGGCACATGATATGTCAGAGGTTCATTGAGTGAATACCCCATGAGTGTGACCAGAGTCTAATCCTCCTAACTATTCATG
The DNA here is from genome assembly GCA_031772625.1 of Pinus tabuliformis. Taxonomy (NCBI): domain Eukaryota; kingdom Viridiplantae; phylum Streptophyta; class Pinopsida; order Pinales; family Pinaceae; genus Pinus; species Pinus tabuliformis. The sequence goes on along the minus strand of CM062814.1, from coordinate 951,839,503 downwards.
GCAATGGGACGACATTGAAGGTGTGTTGATATAAGTCTTTGTTAATGCAATATATTCCACTGACATATGACCTGGTCACATAGTGCATCGCTACATGCCTGGCATGGTAATTTCCTTGGATATGAAATTGTGGTGTCATTCCCTTTCATATTACGATCATGGAAATGATGTATAACCAATCCTATTTTCTTTGTTCCTTGTGCATAGGTGGAAATGCGTTCATATTTTCTAGATTCACTTTGAGTCATTACAGTGTACCCCACGCAACTCAATAAATTATATACTCACTGGGTGTGATAGAAACTAACCACTAGCAGTTGCACATTGAATGAGCGATGCATTGGTCTCATCACTACCTTCTCAAGATTTGTATATATTCGCCAATGGTGCCAACACTACAGTAGGTGGAATTGGGTTGTAACAGTTGTCAACATTGTGATGTGATATTTCCCTTTGGTGTGGGTATAATTCAAGCACTTGTTTTATTTAATGGTTTTTCCAATGCATCGTTCATCCAATTTTGATATGGACACCTAGACATAAAATCGAGAGTTCCTTTGACAAAATATCTCTTTGTAGCATAACCCCAATGCTATCTTGGCGTAGCATGTCTTTTAATGAAGTTTCATTGTAATGCACATTTCCATATGAGTTCCATCACACAGGCATCCGGGAAAATTTTACGGGTTAATATTTGCAGATGGGCTAACTTTCCATGTCTTTTCCAAAAAAATGATTCACCAATTTTCATTTTTTCTAAAAATAATTCGCCCACATTTTATAGTATAAAATTATTTTACCTTTAAAATTACCAAAAATTTATATAGACTAATATAAAATCATTAGAAATCTAAATAATTTTACAAAAATATTGCCAAACATATTACAATTTTCATATTAGGGACTAGTAATATTCGCCAAGGTTTCTAAACTTTAAGATAAACTTCCATTCTTAAAATTTTCCTTGTGCATGCATCCTCCATCAAGAGGCATGGATAAGTTTTCCACTTAAATCAAAGGTACGCCATATAATATGTCATGGAGTGTGCTTCTTTCCTTTAATGCACTCAACAATGTATCCTTCCCCTTTTTATAGGCTCGTAACTCACATATAGCGTTGTATTTAGAAGCATCGACTCCCAAAAGAAGGCTTTCCTTAACGTTAACATTGATTTGTGGTTTCGTTTGCACCCTAATAATGTGTTGCCATCATTAAAAGGTCCTTGATCTGGGATATATATATATATATATATATATATATATATATATATATATATATATATATATATATATATATATATATATATATATATATTCCCATAGCAGGTCGCTTGGATATAAATGTTCATATTGACATCTTGGTAACTACTTGAGTATGTGTAGAGATATAATAATAAAAGAGAAATTTACTTCATGCAAACATTGGCTTGCAGTCCCGTCACACCTATACAATGCCTAGAATTCATGGCCATTCTTTTTTAAATGTATTTTTCCTCATGTTACATTTTAAAACATCTCTCCATTGCATGTGTGGGGAGTAGAGCTTCTGAGTGCGCCTTAATAAGAGCTCTAAGCGTGTTTCTTTGGTTGGCCCTGCACGATACAAAGTGGCCACAAGTTAAGTAAATGATATCACGTAATATTGCTTATATTTAAAATTAAACTAATATGCATAACAAGAATGAAGAAAGTGCATGTAGGCTTCAAGGGATATGCATATATGTTCAATGTTTGCCTCGGGAATCTAGTGACATTTTGAAGTATTATCATTTCATACCATAATAGGGTATTTTCTCCAATAATGTGCCAGTCAAGCACATCAATAAACTTGATGATTAGAGGTGATGGGATATGTAGTTACATTCTCTACATGATGCAATGATAGGTATAACCTAAAGAATGCTCCAGAGAAATCATGATAAAGGTTGGGAATACATATAGTTGATACTTTCGTCATGATAATTTAGGGTTTAACAAGTGTGTAAGAAACGTCACTCTTTCCTAACCCTAAAGTACTTAGGAAGAGGCAATTATTCAATAACACAAGGTATCTTTACCTTATGGCAAAGCTCATTGAAAGATGAAGCATGAGATGCACGAGGCTTGTAATGCCTTATCAGAGCAACCACCCTCGAACCCTAATTCATAAATGTGATATGGATTGCATGATCAGGGCACAGATAAGGCTTGAGAACACTTAGGTCGTGGGGAAATTTACTAGCTCAAAATGCGATAAGAACCCTTATGGATTTAGGCAAGTAGTGTGCTATGGGGTAAAATGCACGGTGTATGGAGAATGAAAATACCCTCAAAGGTCTTCCCGGGACCTTCGACAGATTGTAAGATTATATGCAACTGCACAAAGTTACATGCATGTTCATAGACAATAACTAACTATCAAAGCATTAGAAGTAGATTACCTCAAGTCTTCGTGTAGATTTGTTTGGAGATCACAATGCAGCCAAGCAGAACTCCCTCAAAGCCAACTCCAAATCAAGTCCTGCACATAGAAGAGACAAGTGTAATCACAACATACAACTCTAATAACTAATACATGAATATATAAAAGAACACCTATTTGCATATAACTAAGCTACTCATGCTAATAGGCATTGAACAAACAACTAAATGGATGATAGTATCAACACCATGAGTAGACAGTACAACTGCAGTTCTGTATTTATAATGGAAGAGTGATTACAACCATCTGTTGCATCAACCTTCCTCTACCCCTTCCACTTCTCTCTCTTTCTCTCCCTTCTTGCTCACTTCTAATGATATGAGACAATGGTCAACAGTCAAGTAGGCTATCCTTTCAAATGCTCTGACCCCTATCACAATAGCCCTAGCTTTGCTTATGTAGCAATTGAGTTAGGGTTGCCAAGTTCCTCCTTGAGTTCACCAGGGAAAAAGCAATGAAATTGCCATGCTTTTCAACTCTTTCTCATTTGCCTCCTTCTTTCAGATTAGAAATCCTCCAAATAGGTCAATTTTGGATGTTTCCTTGCTTTTCTTGAGTAATTTTAGGAACAAATATCTAGATATTTATGAGTCAATTCATTCCTTTGACCCTTGTAACTTCACCAAGTTTCACTAACGCTATCCCCTGACTAGCAACTTGAGTTAGTAAGGTCACTAACGCACCCTTAGGCTTGGTAACAAGATTTATAAAGCAGGTTGGTAGTGTACAACCATCGTTAGTGTGGAATCAAGGCCTGTAATTGTGGTCTTTGCTTCAGTCATCATGTCTTTCCCCTCTGAGTTGATGAGGAGGTCAATTTGTTGTATAGCAGATGCCCCCTAAAGTATGAGATCAGAGGCTGCGACGATAGCTGAAATACTTTACTTTAACTGTAATTTTCCTTCAAAAAGAGAGAGAGGATCGAAGCTTCAGGCAGTACGGGAAACCTGATACAACACATATAGATAAACTGCTAAAATCATGTCTTGAGTCGGGCATTCCCATGCTCAGTAGCTATGTCAGAGTGATTTTCTTCCAAAGAGGTATGACTATACTAGCCGCCAATAAGCACAATGCGGATCCAGTGTCATAATAGAATCATCCTGATAAGATGTCTCCAAAAAACAATATCCACAGCTTGGGAGAGGAAACAAGGCTAAATGATGCAAGCCTCTACCCAAGGTCTTGATTTCCGCTTCACTGAACAACATAGATCGATACATGTGAATATATGCGTTGACGTTGAACATGCATGAAATCATCTGATTACCAGTCAATAATGGAGACAGTTAACAGACACGAGGAAGGCCACCGATAATGGTGATGGTCACCAAGATGCACAGTACAATCTAACGAGTGTGAACGATGTCTTTGTCGTCGAACACCAGTAGAATCGCTTGACCAGGAACCAATAATGAGAACCCCTAATCAAACACAAGGTAACTTGCCACTAATGTCTATGCGTACCAAGGCACTGAATGTGTTTCTGGGTTATCTTCCTAGATAGAGTGTTGAAATCGATAGGAAGAAACCTATCGAAACGTAGGCAATAATGTATCCTACATCAATCGACACGAAATAGGACAAGAATGATTTTGTTTGTTGATGAATATTTTGAGCATTTGGGTCTAAACAATGGAGGGCATGATGGAAGGATATTCTTGATGGGTTGATGGAGGAAACAAAAGGTTAACCCTTGAACAATAGAAGGCACAACAACGGTTTTAACCATGCAGCACTAGACTCATGAACACTACAGAGTGTTAGGATACAGAGATGCAATTACATCAGGGTATTTAGGCTAAACTCATAGGATGGTAGGATTCATATTTGAGAGGCCATCACAAGGAAGGTTTATCTGAGGGAGTGCCATGTTTAAGGGAATGATTGCTGCCAAACCACGCTTTCTAATACTAAATGCAGTTGTACTATCAAATTTCCCCGTCTGATTAGTTTAATGAGTCCAGAAGGGTAAACTCATTGATCTTTTCATATTTAAAGAGTCTGAAAAGGACCGCAAAAAGAGAAACTCTCTACCCTATATGATTAGTTTAATGAGTCTAGATAGGCATACTGATCAATTTTTTCATGTTTTAAGAGTATGACAAGTATCGTAAAAAGAGTGACTCTATATCTTGTCTGTGTAATTTAAAGAGTCCAGACTAGACAACTCGGTGGTATTTTCATATTTAGAGAGTCTGAAAAGATCATAAAGAGCAACTCCATGGTGGTCCCTTTGTCATAGTTGTTAATTGGGTGTGACAAAAGGTTAATAGTATACCCGGATTGGTTACTTTTCCTTGAGTTAATCTATTGAATCCGGATAAAGAGAAACCTATGTTCAATAGATGTCGACCTCATTTTGTTACCAGTATGAGGAGATGGACTAAACTCATTTTTCGTCGTGAATTTTTAATGATTCACATGACAACAAACTCAATACCTTCATCAAATTTTAATGATTCAAATGAAGAAAAATCAGGGTATCTTTTTCAGTTTAGCGAGCGAGGAAAAAGAGGTAAAAGAACTGCTCATTCCTTCTTCGTAGTTTTAACGAGCCCAAAGGAGGGGAAAAAATCGGGGATTTTTCGATTTAAGAGTGAGAAATGGTCCCAAAAAAGAATGTGACAAAAACTTGGGATTTTTCAATTTAACGAGCGAGAAAAGTACCTAAAAGAATGCTCGAGTCATCTTTATAAATGTTTAACGAGACTAAAGACAAAACTCGGCATTTTTTCAGTTTAATGAGCGAGAAAAAAGCGCCTAAAAAGAATTGCTCAAATGGCCTTTTTCAGTTTAATGAGCTAGAAAAAGCTCGAAAAAGAGTTGCTCAGATCATCGTCGTATATGTTTAACAAGCCCAACGATGAGAGACTCGGAGATTTTTCAATATTTTTAGAGCAAGAAAAGATCCCATAAAAGAACAATGCTCATATCTTCTTTGTAGTAGTTTTAACGAGCCCAAAGAAGGAGACTCGAGGTTTTTCGGATTAACGAGTAAGAAAAATACCATAAAAAGAACACTCGATCTTCTTCATGGTAGTTTAACGAGCCTGAAGAAGGAGACTCGAGGATTTTTCGGATTAACGAGCAAGAAAAATACCATAAAAGGAATGCTTGATCTTCCTTGATCTCATGCTTGACAATAGAAGGGTCTATGCCATGCATTTCCATAAAAAGAACGCTCGATCTTCTTCATGGTAGTTTAATGAGCCTGAAGAAGGAGACTCGAGGATTTTTCGGATTAACGAGCAAGAAAAATACCATAAAAAGAATGCTCGATCTTCCTTGATCTCATGCTTGACAATAGAAGGGTCTATGCCATGCATTTCCTCATAAGACCAAGGGAAAACATCGCGAAAGTCCTTAAAAGGGCAGGTGAAGCTCACAATTTCCTCAGGATTGTGTTTGGTTCCAATCTAAATGTTTTTCATGATGCCTGTCATGACAAAAATATCGATGAGCAATGTTTTTGAAATATTGCCCCTGTTTCCTTCCAAGTCCAAAGGTTGGATAGTCGTGTATGGTGAGGAAATTATTTCATGTGCGTCAGGTGATAGGATTTGAAGAGGCATCATGTCTGAATTAGATATCAAAACACGATGGTGCGAGTCCTCCCAAGGTTTCTCTTCTAAACTCATGATCTCTCTAATAGCTTCTTCCATAGGTAGGACTTGATTGAGTGGATCAAAAGAAGGAGTGGTTATGGGAGGGGTAGTGGTACCGATGGCTGAAACCAAAGTGATCGGAGATTTGGATGCAATTTGAATGGCTTCGCAGGCCAATTCAGCTAGTGACAACGGCATTTGTTCTCCGTAAGTGTCAATGTCTGAAGGAGACAGTAGGATCCATGGATCGATCTGTTCATGAGGAATAGATGAAAGCATATTGACCGTCTGTGAAACCTTCAGCGGCTGAAGAGGGAAACAACCCATGAGGGAAGAAGCCTTTAGTAGACTGGTACTGATACTGACGTAAGAGTTAGGTACACTACCCACTAAGGGTATAGAGCTGCTAGGTAACGGAGAGTAATCTAGGGTGCAAAAGGATAGCTGGTCTACTGTGACTATCTTTCCATCGAAGGGAAAGACGATGATATGAAAGACCAAAGACACGACGACCTTCATGGCATAAGTCCAAGTGTGACCCAAGAGCATATTATAGTTGATTTTATGATCCACAACTTCAATATCTACCGTTACCATTTTCCCACTCAAGGTGATGGGATAACTAGCTAGGTAACCTTTTGGGGTGAAAGTGTGGCCATCAAAAGCTTTAATGGAATTCGACGACGGGGTTAGGGTCAAAGAACCCAGAGTGAGCCAACATGAAGCCGACATGATGTAGGTAGAAGCACCTTCGTCGATGATAGTTCTGCGTATACCTTTACCTTTCGAAGTTAAGTGCACCTGAAATGCAAGCTAGTGAGAAAGGGGAGGTTTACACTTGTCCATGTCGAAAATAGCAAGCATGGAATCCTCTGGGTCGATACCACCAATAGCTGAAAGAAAAGATTTCTACTATGTTGTGCATGTTTGTAATGCTTCAAGCGCTGACATAGCCGACAGCACTTGCGCCAAATATTCTACAATGTTGTAGTTTTGGGCGGCACATGCAGGTGTATTGTGCATTGTGCATCGAAGTGCCCCTTTTGGGGGTCGAATTACAAGGTCCGCAACTGGCCTTTTGATATTCAAATCGTTGGGCGGCGGTGGGTTTTGACCTGAGGAAGGTTCCGCTACATGAGTGACAGGAGCTCCATAAGATTTGGCTCTTGTTTGTAGATCTACCGTTTCAAATGTGTAAATAGTAGAAGATCCTTCACCAGTTGAAGGATGTTGCGAACCATCGTTGCCCCCTTGCGGGGGTTGCGGTTGGTTTGCAATAAGGTTTTGCTGCTGCTGAGCGGGGAAAGGATTATTCACGATAGCGGTGGTCCTACCAATATCCTTTTGAGAAATTTATTCTGTGCACTCCTGAAGACGCGGACAGCGATAGGTCATGTGGTCTTCAACACATATTTTGCAAGGAAATATGGCGGGTTTATCCTTTCCCTTGTTAGGAGGCGTAGCAGCGTTCTGTTTTGGGTTTTTCTACTTTATTGACTACTCTTCAGAAGGATGGTCTTTTTCTTATTCTTATTTTTCTTACCACCGAGATTTTGTGTAGACTGCACAGAGTTTATCACAGTGGTAGGAAGAGCAGTCGATTTGGTAGTAGTGGAATCATTGGGGTTGCTAGGGGCATTGGGGATTATGTCGTAAAGAGTTCCAGACTGTGAATATATCAAATCTAAGTACTGGGCACAACGTATGGATTGGTCTTTTGTGACCGCACCACCTAAAGCGACATCTCTAGCGATTTTCGGGAGTAAGGACCTGCAAAACCATTCTGTTAAGAGAAAGTATGGGAGGGGAGCTTTGACTAACCTCTGCTTACGTCTCCATTCATGTATATGATCGGAGATATGGGTGGTGGTATCCTGATGAAATGAAGTGAGGAGCTCTGTCCCAGTCTGATAGCGGATGGGTAGCTGGAAGTGCTTTAGGAATTCCATCGCTAAAGTGTTGAAGTTATTTACTAACGCGCGTGGTAACTCAATATACCATTTTGTTGCGTTGCCAGTGAGGGTGCAGGGAAAAAGACGTAACCAAACACTATCATCCACCATAGAGTTTGAAACACACCGAAGATGGTAGGTGGTGATATGTGTGCCCAGATCCTCCCCTCGCTTTCCATCGAACTTTGCGATGTCTGTTGGTATCTTATGCAGGATCGACGGCCATTATAAATTGTGATAAATGTGGTCGTTTGTCAGCTTGTATAAGTCGGGTATATCTGACGTTGCCAAGAAAGGCAGAGAGTTTGGTGCCCCCAACTCAGACCATGGTGATGACGGATGACTTGAGGAGCTTTGTGCTCCTCCCATTGTTTGGTTCCCAATATTATACATGGGTTGCGTGGTGTAGCAGTTGCTTTGAGGTATGGTGTTGTAGAGTGGATTTCCATGAGGATTTTGATATTGGGGTATAGAATTGCCCCCAGGATAAGCGGTGCCCCCTTGACTCATTTGAATATGTGAGTAGGGTGCCCCCATGGATTGGTTGGGAACCCCTTGAGGATTCCCGCCCGACACAGAACTAACCATTTGTCCTTGATTGACAGAGGGAATGCTCATGTCAATTAGCGACTAACCATGCATGCCTGAGAATGGAGGGGGAATTGTTATGTTCCCTACTAGCATGTGCATATTGGGAACCCCCCCAGGTATATGGATCTGGGGGTTTGAACTATACAATGGCGGCCGACCATGTTGTTGGTAGACAGGAACCGTGCCCATAGTTCCACATTGAGCGTTATAGGGAGCATTGTATGTGGTACTTGTCGAAGGTATGCAGTTTAACACTAAAGGGGTGGAACCCGACATTGATTGGGTTCCACTCGTAGATGGTGTCATATAAGTGGTTGTACCTGGGACAAATGGGATAGCGGGGTTCACCATCAGTGGTGTTGTGGTGACTGTCGATTGGGGAAGTGGTGGAAGACTGAAAGCGTCTTCAAAGTTCCACAACCCATTAGCCATCGACAAAATGGGTGGAAATGTTCCAATTACAGAAACAGGAAGTACAGGTGCTACTGGAATCAAGATTGGGTCCAACGGATTCGTGAGCGGAGGGTTAAAATTAGGAACAAATCCTTCCATGAAGAAATCCTCCGGCAAAGTCGAATCGTCGGTTGTCCAAACAGATTCCGTGTGAGATCTGGGAGAATGATTCCCCGAATATGGGGAATCCGGTTCACTAGAGCTTGACGGATCTTCCACAATGAGTGGAGGAAGTCCTAGCAATCGTCTAGAGTGACGACAAGGGCCGGATGTAGCCACGGTGACCGTTAATTTTATCAATGAATTTTATCGTGATTTTAGTTAAAGTCTCAAAATGATAACATGCGGGGCCTAAAAAATATAAAAAATACACTAAATTGATCAATCAACAAACAAAGGGAAATGACCCTGTCTAATAAACACCGATCACGAGAGGTGAAACCCAGTTCTAAATGAATAACAGAGAAGGCTGACCAGATGTACAATTACGATTACTCTAGAGCTTCACCCGAACCTCAGATTGAGGGGCCAAGTACTCTCGTGAAGACAAGCACCCTCCCAAAAACTGAAGACAGAGTAGGTCCGTCTGTGTTAGGTACCAGGACAACCCATCTTAGTCACCTTGTGTAAGCCCCTATAAGTTTGGCCACTAAAGATACCTTAGATCACAGACACCACCGGGGGGACATAGTCGTAGACAGCACGTTGTGTGGGCAGGATACCTGAGTCCCCGACTCAGCTTTGAAATCCCCGAAGGGATCCCCAATACACAGAATACCCAAAGGATTTGTAAGAGAAGGCGGGCTACCTTCACTTACAGTCCAATGTTGTCTCGTATTTTGCTGTGCTTTTACTGGAGTGGTCCCAGTAGTATGAGTGCAGAAGGAATTTTCTCTCTTTTAATGACACTAGTTTGGTGTTCGATCTTGGGCAGTTTTACTCACTCTGCTTATCCCAAGATCCTAGCCTAACTAATGTTTGTTTTCTCAAATAAAGAGTTACTGATTGATTTTAGGTAAATTTTATGTGTACTTGATTATTGTCTTCAGTAGGGGAGTTGACGTATGAAATGTGATGAGACTCTGACTCAATAAATCATGCACAAAATAATGCTTTAAAAAAATTTCAATTCAATGAAAACAAACTATATTCTAGAAGTGAGAGTTTTTCACATATTCATATTATTTCCATGCATTTCAGTCATTTAACACATGCATAACCAAAGAACTTATTTCCAATGTTTCTTAATAGCTACTTGAAACCAAAATAGAGCAACTTTTAACCAACTAAATAGAAGGATGAATAAAAAAATGTGAGTCTTTCTTTCATAAAAAATGCTTTTAATAAAGAAAAACAAAACTTTTTTCCTAAAAATAAATTCTAGGACACCTATTTTGCTAGCAAAATGCAGTTACAGATCTTATTTCAGTCCATGAGAAGGCTTCCTATCCCTTTTGGCTTCCAGACACAGCTAAAAATCAAGGTATTGGGAGACTAACGCTCTGTAACAGTGGCTACAGAGAGTTAATAGGTCCACTAACGCTCCCTGTGAACAGGAACAATGCTTTATAAAGCTCTGTGTAGCCTGCTAACTTGCGTTAGTGTGGGAAATCAGTCAAACAAAGGGCTTTCAAGATCAGATTCAGAGATGAATACTTGTAGGCAAGATGCAGCAAGATTTTTGGTGGGTCAGAAAGGGATTGCAGAAGTATAGGGAGCTCTTAGAAGGAGGAGAGAACAGAGAAGAGTCTGGGTAAACCAGGAACTAGATGTATAGTCCCCAGCGGAGTCGCCAATTCTGCTATGGGGTAAAATGCACGGTGTATGGAGAATGAAAATACCCTCAAAGGTCTTCCCGAGACCTTCAACAGACTATAAGATTATCTGAAACTACACAAAGTTACATGCATTTTCATAGAAAATAACTAACTATCAAAGCATTAGAATTAGATTACCTCAAGTCTCCATGTAGATTTGTCTGGAGATCACAATGCAACCAAGCGGAAATCCCTCAAAGCCGGCTCCAAATCAAGTCCTGCACATAGAAGAGACAAGTGTAATCACAACATACAACTCTGATAACTAATACATGAATATATAAAAGAACATCTATTTGCATATAACTAAGCTACTCATGCTAATAGGCATTGAACAAACAACTAAATGAATGATAGTATCAACACCATGAGTAGACAGTACAACTACAGTTCTGTATTTATAATGGAAGAGTGATTACAACCATTTGTTGCATCAGCCTTCCTCTACCCCTTCCGCTTCTCTCTCTCTCTCTCCCTTCTTGCTCACTTTTGATGATATGAGACAATGCTCAACAGTCAAGTAGGCTATCCTTTCAAATGCTCTGACCCCTATCACAATAGCCCTAGCTTTGCTTATGTAGCAATTGAGTTAGGGTTGCCAAGTTCCTCCTTGAGTTCACTAGGGCAAAAGCAATGAACTTGTCATGCTTTTTAGCTCTTTCCCATTTGCATCCTTCTTTCAGATTAGAAATCCTCCAAATAGGTCGATTTTGGATGTTTCCTTGCTTTTCTTGAGTAACTTTAGGAACAAATATCTAGATATTTATGAGTCAATTCGTTCCTTTAACCCTTGTAACTTCACTAGGTTTCACTAACGTTGTCCCTTAACTAGCAACTTGAGTTAGTAGGGTCACTAACGCACCCTTAGGCTTGGTAACAAGCTTTATAAAGCAGGTTGTTAGTGTACAACCAGCGTTAGTGTGGAATCAAGGCCTGTAAATGTGGTCTTTGCTTCAATCATCATGTCTTTCCCCTCTGAGTTGATGAGGAGGTCAATTTGTTGTATAACATAGTGGGGGACCTAAAATTTTGAATAAGCCCAAAATGTTGGGTGTTGTTGTAGCAGTTACAACACATTTTCAACCATGATCAACCATGTTTTATAAAATCAATCATGTTCAACCATGATTAATCATGGTCAACCATGGTCCAACGGCACATTGTGACAAAGATTGTCTCATTATGAAAATCAACCATGGTCAACGATGGCAACCATGTTTATTTAAGGGTTTATATACCTTGGGTTTATATTATTCCCTTGGGTGTAATATTATTCTCTTGGGTTTATAATCCTTTGGGTTTTTAGTATTAATCCATTGAGTTTATTTTTCCCTTGGATTTATAATATTAATCATGGTCAACCATGATCAATCATGGTCAACCATGGTCAATCATGGGCAACCATGTTTTATAAATCAATCATGGTCCAACATTGCATTGTGACAAAGATTTTCTCAATATGAAAATCAACCATGGTCTAATGCGCATTGTGACAAAGATTGTTTCGATATGAAAATTAATCATGGTCAACCATGGTATAATGTCGTATTGTTATAAGTATTGTCTCACAATGAAAATCAACCATGTTTGTTTTATGGTTTCTAATATTTATCTTAGGGTTTATATACCTTGGGTTTACATATTAATCCATTGGGTTTATATTATTTTGTTAGGTTCATAATCATTTAGGGTTTTAGTATTAATCCTTTCGGTTTATTATTCTAAGGGTTCATATACATAGGATTTAATATTATTCCCTTGGGTTATAATCCCTTGGTTTTATAATATTAATCTGAAGGGCCTATAATTATTATCCCTTGGGTGTAATACTAATTAATATATTAATATTAAATTAATATTTATTAATACAATATTTTCTTTAAACATACTTAATTAATATATTAACATTTAATATTATGGTTTATAATATAGGTTTTATAATTACAACTTATAATATTGAGTTTGATATTATAGTTTATTATATTAAGTTTACAATATAACATCTATTAAGTTGATGCATATAGCATATATCAACCACATTTATTAATGTGGTCAACCATTGTTTAATTACATATATTTATTAATATTAACATTAATATTAAACATTAAATTTTAATAAATGTTTATCAATATTAAATTTTATTAATATTAATATTTAATATTAATATTTAATTTTAAACTTTAACTTTGATTTTATTAATATTAATAATAATATTAAACTTTAATATTAATATTAATAATTAGTTTAATAGTAATATTGAATTTTAACTTTAATATTAACCTTTAATTATTAATGCATTTAATATGTTTATCAATATTAATAATACGTTTAGTTTATAATATTAATTTTTTTGGTTTATAATATTAAAAATATCATGGGTTTATTAATCTTTCAGTTTATTTGTTTCCCGTGGAAAAAGTCGTAATTTTATTCATAAGACAAAATTACATTTTGTAGATGCTAAAAGCATATGCAGAGATACTGATCCGGTTTTCACAGAAACCAAAAAAATAAAAAATGAAATATTAAAAACCTATTCTTTTCTCCCTTTCTTTTTCTCCACCTTTCGCCATCCCCCAGAGTTGGGGGTAGTAGTTACAATGGAGAGCTGATTTTCTGTTATAGTTATGGGAGATTCCTTGTCAGATTCAGATCCTTCTGATCCATGTGTTCTCTTGTTGCCAGATATTTCCTTGCCGATTGTCCTGGGGTCTTGTTGCTGCAGTGGATTACTGGGGGCTTCCTCTTGCTCTTGCGTGTTGTGCTGGGCTTTTTGTTCATCCTTATCTGCTTTGTATTCTGTAGTGTCTGTTGTATATTCTTCTTCATCCAATGGCTTTGTATGATGCCATCCTTTAGGCCTCCTTTGTTGCTGCTTGTTTCGATTGGGGATGTTTCTTGCCTGTGGACAAGCACTGAGAAGGTGGCCTGTTTGTAGGCATCCTCGGCATCAGAATGCTATGTTTTTGTAATCCAAGGATTGTGTCCATTGAGTATTGTTAAAATTTAGTAATATACTTTCTGGTAGTCCTTGGCTGAGACCTACTTCAACACATATCCTGGTGAATGTGAATATTAAGGATGAATTCTTTTTCCTGTTTTGTGTTGAATCTTACTATAAAAAAACCTTTGGGACATAAGTAAATTTCACAATTTGGTGTCCAATTAGTGTGGATCCAGTGGTGCAGATCGCCAGATCTGGGCCAATACCCATTAAATCTACAGATGACTGAGTGGGAGTATAGATCTGAGTACAGAGCACTTACCTCAGGCATTTCAATGGTGAGAGTAGGATTCACAGTTTTTTGTTCAACAATGTAGGGCCCAGGAAGTACAGGGGTTGTTGCGGGATTGGCTTGCACTTTTCCTTTTCCCTTGACAACATCCTTGAAGGAGCCTAAGTTCTTGGAGTTTATATTCTTTGAGTTGGTTCCAAAACATCCACCTCGCAGACGGAGGTTGATGATGATGGTCGAGTCTGTGGTTATGTTGTAATCCTGAAGGGTGTAGTTGTCCTGTAAGCTGCATCCCTTGTAGATCAGGTTTTTCCCCTGTTCTGGTATGCCAAGTAGGTTTTGTATTTTGTTTCGTAGATCCTAAATGCGACTACCCTTCCATAAGCTTAAGCAGTGCAGTGATGTCTACCTTCCGGTATTTTAAGGAAGATTTGGGTGAGATCCGCCTCTCTAGTGTTTGAGTCTGACTGAGTTTTCCCCCGATCTGTTGCCCAGAACGTCCAGATCCCTGATCCTGGATCATCGCCCTTCTGTTTGGCTAACTGGCATTCCTTTGCACTTATGGCCCAGGAATCAGGGCATGGGGGTATCTTGACGGTTGTGTGCCCCTAGATCTGGACTTTTTGTAGGCTGCTTATTCTTCTAGGTACCTGATATGTTGGTTCGATGGCAGATCTGAGCATCTGGCTATCTTCCGTGGTGAGAATGCTCGATCCAGGGCTTTGCATTGGCCATGCAGAGGCGGCTTGGCCAAGTTCGGGTGTGTGGAAGGGGTATATAAAAGTCGAGTTGACCCTTACCTCTGAAATATTGCCATGTGGGCTGTTGGATCCTGCCCCATCCACGCCCAGATCTTCCTCCTGTAGCTCTGCCTCCACAGAGATCTGGAAATTCGGAACAGAGTTGAAGTCCTTGGCATACTCCTTTGTGGCAGCCTTCCAGTGCCTGTTGATGTGTTCGCAGGTGGCAGAGCCAGTCTGTCAGAGGTCGGTGGAGTGCTCAACATTGTGCATGGCCTTGATGTGATCAACAACGAGGTAGATCTCGCCTTCCCAGTAGCCGGATCGGGCATATTGGCCGTCAGGTAAGAGGGCCACGCTCTGGACGGAGTGTGTGCACCCAGTCTGGCAGCGCCGAGGGTTTCCTTGTTCCTCAGACTTCTTAGGAAGATCTCTCAGGATAATCGCTTTGTTTCTGGTTGCAAAGATCATACCCAGGAGGTCAGTCGAGGATACGAAGGTCGTTGCTGCAACGGTGTAACCAGTCTTTGTGTCGCACAAGACCTGTATTTCCGTCATGGCTCCCCATCCTCGTGCTTCAAAATGTTCTTAAATCGATTACTCTCGGCACTTGTTAGATCCTTTTTCTTCCTGTTTTTTTATTTCATAACTCCTTTATTCATCTTTCGGTTTATTAATATGAATCTTAACTAAGATTAAATTTTATTTTTAATATTAACTTTTATCTACTTTTATTAATTTTTTATCAATATTAATTTTTATCAATTTTAATATTAATATTAATATTGAATTTTAACTTTAGCATTAACCTTTAATGTGGTTATGCATGTGATTGTATATAACTTCGGCGTATATCAACCACATTTACTAATGTGGTTGTGCTAGTATTACTTTAATTAACCTAATTAATTGTAATTTAAATGAAGTGTCGTTTTAGAATTATCAAGAGGAGGGATGGAAAGAAGAGAGGGGAAGGGGGTAAGAATTTTACAAGGAAAAGGTAAGGAAGGTAGGATTAAATATTTAAACATCTTAAGGACTTTTGAGGAGGGGAATCCAACATTTGTTGATTTCAAGGTCATTGCCTTTGTTTAGATTATTAAGGTTTTTAATGATTTCCAAAGCTTCTCTAGAGCATATTTTTAAATGCTTATGAACAAAACAATAAACAAAAAGTTAATATGGAGGCTTATCACTCATGAAGAATATTAATGGAAGGAAGTCTTTAAGGAAAATATCTTCGAACAAAATGAGTTCAATGTTTAGAATCAATTCAAGCTTCCAAAGGAAGCTCGACGGTTTGGAAACTACTCACTTTAGAAACCCCTTTGATCATCTCTTATTTCCTTTTCAAACCTATAAATGGAAGAGATATTAATTTATGGAGGGACAAAATAATGGATAAACAGCCCTTCGAATGTAATTATGAGTTGTTACCTTTGAGGGGATTCTTCTACGCTTAAGGAAAATCAACACTAGAAGACATTTCAGATTGGGACAATGAATGCAATTGGATAGGTTGGAACCTCAGAGGAGTCCCTCTGAACTTGCAACATTTGTCTTTTAAAATTCAAGACTATCTGGTTAGCTATGCTCTGTGTTGGCTAGAGGAGGCAGATCAACTCGGATGGAAGCATTCTTCGTACTCAATGAATGAAAGTTACGCATCCTTACTCTTCCCTCAATGAGCTCCCCTCAGACCGAGTCCTTGTATGAAGATATTGACAACCAATGCCAATCCAAAGGTAAATTTATTTTGTTGGCTCCTTTTGCATTAAAAAAAAGTTAATTTCTCAGTGTAACAATGCTGGTGAAAATTCCATGTAATAAAAGTTAATAAAGGCAAAATAATAACCATGGTTGATGGGACACATATTCGAAGTTGAATGTTGGGAAAAAGCATAGTTATGGGGATCACTTGTGGTTGATTAATAGCTAAGGAAATTGTCAAAGGCAATAGTAAAGGCTTTGGAAAGGCAAAATGGCATTTTTGGCACATTTATTTATGAAAATAATGAAAATTAGGAGAAAAGGGAAGTGAAATGTCACAGTTGCACGTGAGGAGGAAATTGAAGGAAAATAATGGTAAATGAATAAAATAGAGGTCTCATTAATAAAAAGGCTTTTGAGGATCAGTTCATAGACTTTTGTCAGTTCATTTTTGGAGCTCTCTCTTTATTCTCTCTTTCTCATACTCTTGGACACTTAGAGTTTTCTTTGAGCACTCTTGGAGAGTGTGGCATACTTGGAGTTTTGGAGAAAGAAGGAAAAGGAAGAGTAGGAAAGCACAAGAGGACATCGTGATTAGTAGCTACAGTGGGTTTTTCTTGCAGGTACCGTGTTGCATGCATTTTTTCCTCACTAGTTTTGGTATACATGGTATATTCATGTGGTTTATCGGTCATGATATGTCATTGGCGTGGAGGATTGCCTAGATTGACAATGGATTTGCCTAGCCTTTCCATTTCCTGGATAGCCATGGTATTGTGGGTTTATTTATTTGTTTTTTTGTTGGTTCTCATGTTTCCTTTAGCTTGGGTTTAGTTACTAATTCCTGGAAGCATTGTTTGGACAAACGCTCTAGAAGCCCTGTAACAGCTTGGGTTGAGTTACTAGTCTTGGAATCCTTGGTTGGACAAACACATTGGAAGCCCTTGGTGGGTTGAGCTACTAGTCCTGGAAGCCCTGGTTGGACAAACACTCTGGAATCCTGACGACAATTGTGGGTTGAGTTACTAGTCCTGGAAGCCTTGGTTGGAACAAATTCTCTAGAGCCCTGGAAGACTTGGGTAGAGACCAATCTGATGATGGTTTTGTGATGTCTGACTGTGAGGTGGAATCACTATTTGATGGGTTGAGGTGGTTTGGCCTCTCGAAGCCCTTGATGATTTTGATTGATGTGTTTTATGAGATCCCACATTCATGCTTGGAATATGGCACGGGGGTGACCAGCTAAAGAGAAAATTTGCTCAGCCATGTCTACAGTGGGGTCATTCATACTAGTTGGCCTTTTCATCATGAATATGAGGTTATTTCTCCTTTTTAATTCATGAGTATTATAGTGTTTTATATGTGGATGATATGGCTGATGTTTCCTTGGTATTTTTGTTGTTATTATGTTGGTTATGAACATGTATTATGACAGTGGTTATGTACGACTCCCATCATATTTTTACTTGTAAATGAATGAACAATGTATCTATAGCCTAATGAATGAAATGGAAGCTAATGTGCTGAGGCATCAACGCTTCTTAATGATTCTCAGATGAGTACGAGACACCAACGCTCAGATATGTTGTTTAAACATGTAGATTACATATTTGTGACATGTTTGATGAAATGCTTGTCATGGCTAGTAGGGGTCTAGTCAAGTCCTTGTTCAAGTAGTTGCATTTGTATCATTGTTATATTCTTATCTTTTAGTTCTGAAAATGTCATTTAGTTCTGGGCAGTGACTTGGGCTCTAGGCTTGAAAGAGTGGCTCAAATCTCGGAGATGCAGGCACAACACTGGGCAGAAAAGTCCCCAGATGCATGCATACCCATGTTGTGGCAGCGTCTGGAGCCTCCCAGATGCATGCTTGTCCATATCAAGGGAGCGTCTGATGGTTTAGTGGTCTAAAAACTCAGTGGGACCCAAGGAATGGTTACCTGAGTGGTTAGGATGGCTCTTAGTGATCCAGATTTAAATAGGAGCGCAACAAATTATATCTATATATATATATATATATATATATATATATATATATATATATATATATATATATATATATATATATATATATATATATATATCTATATATATAGATATAGATATAGATATAGATATAGATATATAAATACAGAGATGTAGCAGAAACAACACTTCATTTCATTAATATCAAACTGGAGTATGCTTACAAACAGAATGGAAATAAGACTAGCTTGAGTGATGGTAGCTTATCTCTAAGAAGAGATGTGGCGGCTACATGCCTCTGAACTCAGTTACAATGAGGATCAAGGGCATTATTATTATTGAACAATAAGAGAAAACCCTAAACAACCAAAACCCTAACCTAAGGAGATGTAACACCAAGATTTTATGGGCCCCGTTAGGGTTAGTTGGGCATCCAACTTCTCGGGGTCGTAACTTGGTCATATTATCTTTGTTTGACGCGTATGATACCTCATTGGAAAAATATCTCCGAGGACTACAACTACTAATGTGATTGCTCTTACAATCATTGAATGTCATTTTTCCAAAAAAAATCGTTTAGGGCCTCAATACTGCTCCTGAAGTTGAGAACCCAAAAAAACTACCAAAAATAGTAAATTGTGCTACAAATAAGGAAACTAAAAGAAACAACGGTGGGGGTCCAAGTGGAATAGGTGAGTGGCCACCAAAATCCACCTGGATCATTCCTCCCCCCCTAGGAAGAAATGGTCCTCATTGCGTTGAGTGCCTCCATGAGATGGGGAAACTTCTGCTAAACTTGGTCCTTGGTTAGATATTCTGCAATCTCTTATGTGTCCAGTAATGGTGGGAAGCATGGTCGAAGGCGGTCCACATTGAAGACTGGGTGTAAGCCAAGGAATGGGGGAATGTTTCACTCCAAAGAATTGTCTCCCACATATTTGGTAATGGTGTAAGGACCATATCGGAGTGGTCTAACATTTCGATGGGCTCTGGTAAGGCCTTCTTTCTACAAATGCAACCAAACTTTGTCGCCCACCTAAAACTTGTGTGAAACCTGATGTTGATCTTGTTGCTGCTTGTAATTGGCATTTTCCACAATGGAGTGGCGATATATCAACCCATTGAGTAGAGGTGCTCCGAGAGTCGGATCAAACGAATGTTTGACTTGATAATGCAACGTACCCCTATGGGTGAGGAGAAGATGTCCCTGTATTCTTTCATGATCGTATCCACCTGCTTCTGCTGCATGGAGGAACCCTTCCCGGGGGCCATGGATGTGGCTACAATCTTCCCCTTACTTGGCAAGCGAATCAGATAGAAAATAAATTTCCTAGCCTGGGAGATGATCTTACTACATTTCTTAGCAAAGATCAAAAGGTGGCGGTAGGCGAAGCTACCTCCATATCCTGTATAACTTAGTACCCAAAGAAATAATAACATAGCAAGGTCTCAACTCATATACAACATGTCGCTTCCACAAGTATGGTTCTCCTAATAATAAACCACAAACATCAAGAGAAGAAACATCACACAATACTTCATCTATGAAGGGTTTGATATTGTAGGGAAGGCGACGCTACTGGTTGACTCAAAGATCTCGTCCTTGGTGAAGCCACCCAATGTTGTATGGATGTGAGTATAGTGTGGTCGACAGGCCTAACCTCTTCATGACCTCTGCTGAAATGAGGTTCTTTTGGTTCCCACTGTCGACAATGAATTGCAACGGTGAACCCTTCCCCCACATCTATGAATGGAAGAGACGCTCCCCCTCCTCTAGATCTTTGGGCTCATTCTTTAGAACTTGGTGGTGGAAACAGTGATGTTGGGCTCCACATCAATAATTTAATTCCCTTTATCATTCCTCTTTTCGAGTTTTGACTCAGGGTCTGAACATGCATATGATTCTAAAGCCTTCAACTCGACCACCAACGACTGCTTGGCCCGACACTCACTTGAGTCATGAGTGGGGCTCTTATGAAACTCACACCACTTTCTTGTGTCCTTCTTTGACTTCATGGTGGTGTTCTTTTATTTTGGCTTCGACAGGTTGTCTTGGGTCACCCCACCTTGGCTTTGTCCTTGGTTCTGCACTTTGGGGACACCTTTCCCTTGCTCTGGATTCACAGATCCAAAGTCTTAATTCTTCTGTTTAAACTTTTTCTCAATCTTGACAGTGTATCGGTACGTTGTGTCAAGTGAGGAGATGTCTAAGAACTCCATCTCATCCTGGATGTACCTATGTAGGTAGTCATGGTATTTGGGTAACAAATGTCACTCAGAATCCTTGATACCCAACTTTGTGTGAAGGGTATGAAAAATATTTGTGAACTCTGGCACATCTTAGTCCCTTCCCTGCCGCAATGTGGTCCACTTTATGTACTTGTCTTCATAACTCTTGATAGGGTAATACCGCTCCTTGATGGCGTCTCGGAAAGATTTTCATGTGGGTGCAGCTGAAAACAGTGAGGGTTCCCTCTCATCCTTATGCTCACAGTATGTTTCCCACCAGTCCTTGATGTGGGGGAAATCTTTGAGAAGTGAAAAAGTAATCTTTTCTCGACTGGAAAATTCATGAACAGAAAATACCCTTCTAGTAGATTTAATCATTTATCTATGGCATCTGCATCTATCTGACCCTCAAATATGGGGATTTCAAAGTTAACTTGTACCTTAAATGGTGCGGTGATTCCAAAGTAGTTGCTGGAAGTAGATGTGTTGCCCTTGGGTAGTCCCTGAAGGATCTGGGCAAAGTTGTCCATCATCGCGTTCCTCTATCACTTAAGGGCTTCTTCGAGGAAGATTTTGATAGGATCTCCTGCTCCCTTGTATTTTTTTTCTTCCCCCATGGGCAATTGTCGAGGTTTGCGAGGCTGATCTTGCAAAGGTTCAACCATATCGAGCCCTAACTCCTTATATCCCGACCTCGTTGGGGACATGAAAAGAAATATAGAGAAAGAGCAGACACCTCTAATACCACTGATCCAGATTTAAATAGGAATGCAACAAATTATAGATATAACCATAAATACAAAGATGCAACATAAACAACACTTCATTTCATTAACATCAAATATTGAAGTATGCTTACAAACAAAATGGAAATAAGACTAGCTCGGGCAATGGTAGCATATCTATGAGAAGAGATATGGTGGCTACATGCCTCTGAACTTAGTTATAATGAGGCTCAAGGGCATTTTTATTATTTAACAATAAGAGAAAACCCTAAACAACCAAATCCCTAACCCGAGGAGATGTAACACCAAGAGTTTATGGGCCCCGTTGGGGTTAGTTGGGCAGCCAACTTCCTGGGGTCGTAACTTGGTTATATTATCTCTGTTTGACGCGTATTATACCTCGTTGGAAAGATATATACAAGGACTACAACTATTAAATTGATTGCAATAGCAATCAATGAATTCCATTTTGCCAAAAAAACATCGTTTCGGGCCTCAAAACAGATTTGGAAGTTCAGGACTCTAAAAACTACCAAAAATAGTAAATTGTGCTAAAATTAAGGAAACTAAAAAATTGAAAGAGACAGTGGTGGGGGTCCAAGTGGGATAGGCAGTTGGCCACCAACATCTACCTGGATCATTCCTCCCCCCTTAGGAAGCAATGGTCCCCATTGCATTGAGTGCCTCCATGAGATGGGGAAACTTTTGTTGAACTTGGTCCTTGGTGAGATGTTCTACAATCTATGATGTGTCCAATAATGGTGGGAAGCATGGTCGAGGGTAGTCCACATTGAACACTCGGTGCAAGCCAAAGAATGGGGGAATATTGTGCTCCAAAGCATTTTTTCCCACAACCTTGGTAATGGTGTAAGGACCATATCGGAGTGATCTGATCTTCTGATGGGATATTGTAAGGCATTCTTTTTTCAAATGCAACCAGACTTTGTTGTCCACTTAAAACTTGTGTGGCACCCAATGTTGATCATGTCGCTACTTGTACTTGGAATGTTCCACAATGGAGCGGCGATATATCGACCCCTTGGGTAGAGTCACTCTAGGAGTCACATCGAACGAATGCTTGACCTAATATTGCAATGGTACCCTTGTGTGTGAGGAGAAGATGTCCCTGTATTCTTTTACGACCGTATCCACCTGCTTCTGCTATGTGGAGGAATCCTTCCCTAGGGGCCATGGATGTGGCTACAATATTCCCTTTACTTTGCGAGTGAATTAGACAGAAAATAAATTTCCTAGTCTGGGAGATGATCTTACTACATTTATTAGCATAGATTAAAGTGGTGGCAGTAGGTGGAGCTACCTCTGGTATCCTATATAACTTAGTACCCAAAGAAATAATAACAGAGCAAGGTCTCGACTTCCACAAGTATGGTTGTCCTAATAATACATCACAAACATAAAGAGGAGCAACATCACACAATACCTCATCTATGAAAGGTTTGAAGCTGTAGGGAAGGTGGCATTACTGGCTAACTCAAAGATCTCATCCTTGGTGAAGCCACCCGATGTTGTAAGGATGCGGGTGTGGTGTGGTTGGTAGGCCTAACCACTTCACGACCTCTGCTAAAATGAGGTTCTTTCAACTCCCATAGTCGATAATGAATTGCATTGGCGAACCCTTCACCCACATCTATGAGTGGAAGAGACGATCCCCCTCCTCTGGATCTTCGAGCTCATTCTTTTGAATCTCGGTGGTGGCAATAGTGGCACTAGGCTCTGAATAAATAATCTACTTCCCTTTGTCATTCCTCTTGTCAGGTTTTGACTTAGGATCCAAACTTGCATCTGATTTTGAAGCCTTCAACTCGGCCATCAGTGATTGCATGACCCGACACTCACTTGTGTCATGAGTGGGGCTCTTATGGAACTCACACCACTTTCCTGTGTCCTTCTTTGACTTCATGGTGTTGTTCGTTTCTTGAGGCTTCGATGGGTTATCTTGTGTCACCCCGCCTTGGATTTGTCCTTGGTTATAAGTTTTTGGGACACCTTTCCCTTGCTTCGAATTCGCAGATCCAAAGTCTCGCTTCTTCTGTTTAAACTTCTTCTCGATCTTGAAAGTGTATTGGTACGTTGTGCCAAGTGAGGAGATGTCCAGGAACTCCATCTCATCCTGGATGTACCTGTGTATGCAATCACAGTATTTGAGTACCAAATGTCCCTTAGAATCCTTGATACCCAACTTTGTGTGAAGGGTATGGAAAATATTTGTGAACTCCAGCACACCTTGGTCCCTTCCCTACCGTAGTGTGGTCCACTTTATGTACGTGTCATCATAACTCCTAACAGGGTAATATTGTTCCTTGATGGCGTATCGAAAAGAATTCCATGTGGGTGCAGGCTGAAAACAGTGAGGGTTCCCTCTCATCCTTCTTCTCACAGTATGTTTCCCAACAGTCCTTGACATGGGAGGCAACTTTGAGAAGTGCAAAAGTAATATTTTCCAAACTGGAAAAATCATGAACATAAAAATACCCTTTAGTAGATTTAACCATTTATCTATAGCATCTGCATCTATCTGGCCCTCAAATATGGGGATTTCAAAGTTAACTTGTACTGTAAAGGGTGTGGCACTTCCAAAGTAGCTATTAGAAGTAGATGTGTCGCCCTTGGGTAGTCCCTGAAGGATCTAGGCAAAGTTGTCCATCATCGCGTTCCTCTGTCACTTGAGGGCTTCTTCAAGGAAGATTTTGATAGGATCTCCTGCTCCCTTGTCTTTTTTTCTTCCCCCATTGGCAGTTTTTGAGGTTTGTGAGGCTGATCTTGCAAAGGTTCAACCAGATCGAGCCCTAACTCCTTATATCCCGACCTCATTGGGGACATGAAAAGAAATATAGAGAAAGAGCAGACACCTCTGATACCACTAATCCAAATTTAAATAGGAACGCAACAAATTACAGATATAACCATAAATACAAAGATGCAACATAAACAATACTTCATTTCATTAACATCAAATATTGAAGTATGCTTACAAACAAAATGGAAATAAGACTAGCTCGGGCAATGGTAGCATATCTCTGAGAAGAGATATGGTGGCTAAATGCCTCTGAACTCAGTTATAATAAGGCTCAAGGGAATTTTTATTATTTAACAATAAGAGAAAACCATAAACAACCAAATCCCTAACCCGAGGAGATGTAACACCAAGAGTTTATGGGCCCCGTTGGGGTTAGTTGGGTAGCCAACTTCCCAGGGTTGTAACTTGGTCATATTATCTTTGTTTGACGAATATGACACCTCTTTGGAAAGATCTCTTCGAGGACTATAGTTGCTGATGCGATTTCCTTTATAAAATTAAATTCCATTTTGCCAAAATAACGCCGTTTAGGGCCTCAAAACGGCTCTGGAAGTTCAAGACCTGAAAAACTGACAAAAATAGTAAATTATTCTAAAACTAAGGAAACTAAAAAACTGAAAGAGATAGTGGAGGGGCTCTGTGGAGTAGGAATATTCTCTCTGCAAACAGAGACAATCCCTCTAGCCTCGAGGAGATGGTCTAGCCACAAACAAGACAATCTAATATAAGTTCCCTTAGATCGAGTAAGGATAAGATCCTACCTCTTGTATCACTAATCCTTGTCTAATGAAGTCCTTGTGCCTTTGCTCTAGCAATCAACTCCTTAGTGTCAAACAAGTACCTGAAACAATGAGACAAGAAACCAAAGCACACATGATAGCATACAAAATATTCAATCTACTTAAGAGGCTAAGGAGTCTTAAGCTACCAACTAACATATGCAATTGATATAGGAAACAAAATATCAGTTGTTTTATTAATATGACAAAAAGGAAAGTACAACCTTTGCCTTAGCATTGCAGGTCTCCTTTGACATGTCTGGGTTCCAACACCACTGTTAGCATCTCATGATTCACCCTCAAAACAATGGAAGTTCAAGGCTTCTTCCTCTTTGCTCCAAACCAAACACTACAAGCTTATTCTCCCTTCACAAACACAAACTAGAAGGCTAAGGCTCTCAATATGGCTATCAAGATTTGCAGATTATTCCAGCCCTTTCATTAGCTAGCTAAGGTTGGAAAATGAGGATTTTATATAGCTTTTATAGAGGGGAAATGGATCCTCTTATTATGGGAGAGGTCTTATCCTTTTTGGTTTGTTTCATTTTAATAGGGTAAAGGAGCCCAAATAGTCTCTCTCAGCTCTATCTTGCTCAACTATTTACTACACTTCCGTTCACGAAGCTTCTAGACCTGGAAGCTTCGACTCCATTTTTAAAAACTTGCCAAAATATGGTCGGCATAGGTCATGTATGGCTTACCAACGCCGTTCGGCACTAGGCCCAATGTTAGACTCTGCAAATTAGCACAGGGAAGAAACTGAGTGCTAGCGCCAGTCTTGAAAACTGAGTTTGAATGAATATTCTTGGGAAATGATGTAAGAGGGAAATGTTTTGTAGATGAAGAGGGATGTAGGGACATGTTATTCATGGCAAGGAAACACATGAGGTTCAATGTAAAGGTCCTCCAGAATCGAGGAATGGGGAGTACAGGAATAGTGACAAAATGTTGTGTAACAGATGCCCCCTAAAGCATGAAGGCCAAACAAGTGTGAGGGGTGAAATGCTTTATGAGTAGATGCATGGAACTGAATATTGTCATTGGAAAACCTACAAGGAAGCATAGATACATATACATCACTGAAATCTTTGATACATGAATTGTGGTATGGACGCAGCCATCTAGGAGAAGATCATGTAAACATAACCAAGGTATGGGCACATCCATCCAGTAAGAAGGATCATATCAAACCCAAGGTATGGTCGCAACCATCCAATAATGAGAAGGATCACATATAACAAACTCATGGTATGGTCGCAGGCATCCATCTGAAAGAGACATGTATGTAAGCATGATCATGTCACATTGCTCTGCAACCTAGACTTGTGTAATCTGAGCCCAGGGTCTTGCACTCCAACACGACCCGATCAATGTACAAATTCTAGCATACGAATAGATGTGTTGACATTGAACATGCTAGAAAATCACTTAATTACCAGTTAACGGTGTGAACTATTAACAAGCACGAGAAAAACCACCAATAATGACAATGGTTCTCAAGGTACCAACAACACAATTCATAGAGTGTGAATAAGGAACTGAAGTCGAACACCTGTGAAGTCACTCGATCGAAAGCCAATAATGAGAACTTGTTTTCGAGTGTGAAGAACTTGCCATTAGGGCATGCAAGCTCTAAGGTATTGGAAGGGAGTCTCTCGGTCAACTTCCAAGATAAGAGCTGAAGTCAATAGGATGTGACGTTATCGAAGGAGGGTCATGATGTACCCCACATTATCAACACAAGACAAAGAGATGCAATCATGGATGATACAGAGAATTATGGATGAGTGTAAATTGCAAAAGGATTAACTCTTGAACATATTGGTGACACGACTCTGGAGCTTGGCAGCTTTGAATCCATAGGATTGGAGGTCATGATGATGTAGCGGAGATCAAATGGAAAGGAAAAAAATGGCGACCCAAACTCAGGAAGGTCAATGATAAAGTGGGGATATCCCAACCTGACATGAAGCAGAAGAGTGTCATGTTCAAGAGTGGCACGTTGCTAACAAAACTAGTAAAACAATTTCCATTTTCCCCCACCATTTCTGGCAGGCACCCCAATTATTTTTTATAACAAGATTGAAGGGGATAGCATATGCTTGTAATGTAAGTCCATCCTTTAGACAGATCTGACCTAGTAAGATTAACGAGCCCTAGGAAAGAGGAGCTCGTGTCCATCATGGTGACAAATCCGATGTCATTTAAAGTTTAATGAGGTCAATAAAGGGAAAACTTGGTATCTTTTTCATGTTTAGAGAGTTTGAAAAAGGCATGGAAAAGAAAACTCCAAAAGGTCCCTTTTCGTAAAGTTGTCTCTCGAATCTGAAAAGGTAGAAAACAATACTCAAAAGAACCTCTTGACCATGTCAGCCAAGGAGTACCTTTTTTCGTAAATAGTTTATCCCGGCCCGAAAAAGGGGTAAACATATACTAGGTAAATGACACTTCGAAACCATTTACGAGGTTAAAATGACAAGAGCTAAGCAATCTTTTCATGTTTTGAGAGTCGGAAAAGAGCTTAAAGTATACTCCCCATTTTTATTTACTTTAACGAGTCAAGAAGGGAAAAATACTCGACAATATTTTCATATTTTTGGAGTCTGGATAGAGCTAAAAGATGACTGCACCTGGAGGAATGAGTGGTATGAAAGGATAGCAACTGGTTCCAACAATGATGGAACTTATCAAAACATGTAATGGTCGAGAGGCTGGCTAGCAAAACCACTCATTGCTACAGTTCCTCAGAAAGGGAAAAAAACCAAGTGAAAGCATATGATCAGTCAAAGAGATGGTGGTGATGGAATGAAACAACCAAGGCTCATATAGCAAAAATTAGCTGATAGAAATGGCAATCACAAGATGTAAATTGGGCATGGGTTCATTTTTACACAAGCTGGAACCATGGGGAACTCTGCTTTAATTTTGTTTCATGTTTACACAATCTTGGAACGAAAAACTATGCTTGAGTTTGGTTTCATTTTTACATAAGCTTGAAATGAAAAACTATGCTTGGATAAAAAATGGCATGCCCCCAGCATGATGAGAGCCGAGGTACATGCCCCCCAAACTTCATTTCATTCACCAAAGTAGACATTGGGCTGCTAAAAGGTGGATGAAATGAAGTTTCACTTTCGAGATCAAGGAAAGACTCGACTGGAATTCTACGAGATCTTAATTGAAGGATCGAATTGGAAGGGGATTTGTTTCATTTTTTAATGAGGTTGACATAGTAAAAGAACAATCCTCGGACATATGTTTCATTTGTTTAACGAGGTAGATACAGGAAGAAACTATCCTCAAACATTTGTTTCATTTTTCAACGAGGTTGACACAAGACAAGGAACTATGCTCACATCCCTTGTTTCATTTTTTAGCGAGCTTGACATAAGAAAAGGAACTATGCTCCGGCCCCTTGTTTCATTTTTTAATGAGCTTGACACTAGACAAGGAACTATGATCCATATCCTGTTCATGGACCATACGAGAACATGGCTCCTAAGAGGTCCTCACTAAACGGGAGAACTACGCTCTGGGAGGAATACATGTCAATTGGTACAAATGACAGATCAGGTTCTAATGCCCCCAATACATAATGTACCATGCCATTTGTGTGATCATCAAAAAATATGGAGACGGAACAGGTAGCCACTTAATTGACCTATGGCAGGGAAGGTACTTCTTACAGACAAGATACAATAGGGGACAATGGCTGCAAAGGAGGGACCTGGTGACCAATGAACGACAATTGGTCAATGGTCACTATTCTCCCTTCCTGTGGAAAACAAACCACATGGAAAATATAAGAAACAAGAGCTCCCATGGCATAAACATAGTTGCGTCCAAGGAGAAGATTGAAATCTAAGCAACCTTAGACTACCATCACGTTTATATAGAAGATCTTTCCTCCCAAAGTAATAGGGAACTTCGGAAGGATCCCTAAGGGCTAATTGGTTCCTCTGTTGAAAGCCAAAAGATTATGGGTGACAGGCACAAGCTGTGGGGAACCCAAATCTTGCCAAGTAGTAGAAGACATGATGCTAATAGACACACCTTCATATAGTATAGTTCCATGTACTATCATATTATAGGCTTGTACTGTGATCTAGAAAGGCACATAAGATGGAAGGTAGAAAGAAGTCAATTGATTCCAATCAAAAGAAATGACGGAACTACTTGGTGGGGGTATCATATGATTTCTCCCATGCCCTGCAAGAGAAGGAGAAGGACTCTCTTGAACAACTGGGACGAGAGGGTCACTCTTTTATTAATGAGAATCTGAGGAGATGAGAAGAACATGAGCAATATGATCACTATTCTCTTCAGGAACAAAGTGAACAACTGAAGGCGATGCTAAGTTGACACTCTTTTCGACCAATGGTTGGTTGGAATAGACACAAGAGAGTCATGCTTAGGAAGAGCAGGATGGACCAGAGATGAATCCAAGTCAATCTCTTTACCAACTAGGAGAGGGTTAGAAGAAAGCCTCTGATAACCAATAGGAAGTTGGGGTTCAGGAGCTGTAAGGTTTTCCAAAACATTGGAAGCTCTATCCACAAGAGGAAAAGGGTGAAGAAGATGCTTCCCTTCACATAACCTACAGGGGAATCTAATCTTTCCTTTCTTCTTACCATCATTAGTTGAAGGTGTAGCATCGTCAAGATCTCCAGAGGTCGATGGGGATGGTCGATTCAGGTCTTGAGACCATACCTCTAAGACTCTAGGAATGCCAGGACAGTCTCGAAGGAGATGGTCACCCTTACATAGCTTGCAAGGGAATTTTACCTTCTGCAAAGTATCAGAAGGTTTGTCGACGGGAAGTGCATTTGGAGCAATAGCTGCACGGTTGGCCTCTTGCTTATCTGACTTCTTCTTATTTTTCTTAGCCTCCTGGTTACTGGATTTCAAACTATCACCAGGCGAAGTAGAAGAGGAGGGTGAAGAAATAGGTGAGGAAGGTGAGAGGTCAACCTTAGGATCAACATGATGTTGTTTAGGTGAAGGATATGACTGGACAGAAGTTGGCACACTCAGGACCACTGAGGTCGAAAATAACCAGATAGTTAAAACAATGGTTAACCCAGGGAGGGACAACGTTTCCATATAAGGAGCACCAAAGTTTCCAAAAGAAGGAAAAGGATTAGGATTTCCATCTCAGGGGAATCCTTGACTGGTAGAATCTAGAAATGTTTCCTTTGGAATTGACCCTAAAGAATCACTAAAGAAGATAACTTTAACCAGGAATATTTTGTGGGTAGTTAATTTAAGACACTGAAACGAAACTTTGCCTTTTCATATTTTAAGAGCCGAGAAAAGGATGAAAGGTGACTCTAGTCACTTTTAGATTTAACAAGCTCAAAAGGACAAGTGCTCGATGATTTTTAAATTTAAAGAGTCAAAAATACCAAAAT
The DNA here is from genome assembly GCA_031772625.1 of Pinus tabuliformis. NCBI lineage: Eukaryota > Viridiplantae > Streptophyta > Pinopsida > Pinales > Pinaceae > Pinus > Pinus tabuliformis. The sequence continues at coordinate 951,809,007 of CM062814.1, read as the reverse complement.
GATTGCTTAGGATAATCTAGGTAAAAGGTATTACCAGGTAATTGGAACTGTAGAATACCTCCCAACGAACTGAAAGGTACAAGCAGGAAATCTCCCCGAATGCCGTGTTCGGTGTATCACGTTTACAAGGTGGTAGAATCGGCTTCCTATGGATAAAGGATTTCAAACCTAGTGGGGTCTCCCTTTATATAAGCGATGATATGGGGAGCGCAAGTCTATACTAGCATTGTCTAATGCCGAAGCAAATGACAACTGTTAGGTTTAAAGACGTCGGAACACGTCTCTAGCCTAGACCTATAATTGTGAGCATTTAGTTTCAAATGCGCCTTACGTTAATTGAATATATTTCAAAAGTTTAACTTGAACTCAAGTCTCAAATTTTAGGCCATATCGTTGTCACCTAAAAAACTCCTATGCGCAACTATATGAGACAAAATCCTTTCAATTCAACGAATGATTACACTAATTGAGAGAAGAGAAAACAATCAATGCAACAAACAAGCAATTGAAAGTAAGATGAATCTTCACTAATTCGCTTTTCAAAAAAAAATAATGAAAATTATTTCCACTTCCTACTCTTCCTATCAGATGCACTTCAACTAGTCCTTTTAACAGTAAAATAAGTTCATTTCTTTTCACATGCTCATTATGATGCAATTCTAGCTTTCAATGATGCCAATCAATGCAACATATCAATTAAACAAACTAGAACGGTGTATTTTCTTCAATGGAATGCTAAAATGAAGTTTTCACATAAAAATTTCAATGCATATTTCCAAACACCCAAACACCAATCAAATGCAAAGCAAGATAAAAAGAACTCCTTTCAAAACAAATAGAAAGATTCAACGACACAACTGAGCAATGTGATCTATGCTGCGAAAAGAGACGTTCAACAAGTGAAGAGTAAACAAAACTTTTTCATTTGTTCAATTGAAACGAAAGCACTATAGATGCGAGGACTAAAAAGTGAAATGCACAAAGCAGCAATCCAACAACGTGACTTGATGAGCAGACAAACAAATGAATGGACAATGACCTAGATGCCCTAGGGACACAAACCATCCAAAAACTAAAATAATCAAGTAAGGCAGTATCAAACCAATCAAGTAAACAAATCAACAAATCAAGCTAACAAAGCATTCTAGCTAGCGAGAATACAGGCAAACAAGCCAAGAAAAAGAATTTATGAGGACAAGACACGTTGGCAATGATTTAGGAAAAACCCTTATTTTAATCTACAAGCATCAACGCGACTGTCTAACTAGCAACAAGCACTAGAAGGGGATGTGGCGCGACTGTTCAAAGGGAACTCACACCAACCACTGTCAAAAAATAAATAGCACTGATCGAGGGATTCAAAGAAAAAATATAAGTTCTCACAAACCAAAACCATACCTGTCACTTTAAATTCAAGTGTCCAAGCAGCTGATGAATTGAAGTACAGATTACCAAAGAGAAAGAGTGAAACAAGAAAAGTTGTCACAAATCATGAAATGAAAAATAATCCAAATAGAGGGATGTATCCCTAGTATGGTCACCAATTTGTGGAGTAGGAAAATTCTCTCTACGGACAAAGACAATCCCTCTAGCCTGAGGGAGAGGGTCTAGCCACAAACAAGACAATCTAATATAAGTTCCCTTGGATCGAGAAAGGATAACATCCTACCTCTTGTATCGTTGATCCTTGTCTAATGAAGTCCTTGTGCCTTTGCTCCAACGATCAACTCCTTACTGTAAAACAAGTACCTGAAACAATGAGACAAGAAACCAAAGCACACACAATAGCATACAAAATATTCAATCTACTTAAGAGGCTAAGGAGTCTTAAGCTACCAACTAACATATGCAATTGATATAGGAAACAAAATATCAGTTGTTTTATTAACAAGACAAAAAGGAAAGTACAACCTTCGGCTTAGGGTTGCAGGTCTCCTTCAACATGCCCGGGTTCCAGCACCACTGTTAGCATCTCATGATTCACCCTCAAAAAAATGGAAGTTCAAGGCTTCTTCCTCTTTGCTCCAAACCAAACACTATAAGCTTATTCTTCCATAACAAACACAAACTGTGGTACGGGTAAATTCTCAGTGCGGACACAAACAATTCCTCTAGCCCGAGAGAGCGGGTCTAGCCACAAACAAACAATCTATGGAAAATATCCTTAAGCTAGAATCAATTAATAGGGCCTACCTCTTAGAACACTATTCCACCCGGTGATGATCATGCTTCCTCACTCCAGTTATTTTTTGTTTCCTTCCTTCGAATACCTGAAACAAGCAAAACAACAACAACAACAAACGTGACAACATGCAATATTGTATTTAACCTACTTTATAGGTCAAGGAACATTAAGCCATAAACATGTAAAGTGACACTTCATGTATGAAATCAATCGATAGTTGCATTAATATAAATCAGAAAGAGATTACAACCGGTGCCTTGACGTTGCTGGTCTCGTCCGACGTATTCGGGTTCCCACACTTCTGCTAGCACTTCATTTATATCCCCAACAATGAAAGTTTTAATTCTTCTTTCCCTCTAGTGTCAAACCAAACCAAAATCACACTATTATACCTCAAACACACACTAGAAAGCTGCAAGCTATAAATGACTTGATGGTTATTCAAACTTATTCCAAAACTCCAACTAGCTTTTGCTTGGGAAAAAGAGAGGTTTATATAGCTTGGATGGATGGGATATGTTTCCTCTCATCATGGGAGAAGGTATTATCTCTTAAGGTTGTTCCATCCTAATAGGGGAAAGGAGCCCAAACTGATTTCCTCGGCTCTATCCGACCCAACCATCTACCAGACTTCTGTTACAAAGCTTCTAGACATGGAAGTTTTGACTCCTTATTTAAAAAACCTTCCAAAAGAGGATTGGCGCAACTAGAAAAGGGCTCAGTCGCTCCGATCAGTGTGAGGGCTAGTTTTAACCTCTGTAAATCAGTGTGAGGAGAAAATTGGTTAGTAGCATCGGTCTTGTAAACTAGGATAGAAGAAAGATTCTTGGGAAATGGCGTAAAGGGGAATTATTCTGCTCATGAAGAGGGACATACTGGGAGTTTCTTCATGATGGGAAAACATGTCAGGTACACTATAGAGGTCCTCCAAGATCGTAAATGAGGAGTACAGGGACAGTGAAAAAATGTTGTGTAACAGATGCCCTGTAAAGCGTGAAGGTCGAACTAGAGTGAGGGGTGAAATGCTTTCTAAGTGGAAGCGAGGAACTAGAGTTCGTCATAAGAAAACCTACAAGCAAGCATAGATACATATACATCATTGAAAACTCTGAATAATGATACATGAATCATTGTATGGACACAACCATCCAGAGAATGATCATGTAAATGGGTCCAAGGCATGGGCGCAACCATCTAGTAGAAAGGATCATAACAAAACCAAGGTATGGTCGCAACCATCCAGTAATGAGAAGGATCACATATAACAACTCATGGTATGGTCACAACCATCCATCTAAAAGAGACATGTATATCAACATGACCATGTCACATTTCCTCGCAACTTGGACTTGTGTAATCTTAGCCCAGGGTCTTGCACTTCAAACGACCTGTTCAAAGTACAAATCCTAACATGTGAATGAATGTGTTGAAGTCAAAAATGCTAGGAAGTCACTTGATTACCAGTCAATGATGTGAACTGTTAACAAGCGCGAGAGAAACCACCAATAATGAAAATGGCTCTCAAGGTACTGGCAGCACATTTCACAGAATGTGAATAAAGGAACTGATGTTGAACACCCATGAAATCACCCGATCAAAATCCAATGATGTGAACTTGTTGTCAAGTGCGAAGAACTTGCCATTAAGGCATGCAAGCTTTAAGGTAGTGGAAGGGAGTCTCGTGGCTAGATTCTTGGATAATGAGCTTAAGTCGAAAAGAAGTGACTGTGTCAAAGGAGGGTCATGATGTATCCCACATCATCGACACGAGACAAAGGGATGTGAATGATTTCAGATGATACAGAGAATCAAGAGTAAGTGTAACCGCAGACGGACTGACTCTTGAACATATCAGCAACACGATTCTGAAGTTTGGCAGTTGTTGGGTCCATAGGATCGGTGGTCATGATGACGTGGTAGAGATCAAATGTAAGGAAAAAATGAGCGGCCCAACCTAGGAAGGTCAAATGAAAAGGAGGATATCCCAACCTGACACGAAGTAGAAAGTTTCATGTTCAAGAGTGAGCTGTCGACACGACTGATAGAATTTCCAAATTTCCCCCCACCATTTCTGGTAGGTACTCCAATTATTTTTGATCGCAAGCTTGAAGGGGATATCATATGCTTGCATTGTAAGTTCATCCTTCGAACGAATCTAACTTAGTAAGTTTAATGAGCCCTAGGAAGGAGAAGCTCACGTTCATCATGGCGACGAATCCAATGTCGTTTAATGTTTTAACGAGTCCGACAAAGGGGTAACTTGGTATCTTTTTCATGTTTAGAGAGTTTGAAAATGACCCTAAAAAAAACTTCACATGGTCCCTTTTCGTACATTTGTGTTCTCGAGCCCGAAAAGGTAGAAAATGATACTTGAGATAACCGCTTTACCATTTCAGTCAAGGGAGTACTTTTTTCGTAAACAGTTTGACCCAGCCCGGAAAAGGGGTAAACGTATACTGGGTAAATGAAATTTTGCAACCTTTAACGAGTTCAAAATGACGAGAGCTCGGCAATATTTTCGTTTTTAAAGAGTCAAAAAAGAGCTGAAAGCAGACCCCCCATTTGTATTCTCTTTAATGAGTCAAAAAGGGGAAAAATACTCTGCAATCTTTTCATATTTTACAAGTCAGAAAAGAGCTTAAAGGTGACTCGTCTTGGAAGAATGAGTGTTATAAAGAGTAGCAACTAGTTCCGACAATGGAGGAATTTCTCAAAACTTGTAATGGTCATGAGGCTCGCTAATAAAACCACTCATTGTTGCGGTTCCTCAGGAAAGGAAAAAATAACCAAGTGAAAGCATATAATCAGCTAAAGAGATGGTGGCGATGGAATAAAACAACCAAGGCTCATCTAGCAAAAATCAGCTGATTAAAATGGCAATCACGAGATGTAAATCGGGCATGGGTTCATTTTTACACAAGCTTGAACCATGTAGAACTCTGCTTGAATTTAGTTTCATGTTTACACAAGCTTGAAACGAAAAACTATTCTTGAGATAAGTTTGCATGCCCTCGGCATAATGACTCAATTCGAGGTACATGCCCCCCAAGCTTCATTTCATTCAACTAGGTGAATGGAATGAAGGTTCACTTTCGAGATCTAGGAAAGACTCGACTGGGATTTTACGAGATCTTAATCAAAGACTCGATTTGGAAAAGGGAGGTGCTTCATTTTTTAATGAGGTTGACACAGTAAAATAACTATCCTAAAGACCCTTGTTTCATTTTTTAACTAGGTTGTCACAAGACAAGGAACCATCCTCATAACTCCTTATTTAATTTTTTAATGAGGTTAACACGAGACCAAGAACTATCCTCATGACTCTTTGTTTCATTTTTTAACAAGGTTGACACAAGGCCAGGAACTATCCTCACGTCATTTGTTCATGACCCATAAGAGAACATGGCTCCCAAGAGGTCTTCACTAAACAGAAGAACCACACTTTGGGAGGAATACATGTCATTTGGTACCAAAGACAGATCAGGTTCCAATGCCCCAGTACATAATGTACAATATCATCTGTGTTATCATCAGCATATGCAGAGATGGAATGGGTTACCACATAATTGACCGATGGCAGGGAAGGTACTACTTGCAAACAAGAGCTGATAGGGGATGATGGATGCAAAGGAGGTTACCGGTGACCAATGAATGAGAGTTGATCAATAGTCACAATTGTCCCTTCGTGCGGAAAACAAACCACACGAAAAAGTGAAGAAATAAGAGCTCTCGTGACATAAACATAATTGCATCCAAGGAGAAGATTGAAATCAAAGGGACCTTGGCCTACCATCACGTCTATATAGATGGTCTTTCCTCCCAAAGTAAATAGGCCATGTACTACCATATTATAGGCTTGTACTGTGATCTAGAAAGGCACATAAGATGGGAGGCAGAAAGTAGTCAATTGAATCCAATCAAAAGAAACTACAGAAATACTTGGTGGGGGTATCATATCATTTCCCCCATGCCCTGAAGAAGAAGGAGAAGGACTCTCCTTAACAACTGGGACGGGAGGGTCACTCTTCGATTCATGAGAATCTGAGGAGATGAGAAGAACATGAGCAGTATGATCACTACTCTCTTCAAGAACAGAGCAAACAACTGAAGGAAAAGCCAAGTCGAAACTCTTTTCAACCAATGGTTGGTCAGAAATAGACACAATAGAGTCATTCTCAAGAAGAGTAGGATGGGCAAGAGATGAATCCAAGTCAGACGCTTTACCAACTAGGAGAGGGTTAGAAGAAAGACTCTCATAACTAACAGCAAATTGGGGTTGAGGAGCTGTAAGGTTTTCCAAAACTTTGGAAGCTTTATCCATAAGAGGACAAAGGTGAAGAATATGTTCTCCTTCACATAACCTACAGGAGAATCTAATCATCCCTTTATTCTTACCATCGCTAACTGAGGGTGCAACATTGACATGATCTCCATAGGTCGATGGGGATGGTCGATCTAGATTTTGATACCATACCTTTAAGAATCTGGGAATGTCAGGGTAGTCTCGAAGGAGATGGTCATCCTTACACAACTTCTTGCAAGGGAATTTTACCTTCTGTAGAGGATCAGAAGGTTTGTCAATGGGAAGTGCATTTAGAGCAATAGCTTCACGGATTACCTCTTTCTTATCTGAATTCTTCTTCTTCGTCTTCTTCTTCTTCTTCTTAGCCTCCTAGTAACTAGATTTGAAACTTTCACCAGGCGAAGTAGAAGAGGAGGGTGAAGAAATGGGGGAAGAAGGAAAGGGGTCAACCTTAGAATCATCATGATGTGATTGGAATGAAGGATACATTTGGAGAGGATTCGGGACACTCGGGACCACCGAGGTCGAAAACAACCAGACAGGTAGACCAATGGTTAACCTTGGAAGGGACAACGTCGCCATATAAGGAGCACCACCGTTTCCAAAAGAAGGAAAAGGACCAGGATTCCCATCCGAGGGGAATCCTTGACTGGTAGATTCTAGAAATTTCTCCATTGGAATCGACCCTAAAGAATTACTAAGGAATATAACTTTAACCAAGAATATCTCGTGGGTAGTTAATTTTTAGGCACTGAAACAAAACTTTGCCTTTTCATATTTTAAGAGTCGAGAAAAGGGCGAAAGGTGACTCTAGTCACTTTCGGAGTCAACGAGCTCAAAAGGACAAGTGCTCAATGATCTTTTAAATTTAAATAATAAAAAAGACCAAAATGAATGCTTAGGATAATCTAGGCAAAAAGGGATTACCAGGTAACCGTGAACTTCAGAATACCTCTCGGCAAACCGAAAAGTACGAGCAGGCTATCTCCCTGAATGCTACGTTCGGTGTATCAAGTTTACAAGGTAGTAGACTCAGCTTCCTATGGATAAAGGATTGCAAGCCTAGTGGGGTCTCCCTTTATATATGTGACGATAAGGGGAGCACAAGTCTGTACTAGCATTGTCTAATCTCGAAGCGAACGACAGCTGATAGGTTTAAAGACGTTGGAACACATCTCTAGCCTCAACCACTAAATGTGAGCATTAAGTTTCAATGCTTCCTTAGGTTAATTCAATAAATTTTAATGGTTGATCTTGAATTAGGTTTCAATTACAAGGTCCTACTGCTGTCATTTGACAAAACTCCTACATGCATCTATATAGGGATCTTTTTCTTCGATGAAAGTTAATACTAATTGAGAGATAGGGAACACAAAATCAATGCAACAATCAAAGAATGAAATCTTTCTCTAACAAATCTCCTAAATGCACTGAATCTTCCTATAACAACAAAAGAAGTTTCATTTCATTTCCAATGCTTACAATGATGCAATTCTAGCTTCTCAATGACATTACTAATGCAATATTTTCGCTTAAATAAACTAGAATGATGTTCTTCTTTTCATAAAATGCAAAATGAATCTTCCACATAAAGAACTTGAATGAAAGTTCTCACAATTCTGAACAAACAAGCATCGATCAAATCCAAAACATGATAAATGAAACTAAAAGCAACTTCTTCCCTGAATCGAACAAACCAAACACATAAATGCTTCAATCCACAAACCAAGCAATGTAATCTATGCTCGAAATGCGAAAAGAGACACTCGAAATAAGAGAACGAATGAGACTCTTTCACTCATTTGATTGAAAATGAAGCAATGAAGATGTTGTGACTGAAATATGGATTAAATGAAGCAACAAATCAGAAATTTGACATAATGAGTAAACAAACAAATGAACGGTAATTGACCTAGATGCCCTAGGGTCATAGAAACCATACAAAAACTCAAAAAAATCAAGCAATGAAACTTCAAACCAATCAATCAATAAAAAACCAGCAAACAAAGAATTCTAGTCACTTCTAGGCGGAAGAAGAGAGTCTAAGGGTCAAGACACACTGGCACTGGAATGGGATAGATTTTGATATTTTTCTTAACTCAGAGATCGACACTACTGCCTAACTGACAACTAGCGCTGATCGGCACAACTAGCATGACTGGCCAGGCTACAACTAGCACTGATAGACCTGATCGTTTCGATTGGCCTGGCTACAACTAGCGCTGATAGACCTAATCGGTGTGATTGGCTAGGCTACAACTAGCGCTGATCGAGGGATTCAAAGAAAAAAATAAAACAGAACTTCACCAATAGGAATCAGTGCGACTGCATAACTAAAAACAAGTGCCACAAGGGGGTCAGCGCGACTGTTTTAGAGAAACTTGCACTGATCAGCATGACTGTTAGAAAAATAAATGCATTGACCAAGGATTCAAGGAAAAAAATAAGAATTTTCAAAGGCTAAAACTAGACTTGCCACCGTGAATTTCAGGCTCAGAGCAGTAAACCAAGCAAAACAGAGAACACTAAAGGGAAATGGTGATACTAGAAAAGTTCACACAAAACCATAAAATGAAAATTAATCAAATAGAACGATTGGCTCCCCCGTGGAGTTGCCAATTTGTGGTGCAAGTAAATTCTCAGTTCGAACACAAATAATTCCTCTAGCCCAAGAGAGCAGCTCTAGCCACAAACAAACAATCTATGGAAAATCTCCTTAAGCTAGAATCAATTAAGAGGGCCTACCTCTTAGAATGTTATTCCGCTTAGTGATGATCCTGCTTCCTCACTCCAGCTATCTTCTATTTCCTTCCTTCGAATACCTGAAACAAGCAAACAACAACAACAACAAGCGTGACAGCATGCAATATTGTATTCAACCTACTTAATAGGTCAATGAACATTAATCCATAAATATGTAAAATGACACTTCATGTAGGAAATCAATTGATAGTTGCATTAATATAAATCAGAAAGAGATTACAATCGGTGCCTTGACATTGCTGGTCTCCTCCGACATATCCGGGTTCCCACACTTCTGCTAGCACTTCATGGATAACCCCAATAATGGAAGTTTTAAGGCTCCTTTCCCTCTAGTCTCAAACCAAACCAAAATCACACTATTCTCCCTCAAACACACACTAGAAAGCTACAACCTATAAATGACTTGCTGATTATTCAAACTTGCTCCAAAACTCCAACTAGTTTTTGCTTGGGAAAAAGAGAGGTTTATATAGCTTGGATGGATGGGAGATGGTTCCTCTCATCATGGGAGAGGGTCTTATATCTTAAGGTTGTTCCATCCTAATAGGGGAAAGGAGCCCAAATTGATTTCCTCGACTCTATCCGGCCCAACCATCTACGAGACTTCCATTACGAAGCTTCTAGACATGGAAGCTTCGACTCCTTATTTAAAAAACCTTCCAAAAGAGGATCGACGTGATTGGAAAAGGGCTCAGTCGCTCCGATCAGTACGAGGGCTAGTTTTAACCTCTGTAAATCGGGTGAGGAGAAAATTGGTTAGTAGCGTCGATCTTGTAAACTAGGATAGAAGAAAGATTCTTGGGAAATGGTGTAAAGGGGAATTATTCTGCTCATGTAGAGGGACATACTGGGAGTTTCTTCATGATGGGAAATCATGTCGAGTACACTATAGAGGTCCTCCAGGATCATAGATGGGGAGTATAGGGATAGTGACAAAATGCTATGTAGCACAAACTAGAAGGCTAAGGCTCTCAATACGGCTATCAAGATTTGCAGATTATTCCAACCCTTTCATTAGCTAGCGGAGGTTGGAAAATGAGGAGTTTATATAGCTTTTGTTGGGGCCTTTGTTTAATTTTGAAAGGTTTTGACCAGTTTTGACTGACTGAAGGATGGGAAAGAAAGAGATGGCAGCAACAGTTGGCGGAACGGACAGTTGCGGAGGAGTTGCGACAAGGTGGCAGCGGAAGGCAAAGGCAACCGAGGATGTGGGAAGGTGCAGAAGCAGCCAAGGGGGAGAATAGACGAGCAAGAACTGGCAGTCCAGGCAGCAGAGAAAGATATAAAATGGGAAGACCAGAAAGAAATAAAGTTTTTGTTGGACTAGCTAGTGGAAGAAGGAGCTAGTTGAGTTGAGGGCAAGCGAAGAGATGCCCAGTTGTGGTGGCTGAATGACAAAGTTCTAGGGTCCAAGGGACTTAGTCGTGGAAACAATCTGAACCCGCGGGACTGATCCGGGTACTTTTTGTAATGTTTATGGTGAATGTTGGGTCATGTTGTAATCTTTCATGTTAAGTTTAATATAAGACATAGCCGATGTTGGTTGCGAATTCTAATGTATTTGGGCCTCGTGCTTAATGTGTCTATTAAAATTTTGAATGGCTTATCAATTGCAAGTAGATGCTAATTCATAGATTGTCTCAAGGATGTTGTTATCTCTGTTTTATAACCCTTCTCCCTTTTAGTCGCGGTACGCCTCGGGTGAGACTCCTTGCCCCTTGGGGTAAGGTGAAAATGCTGGCATCATCCTAGACTACAACAGACTATTGTTGGCCCCCCTGTGCCCAAACCCAGGGTCTTTCCCCTGATGACTCTTTCAAGACAACAAATGGTTCCGTTGTCGGGACCCGAAGTTGCGAGAACCAGTTTAGACTATGGTGTCAAGGATATTTAAAAGAGAAATCAGAGATTGGTGGAATCATAAAGTAGATCAATTTTTGGTAGAGCGAGATGCCCACAGGAATCAACCGATTGGCAAAGTAAGTGAAGGGATTTTATATGCCGTTGGCATCAATGACCAGTATGAAATTTTATGGTGCAAGTTCCTTGAGGACCTGTACAATTGGTTGAGGGAGCTAAAGAGACAGAGTCAGTCAAGTGGATCGGCGACAGTTTGTTATAGTTGGACTTCGTCCGATATCATACTGCTACAATAGTTGGATAACGATCGGACAAGAGTAGTCTATTTTGGGTGAAGACTACGGTGGAGGGGTACGTAGTTGAGTTTGTTGCGGAGAGCTACTAGTCTTTCTCAAAGGTGGAGGCTATGTTCGGCTCTGGACTAAGAGGGGAGTTGATGAGGGAATTCTTGACATGGATTAAGATGTTTATGGTAGAAGAAGGATTGCTACCTTTACCCACTACCGGGATGGAAGCGTAAACCCTAGTATGGGGGGAAGGACTTAGAGGGGGAGATGCTGCTTATTGAGGGATAGGGATGCTACTGAGGGGATGGATGTGGAAGGATTGAGGATAGATAGGGATGTTATAACACGGAGGAGGGTGCTACTAGCAGACAAGTGGCAGGCGAGAGCGACACAGGCTCTAGGGAAGATAAGGAGGGGGCCCCACCAAGTAGGAAAACCCCGAGTTGAAGAGGAAGGAGAAGACGGTGCTAGGCAACCCGAGTGTGGGAAAGAGGGATGTAAGAGTTGGGGAAATGAAGAAGGATGTTCCCTACAAGTTGCGGAAGGAGGATCTCAATAGGGAACTGAAGGAGGACCTTCCCTGTAGGTTGCAGAAGGAGGATCGCAAGATCATAAACCATATCAGCATGAGGAAAGAGATGAAGACAATGTGGGTGATGTGATGAGGAGGTTGTTCGATGAGGAAGAAGCATCCATCAAAATTCAACAGCACCAACCCCAAGACATAAGTGGTGTTTTCCCCAACCTTCCCTTGGTACCTTATCACAATTCGGAGGAATTTGTTGTTAGCTTAGCTAAGGCAGCGCGAGTATATAGTGCGCGGGAGAGATACAGGGCCGGTTTCAACATCGGAAGTAATGCAAGAACCAGCTATAGTAGTAACTTAGGACTACAGGGATCCGAACAGTCGGGAAGCAAAGGTTTTGTGTTGTTAGCCCATACCCAGAGTAGTATGGCGAGGTCGTTTACTAGGTATCCAGAATTTGCAGGAAGGGGAAACAAGGATGTGGAGCAGCTATGGTACCTCTGTGAAGCCATTTGGAGGGCCCGTCAGACTCCAGATAACGTCCGAGAGGTGGAATTCCATACCAGGCTAAGAGAAAGGGCTCTACACTGGTTCATAAAGTGGGCAGAGTAGAAATAGAATCCCACAATATATGATATTAAGAGGGGATTCGTGCAAGAATTCAAGGTACCACATACAGACGAGTAGGTGTTATCAGAGCTGTGGGAAATTAAGAAGAGGGGGAGTGAGAAGGCTTGGGAGCTCATGCAAAGGTTTAAGGATGCCATCACCAAGTTGAGTTACACCCTGGACCCAAATAACCAGTGGGACTGGTTTATCAAGGCATTCTTGTCTTTGACCAAAACACTGCTGACACAACAAAAGATAGGAACCCTACAGGATGCGTTGGAGCAAGCATCCTGTATAGAAGTTATGGCGGGATACCCCCATGAATACCGAGGAGGTACAAGTCTGCAAGATCCGATGATAATAGGCCTGTAGAGCCAGATCATGAACTTGACTGAGAAGCTAAGGGATCTCCAGCCCGTACGTCCAGCCAGGCCCAATGTTTGGTGCACCCACTGCATGGTGGAGGGGCATGTTGCGATGGAATGCCCATGATTGCAGGGAATTCGTCACCCAAGGGGGGTGGCGAGGTCATGAGGGACCCCACCCACCGCAGGGTTACGGAAATCAGAGCACAAGGACCCTTACCAGGAAGAAATAATCAAGACTTCTGCAAGATCTGTAGGGCATATGGACACTTGTCACAGATGTGTCCAATTCTGAAAAAATACTCTAATTTCCCCAATAGCAACTACTGTGAGTTTTGCGCATTGAAAAATAATCTCACCGATCAGTGTCGAGCATTGGACACTCTAGTGGAAAGGCTGGATAGATCCATGTTCAGGGTCAATGAAGCAAGTCGAGGAGGGCGAGGAGGAAACGGACATAGAGGAAGAATCGGAGGAAGAGGGACCTTAAGGTGTTACAACTGCGACCAGGAAGGACATGTCGCTAGAGAATGCCCACTCCCGAGGAGACCCTAGTGTTCACAGTGCCGAATTAACACCCATGTGACAGAGGACTGCCCAGAGCTCATTGCGAAGTGGGAAGAGAGAACTAGGTAGTGGGGGGCCAACTTGGTGAATGTTGAACCTCAGACTGATGATGGCCTCCCTGTGACCAATATCAATATAGTCACCTGAGGAGGGAAGAAGACAAGGGAGGACCACTACACAGAGGAGCCACCCTTGATCATCAAAGCAGCATCACCATAGAAGGCATATCAACCCAAACGCCAAAGACAGTTCTATCAAGAAGCAGCCAAGTTGTTCGAGAGAATTACCAAAGATAGAGACAATCAAAGACTGCAAGTCCACGTGCTCGATCACACCCAGCTAATTGGGGAATGGTTTAAATTGTTCTTGAAAATTGTTGAGGATGAAGCCATGGTGAAGGAATTATGGAAAAGCTTAAAGGCCGTGGTATCCATGGAAGGAGAGGGAGTGGGACAACCACATGCAAACTTGCCAGAGAAAGCTTCCAGGAGAGTGAAGCGGAAAAAGAAAAGGAGCGAAAAGGAGTTCTACATCAATGCACAAGTGGCAGGATTCCAGATAAGGGACACCATGCTAGACTTAGGGTCAAATGTAAACACCCTACCCAAGAATACCTGGGAGGCAATGGGGAAGCCATAACTGAAGTACTCGCTAATCCAATTAAGAATGGAAAATTAGTACTGCATATTGCGCAATAGGAGATTGGAAAATGTAGAGGTTGATGTGGTAGGGGTGAAAACGCACACCGATTTCAAAGTAATTGACATTATGGGGGATAAAGACCCGTATCTGGCACTCTTGGGGATTGACTGGGCATATGAAAACTACGCTATCATAGATTTGAAGAAGGAGCTGATGATTTTTGAAGTAGATGGGCTAAGGGTGATCCAGCCATTAGATCCCTACCAAGGACCTAGGTTTACGGAGCCAGCAAATGATAGGGATGAACCATGGGTGTTAGACCAGCTATATACGCTCACAGCAAGGAAAAGGGAGGCTACATAAATCTTACGGCTGGAGGATCAATTAGCTGGAGAAGCATTCAAAGCTCAGAGACTGGTTCAGAAGATGCATGGGATGCATGGTAGCAAGGTGGATATGAACTGACCACTCGACGATGTGCAATGATAAGCCGAGTAAATTGGGGAGACATGGGAGTAGACGACTACCTGAAGTACTATGGCCTTAAGCCGGTGGACCGTTTTTTAGACAGGGTGGACCAGGAAATAGCAAAAGATCAAAGGATTCCCTTTCTCGACATCGGGCTTATGGAAACGCCAGCAAGATGGTGGAAGATGCACTGCAAATCATTAAAAGGCCTAGATGAGTGCTAAACAAGAGATAAAGGATAAGTTTACCCAAGAGGCAGATGAACCACAGGATAAGGGAAAATACACGGGGGATTCAAGTCCCGAGAATCACATCAAAGACTCCACGACCAGCTAGGAGAGCTAGGGACTACCAAGGAATCGATGGGTACACACATTTATACATACCCTCGGCACTGTCCCCTGGGCTTGGTATATCCAAGAGGAGCTACAGCGACAGACAGCTAATTGGGGTACCTTGGAGGAACAGTTCGTCAGCAACTTTTCATTCATGGGTAATGAGGCACAAATGACAGGGGCACTCTAGGCAATAAAAGGGGTTTTGTTCACCCCAGGGATGTTAGTTGAAGGAGGGCACGATGGAATTTTTCTACAATGCCTGTACGATATGGAATCGCCAGGATTTGTGACCTGTGACAAAATAGATGCAGAACCAGAGGAGGATGGATTGGAGGGGCTTAGACACCTAGCCTTTGGAGAAATGGAAGGGGAAAGAGATATTTGGGAGAGCCCTTCGACAGAAGGTTCCCACCTCCTACCAGTGAAGCTGAGAAGACAAAATGTGGGGACAGAAGATAAGCCCAAAATAGCATCAGTGGGAGATTACTGGGAAGAACAAACCACCAAAGAAATTTTGATTTATTACAGGAATACTAGGACTTGTTCCCAGCTTCAGTGGTAGAACTCAAGGGGATAAAAGGTAACCTGGCGGAAATGAAAAATTTTCTGAAACCAAATGCCCCGCCGGTAAAGCACAGACCATATCGACTGAACCCACGGGTAAAGGAGAAAGTCAAAAAAGAAATTGACAAAATTTTGGATGCACGAATCATATTCCCAGTAGATGAAACTGACTGGATAAGCCCCATAGTTATTCAAAACAAGAACGATGCAACCAAAATTAGATTATGTGTTGATTACAAAATCTTGAATAATGCATGTGTGCATGACCCATTCCCCATGCCATTCAACGATGAAGTCCTAGACAATGTTACGGGGAACGAAGCATAATTTTCACAGATGGGCTCTCAGGTTACCACCATGTCTGAATAGATGAAGAGGACAAAAGGAAAACAACTTTCATGACTGAGTGGGGGTCATATGCATACAATGTGATGCCATTCAGACTAAAGAATGCACCAACAGTCTTCTCGAGGATTGTCATAGCTGCATTCTGGGATTATATTCATAAGTTCCTAGAAGTTTACATGGATGACTAGACAATATACAACCTATTGAAAAAGCATACCAGCTTATTAAGAGTGATGTTCGAGAGGTGGAGACAGTTGCAGATTTCCTTAAATCTAAAAAAATGTATTTTCGCAGTTTCCTTTGGAACTCTACTGGGCCATATTGCCTATAAGGATGGAGTCTGTGTAGACCCCGCCAAGGTTGCAGCAACTGTCCACATGGATTCTGGAACCACTGCTGCAACGTGAAAAAACTAAGGGCAACTCTGGGTCACATTGGGTAGTACAGATAGTTCATCAGGAACTACGCATCCATAACAATCTCGATGGAAAAATTGCTAAAGAAGACGGAAGAATTCATCCGGACTGCAGACGGTCAAGCATCTCTGAATAAACTGAAGGAAATATTAGTAAGCGCCCCCATACTGGTGTACCCAGACTGGAACAAAATGTTCCACGTACATATTGACGCGTCCATAATGGCTCTAGGAGCAGTCTTAGCGCAACCAAGGGAGAAAAGGATGGACCATCAAGTATAATACGCTAGCAGAAATATCTCTACGGTGGAAAGGAGCTACACAACAAATGAATGGGAAGCATTGGCAATGGTCTACTCTCTCCAAAAGTTCAGGCACTACTTACTAGGTACGATGTTCAAATTCTTTACAGACCATTCTGCGCTGAAATACTTAGTAAACAAGCCAGTACTAGAAGGAAGTATATGCAGGGTGATTTTACTATTCCAGGAATTCACATTTGAAGTGGTTGTTAAGCCTGGAAGATTGAATGTAGGACCAAATCACCTTTTGCTGCTAGATATAGGGGAGAATGAAGGAGCAATAGACGATTGGGTTCCCGATACCAACTTATTCAGGATAGAGGTGATTCTCGACCACCTAGAAGAGATCGCTTCATTGCTAACAACTGGTCGATGCCCAGAGGGATACATGGTAACACAGAGACGACACTTGGTGGTCAGGGCATCAGATTACCAACTCATCATAGGAAACCTCTACAAAATCAGCTTGGACCAAATACTGAGGCGATGTGTCCTGTAGCACAAAATAAAGGACATCCTATGGGAGTGCCACGTAGGGGTTGCAAGAGGCCATGTAGGAGGCAAGGCCACTGCAAAGAAGATAATCCACGTAGGATTATGGTGGTCCACTATCCATAAGGATTCTAAAGCATTTGCCAAGGATTGTGATGTTTGTCAAAGGGTCGGTAAGCCTTCGCGGCACAATGAGCTACCACTACACTCGGTCCATACAACGAAGATATTTGATAAGTGGGTTGTAGAATTCATTGGACCAATCTCTCCACTAGCAAGGAATTCACAAGCCCGATACATAATAACAGTGACAGAATACCTCACAAGATGGGCAGAGGCCGCACCAGTGAAAGACTGCACAACAAAAATAGCAACAAGGTTCATTTTTGAAAATATTATTTCAAGGTTCGGATGCCCAAGGAGCCTCACAAGTGACCAGGGAACACACTTTCTAAATGAAACCATTGAGACTCTGCTAACGACTTTTATGGTCCAACATAATAAGAGTAGTCTGTATCACCCGCAAGCCAATAGTGCAGTAGAAGCATTTAACAAAAGACTCAAGAAAGGGCTAACAAAAGTCGTATCTGCCAATAGGGACGAATGGGACGAGAGAATTCCAATGACTCTATGGGCATTTAGGACAACAATAAAAATATTGCATAGGCAAACTCCATTTCAACTTGTGTATGGTAGAGAAGTGATGGTACCAGCAGAATTTATACTGCCCACCATGCTCATGTCAGAAGCTACGACAATGACAGATAACATTGCCTTGCGAGATAGGCTAAGCCAGCTGATGGAACTCGATGAAACCCAATTCCTAGCAGAGTTCCATCAATTAGTTGAGAAACGAAGACAAAAGGCTTGGCATGACATGCACATTAGTAAGAAGTCATTTGAAGTCGGAGACCAGGTGCTCCTTTATGGCAGCAAGTTCCAGAAGTTCCTAGGGAAATTGCAGATGCACCAGTTAGGCTCGTTCATAGTCACAGAAATAAGAGAATCGAGCGCAGTAAGGCTCGCGCAATGGGATGGATTCCTACTGCAGGGATGGGTGAATTGCGCGCACCTGAAGCCCTTCCGCGACTAAAACAAAAAGAAAAAAAATAATGTTGCTGCAAAACTTAGTATACCGCAACCCATTTGTGGTTGGGGGGGTAGCGTCAGTGGTCACGCTGGTAGGCCTAGTCAGTAGAAATAGTGGCCACACATGTCATCCTAATCAACAGAATACACGTAGGTCCTAACCCTTTCCAGAATTGATAACCACACAAGTACTCGTTCCATCCACCGTACCAGTAGTTATTTCCTGATTAAGTAATTAATAAGGCAACTGTCAAGATAGGGTCGAAATTTTTTTCCCGTTAAGCATAGAATTAGTTAATAAATAAACCCATCACAACAAAATATATATGCCATGCATACCACTCTGTACTTTCCAGACTAGGTCATAGTTGTCATGTCCAAGTCGGACGACGGTGACAGGATATAGCTATAACACATGGGAAGGTTTCCAAAGTAATTAGCTATAAAGCCTCATCAGTCAGGGGACGTCGTGTTAGAGTCGGCTACTTAAATTGCAGGAGGATACAAGGGACTCTAGTATTTCAATTGCAGATCACAGAAGAATTCCAGGTTAGCTCTGAAGAACAAGGGCAGAGGAAGAGAAGCAAGAAACCTCTAGTGCAAATATTTTACTGCAAAAGAGAAGCGATGGTGAAAGGAATAATATCATTCCCACAGAACGCTTTGGATGCATGAATTGAAGTAGTGGATGATCTGTATGGCAAGTATGACAGGTCGAATTTGGTCGACAATGACTTCACAAACTGCTTCTAGTTTCTGGCCATGAAAAGGGAGGTGTATGCAGAAGAATTTCAAAAAGAGGATGGCACCAGGACCTCCAGGATCAAAGAAGAGTTCAAGGGGATACAAAGGTCCATGCTATTTCACTTAAGAAATATTCCCATATTCGGCACCCAATTTTTTGCCATGCAGTGCAAAAAATTGTTGACAAGCAGGATGCATGGAGGGTCGCTATGGTTGGATAAGGAGTATCCCATCCATGTGGAGGATATTAGTCGACTCACAGGGCTGGCCAAAGTTGGAAATGCAGTCAGCATAGCATTCTAGGCTGGGGCCAAGTGGGGAAAGAAGCAGACAGAGGATAACATTTATGCCAGATACGGGACGGAGCGAGGTGGGAGGGGCGCAAAGATGGACAAGATTAACAAGGATAATATCAGGTTTGCTTGCTACCTTATTGCAAGTACGAAAATGCGGCACTTCACAAGGAACAAATGCACCTTGGATGCCATCTCAATTGCGAAACACTGTTGCCAAGGAGAGGTACTCAACTGGTCAGCCTTCGTGCTCAATGAACTGTTCGAGGCTTGTGAAGATGTGTACAGGAGGAGCATAGTGTTTGTGTTCGGGTACTTGTTAATTGCACTGGCAATGTGGAAATGCAAGCCACCACAAGAGAGGGAACTGGTAACCATTGCCGAAGGCCAACCAATTGCGCTCTCGTATGAACCATGGAAGGCATCAGGGGATCCCAACACAAAGGAAATCAACAAGAGAGTATTCAAGGACTGGTACGAGCAGATGTTGGACACCATTTGGTCCACCAAGAGGATACCTAAGGCTCTATTGGACGAATTCTCAGACGAGCTCTGGTTTGGCACCTCCCATGTGCACACTTACTTAAGACCATAGTGTGTCAACCCAAGCACGTTTAACTTAAGGCTGCAGAAGTTTGGCTTGACAGAGGAAGCGTTGCACAGAGAGGTCGAGTCCTAGCCGAGGGCGGCTTGTGAGATAAGAGATGGGAAACCCAAGTACATTTTTGGAGCCTTGATGCCACAGGGGCAAGATGGAGATGGGGTAGAGAGCAGTCAAAAGTGGTCCGCCGACGAATTACTCCAATCGATGTTGTTCCAGCTGGAGGAAAAGATGTTCGAACTCAAACGGACAGTCGCCAGCTTCGACCTCGGTGAGAGCAATTATCTTGAGAAATTTCAAGGTTCCACCATGTTTTCCCCCATTGTAACACAACTGCTTGCTATGGTGCTTCCCTCGAGAGAAGCGCAGGCTCCCTCCCAGACAATGATCCCCAACCATAAGAAAAATCGAGTCATCCGAACCCCAGCTGTCAAAACGTTGGTTGCTAAAAAGCTGAAAATTATCCCACTAACCCCAATCATCGACCTCACTGTCGAGGTCGAGCAGTCAATCCCCGCAACCACCATAGTTGAAGAGATCCATGCTATTGCATCCACTGCATTACATTAGTCGCAGGAGTCATCCCCACAAACCGCTTCCACCTTCGCGACCCTATCCGAGATCCTCTCGTTCAGCCAGTGAAGGACTATTGTGGAAGCAGAAGTTCAGTCAGCTGGCCGAACAAAGGGAACCACCCTGTTAACGGGAAAAGTGTCTACTCAGAACGACCCTATCCCACTAAGGTGTGACAGTGACCTTAGAAACAAACAGAGAAAACTACTTTCGTATTCTTCTTTATGAACTATAAACGAAGAGGAATAGGATGAACCAACCTGTGTCTTGCGCTAGTCCTTTGATCCAATCTCTCTCCTCTTTGACAGCTTCCAGCTACTTGCTCCCTTACTTGCCCAGCTTCACCAAGTTCCTGTAAGATCACAGAAGAAGAAAACTACACAAATACATGGATTTATATTCATAAATAGCTTAGGATCAGATTTAAGCTAAACATACAAATGTAACAAACATCAATGATACACAAGCATGTAGGAGAAACTCAAATAGTTTTATTGATATAACAAGAAGATACAGGAGGAGTTACAACCGATGATTCCTGATCCAGCATCAACCTCCCAGCAAAGGAGTCCCCTCTTCACCTCCAACAAAGCATAAATCACCCAATACTCTGATATCTATCTCAAAACCAACAACAATTCTCTGCAATGTACAAAATTCCAGCCTCTAGATCTCTGGGATGAGGGATCCATATATAGATGTATGCAAAGAGGATGAGTCAGCTTATGATTTGACTAGTGGCCTCTCTCTGTCAGTTCTTGTTTCCACTTGGAGACTGAGAGCCTCTTACTCATCCTTGGTCGAACTCAGTGAGGCAAGTGTCATTGGGGAAGATTCTGGAAGCTTCCATTGTCTGTCCACCTCGCGGAATGACACTGCCATTTGTCATTTCCCGCTCAACGCACCCTGGTAGTGCATTTAGGTGCGTTGCAACGCACCTAGCTAGTGTACTTGGGTGCTATGCAACGCAGCTAGCTAGTGGAGCAGCTGAAATGATCCTAATTTGACTGATTCTGAGCAGTTTCTGGTGGAGAACTTCTGGGAGAAGCTGTAATTTGTTGACCTTGTTCCTTTAGTGGTCGGAACAACACTTTTAGGGACTTAGGATCCCTTGGTTTATGGACATTTCATGCTTAGAGCTGTAAGGCACAAAAATGTCTATAACAGTTGCCCCCTAAAGTATGAGGCCGTTTATCGGGTGAAATGCTTTATTAGGAGGATCCGAAGTTCTTTCAATGCTGGGAGGAGACCTGTAATAAGATACAATACAATACATTATCTTCATACTGTTTTCATGATCTAGCTGAGGCGGGCATTCCCATGCTCAGCTTTATAAATTCATTTTCATGTACATAGGACAGACAATCGTCTGATGGTAGACTGATGATTCTGATAGAGCCATCATCCTTTTGGTAGGATGATTATCTGTGCTGCAGTGCTGTACATTTCAATGTCTTTATTTTCTTGAATATATATCGCAGCCCGGATGGATGAAACTAGATCCGGGGTCTTCAATCTCGTCTGATCTTCACTCGAAGTACAAGTCAATCCATGTGAGAAATGTTTTGAAGTCGAACATGGAAAGACATCGCTTGATTACCAGTCAATGACGTAAACTGTTAACAAGCGCGAGAGGAATCACCGATAATGATGATGACCCTCAAGGTACTGCAGTACAGATCACGTGGTGTGAATAAAGGACTTGGCGTCGAACACCACGCAAAATCTTTCGATCGAAGGTCATTGATGTATACCTGTCGTCGGAAGTGAGAAACTTGCCATTGAGGCATGCAAGCTTCAAAGTACTGAATGGGGTGTTCCTAGATCAACTTCTTGGATAATGAGCTAGTGTCGACAAGAAGCGATCCGTCAAAGGAGGGCCTTAATGAATCCCACATCGATGACACGGAACGGAGCAAATGATTTTGATGGAGGTGAAAACAATCTGATGATATACGGTTCAGGATGGCAGTCATGAAAGAATGAAGTATAATGTATGGTAGTGGATGGGACACAGGTGACTTCTCTGGATGACTTCTCTTGAACATGTCGGCGACACTTATGTGATGGATTGGTAGCATTTACCCCAAATGTGGATGGTATGGTGTGACCATGGTGATGTGACCGGTGAATGAAACAACCCAACCCGACTCAGGCACGGAGTGGAAGTGTCATGTTCAAGAGCGACTTGCTACCAATAAAGATTCTTTGAGTTTTCTTCCCAATTTTTCCCCAGTCATTGTTGACCAGTACCTCTTTATTTTTGTCAAGCTTGAGGAGGATAACATATGCTTGTTCTATAATTTGCCCTTCGGGCAAACCCATCACTATGTTTTAACAAGCCTAGCGATAGTGAAACTTGTTCTCGTCTAAAAACAAGTTTGTCGCTATTAATCTTTTTAACGAGTTTAACGACAAAGATAACTCGGTCCTTTTCATTTTTAGAGAGTCTGAAAAGGTACGTAAAGGTAACTCCGAAATTCCTTTTTCATCATCTAATCCCTTAAGTCCGAAAAAGTATAAAACAATACAGAAGGGATGAATTTTCGATAGTTTTAACGAGCCGAACAAAAAAAGCGCTCGATCTTTTTGTGCAATAATCCCTCAGGTCCAAAAAGATTAAAATCTAGAGGAGGGATAGCACTTCCGGTCGCTTTAACGAGCTAGAAAGCCAAAACTCAGCAATCTTTTCATATTTTACGAGTCAGTTGAAAAGAGCTTAAAGAAGACTCGTCTTTTGAGGAACGAGTGATAAAATGGGTAGCAGCTGATTCCAGGTAAGGTTTGGAATTTTCCAATCATGGCAGTGTCACAAGGATGGCTAGTGAAATCACTCTTCGCAGCTGTTCCTCAAAATGGGTAAACAATCAAATGGAGGTGAATGATCGGCCAATGAAAAAGTGGAGGTGACGGTGCAAACACGACCAAGGCTTTAATGGCTGAAATGTTACATTCACGATGGTTATTTACCGGGGAATAGTTCATTTTTTAACGAGCTTAAACGCGGGTGGAAACATTTGCTCATGTATTATGTTTATTTTTTAACGAGCTTGAACTATGTGCTAAAATTTCTCGATTAATCCAGTCATATGATAAGAATGTCTCATATAAAATTGGCAATTTTTAGAGTTTTGCCCCACATCCTTTCTTTATGCAAGTTAGGTGACGACTAATCCTACGGGTTTAAAGGGTTAGAGGTCCTAAAAATTTTAAAAATAAATAGCCGCCCCTCGCTTGCACTCCAAAAGGTTTGCATGCCCCCAGGTATAAAATATGGTTTCAAAGTTACCCCTCAATTTGCAGACAAAACATTTGTTCTATCAGGAAAGGCCTACCTCTTACAGGTTACCCAAAGATTGTTCTATTCACGGTGCAAACAAAACACTTCTTTGGCAATGTTTACCAAGATAAACAAAGGTGAGTGACGACGTCCGCCAACACACATAACTTTGACAAGAGAATCTTATTCTAGAATAACCCCTCTTCCACTGACGGACGGGGTACAGACTAGTCATATTCTCCCGCGGAAACCTACCTTATACCTGAAGTTTTCCTGCCGAAGCAGACCAGGACGCATGCCCCCTGGGTTTCAGTCATATCCCTCCGAATTACTCGCGCTCATCGGGAGGACGGACTGGGGATTGAGACATTTCTTGCGTGAAGAGACCATTTAGGGATGGTATATGACTATTTGCTATGCGTGATCCGGGAAATGAAAGCTGGTCCACGAGCTTGACCACTCTTCCTTCGTGCGGAAAACACATTACTCTAAAGAGTGAGGAGATGATGGCTCCCATGCAATAAATATAGTCTCGTCCAAGGAGTAGGTTATAATCCAAGGGTCCTTGAACTACCATTACGTTCATGCGAACTGTCTTCCTTCTCAATGTTATGGGCACATCGGGAAGGATCCCTAAAGGTCGACTGGTTCCTTTATCAAAGCCTGTCAGATTTCTCATCTCAGGCAACAGCGATGGCGAACCAAGCGCTTTCCAAGCAATAGAGGAAAGGATACTCACAGAAGCCCCCTCATCTATGATGGTACCAGCCATGACCATTCTATATATTTGAACGATAATTCGGAATGGTACACTTGCTGGTAAACGGGGTCTGCCTAGTTGATTCCAGTCGAAGGAGACAACTAGGTTGCTTGGAGGTGGGACCGAGTAGACGGCCGGGTATGGCTCTGACGAACTTCCCTCCTGCGGTAAGGGAATGGGTAGATTTCCCCCATGTTCGTCGAAGTCTGTGTTGATGAAGAGAATTTGGACGGTGTCATCCTTGTTCTCTTCAGTGACTGTATCATCCAAAGATAAAACCTCTGAAGGCAAGACCGGGTCAACTGCCGCCTCGACCTTTTGACTTTCGTCTGGTATGGATTCAGTTGGTTTATCTTCAATGATAGGCGCTTCAGCCGACCACTTGAGCGGGCCAGCTGGATTCTCAACTAGCGACGGACTCGGCAAGAGTTTTTATATCCAGGAGGAAGTCGTAACGGTGAAACCGGACGATCATCCAAAACTCTTTTCGCTTCGTCTAAGAAGGGACAACGGTGGATGGCATGATTGCCTTCGCACAGTTTACAAGGAAATCTAACTTTCCTTTTTGTCCTAGGGCTTCACTTTCGCTAGTTGACGGTGTGCTTTCAACATGATCATCAGAGGTTGATGACACCGGATTGTGCAAATGAGGAGACCAGTCCCTTAGTATCCGAGGGATGCAAGGACAATCTCTGTGAAAGTGGTCTCCTTTGCAAATGACACATGGCGATTTAGGCCTGGTCAGTGCAGTGTGTGGATTTTCGTTAGACGACACTCGTTTTCCCCCATTTGCCTTTGGCTCCTTCTTCTTCTTCTCTTTCTTCTTCTTCTCCTTCTTCTCCTTAGAAACTTGACTTTTGGCTTTGCCAGCCCCATCAAGCGAAGAGGAAGGAGGAGAGGAAGAATTAGAGGAAGTAGAAGGTTGGTGGGCAACTCTGGACTCGTCTAATTGCTGATTCGATTGTTCAGGAATGGTGGTGTTCCGAACGACATTGGTTGAGAAGAGCCATACTGGCAAGCCAATTGTCAGTCCTGGAAGCGACAATGTGGCCATATGGGGTGCACCAACATCTCCCCAAGAGGAGAAGGGACTAGGATTTCCACCAAGGGGGATTCCTTGGTTGGTAGACTCCATTTTCTCAACCTAAGATCAACGTAGGAAAAGGGTATGAATATTCCGTTTAAAATAAATTTTTAGACGCTTTGACACAACTTGTTTTTTCAATTTTTAAGAGTCGAGAAAAAACAAAAGGTGACTCTAGTCTCCTTCGATTTTTAATGAGCCTGAAGTGACAAGTGCTCAGATGGACCTTTTCCGTTAAGGAGTCTGAAAAGGAACGAAAGGGACTGCTCTAGAGATCTAGGTAGAGGGAGTACCAAACCAATCGCAAAACTGCAGAATACTTTTTACGGTACGACAGTCAATCTTCCCGAATGCTATGTTCAGTGCATTGCGATCAGTAGGGCGGCCGACATGGCTTCCTATGGATAAAAGGATTTAACCTATAGGGGTCTCCCAATATATACTCGACGGTACGTGGGAGCACAAGTCCGTACTGGCACTTATCGTCTCAAAGTGGAGGAATCACCCAACCATCAGTGAGGACAACAGTTACCAGGCTTTACGACGCCGGAATACGTCTCTAGCCTAGACCTCTAAATGTTGTGCGTTAAGTTCCAAAGTGTTGTTAGATTCATTCAATTTATTTTAAGTTGATCTTTCTTATGAAGTTTACCTTTTGGGATCACCACGAGATGTAGATGTAATTCCTAAAATGCAATCTAAAGATGATAAGCAAACTTTTATCTCTTTTCAGCAATGAAAATCCTAGCTACAAGGGGAAAAGAAAGACACAATCTTTTCTCAAAGAGCAAAGAGCACACTGTAAATGCACTTTTCCTAAATCAAGCTAAACAGACTGTCAATATGCAAATGCACATGTGCATGTATTTGTTTTTCACTTTCTTAATATTGATGCCTAAAAAGAAAGTTGATGTACAAATCTGAATCTGCTTTCAAGTGACAAACACAAACAAGCTTCTTTTCGAAATCAAAAGGTAGAGATGATTACGACACTTTATGATTTTGAAGTAAATACTCGTTTCGACACTAGAAAGTCACAAATTCAAACCAAAGGCAAAATTAAAAGCATAATCGACTGTCAATAGCAAATAAACTTTCTCCTAAGATCAAAATCGACACTTACGACAGATCTAAATCAAAGGACGACAGTATGACTATTCTACTTTTTCAATGGAAAACTGTAAATGATGTAACAAACACACAAAAACATCTGCAGTCTTTTTGTACAAAGGAGGCGGAATTAAGGCAAAGAAAAGGGGTTTTTAAACAGACACATACACTGATCACAGGCTGCAAAAATCAGAGACAAAACTGAAAAATGAAGCAAAGAACCTCAGCTGCACAAGGCTAGGCTGATCAGCGCACCTGTTACACAAAGAAACTGGATTGCAGTGCAGGTAGCCCTCTCGGGAACTGCGTTGAAATGCATAATCTCTTCACAGAGCCTGCGCTGGGGCAGAAACGAGAATTCTATCCGGGTTCTGGGTCACGGTTTGCAGTTTAATCTATGGTTTTTTGCCGAGTAAAAGCAATCAGTAATGCACAATCAGAGGGTAGATTTAAAGGAGGCCTAAGAGCTATCACAAAGGGCAATCAGATCATTTGTGAATCAGCTGTTCAGATCATAAACAGATCCAGTGAATGGATTGAAGTAGCAGATGTCTACTTTGCATTTGTTAATGGCAAATGCAGTTCGATTGCTACTTCTAAGTTTATGAAACAAACAACAAGAGAAACACAAACAAACTAACTAGACACGATCCCCAGTGGAGTCGCCATTTTGTTAACGGGAAAAGTGTCTACTCAGAACGACCCTATCCCACTAAGGTGTGACGACCTTAGAAACAAACAGAGAAAACTACTTTCGTATTCTTCTTTATGAACTATAAACGAAGAGGAACAGGATGAACCAACCTGTGTCTTGCGCTAGTCCTTTGATCCAATCTCTCTCCTCTTTGACAGCTTCCAGCTACCTGCTCCCTTACTTGCCCAGCTTCACCAAGTTCCTGTAAGATCACAGAAGAAGAAAACTACACAAAGACATGGATTTATATTCATAAATAGCTTAGGATCAGATTTAAGCTAAACATACAAATGTAACAAACATCAATGATACACAAGCATGTAGGAGAAACTCAAATAGTTTTATTGATATAACAAGAAGATCCAGGAGGAGTTACAACCGATGATTCCTGATCCAGCATCAACCTCCCAGCAAAGGAGTCCCCTCTTCACCTCCAACAAAGCATAAATCACCCAATACTCTGATATCTATCTCAAAACCAACAGCAATTCTCTGCAATGTACAAAATTCCAGCCTCTGGATCTCTGGGATGAGGGATCCATATATAGATGTATGCAAAGAGGATGAGTCAGCTTATGATTTGACTAGTGGCCTCTCTCTGTCAGTTCTTGTTTCCACTTGGAGACTGAGAGCCTCTTACTCATCCTTGGTCGAACTCAGTGAGGCAAGTGTCATTGGGGAAGATTCTGGAAGCTTCCATTGTCTGTCCACCTCGCGGAATGAAACTGCCATTTGTCATTTCCCGCTCAACGCACCCTGGTAGTGCATTTAGGTGCGTTGCAATGCACCTAGCTAGTGTACTTGGGTGCTATGCAACGCAGCTAGCTAGTGGAGCAGCTGAAATGATCCTGATTTGACTGATTCTGAGCAGTTTTTGGTGGAGAACTTCTGGGAGAAGCTGTAATTTGTTGACCTTGTTCCTTTAGGGGTCGGAACAACACTTTTAGGGACTTAGGATCCCTTGGTTTATGGACATTTCATGCTTAGAGCTGTAAGGCACAAAAATGTCTATAACACACCCCTACCATGGGAATGCACCAATGGAGAGTGCATCACCAATGCTTGGGTTCGACACACCATAAGGGAGACACCTGGATACCATTCTGCAGGGGGAAAGGATTGAACCGTACTTGCCAATTCTCCCTATAAAGCTCGCAGTGCTGCCAAAACCTAGCATTATTCCACCCACTCCACAATTCACTCTGCCATCATAGCAAGTCCACTCCCCACCTCCCATTCTGAAAAATCCATCGCCAACAGCCTACCCCTACAGCAGCAATTCACAGAGCCGAGCACAACCCAGGCCGATACGCTCCATCACTGGTCATTGGCCCAATTGCTTTCATTTATTCAGAAAGTAGCACACAAGTTCAAGAGCCTCCATGAGGACCTGGCTAAAGAACATGAATATCAGATGAAGTGGTTGCACATGGTGACAGAGCGAGATCGCCTATAGCAAGAAAACACAGAATTTTAAGCCCAGGTTGATCAAATTACACAACGGTTTAGATGAATATGGCCGACCGTCACTGAGGCCAACACTAAAGCACCGTCGGACATGGCTGCCTGCACGTTGGTCAACTGTTGTGATCACATACAGATGGCGTGCACATGCCTGGTAACCACCAACACTGAGATGAGATGGAAGCTAGAGACAGTAAGATCTGCACTACCAGATCTAATGGAAATTTACGCACAGACGATTGAGGCAAAGGTCAGGGAACTAGAAGTGAAGAAGCAAGCCTTGGCCAAGGCCCTTGCCAACGGATGCGCCCTAATGGACAAGGTCCACGACTGGTTAGGTAGCCTGGCACTAAAGAACCACCTAGTTTACCCACTCAGAGAAAAAATTCAATCATTGTTTGCCAACATGAGGGATTATACAGACCATACCCAGCTGCAGCAAATCAATGATCAAATCGACATTCTCTAGGCCCGGGTTGACAGAATTGAGGAGGAGTGATCTGAAATGAGGGTTTAACATCTTGTTATACTTACAAGAACCCCCACTCCAAATATTAACAAATATATGATCTAGCTTATGTTGACAATTTTGGAATTAAGTACTTGAAACAATTGTATGTCTCTGTTTATTTTTAACTGTTTTAAAGTGTTTTTGTTGATATAAAACACATATAACAGTAATATAATGTAGCAAATAAGCAACACACACATAACAACAAATTTAATCTAGGAGTTCACCCTAATATCATGGGCTATGTCTCCTTGAGCTCTTGTCAACTTGACTTGGCTCTTTTGGGTTATGGTAAATCATTTTTTACAAGTTCCACACTTAACTGCAAAGGTTACTGAATTGAACCTATGGGCTTAGAATACCATCTATATCCCTGGCTGTCCTCTTGTGCAAACAGATCTAAGCTTCCTTGGACTTGATTCCTTCAATCAGTTCTCTGAGCTATCTTGAGCTTCTTGATGGCACTAACTCCCTCATAATTCTTCAACTATCTTTGGAACTTCTTCTTCTATCTCTGAAACTTCTTCTTCTGTCTCCAACACATATCAGACGCCTACAACAGACTAATCATTTGATCCTTTGCTGTCTAAAACTTCTCTGTAGCATCTTGGCCCTTAGAAGTCCCCCAAATGCTTCTACAACTCCCTGCAATGGATTCAAAAGGTCCTTTATAGTCAGAATTGACCATTGGATTACTGAGAATGAGTACTAGTAGCTCCTACAACTGCCTCCAACCTCTAGTGGCTTCTGAGCTCCAAATCAATATTCCTGGATGAAATTCTCCATGAATATGACTTCCTTAGCTTCTCTAGACTATTCCATCAACTTCAGAAGGCTCTAATTAGCCCAGCGAGCCTCTTGTTCCACTCTCTCTATGTTTCTCTTTTTCATGGGCTATGCCTCTGTCTCTCGGGATCTGCCTCTGTTTTCTCTAGACTCTGCCTTCTCTGCTTTAAAACTGCTCTTTGAGTGCTTTTATGTGATATCTCCACCAATATTAGCGACTGCACCTAACTCCAACTAAACTTATCATATCCACTAAACTTTAGCCACTCCGCCAGGCTGACCGTCAGAGGTCGTCGTTACATTAACTTCCTGGCACACATATGTGTGGTATAATCCCAACGGTTAGGGATAATCCTCCATAGAGCTTGCGATCAAGTTAACTCTCAACCATCGATCTATCCCATCCATCCAATGGTTGTCGCGTCGTCCTCTTGCCAACTTTCCCGAACGATCTCCACCGTTGACGTGACCTCTCTTGATCTAATGGACATCGCGCAATATCGCGCAGATTTCTGCATGATCGATATCAAATCAAGGGCGCGTGAGAAAAATGTTTTTTCTCTTCTACGTGTCGACTGCTGAGTGGAATCGTGTGCTTTCAGAATAATACTACTTCCATCCTTTCGCCCGCACGAGAAACCGTTTTACCTCTTGGCCAAATACTGCCCATGTGCTTAATTCGTATTTTAAGAAAAAGGCGCTTAATAAAGGTTTTAGCACTTTAAAGTGAATATTAACCTTTTAACGCTAATTCATGTTAAAATCCAATATTAACCTTTTAACTGGCAGTCATGTGAACGACAATGCATGTACATTGTTTGCAACCTTGTTTTTAACTGCGGTTAAGGTCCTTGATCAATATTTGACCACTCTTCCCCATTGAGAATCTTTTGGACCCTAGAAGACTGATATATTGATTTGTACAATAGATGAGAGTACAACAACCTTTTCTTTCAACCTCCATACACTTGCCTTGCATGGCTAGTGCCTCTAAACCAAAACTCGAAGGTAGTCAACACTTTCCTTTCTGAATGCGCTTGTCCTCCTGATAAGAATGGTTTTCCTTCTGAATTTTGTTACGAAGTTTACAGAAGGTAGCTGAACATCGCTTCCTTGATCATTGATCCAAGGTGGCTCAAACAAAATTGTTATGACATCTTGTCAAAAACAACATAATACAAGAAAATGACTTGTTGGCATAAACTCTTGCTTCATCAAAAGAAACAAATTTCACATCATGTGAATCATCATCATGTCTTTACATCTTGTATACAAATGATCAACTGAATAACAAGCCGACAAAAACATGCCTTTTCAAACAATTGACTCTTCAAGTCAAGCATGTAAAGAAAGAATTCCACCTCTTGTGAAACACTTCATCATTATCTCCTTTTTCAATCTTGGAGACAAAATCAACTTTTTCCAAGTCAATATGACATTACATGCATGTTTTAAACAAAGCAATCAACCATCAAGTCAATTACACATACATGTTCAAATACAAGGAAATCATCAACATCCCTATGTTCATACATACTATTCTCATGTATGTATTCCATTCTTCAACTTTCTCTTAAGCACAATCAATAGTACAAGATCCTCAATCACATGTACCTGTACTTACAAAGCTGAAACGAATATAATTTTACTACAATAAAGCGAGTCTCATACTAAACTTTTTCCATTCACATTTATGGTAAAAACCATGCAACTTGCATTCCATTAGCAAAGAAATGCATCAAACCAAAAGACATGCAACCTTAATTGGATAAGAAATTTAACCATTTCTTACTAATCCATAACAAAGGTGCTTCGTTTGTCTGCACATTGACATGAACTTGTGAATCATCTTGCAGCACATAAATTATGGAAACTTCCTTTCCATTCTTGCCATTTTCTCTTCCCACCTTCTTCAAATTTTGTGGAATCATTGTTGGATTCAGAGTCCAACACTTTGCAGCAATATGTCCTTGCTTATGGTAGTAAGTGAAATACATGTGCATCTTCTTGACAACATGATTTGCCTTTTCCAATGGACCTTTGGCTTTTGGCCTCCTTTTCTTCAAAAGTTTCTTGTATGTGGCCATTCTCTTCCAACATCTAGAAACACTATGGTTATCAAAACCACAAAAGGAACATGCAATTTTTTTCCAATGCTTATGTGGAAATTTATCATGCTTTACATGATCAAAGGAAATATGATTGAAATCATATTTATACCTTTCTCTTTCACCTTTGTTACCTTCATGAGGAGGTGAAATGAATGAACAAGTGGCTCCCTTTGGAACACCATCAATCTCTTCAATGATTTTAGAGCTTTCACAACTCTCTTGTTCAAATGCATGTTTAAAATGTTCAAATTTATGGAAAGGATGTGAACTTCGAGTAGTAAATTCTCATGAAGCCACAAGAGGTTTGTGCACTATGTAGTCTTCTCTTCACTTTCGCTCTCTCTCTTTTCAATCCACCGTTCATTGGCTCATGGTTCAAAAATGAATTTACATTCTCAAAATGTATCTTTCTTCTTCAATATTTATATGTTGGTCCATTATCAAGAAGAAATAGAATGTTGATCTTCCCTGCAAATGCTACAAGACTCAAATTGGAGCCAAGATTGTATTTTGGGAGGTGACTTTAAGAATACCTTAAGAGAAAATGGAAGACATTATTAGTAAATTAGTTTTGATAGATATCAATCCTCATGCAAAAAATTGTATATGGAGTAATCAAAGGATAGGCCCAAATCACATAGTTGTGAGTCTAGATCGCTTTCATGTAGCCAATTCTTTCTTAAATCAAAATTTGTTAGTTTCCTCTAAAATATTGTCTTGGATATGTTCTAATCACCATCCTATTTCTTTAGAAATTCATCTTGTAGTGGATTATGGCCTTTTACCTTTCATATTTAATCCATTGTGGCTTCATAAGCCTAGATTTCAGGAACTTGTTAAGCAAGCTTGAGGGAAATGGATAACAATTTATCTAATTTTTATTTGGGAATATAAAATTAAATATCTAAAAGTTGTTTTAAAACAATGGGCCAAGTAAAATGCTTCAAATCTAAAAAATCAAGTTCTTATTCATAAAAAATACTTAGAGGAAATGCAACAAGAAATGGAGCAACTCTTCATCTCCAAGGAGCTCCTGGTGGAGGAAAAAACAACTTTTGATAAATATCACAACGGTATCAAATCCAAAATTTTGTGGCTTTAAGTAGGAAATAAAAATACAAAATGTTTTCATTATCTAGCCACAAGGATAACCAGGAAAAATAATATAAATTCAAACTATGTGAATGGGAAACTATTTTTTCTCACTGATCAAAGAGAAGGTTGTTCATCACTTTTGTTCTCTCTATGAAGAACCAAGTAGCAAGGACGAAAATGATATGTGTGATATGTTGGATAATATTCCTCATTTGGTTTCTAAATAGGATAATGAGGCTTTTCTACTCCTTATTATGGAAGAGGAGGTATGGAATTTCTTACTTTCATTCAACCCAGATAAATCTCTATGTCTAACTGGATTCTTAGCACATTTTCATTAGTAATATTGGCATATCATTAAATTTGACCTTCTCACTTTGGTCCCATAAGAGGTCAACCCTTCCTCCTCCTCTCATTTCAGACCTATCTCCCTTCGTAACATGAGTCCTACAAGATGATTTCTAAAATTCTAGTAGTGTGAATCAAACCTCTCTTATCATAGTTGATATTAAAAAATCAAAGAGTATTTGTGGGAAACAAACAAATTATGGATAAAATATTCCTCGTCCAATAAGCAATCCATTCTCGTAAAGCTCGAGCTGAAAAAGGGATTATTATTAAACTTAACATAATGCTTTTGACCAAATTCAACATAAGTTTCTCTTTGAAGTGATGAGAAAATTCAAGTTCAAAGAATGAGTGTTGGAATAGGTAGTAGCTTGCATTTAGATCCCTTGGATCTCTCCTTTGGTCAATGAGAGACTCGCCATATTTTTAAATTTTCAAGAGGCCTAACACAAGGTTGTCCTCTTTCCCATTTTTTATTCATCATAATGTAAGGTTCCTTGATCATAAGGTTAGACCTTGAATTACAAAGAGAAAGGATTCCGGGTTTTCTCTTTGGTTTAGGTATTAAAAATTTAAATCATGCTCAATTTGTTGATGATGAATTATTACTAGGGTGTGCCTAAGTTATTATAGTTTCTAGATTTCTTTCATATTTAGATAAATTTATTCAAATATTTGTAGGGAATATTAACAAAGATAAAAGTAAAATATATTCATGGAGTGTCAACAAAGCTCTGTTGGTCCAAATAATATGTATTCTAAGATTTTCAATAGTAGACACTTGGCAAGAGTTTAAGTATTTGGGTATTCTTATATGCCCAAATTCCCACTCTTCAAAATCTTGGGCTCCAATTATTTCTTGATTCAATTCTAAATTTGACTAATGGGAATCTCGTTGACTTAATCCAACTGGACGTTTGTTTCGTATTCAAGTTATTTTTTTAACAGTTCCATTGTTTCAATTCTTACCCCTATTAGCTCCATTAGGAATTAAAATTTTGATGTCTCAAGGGATCTGCATATTTTTATGGCAACGAGGAAAATCTAACATAAAAAAAAATAAAAATAAAAAATAAAAAATATCATCTAGTCAAATGGCTCATTATTCGCATTCCCAAATTGCATGGTGGCATAGGCATTAGAGATCCATTGCTAGTGAACACGATGATTGTGGAAATTTTGGTTTGGAGGTTAATATATCAGTTTGATGATTGGTGGAAGAAGGTTCTTAAATTTAAATACTTTTATGGGGATTAGATATGATATTCGGATTCTCCTATTTATGAGCGGAGAGGTTCCCCCACTTGGAGGATTTTTATCATTAGTCATTTTTTTCATTAAGGAGCATCTAAATTGGATTACATGTAATGGGATGAAGATAAACATCTAGAGGAGTGGGGTCCTTGACAACCCTCCACTATCCAAAAATATAGAATTTAGGCCTTTCTGAGATTGGTTGTCCTCTTGAGGTAAACATTCACTTGTCTACATCTCTTTTTGGATGCATGAATGTAGTTGGAAAGGATGGGATCTTCAAAGTGTGACGCCACCCTTGCAAAAATTAGCTTTCTTGTTGGAAAACAAACTTATTGATTATGCTCCCAAGCACAAGAAGGAGGAAAACACAAGAGGATAGAAATCCTCTGAATATTATGTCAAACAAGGATATATACAACTACTTTTCCCACAAGGAATTACTCCAAAATATTGTATGTGGGAAAATATTTGGACTCCGAATAGTCCCCTTAAAATTAGTATATTTTGTTGGACTTTATTGTATGAGAAGATCTTAATTAATGAAAACCTAAAAAATAGGGGAACAATTGGTCCTTCTTAGTGCCCTCTTTGTTCTTCTCAGGAAGATTTTATCTCTCACTTGTTCTTGGAATTTCCCTTCATTCATTCGATATGGATAAATGATATGCATCCTCTGGAGTATCAATTGATTTGGCTAGCCACAATGAGTGAGTAATTCACCTCTTGGGATCATCATTATTATGGATGAATGCAAGGTAAAACTTTCTTTAATCACCTTTGGGTTTCTTTCTTTAAATATATTTGTTGGGATGTCTGGACAACTAGAAATAAAAGTATCTTTCAAAATAAAAATAAAAACGCACAGAGTGTAGTTATCAATGCCCTATCCATTTTCAAGGAATTTAGTCTCATAAATCTCAATCGAGATTAGTTTTCCTCTTGAGGTAAAAATTCACTTGTATACATCTCTTTTTGGACACATGAAGGTAGTTGGAAAGGATGGGATCTTCAAAGTGCGATGCCACCCTTGAAAAAAAAAATTGCTTGTTGGAAAACAAGCTTGTTGATTGTGATCCTAGGCACAAGGAGGAGGAAACACAAGAGGATAGAAAATCTCTGAATAATTTATCAAACAAGGATATCTACAACTTCTTTTCCCAAAAGGAATTATTACAAAATATCGTATGTGGGAAAATATTTGGACTCCAAATAATCCCCCTAAAATTAATATATTTTGTTGGACTTTATTGTATTAGAAGATCTTAATTAATGAAAATCTAAAAAAGAGGGGAACAATTGGTCCTTGTTAGTTGCCTCTTTGTTCTTCTCAGGAAGAGTCTATCTCTCATGTGTTCTTGGAATGTCCCTTAATTCATTCGATATGGATAAATGATATGCATCCTATGGAGGATTGATTGATTTGTCTAGCCACAAAAAGTGAGTAATTCACCTCTTGGGATCATCATTATTTAGGATTAATGCAAGGTAAAACTTTATTCAAGTGCCTTTGGGTTTCTTTCTTTAAATATATTTGTCAGGAAGCTTGAACAGCTATAAATAAAATTATCTTTCAAAATAATAAGAAAAAACCCACATAGTGTAGTTATAAATGCCCTATCCATTTTCAAGGAATTTAGTCTCATAAATCTCAGCCGATATTGGTTGTCCTCTTGAGGTAAACATTCACTTGTATACATCTCTTTTTGGACACGTGAAGGTAGTTGGAAAGGATGGGATCTTAAAAGTGTGATGCCACCCTTGCAAAAAAGAGCTTGCTTGTTAGAAAACGAGCTTGCTAATTGTGCTCCCAGGCACAAGGAGGAGGAAAACACAAGAGGATAGAAAGCCTATGAATATTCTGTCAAATGAGGATATCTAAAACTACTTTTCCCACAAGGAATTACTCCAAAATATCGTATGTGGTAAAATATTTGGACACCAAATAGTCCCCCTAAAATTAATATATTTTGTTGGACTTTATTGTATCAAAAGATCTTAATTAATGAAAATCTAAAAAAGAGGGGAACAATTGGTCCTTCTTAGTTCCCTCTTTGTTCTTCTGAGGAAAAGTTTATCTCTCATTTGTTCTTGGAAAGTCCCTTCATTCATTCGATATGGATAAATGATATTCATCCTCTGGAGGATTGATTGATCTAGCTAGCCACAATAAGTGAGTAATTTACCTCGTGGGATTATCATTATTCAGGATTAATGCAAGGTAAAAATTTCTTCAAGCTCCTTTGTGTTTCTTTCTTTAAATATATTTGTTGGGAAGTTTGGACAGCTAGAAATAAAAGTATCTTTCAAGATAATAAAAAAACCCACATAGTGTAGTTATTAATGCCCTATCCATTTTCAAGGATTTCGTCTAATAAATCTCAGTCATGCCCTTATTCCAATTCAATGGATGAGTGGAAATTTGGATGATTTGAAGAAAAAGTTCTTCACATTTCCCTTCCTCCATCTTCCTTTCATATTCCCTCTTAGAAATTTTGGAAAGTATGATTGTCAAAAGATGAATTTTAGATTGGAATAACTCATAATATTTACATATCCTTTGCTTTGATGAAGCTTCTAAAAATAATCAAAGGGTGGGAAGAGTTAGGAGGTGATATTTTTCGCCAGAGAAAAAAAAGGTATTGGAATATGCTTGGGGTGTGGGCTCAGAGTCTAATAATCTAGCAGAATCATATGCTCTCCTACAAGGACTTTCCTTAGCAAAGAGCAGTCATATAATGCCCTTATTGGTGTTGAGAGACTCTGAGTTTATCATTCAATATGTTGTAGTTAATTATCTTCCACAAGACAATAAACTATGCCATGTGTTCAAGAGAATTAGAAGTTTGCAGACCTATATCTCCTATTTAAAATGCTTTCATATTTTCCAGTCTAATAATCTAGGCAGATGCCATGGCCAATAATGGAACCTTGTTAGAAATTGGAGAAATAGTTATTAATGGGTAGGGCATTTTTTGCCCCATCCCATAACATTCACTCGTGAGAATTTTTATTTCAAACATATTGGATATTAATTGATTTGTGACATGTGTCGATGTTCCTTTCAAAAATTGACTTCTTTGCTGAAAGAAAATATGGAGCAATGCCCAAGATCATTTGATCCTCTCTTATAAAATTTGAATTGTATGGAACATAAGGTTTTGAAACTTTTATAAGGAATCAAAGAATACTAAGAGGGTGGGGGGTGAATCAATGTTATACAATTTTTACACTTATTTGATCAATCAAATGCAAACAAATAATAACAATGCACCATTCACATGAATTGTTGAACACAGGGAATTATTGGACACCCATACGGAAGAAAACCACAAATCCTTTTTGGTCATGATGTAAATATAAGCTCCCACTTATGATTGCATTAAGTTATATAGGCACTAACCTACAGAACACTTCAACCCATTTTCTTTGCAAGCACCAACCTGCTAGAAGCACCAACTTCTAAGATTTATAGGCACCAACTTGTTGCAGTCACTTACATCACTATTTCATTTAATTTTCAAACCCAGATCCATTTCCTTTTAAAATATTTATGAACAAATTATTAATTCTTAAAACTCCTCTCTACCTTCTGCAACAATCTTTCTTCTCCTTAATTCAATCGCATTAGCTATAAGTTTGTAATATCCAGTTTTAGCATGTAGTTCCCTCTTCTCCTCATTGTACACATTGAACTGGATATTTGGATCTACATTAACAATATCTCTCTCTTTGTTTCACACCAATAGTATAAAATTCACATTGTCTATCTCTCTCTCTCTCTTTATATGTGTGTGTGTGTGTGTGTGTGCTCTACACCTTTTGATTTCACTGTTGCAAAGTTTAATTCTCCAAAGGAATTTGGCACTGAACACCAATTTGTTGTCGCGTAGCCCTTGACATATAGCTCTAAAATACGCATGTGAACAATGGTTGAACCAAAATTTTAAAAGTTTAAGTGCTTAATTCCAAGTAGGTTGTCTAATGGTTAAACACCAACAACCTTCCATAATGTTGCATGGATTTAATTTAAACTGAAATCGATCAATGACCAAAAATTAATCATCGGTCCCCAATATAGTGTGTCTCTACCTCACTCAGAGTAACCCACTAAAACACTGCTTGTGCACATACACTGGCTAAATCCTTTGGCCCTATGGAACCATACAAAAACTGACCCCAAGCATGCATCTTGAGTTTCTACCACCTCACCACCACATCATCTTCCCAACACTTGTCATGCCATGACATTACCATGTGTCACTTAAAAATGACCACTTGGCCGCCAAAAAAGGGCCAGATCTTCTTGCCACATGTCATGCTCACGGAGTGCATGTCATCACTTTTTCTATGTCATTTCCACTTATCACCACTTGGCTTGCCAGCTCATGCAGCCAACTCATCTTCATCAACCAATTGATATTTGTCATTGATCCAGGTGGATATTGGTGGCCACCTGCCAAGTCCACCTGGACCCCCACCTTTGTCTTTCTCAGCATTTTCAGTTTCCTTAATTGTAGCACAACTTACTATTTTTAGCAGTTTTTCGGGTCCTGAACTTCCGGAGCCGTTTTGAGGCCCTAAACGACGTTTTTTGGGGAATCTGGGGGCAACATGGGTCCATGGAATGGATCGATGTTGCCCGTTCCAACAATGGTAGTGCTCGGATAGATCTTTCTAACGAGCTATTGTATGCGTCAAACGGAGATCATATGCCAAAGTTACGACCCCGGGAAGTTGATGTACCAATTTACCCCAAACGGGGCCCACAGTTTGGCGTTTCATCTCCTAGGGTTAGGTTTTGGAATGTTAAGGGTTTTCCATTGTTTCTCAACAATAAATAGGCCTTCGAGCCTCATTGTAACATAGTTCAGAGGCATGTAGCCATCACATCTCTTCTCAGAGATAAGCTACCATCGCCCTAGCTGGTTTATTTCCATTTCTGGTTGTAAGCATATTTCAGTATTTTCCATTAATGAAATGAAGTATTATTTCCGCTGCATCGTTGTGTATATGGTTATCTCTGTAATTTGTTGCGTTCCTGTTTAAATCCGGATCAGTGGTATCAGAGCGGTCTGCTTTTTCTCTGTTTTTCTTTGCATGTCCCCAACAAGGTCGGGATATAAGGAGTTAGGGCTTGAACTGGTTGAACCTTTGCAAGACCAGCCTCGCAAATCCCGACGGCCTCCCATGGCGGACGAGAAGAAAGATGAGGGGGCAGGAGATCCCATCAAAATCTTGCTCGAAGAAGCTCTCGAGCGACAACGGAACGCGATGATGGACAGCTTTGCCCAGATCCTTCAGCGGCTACCCAGAAGCGACGCATCGGCTTCCAGCAGCTACTCTGGAAACGCCACACCCTTTAAGGTACAAGTTAATTTTGAAATCCCCATATTCGAGGGTCAGATAGACGCAGATGCCGTAGATAAATGGTTAAATCTGCTAGAGGGTTATTTTTCTGTTCATGAATTTTCGAGTCGGGAAAAGATTGTTTTTGCTCTTCTCAAAGCAGCCCCCCACGTCAAGGACTGGTGGGAAACCTACTGCGAGCAGAAGGATGAAAGTATTGGCTCACTATTTTCAGCCGCACCCACCTGGGATTCGTTCCGGGATGCCATCAAGGAGCAGTACTACCCTGTTGGAAGCTATGAGGATGAATACATAAAGTGGACCACGCTGCGGCAGGGAAGGGACCAAGACGTGTCGGAGTTCACCAATCTTTTCCATACCCTTCGCACAAAGTTGGGTATCAAGGATTCGGAGCAACATTTGATACTCAAATACCGTGGCTGCCTGCACAAGTACATCCAGGAAGAAATACAATTCCTAAACATCCCCTCGCTCGGCGCAGCATACCGATATGCCGTCAAGGTCGAGCAGAAGTTTAAAAAAAAGAAGCGAGACTTTGGATCTGCGAATCCAAAGCATGGGAAAGGTGCCCCTAAACCACAGAACAAAGGACAAAGCCAAGGCGGGACAGCCCAAGACAATCAGCCGAAGCTGCCAGTAAAGAACAGCGCCGCGAAGCCGAGAAAGGACACTGGAAAATGGTGCGAGTTCCATAAGAGCTCCACTCACAACACAAGTGAGTGTCGGGCCAAGCAGTCACTGGTG
Organism: Pinus tabuliformis; assembly: GCA_031772625.1. NCBI lineage: Eukaryota > Viridiplantae > Streptophyta > Pinopsida > Pinales > Pinaceae > Pinus > Pinus tabuliformis. The sequence continues at coordinate 951,768,062 of CM062814.1, read as the reverse complement.
GCTGAGCTAAAGGTTTCAGAATCAGATGCATGTTCCGACTCTGAGTCAGAACCCGATAAGGGGTATGAAAAAGGGAAGCAGATCATTGATGCGGATCCCAGCGCCACTGTTGCTACCGCAAAGATCCAGAAAAATGAACCCGAAGATCCAGAGGAGGAGGAGCGTCTCTTCCACTCCCAGATGTGGGTAAAGGGCTCCCCGATACAGTTCATTGTTGATAGCGGGAGTCAAAAGAACCTCATTTCGGCAGAGGTCGTGAAGCAGTTGGGCTTACCGACCACAGCACATCCACAACCATACACCATTGGGTGGCTTCACCAAGGACGAGATCTTCGCGTGAGCCGGCAGTGTCGCCTTCCATACAACATCAAGCCCTTCACGGATGAGGTATTGTGTGACATTGCTCCCCTTGAAGTTTGTGATGTATTACTAGGACAACCATACTTGTGGAAGCGACATGCTGTGTATGAATCAAGGCCCCGTGCTGTTATTATTACATTGGGAAATAAGTTGTTCAGGATACCAGAGGTAGCACCACCTGCCGCCATCTCTTTGATTACTGCAAAACAATGCAGTAAGATCATTTCCAAAACCAGGAAATTTGTTTTCCTGATGATACGCCCTCAAGGAAAGAAGAAGACAGTGGCCGCGGCCTCCAGACGGGGTCCCTCTGCACGACAACTACAGATGGACAAGATTGTGGAGGAGTACGAGGACATCTTCACCTCCCCGGCAGGGGTTCCTCTGCACTGTCAAGTCAAGCACCCCATCGATCTGACCCCAGGTGCGCCGCTACCCAATGGACCAATTTATCGGCGCTCCGTTCTGGAGAACAATGAAATCAAGAGGCAGATTCAGGAGCTCCTGCAGAAAGGTCACATCCGTTCGAGTTCATCGCCCTGTGGGAGCCCGATCGTGTTGGTACAGAAGAAGGATGGGACGTGGAGACTCTGTATTGACTATCGGGCGCTGAACAAGATCACTGTCCGTAATAGGTACCCGATCCCGCGGATTGATGACCTCCTAGACCAACTAAAGGGGGCGAAATATTTCAGCAAGATCGATCTGAAGTCAGGATATCACCAGGTACCAATCGAACCCTCTGATGTGTGGAAGACTGCCTTCAAATCCAAGGAGGGCCTCTTCGAATGGTTGGTCATGCCTTTCGGATTGACGAATGCTCCTGCAACCTTTATGAGGCTAATGGATGACATCTTGCGGCCATTCACCAACTCCTTTGTAGTAGTATACTTGGATGACATTCTGATCTTCAGCCAGAGTTGGGAAGAGCACCTCCACCACATCCGACAGGTTCTCCAAACACTGCGGCAACACAAGCTATGTGCCAATTTGGAGAAATGCACTTTTGGCATGACCCAGGTTCAGTATCTGGGATACATCATTGATGAACAGGGGGTGCATGTCGATCCAGCCAAGATCCAAGTCATTCGGGATTGGCCCTCTCCAACCACTCTAACAGAGCTCCGCAGCTTTCTAGGTCTTGCCAACTTCTACCGCAGGTTTGTGTTGGGGTTTTCTCATATTTCTTGGCCCTTGAGTCAAGTCACCAAGGGAGGGGCGAAAGCAAAATTCTTTTGGTCTGAATCTCAACAGAAGGCATTCATGGAGTTGAAGGATCGCCTCTGCACGGCACCAGTGCTCGCGTTACCAGATTTACAACAACCATTTGAGGTCGAGACAGATGCCTCTGACTATGCTATTGGGGCAGTCCTTACTCAACATGGACATCCAGTGGCATATCACAGTGAAACACTTTCAGACATAGTCCGGAAGTACCCCACTTATGATAAAGAGATGTATTCCATTGTACAGGCCTGCCGACAATGGAAGCATTACATTTTGGGGAAGGAAGCGGTCATCCACACAGACCACCGACCCCTGCAGTTCATACAGACCCAAGGGAAATTGCAGAATGATCGCCATCAGAAGTGGTCTACATACCTGCAACAGTTCCACTTGAATATCAAGTATAAGAAGGGCAGCACCAATAATGTTGCAGATTGCCTCAGTCGACCACCGATCATGGCGTTAACCACCGTGCTCAACTCTTGTGGGCACGAGACTTCTGATTGGCCACTTCTCTACAAAAGCGACCCAGAATTCGGCCACACATACCAGACACTCTTGGAGGGTCGGCATGTTGCAGATTTTCACCTCCAGGATGCCCTATTATGCCACCTCGGTCACCTTTGTGTTCCTTCAAGCGAGCGCGCCAAGATGATTTGGGAAGCACACTACAGTCGGGCTGCTGGGCATTTCGGGGTCGAGAAAACAGTGGCAGTACTGCAAAATTATTTCTATTGGCCGAATCTTCGACAGGATGTTGGGAAGTACATCAGATCATGTACTGCCTGTGCCATTGCCAAACCGACCATTAAGAAGCAAGGCCTCTATACCCCGTTGCCTACCCCTAGTCGACCTTGGGAATCCATCTCCATGGATTACATGTCAGGCCTTCCTTCCACTAAGCGTGGAAATGACTGTGTTTTTGTGGTCGTCGACAGGTTCTCAAAGATGGCCATTATGGTGGCCTGCAAGAAGAATATCACAGCAGAAGCCACTGCTAAACTCTTCTTTGAACGAGTGTGGGTGCACTTTGGGATCCCACAGTCTATCATCTCAGATCGGGACAGTCAGTTTCTCAGCACATTTTGGTCCAGTCTCTGGTCAATGCTGGACACCAAACTCACGAAGTCCACAGCCTTCCATCCTCAAACTGATGGCCAGACAGAGGTTGTCAATAGGATGATTGTGCACATTCTGCGCATGTATAACTCAAAGCATCCACGCACATGGGACGAGAGCCTCCCCTATGTTCAGCACAGCTACAACCGAGCTCTTCACAGCTCCACTGGCCATAGCCCTTTTCAGGTGGGTTTTGGATTCCAGCCACTATGCCCCATTGATGTGGCCATGCCACTTGCAGCTACTCACATGAATTCAGCTCATGTCCAGTCCGAAACAGATAAGGCCACCAGATTCATTGAGCGCATCCAACATATTCGCCAGCAGGTCCATGACATTCTTGAGAAATCAAATGCCAAGTACAAGCAGCGACATGATCAACATCGGGTGCCACACAAGTTTCAGGTGGGCGACAAAGTCTGGTTGCATTTGCAAAAGGAACGCCTTACTGGAGCCTATCGGAAATTGAGACCACTCCGATATGGTCCTTACACCATTACTAAGGCTATGGGAGACAATGCATTTGAGCTCAGCATTCCCCCATTCCTTGGCCTGCACCCAGTGTTCAATGTGGACCGCCTTCGGCCATACTTTCCACCATTTCTAGACACATCCGACATTGCAGAACAGCTCAAACCCACAGAATTAAATCCAGATTGCATGGAACAAGCTGCAACTGATCGGATCATGGACACACAGATCAAGAACACTCGCCAACAGAATATCCAACTGTATCGAGTTGTCAAAGCAGGCCAACTCCTTCAGCAAAAGTTTCCTCATCTCATGGAGGAGCTCAACGCAATGGGGACCATTGCTTCCTAAGGGGGGAGGAATGATCCAGGTGGATATTGGTGGCCACCTGCCAAGTCCACCTGGACCCCCACCTTTGTCTTTCTCAGCATTTTCAGTTTCCTTAATTGTAGCACAACTTACTATTTTTAGCAGTTTTTCGGGTCCTGAACTTCCGGAGCCGTTTTGAGGCCCTAAACGACGTTTTTTGGGGAATCCGGGGGCAACATGGGTCCATGGAATGGACCGATGTTGCCCGTTCCAACAATGGTAGTGCTCGGATAGATCTTTCTAACGAGCTATTGTATGCGTCAAACGGAGATCATATGCCAAAGTTACGACCCCGGGAAGTTGATGTACCAATTTACCCCAAACGGGGCCCACAGTTTGGCGTTTCATCTCTTAGGGTTAGGTTTTGGAATGTTAAGGGTTTTCCATTGTTTCTCAACAATAAATAGGCCTTCGAGCCTCATTGTAACATAGTTCAGAGGCATGTATCCATCACATCTCTTCTCAGAGATAAGCTACCATCGCCCTAGCTGGTTTATTTCCATTTCTGGTTGTAAGCATATTTCAGTATTTTCCATTAATGAAATGAAGTATTATTTCCGCTGCATCATTGTGTATATGGTTATCTCTGTAATTTGTTGCGTCCTGTTTAGATCCGGATCAATCATTGTCACCTCTACCACGTCATCAGCAGACTAAGGAAATCTGGTATACAATAAGTTTCATGCATAATCTGTTGTTGTGCCTCCAAAAGTTCTAGATGCCCCAATACCTTTTCCATATTGGAAAAAAATTCAAAATGGAACAATGACGCAAAGGCTTTCAAAAGAAATTCAGATTTGAATCTTAGCTTAAGTGTTTGCCTTTTGCAACCCACAGATGGCCAAATATCAGTTCCTCTACGCGAGACTTTGTCGAAAGGAACCTTGACCTGGCTACTTTGAATTAAATATATATATATCTTATGCATCCATATAAATTTGAATATTCAATTATCTAGATGATCTGCCTTCTCTTAACACTTCACCAATCCCGAATACAAGAGAATTTGAATACTGTGCACTTCACGGATAAGTTTAGATGAATTTGGTATCTAGATCTATCTTCCAAGTGCTAACATGGTTGCACACTGGATGGTGTGGATTCCTGAATTCTTTGAATCCTTATCAAACTGATAAAAATTCCTTCACTTCAAAACACCTTTTCTCCTCAATCCTTGGGAGTTTGACCAAGTTTCATATACCAGTGGAAAGGACTCTCAGAGGGTTATCCAACCAGCACTTTGCATGTGTTTTTGAACAAGTTACCTGTAGAAAAAATTCCTTCAAATATAGGTTATTAGTTTATACATCCAAAAATCAACAAACACAAAAACACATCAATAACAACATCAACAAGATCCTCTTGAACTTTTATTCACTTGACATTTATGACTAGATCTGACATCATTGACAACTAGCTATCAACCTACCCAACAATCTCCCCTTTTGGAATTAATAGCAACACCACCAAACATAGCAGGACATTGATGGCAACAACATCACTTAGAAACTCTCCCCCTTTGGCATTAACGGTAACACCACCAAACATGGCAGGACATTGATGGCAACACCATCACTTAGAAACTTCCCCCCTAACAGGCTACTAAGGAGATTGTTGTTTGCTCACTCTCCATTGCTTCTATTTGCACAATATCCCCCTTTGCTGCTATTTTCCAATGGTTGATTACTCTCCCCCTATGCAAACTTTCCATCTTCAAAAGATTTGTACACATTTCCAATGCTTACTCCAATATATTCCCAATGTTTCCAATGTTTTCTCATGCTACCCCTTTCACATCAATGGTAAAGGGTGTTGGCTGCTACACTATATTGTATGTTCAATTTTTCGTATGAAACTCATTGAACATTGTTGTTCCAAGACCAAAATTATCCATTTGAACAGGTGCTACACCTTTAAATCACATAGCTCCCCTAGACCATGATACCATCTACATGTAAATTATCCATTTCCTCTATCTTTTCATGTTGTGTACTCTCTTAATTACGAGGTTTGATTAGTAGTTTCCAGTCCCATACTGACAAAATTAGGGATTTGAAGGATATATCACTCCCAACCACTACATGAGAGACTCAAATGGTTCTCTAGGAAGCGATTTGGTGAATATATATGCAATTTGTTCATTAATTGCAACATATTCAAGCCTAAAAGTCTTGCTATGATGTAATAGCTAAAACACCCTAGATTTTCCTCTTCCCTCATCCAAAACACTAAGGAATCTATTTGACCAAGACCTTGAGACCATTCTTTACCCCTGAAATGCAATACATGAGGAGGTTATAACTTAGAAAATTCATAAAAATTGATGAAGGGTCCATTGCATTGTAAATAAGTATCATATTAATGCAACCATGATTTGTTGAATGTAATTAATGTGCATTTGCTTCACTTCCCATGGAAAATTTGTTATATACACCCCCTCTATTTCACTTTCACTGTGATGTAACGACCTCCTCCCACATTTACCCAAGTTAACCAGCCTACCGGGTAAACATGTGACGAAGATATATTATGATATGATTCAACCTCCTACATCACCTTAAGGAAGTGGAATCGACAAAACCAAAACCTTACTAGCCTCCCTTAGGTGCTATAGGACCCCTAAAGGCTAAAAAACCCTTCTATGCACCCAAACCCTGAGTTAACTTGCTTTTTTAGTTCCCTAAACTCCTAGAAGTTGGCACATCACTACTGAAATTTGATTGTAACCATCTAGTCGCATGCACAAGCCTATAAGGGATTGACTGTAGTCTTTTTAACTCAGTTCTATGCATGCGATTGTGATAACTAAGGCACATTTTCAGGGCTAGTCTCCATACCAATGCGCAGAACTTAATGAAACTCTAAGGAAATGATAAATGACACAGGGACAAAGTCTTCCATACAAAACTTAGACAATAAATTTACCTAACCAAGCCTAACCATGACAAACATTCCATCAAACACATTATGAGCATGTAACCTATAGGTCATAATCACATATCTAAACATGGGGAGATCATAAGTATCTGAAGATCGTTAAGAAGGTCTGATTCCCTCTCATAATAGTTTCATTATCATCTATTGGGTCATACATTTATTAACCATTAATTTACTAATCAAAACATGATGAGAACCATAACTAATTTTTTCATACAACCATGCTTATTACCAGCATATAACCAACATATTAACAATGATAGAACAGCCATTAAAATCACATAATAACCAAACACATTTGCTCATAAAACTCAAGAGGAAGGATTATATGAAAAATCCAGCCAAGTCAAGGACTTCCACATACCACCTGACCATAGGTTGGGTTGAACCAAATCTTTCTTTCAGCCAATCACCCCCATGCCATGTTCCAATCATGAATGTGGGATCTCATGGGATAAACCAAGAAAACCAAACCAGGGCTTCTAGAGGCTAAACCACCTCAACCCTCAACTAGTGATTCCACCTCACGGTCAGATATAACTAAACATCACCATATCGGTCTTTATCCAAGTTTTCCAAGGCTCCAGAGCATTGTTCCAACCTAGCTTCCAGGATTAGTAACTCAACCCATAGTTGTCACCGGATTTTAGAGTCTTTGTCCAACCAATGCTTCCAGGACTAGTAACTGAACCCACCATTGATGGTACTAGACCTGCCAACATGTCAGGGGATCTCCCCGATAAGAAGTCCCAGTTAAACCTCAAACCGTTTGGTGTAGGAGTCCCAGCAGTGGGTTGTACAGTAATGCCTTGACCATGATTTCACAGAGAGACAAGTAAGATAACTCTGTTGGTAGCAAGGGTGTCACAGCTACAGCAAGCTAAGGAAGGTGCATGATAGGTTCTAACACATGGAGGTTGAGATGAGTGCGCCCCTTGGAAACCTGTAATAGTACTCAGCGTGGAAGGGAACATAAGAGTAAAGATGCATCACAAGCTAGAAAGAAAGTTAGCGAGTAGTCTAAAGTGATGGTTAAACCAACAACACATTTTAGAAAGATTCATACATACTTATACAGAATAGTCCATACATGCATGCATAAGAAAACAATACATATATCATTTAGAGTAAACCAGATAGCATGGAATAAAATACAACATATGCATGAAACATATTGGCTCTGTTATATTAAGAAGTGTAAGTTCCAGTCATACAATACATCCATGTCCAACCACTAGTTCCAATAGTGGAATGTTACAGCCACAACTGCCTACTCCTCCAAAGAGATGTACTAGCTTTACGTAGTGGAGAAGCCAAGGCTCATTACAATATTGTCCAAGCTTTCTCTAAGATAGTCTTATTTGAAGGTTGGTTGATCAAAAACCTTTATAATGAGTTATGAGGTTCTATTTATAGCAAAGGGTGGGGTGACCCTTGACATTCCCCTTTGTGACAGTTCATCTACCCTCATGACTCTTCATCTACTCTATGATTGTTACATCCAACTATTGACACTTGAACTTCCACTTGACATGATGTTACATTACAATGCACATGTGCTCATGTGAGACAAAATGGCTTGAGCAAGCCATGCAAGACATCACTGACATTTGGTCCGTTGTGGTGAGACCAACTCTTTGACATGCTTGTGATGGTGAAGGTGGTGAGCTGATGCCAATATTGGTCACCCGTGATGGTGTGCATGCACCCCATGGTGACATCTTGTTGAAGCGGACCCTTGCCTCCATTGCATTCGGGTGCATTGGTGTGGCTCCTTCATCCAACTCATCTATTATCATGTGCATGTTCTTCTTGGTGCAATCGAACCAGAAACACATTGATGCATAGTGACTGTGTTGATTTTCTAGTGTGTGTTGGTGGTCATGTGCATCAACTATCAACTACATGCTCAGCTCCAGTGGGATTTGCTTCTTGTCTTCGCCTTGGTGAGTGTGTTGAATGGGTTGGATCATATCTATGCACACATTGACATGAATATTGTTGAATCCCTTGCATGCGATCAACAACACTGCTCACGATGCCTGCATCGTGCTAGCTGTTGGGATGGATCTATAACTTATACGGGCATAGTTTCATCCGTGAGTACATGTTGCACCCCCAGTTGTTCCTATTCCTACTACAACTCATTCGCTTGTCTGTGCAGCTCATGTTCTTCCTTGAGTTGTTTCTTCAGCACATGCAACTCCTTTGTTCCATTCTATATCTTCAAGGGATTGTGCCATCACCTCATAGCCTGAGTCTCCAAAGTTGCTTTCATCATCAACGGATTTGCTTGAGCTTGCAACATTGTTCCACCTCCGTGTTCCCAACAACCTTCCTCTTGCATTCGCTGCATCCGATATGTTGCATTCAACTGCTATTCATGATTCTTCTCGTTGTGATGTTGTTGTCATCATATCTTGATTTCCTTGTCTACGAACAACTTGATGTCTTCGTGAGTAGGCAAGCTCATAGACACTTGATCGACTACATCCCCAAGTGTGCTTTGAATAATGTCTTCGACTCTACTCTCCTGGAAACCATTATACCTATACTGCTGAGAGGCAGATGAACACCTGCGATACCTGGAGACGTAGAAACACTAATGGCAAGCAATCTGTCAGTCAAAAACCAAAATGAACTTGAGAATTGACTTGCAACATACCTATGTGACTGATCATGAAGGTTGTGCAATTTCCACTGGGAGGTCGGGAGACTGACTGCCAAGACTGCTCAAGGCACAGTCTGGGCTACTCGGTGGTTGACTAACTACTGGAATTGTGCAATTCACAATCTAGTCTGGCTGTTGACTGTTGGAATTGCGCAATGCACAATCTCAGCTGGCAATGGTTGCAGGCTTAGTGACTGCATTGCGCAATTTTCTGGGTCAGCAGTCATTGTCCCTCGAAATTACGCAATGCAAGACTCGAGGAAAATCTCTAGGTAGAAATGTGCATTTCCTGAGAGGAAGAGAGAGCCTTCCCTCTCAAGATTGCGCAATGCTTGTCTTGGTGAGGCAAATTCCAGGCCAAGGCTACCCAAACCCACCGACGGGTGACTGAAAGCAAATGTGAATGTGAATGCATGGCGATACACAGTGTAAACATGAGTGAATGATCGTGCATGAAAACAGTGGATGAAAGATTTAGAAAACAGAAGAACATGCATGTGGGTGAGGCAAGTCACCGAATCAGCGACCATTCGTGAAAACTAAAATGGTGCTAGTACAAGCTAGTATGTATCAAAATGATAGCAAGTGCTCATTTAAACCAAGCAAACAGCATTCATATGAAGCGAAACACAAAAAGCGCCAGAAATACAACACAAGACATGGAAAATGGGCTTACCCCAAAACAGCTGAGCTGGATGTGCTAAGAGCTCCTAGATGCGATCTAGGATTTCAAAGCTGTAAGGTTGATGTGAGGAATGAGATTTGCAGTGTTCGATTGATGATTTTTTATAAAATTGTTGTGACACGCATGCCACAAATCTAGGGATAGTGACACTTGGTGGGAGGTTTCTGAAATGATCCTTGCATGTAACCTCCAACTACCAAAAATAGATCCCTGAAACAAGGGATACCTTTGCATGCTGCCTTGGGAGAAGTAGCCCATGCATGCAAGTATGTTTTCCTCGGTCCCAGAGGGAACCGGTCAACTCAGCTGCACATGGAAGAGGCTACTCAATTGCTGGGAGAAAATGCGCATTTCTGGCTGGGAGCTGGGTTGGTTGCTCATAATATTTGTGCAATTTTTGGGAAGAGAAGTTGACTGCTACCCAGATTTGCACAAATTTTGGGTTGACCAGCCTAGCTAGGAAGGATTGCGCAATTTTCTGGATGAAGCTTACTTAGCAAAATTGTGCAATTTTGGGGCCCAGCAAGCTGCCAATCAGGATTGCACAATTTCTACAGGGAAGGTTGGTTTCCCTCTAGATTTGCGCAAATTCTTGAAGGAGATGCTCAGCCTGCTACTGGACTAAGTCCGAATGAATAGACTATGACGGGAATGCATCAAGCTTTGATCGATAGGGTTCCTTTATGCAAGAAAAAAATTGAAGCTTGTGTACTTGACAAAGCAAGACAAGGTGCTGTGAAAAGTTGGTAGGAAGGCTCCAAAATGAAGCTAAGGCAAAAGTTTGGAGGGTGGTTGTAGCCGCTACAACACTTGGCAACAGACTGGTAGAACTCCAGCTCTCTGAATGGACCTTGTTCATGAAAAGAAAGTCTAACACCTCTAGAAGTATTGTTTAGTTCTGAGTTCATCTTGGTTTCACACTAGCTTGATTTTAAGATGTAGCATCCGCCAAGCTCTTGGTCGATTAACACACATTCCAAGCCAAGGAAGCATAGTTGTTTCGATTAGGGTTGAGGGATATATTGGTGCATAAGCAGTATAGTCCTCAGAGTCGTAGTTTCATCTCTGGTGTTGCTCCACTTCCAGCAAGCCTGGACAGTACCCTAGCGGAGTCACATAGGAACACAAGCATGGCTCCGCTACCAGCAAGCCTGGCCAGTACCCCAGTGGAGATACTTTCATCACCTCTCTGCGCAGGAAACCTTTCTCTTCTTTCACCTTATTCATTTTTCATTTTGAATATTTCTTACTTTTCATTTTTCTCATTTTTATTTTTTTCAACTATGCATAGTACTTATTCATTTCAAAGCCGGAAGAGGGATCCCGACTTATTGAGAGCATAAGAGGTTTTTCCAACAAAGAAGTAATTTATTATACTTCTGATGTGCCTATTAAGGTTTTCCCCTCACCTTACTCTACTTGACTGAGCTAACAAGGCTTAACCAAAAAATAACTGACTAGAGTAGGTGACACTAATTAGCGTGCAAGCATTGTGTTTTCACTAAGGTTCATTTTGAACAGTACATATTTTCCTTTGACGTATCATGGAATTAAAGTAACAAGTTCTTCATACAGAGGCAAGATGATAGATAACCAAGTAGTGATAGATGTACAAGCCCTCTTGTACTTTACCCATCTTATTTCAAGAGTCATACATGGTTTCATGCAAAACTAACCTACGAACAAAACAAGCGAACTAACTAACAACAAAACAAGGCAAGAGCAGAAGAAAAAGTGAAAGCAAAGTGAGTAAGAAAACAAGCAAGAAAACAAACAAGCAAAACAAGTAAGAAAACAAGCATGCAAGCAAACTGATTGAAAGAAAACACTACTCCTACCCTAAGCTAATGGTGCATGGGCCTAATCATGTGAAGTGATATTTCCAATGCAGCCACAGGCACATTGGTTGACCCATGTTGGTGAAGGCTTGGTCCGCGAGCAACCAAGTTGTGTGAACCAGCAGGCAAGAAAGATATAACAATGAATACAACCACACTTCATGTTTCAAAGTTCCCACAGGACATAAGTGAGTACAAGTGCATGACGAGCAGTCTATGGGCTTATCACAAAGTTGTGCAACACTGCATGCAACTTTTAAGCATAAGCACACTCTTGATTGTGACATGCAAGAAAATGAAAGAAACAAAGACAACTTGTGTTGTACACGTGTGCTTGAAATGTAAGATTCCTCCAATGCATGGGCGATAGGATCGTGTGGTTTGAGTGGAGGAATCATGATCTGTGTGTGATATGGATCTTCAATGCATACAAATGAGTGATGAGGAGACTTGGGTGATTGAAAAGTTTCCTGATCGGAAGTGAGACTATCCCCAAGAGAGCGAGGACCTGACATAACCATCAGCTCGAGCTGAAGTGCCTTGACAGTCTTGGTTGTTTCAACTTCATCATCAGATAGATCATCATAAACCAGTGGCTTCGAAAGATAAACTGAAATAGAATCATGATCGTGATCAAATATGCTAGTAAATGCATCACGACTGCCACGATCAGAAAAATCAATGATTTCATCAGGGCCCTCATGATCAGATGAATCAAATAGAGGGGTAGATGAAAAGCGAACAAACTCATCCTCTGTGTTTCCAGAAAAGGCAGATGAAAGATCAAGTGGATTTTCAATGAATAACTTATCCTCTCCATTATCGAATGATGGACCAACATCCAGTGTGTCCTGCAAGTGATCAACAATGGGTGCATCCATGGATGAAGATACACATGCAAAATCATGGATGGTAGGTTCACCAAAGATATCAGGAAGGAATGAAGGAGGCTCAGACGGAAGGGAGTCATCCTTCGCTGAGTGTTGATGCTCAAGCTCCCACTCATACTCTTCATGAATGACAGCGCATGTTGGTTGTGCAACACCAACTCCATCAGTGGCTTGTTCCTCGTTCACAACAAGTGAAGAGTCTAGAATGGAAGAACACAAGACAGTATCATCCGAAGGAACAACCGAGTGTGAAGACAGAGGTTATGGAACAGAAATCATATGACAACTCGAAGGACTCACAACCAAATCTACGCAAAAATTAGGTGAAGTGATGTTGGGAGGATGTGAAATCTGAACAAGTGTGTGGGCATGATCCTCAACATCACTCGACAGTGGTGGAGTTGTTTGATGAGGGGATGGAAGATAGTAACCCATGATAGTGACCGCATCCATCTGAGATTGTGCAACTCCATCACTAAAGAAGGTTGAGTGAGGCTTGATTTCAAACTTGTTCTTGGGATGAGAAAATTTCTTAATGCAATATTTGAATCAATCCCAAAGATAGAGAAATTCCATCTGGCCCCTCGGAGCACGAAACTGAAAATCATGGAAGCGCTGCCAAAAATCCATAATAGATTCATGCGGAGCCTTCTGTTGTTGTAGTAGTTTTTTTTCAAGATGGTCTGGATCAAAATGATAGAAAGTGTCTTCAATGAGATCACAAAAGTGCTCAAGTGAGTGCACATTGTCAGCCGGTGTGTATACAAGCAGCAAGCTAGCCTGTTCGTCAGAACACCCATCTTCCTCATGAAGCATGGAAAGAAAGCCACGTAAGTACTTAGGTCAGGCCACTTTGCCTTCACCATCATACGTGTAAGTAGAAAGTGATCGAAAAACTCCCACGTGATGGTGACATTTTCATGATTCTAAGAACATCAGGGAGGGAGAAGTGTGAAAGAATCCTTGAAAGATATGCAAAGGTTCAAAAACGGATGAGAGGACACAACTTGTCATCTAGCCCTCCTTCTAGCGCCAGAAATGTTGACGGTGTTGGACCCACCAACATGTCAAGGGATCTCCTCGGTAAGAAGTCCCAATTAGAGCTCAGACCGTTTGGTGTAGGAGTCCCAACAGTAGGTCATATGGTAATGCCTTGACCGCGATTTCGCACAGAGACAAGTAAGATAACTCTGTTGGTAGCAAGGGTGTGACAACTACAGTGAGCCAAGGAAGGTGCATGAGAGGTTCTAACACATGGGGGTTGAGATGAGTGCGCCCCTTGGAAACCTGTAATAGTAATCGACTTGGAAGGGAACACGCGAGTGAATATGCATCACAAGCTGGAAAGAAAGTTAGCGAGCAATCCAAAATGATGGTTAAACCAACAACACATTTCAGAAAGATTCATACATACTTATACAGAATAGTCCATACGTGCATGCATAAGCAAACAATACATATATCATTTAGAGTAAACCAAATAGCATAGAATACAATAAAAGATATGCATGAAACGTGTTGGCTCTATTATATTAAGAAGTGTAAGTTCCAGTCATACAATACATCCATGTCCAACCACTAGTTCCAACAGTGGAACGTTACAGCCACGATCACCTACTCCTCCAAAGAGATGTACTAGCTCTGCGTAGTGGAGAAGCCAAGGCTCATTACAATATTGTCCAAGCTTTCTCTAAGATAATCTTATCATAAGCTTAAAAACCAAAAGCATTTACAATGAGTTATGAGGTTCTATTTATAGCAAAGGATTGGGTGACCCTTGACATTCCCCTTTGTGATAGTTCATTTACCCTCATGACTCTTCATATACTCTATGACTATTACATCCAACTATTGACACTTGAATTTCCACTTGACACGACGTTACATTACAATGCACATGTGTTCATGTGAGACAAAATGGCTTGAGAAATCCATGCAAGACATCACTGACACTCGGTCTATTGTGGTGAGACCAACTCTTTGACATGCTTCTGATGGTGAAGGTGGTGAGTTGATGCCAAGCTTGGTCATCCGTGATGGTGTGCATGCACCCCGTGGTGACATCTTGCTGCAGCGAACTCTTGCCTCCATTGCATCCAAGTGCATTGGTGTGGCTCCTTCATCCAACTCGTCATCTACTAGCATGTGTATGGTCTTCTTGGTGCAACTGAACTGGAAAAAAACTGATGCATAGTGTCCATGTTGATCTTCCAGTGTGTGATGGTGGTCATGCGCATCAACTGTCAACTACATGCTCAGCTCCAGTCGGATTTTCTTCTTGTCTTTGACTTTGTGAGTGTGTTGAATGGGTTGGATCACATGCGTGCGCACAATGACATGCATGTTGTTGAATCCCTTGCATGTGATCAACAACACTGCTCACCATGCATGCTCCGTGCTAGCTGTTGGGATGGATCTATAACTTGTACAGGTGCAGTTTCATCTGTGAGTGCATGTTGCGCCACCTGCTGTTCTTGTTCCTGTTGCAACTCATTCACTTGTCTGTGCAGCTCAAGTTCTTCCTTGAGTTGCTGCTTCAGCACATGTAACTCCTTCTTTGTTCCATGAGTCTGTCTTTGCGCGATCACGCCATCACCTCATAGCCTGAGTCTCCAAAGTTGTTTTCATCATGAGTGGATCTGCTTGAGATTGCAACTTTGTTCCGCCTCCGTGTTGTTAAAAAACTTCCTCTTGCATTTGTTGCATCTAGTATGTTGTCTTCAGCTGTTTTTCATGATGTTGCTGTCGACATATCTTGATGTCCTTGTCTACGAACAACTTGATGTCTTCATGAGTAGGCAAGCTCATAGAAGCTTGATAGACTGCATCCCGAAGTGTGCTCTGAACGGTGTCTTCGACTCTGCTCTCCTGGAAACCATTGTACATGTACTGCTAAGTGGCATATGAACACTTGTGATACCTGGAGACATGGAAACACTCATGGCAAGAAATCTGTCAATCGAAAACCAAAATGAACTTGAGAACTGACTTGCAACATACCTATGTGACTGATCATGAAGGTTGTGCAATTTCTGCCGTGAGGTTAGGAGACTGACTGCCAAGACTGCTCACGGCACAGTCTGGGCTACTGGGAGGTTGACTGACTGCTGGAACTGCGCAATGCACAATCCAGTCTAGCTGTTGACTTCTGGAATTACGCAATGCGCAATCTCAATTGGCAATGGTTGCAGGCTCAATGACTGCATTATGCAATTTTATGGGCCAATAGTCACTGTCCCTCAGAATTGTGCAATGCAAGACTGAAGGATAGTCATTGGGCATAAGTATGCATTTCTTGAGAGGAAGAGAGAGCCTTCCCTCTCAATATTGCGCAATGCTTGTCATGGTGAGGCAGAGTCCGGGCCAAGGCTACCCAGACCTGCCAACGGGTGACTGAAAGTGAATGTGAATGTGAATGCATGGTGATACTTAGTGTAAACATGAGTGAATGATCATGCATGAAAACAGTGGATGAAAGATTCAGAAAATGGAACAACATGCATGTGGGTGAGGCAAGTTGCCGAATTGGCGACCGTTCGTGAAAAACAGTTTCATGCATGCGACAACAATGAGATGTTGACAAAAACTGAAACGGTGCTAGTATAAGCTAGTATGTATCCAAATGACAACAAGTGCTCACTAAAATCAAGCAGACAACATTCATATGAATCGAAACACAAAAAGCGCCAGAAATGCAACACAAGACATGGAAAGCGGGTTTACACCAAAACAGTTGAGTTGAATGTGTCAACAGCTCCTAGATGCAATGTTGGATGTCAAAGCTGCAAGTTTGATGTGAGGAATAAGCTCTGTTGCATCCGGTTGATGAGTTTTCATCAAATCAAGGTTGTGATATGCATGCCAAAAATCTATGGAGAACAACACTTGGTGGGAGGTTTTTGAAATGATCCTTGCATGTAACCTCCAACTGCCAAAAATAGATCCCTGAAACAAGGGATGCCTTTGCATGCTGCCTTGGAAGAAGCAGCCCATGCATGCAAGTCTATTTTTCTCGGTCCTATAGGGAACCAGTCAACTCAGCTACACATGCAAGAGGCTACTCAATTGCTGGGAGAAAAGTCACATTTCTGGTTGGGAGCTGGGCTGGCTGCTCAGAAGATTTGCACAATTTCTAGGCAGAGCAATTGACTGCTGCCCAGATTTGTGCAAATTTTGGGCTGAGCAACCCCGCTGGGAAGGATTGTGTAATTTTCTAGGTGAAGCTTGCTCAGCAGAATCGTGCAATTATGGGGCCCAGCCAGTTTCCAATCAGGATTACATAATTTCTGAAGGGAAGTTTAGTTGCCCTCCAAATTTGGTAAAATTCTTGATGGAGCTGCTCAGCCTACTTCTAGACCATTTCTGGATGAACAACCTGTGAGGGGAATGCATCAAGCTTTGATCGGCAGACTGCCTTTATGCAAGAAAAAGTCTGAAGCTTATGTACTTGACAAAGCAAGACAAGGTGATGTGAAAAGTTGGTAGGGAAGCTCCAAAATGAAGCTAAGGCAAAATCTTGGAGGGTGGTTGTAGCCGCTACGACACCCACCAAGGGCTCCAGAGATTTTGTACAACCAAGACTTCCAAGACTAGTAACTCAACCCACTAAGGGATCCAAAGCATTTTTCCAACCAAGGCTTCCATGACTAGTAACTCAACCCAAACTGTTACAGGGCTTCCAAAGCATTTTTCCAACTAAGGCTCTAGGAACGAATAACTCAACCCACATCCATAAGGAACATGAGAAGAAACCATAAACAAAATTTGAAACCCACAACACCATGGCTATCTAGGAAATGGAAAGGCTAGGCAAAACCACTGTCAATATAGGCAATCCTCCATCCTAATTGTAGCTCATACCAAAGAAACCACATGTATGTACCATGCATGTCAAAACTAGCAAGGAAACCATACATGCAACTCGATACATGTAAAGAAATCCAGTTGTAGTTGTTGATCCCGTTCTTCCCTTGTGCTTTCCTGCTTTCCCTTGCCTTCTTTCTTCCAAATCTAATGTTTTCCAAAGTTCTCCAAGAATACTCTAAGTGTCCAAGAATATGAGAGAGTGAGAGAATAGAAGACGGAGCCATAAGTGAACTTACAAAAGCCATGAACTGATACTTAGAAACCTATTTATTATTGAGGCCTCTATTTTCTTCATTTTCCTCCATTTTCTATTCAATTTCCTTCTCATGCAAATCTGTGACCTTTCACCTTCCTTTTTCTCCTATTTTCCATTATTTTCATAAATAAAATTCCAAATAATGCCTCTTTTCCTTTGCCAATGCCTTTTCCAATTTCCATAGCCATTAATTAACTAGAAGTGACATCCACTAAGATGCTTTTCCCACCATTTAGCTTGGAATATGTGTCCCATGACCTTGCTCTTATATTTTTTTACATGAATTTTTTAACAGGGTTGTTACAATGATATGTTGTCACAAGTCTTCCTTGGATACTTATGCTGCACCAATTGGTAACACATCTTTGTTGCCCAAGTTCGCACCATGCCGCTTGTAGTTGTAACACCTATGATTTTCCATGCCACGTTTTAGGTCATTTTTTGTGCATCCTTTCTCGCATCCACTTTTGTCAGTAGATTGTAAGTGTTACCCTAAAATTTTGGTGTGACCTTTCATTTATCGAACCATTGTGTGTGTGTGTGTGTGGAACCCTTATTTCTCCAAAAAATAGTCATTTTATCATTCCCCTTTGTCATTGTATTATGGTTCCACATCACATTTTTTATTTATTGCCTTGCACATCCCTTATAATTTTCTTTCAATGCACTTTATGCTTTGATATAGGAAGTTTCGCCCCCTCTTTACGCAACCTTAACCCTATCCTCATCATTGTGCATGAATAATTCATTGCTTAGCATATTTGTTGAGCAACCAAGGTTTTGTGTTGCGTTATAGTATAACCCCTTTGCATAGCATGCGATGAAGTTATGTGATGCATCACATCATATACATAGTTGTGTCATGATCCATCCCTGCAAGGGCATGTTAGCAAGTTGAGTCATGCAAGAAATATTTATAATGTGAATACACTAATTCGTATCGTGATAGAATCTTGTTTGATAACATAAGTTTTTGCCTTGTGCCTAAGAGCATCTCTTGGGTTCATACCACATTTCTCTTTCGCAATGCACCCAAATTTACCTTTAGCTTTCTAAGTTACTTATTCTAACGGATATCTTTGAGATACATGATTATTGTGAATCCATTGTAGCGTTCCTTGTACAAATTAGTTTAATGTATTTTCAATGAAGTTGTTTTTACTTGCATTCCATCAAGGATTTAATTAGATTTCCTTTTCGTATTTCATTTAACATTCATAAAATCAAAAGATTGTAGTCAGGCCAAAAGACCAAATGGGACTCTTATCCCAAACGATGTGAAGCCTAGCTAAGGCCTCATACTAGAGAGATCCCCTTAAGGTTATAAGCAGGTCATTCAACCCCGTCAACAATCTTTTTGGTGCTAAAAGGAGGGCTATTGTATGGCTGGTAAGCTTCCTGATTATTATCATTCCCAAATTTTTGGTCACGATAGTAATCAACCCATTATCTCTCAATTTAACCCTAATCCTATTGAAAGTTCCAACCCCAAAGAGTTCCCTCATCTAAAGAACATTGCAACTTTATATGTGGTATTAGAAGAAGAGTTTATATATCTTGGAACTTTTACCCGTACTTAAGCAAAGTGAATCAAGAAACTTCCTAAAACTGGTATACTACCTCCTAGATGTGTTGTGAAAATACCAACAACTTTGGAAGGTGTATTAGTAGACTATTTTGAATAATTTTTCAATTTGTCTCTAATGGAATCTATTAAACAATCTCATTCGACTTCTCCACCAAAGGAAGAAGAGGAAGATTCACAAGGTGATGAAAACTATGAGAGTGAAGGAGAGCATAATAGCTCAGATAGTGAAGAAAAACTAGACAACAGGTTGGACGGTAGTCAACAACCCACGTGGATGGATCAAGGGGCCTTGAACCTTGTAGGCATTCTAAATACACTGCCCATACATCCTAGAAGAAATATTTCAAAGTTTGATTCGGATAAATCTATCACTCTAGAAGATCGTATTCATATTTTTTATTTGGCCTTGCATTTGATGAGTGTTCAACACATGTGGCGTGTTGATTTTATTATTTTACTTACAATAATAAAGCTACCACTTGGTATTACAATCTTCCTGCAGCCTCTATTTCTAAGTATGACTAATTTCAGAAGGTGTTTATGAGCAAGTTTGGAGATGAGAAAACACTCGCTACATTATTGAGAGAGTTGGTCTTCTTGAAGATGGATAAGAAATAAAAAGTTAAGGATTTCAATTAACTCTTCACTACACTCTTTAACAATTTTCCTACAAATGCTACTCCCCAAGATGCAGTAATTATTGAATATTATACCTCAACCCTTCATACTTCCATAACAATGTTCGTTAGAAGAGAAAATAAGGCCACACAAGCTAAGAATTATACCGAGGCATTGTAAGTGGAAAATAAAATGCTCCCTATTGGTGGTTTCCACTCTCAAGAAGAATTAAAAAGTAGCAAGAAGAAGCCTCAACCCACCACAAGTAAACCTTTTGATAAGGAAATCAGTGATTTAGAGAGTATTGTCAAAATGGTCAAGAAGTTATCCAACGAGGTGGTCGATTTGAATAAAAGTGTTAGACAAAGTTCTTCTAGTAAATGATCTTATAGAAATTTTCATAAGCATAGCAAAAATCCATCAACCAAATCTACTGAGAGTTCAAATGTCAACTTAAATGTTAAGGAATTTGGAATATATATATTCTACTCATATCACCAAATTGACCATTCAAACAAGATGTGTCCCCAGTGGATTAATTCTATGATGCTTGTAATCAATCAATTGTTGGGGCAACGATCTGTTGATAATTAAATAGAGTAATCATTAGAAAAGGAGTCCCCTCCAACAGATGATGAATTCACTCTGGGGTCAACCATGTTGTTATGGGATTGGGTGATTGATCGTGGAACATAGATAGTAAGAGATGTTTTGCTTGGAAAGACTCAACATGATAAAGCTAGTAAGTATTATAACTTGTGTAGTAAAGAACCTGTGGCCAACACTAGCCCTTTGGAGAAGGGAAAAGTGTTGCTTAGGAAAATACTTCCTCCTTAGAATATTAATCAAAACTTAAGTTCTCAAACCAAGAATGATCAACCAACCAAGAATATAATGGGAAATACTAAAGAAAATGCAAAAGCACCTAAGTCAACAACAAATTCTACCCTAGCTCCAATTTTGAACCAACATAACTAAGATCGGAGGTAATGTAATGGAGTATAACACAATTGATGTTATAAAGAAAAAAAGAGCTAATGTCTCTCTCTACAATTTATGTAATCTTACATAGTAGATAATTTTTTTGCTTAAGACATTCAAATCACTTGCTATAAAAAGTAAATATGCTTACACGTCGGTTAATTCTAGTAATTAAGTATCAATTGTCCAAGAAAAATCTATAGACTATGATAAGGCTATAAATGTTGTTGCAACTATTGGAGTGCACTCAAGATCTCAAACACCAACCTTCTTGCTTACATTTAATATTTTTAATCGTAATGTGCATAATTGTTTAGTGGACTATGGTGCCTCAACAAATGTTATGGATTTATTATTTTGTAATAAAATAAACACTATCATAGAGAAAACCAATGCTAAGATTATCCAATTGGAAAAAATCGAAGTGCAAGTTTCCAATGAACTTACTGATGTGCTTATTATACTATCATTCGACCCAAGATTTCACCAAGTTATTGACATCATTGTAGTAGACATACTTGAGGCTTATGGTTTGTTATTGAGTTAATATTATTCTAAGAAGCTACAAGGTTACTTTGCAACTGATTGGTCTCATTTTCTGCTTCCTTTCAAAGGTAAGAATAATTAAATAAGGGTAGATAGTGAACCTCACATGAAGTATATTATCACAAAGTTGGAAGGACATAATGAAACTATAATTTTTTCTGAAGAAACTATGGGAAACTATTTCTTGGAGACAAATCTTGGTTTATATTCAACCCAAGCATCATCAATACCATCTGATAAAAAATTTGAACTCCTTCCTTGTACCCTTACTAGTGCTAATGAATAATGTATAATAGATGTAAAATAACCTTAGTGTAAATAGTAATGCCCCTATAAATAATAATATTTTGAGTCTTTATTATGATGGTTCCAAAACATACAGTATGGATTCAATGCAGTGTAACACCTCACCCCACATTTACCTACTTAAACGTACTTACTAGGGTAAACATGAGTTGAGAGTTACTATGTGTGGCCCAACTTCCAAGATGCAGTTATGGAAATGGGGTCTAACTTTCCCAGCACATGTTATTAATTTTTACAAACATTTGTGAACATGGTACATGTAGTCATGGATGCATATTTTGTTCATTGTTCTCATTATTTTCATCATATGTTCATCAAGCAGGCTTGTTTCCCTCTCATACTAGCTGCAATAAGACACATATTAGCTCATTCATCCATATAAAGTATCCAGGATCTTATCAAGCCATGAAACAGATCAATAATGAAGGCACGCCATATAACAAGAAATGCATTATGCATGTAACATACACTTAACTATTAATGGATCCACGACAAACCATGGCACATAATCAACACACTAAATCAAAACGTGTTCTCATTGGTCTTCATTAAAGTATACACATATTAACATATTCATAGTACCAACCAAATTTAGGGACTGTTGCGTACAACCCAACCATAGATTGGGCTTAACCAAATCTTTCTTCCAAGCAATCACCCCTGTGCCATATTCCAAGCCTGGATTTTGGATTACATGGGATAAACCAAAACATAACTAGACAGGGAATCCAGAGGCAAACCGCTCCACCCTCAAGCCACGGTGATTTCGCTTAAAACTAGGTCGAGAAATCACCAAAACCAATACCATCTTAGATGTCTTAGAATTTATTCACCATACCCAGAGGAATTTTCCTATCTCCACCCACCTGTCAAAGGCTCACTCCACGTTCAACCCTTGGTATTTTCTTAATACCACCTCAACCTGGATCCAAAATCTACTAACATCCAAAGCTCAACCAAACAGGGAACCCACTGCATCATGGCTATCCAGGAAATGGCATAAGGAAAGTGTTGTAGGGAAAAGTATCCGACTCGGATGACCCTAACCCACTCTAAGGGTGACAGTTCCTTAGCAACAACTGTAAAACAAACTACTGAAGGTTTACTTCTTTATAAAAGCAAAAGAGGATGGAGAAAACACTAACCGTTGCCTTGCGCTTAATGTCGAATCCAAACTCTCCTCTTTGGCCACTTGCTCCTAGCTCTTTGTCCTTCTGCTCGCCCAGCTACAATGAGATCCTGCACAATGACAAAGAAGGAAACTACAAGAGGCGTGCAATCATAATTGGTTCATGGATTAGTGTAAACCAAACATGCAATCATCACAATACATAATTGGAACAAGAGCACATAGAAGAACCTCAATAGCTTTTATTAATGAAGAAATAAAGGTTCTGAGAGGATTACAACCATTGCAGGCTCCAACCCAGCAACACCTCCCAGCAGAAAAAATTTCTCTTCTTCACCTCTCTCAAACAATCACCCAATAACTCAAGAATGAAACCAACAGCATATCATTACTTTGCACAAAATTCCAGCCCCCTGAGCTCATAGGAGAGAGCTCAATATATAGATGAATTGAGAAAGGATGAGTCAGCTTGCAACTGATGTGTAGCTGCCTTGTGTCCTCTCTCTCTTCAGTTAATCTTTAGTTGATCTTCAGTTCTTGAGTCCACTTGGTGAACCTTGCTTCCACTTGGAGAAACAAAGCCTCTGACTCATCACAAGGCGAAATACCTGATCCAAGTGTCAGTTTTGGAAGATTCCAAAGCTATGACTCACTCTGCCACATGTCCAAACTCGCCCAACGCAGGTGGGATTTGTTCTGCCTGCTTTGCAACGCAAGTACACCATGGAGCAGTTGTGTTTCAGCGCAGAAACCCAGTGGAGCACCTGCTTTGATTTCAGGATTGCTTGTTTTTGAGTGTTTTCAGGTGGAGAACTGATCTGAGAGCTGTTGGTTTGCTGACCTTGTTCCTCTAGGGGTAGGAACATCATGTTTAGGGAACTTTGGATCCCTTGGATTATTGACAATTCATGCTTGTTGCTGCAAGGCACAAAATTGTCTATAACAGATGCCCCCTAAAGTATGAGGTCGTTTATCGGGTGAAATGCTTTATTGAGAGGATCCGAAGTTCATTCAATCTGCTGAGAAGTGTCCTGCAATAAGATACAATACAATACATTATTTTTCATACATTTTTCATGATCTAGCTGAGGCGGGCATTCCCATGCTCAGCTTTATAAATACATTTTGGTACATAGAACAGACGATCGTCTGATGCTAGACTGATAATTCTCTGCCGAATTTATCATCCTTCACTGATAATTCTCTGCCGAATTTATCATCTTTTGAGAAGGATAATCATCTATTGCAATGATGTACATATCAAATGTCTTTATGTCCTGAATATATATCGCAGCCCGGATGGATGAAACTAGATCCGGGGTCTTCAATCTTTTCCGATCTTCACTCGATGTACAAGTCGATCCATGTGAGAATTTCTTGAAGTCGAACATGGAAAGACATCGCTTGATTACCGGTCAATAATGTAAACCGTTAACAAGCGCGAGAGGAATCACCGATAAGGATGATGACCCTCAAGGTACGGCAGTACAATTTACATGGTGGGAATAAAGGACTTGGCGTCGACCACCATGCAAAATCTTCTGGTCGAAGGTCATTGATGTATACCTGTCGCCGGAAGTGAGAAACTTGCCATTGAGGCATGCAAGCTTCAAAGTACTGAGGGGGGTGTTCCTAGATCAACTCCTTGGATAATGAGCTGATGTCGACAAGGAGCGATCCGTCAAAGGAGGGCCTTAATGAATCCCACATCAGTGACACGGAACGGAGCTAGTGATAATGATGAGGTGAAAACAAACTGTGATGTATGATTCAGGGTGGCGGTCATGAAGTGGATGAAGGATAATGTATGGCAGTGGGTGGAACAGGGTTGACTCTTTACAGAACCACATCTCTTGAACATATAACGACACTGATGTGATGGATTGGTAGCATTACCCCAATTGTGGATGGTGTGGCGAGGACCATGATTCTGCGATCGGTGAATGAAACAACCCAACCCGAAGCGGACGGAGGACAAAGTGTCATGTTCAAGAGCGACTTGCTACCATTAATACTGTGAGGTTCTCCCAATTTTCCCCAGTCATTGCTGACCAGTACCTCTTTATTTTTGTCAAGCTTGAGGAGGATAACATATGCTTGTTCTATAACCTGCCCTTCGGGCAAGCCCATCGCTATGTTTTAACGAGCCTAGCGATAGGGAAACCCGTTCTCGTCTAAAGACAAGTTTGTCGCTATTTAATCATTTTAACGAGTCTAACGACAAGGAAAACTCGGTCCTTTTCATTTTTAGAGAGTCTGAAAAGGCACGAAAAGTTAACTCCAAAATTCCTTTTTCGTCATCTAATCCCTTAAGTCCGAAAAAGTATAAAACAATACAGAAGGGATGAATTTTCGGTTGCTTTAACGAGCCGAACAAAACAAGCGCTCGATCTTTTTGTGCAATAATCCCTCAGGTCCAAAAAGATTAAAATCTAGAGGAGGGATAGCTTTCCGGTCGCTTTAATGAGCTGGAAGGCCAAAACTCGGCAAACTTTTCATATTTTACAAGTCAGTGAAAAGAGCTCAAAGAAGACTCGTCTTTTGAGGAACGAGTGATGAACAGGGATAGCAGCAGATTCCAGGTACAGGTTGGAATTCTCCATTCACGGCAGTGTCACAAGGATGGCTAAGTGAAATCACTCTTCGCAGCTGATCCTCAAAATGGGTAAAAAAACATATGGAGGTGAACGATTGGCCAAATGAACAGATGGAGGTGATGGCATATAAACACGACCAAGGGCTTTTAATATGGCTTTCAAAGGTTACATTTCTCGAGGTTGTTTACTGGTTCATTTTTTATGCGTGAGCTTGAACTGCTAGGGAAAGATTGCTCACATTTTACGTTTATTTTTTAACGAGCATGAACTTCTGCACAAAAACTGCTCGATGATTGCGTTTATTTTTTAACGAGCATGAACATTGCTAAAACTGCTCGTAGATGCCCCCAGCATAATAATAATGAAGATGAGGCGCATGCCTCTTAAAACATAAGGGGACATTTCATTTTTTAAAGAGGTTGACATCGCACAGAACTATCCTCTTGACTCCTTATTTCATTTATTTTTTTTTAATTTTTTTTTTAACGAGGTTGACATGATAAAGGAACTATCCTCGAAACTTTTAGATCCATTAAAAATAGAAGGCTTCATATCCCGTTGCATCCAACTCTGCGAGATTACTTGGCGGTGGTGGGGGAAAAGTGCCCATTGAAGGAGGGCCTTTTGGGAAAATTACTCCAATATATTGGATAGAATGATTGCTTCCATGGATCGATGGAATGCTTCTTGTGTTGGATGGCGGCTCAACTTCTGTCGAAGTTGTTGTCGAACTGCCTGGTCGACCTTTCCTTTCGCCATTCAACGGCTGTGGATTCCCACGGCTTTTGTTTAATGTTGAAATTAAAGCATCATCTTGGCGCTTAAAACTTGACAACATCATGACTTGTGATGGGGAAGCATTTCCACTGTCAACCAGATTCTGACTTGGGTCGGGAAACGGATCGGTTAATACGGCTGGAGTGTGCGGATTCTTTACGAATCTCTTAAACTCAGCTTTGTACGGACAATCTGCCGTCCGATGATCGTCGTCACATATGTGACACGGAGGCCGTTTCCTATTCCTAGGAGAGTTTGAAGAATTTTTCTTAGGGGATGACCCACCTTGTTTATTCTTCCTCCCTTTGTTTTGATTCTTCTTGCTTCCTGGTTGGTAGGTTTCTTTGCCCTTATCTGTCGATACGGCATTTACTTCCGAAGCAAGAACTTCTTCATGCGCATTTTGATTCGAATCCTTACGGGCCTTCTTTTGATTGGTCCTTTTCGGATTCATGTTTGCTGTGCCAATCACGCCATCGCCGGCATGAGAGTCACTGTTGGATTTAGGAGGAGGAGGGATTGAAAACTCTGGTCTAGGGGCGTCTAGTATTTTGTCATAGAGCGTGCCGGACTGAGTATATACTAAATCCAAGTATTGTGCACGAGCGGTAACCTGCTCTTCTGTTACGACTCCTCCCTTTGCTACATCTTCCGTTATCGCCGGAAGTAATGACTTTATAAACCACTCAGCTAAAAGCTGATCAGGAACATATGTTTTAACCATTCTTCGTCGACGTCGCCACTCATGTATATGATCTGATATATGAGTCGCGGTTCTCTGTTTGAAGTTAGTCAATATCTCTGTTCCTGTTTCGTACCTTATTGGTAATTGAAAGTGGGTCAAGAATGTCGTGGCAAGAGAGCCAAAATTGTCGAACGAAGCTCTAGGCAATTCTATATACCATTTTGCCGCTGGACCTGTCAATGTCCTCTGAAAGAGGCGAAGCCTTATCGAATCGTCATTCAAAGTGTTCGACGAACACCATAGATGAAATGTCATCACATGATTCGACGGGTCTTCACCTGGATTTCCATTGAATTTAGGAATGTCGGATGGGAGTTTGTGTGGAATCACTGGCCACCAAGGGGCGTAAGCAATTGGATCGTTTGTTAACCGATGTAAATCAGGCAACTCTAAAGTCGCCACGAATGGTAATTGCTGATTCAAGTTAGGTGAAGCGTAACCAGGATACGATGGAATCGCCTGAACAGTCGGTCTTTGCATACCAGCATAATGGAGTTGATGTTGGTATGATGAATACGGTTGATGGACTTGACCACTATAAAGTGGTTGATTTTGACCATTTTGAATATATGGTTGTCCGGTATTCGCAAATATTTGCTGTTCAGAACCTCGGTACACTTGTTGGAATTGCGGCTGTTGGTATTGCATTATCCACGGTTGCGACACCATGGGTTGTTGCGCTACACTAACCATTGGACCAAGATGTGGGGTAGCTGTACCCAACTGTACTTGTGTTGTCCCACCAGTAGGTGATTGTGGTTGGGTCGCAGGGTCAAGTGGCTGTTGCATGAGAACCTGAGCAATCTGAGGTTGACACACAACAGGCATTGTTTGAACTTGCGACACGGTCACAATAGCCGGTGTAGTTGGGATGTTTGTCACAGGTACACACTGTTGCATAGAATATACAACTCTCGGTGGCTGGGATAGCACAGGTACCCAACTACTCGTTGCAATTCCGCCATAACTTGAATAAGGTTGAGAGCTCCCGTATGGGTACTGCCCCCCATACGGTAGCAACCCAGAACTCAAGGCAACTGCCTGCCTTGGAGGACTGGATGGCCTAATTAGATTCCCAAAAGGGTCAATTTGATGAGCCTCACCATGAGAGTTACCAGACATTACTCCGGAACAAACAGGAACAGACCATACTGTCGAGATAGTCTCTTGCTGGACTCCTTCTAGCGACTGCGAGCTAGTTGGGACAGATGGTATGCCGGCGAACATTGTTGGATTTGCAGCAGGTAATTCTGCCGTCGCTGTGTCATTCGACACAGTCCTAGATGTCGACGGTTGTTCAGTCATTTTTAGTCTATCCAATTGATCACCTAGTGATTCTACAGGAACTTCCACTGGTGATGGACAAACTTCTGTTGTAGCAGGAAATAGAGCGACCCCTACTCCAAACTGCCTTGGAGTGGATACTTGCGGTTCTTCTATAATTTCCTCTATCGCAATCAGGCCAGGTGGAAGAGGAAGACCGTCAGGTCCGTAAAAGATTTCCGGTGTCGAAGAAGGGGTTGTATCGACCGCGACGGATGTTTGAGGAACAAAACTCTCTGGACCGGTTACAGATGGAACTGGTTCAGTCATACAAGTATTTGCCCCCAGACTAGGATCAGTATTACTGTCCCTCTGTGGCGATTGAACTTCTTCTATAGAGACAGGGTTTCCGGAAATGTTTGGAGTGACCAGAATCTCAGATGTTGTTGGAACGCTTGTCCTAACTTTTAAAGGAGATTTTGAACTGGTTCGACGAGCTCGCTTTGTCCGGATTGTTTTCTATTCCGGAGACAAAGACGGTTGACTCGCAAGCCTCCGAGAACGACGGATATTCAATTGACTTTCTTCCACGATTGCGGATTACTTGATCAACTAAAATATAAAGGGGAAAATTTGTGTTTCCGATTTGAATGAATTTTATTAGACGCTTTTAAACATAACTTTGCTTTTTCATGTTTTAAGAGTCGAGAAAAAGCTAAAGATGACTCTAGTCGCCTTCGATGTATTAACGAGCCCGAAGTGACAAATGCTCTGTTGGACCTTTTCAGTTATAGAGTTTGAAAAGGGCCAAAAGAAACTGCTCTGGAGATCTAGGCAGAGGGTGTGCCAAACCTTTCGCGAAACCACAGAATACGTTTTACGGTACGGGTGGTCGATCTTCGTGAATGCTGTGTTCACTGCATCGCGATCAGTAGGGCGGTCGACACAGCTTCCTATGGATAAAGGATAATTGCCTATAGGGGTCTCCCAATATATACGCGACGGTACGTGGGAGCACAAGTCCGTATTAGTGCCACCGACTCTCAGGAGGAATCACCCACCTTCGTAGAGATCGACAGTCACTATGTTTAACGACGCCGGAACACGTCTCTACCTAGACCTCTAGATGTTTGCGTTATGTTTCAAATGCGTTGTTAGGTTCATTCAGTATATTTTAAGTTGATCTTTTTAAAGTTTGCCTTTCAAGGTTCACCACGAGATGTATATGACAAATTCCTAAATGCAGCCTAAGATGAGAAGCAAGCTTTTTCAAATCTTTTTTACTGATGAAAATCTTAACTACTGGGGGAGAAGAAAAGCAAATTCTTTTCACACAGTTCATACAGCACAAACTAATGCACTTTCTCCTAAATCATCATGCAAACTTTTTCAAATGCAAAATGCACAATGCATGTAATTTCTTTTCCCTTTCTTAATGTGGATGGATACAAAAAGAAAGTGGTTATATAACTTTGATTTCGATTTAAAGCGAAAGTAAACAAGCTTGTCCAAAATCAAAAGACACCTTAAGATTTACTTGCTTAATCACTGGAAATACATGAAATCAAACCATATGAACGAAAGTAAAATGACTAACCAGCTATGGACAGCAAACAAGCTAACTCTTTAGACCAGCAAAACGCCTAACACAGGTTCAGATCTAAGAGGCCAAAAGCATGACTAGTTTACTTTTCGTTATGGGAAATTGTAAATGAGAAAGAAATACAAAGAACAAGTACAATTTCGTTATATAACAGAGGCGGAATGATGGCAAGTAATATTGGTTTCAAAACAGGTACAAGACTGACACTTAGCAGCAAAACTAAGTGAAAACAGGCAAGAGAAAAGAGGAAACCCCAAATGCACTAAGCAAATTTGGGTCAACGCAGGCTCTGCACAGTCAAACTGGCTCTCAGCGCAGGTAGTCAGTTCGGGACCTGCGTTGCAAAGCAGGTAGCCTGTGTACTACCTGCTTTGGAAAACGAGAATTGCGTTTTCACAGTCTCCGGGTCATAATTTTCTCAAAAATGCACGGTTTTTGCTCAAATCAGAAGCATTCAGCCAAGCATACTCAAAGGGATGATTTAGAAGGTGCAAAGCTATCACTAAGAGCTTACAAGGATCTTTGTAGATCAGCTCTTCAAATCATGAATCTGCTCAGAAAATGAGCAAGAGTAGCTGCCCCTCTACTTCGCTTTTGATATAGTCAAAAGCTTTTCGATTCGGTACTCTTTTGTTCAGGAAATGAATAGCAAAATACTACAAACACAATCAAACGGATACGATCCCCAGCGGAGTCACCAGTTTGTTGTAGGGAAAAGTATCCGACTCGGATGACCCTAACCCACTCTAAGGGTGACAGTTCCTTAGCAACAACTGTAAAACAAACTACTGAAGGTTTACTTCTTTATGAAAGCAAAAGAGGATGGAGAAAACACTAACCGTTGCCTTGCGCTTAATGTCGAATCCAAACTCTCCTCTTTGGCCACTTGCTCCTAGCTCTTTGTCCTTCTGCTCGCCCAGCTACAATGAGATCCTGCACAATGACAAAGAAGGAAACTACAAGAGGCATGCAATCATAACTGGTTCATGGATTAGTGTAAACCAAACATGCAATCATCACAATACATAATTGGAACAAGAGCACATAGAAGAACCTCAATAGCTTTTATTAATGAAGAAATAAAGGTTCTGAGAGGATTACAACCATTGCAGGCTCCAACCCAGCAACACCTCCCAGCAGAAAGAATTGCTCTTCTTCACCTCTCTCAAACAATCACCCAATAACTCAAGAATGAAACCAACAGCATATCATTACTTTGCACAAAATTCCAGCCCCCTGAGCTCATAGGAGAGAGCTCAATATATAGATGAATTGAGAAAGGATGAGTCAGCTTGCAACTGATGTGTAGCTGCCTTGTGTCCTCTCTCTCTTCAGTTAATCTTTAGTTGATCTTCAGTTCTTGAGTCCACTTGGTGAACCTTGCTTCCACTTGGAGAAACAAAGCCTCTGACTCATCACAAGGCGAAATACCTGATCCAAGTGTCAGTTTTGGAAGATTCCAAAGCTATGACTCACTCTGCCACATGTCCAAACTCGCCCAACGCAGGTGGGCTTTGTTCTGCCTGCTTTGCAACGCAGGTACACCATGGAGCAGTTGTGTTTCAGCGCAGAAACCCAGTGGAGCACCTGCTTTGATTTCAGGATTGCTTGTTTTTGAGTGTTTTCAGGTGGAGAACTGATCTGAGAGCTGTTGGTTTGCTGACCTTGTTCCTCTAGGGGTAGGAACATCATGTTTAGGGAACTTTGGATCCCTTGGATTATTGACAATTCATGCTTGTTGCTGCAAGGCACAAAATTGTCTATAACAGAAAGGTTGTACATAATTGTCAATATAGGAAAATCCCATGCCAACGACAGCAAAAATGACTAGAATACCAATGCATGAACCATGCATTCAAATCCCGGCAAGATAATCAAGCATGCACAGTGTTACCTACAAAAATCCTCTTGTTGGTTGCTCTTTTCTTTGTCCTTTCCTGCCCTTGCTAGTTGTTTTCCAAATCTTCTTCTTGGCAACCACACGAATTCCTCTTGTGCTCCTTGCTTTCCTTGTTTACCTCTTGCTTGTGTCTTGCTTGTCTTGCCTTTTCTTAACCAAGTGTTAAAGCTTCTCTCTCTTTTTCCTCCCTTTTCCCAAAAGAATGCTAGAATGTTCTCTCTCTAATATCTTTTCTTTTCTTTTCATTTTTCTTCAATTTTCCTTGCATGTATATTCTTTTACTACTTTTATCCCCTTCTTGTCTCTTCCTCTTCCCCACTTATTGAAGTGGAATTTCTTTCATTTTCCTTTATTTCTTTTGCATATTTGCCTCATGTCCTTGTTGGCCTGTAATAATTAATTTTCCATTTATTGCCTTTTTCCTCTTTCCAATTCCAATTTCCATAACCAATAAATAATTAACCACAAGTGGATCCCAGTTTAATGTTTTCCCCCTCATTTAGCATGGAATATGTGTCCCATGACCTTGGTTTTACTTTTTATTTTATAATTTCCATACATTATTTATTTACATGGAAATTTAACCTGGGGTTGTTACAAACCCCTCCCCCTTGTGGGAACACCGTCCTCGGTGTTCTATGACTCCTATGAGAAGATAAAATTGTTGAAAACATGAAAAACTTATGGAGATTTATAACCATAGCTTGATACAATATGTACAATGATATATGCTTATATACATATGAACATTTTCTTCACCCAATAAATAAAAAATGATATGTTTCCCTCACTCTATAACAAGGGAATCCAGAGGTTGAAACCTACACCCTCAATCAACAACAAGGAAATACATTGGCTCATGCCTCCACCCTTAATCAAGAACAAGGGAATCCAGAGGCTCATGGCTCCACCCTCAATTAGAAATAATGGAATCTAGAGGCTCATGCCTCCACCCTCAATCAGCAATAAGGGAATCTAGAGCCTGACACCTCCACCCTCAATCAGCAACAAGGGAATCCAAAGGCTCATGCCTCCACCCTCAATCAAAAACAAGGGAATCCATACAATAAATAATAAGGGAATCCATAGGTTCACACCTCCACCCTCAAGAGTAGTACAAGGGATTCACCTCCTTCCCGGGAAGTCCAAAATCCACTACTAAAATCAAAGCATAGACATAGAAATATTTAGAAATGATCACTGTTGATATTAATTCAAGGTTGGTCTCTTCCCAAGTTGTCCTGGGCTCTAGGGACTACTATCTCAAGCCACAATCTCCAGGGAATCCAAGTTATTACAAGGCTCCAGATATTTTATCCCAACCCACAGCTCCAAGGAACCTGAGAACCAATCCCCTTCACTTCTATTCTCTTCTACAATTCCTTGCTCTTCCTACCTGTTCCAACACATTATACAACACATACACATAAAAATAGTGTACAACACAACACATTTACATATACACATGATACAACACAATGAATACGCAAGTTACAATAGAACGAATACACGTGTTACAACATAACACATACAGAATACACATGGCACAGTACAACATGTACATAACAGTAGTATTGCATATCCAGAGACCACATCATCTCTACCAGGCAACGTTGCCTATATTTTCTTTCTTGTGCCTTACCGCATGCATCCTCAATGCAAATCTTGGGTTTGTGGTTTCTTCTATTATCCATGCTTGTCCCAGCATGTCATAGATTACAATGCTTTTATTTTGTTGATGTATCCCTCAACATTCCATGTTCATAGCACATACATGGGAATAATTATAAGCACATAATTGTAGGAATTTACAGGGTAAGTTCCTCAGACAGAACACCAAAGGATACCGCTCACAAATAGATCATAGGTCAATACACCAGTATTCTTGACGTGGTTAAAACCCTCAAAAGGGAAACAGTCCACGGCCTGAGCCAACTCGACCACTTCAGGCAATTTATTAATAAAAGAATGAAAATTTACATAAGCTTCTCCCATGAACGATTACCCTACAAATGACCCTCCATGCTCTTCAAATAGAGATCATGGACCAATCAGGTGTTAAGCCACGGATCAAGTGTCGGTAATACCGAGGAGAGAATGAACCGTCGGACCACTTCATGTCTAGAACATATCGTGACCGTCGGATTGTAAGTTACAAAAGTACATAGTAAAGAAACAGACTTTACCTAACTCTACACTAGACCAAGTTATACTTAACTATTTCCTATGTGTCGGAATATCCTAACAATAATATCAAAATCATAAATAAACCAGGGCTACCTCTTTCCCAATTGATCCCTCCTGCAACCGAGAATATTTTCATGCCATCTATACCATCATTCTCCCATAGGAATGATCCTTGACAAGAACTTGTCAATCACAATGGATTAACATAGATTCAGTAATCAATCATGTTCATGAATATAACACATATTCATATACATATCAAGTAAGTTCAAGGTTTAGAGAACCTCCTTTGTACCATTTTCATGGTTGTCATTTCATTGTCCATTATTTCCCATGGACCCAACCAACCTTCTAAGTGGTTTATCAGCCCCAAGGCACAACACTTAGTGGCATATATGTCCAATCCTTTGACCAAGGATTCTAATTAGTAATTAGTATACCTATTGACATCATAGTCAGTATTTTTTAGTCATAAACATAATATAAACATGGGCACATGAATGTCATAATCACATGATAATAGAAATAATTAACACCAAGAATTCCCACTTTCTTATTGGATTCCTCACAAAATAGGGAATTTCATCAGATAACCTTATTGTGTTATCCCAACCATGCCATTCATATATTCATCAATTTTTATAAGCATAATCAATCATTGTTCCACAAGAATGATTCCTATCAAATATAATGGCATTGCATTTAATCATCAATGTGTTCATGAACATAACACATATTCACTTAATGTCATACAAAATCAAGGTTAAGAGAACCATTATTTTCTCATTCCTTTTTCTAATGTGTTGTGGTTCCACATTGCGTTGTTGCATTATTACCTTGCACAACCCTTAGAATTTTTATTCAACAAGAATCATGCTACGATATATTGAGTGTTCCCCCTCTTTGTGCAACCTTAAACCTATCCTCATCACTACACATGAATACTTCTTCACATCACATATTTGTTGAGCAGCCAAGGTTTTAGTGTTGTGCTACGATACAAACCCTTCACATAGTATGCAATGAAGTTATGCAATGCATCACATCCTATGCATAGTTGTGTCATGATCCATCCCCACAAGGGCACATTATCAAGTTGTGCTATGCAAGAATATTTATATTGTGAATACACTTATTCATATTGTGATGCAATCTTATTTGATAATATAAATTTTTGGCTTAGACCACAGAGCATCTCTCGAGTTCAGACTACATTTCTCTTTTGCATTGTGCCAAAATTTACTTTTAGATTTCTAGGTTATTTATTCTAATGGATATTTTTGATCTTCCAAGCTTGGTTGATTTGCAATATTTCAGCATATCATCATCTAAAGATATGGCTCCTCCGAAGAAAAAACCTAGGAAAGACCTTGTGGTGGAATAATATGAGGAAATTTCTATGGCATTGAATCCCAAGGAGAGGTGAGACCTGAATAGCATATTGAACGTGAAATAAAAGGAATGATTCTTGCATGGTAGCTAGAATTCACAGAAAAGTATGTAAATTCGACCAAAGAAGCACTGACACAACATCTAATGGATCATGCTAAGCTATATACCATGCTCACTTCGTTAGTACCAAATATATGTGAATACAAAGACATAAACGAATGCTTAATTTCAAGATAAGTTCTATCTATTGGAACAAATTATAAGGCTTGGTACACTAATGTGACCCAAGAGTTAGAAGTCCAAGTGAAAGCTTTATCAAATTTGTAGGTTTTAACCCCATACAGAAATTACCTGCATACGAATTCTAAAACACAGAAAATAAACAATGCGATAGCATAACACATAAAACACATATACATAGAGATTTTCCCCTGGATCCAAAAACAGGGACTACCAGCTTGATTTTTCATTATGTTCCTTTCAATGTTACAATACATATTTATATATGTCGAAGCATCCAATACCATGGACTGAAAACGATCGCGTCCAAAACCATGTGCGAAAAATCATGCACAAAACCATAGGTAGGTTTTGCCCCAGACCCCAGAGAGTGGGGTTACCTACACCCCTTAAACCCCCTGTGACTCCCCTTGCTATGTAGTCGGCGCAACGAAAGGGGGGCTCCAGCCCCCTTCTAACCCCCCGGTTAACTGCATGGCCTAGTCGTGGAAATAATATAACACAACCCAACATTCTCCCACTTGTTTTTTCTTTCCAAAGGGGGCCACAAGAGAGCTTAGTCATCTATCCAGCCCTGCAACACCCATTGTTTCTCTACACCAAGAGAACTTCTCAGAGCTCACAGATTTTTTCAATGCATCTGCAGTATTCTTCAAAGTGTCCACCTTTACCAGCAACGCCTTTTTGTCTTCTATCATATCCCTCACAAAGTGATACTGAACATCAATGTGCTTTGTCTTTGAATGATATGCAGGGTTCTTTGCCAAGAAAATTGCACTTTGGATGTCACAGTCTATCCTTATAGCTCCTTGTACTAACCCCATACTTGAACACAATCTCTACAACCAAACTACTTCCTTGCTTGCATGAGTGGTTGTCATGTATTCCACCTCTGTAGTTGATAGTGCCACTACAGATTGTTTCTTACTCATCTAACTAACTACACCTCCAAATAAGTTAAACACATACCCACTTGTAGATCTTCTGTGATCCAAATCTCCAGCCCAGTCTACATCAACAAAGCCACGAATATTTAACACTCTGTCCAATCCTGGTCTTCCTTGGTAGCACAAACCATAATCACTAGTGCCACGCAAATACCTGAAAACCCGCTTCACTGTTGTCCAGTGCTCCTTCCCTGGTTTTCACATAAACCTGCTCAATACTCCCACTGCATGTGTAATGTATGGTCTAGTACAGATCATCGCATACATCAGGCTACCAACTACACTTGCATATGGAACACGAGACATGTCCTCTTCCTCTTCTTGTGTCTTGGGACACTGTTCAGTAGATAACTTTACACCTACATGAATAGGAACCTTCACTAGTTTACCATCATGCATGTTAAACCTCTGCAATATTGTCTCAACATACTTCCTCTGGTTTAACTAGAGCTTCCTCTTTGTCCAATCTCTTTTAATTTCCATGCTCAAAATATAGTTTGCAGCACCAAGATCTTTCATGTTGAATTTGGAGGACAAATGGGTCTTCAAATTCTGGATAATTTCTTTGTCACTTCCAACCAGCAACATATCATCCACATACAAGACCAGATAAATAACACGGTCACCAATTAATTTAAAATACACACAGTGATCTGCTTTGCTTCTGGTGAAGCCAAGTCCCCGTATAAATTTATCAAATTTATGATACCACATCCTTGGTGACTGTTTTAACTCATACAAAGACTTCTTTAACTTGCATACCAGTTCTTTCTTACCCTTCACCACAAAGCCTTCAGGTTGCTTCATGTAGATCTCCTCTTCTAGATCCCCATGAAGAAATGTTGTCTTCACATCCATCTGTTCTACCTCAAAATCAAAAGCAGCAGCAACAGATAAAAGTAATCTAATAGAAGTTACCTTGGCAATAGCAAAAAAAAATCACCAAAATCAATTCCCTGCACTTGGGAATAACCTTTTGCTACCAACCAAGCTTTGTATTTCTCCACCTTTCCTCATGCATTTGTCTTCTTCTTGATTACCCATTTGTTGCCAATGGGTTTCCTTCTAGCCTCATTTTCGTGCAAATATGCCATTTCATCAACCATGGCCTCTTTCCAAAGTTTTCCATCCTCTAAATCTATTGCTTCCTTCACAGTTCTGGGATCATCATCAGTAATAGATAAAGAAAAATTTGAATAGAAAGCAGATGGACTATACCTTTTTGGCTGCCTTATTTCTTGAATTGATCTTCTCACACCTGAGTTTGTGGCTCTTCATCTTCTGATTCCTCCTCTGTTGTAGAGTCTGATTCTTCCTCTTTTAGCTCAAACTCTATCTTCTTAGGTTCCTTTGGTTGGACTTCATGTTTAATAACATATTTCACCTCTCTGAACACCACATCTCGGTTGTACACAACCTTCCTTGTTACTAGGTTCCAAAGCTTATAACCTTTTAGACCATCCTTATACCCAATAAAGATGCATTTTTCAGATTTACTATCCAACTTGGTTCGTTTCTCCTTTGGAACATGTACATATGCATCACATCCAAATACCCTCAGATGTGAAAGAGAAGGTTTCTTACCAGTCCATACTCCTTGTGGAGTCTTATCCTCCAATGTTGATGAAGGTGATCTATTGACCAGGTAACATGTTGTCTCCACCACCTCTACCCATAATTCTTGTCCTAACCCGGCACCATTGAGTATGTTTCTTGCCCTTTCCATCAATGTCTTGTTCATTCTTTCTGCAACTCCATTTTGCTGAGGTGTATATGGAGTATTCTTCTTCTGTGCTATACCATACTTCTTACAAAATTCTTCAAATTCCTTACTGCAAAACTTTCCACTGTTATCTGTCCTCAGTACCTTTATCTTCTTCTCTGTCTCGTTTTCCACTAGAGCCTTAAATTCTTTAAACCTGTCAAAGACTTCAGATTTCTTCTTAAGAAAATATATCCATGTATTCCTTGAGAAGTCATCTATAAATGATACATAGTACACAGACTTACCCAGTGATGGAACCTTCACAGGTCCAAACACATCACTGTGCACAAGCTCTAATATCTGTTTCGCCCTCTTACCACCAGAGGAGAAACTCACTCGATTCTACTTCCCATATACACAATTTTCACAGAAATCAAAATCCAAAGAATTATTACTCATACCTTCTACCATGCCTTTACCATGAAGTATTTGAAGGCCCTTCTCTCCAATATGTCCAAGGCTTTCATGCCATAGCATGGTCTTCTCTCCAGAGACCACTAGATTTTCTGGTCCACTTTTAGGAACCACGGAACTGTTGCACCCATCAACAACAGTGCTACCTTGCAACTTATACAGAGTTCCAATTCGAACTCCCTGCATCAATACTAGTGCCCCGTGAACCATCTTGCAGGTATCCTTCTCGAACATTATTTTTACACCTGCATCATCCAACTTGCTTATAGAAATTAGATTTCTGGCTAATGCAGGAATATGCAGAACACCCGAAAGTGTTCTAACCCTTCCACCTTACAACTTCAACTTTACTTTTCCACGACCAATGATTCTAGCCTACCTGTCATCCCCCAAGAAGACATCACCACCATCATATTTCTCATACTCACAGAACCACTCTCTATGGGGAGTGAAGTGAAAGGATGCACCTGAGTCAATCAACCATGCCTCATGATCTACATGTGTACTTGAAGAAGCCAAGTACACATCCCCACCTTCATCTAAGGTGGTTTTCGCCTCTGTAGAAGGAGCATCATCAGATCCCTTTCCTTTATCAGGAGCTTTAGATTTACAGTCCCTTTTGTAGTGCCCTTCCTTTCTGCATTTCCAGCACACCACCTTTACAAGTTTTCCTAGAGATTTAGATCTCCCACTCAATGACTTATTTTTGTTTCTGTTCTAGGACCGTCCTCGTACAAACAAGGCATCACCATTCTGGCTCTCCATATTTTTCCGTCTCATCTCCTCCATCAGCAAGGATGAGACTATTTCATCAAAGTGCAAGGCAGTTGTATTACTACCTATTGCAATAACCAGACTATCCCACGAATATGGTAAAGAACACATCAAACTTATGCACTTATCTTCATCTGAAATTTTAATATCAAAAGATAATAACTGACTTACCACAGTATTAAATGCGTTCAGATGCTCTGTCACTGAGTCTCCATCTTTCATCCTCGGGTTATACAGCATTTTCCATAGGAACAGTTTATTCACCAGAGACTTAGATTGGTACAAAGTCCCTAACTTGTCCCACAAAGCCTTAGCCATAGCTTCCCCTGATACATTCAGCAATACTGAATCTGAGACACACAATCGTATTTTTCTCTTTGCCTTCCGATCTAACTTCTTACATTCTTCATTGGACACTCCCGTTGGTTTAGAACCCAGATCTACCGTGATCCACTGATCTTTATCCACCAATAGATCCTCCATCTTGAGTTTCCACAACTCAAAACTCTAACCATTAAATTTCTCGATCCCTATCTTTCCACTGCTCACCGTCTTCTTTCACCACCAAAATCGATCTCATAGATCTCCCACTAAACAGGGTCTACCACAGGCCGAAGCGAAACCCCTCAGCAACAAAGGTGTCCCCTTGAAGCCAAAACAGCTCTGAAACCAAATGCAGGTTTTAACCCCGTACAAAAATTCCCTGCATATGAATTCTAAAACACAGAAAATAAACAATGCGAGAGCATAACACATAAAACACATATACACAGAGATTTTCCCCTAGATCCCAAAACTGGGACTACCAGCTTGATTTTTCATTATGTTCCTTTCAATGTTACAATACATATTTACACATGCCAAAGCATCCAATACCATGGACCGAAAACCGTCGCATCTAAAACCATGGACCGAAAACCATCGCGTCCAAAACCATGTGCGAAAAATCGTGCACAATAGCATAGGTAGGTCCACCCAACCTAATATAGGGTCCAAAAACAAAATTTCCTGGGGCACTACCCCGGACCATATAGAGTGGGGTTACCTGCACCCCTTAAACCCCTTGTGATTCCCCTCACTACGCAATCAGCGCAACGAAGGTGGGGCTCCTCCCCCCTTCTAACCCCCGGTTAACTGTGTGGGCTAGTCGTGGAAAGAATATAACACAACCCAAAAAATTTTGGGGTTGGTCCAAGTTAGATGTTTATTTAATTCGAAAGGTTATTTTGGAATTATGATGTAATTATGTAAAAGTAAACTAAATTAGAAAATAAAGTGAACTAGAAATTAGAAATGAGGGTAGGTGAAAAGTTGTGGAAGGTGAAGAGTCACCTCAC
Organism: Pinus tabuliformis; assembly: GCA_031772625.1. Classification (NCBI taxonomy): domain Eukaryota; kingdom Viridiplantae; phylum Streptophyta; class Pinopsida; order Pinales; family Pinaceae; genus Pinus; species Pinus tabuliformis. Next base: position 951,727,264 of record CM062814.1, on the reverse strand, counting down.
TTTTGTGTAAATATAACCCTCTAGTAAGGAGGAAGGAATCTTAGTTTTTAACTTTTGGAGAAATTTTGAAATGGAAAAGCTTGTAATCATCTTGAGGACTAATTTTCAGCTCTATGCACTCCCATTATTGGGATTTTTGAGGACACTTTATGATTTGGCATTGAATTTTCAACTATAATATTTGGAAGCTTGAAGGGCCATGGCGAGGACTTGCTTATCATGTGTTATCGATTGTTGTATGAATTTTCTTTATTGTTGTTCTTTAATATATGATTGTTGTTTATTTGTGGCAAATTGATGAACTATTTTGTTGGTTGTAAACTCTTATCACTCTAAGAATTTATTTTTGATCTTTACATATGCTTATGTTGGTTGTTAATTGTAATTTTTTTCACAATTAATAAGCAGTATATTTTTTTTCAAGTCCCACTACCACAACCTATTGAGGATGGGCCTCATTAGCAAGGCGACCCAGGATCAAACCTCACATAGGCTTTTTGTGCCCATGCTGGGGGGAGGAGACACGCTAAAATCCAATTAGCTTAGGATTGGTGTGGTCCAGGCTGGGTGCGATCCCCAGGTGGCTTTGACGGCTTAGATGCCCCTGGGTCATGGTTTCTCAAGACACAAGTCAAGCCTAGAGGAACACAGACAACTTGACAAACAAACAAAAATTAAGCAGTATACTTTTAGTTGTCATGTATCTTAATTAGAGATTGATATCACTCTTTCTTTGAGATAAATGCTTATTATGAATTTGTTGTAGTTTTCCTTGTACATATTCATTTAAAGTATTTTCATTGAAGTTGATTTGAATTGCATTCCATCAAAGAATTAATTTAGGTTTCCCTTTGATATTTCATTTAAAATTTGTAAAAGCATAAGATAGTAGTTGCGTCGAAAAACTGAATGGGACTCTAATCACAAGCGGTGTGAAGCCTTGTTGGGACCTCATACTAGAGATATCCCCTTAAGGTTGTAAAAGGTGCATTCAACCCCATCAATATGTTAACAACTTGATCTCTCAAAAAATGACATTTAATAGGAATATGCTTCATTTTGGAATGCATAGCGGGATTCTTTGAAATTCTAATTACACTAGAATTATCACACATAATAGGAATAGGATCACCATATTCAACCTTGATATCCTTGAGTGTTTGCTTCATCCAAAGGATCTGAGTACAACATGTAGATGCTTCTATATACTCAACTTTAGCTATAGATAGAGAAATAGAGTTTTCCTTTTTGCTTACCCAAGATACAAGGCAATTGCCCAAAAATAATGTCCCACATTTTTTGCTCTTTTTATCATCAATGCTACCTACCTAGTCTACATAAGCATATGTTATTACATTGAAATACTTGCATCTAGCACACCATATACCATACCAAATGTTCCCTATAGATATTTGAAGATCTCTTGACTACATTCACATGGGTCTCATTAGGGTTAAATGGAATCTAGCAACCAATCATATAACTTGCATTATATCAGGCCTTGATGTTGTTACATATAGAATACTTCCAATTATTAACTTGTAAGTAGTCTAGATTACATCAAGGGATTCATCATTCTTACCCAATTTGCATCTAGTGGCCATGGATGTTCTAACAAGCTTGCAATCTTTCATACCAAATTTCTTCAAAATTTCTTTTAATTATTTAGACTGAGAAATGAAGATACCTTTGTTTGATTGAGAGGCTTGTAGTCCAAGAAACAATGATAGTTTCCCCAACATGGGCATTTCAAACTCTTTCTACATTTATTCTACAAATTGTTGACCCATTTTTTCCAAATCACTCCCAAAGATGATATCATCTACATATACAACAATGAGTAGCAGATCCTCATTATTAGACTTAATGTAAAGGTAATTCTCCAACCCTTTGAACCAAGCTCTTGGGGCTTGTTTTAACCCATACAACACTTTATTTAGTCTACAAACTTGATATGCATCTTCAGATAGTTGAAATCCCTCTAGTTGTTCAATGTATACTTCCTCCTCTAGTTCACCATTAAGAAAATCTAACTTGACATCCATCTGATAAACTTTAAAATTTCTATGACTTGCAAATGCCAAAAACATCCTAATAGCTTCTAATCTAGCTACAGGGGAAAAATTTTCTTCAAAATCAATACCTTCTACCTATGCATATCCTTTGCATACCAATCTAGCTTTATTTCTTACTACATGTTCATGTCCATGTTCATTCAACTTGTTTTTAAATACCCACTTGGTACCAATGACATTTTTTCCTTTTGGTCTAGGGACCAATTCCCAAGTGTTATTTTTCTCTATCTGATCTAGCTCTTCATACATTGCCTTAACCTAATGTTTATCTTCAATACCTTGATCAAAACTTTCAAGTTCTACTTGAGATAATAGTACAAGATTTGCATGTCTAGGAGTGCCTATGAATTTCCTTCTAGTCTGAACTCCCATTCTTTATCCCCAATTATTTGACTTTAAGGATGTTGCTTTTGTACATACCTGGATGGAGTTTTGTACTTCTGAGGGGTATTTTCTTCTTCTTATTCTTCATATTTCTCTTCATGTTATTCATACTTTTTAAATTGACTTGTTGTATCATTTGATTTTTCATTATGTTGAGGTTACGCTAATTGTGGAAAAGCTTCATCTACCCTAACATCAATGCATTCCACTATTTTCTTTGATCTTTTATTGTAGTTCTCATAGCCTTTGCTTATGAATGGATATCCAAGAAAAGTACCTTTATTTTCCCTAGAGTTGAGCTTTCCTATATTGTCATCATTCCTCTTTATGTATCATTTTATTCCAAATATTCTTAGATTCTTGACTAAAACTGGTATACTTTTCCATAACTCGTAGGGGGTCTCATCATTGTTTGGTCTGAGTAGAACTTTGTTTGATAAATAGACATTTTTTTTAGAGGCTTCTCCCCAAAATGTGTTTGCAACCTTTTCTTCCTCCATCATTGCTCTTTCCATTTGTCTAACTATCTTATTCTTTCTTTCCACTACTCTATTATGTTGATGGGTTTTGGATACTGAATATTTTCTATTTATCCCATTCTCCTCATAAAATTCCTCAAATTCATTGAAGTGAATTATCCACCTTTGTTTGATCTCAAACATTTGATTTTTGTGTCCTTTTCATTTTTTACTTGAACCTTGAACACTTTCAACTTGCGAGAGCTTCTAAAAAAAAATTAAGCAACATGATCCAAGTTACCCTTGCATATTCATCAATAAACATAATGAAATGTTTCTCTCCTCTTGGGCTTTGATATCTTTTATAACTGCATATATCAGTGTGGACTAGCTCTAGTTAGATCTTACTACTTTTGTCTTGTCGATTTTTACCAAATTGTCAAAGTTTCAATGTCCCATCCTTCGGTGCCATAACCAGGTTTCATCCAATTTTCTTATGCAATATTTTACTCTAGTATCATAAAAAAAATACACATTACTGGGAGTTCTAATTGCTTTGGCTATTATTTTACCAAATTCGGCTTTCCTTATTTCACAATTTTTAGAGTGAAATGTGGCATCGTAACCTTGGTCAAACATTTGCCTCACACTTAGGAGATTGTGTAACAGCCCTGGTTAGAAAGTCATGTAAAAATATATAAGGCCACAGTGATGGGACACATTTTACAAGCTAAATGGTGGGAACAATATCTTAGTGGGTGTTCATTTTGGTTATTATGGCTAAGGAAATTGGCAAAGGCAATGGAAAAGGTTTTGGAAAGGCGTGAGACATTTATTTGGTATTTTATTTATGAAAATAATGGAAATTAGGAGAAAAGGAAGGTGAAAGGTCACAGGTTGTATGTGAGGAGGAAAATGAAGAAAACAGAGGCCTCATTAATAAAAAGGCTTTTGAGGATTAGTGGGCATGCTTATTTAGTAAGCTTGGTCAGTTCAGTTTTATTGGAGCTCTCTTAGATTCTCCCTCTCATACTCTTGGACACTTAGAGTTTTCTTGGATCACCCTTGGAGGAGTGTGTAATACTTTTATTTTTGGAGCAAGAAGGCAAAGGAAGAGCAAGAAATCACAAGAGGACATCAGGATTAGTAGCTACAACGGATTTTTCTTTCAATACTGAGTTGCATGTATGTATTCCTCACTAGTTTTGGGCATGCATGGCATATGCATGTGGTTTGTTGGTTGTGATATGTCATTGGAATGGAGGATGGTAGGGATTGAAATTGGATTGCCTAGCCTTGCCATTTCCTAGATAACTATGGTGATTGTGGATTTGTTTTCCTTGTTTTTTTTTGTTGGTTCTCATGTTTCCTTAGCTTGGGTTGAGTTATTAGTCATGGAAGCCCTGGTTGGACAAACGCTTTGGAAGCCCTATAAAATCTTGGGTTGAGTTATTAGTCATGGAATCCTTGGTTGGACAAATGCTTTGGAACCCCTTGGTGGGTTGAGTTGCTGGTCCTTGAAGCCCTAGTTGGACAAACACCCTAGAAGCTCGGTAAAAGATGTGGGATAAGTTATTAGTGTTGTAAGCCTTGGTTGGAAAAACACCCTGGAAGCCCTGGAAGGCTTGGATAGAGACCAAGCTGATGATGGTTTTGTGATGTCCGACCATGAGGTGGAATCACTGTTTGATGGATTGAGGTGGATGGCCTCTGGAAGCCTTGGATGGTTTTTTATTTATGTGTTCTATGAGATCCGACATTCATACTTGGAATATGGCACGGGGGTGAATGACTGAAGATAGATTTGGCTCATCCATTATACGGTCTAGTGGAATGTGAAAATCTCATCCCATGTTTGGATTTTTCATCATCAATATGAGGTTGTTTCTCCTTGTAATTCTATGAGTATTATATTGGTTATATTTGGTTTATATGGTTGTGATTTCATTGGTATTTCTGCTACTATCATGTTGGTTATATATATGTTTTATGAATATGGATCTCATCATGTTTTTACAGGTAAATGAATGAACATGTATCTATATCGTAATGGATTAAATGGCAGTTGATGTGTTGAGGCATCAATGTTTCTTAGCGATTCTCAGACCCTTATGCTTAGATCTTTTATTTACACTTGTAGATTATGTATTCGTGATATGTTTGACAAAATTATTGTCATGGCTAGTAGGGGTCCAATCAAGGTATTATTCAAGTAATTGCATTTGTACTGTCATTTCTCTGTTATTTTATTGTTTTGAAGATGTCATTCAATTCTGGGTAGTGACCTGGGCTCTGGGCCTGAAAAAGTGGCTCAAATCTCGGGGATGCTAGCACAACACTATGCAAAAAAGTCCCTGGACACATTGCAGCCCTATGAGAGCGCCTAGAGGTCCCTAGATGTTGGCATGCCCATAGCATGAGAGTGTCCAGAGGTCAAGTGGTCCAAAATCTCAGTGGGACCCAGGGGTTGGTTGGTAGAAAGGTTGGATTGGTTCCTGAGGGTCCTAATGTTGATTATGAATGTCTATATGGTGTGATTTTGTCAGTTCCACTTCCTTAACGTGACTTAGGAAGTTGAATCATATCATAGTGGCCTCTCGTCGCATGTTTACTCCGGTTGTACAATTTCTTGTGTAGATGTGGGAGGAGGGTGTTACATATTTTCTTTTAGAACATCCATGTATAAGACAATATGAGCCTTAAGTGTATCAGCTAAACTTACAGTCCATCTTTCTTTTATCTGAGCTAGTGCATTATTCCTAAATGTGACATTTCTTCTTCTATATTCTCTTAGAAAGAGAAACTTTCTTTTGTCACCAATCATGTTCTTTGAGCACCCACTGTCAACATACCATTTCGCTTCTTGATTATGGGCATATAGCATAAATCCACACTCTCCAAACTTCTTTGATCTATATTTCCATCTCTTTGTGCTTCCTTGATATGAAGACTACTTAGGAATATATTTCCTAGGAGGGATTAAATAATATGCTTCTACATACACTAGCTTTGTGTCCAAAATTATTACACTTAAAGCATTTGATCTCATTCATGAGGGGAGAAAATGTGATTTTCTTTCAAGAATAGGAATTCCTAAATCTAGAATTTGGAAAATGACAAGATCTAACATTTTAGTTTTTGTTAAAATTATTGGCTCTATAGTTAACAACCTTATGCCCAAAGTTATGACATGAGTAACAATTATCATAAAATAAATTTAGGTACCTAAAGTTATAGTGTCGTTGAGGAGGAGTAGATATTTTGAATCTTTGTTTCTTTTCTTGCTAAGGCTTTGATTTTCCTTGAGGATTATTCATAGATCTTACAGGATCATTTCCTTTATGGTTCTTCCTTTGGTCAACACCTATTTTTCATCGTTTTTTTTTCCTTTGAGTGCATTTTCATAGCTTAAAGGTATTTTGTTTCATGTCGATCTGGTGCTTCGCTCACCGTTTAAGATCTATATTTAAAACCCATACTTGTTTTGATTGCTAGCGATCTTTAGGTGTTGAGGATGTTATTTGGTGTGTTTTATCCTTTCGATCTTTAGGTGTTGAGGATGTTATTTGGTGTGTTTTATCCTTTGACAAATTTTTGATTTAGTTCTTCCTTGGCCTTAGTTTTCTATAAATCCATTCTTAGAGAACAATCTCTGCTTCAAATATTTTACAATTCTTCTCCCTTTCTATCAGCACATTTGTGAGAATTATGTCTTTTCTCTTTTCCTCTTCAAGCTAAGTTTTCAAAGAGATAATATCTTCTTCATATGTATTTGAGTCTCTTTTTTCCTACTTCTTGGATATTTCCTGCTTAAGAAATTCTTTCTCATATTCTAATTTGTAGAAGAAATTATTTAATTTGATATATTTATTCTAATTCCTTCTGTTGAATATTAAAAGTATCTTCATCCAAATGATAATAATCTTCTTCTGCTCTCAACAATTGTTCCTTCCATTATCTATTCTTCCTCCTATTCTTCTTTAGTGCCTCCATATCATTAATAAGCTCTGCTTAAAGATCAACTACTCCTTTAGCTTCTTCCTCTATGTCTGTATGATCTTTTTATTTAAATTCATAATTTACAGCGATGAGCAAGCATTCATCCTGCTCTTCATCACATGATTGTTTGTTGCTTTCTTCAAATAATCTAATGTCTTCTTTAGAATAGAAACTCTTCTTTCTATGAGTCTTTTCCTTCTAATATCTATGATATTTACTTCTATTGTTTTGATCATTTTCTTTTTCTTATTTTTCAGTTGCAGAATAAGGGCATTTTGAAGCAAAGTGACCAATTATACCATAATCAAATCATTCTAGGGTCAACTAACCTTTATACCTATCAAATCCACTCTTTAACTTACTCAAAAATTGAGCCATCTCTTGACTTGAATCATGACTGGAGTAATCTTAATTGTCTTTAGACTTCTTTGAAGCTTCGAAGGCAACCTCCTTTGGTTCTAACTTCTCTTTTCCAATTATCATTTCGTAACCTATGAGAATTCCATGAATTTGTTCCATTGAGAGAGTGTATAGGTCTTGCATCTCTTCACTGGAAGATATCTTTGAATTTAATCTCATGGGACATATCCCAATACCTTCTAAACCACTGCATATTCATCAAGATTTTCGTTAAGGCCTTTCATCATATTAGCTACTTCATCAAATCTAAGAAATAATTCAATAATGTTTTCTTCCTCATTCATATTTAAACTTTCAAACCTCACTCTATGAGTTTGAAGTTTGGATTTCTTTACCTTGGCATCTCCTTCATACTTGATCTTAAGCTTATCCCAAACCTTCTTTGCAGATTTGCAATGCATCACTTTAACTAGTTCAAATTGGTTAAGTTCGAACAAGATTGCATTCCTAGCCTTTGAATTGTTTAAATAGGCTCTGATGTCATTATTTTCATTTATGGCAAAGGATCAGCAACAAGGTATGAAGGAGAAAGGAACATAGGAGCAGCAAGGAAAAGGTGCATCACAAGACCAGCAAAGGCATAGGAGCAGCACAAGACTAGCAAAGACAAAGAAGCACTAGCATGGAAAAGGAGCAGCAAAGTAGCAACAAGTAGCAAAAGAAGGCAAGGTGTGCAGGAGCAAGGACAAAGGAGCAGCAGACACATTGATGTTTTGATAGAACATTGATGCTCATGTTGATGGCATATTGATGGATTGATGCTTGGATAATGTTGTAGAAATTGTTTAATGAAGAATTTGTGGTGACACTAATTTGTTGTTAAGCTGAATTGTTGTGATGCAAAGACAAGAATCCAAGGAAAAGGCAAAGATGTTGCAAAGATTGTTATTTGATGTTAGCATTAGTTTGATGCATTTAATCATTACATGTGACTGAAATTAATATTGGATATTTATTTATTTTTTCTCTAATATTATGAAGAGTTTGGAAACGAATGAGTGGAAGGAAAAGAGCTAAGCCTATTCACTTCATATTCCTATGTGGGATACAAACAGCCAACAAACTATCTCTATAAAATATTTGATTTTGGAAAGCATAAAGGAGGTTAGAGAATGGAGAATGTGAGGGAGATGATTGAGTGATTATGCATTAGTTACCTGGCACTTATGAAGCTGATGTGAAGTAGATTTGAAGGGAAGAAGATGCAGAAATGAAGATGGAGATATGCAAAATTTATGACCAGGTAAACCAGCACATTGTTATTTCTTGTTTGCATCAGGGGATGGTAGTCTCCTTATGAAGTTGATGTGAAGCAGATTTGAAGGGAAGAAGATGCAGAAATGAAGATGGAGATATGCAAAATTTATGACCAAGTAAACCAGCACATTGTTATTTCTTGTTTGCATCAGGGGATGGTAGTCTCCTTTCAAGTTGAGGCTCAATAAATATACAGTTGGATATGGTTGAGGTAGGAGCCTCATGTGGGTTGTATCCTACAGAAAACATATGGGAGTTGGAGCTTCCTTGCATGTTGCATCTTGGAGAAAATTAAGGTAGTAACCTCCTATAGGTTGGGGCCTACAGAAAATAAGATGTCATAAAGAGTAGGAGTTTTCCTTTGCATCACAACAATAATAAAATCGTGGTTTTCTCCCTTTATGGGTTTCCACATATATCTGGTGTCAATATGTGTTATTATTATGTGTTGATACGAAGTTTTGGTTTTCTTATTAATTGTTGTTCACATATTCGATCTGTTGGTAATCATTTTCTAACCTGCTCATGTAATGGTTAGTGAGTGATATTAATTAAAATAATTTAATGTCCATGAATATACTAAACCCATTCACTCCCCCTCTCAGTTTAGTTAAGTTTTCATCAATTGGTATCATAGCCAAGTTCCTTCGGTGTAAGCCTAACAGCTTGAAGGTAGTTTTGGTTGTGTCATGGACTGTCAAATTGTACACATGATTAGTACATCAAACTTTCATGAATGGGGAGATAAGGCTAAAATTGAACTAATAGCTTATGGACCAGGTGTATGGAAGCTTTTATGTGAAGGTTATTGTAAAGACTCTCCCTTTGTGCAAGAAAAATAATGGAATTCTAAGGCAAAATGTACTATGTATAACAATCTTCATAATAAGGATCTTGATACAGTAATAGACTTAAATTCTTCAAAATAAATTTGAGATAGATTGCAACTCATGCATGAAGGAGATACTAGTAATAGCAGTGCAGAAAAAGAAAAGAGGAAGAGGAAGAAGAAAAAGCCATGTCAAAAGGAAAGTGTTCAATTAAATGAAATATCTGCATGTGTGAGTGTACCTAACTTTCATGGGGAAAATACAAATGAAAATTTAATTGAACATCAAGCTAGGCTTGACTTAGCATTGGCAAAAATAGATAGATTGAACATTGAAAACAAAGACCTAAAGAAACTTGTGCAGATATGTGATGAGAGAGAGAATCAATACAAGGAAGTGATTGTTAATCTGAAGACACAAATTAGAGAGGCAAGGAGAATAGAAGAGATGATGAATAGTCAGCTAAAGGAGAAAGAGGTATAGTGTGAAAGGTTAGAGGTTGAGACTAATTCAACAAAAAAGGAGTTAGATGAAAAGAACATGTTGTGTAAGTAGCTAGAAGAGGAGGTTGTCTCTATGAAAAACTCAGAAAAGTACAGTAGATTAGAAGCAGCGTTAAAAGGATCTACATAAGAAAAATCCAACAACAACATGAGTTGTAAAGAAGCAGACAAAAACAAGTAGCAACATCAAGAGCCAAAGAATGAGGTTAAGAAAGTGTGTGTAGAAAAAAGGCCATTTCCTCCCAGATATGAGTTGAATGAATTTAGAATATCCCAAAGGAGAATCTATGCTTGTGTAAAAAGATATCAAATGTTTCCTGTCATGGACCTAGACATGTAACAGTAGAATGTAAGAGAAAACAAATAAAAGCTAATCAACAGAAGATGCAGCAAATAAGAAGGCTCCCTCAAGCAAGAAAATAGAGAATACATTCATTCACCAGGTACACAAATAATTTCTATGGTTACTGTTATTTATGCAATGGATTTGGACATAAAGCTCTTGAATGCAAAATGTATACAAAGAAGAACATGAAATCAAGAAGAAACAAACCATCTCCTCCATTTCATAGCCAAACAAGGTGTTATTTATGTAGCAATATTGGCCACATAGCCAAGGATTGCAAGTTGCATTATACCTTAAAGAACTCCAAACAAAAGGAAGAAGTCATTCAGAACAAACCAAACAATGAGCCAAAAGGAAATGAAGATACACACAGCAGTAGGGAGTCCACTAAAGTATGGAAGAGGAAGAATAAAGAACAACTAGTGACCTAGCTTGGTCTAAGGGGGAGCTGCTCATGGAAGAAATGAAAAACTTGTTCTAACTTAGAGCTGCATTGTTTTAGCACGAGAGCACATTCAAAAATGCATTGGAGAAATAAAAAATATGAGGAGACTAAACTTATGAAGTATGACAAAGGAATTTGTTATACATAAATGTTTTTGACAAGATATCAGATAATGCTTGAAGTATGCAGTTAAAGATCTTGAGGACCTAAGAATGGACATTTGGAGGTATCAATCCTAACTCCATATATCAGCAATGAAAGAAAAGGAAAAAGTGCTTATTAATTTTTCTAAAAGAAATGAATGATTAAAGGAAGCCCAAACAGTGCTCCATTTAGAGAAACTATGAAAGACAAGTTATTTTGTATAGAGAAATAATACAAAAATTTGTGTATAGACAAACTATGCAGAGAAAAAGCATACAATGGAAACAAAGATTATGATTTTACAGTAAGACTCTGCAGCAGAATTAAACAAATCAACAAAAATAAATAAATATTTGAGGGTTGTAAGCTCGCTACCCATGGTTCTGCATAAAGGGCGTAGGGTCTAAATCACATAAAAATTCTAAGGAAACGATACAACAGAAAAGGAATCTCTATGTCAAGTAATGACAAGAAGAGTTGTGAAATTTATGTGCATCAATCCTGCTATGGGATTGATGAATGGTTGAATGATGGTCCATCAGATTGTTTGCAGATCTCTCGTTGGCTTTGTAGAAAATGTGAGGCTTTTGGTAAAGCGAATGAACATATTTGTTGTGCAATTTGTTGTGAAAGTGGTGGTGCACTCAAGCCAACAACAAATCCTGCAAAATGGACACATATAGTTTGGGCATTGTATACAAATGAAGCGTTCTTTTTGGACACTGATTCTATGGAGCCAATTGATGGTGTTTCTGCTATTGAAGTGCGAACAAGGAGGCAAAAACGTTTGTGTTGCTTCTATGGTGTGAGAGTCGGTTCATGTGAACATTACTCAGCCTATGGTTGTACAGGTATATTTCATATCTCCTACGGTATCAGTCTGAGAGTCTATCGTTCGAAGTGTTATAATGGAACATTCAAACCTGGACACTAGAGCGATGCCAACGAACTAGCATGAATGGTATGACATTGGCCTTGAGACATTGAGTAACGGATCTGAATTTTTACAAATCATGCAGACTTCAGGAATAAATTATTACAATGGCAGGGTTCACACAGACTTACAAACCCAGAGGAGTTACACAGTGGTGTTGGAGCGCGCTTATTTCAATCTACTTGTCAAAGAGCATATAATTGGAGTATCTTTTACATGACAGCGTTATGATAAATACTGATGGTGCGTTACATTTATATATGCGGGAAATGCAAGACGTTAATACTGCGTTATTAATTCATGTGAATAATATAATAAGTCATGCATGGATATATTGATATTGATAACACATGCATGCATGTGCTATAATCATATGGATGTGCATATTATATGAAGTGGTGTTATATTGGCGCAAGAATTTATATATTAATATATGTTGTGACATATTGAGTTAATATATATTTTACATGGAGTCTGTAGCAAAATTTACAAGACAATAAAGAGCTCCTAGTTGGAGGTCAAGACACTCAAACTTGGGTTGGAAATCAGAGCGTTGGGTCACGTTGTGAATGGCTTGAAGGAAAATAAGTGAAGATGTGATATGTTGATGTTATTGACTTATAAGGCAAGTGATTGAAGAATTCTATGATAAATACAGGGAAGTGATTGACGAGTACAACACTATGAATCTTTTCCCAACATTAAATAAGAATTATGTGCACACCATGCAAAGGAGGTTGCAAAGATAGTGTAGATTTTGGCGATAGTGGATCAAAAAAATTGGCTTAGTTCATAAGAAGGAACCAACTTCTAACTGGCAACCAAAATGTTTTGATGTGGGTTTTTGCGGGGGTGTGTGCAGCTAGGAATTATTGTTGTCCTGAGGTGGTTCGTGATATTGTGGTTGTTCGTGATGTTGATCGAGCTTGTTGTTCGGGTGACGGTTCGGTTCGTCATGCAAGTCATTATATGGTTCTCAAGGTTTTTCATGATGTTGGTCGAGCTTGTTTTTGGGTGACGATTCGGTTCGTTGTGCAAATCATGATGTGGTTCTCGAGGTTGTTCGTGATATAGCTAGGGGTTACCTTGGTTGGATTTTTCATGGTGAGGGTGTGACATTATGATATGAAAATAGGGAGCAGGCAATTTCTGTATTTACATTTAAATGGACGAGTGCTTCTACAACATCTTCTTTATTACCTACATGTCAGATGTGTTCAAACATATTAAAGTCAAAGGCTATATACGAAATACAAAACATCTTCTCTGATCCCAAGTGCCACACTACCTATTAGCCATCTTGGCTTCACCCACGTCTTCGCTTCACTCGCGCAGCTTCAGCAGTGAAATATTCACCTTTGATCTCGGCTTCACCATTGTATTTGGGTGTGACCTCACAATTAATCTACATCGAGGAGTACTGCACCAAATTCCTGAACGAGCACTCGAGAGGGGAGGATAGCATCCTCATAAACTTCGGCATATAAGATGTCGACTACATGTGTTTCCTGGATGTACCGCCATGTCGACTGCATGCTTGGATGTCGACTACATGTGTTTCACGTCTGTCAAGTTCAATATAATAATACAATTGACTTGGGATTATTTCAACCATGCAGATTGAAGCAAAAGATAATATTTGTGGGGTTGATGGTGTTGTCATCGTTAATATAATGCATTGGTATATGTGAAATGGAGCTACGGTATTGTTGTATAATAATAGGGTGGATATATGCAACGCATAATGTATGGTTAAAACTATACTCCTAATTCTAGCAACATTGCCTTATGAAATTGCATTCGAGATGGAATTGGCATATATGATGGTGTTGGCGTATGACATATTCATAGCCCACACCTAATCCTTGAAAAATATGAAGTTCCATGTAGGCAATAATACAACGTTATATGATATCAAGTGACTTTATCCTTCGTTTAGAACATCATTGGTGAAGACAGCTCGTTACCGTCGCTATGAAGTATGTGCGAGCAGGAGGGAAATCCTATGGTTTGGAGGATGAGGTTAACGAAGTTCCACTCAGTTAGCATCAAACATTACTTTGTTTGCGATGAACTGCGACAATGCTTGCAGAAAGCGATGTGCCTTGGCATCGGTAAAGAACAGGTGCTTGAAGTACTACAAGATCTGTTGCAACGTGTGCCAGTGTGTGCCTCCCGGGAATCTATGACAATAAGGACATGTGTCTTTGTTATTGGATATGAAGAACACTGAGATAAAATTTGAAATTCCTTGAATGAGATGCGTTGTACAGTTTAGACTACATGAACATGTATCACTTGACAACATGTAATGCGGCCTTCTTATCTTGCAATGTTGGCTAATGGCATATATAATTGCGGCTTCTTGATTATATTATCGTTGGAGATTCTTGATTATGTTATAGTTGACATATATCATGGCTCATTGGTATAATATGTATTGGAATTCTCGTTTTCTTTAAATATTGATTTGGCAAATGCATTGTTACTGCTCCAAAAAAATGAAACCAAGAGGTGGAAGATGATATGATTGGCATCGACACATCCCTTGCAAACGCCTTTCGATGCATTTTATTGCACAAGAAAGTTGTTAGGCCTTGTTTCAACGTCCATATTAAAGTATTGACATATGTTGGAAGGAAGGTCATTAACGCAGAGGAAAACTCAGGGCATATAATCAAATTTTGTGTTATATATCGAAGGATATTTGACAACTTGCAAAATTGTATCACTCCCACATGATTTAAAGTGATTGAAGTGAATATTATCGAATTTTCATCCTTTCTTGCTCCAAGTATATCAAAGAGAATAATTAATATCATTTGTTCGTATTGCAGATTGACTATTATAGGTATAATTAATTATTGTTCGAATATGGTGAAATCCTTGACATCTTGGCGCTCTGTATAGCTTCCTTGTGTGTGGTTCTCTTCAAACAAAGTGTGGTTCCTCGATACTAGTAGTGGTGGAGGATATGTGTATGGGAGTTCAAATGAAATTAAAGGTTATGTGGTTGTTGCATTCCAATTCTAAGGAAGGCGCTCTCGCAGAAGAAAACATGCATGCTTTTTTCTTTGAGGTTTGTGACGTGGTTTTGCACATTGATGTGATCCATAAAGGATGTGGCCATATTATCCCAATGGCTAGAAGGGTTATGTATGCATCTCACTTACTTCCAAACAGCGACTTCTTGAGCCATTATATCTTGTTGAGATTCAGGCTCTTGAGAATGTCCTTAGTGGTATTTATGGTATGTTGAACCAGAAGAGAGGCCATGTCCACTTGGATATGATGGATCTGATGCATTGGAATTTGGTTCCCAAGTTGGGCAGCTTGTGACTGATATCCTTAAGAGAAAGGGTATTAAGGAGAGTATGACTCCCTTGTCATAGTAAAAAGAAAAGTTGTGGAGCTTTGCTATGTGTGCATGTCCGATGTTGTCAAGATTGAGGAACTTCCCTGAGTAGTAAAACATAGTTTTGTGTGCTAGGACTAGTTAAATTTATGTTATTCAACAATTTTTATTGGTATCCAAAGTGTATTCATTATGCAATCCCGCATGATATATGAACTCATGATATCTTGTTTACCCGGTGGGATATCAAGGGGCAATAATGGGTCCAACCATACTGCCTGTTGGACATGGTTATGTTGGACCAGCAATGCTTATTTGGTTTTAACATGGTAGGCTGGTTGTCAATTTTGATGATCCTACTCCTAATGATATTGAATGGGATGGGATTGTATGTAAACATGTTTAAGGGGAAGTAAAGTACATTTTGTGGAAAATCTTAGGAATCCTCACTCATGTACAATTCGAATTGCTCAAATTAAGGATGTTGTTAAAAGCACTCTTGAAGATAGATCTATTATTTTGGGGACTCAATCTTTTGAATTTGCTACAAGCCAGCATCTCAAACACACATTCAAGAAGATTGTTCAGGGGTGTTGAAGCCTTTGTTGATGCCTTATTGTTGGTACTCAAGACTCTGGAAGAAAATCTGAATTATTGGTTTAAATCATCATACAAGAGAGTCTTATTCCTGCTTTAATATGTTTCTTTAAAATGGATTTAATACTATCATTTGGTATTAAATATGTTGCATTTTTTAATATCAAGCAGTGCTCAATATAATGCATTTCTCATGCATACCATGTTTTCCTTACAAAGTGTTCTCTCAACAGTATTCTTGCTTTCAGAGTGTTCTCACAACAATATTTTGCACCACTCTTACAATGTTTATATGTCATATAGAGCAGCGTTCACTTTGGAGCAGCATTCATTCAATATGGAGGAGCCCTAATAAGCCATCTGGAGTAGCATTCATTCAATAATAGTGTCAACATTGTTTATACAAAACAAGACATTGCAGGTTATAGAGCATTAATGCAATAATGATAGCTACACTGAGGACTCTTTTACAGGCTACAAGACATTTGTAACCCCCTTGCCATTGTTGTCAAATGGGGAGGTAATCACAGGAAGGAAACCACTTCTCAAATGAAAGGGGGGGAGACGAATGTGTTGCCATCAATGCCAAAGGGGGAGATTGATGGCATTATTTTCATTGATGGAAAAGGAGCGGCAATAAGGTATGCAGGAGCAAGGAACAGAGGAGAAGCAAGGCATGCAAGAGAAAGGAACATAGGAGCAGGCAGCACAAGACCAGCAAAGGCATAAGAGCAGCACAATACTAGCAAAGACAAAGAAGCAGTAGCATGGCAAAGGAGAAACAAAGTAGCAGCAAGGCAAGGAGCAACAAGCATCAAAAGAAGTAAAGGTATGCAAGAGCATGGACAAAGGAGCAGCAGATACATTGATGGTTTGATAGAACATTGATTCTCATGTTAATGGATTGATGCTTGGATAATGTTGCAGAAATTGTTTAATGAAGAATTTGTGGTGACACTAATTTGTTGTTAAGCTGAATTGTTATGATGCAAAGGCGAGACTCCAAGGCAAAGGCAAAGATGTTGAAAATATTGTTATTTGATGTTAACATTAGTTTGATGCATTTTACCATTACATGTGGCTGAAATTAATATTGGATCTTTATTTATTTTGCTTTAATATTATGAAGAGTTTGGAAATGAATGAGTCGAAGGCATATTGTCAAGCCTATTCACTTCATATTCCTATGTGGGATATGTTGAGGCCTCGAAAATCGCTGCCACAACAAAGGGGAAACCACCCGGTCCCGACCTTAGTACAGCTCCTTTTCCGTTTGGAATAGTGGCTCCGACTGGGGATAATGGGACCAGTTTCCCAATAATGGATAAAAGTGGGATGGATGAGTAACTTATGATGTATGATGGTGATAAGCGAACAGCTAAAAATATCGGCGAAATATATTAACTATAATCTAATCCCGGGACTTATCAATCTTTCAAAGCGTAGCGTTTGATGATCTGTGCTTTAAGGCAGGCATATAGATGACTCTAACACTAAAGCATAGACGTTTAAACAATTTAAGATTGCTCTGCATAATTAGTTATGCAGAGCGATAATAGCGAATTACTACACATTGTCATTCATATCATTGCTACATGCATGATTAAAAGAAAGGGCATATCACAAAACATCCAATAGTGGAATGAAATGAAGATTTGTTGTTATAGCGCATACATGTATTGAACAATAGCAAAAATAATAACACAGCAATTCATATGAGAGGAAAGAGGACAGATGCAGATAAAAGTACCATGTAAGCCGCTCAACAATCCATTATATAAATCGCTATGTCGAAGTCCTTTCTTCAAACCAAAAAGCATTCCAAACAAGAGACAATAGTGCGCAATTGCATAAAACAACCTTCTTGTCAAATTAAGGACTATTGGTCGAGTTTCACAAAAGAATATAGACTGAAGCACAGTAGTGCAAACTTCAGTCTTTAAGTCTATTACAAAATTTTACGACCCTTTCCAAAACAATGAAAGGGTCTATAAATACTAATCTAATCTAAATATCTAAGAAAAACTGAAAAGCTATTAAATTGGCATCAATAAATATTTTCCATTTTTTTTTGGCGATCTGGCAGTCGGCAGCAATGCTTCATTCGGTGGGCTCTTTGCCTTTAAACCTCAGCTGACATATCGCCAGCATTGGCTCTACTTCCGGTGGAGTGTTGAGACGCGACGTGAGCTGGGCATCATATGTGGCATCCTTAATGTCGGGGATCAGGCATTCGAGAGCATCTGTTAAACACTTAAGAGCCGACCTTTGAGTGTGCGGCTTGATTAGAAAGAGCCAATATGCGTCGGAGGTTAAAGTATTTACTCCAGCGATTAACTTTCTCTTTTCCTCCAGTTCATGATAACTTGTTTGTTCAATCATGTTTGCCGTGGTTATGCTTCCAGGTGTGCACTGAGAGATCATGTTGGCCAAATAGAGTGTATTGTTGACTAAATCTATATTATTGTTGGCAATCATTTTACACCTTGAAGCTGCCCTTTCTGCTTTCATCATCTGAGTGTTCCATTCCGTGAAGAGTATGTCTTTGTATGTTTCATAGATTCTAGGCAAGTTCGCTGCCTTCCCCTCATCAGAATCTTGCCAATCAAGATATTCGGCTATAGTTTCTTCGGTTTGATCCAGCTCATTTCTGGCCCTTTCTATCTGCTTACATACTGTTGTAGATATTTCACATAATGGCTCAACCTCGGTAAGTTGTCGGCATAGGAGTCTAACTAGAGATATTAATGCACTATTTATTTGAGCTGCCTCTGCTCTGAAATCTTCGACTTTCTTGGTGCCTTTGATATCTTCGAGCTGTGCTAACAGTTGAGCGATTTGCTCATCCTTTGACTTCGTCATTAGCTCGTTTGCCGCTCTCAATTGTGTCAATGCCTCCGTTAATTCTTTCTGCTTCTGGATTGCGCTCTGGTCAATCCTCTGTTTTTCAGTTTGCAGTTGCTGGGTCAATATATTGTTTTCTTGCTGTTGTGTCAGCAACTGCTCTTCTACCTGTGCTGCCTTGTTTCGCGCCTCTGCTACTTCTGCTTGCAATGCACAAATCTCCTGGTCCTTAGTCTTTAACAAAAGACTTACCTCCGATGCTTTATCAATAGTTGCTGCAGAATAAGCTCCCGCATACTGCGATAGCTTGGTTAGATCATCGGAGGGGTCCAATTCCTCCTTCCAGACTACATTCCCCGTGACTGTTTGCTCAGGAAAGATGGAAGGTTGATCAAGCCTTCGTCTCTTCCTTGAGCGCTTAACAACTGCTTTGTGCCTAGGGCTGTAGAAAACGTCCAGGGGAGGAATATCTTCCACCTGGAGCACAATCTGATCGGAAGGGTCTTTGGTGATTACCTCGACATCCTTTGAAGTGGGTGGGCCGCTGGTTCCGCTTAGAACCTGAGAAGAAGTGGTGTCTGGTGCGTCGCTTGTCTTAGAGGTGTCTGTGTCTTTGGAGCCTTCCTTTCCACTGATAATGGAATCGAATTGATCCCATTGTTTAAGCAATTCAGGATCTATGGAGGTCTGTTTGTGTTGCTCCGTCTGGGATTTACTCTTCTCCTTTTCTTGTTCCAACTCTTTTGCTCCTCCAGCTCTTTCCGATGCTGCTCCTCTAACTCCTTTCTCTGTTTCTCTTCTTGCTCTCTTCTTTGCTTATCGCTAATTCCTTTTTCTGCCTATCTGCCAGTTCTTTCTTTTGTTTTTCTTCTTCTTCCTTCTTCTGCTGTTCCTCCATCTGCTTCTGCTTTCTCTGTTCTTGTTCCTTTGCTCTTTCTGCTGCTTTTCCATTTGCTCTTTCTTTTGCCTTTCAGATTGCTCCTTTCTCTGCTTCTCTGTCTGCTGCTTCTTTTGCCTTTCCTCTGTTTCTGACCAGGCTCGCTTGAGGAGGACGCTGAGGTTAATGACAATAATCTAGAGGCAGAGTTTGCAACCTCTGCTCTCTAAGTTTATTGAAACTCAGTTAAATTCTCATCATTGGATCTCATCCTGGCAAGTGTTTGGTTGGCTTATTGTATCGGCAGCTACGAACAGGTCATCAAACTCATCTTCTTGATGGTCAATCTTTGTCAGTTTGGCCTGTTCTAGGGCAATGAAAGCAGTCTTCCTTGGATCATAGAGTCTGGCTGGCATAGTGGGCAGGGATAAAGCTTGCATATTTATAGCCTCCTTTTCTGCATGCTGAAGATTATGCAGAGTAAAAACACCCATCCTCAAGGGAAAAGGAGGCCAGCCCCTCTTCTTCTCTTTCTTGAGAGTTTGGGTTACACTCTCGGCCATAATTTGGTAGGAGATCTCTCGGGCTAACAGTTTGTCTGGAACATATAGAGGGAGAACATGCGGCTTGGCTTGGCTTCCATAAACCCTAATATAGGTAAAATGCTCTTCTCCAAACCATCCTGCTACAGCTGGTAAGTCGAAGGAAGCGAGATAGGAAATTTTGGGAATAGGCCGATCAAAAATGGAATAATGAATGGGAACCATAAAACCATTGCAAATTTGATACAAATGGTCCTTGTAAGAGGACTTCCACAATTTCTGATGATACAAATGAATGGGCGAAGGGTCTTGGGTGGTCCATCTCCAACCGAGGATGGGAAACTCAGAGTTAAAACACAATGTGTCCATAATGTAGGCACTATAATAAAATGGGGGGATTTTCCTTTCGGTGACTACAGATTTAGCTCTAAAATCCCGAACAGCTACAGTCAACTTATCAGAAAGAATGGTGCCCAATCCATGATTATACTATTAACAGCGGCCTCCATCAGGGGAACCATTTCTATATCAAAATTGGCAGAATCATGTAATCCCCATAGCCTACACATCATAATTCCCGCATAGCAATAGGGAGAAGCCAAAGAATCAACGGAGTACTTACCCGAGCTTTCGTGCTTGTGTTTGGCCGGGTTCTGCCTCCAATCCCGAATGGGCTCGGATGGTACTTCATTTTCAGCTGCAAACTTCTCCACGAAGTCTTTGTTGTAGATTTTCTCTGGCTCAGGCAAATGATACATTTGCCTTAGGTGCTCTGGCTTAAACGACCCGAAAATCCGTCCGTCTCTTGTGTGGAATGTTCTGTCAATGATTGGAATTTCCTCGATTGCCATCGCACTACATCAGTGTAGGGAAGGACTTGCTCTCTGGCCGCTATTCTGTGAAGAAAGGAATCGGCCAACTCTTTGAGAGTTGCATCGGACTTTTTGAGTGAGTCCGCAGTAGCCACTGTCACTGAAACTTCCGGTTGCTCAGCTTCTAGTAAATTATATGTGCCCTGCCATGTAGTCTTGTTAAGACCAGTGCACGTAGTGTCTGAAATGAGGCTTTCTTCTTATCTGTGGCAGCTTGCCCTGCTACAGGTGTAACAGTAGAGCCCGTAGTCTCTTGGATCTTTTCCCCATCATGCTCAGGCTTCTCTCAAAAGACGAATTCTACACAATTGCAAGAGAAATCGTAAACAACATAATAACAATGACACTTCACAGCAGGATAGATATATCATTTGAAGCGTGCTAAGATTAATTTTCAAAAGTGGCTGCGGATCCAATCGCCGAGAGGATATTGCAGATGCATTAATGGTGATTTGAGGCCTGCTACCCATTAAAATGTGATGATTACACCGTTATCCGGGTGAATGACTCCCTTAAGCGTGCAACAGATATTCTAGCGGTTAAGCGCTGGTGTTCGTTAATCGAAGGGGCAAAATCTTTTAAATACACACGCATTACCTTATCCTTGCATTAACGGCATTTTGGGATTCGTGCTTTTTCAACTGGATATGAATATAAAACTAAAGCTTTAAATAATGGCTTTTAAGAATGCTGACCACCGATGAGCGATATCGCATCGCTTCGGGGAATAAGTGCTGCACAATTATCACCAAAAGATCTTGCCGACAGCCGATAAGCGATATCGCATCGGGCTAGCGCATGGAAACAGAGCTAGGTGCACATAAAGTGGTTTGGGGTTACCGATTGCGATATCGCATCGCATCGGGGGTAGGAACCGGGTGCCTTACTGAAGTGCATGGAATTCTGCCGACGCCGATAGCGATATCGCATCGGGTCGGGATTTATAACATAAAGCGGTTCCACATGAGGTATCGCTGATAGCCGATCGCCGATATCGCGTCGCGTCGGGCATGAGTTATGTGCCGTTACTTGGTGTGCATGTAACATTGTCGATCGCCGATAGCGATATCGCATCGGCGGAGACCAAAATGCCATTTGAATGCATGTCTCATGTTATTGCGATATGCGATCTTGCGATCGCTTTATCGCAATAACAAAAGATTATTTATTATTTGAAACATTAATATCCCAAAAAGGCTTAAATACATGAAAACTCATTTGATTATCCGGCCTTTTTTGAACATACAAGCATTGATGCCAAAATTTTTAAAAGGGACCCATTCCATATGTAATTTTTTGTAAATAAGAATGATATGAAATGGGGGGTTGTTGTAGGGCACAACAATTGGCGATTCGCTGGAAGAACCATTATTATCTCTAAAATTATAAAACAAACACTTAAACTTTTTTGAAAATAGAGAAACTCAATCAGAAGGGAAAAAA